>JBANSL010000018.1:40874984-42180484 GCA_037127255.1 Persicaria tinctoria
GAAAAGGCGGGCGCTGACACGCTTCCTCGTGGATCGATTATGACTACCTTCTACTACAAAGGGAGAATGTCTTGTATTTATTTGCTGAGACATGGAGTCAGTTTGCTATTTATTTATATTTCATACTTGACCATCCTCCTGCAACAACAAACAGCCCTCGTCCCTCAGCCCTCTCTAGAAGCCCTCGACCCTCAGTCTCTCTGCGCCGCTACCAGAAGCCTTTTTTTGATATCCTTGTACAATAGGGATCCGATTGAGAAGGGAAACACGAAGAAAATCTCGATACAAGCACATTTTTCTTGGCTAAGATAAAAAAATATATTCAAATACTTGAAAAAAGCATGTTCGATGCTAGATTTAGGAGAAATCTATATGGGAAAAGAGTGGAGGATTTTGGCTTCGACGTGGTTAGTGGTGTTTTATTTTTCTGTTCATTGTCGATCCGAAATGTAGAGGGCTTAAGGGGATCTTCACTACTAGAATTGTGTTCATAGACATCAGATCTTTTATATCGGTCAAAAAAACGCATGATGTTAAAAATATTTATAACCTCAGTTTAAAAATTATCGATGTTATTGAAATTAGATACATCGACGTCATTTACTGGACAATGTTAAAAATTCATTTTTAAAAAAAATCAAAAGCACGTAGAATAGATTCAACTGAAATGTTAAGCGGTAAAATTTAACAACTCCGAAACACTTAGCCAAAAAAAAAAAAGAATTTCAAAATTTTGGAGAAAAAAAGACCTAAATTCCAACACTTAACCCCAGATTCCCCAAATTCCCCTTCTTTCCCATTCCCTTCTCTGTCAAATTGGATACTGACAAAAAATCCCCAAATACACTCTCTTCTCCAACTGGTTGCTCCTTTCGCTCCTCCGACTGCTCTTCTTCAACAAGCATGGAATTGTGCCCTCACCGGCATCTTCTCCGGTTGGCCATGTTTAGCATCTCCAGTTGGTCGTTCCCTTTTTCTCCTCTACCCCCTCCACCGCCTCAGATCCCTCCAAACCCTAAAACCCAAATCCTAGATCTGATAGAGTCGAATCTTCGACCTTCAAATTAAGCAAAGAAGCTAGATCTCATATTCATCTCGAGATCTCTCTATGACTCACTCCGTCTCTCGTCCGCTTACTGCCATCTCTGATGCCGACGCCAAAAGCCAGACACCTTTCTTGCTTTCGCCGGAACCATAACGGAGATAGCCCAGAAGCCGTCGCCTACACCTTCCTTGACTGCTATGGCCTCACCGTCGATTTCCTTTTCCTATCACCAGGTGTGTCCCTTTCTCACTCCTCTTAGCACTATGTACCTCGCCTGTTCCACTTTCCCCTTTTGGATTTTCAATATTAAAGATTTAGGGTTTCTTTAGAGGTTAGTGAACGGCTTTACCTAGATGAAATTATTTTTCAATGCGAGTTTATGCTTTAGGGTTTCAATTTATGGGTTTTTTTTTTGCGGTGTATATAGCCTTTTTCTTTGAGATTTCAACGTTTTTTTTCAATACAGGGTGTTGGGAGCAAGCTCATACATGGGCTCAATAGTTGGAGGCTAGAGAATTGAAATGTTTTTTTCGCTGAAAATGGGATTGAATCTAGTAAATACTAAGTATTATTAGCCCACTCAAGGTTTGCAATTACTACTTATTTTACCAGTGAGTTCACCAAAAGATTTTGTTATCAGGTTATGATTGATGGATTCATTTATTTTCCATGCTTTCTCTAGTTAAATCTTCAACTGGCACAATACAAGCTGAATACAATTTTGAGGGTAACATGAGGATAATGAGTGGCAAGGAGCTAGGTAGCCTTTCTGCTACTAATGTGGTAGGTAAAGTGAATGTGCTGCTAAAGCTGCTGGTGTTAAAATTGCAAAGGGACTGTTATGATGGCATTGGTTGTGTTACAGATTTGGAAAAGAAAGGCAGAAGAGTATTTGGCAAACTCGGGTGTTGGAAAGACTTGGTTCTTTCTATTTGTTCACTTAATTCTTTCTCTATTCTGCATGATTGCCATGTGCCCTCCTTCTTGGTGGGTTGATGGCCTTGGGGTACACAATTGCAGCAATTCTTAAACGAAGCAGTCACGTCTTTTCCGATGACAGGGTGTCTGTGAAAATTGACTGGCTTGAACAACTGAACCGAAAGTATCTGCAGGTATGTGTGTATATAGTAGGCTTCTTTTTCTTTCAATTTTACTGGATAGAATTAGAACTGAAATGTCAACAGTATGAGATATTTCCATGTCATGATCTACTGAGATCCATTAAGTTGTGAATGGGGCTTTTTTATGATCTTAATTTTCCACCGATGATCTTAATTTTCCACTGATTATTTCTCATATGCATTTTGTGGGAAAAAAAAGTTGTTTGGTTGCTTTATGTTGCCTTCTACTTCGGTCTTCAAAAGTTATGTCAGAATGATGAGTGTCTACTATCAGGTTATGCTATAGAGTATGGACATGCCAATAACACTCCCACTTTTCCGGTCTGAATAATCGCCCTTTACTATAGGCGGCAAAGCAACTGGAATACTTCAAGGGTAGGGATGATAAAGGGCCTAAATCTGATGTCTTGGCTGATGCTTTAGCAATTTCTCAACATCATGATGTTGTCAGTGGTACGCAGAGGCAACATGTAGTTGCTAATTATGCAATGAGAACACAATGGCTATTTAGAGGTATATAAATTTCAGTTTGGGTCTGAGCTCTTTTTTCCCATTCCTAACCCTATTTGCATTTTGCTTGCTGATGCATCCAAATTTTTATTGCTGATGAGTTGTAACTTGTAACTATAATCTTTACTTCTTGAGTTGTAAGAATCTAATTTTGAGAGGGCCTTCATGTTACAGGTTGTTGTACTAGTTATGTAGTTCGGATTAAATCTGGTCAGATCAAACACCCTGAGGCTCTAGGGATATCTGTTGAGCTGAAGTTCAATGCATGTATAACACTTTCAAATAATTTAGATGCTACTTGTATAACTGCACTTGTATATTACTCTTCTGTGATATCGTCTTCTCATGTGCATATGGCTTGGTAAAGGGTCCATTGCAATGGAATTATTGAAGTGAGGGTGAATGCTTGGTAAAGGGTCCATTGCAATGAAATTATTTTGCCCGTGGGCCAATGGTAAGTTCTTAGCCTAGACAATATATTCATATGATGATTTGATTTAGTATAGAAAAACATACAAAAGCTATAATGGCTTTGCAGGACAGGGATGATTATGCATTAGAGTTAGCTATGGGTGATGAATACGGTGCTCTCAATCCCTAATCTCGGATGGTGGCTTCTATAAGTTGGAACATTAGCCATGATTTGCAGTTGCACCTTTGTGATTTTCTTGGAGAAGACGTTGCTGAATTGTTGTGTATATGGGACAATTTCCTTCCACCTTGGACTTATTTGTGTTGGGGCATCATGAGAACATCTTTATATGTTTTGTAGCATTATGTAAAAATATTAGAAGCTTAATAATGCATCATGGAAATTGTAATAAGCATTGGATTTGAATCTATTTGATAATGCATCGTGGATTTGATCCTATTTTGATTATTTGAGTATATTAATGGATACAAACAGGAAATGGGACGTCATGTAATAGAATAAAAAGCGATTTAAAAATGTATTGAAGCACAACAGAACAACTAATAAAACTGATGTCTTTTGGAAAATTATACATTGTTATACATAAAAAAAATGATATTGTAATTTTTTTAGATATCGTTTTTTTAAAATATACCAATTTAAATGTATACATATAATATTGTTTTTATAAATATTGAATGTTGTATACTATTTTTTAAAAGAAATAACAAGACAAAATACATAGGGAAAATTAATAAACACGAAATGAATTAGATATAACTGATGTAAATAAATTAATACAACATTGCTTTCAGAAAAAATATCGATGTTAATCTAAACTTTTGTATTGCTCTACACATCGTCAGATAACTATAAATGCAAAATAATAATGGTTTAACATTAGGTGAATCAATCCAAATATAAGTATATTCATGCATTTAAGTCGATATTTAAAATAAAAACGATGTTATAAATCATTATAGACATCGGCTATAAATCGATGTAGTAAAATTGGGATTTTTAACACCACCCACTAACACGTTGATTTTTTTTTTATTAACATCGATTTATACCCGATGTCTATGAACAGAATTCTAGTAGTGCTTGTAGGTTCATTCAAGGTGTTGGTTGAGTTTATTGCTTTGTTCAGGATCAATGGATTGTGCAGTACTCTTGATCAATGGTGGAGAATTAATTGATATCTCTTATTCTCCTAGGCAATTTCGGTCCAACCGGTCTTTATGGTCCGCAGACCGGAAAATCTGGAACCATATTTACCGATCCCGGTCCAATCCATGATCCAAGTTCCGTACAATTCCGGTCCACCGGTCTTAGACCGGACCGGAAATTCCGGTCCAAACCGGAAGCCCAGCCCTAGTATAATGCAATATTGGGCATTTTTTTGATAAAGTAAGAATTCAAGATCACGCAAGCCTGATTCTCGAGAGGCCGACGAATCTGCAGACGGAAACCACCTAAACATACAATAAGAACAAAAAACGGCGCTATGAAACAAGCAACAATAACTCTACAACAAGAATGGTCTAAGAAGAGCTCCTCCCAACAATTGCGGACGACGGCGAAGAACAAAGTCAAGCACCAGCGAACAGTAGTACCGCGGGCCAGCAGTATAACATGAATCTATATCATGTGGGAAGTGCAGACAAAACTCCAAGGAAGTTCCTTCCTGGATACAAAGTTATCCTGAACGCACCACCTCGACCTCAGCTAGTCCAGACTCCAAACTTCACACCCCTAGCCAACCAGAAGACCTCCTAGAAAAACCGAAAGTAGAGCCACACACTGCTCGTGCAAAAGCGCCAAAAGATTTATCCAACCAAAATTTAGTCAAGCCCTTTCGAGATTTAGTTTAAACCCTTGCGGGATTTAGTCAGGCCTTTTCGGACTTTTGTTCGAACCGTCTCGTGTGTGTGTGTGTGCGCGCGCGCACGTGCGTGTGTGTATTTGACATTATCAGTGATAATACATTGGGATCCAAATAAACCCTAATTGGCTTGCTATCGACACAATCTGATATCGTCAAATACACGGTACATTCACCGACTTACGGTGGCGGTAAAGGTCTAGACGACACCAACTTCTGGAGCCGGCAAAAGTTTAGCCGACACACGAGTTTGGAGTCGGCAAAAGGCTGTCGGGACAATAAAGTACAACACTATAGAGGTTGTCGACATTTAGGGCCGAAGTAGACAAAAGGTTGTCGAGACAAAACTGTTACGAAGAAGAACAGAGATTTGAGATATTTTGGATTATGTCAAAAGGGTTGTTAAAGTCTAATTGTGTATGTTAACGAGGCACATATCCAAATGTGGGCTGACCTATGCTGCATCCCACCCCATTTTTTCTACAAATTAAAAATATAGGTAAATATTCAACATGTTGCATTAGCTTAGTTGGTGTTGTTCTGTTGTTGTCATCCTCAAGCCACTAATGCATCCCATAAAGAGTATTTGGCCCATCATTCTTTTCTTTGGCCCCTTGCTGGTTATTCCTAGATCTACCACTAGTGATATCGGTATTTTGTCAATAAAATTTCAAAATAATTATGTTTATTTTATAAAACAAATTTAGCCTACCCCATTTTATTTCCTAGTTTCGTGGCTGATGTTAACGTACACTATGTGGGCATCTAGCCCAGTATGGTAACTGTCTAAATGACAAAGTCTGATTGTTATAAAGTCTTATGTGTGATTTTCATCAAATGATACAAAAAATACCATACCACGTACCGACTATGTTGGTAACACTCTGGTGTGAACCAATATGTATGACGATAACTATCGTGGTGGTAACCACGTGAAATTAATACGGTAATGGTAATGATATACTACGTATAAAATACCATGGTTATATATTATTTTTATTATTTAATATTTTTACCTTTTAAGTTTTGACTTTTGACCTAAAGTCCATTACACTATTCCAGCATGTGCGGACATTATGAATGTTTGAACTTCATAATAGTGGAGCTTCAAAAAAAAATACAAATTAAAATGTAGTTTGGTAACCATGGTAATGATGTACCTATAACAACCACAAGTCGTTGTGGTACCATATATCAACCAAAAGTCGTCGTTACCGGTTACCACATATGTGGTAACCACGACTTATGGTTGATATGTGGTACAAAAATCAACGTACCATCGTTTGATGGTGGTTATCGTACCATGTCAATCCCCTCTCGGAGCTTCACCGACACCTGAGGTAGGGGGCTCACCGAAACGGGAGGTTGGAGTTGGCAGAGGGGGCATCAGATCGGGATACCTTGTTAGAGCGTTGCTGACACCTAATATCGATGATGGTTAAATCTATATTCTCATCCGCTTTCGGAGTTTGATATGTCCACTGTACATATGGCGAAAAAATGACCGTTCCGCTATCAACTTCCAGTTGACCCAACTTCTATGTTTTTTTTTAATATAATAAAAAAATTTGTACAGTTTAATTTAAATAGCCATGTATCAGTAAATTCGCCTGAAGAATCGAAAATCTCTTTGCCCTAAAACGCACCTCCTCCAAAGATTTTGCTCAGATCTGTGTCTCTGTCGACTGTCTCCACAAGTCAAAAATAAATCCACTGGATTTCAATTTTCCCCATCGCAAATCATCCTCCGCAGTTGCACCATCCAATTATCTGGCAAAAGCGATGGCCACTTTCAGATCGCTGAAACACAAATCACTATTTACCCCAAAACTCTCTTCATCCACCACAACGAAGACAACTCCAAGAAAATCGCCTTCAAAAATGGCGACCTATCTCAAAGGCAAGATCTTTATACTTTTACTCTTCTTTTCCATGTCTATTTTCAGAAACGTTTCGTCCACACCTGAAACTGATACCTCACAAGCATCTCCTGATAGTAACCTCGATACCGTGTATGGTGCTTCCACTCAACATCAACAAGCTCAAATTGATAGGTTGGAGCAGCTTGTGAAAAACCTGACTGAATTAGTCGCTAAATTAGAGTCTCATTACTATGATATACCGAGGATTGGGAAAGTTGGGGAAAGCACTGATTTTGCCCCGGAATATGTGAAGGTTGATGGATCCAAATCCAATCACAGGGAGAGGGGGTTGGGAGATGGGGAAATGGAATCTGAGGGGTTCTCAGGTGACGAGATCAGAGAAGAGGGGAAATTGAAATCGTCCTTCACCAAGTACAGCGCGTTTTGGTCCGAGCAGTTTAGGTTTGTTTCGGCTGTGAATTTGGATTCCATTGCTACAAGCTTGATTGTGTTACCGGTGCTAGATTTCGAGGGCTCCAGCAAGTATGTTGCGATCGGTGATGATCGGGGTAGGGTTTATGTGTTCTTGAGAAATGGGGATATTTTGGTTGAGTTTAATACATCAACGAATTCACCTGTTACTGCTATGATCTCTTATTTGTCCGTGTATAAGAATGAAAGTGTTATTGTAACAGGGCACAGTAGTGGCGCAATTTTGGTTCATAGGGTTTGGGATAGTTCCGGGATTGATGAGAGGAACTCGCTTCACATGGAGAATGTGGCGGTGATGGATACGTATCCTGGTAATAGGTCTCCTATATCTATATTGGCAGTTCACCATGTGGGGAGATCAAGGTACATTTTATCCGCTGATACTGCTGGGAAAATTATGGTTTTCAAGGAGAATGGAAAGATTCATGGTCTAGCTGTGCCCATGAGTCGCCCGCTTGCATTCTTGAAGCAAAGGCTGCTGTTCTTGACAGAAACGGGGGCGGGTTCGTTGGATTTGAGGACTATGAAGATGAGGGAGGTTCAATGTGAAGGCCTGAATCATTCCGCGGCGAGAAGTTATGTGTTTGATCCGACTGAGAGGTTGAAAGCATATGGTTTTACATCAACTGGTGATTTGATTCATGTTATTCTGTTGGGTGATGCGACGAATTTCAAGTGCAGGGTTAGGCCTTGGAAGAATATTAATGCTGATGAGCCGCTTGCGTTTCAAGTTATCAAGGGGTACCTACTCATTGCTGACCAGGAGAAGCTCTCTGTGTATAATATTTCGTCTCATCACTTCGCTCGGTCTGGTGCACCTCGGCTTGTGTTCTCATCAGGCATCGAGGAGATCACTTCCTCATTCCCGGTTAAGGAAGCAATGAACAAAGATCTTCAGAAGAAGAAACGGGTGCCATTGATAGCAAGTGATCGTGAGAAGCTTGTTGCTCTCGGTTTTGGAGGAGGTTTTGTTGGTATGTATCGCTCAAACCTTCCGATTATGAAAGGCGAGTCTAATAGTATGCTGTGGACCAGCCCAGTTCTATTCTTCATCCTCTTCCTGTTTGGCGCATGGCACTTTTTCGCAAAGAAGAAGGAAGTTCTTACATCATGGGGAGCTGATGATCCTTTTACACCTGCCTCATTAACAAGCACTAGCAGTGCTCCATTAGGAAGTTCGGGATCAAGTGACCGTTCCTATGCAGACTTGTCGTCAAGGAATTCCGACAGTATGGATCTGAGGGGAAATGGTTTTAGTTCCTCAAGGAGGTACGGTTCTCCTACACGATACCCTGTTGGAGGTGGTAACTCCTTCAGGCCAAATTCCATAGATACGAGCTCTAGACCTTCCGTTGAACCGAACTTCAGAGGTGCGTCTGATCTAAAATTTAGAGGGTCAAATATTGAATCCAGTGGCTACTCAAACAGAAGAGAGAATCTGTATGGCAACAGTCATGTTTTGGATGAGTCCGGTTGAGTGTAAAATACAAACTTCGTAAACAGGTACGTGTACTTTGATTCAGCGTTGAAGTTCAGTTTGAGGTTGGATTTCAGTTTTAGTCCTGTAAACTCCAAGCTATAAGAAACAAGTAACTAATATTGTTCAAGTCATTTTTATCATTTCTGGCGTATCTTGAGAAATTGTGCGTATCCTGTAAACTTGGTTCCCTCTTCCCTTCAATAATAATAAGATAGTTTGTTCGGAATTCTGTAGCATGTCTTTGAAGGTTGAACTGATCAGTTGGTTTGCATTACTTAGGCACCAGATTTCGACAGGTGAATTTTGCGCCGGAGAAATCCTTGCATCCTGTCGCCTGTTATAAGCATTTGTGAATCTTGATGATTAAATTCCGATAGACCAATATAACAAGATCACAAATTTGGGGTGAATCATCAAATTTTACAAATACCTCAAACTCATGTAAGCAACAGGACTAGTGTACAAATTAACACCATGAATCCTTAATAGTCAAAGTGCAAGTTAATCACCCATACTTTTTTTCTTCTCAAATTAATACCAAAAATCCTTGGGTTTGAATCTAGGTAGAGTTTTAAGGACATCTACATTACATACCGTCGGGCTTGCTATATAGTACCTTTGGTGAGCCTAACCATGACAAACTCCTCATTGATCAACTACTGAACCAACTAATCCAAAGACAACCGCAGATAAGATAAGGTTGAATTTCAATACCACTCAAAATTTTATATTTAAAAATACAAATGCCCTATATTCTAACTATCTACTTTCTGCTATGCTACTTTTCAATTCTCCATATATGCATATGCCAGGAACAATGGCCGAGTACAAGATACATCGACTACAACAGCACCAACCCACAATTAACATCACTTGCTAAATCTAAAATCGGTTACTCTTTCTGCTCGTTTAAGTACACCACAAATGTCTAACCTGGTGGAGGTGTGTGTGTTTGCTTCCTCTTCAATGTTAGTTGCTCCTAACCTTGGTGCTGAGCAACCAAATGTCACTCTAAAATCTCTTTTTGACTTCATTATATTAAATTCACCAACTTAAATCTCCCACCATCTACGGTTCAAGCTCCACTGGCACTGATTCAATTACCCCTAACAAGAAAGATCATCACAAATAATGGCACTCACCCTTCAACTTGTGAATGCAATATAATCTCCATTTCAACCAAATCGACTATGACCTTGATTGGACACAACCTTTACCAACAACGTAAACAACACCAATTAAATAAAACTCTCGAACTACGATTTCTGATGTCTCTTCTTAGCCCCTGGCTTGAAGTTTTGCCGTTAGAATCCATTCTTAAATGGGGATTTCTATGTCACCATAACTCATTTGGCTCTGCCTTTCAAGAGTCCAACATAGCTACCAATTATAAAAAAAATTAGTTAATTACGAAGGTTAGCTACTCGAATGTCCGGGGTTTGGCTAGGTAGAATATTTGGACACAAATTGACTCTACCTGTAAATCTGAACACATAGCTATACTAGCCCTCGTAGAGATGAAATTACAAAATCCACCTAAAGAAAATCTTTGGCATAGGTCTTTCTGGTGGCATTTGTCTTCACTGGAAATCTTCACACCTACATAATGAAACCTTTGAAATAATACAATCGGGTGCGCGGTATATAATAGCTAAATATCATAATATACCAAATAACTTAGAGATAATTATCGCTTTCGTCTACGCCCCTCCTCATGAAAGCGACAAAACTGCCTTCTGGATGGACATCTCGTTAATCATTCATAGTAACTCCCTACCTTGTACACTTATAGGGGACCTAAACGACCTACTAATTGCTTCTGACAAGTTGGGACTGGCCATGCATAGGCTGAACAGGCTCACCAACTTCATACTAAGCCACGATCTCATTGATATTCCAACGTTTGGCAATTAGTTCACCTAGAGAAAAAAGTCCTATGGACCCGACAACTCTTACGAAAAACTAGATCTTGTTCTGGTCCATAAAGACATTTTCAACAAACTGCCGCATCTAAAAACAAAAAACAATGCCTTTACTACATCTGACCACTGTCAAATAACGTTAGAACTTCTACCAAATACCCGTCCCGCAATGCAACCTTTCCGATTTGAAATGGCCTGGGGAAAACATAAAGACTATGAATTGCTTGTTCGCTAGGCCTGGCGCATTAATCTGATGGGCTCTACTTCGTTTAAACTTGTCAAAAAACTATAGAATCTCAAACAAAAAAGCAAAATCTGGTGCAAGAAAACTACGGGTAACATTCTTGCACAAGTCACTAAAACTGAAAATGATTTACGAAACCTACAAAACCAACTAATACAATCCTATGATCAAGCAACCGATACAAAACATAAACGCTTACTACAAAAATACTCAAAGATGCTAAACTTTCAAACCACTTACTGGGCCCAACGAGAGAAACGTCTACACCTAAAAGCAGGAGATACAAACACTAAATATTTTCATCGACTGGCTACTGGAAGGCGGAACCGCAATATAGTCAAATCACTTCAATCCTCGTGTGGTATCAACTTGACCCTTGATGCCGATATCCGTTCAGAATTCAAATCCGAATTTTCTAGACGTTTTGCCACCTCTGTTGTTTACAATTCAAATTGCCCATTACTAGATCATATCACAACGGAAATAACACCCTCACAAAATGAGAGATTAATTCGTCCCATAACCAATAATGAGGCCAAAACCGCTGTCTTTCGTTTGGCTAATGACAAGTCCCCGAGTCCTGATGATTTTTCGGCTGACTTCTTCAAAAAATACTGGAATATCGTAGGCCACTCTGTCATTAATGCAGTCAAGGGTTTCTTCATCGGAGGCAAGATACTTAGACAGATCAACCACACATTCATTGCACTAATTCCTAAGTGTGATAACTCTACATTAGCTTCGAACTTCAGACCTATTAGTCTATGCACTACTCTATACAAGATAATCTCCAAACTCATTGCAACAAGACTAAAAGAAACAATATCCCGAATCATACATCCATTTCAGAGTGCCTTTATCACAAAAGGGGCAATACAGGACAACATACTAATTGCAAATGAATTATTCCACTCTTTTCAACTTAAGAAGGGTCATTCGGGCTGGATGGCTGTCAAATTGGATAAAAAAGCTTTTGATATGGTCCGGTGGGACTTCCTTTTTGACATCTTGTCTCATTTTGGTTATTCAAACAAATTCATTTCCTGGATTAAGGAATGTATCACAACGGTCTCCTACTCGGTACTGGTCAACAATGAACCAATGCATATTTTCACTCCTCATAAGGGGCTTAGACAAGGAGATCCATTGTCCCCTTATCTATTCTTGATTGTTTGTAAAGTGCTAGCGCGTGGACTTCAAAACGAATCTAACCAACCAAATGGCCATACCAGAATTTCCCCAACCCGCGCTTGTCGGTAAATTCCTTTCCTGGCTTTCGCTTATGATATTATTATCTTCGCAAGGGCAACAAAAACAGCATGTGATCAAATTAACAAAGAAAGAGGAGAGAGAGTAGAGCGGATAAGAAAAATCCAACCAGTAAGACGGGACTTTTGGCCAAATAAAGAGGAGAGAGAGTAGAGCGGATAAGAAAGAATACTTTATCCACATCAGAACCCGGAAGCAGATACACGATACTAAGAGAGAAAGTCCGCTCTGCGGATGAAGTTAGACCACATCCGCGTCTAATTGAAGAGGGCCCCATCACGAGCCATTAGTCTGAGGTGAGGATTCACAAAATCATGACTGTTTCGCCTGATTAAACGGTGAATAACAGGTAAACGACGAGTCCTCATTTCGTTGATGAAAATTCCCAATAGAGGAGGCCCTAAAGGGTTCTATATTACTCGCGGCACAGGTTAGGCTGCGCCGAATTTCTCGGTGCGGGTCAGGTAAGCCCGTCAAGAGTGCCCTAGGTCCCACGGGGTCCACCCCCGGGTCCCACCGAAAGTGGAAACCTGAAATTCGAGTTTCGTCACTAGCGTCGTCTGTGGGAACCTCCTAACGCTAAGGGGTTCCCTAATGAACTAGAATCAAAGAGAAGAATAGACTCTCGACACCAAAAGGCAGAAGGGAGTCCGCGTTTATAAGAGAAAAAGAATTTTCTGAAGAAGAATGAGCCAATGGAGTACTGACTTATGAAAACAATTTTGCAGAGAAGAAAAGTGAGTGCCAATCAGGATGACACGACGGATGAAATAAGCCAAGGCATCCACCAGGAGCAGGAGGTCTCGAGTATGTACGTTCCACTCTCCTCT
The DNA here is from genome assembly GCA_037127255.1 of Persicaria tinctoria. Classification (NCBI taxonomy): domain Eukaryota; kingdom Viridiplantae; phylum Streptophyta; class Magnoliopsida; order Caryophyllales; family Polygonaceae; genus Persicaria; species Persicaria tinctoria. Next base: position 40,888,057 of record JBANSL010000018.1, read on the forward strand.
CAACCCGACCTACAAGGTGAAGCGTGGGAGCAGCCACATGACACAACCCTCTATCATCATTACGACCAGTATTGGGGGGGCCTACATACCCCAAAACTTCTAGCACTACGAGGTCCCTCACCAACAACCTCATCCCCAACAACCTGAGCATGCGCATTACTATTACTATGATTACGGAGGACCGCATCTGCACCAACAAGGAATGGCTTACCAAGGTGTTCAATATGATGCCTATGGACGACGATATGCCGCGTTTAGCGACCCGGCCAACGCCTTTGGTAACATGAATTACGGTTTTCAAGGCCAAGGCCACGCAATGCCATATCGACCATGGCCAAATGAAGAAGGGCAGCACGTGAGCAAACATCAGCGAGGGGAGCAATCGGTGGACGTTTCGACTTCCACCAAGTCCGATTCGGCTAATATGAAAACAGACGGTTTGGAGACCTTGCCCTCTGTCTTCACTAGAGAAGTTTGTTCTGCTTCGGTCCCGAAGAGATGGAGGGACGTGGGCCTAATGAAGTACGACGAAACAACCGACCCATAAGACCATCTATGTCACTTCGTAACCACGATGGGGATACATGAATACAATGATGTCATGATGTGTCAAACTTTCCCCTCAACGCTGACTAAGATAGCTCTCACCTGGTTCACCAACTTGCCGAAAAACTCTGTGGCTAGCTTCGCCCAGTTGACTCATATTTTCAAATCTCACTTCGGAAGCACTCGCTCGCGGAAGAAAACAATGTGCTTGACTTGAACTCGATCAAGCAAGGAGTCGGAGAAACCTTGGGACATTTCTTCTCGTGGTTCACCAGTGTGGTAGTACAGATTCCCAACTTCAATCATGAATCTGCAACCATCATTCTCATGGGAAACCTTGCGGAGGGGGACTTCAAAACTTACTTGTTCCGAAAGAAGCCCTCCAGCTATGACGACCTAAGGGGTCGCGTGTCAAGACAGATTGAAGCAGAGGAAGCGGCCGCGTCTAGCTCAAGGGCAAATACTGGCAACCAAGGATTCTTCGGAAATCTCGCTGACAACTTCAAAAAAGAAAAGCAGGGAGCTAAACCTCCAAAACACCAGTCGACGGAAGGAGCCGTCCATTCTCACCACGATGAACTCCGAAAGAGGTCAAGGATCCCGTCAGAGAGAGGGTGTCCGAAGGCAAGAGATGGGATACCCGCGGTCATATCATCCGCGAAGGGATAACTACCGAAACTCTGAACAAGGGTATCCACTGCGGCGAGAGGATCAAACAGATAGAGGACCAGTTTGGGAGAATTACGACCCACGAGTGGTGGACCCTCCTCACCGACGGGACCGGAACCAAGACCCTCGGGATCAACAGAGAGAGGCCCCTCCTTTCAATCGAGGAAGGGTCAGAGGACGGAGGTGGCGCGGAGGTCGACACGCTCGATTTCCCGCCATGCAGGGATCCGTCAACCAAGCACCAAGAAACTTGGAAGAAGCCAATAGGCCAGGAGAAGATCGGATACCGGAACCTAAAGGGTTCATAAACACCCTCGTCGGAGGGCTTCCAATGTCAGGAGTTAGTAGACAAGAAAGGAAGAACTACGAGCGAAAAGGAAAGCAACAACCATCCGCTTCAAGTAGGAGGATATCCTTGTCACCACACTCGGAAATCATGTTCTCCGCAAAGGATGCTGAAGAAGTGAGAATGCCACACTCAGACCCTTTGGTCATCCACGCTCAGATAGCTACCAAAACTGTGAAAAGAGTTTTCATATACACCAGATCCTCTATGGATATTCTGTCCTGGGATGCGTTCACTCAACTGGGAATCTCCGCAACGGCATTAAAACCCTACGCGGGCACATTGGTTACTTTATCTAGAGGAGAGGTGCAAGTAGATGGGACCATCAAGTTGACGGTGGTACTGGGAGCTGTTCCGAGAAGGCGAGTGGAGAATGTCGTCTTCACCGTGGTAAAGATCCCGACTTTCTACAACGCACTACTAGGACGTGTCTCACTCTATAAATTCCAGATGGTGGTATCCATCTACCACTTCGTTGCAAAATTCCCATTACTGGGAGGTGGAGTGGGCGAGGTCCGCGGCCAGCAGCCCGAGAGCCGGAGTTTTTACTTAACCTCAATTAAAAAGAGGAAGGAAGTGATGTACATCAACGAGAAATGTGAATCCGTAGTCGGAGACAACAATTTCGAGGATGAAAAATCTGTGAATCCGTAGTTAGACCAATAGACGCAAAAGTACCAACCGAGGATGAAAAATCTGTGAATCCGTAGTAAGACCAACTAGATGGTCATTCCTAGTTGGGCTTGCGGGGGCGTGTTAGAGATGTGAATGAGACCAAAAATGTCCCACATCGGAAAGATAACATAACGAGCCCTAGTATATGAGTAGGTGGGCTACTCCTTTTATTACCAATTGGTTTTAGAATGGAATCTCACTCGGCTTGTGTGCTAGGCTACTAGCGCATGTGTCCCGTGCACACGACCCTCAGTCATCGGTTCGAGTCGGACTTTGATAAGTATGAAGCACGAAAAACTATACATTTGATAACAATTTAGCGTTTAAAACTAGTTCATTATAAATAATCTTAATATATTTATATAAAAATCTTTTCTCTAGCGATAAAATCATTAATAATTATAATTTAAAAATATTATATATATATATATATTATATAAATCATCTATATAATTCAAAATATTATTTTATAGCATGGGCCAAAATACTAGTTAAAGTGTAAATGTATCATTTTACTTAATTAATTACTAACTTACCATCCAAAAGTTGAATAATTATGCGCCTAATGTTTTTATTTTTTTTAAAAGCACATTTGAAATTCAAAATTTGAAGTTAAAAGGATGCCTGATGGCAAGTCCATGATGTTTGCTAAGAGGCGCCTTGAGAGTGACAAGTGTGTTGAGTGGCGCAATTCAGCCTTTTATTTTATCAACATTATTATGTACATGAAATTGTATGTCTCCATCACATATCATTTATTATCATTATTATTTAAATTAGGTCAAATAAACTCCTAACAGCAAGCATCTCGTGGGATAAAAAACAATACTCCGTGTATATAAATAGACATGGAGTAATACAGTAGTTTGTTGTAATTTGAAAGTGATTTTTAAATACGACATACGAGTATAATTAATTATTTCAATTATGTCAAACTTCTTTTTCATCCAGATTTATGGTTAGTCAATTTTTTACCCTAATTCTACAATTCTTATAGAGGTGCATGTAAAAAAAAATCCCCATGGCATTTAAAAAGAAAATATCGATTGCAAAAATGATTTTTAGCTTGAAGCAACGACCTTGAATTCGTATGAGACGGGGTTAATAAACTAACTAAAATTGTAAACAGGGTAAAATTTATAAAATGTTGGTAAAAGTAGTTAATAATTTAAACAACAAGATAATCTCTCTCTCTCTGCGCCCAACGTCTTGTTTCTTTCTTGAATTTCGTCTTCACTTCAGTGATCAGTGCATTCATGTTTGCTCTTAATCTTTTTCTTCGTTTGCAAACTAACAATGGCTGAATCAAGCACATGACACGAAGATTAGTGTACTTTCAAGGGGATTCCTTATCGATTTCTTCTTCTCTTTCTTAGGGTTTGCCAGTTCAGTAACTGGTGGTGTTTGTACTGCTGAATTCGATTTTAATGGATTTTTTTATGCTTTGTTATATCTTTTGATATATGTAGCTGACATTGTTTCGGACCTGAAATCTTATAAATCTCAGTTTCATGTGAGTTTTTGCTTCTTCTATTTGTCCGCTCTTTTTAGTTTTCTCGGGTTTATTTTTGTGTTTTATGCAGGTCATGTCTCTGTTTTGTAGAATGTAGAGTACTGGATACCTGTGGAAGAAAGATTTAATGCTCGAGCTAATATCTATTTTCATCCCGAAGTTTGTGATGATATTAAGGGGATACATGTCAGCATCTGATTTTCAGCAGCGGAAGAATAGTTATTTAGGCTTAGTTTGTATGCAAGGGATGAAGATGCGTTTCAATTTTCAGATAATTCATCAAATGGTTATACATGAGGTGGAAACAAAAACAAAAAAGAGCATAATGAAATGTGGTTCAAAGTTGATGGGTTTATTGCTTGATTTTCTTTGTTGGATTTCTATGTCATAACTGGGCTCCCTGTTGTTGAATTTGATCTTGCACCTTTGAAGGTTGTTACTTGTAAGGGGTTTTTGGGGAGGAATGAGGGTTTATTATGGTGATATATTGAAGATATTCAAATCTGAGCCTAAGAACTCCCGAAGGAAGTTAATCATGGCAAGACTTCTTATAATTGGTAAGGTTTTGTTATTTAAAACGTCTGAAGTTGTTGACTTGACGCATTTGGCTCTTGTGTGTGATCCAGAGAAATTTGAACAATATCATTAAGGGAGGGAATTAATGTTATTGTTGGTCGTTAAAGGGGTTGAGGAGGGTGTCTTCTGTTGATCCTGGATGTAATCCTAGGGTAGTATATGAGTTGTTTGGTTATCATCTAGCATTCCAGGTGATATTTGTATTTCATTTTGTTCATCCCTTATTATTTTTAAATGTCAGCACTTATTAAAAATCAACATGTTTAATTGTTTTGTATTTTACATATTTGGATATTGGAAGCATTCCCTTCCATTACTAATAAATTCAAATGCACATTTAAGTATGTTGATAACGACCCAACCTCTTTACATTGTGAGTGTGGTGTTAAATTTAATTAGTTATGAGACAACAAGTTCACTATTTGATGGAGCAATTGTATGCTTTTTATTTGTACATTTTATTTATTGTCAGCATCTTTAGTGTATGAATCATTGTCAGTATTTGTAGTTTTCATTGATTGCTTGTCGGTATTTATATTTTTTTTAATAATATGCTCCCGTGTACGCAACATATGTTGAGTTTGCAAAGAAACCTGGTATGGATTTTGTAGATGAAGATGTTGATGATTTTTTTTATTCTATTCTTCAACCAGTTTTTACTGAAGCTCAACAAATTTCGAGGGCTTTCATTAAGCGTGTAAAGAAGCAATTTTATATGATGAGGTTTGTTGGTGATGGGGCTTTGATTTATTTGTACACTTTCTTCTCCTTCTTTTGTTCTTGCAAATAGTTCTCCTATGACCGATGACGATGACTTACAAATCCCATTGGTGAGGTTGAAGAGAAAAGCTATTGTTTTGATGCTGACAATAAAGGCCATAAGAAGCAGAAGAAAAGGGGAAGTCTCCAATATTCCTTGCGCAGGAGAGGAAAATCTAGAAAGGTGAAGGGGGAATCTGGATTTGTTGTTGTTAAAGAAAGTCAAGCAAAAGAGGGCTCGAGTTTGAAATTTAAGATTCAAAAGACCAAAAAGGTTGTTGAAGTTGGAAGGGGTGATGTGTTGTGTATTGAAGAGGATAGTGTTCTTAATGATCATGATGAAATTGTAGTTGATAAAATTGCAGCCGACGCTCGATGAAGCTGCCAACGGGCTTGAGAGTCAATTAAATGATTTGGAAATCAGGATTGATTCAGCTGACAAAAAAGTGAATGAATCTGGCAAAATTAGGGGGGAGGGGAGGAGATGCTGACAAAGATTAATATGATGGGGATGCGTAAAAGGATGGTGGGAATGCTGGCTGCAGTGATGCTAGTCATGGGGCTGATTTTTTCTGTTGAGATATTGAAGGCGATGACAACCGTCATGGCGTCATCCTAAGGAAGAGATTCCCAAATGGACAGAAGAGTTGGCATGCAAGCTTGATATTTTAGGGGATACTCTTGGATGGGCACTTGAGCTAACAAGCAGGATTTTGATGATTGAGAAATCTATTGTTGATCTTCATAAAGAAGTTAGGGGAATCACCTATATTGTTGGTAGGGTTACTAGTTTTGAAAACAAGTTAACCATTGGATTCTATGCGCCCAATGTTCTTTGATTTGCCTTCTACTAATTTTCCTAGTAAGGTTGTTGATGATGAATAGGTTGGGATGAAAGTTGATGCCAAGATTTCAGGTGAAGTTGAAGAAAAAAATGTTTAGGGGAAAGAAGCTGGCATCCCAACTTCATTGAAAGTTGAAGTGGGGGGAATCTTAGTTGAAGGTGAAATTAAAGACAGAGTTGAATTGGAACCTATTGTTCAGAGTGTGTGTTGGGGGGGAGGGGGGGAATGTTGATGGACAGAAGGATAATGAAGTATTAGATGGTTTTGAACTGAATACTGCTCTCGTAGTTAAGGCTTCTCTAAGCCATGAGACTGTCACCCCCAATGATGAAAATGAAGAAGCATTTGACATTCAACAAAAAGAGGCTGATATTGCACCAAGTGTTGCTAACATTTTTATTCAAGCAACATACATTCAACAAAAAGAGGTTGACATTATTATTGATGTAGTTGACCTTCTAAAACCCAATGCTAACAATTTGCCAAATGAAGCAGTTGAGATTCCACCAACAAATGATGACTTGGGTATAAGCGATGTTGACATTTATACTAAAGCAGCTGACAATGTTCCAAATGATGTTGAGGTTCATATTAGAGCTGTTGAAATTGTTTTTAAGGCATATTGAGGGGCATGCACATGTGATTGTGCTTAGCGAGGATGAATCTGATGTTGATGTTAAACAGTTTGATATTTTTAGTGTTTCGAAAGAAGAACATCCTGAAGTTCATCAAGAAATTGAACAATTACGACGATCAAAGCATATTCCTAAAGCAAGCAGTTTTTGTTTGAGCCCCTTTCAAGTTGGGAAAAAGGAAAAAATTTCGAAATACTATGCTTCAAAGTCTTTATTATTTGAAGATCATCATATTTTTTTTGTACTCGTACATCAAAGGGAACAAGTGGCTATTTTCGATTCTGTAGTTTTATTTAGTCATATTAATATTTATGATATGCTGACTTTCTTTTCTTTTTTTTTTTAGTTTGTCACATGGATTTTTCTGTGAAGGACCATGATCTCCCTTTGGAAAAAGAATTATTTAAAGTTGTCCGTGGGAGGACAGTGGCTGGAAGGGATTGTAAGTGTGTGTGTGTGTGTGTGTGTGTGTGTGTATGTGTGTGTGTATATATATATATATATATATATATATATATATATATATATATGAAAATTGATGAAAGTTGAATTGATGAAAATTGATGGCTGAGATTTAAACAAAATTTAATAAAAATATTGATTAATTATGTTGGGACCCACCATTCACCATCAATAACCCATACCATAGCGCGTATGTGCATACACTAACCCTATTTCTGAAACGGGATCCTCTTTACTATCATCACCCCTCATCCGCCTTCATCTTCGCATCTTGAGATCATGCGTTCTCTCTTAAACTGCATAGCCTCTCTATCTTCCTTAATTCAATTTTGAATACTCGTCTATTTGTCTTTCTCTTTCCACGTGCTTGTTTGGAATCAAATCATCACCGCCTCATGAAGATGAGGAATTTGATCCTTTTTCATTTCGGTTTGATTTTTTTTAGCTATAATTCTTTTTCAATTTAATTGTGAAAACTGTAAGAGTCCAAAACTTATCATTGATTACATTTTTTTGGATTTTGCAGGTTCACGATAATTCTGGGCAATAATTTGTTGATCTTGCCGACCGATATTTGATACCTTGTAGGCTTGTCAGTTTATAGCAATGGATAAGCTCTTTTTGCTTAGTTTTTCATTTTAGTGATTTTTAATTTAATTTAGTTACATTCTTATGGGTAAATTGAAGATAATTCATGTACTCTACATTATTCGTGTGTATGTGTTATATTATTCGTGTATATTAGATGATTTGAGTATTGTCTACAGTACAAGTGAAAATATAGCAGATGAGGAGAATAAGAAACACCCATTAGAAATCAAATAAAGAAATGACATTTTTTTTATATTGTTTTCAACAATATAGTAATTTAAGTTTATTCGTAAGTATAAATGTTTTATTCGTATGTATATGTGTCATTATTCGTAACAATAATATGATATTTTCGCCATGTCCATTTTGTTCAAATATATATTACATATATTATTCGTCACAAGTGTACACTTTATTCGTAGGTAACATGATATTTTTCGGGTATAAAAATGCTAAATTAATTATTAATTTCACGATTATAAAATAATCTATTTGAGATCGATGAACAATTAATTAAAAACCAACAATTAATTAACATTGTCAAAATTTTAACGGCAAAAATATATGTTGTGGTAAAACATTTTTTAACAGCAAGTGAGTTCCACTCTCTCAAGGGGGGGGGGAGTGGAAGTAGTTTTTCCATATTTAGTAATTAATTAATTAAAATAAATTGGATTAATCTAGACCGCTAGATGAATTCAATCCAATACTCTATAATTGCTCACATATTACACCATAAGGATTGCTCATATAGGAGTCAACCTATATATATATATATATATATATAGAGAGAGAGAGAGAGAGAGGATGGATCAAATGTTAACAAGTCTTATTGTGTTTTGTGTTAACAAATATGGACCTTTAATTGATGAAAATTGAAAGGCCGAGATTATTCCACGTTATTTATTAATTATAATTTAATATTACAAAAACACACTGTCATTCCTATAAGACGCGCGTGTGAATGCCTCGTTATGGGGATAGAGAAAGAAAGAGCGCTTCCCAAAAAAACCCTAGCGGTAGGCGAGGGTGGAACCGGCGGCGGCAGGCGATGGCGATGGAGGATTGGGAGAGATTGGAATTTGGAAGGGGGACCGGCGGCGGTGACGAGTACCGGGCCGACGACTGCAACACGCCGAGGATATGAGGGAGACGATGAGTGCTACCGAGCGACGGCAGGCGATGGCAATGGAGGATCGGGAGAGATTAGAATTTGGAAGAGGGACCGGCGACGGCGATGACTGCAACACGCCGAGGATGACGGAGACGACGAGTGCTATCTGGCGAATCCAGATCTGCATCGGTTTACAACGAGGAATATGGTTTGTGCAACTCGGGATTCAAACCCTAAACCTGCGAATCCGGATCTGCATCGGTTTACAACGAGGGCGTCCAGTCCTGCAACGCCTTGGGTAGGGGTGTTGTTCACCGTTGAGCACGGGGCGTTCGAGGGTAGGGTCGACGGTGACCAGGTTCGTCTTCCACTGGGCATTCGAGGGAATCATCCTTTGTATTTTTTTTCCACTGTTATGAGGAATCTGAACTTTCTATATGATGGTAAAAATGAGTTTTATGCTGTTGTTACTGAAATTGAGAGAGAAGCGAACATAGCCCCACATCTTCCAGTGATAAACTCACCTGTTTATTGATTTGCTTTTGACATCTACATAATTTTGGTTTATTGAAGTCATATTCCAATGTTTGTTAGGTAATTTGTGTGTCCAACGTTATTTTGACTATTCGACAAGTTCAGAGAAACTATTCGGTGATAAATAGAAATTATGCTGATGTCTAAAATTGTTTATGAATTGATCGCCTATTCGACAAGTTCAAAGTAACTATTCGTTGATAATAAGGAATTATTCATAGGTATGTGGGTAATTAGATGTGGTAAATCAAGAATTACATTTATATATTCTTTGAACCTAGTGAATAATTACTATCAATCTTCCGAATAATTACTATCAACCTAGCGAATAGTTGTAAAATTGACCAACCTAGCGAATAGTTGAAATTTAAACTCTGTCTAATTTTTATTAATGAATTTATTGACTATTCGAAAAGTTCAGAGTCACTATTCGTTGATAATAAGGAAGTATTCATATGTATGTGGGTAATTAAATGTGAGTTTATTGAAATTCTAACTCTACATAAAATTGTTCATTAATTTATCAAATGTTCGACAAATTCAGAGTAATTATTCGTTGATAATCGGGAATTATTCATATATAAATTGTTCGTGAATTTATCGAATATTCTACAAATTCAGAATAATTATTCGTTGACAATAAGGAATTAGTCATATATATGGGAGCAATTAGACATAGGTTTCTTGAAATTCATTCCTATGAATTTATCGACTATGACTATTCGGCAAGTTCAGAATAACTATTCGTTAATAATAAGGAATTATTCGTTGATAATAAGGAACTATTCGTCATTATTCATTGAAATCTAATTGCTAATTGAAAATAACGAGCAGGTGGATTATTAATCGATTTTGTGATTCCATACCGAAGTATTAACTAGTTAATTTTTAAAAAAAAATCAAGATGGGCCTACCAATTTCCATTTACGTCATTTTTCAAAATCAAAGTGGGTTGTGGGGATAGTGGGTTACACACACCACATTATGAGGGTGAAGAGCAATATTAGTGGGACCCACGTTTTTTTAAGCAAAAAAAAAATCCACAATTAATCTCAACCTTCCATTTTCCCTCAATATATGGTTGTGATTTGTTAACACAAAACACATTAAGGGTTGTTTACACTAGACCTAACCTATATATATATATATATATATATATATATATATATATATATATATATATATATATATATATATATATATATATATATATATATATATATATATATATATATATATATATATGAGAAAATTGCAGCCAATATACCACTTTATCCTCCCCTTTGTAAAAATGTCTCTCCTCCATAAAAAAAAAATTAGTTAAATGTCAAAAAATAACTTTTATTTGCAAAAATAACAAGTCACCCTTACCCATTATAGTGGGTTAAAATTTTTGAAGGGAGTTTGAAATTTTGGAGGTGGTTTGGGCGGGATTTATGGCAAAGCAAAGGAGGGAGAGGGAGGGAGAGAGAGGGAGAGAGAGAGTTCACAAAAGCTGAACAGGAAAAGGAAGAAGGAGAAGGGGAGGCTTGAGGCTGACAGCGGCGGGGTGGAGGGCAACGGTCGTGGTGGCTCTTACTCTTCTCTCTTTTTATTTTTGGATTTTGTGAAAGGGGAAATGGAAATGTGTGGAAGTCGGTCGGATTTGTGGAGATAGAGGGAGATTTATGGAGGAAGGGTGGTAGAGATGGATGGATGGGGTTCACTCCGGCCACGACAACTCTTTGCCTCGCCGAACACCAAGGTGAAGAGGATGGTTGAACAGTGGAGGGTTGAACATGATTTAATCTTATATTGGCTAAGAGATCGTAGTTAGTGGCCAGGGAAAAGTAGTTACTGGCTAGTAAACGTAAATCGTAACTTTTTTATTTTTTGGCGTAAGTTTGAAATTTTGGAGGTGTGTTTGGGCGGGATTTAAGACAAAGCAAATGAGGGAGAGTGAGGGGGAGAGAGAGAGAGAGAGAGAGAGAGAGAGAGAGAGAGAGAGAGAGAGTGTGTGTGTGTGTGTTCACAACAGCCGAACATGAGAAGGAAGAAGGGGAAGTGGAGGCCTGAGGCCGACGACGGCGGGTGGAGGGCGGCGGTCGTGGTGGCTCTTCCTCTTTTTTTTTTTTTTTGGATTTTGTGAAAGGGAAAATGGAAATGTGTGGAGGTCGGTCGGATTTGTGGAGATGAAGGAAGATTTGTGGAGGAAGGGTGGTTGAGATGGATAGAGGGGGTTCACTCCGGCCATGACAGTTCTTTGCCTCGTCGGACACCAAGGTGAAGCGGAGGGTTGAACATGGGTTAGTCTTATATTGGTTAAGAAATCGTAGTCAGTGGCTAGGAAAGAGTATTTATTGGCTAGGCAACAGTAGTTACTGGCTAGTAAGCGTAAATCGTAAATTAAGATCAAGATACGATGTAGACCCAACTTTACTTCGAAATATTTTTTTCATAAACATGTATAAAGTGGGTGTCTATAGATAGATAAAATTAAATTAAGTTCAAAAATAAATTTATTTTTTAATTTTAACAAATAAAAATGGTTAAAAATTAGTTTATAACAATTAAAGTGGGTCTCCCTCTCTCCTCCTCTCTCTCTCCCTTGGTTACCTTCAACCTGTTAGGAAGGTGCCCAAAAATTTTGCAAAAATGACATTTTGTCATTCTCATGCAAATAATCCACTCCATGGTTATTTTTGCAAAGTTGGGTGTGAATTGGTATATTGGTGCAAATCATCATCATTATATATATATATATATATATATATATATATATATATATATATATATATATATATATATATATATGGAGTGGTTCCCTTGTGCACACTCCTTATAGTTTACCTTGTGCACAAATCTAAACCGTTAATAGAGTAAGATGGATGATCACGATTAAAAGAGATTTTTTAAATTTTCTTTTAATTTCTTGTGGGGTCCACGTTGAAAAAAACCCCTCTCCACCTAGGCGCGTGTAAGGTGACTCCCAACCTTGCTTTTTTTTTCTTTGTTTTTTTTAAATAGATAAAATATTTGTGAAAAAATGCTTCTTTTTTTTGTGGGGAATAAACGTTTTTTTTTAAATCCACCTGAATTAGTTCGATTTTAAAGATTTGACAATTTCACCGAATAATGTTTCACATGCTACCGAATAATGTTTTGTTATCTTTTTTCATCTAGTCCATATAAAAAATTATCAATTCCATTGAATAATTTGTTACATACCGGTATACCACCGAATAATTTTTAGATTTTTTTAGCAATCAATTTCAAAAAAAAGAAATCTCAAATCCCTAAACAATATTTACAATTAATACGAATAATGTTTCATATTTCACCGAATAATTTCTCACGTTTCACCGAATAATTGTTTTATGTTGTTTGTCAAATCGAAGACTCCATATTCTGGTGAATAATGAATCAAATTTCATCGAATAATTTATTAACTCATTACCACTATTAATCAAAATTTGACACGTACGTCTGAATAATTGATGAATAATAAATAAAATTATGTATCTAAAAAATCCTACCCATTTGCCCGATTTCGATGCCCCTAACACAAACACAAACCACCCCCACCCCCACAAAAAAAAGAAATATAAAAAGTAAGGGCTTGAATCTACAAGGGAAGAGGCCGGATGAAATAAAACAACAATAGGCATAAATAAATTCCAGAAATCAAAATTGCAAACTCAAAAGCTTACAATTATACGTTAGTAGCTTACAATTTACTTGTAACAAACTCTGGAACTGCTCTTAGCACCGCAGCAATCCTTGCCACCACCGACACCGCATCTCTAGGCTCGACTCGCCCGGAAAGCACCTAGCGTTGCCTTGCCATGCCTCCGTGTCTCCTAGCTCTGCTCATCTACGAATCGCATCCACTCGGCTCCGCCTCCCTCTTCGACGCCCTCTCCACCGGATTCCGCCACCACCGACACCGCATCTCCAGGCTCAACTCGCCCGGAAAGCAGCGCCTAGCACAACCTCGCCACACCTCCATGCCTCCTCCGCTCGCCTAAAACTCGCGTCCGCTTGGCTCCGTCTCACCTCAACGCCGGTCTCCGGAAATTACCCTTCGCCGCCGATCATCTTTCTCCTTGGACCACAAGTCCACCCGATGAAGAAGAAAAGAAATTGGGAAATAAACTTCAATTTTAAAAGGTATATTAAAAATTATCTAAGAAATTAAAATTGGAAGGAAGTGATTTGTTAGTATTGTGTGGGACCCACAAATCACCACCTCACATTTCACATCCCACTCACGCGCAGGAAGATGAAAGTAAGTCTGGTTTTGTGTGCAATTGGTACAGGCCCACATGCTTTTTATTAAAAAAAAAAGAAATCTCCCTTTTAATCTTATTCATCCATCACAAATAATCTAAGGGTCACAATTGTACACAAGATACACCCTAAGGGGTGTGCACAAGTTACCTATTATCTATATATATATATATATATATATATAGGGTTTACTTCAAATGTAAAAAGTCCTTAAAGTGTAAAATATGCTTATCGTGTAAAATGTTGGGTTTAGTGCAAAACCGGACACGCGGGTGGTATTTAAAAAAAAAAAAAACTGAACCGGTTTCTCGGATTAAACCCTAAACCGTTCCTCTCTCATTCCCTCTTTTTTCCGTCCTCAACTCATCCAAATCCAAGAGCTCCCTGAGAGATTGCCGTCCGCCGGTGGAGAAGGAGCGGCGAGGGCTGGGCGAAGGGAGGATTCGACTCCGAAGAAGGCAGCCTCGTGGAGGAGCGAAAGGAGTAGGACGGAGAAGATGTCGGGGTCGCGGTGCCGGTCGATGAAGATGGGGTTGTGATGAGGGGCGGATGTGGAGAGGGCGGCGAGGAGGGAGTCGGTGTCGGCGGAACAGACTCAAATCATCAACCGCGTTCGCCGACCAGCAACATTCCACCAGGTATTTGTCCTCTTCCCTCTCCTTCCACTTTTGTCAGAATAGGGTTTTTGCGAGTGTACCCGTGGTTCCCGGGTCCGAATTTGTTCTCGTATCTGCTGTGTTTGTGAATTTTTGGTTAAAATTTCCTTGAATTTGTTGCCATGTGATGTGAAATTAGGGATTATGTTATGTGATTGTGCCGCTTGTGCGTGTTGGAGTTCACATAACCGAATTTCGTTGGATTTGGAAGGGTTCATTGAAGGTCCCGGGTGATAAAGACTAGAGCCTGGGTATTGGATGGATTTCAAACTGCAAATCTTGATTCAAAAGTTCATAATTTGGTATTGATGCATTTTTTATTTATCTATGCACAAAGCATTTGTCTGTACAGTTGTTGCTTTTTGACTCTAAACCATTTTCTTCCTTTAAAAGCCATTAGAAACTAGTAACTGATGTATCCCAGTGGCTTTGATTCCTCATCCTTTTCTAATTGTCTTATATGTATATAGTTCATGTCTAGATTGACTTGATGATGTAGCATGATTAGTAGACTACTTGGAAGGCAGCGCCCTTCCGCTGCTGAACGGAAACAAGATAGCAGACGCATTGACCAAACCCTTCGATGGCCAGAAACCCGCACTTTTGGCCTCTGCAAAAAGGTTCTCGGTGTTCTTTTACTTCTTTTTCTTGTTTCCTGATTGATTTCTGATCTGTCACAATTTATTCGATCTTCGTGTTACTCGAAGTGCAGAAATTTGGTGACCTTGCCGATGAATCTCCCCGAAACGACTGATTTCTCGATGTATGTTCACCTCTCTCACTTCCTCTCATCTGGATTTTGCTTCATTTTGCCTGAACTGAAGAGGAATCGATTTTATTTGCTTGATTTTGCCTGAATTGAAGAGGAATCGATTTTATTTGCTTGATTTTGCCTGAACTGAAGAGGAATCGATTTTGTTTGCTTGATTTTGCCTGAATTGAAGAGGAATCGATTTTTTTTGCACTTATAAGAATGTCCTCTACTATGTTTAATAATTAAAAAAATCTTCTGCAGAAGAAAAGCAAAAGGTGGGAAATGTAACAGGAATCCGTTAGAAGTGGTTGGGTGTCAAATTTATTAATCACATTCAAGGTTGAGTTGTCAAATAACGAGCACAAGTGAAGTGGAACATGGAGGCCCCTCCTGAATGTAGATGAGAGCGGGTGACCATTTAAAATTTAGTCCTACCAAACAGGATGAATGAATTGGGTTTTCATGGAATCTCTCCATATGGTACTAAATCAAGAATCACACTGTGACCTTACCTATTCTCAGCCCTGTTACCAAACAGCAACTGGGCCAGAGAATTGCACCATCTTGTCTTCCCATCAGTACTCAGTACTCACCACCACTCCCCAAAAAATTCCCCCTTTCAAATTTCTTACTCTCTTTTTTCCCTGTTGGTAAGTAACACATTAAATTCCCTGCATTTAGGTCTGATTGATATCACATTAAGTCATTCATATGGGCACATACATTTTCACTTTACCGTTACCAAAAAGATCCTTTTCTTGTTTTCTCTCTTTTGCCATCTAATGCAAGTTTAAACATTAGATTAGAAATGGTAAAAAGCTAGAGCTACTAATAAACACTAATTTCTCAATTCAAATCAACAGCAGATAAAAGAGAGAGGAAAAAAAATCACTTCTTGGATTGCCTTTGATGCTTCCTCATGGGATTGGGGATGCATTTGCTTTTGCCACCACAAGCAGATGCAGCTTTCTCTACTTTCTGATCTTGGTCACCTGTTTCTGCAGCTGCATCTCCCAATCTTGTCTTGGAGCTCCTGACCAATTTTTTTACAAGTCCCATCAGTTGCTGATTCACAGTGGTTGTAGTCGGAAATATGGCATAAAAAGTTGACTTTTCATGGGTGTTTTATATACTACTGTATTTTACTTCAGTAGTTTGATCAGGGTATCTACTGGTGGGTCAGTTTAGGCCTATTGACCAAAATGTTTAGCATCAAGTAAAATTCACTGGTTGCAAAACTTGCTGTAATTGGAAAACAGTCTAATCAAATCAATGCAAGTTTTCACAATCCATCTTATGGATAGTGAAAACATCCAAATTTATGAACTTGCTTGCCCACTTGTAGTTTTCTGATTTTGGATATGCATAGCGTATCACATGTATGATATATCTTGTCAGTTTTTAGCTATTTGGATATGTTTAAATGTTATTAACTTGCTAATTTTAGCCAGCCAATGGAGATGTTTTTACTTTTTATTGTTCAAAGTATCCAGAAAAGAAGAAATGATCAAAACTGGAAATCACTAACCTTTCTTCTTTGTAAGAAGATGACTTCTTGAGAACAGGCTCAATCTGACCTCTCCTCTGATCATCCATGGCCTCCAAGATGCTCCCACTGAAGTACTCTTTCTCCTCCGACTGCAGATTCCCAAACCTCGGATTTTCTGACATGTACTTTATCATCTCCGCCTCCTCAGCCACCACAACCACCTTCCCCGTCACGGAAGCCGCCGCCTTACAGACCACCCCCCTGTGCAAGCCACCACCAATTCTCCCTTCCACTCTGCTCATTTGCTGCTTCAAACAGGGGATGCTCTTCCCCTTATCCGCCACAGAACCACCACAGGCGATCAACTGGAGCAAAACAGAGCTCCTCCCTTGCACCATTTCCGCTCCAGGGTCGCCATTATGGACAGTCAAAGATTTCTCTTCGTGGAATGCCTAATGTAAGTTTCCATACATCTTTGAATATTGTCAGTAGTTCCATTACTAACTTCTATGTCCTATTTAAATAATTTGTGACATTGTGGTTGTTTCACGTGAGTAAAGAAGAAGGTACCTATTACAAATTTGCTATGTTTTGTCAACCATGTTTTCTTGTGGACAACATGCTACTTCACCAAACTTCTGTTTATATTTTCCTTTCTGTAGTGATGCTAAATTAGGGAGAAGAAACATGCCTTCAGATGCATTACTACAGAACGATGATTTTTATTTTTATTTTCTTTTTCTTTACAAATCAGTGGCTGAAGACCAAAAAAGTGAAGATGTAACTTAGCAGAAGTCTGTTCCAGGACTTGCAAACATGAGCCTGAAAAGGTTTTACAACCCTGGGAAACTGGAGTGTGAACTTGAGTGAAACTATTTAGCGTCTTTTCTGTCCTTTGTCATGCTTTCTTTCATAAGGACTTTCCTTTCTTGCAGTTTCAAGGTCAAGATTATACTTTTTATTGGCCTGTTGAGGTTTACTCAGTTGTTCCTAGCCGATCCTATTTCCCAAGAGGCTTTTTGTGGGATGAAGGTTTCATCAGCTTCTCATTTGGTTAGCTTTAACCCACATATTTTCTTAAGAGTTTGATCTACTGTTAGTTGCTCATAATTGTGCAACAGGTGGTCTTAAAAAATGTGCATGCCAAACATGCCCTTAGTGGTTTTTGCACTAAAGCCTATTAGCTCAAAGTGGTAGAGCATTGTGCCTACGCACAAAGATGCGGGTTCAAACCCCGCATAGGCTATATATGTTTATCGCTTAGAAGTACGATGTTTCTCTTCATGAATAAGAGTATAAAGTGCAAAAATAAAATCGTAATGTGCAAATATAAGAACATAAAGTGCAACTGCGAAGTGCATTTGTGTGCGCAATTGTGAAGTACATTTGTACAACCGTGAAGTGCATTTGTGCAACTGTGAAGTGCATTTGTGCAACTATATATGTTTATCGCTTAGAAGTTCGATGTTTCATTGTTTCTCTTCATCAATAAGAGTATAAAGTGCAAAAATAAAATCGTAATGTGCAAATATAAGAACATAAAGTGCAACTGTGTAGTGCATTTGTGCAACTGTCAAGTGCATTTGTGCAACTTTAAAGTGCATTTGTGCAATTTTAAAGTGCTTTTGTGCAACTTTCAAGTGCAAATATAAGAACATAAAATGTGAAAATAAAATTGTACTGTGCACATTTAGAATACAAGTGTGCAAAAGTAGGATACAATTGTGCAAATTTAAACTACAGTTGTGCAAAAGTAAGATACAATTGTGCAAAAGTAAGATAGAATTGTGCAAAAGTAGGATATAATTGTGCATAACTAAGATTATAATGTGCATGATTAACAATTTGTGATTGTTGCGCTCTTGTCTATTATGTAACCTATGTGGGATTTGAACCCACATCTTTGTACAAATGCACATTGCTCTACCAATTGAGCTAATAGGCTAAATTATGATTTTTGTGCTAAAATAGAAGAACCTAATCGACCTAAAGCATATTGCAATAAAATTCTAAAATTCAATTAGCTCATGATTCACAAACAATTTGACAATGCTATAAACATGAAATTAGCTCAAAATCAACCCAACAACACAACCATATCATCAATTTCAATCAATTTGGCTTTTGGCAAAAAGTCCCAAATTCCGCTCCTAAATCAAACCCTAGATTTTCAATCTCAACCTAAATCATTCAAACAATCTAAATAATTGTAATAAACAATGGCTAATCCTTGCAAATTAATAATCGATTAATTGATCTCCTCCATCGGCTCTAAGTCTACAAACAATGGCTAATCCTTGCAAATTGGAAATAGATATAAATCATCTAGCTTTGTTCAACAATAATACATCTTGCTCTGTTCAATTTCTCTTCCAGCTACAAATGTATATAGCAGCAAATGCATTTACATCAAGCTGAAAACCTAAAATTAATTTAGGGGGAAAAGGGAAAGATGTGTAAAAACCTTCACGACGAGCTTAGGATCCAAGATTTCATCAAACACACGAGAATCAATGGAGGAGCGAAGCTTGCGAATGGCCAAATCGAGAGCGAGCGAGCGCTGGCGAAGAGAAGGAGATTGCGAGCAGAGAGGAAAGCAAGGGGAAGACAACATCAACGTCGGCGCTTGGGTCTAATTCGATTTCAGATCTCAGATCTGGGAAGCAAGCGAGTGAGACTGCGAGTAGAGAGGGAAGCGAGAGTGCGATTGCGAGCGAATGAAGGCGAGTGCGGGCTCGAGCAGCAGTGGACGGCGATGGGATGCGATGGGAGGCGCTGTCGGAACCCCGCGAGTTTGGGCTCGAACAGCCCTGGACGACGATGGGAATGAAAGTGGATGGCGATTGGAGGCGCTGGGAGTGGACGGAGGTGCTGGCTGTGGTTGGTGGTCGGTAGGAGTGCGGGATGGTGTTGCAAGTGCAGTGGCGGTCGGCAGCGGTGCGAGGAAGGACCTCCGGTGGCCATGGGAGAGGGAGATTGAGAGAGACGGATCTGGGATGGCGAGAGGCGGGTTTAATTTTTTTTTTTAAAATCAAGCCGTGCCCTATGATTAAAATATAAAATTTTACACGTTAAGCGGATTTTACACGTTAAGGAGTTTTTATATTTTAAAGCTTCCCTATATATATATATTCTATTATAAATTTTATAAAACATTTTTGATGATGATTATCTACTGAACTTGTGTAATTTGTATTGTCATATCCAAAATATTTGCACATGAATTAGTGTAATGATTAGAGTTTGCACAATGTGCACATACTACCTACCTACAAGAACTAAGAGCCGGAAGTGGATGGTGGAACTTGACCTCCCTAAAGTAGATGAATACCGGTGGATTGAAACTCTGGTTGATTCTTCACAAGATCAGCAATAGTACTCCGTAGCTCTTTTACCTCATCTCGATAGGCTTGATCTCGAGCTTCATCACGAGCTTGGGAAGAGTGGCCTTGGTTGGAGGGATCACTCACCAATAATGATGAAACTGATAATATATACCAGAAACCGGAAGATTGAACTACAAAACTCTTGATCAAAACAAGAAAAATGAGAAACAATAATGAGATCTGTAATTTGTGGGAGAGAAGATTGTATGAAGGGGGACGAGTGTAATGGGGTTCAGATTTGTGTTGTGGTTGATGACGTGGAGTAAGAAGTTAGGGCTATTTAAGGCATTAAAAATATTGAAATGACCCTCAAATAGAAATTCACTTTTTCGATGCTAAATGCCACCGAATTTAACCCTCGACCATGTACTTTGAGGTTATCTAGCCAGGTTATTCGCCGCCAAAAAATATCATAACCATTTAGTATCGAATGTACCATCAAAATTAGCCTCATAAATAATTTGAGTGATTATACCCTCGTTTTTAACCTCGAAATAAAAGTTAACCTTGTATACCCTTGATAATGCGTATTTTATATAGGCATTATAGGTAGTTGTTAGTGAGTCTAGGATAACTTATTTCGTGTTTATTTAAGTAATTCGAGTTAGTAATGTTGAGTCTTGCAAGTTTGGAATCTACGCTCTTTTTATGTTTTTCTGCAGATTTATGTCCCGACGCTAGAAGGACGCATCTATGGCTTGCCAAGGATGAGTTTGGAGAGCTAGGAACCCAAGGAAACATGTGAAGAAGGAAAGGAAGAGGCGTGGAGGAAGTTAGCTTGGATTCGGAATGCACAAATTGAAGAATCAGGCTACTGATGAAGCGGTGCCCGCCGTCTAAAGCACGACGTCGGCCGTCCGTGTCATTACGAAGTTTCCATTCCGTCTTTTGGAAACTAATTAGGTTAAACTATTTTTATTATGCTTTGGCCGACTTTGAGAAGAGAGTTGGAGTTTTGTGGAGAAAACCTAAGGAAGAGAACTCCAATGGAGATATTGAGAGGAAGACTTTCCATGAGGAACTAAACCTCTTTTGTTTTGCCTGCAATTCGGATACATGGTTATATGATTTGTGAGACTTAATTTCTATCTATTCTAAGTTTGATTGATTCAATGTCTTTGTTTGTTATTGATTAATTGCATATATTCCCTCTTGATTGGCCACCTTGATGGAATTTGCTTTCCTGCTAAAGGTCTGACTAACTATTGCAAGTTAATTGGATTAGTAGCGCAGCATAACTAATTGATCCCCTGAAAGCATCAATTGGGTGTGTAGGACATTGACAATTATACTTCATCAATTATATCAATTAGGGTTAGGGAGTTGTGCCCCTATCTTTGGTTGTTTGTGTGATTGTTATTGTTGAATTGCTTAGGGTTGGAGTGATCCGCCATTAGATGAATCAAACAAGGAAAGATAGATAAATTCAAGGATCAGAGACATAACCATTGTTGATGAATTGTAGGGGAAACTATCTCACTCATAATTATCATCAATTCATCATTGTTACTTTTGTTGAGTTCATTTGTCTTGATATTCAATCACTTCTTGATATTGTTCTGTTCTGATATCGATTTGATAGACTGGAAATGTATTCTCTCTGTGGGATCGACCCTTTACTATTCCACTATACTAGTTACTAGGTTGCTAGTTGAGTTGTTGGTTTGTGTTATTTTTTTTGGTGTTGTAGAAAGGTAACGACACTCTGCACCACACCAACCCTCGAAAATAACCTCGAGTGTACCATCTACCAAATTCATTGTTAAGATCCCTTCACCCTAGCTTTAAAAAAGAGTGTCTTTGAATTTTTTTCCATGCCTAATTTACCCTCGAGTTGGCCCTCGAAAATATATATATTCAAAAGCATTTAGCATGGAAAAATAGTCTCGCTTTTATTTTAATGGTAATTAGACCCGAAATATTGTTTCGAGGGCAACTTTGGGGGCACTAGCTACAATCGTGCCCTCAAAGTATTTCGTTGTCAATAACTTCGAGGCTATATTGCGCTTTTCTAGTAATGAGTCAAAATGGTTGTATAGTGTAATTATACTGAGAAAAGATAATTACACAACTCACAAATGGTCGTAAAGTGTAATATGGATGGAAATGATTAAATTCATAACAAAAGAAAAATCATATTTTATTTCAAAGGATAAAAATATTTAAAATAATATTTTTTTAGTAATTTCATACTTATGAAATTATAATAATTTTTATGATTATTGTTAATAAATATAAATTATTTTAAAAAATAATAATAAATAGATTACTATTTTAAATAATTTTTATATTTCAAAAAACCATATGAAGTATATGATTAGTTAGTATCAATAAAATAAAGAAGCATTATTTTTTTTTATTGGGGCATGTTATCTACACGACGGTTTTATCGCTAAATGCACGGCTGAGACATTAATCTGGGAAGTCAGAGACGTCAACTCCTATACTAACACCGGTTGTCCATGTCGAGAAACATCAATACCCTACAAGACATCGCTGCCTACATCCAGCAGCCAACTCCGAGTCTTGATTTTGATGTCGATAAACACCACCTGTTGAAACCCACCAACTGATTAAGGCTCCACTGCCACACCACCTTCCTACAGCCACTCGGTTCTGACTTCTGATTCCAGTGATTTTTATCGTCTTCGGAAGTTGATAACAATTTCGTTTATTTGACGAGAATACGAGATTATACCATGCGTAATTGGAATTTTTTTTCGAAATAGCCAAAAAACGGAAAAAAAATGGAGAATAGCCAAAATTCCAAAGTATTTAGCGATTTAGCCAAAGTGGGGTAAAGTCACTATTTGAAACAACGACTTTACCCCCGAGTTTAAAAAATATATATAATAGGTAAGTCGTTGTTTCAAACAGCGACTTACCAATTTATGTTTTTTTAAATACCATTTTAAATCAAAAACCAAATATATATATAGGAGAGTCGCTGTTGCAAACAACGGCTCTCCTTCTCTCTTTTTTTTCCCAAAACGTTGGCCGCCTCTTCAACAATCAAACCGTCACATGCCCCTGCCGCCGACGGGATCCCAATTCGGCTTCCTGATGAGTTTTGCCAATTTGGAGATGAGTTTTGCCAATTTGGAGATGAAGCAGCGGGATCCCTCGATTAATTGAATTTTAGGGATTCTGATGAGTTTTGCTTATCAGAGGAAGGAAGCGTTCCCGTCAACGGTTATTTCTCAGGAAAAAGGAGAGGTCGGAGAGGCGTTCCCGGTGGCGGAAGAGGAAGTCGAGGCTGGGGCCGATGAGCCGGTTGCAGTCGAGGCGGAGGAAGGTTGTGCTCGAAGCTAGGAACGGGAGGGACGGTGGAGCTCGAAACGCTCGCTGCTACCAAGAGAGAGGCGTGAGGGCTACGGGACTCAGCACCGATGGGTGATGGTCCTTCGCCTCATGTTTCAATGTTTCATCTTCAACGTTTGGAAAAAAAAATTAAAAAAGGAGAGTCGTTGTTTCAAACCGCGGCTCTCCTATATATTTTTTTTTTTGGTTTTTGATTTAAAATTGTATTTTAAAAAGTAAAAATTGCTAAAAAGTTAAAAAAAAGGAGGGTTGTTTGATTTGAAACAACGACTTACTTATTATATATATTTTTTAAATTCGGGGTAAAGTCGAAGTTTTACCTCACTTTGACTAAATCGCTAAATACTTTGAAATTTTGGCTATTCTTAAAAAAAAATCCCTTTTTTTTTTGCCTATTTCTAAAAAAAATTGGCGTAATTGCATATAGCAAGTCGATTTTTCACTGTACAGTATTTTGTTTGGATTGGAAAAATTACCATATTAAGGACATTTATCATACCAACCAAATTTAGCTAAAGTCCAAAAATGTCAAAATAAAATAAAATCCAGCTGTCCGTGGGTGACCCCACCACATATATACCTCCAGAACGGTAACTCCAAGCTGATCTGTTCTTTCAAGCACGCGCCTTCCACGCGACCTCAATTCAAGCTGAAAGGGCAACAACCTTTTCTGACGTCATCAAATAAATAAAATACGGAGTATTAATTAAAAAGGAAAAAAGCTTCAAATCCTTCGTCTTCTTCCTGGCTTGTCCGCCCAGGAAATTTCATAGCCCACTTTGGATGGTAACAACCTAAACTTGAAGCCTAAAATCCAAAATCTAACGGTTCGTTTATTCTTGTTGTTTCTGATTAATCAGACCTAGTCAAAATTTTCCTGCTAATTGCACTTGCAGCGCCAAAAACCATGGAAATTTCTACTTTTCCGCCCTAGTGTCGAATTCTCTGTTGTCTTCGCATCTCTGATCTGTTCATTCTCAAATTCAGCATCGGAATTCTTACCTCCACTAGTAAATTCCATGTAGAAATTAATAATTTCCTGTTTGGAAAAAAAATCCTATCCAGAATTTTCCTATATTTTCTCAGCAACCAGACACTTCTCTCTGTGTGTGATGACGATTTCTTTCCTTGCTTGACGCTAAACATCAGATCGTTATCTCTTCAGTCTGCCTCTCTCCGTCTGTTCTTTCGAATTTTCCGGAATTTTCCCCCCTTTTGTCCTTCTTGTTTTTCGATTGTTCTGTTTCTTGATTTTAGGTTTTTGTTTTAGAACGAGAGGAAATCATTTATCTAGATAGAGGCGTGTGTTTCTCTTCTTTTTATCCAATCCATGGAGGGATCAGGAACACGTTTGCCGTCGTCGGAGAGCGGTATTCCGACCGGTCTTAACCGGATTAAGACTGGTAGGGAACCGATTTATCATTGTTCAGCCTCGAAATTCCGTGATTCGGTGAAGCCGTTGGTTTCGTCGGCTCCGGCGAGGAAATCAAAGCAGAAAGCCGCCAGTTCAGGCAAATTTGGTTACTTTAGACGAGGTATGTCGGTGTCTCTTTCGATTCAATTATTTTATTATTATCATTATTGACATTTTATTGTACTGATTTGAACGTGTGGACTGTTAATCGCCAGTGATTAGCAACTAGTAGCTTATAATTATGCCGACAGAACAAGTGAAAGGAAATAGCCAATTGATGCTTTGACAAAGTAGATATGATCGTTGGAGAAATAAGAATTTGACTTTACTGATACTAGTGCGATCCTACTCAAGTACTCCGTAGTAAATATGAACGAAATTAGGGGTTTTATTTCTTCAGATTGCATAAAACATGAATTTTGTCTAATGTGTTTCAGTTTAACGCAGATCATGATCTGTTATCATTAGAAATTTTTAAGTGAGCAATGAAGATGGTGATGGTTTTTATCCGATTTCTGTCCTCAAAATTTTGACTGCAAGTCTGCAATATAGAAATGGTTGAGTCAATCACTGTTTCCTCTCTTGTTAAAGGATTTCCTAAAGGGAAGAAGATAACTTGGTGGCTAGCATCATATCTTTCCAAGGATCATAAGCAGGGCTTTAACAAAACTTCTCGTGCCATCAACGTGAGATTTCGCTCCTTGATAAAATTGTCGGTTGCTGTTGTTTTATAAAAATATGTCGTGTGCTAAGTTGCAAGATAGTTTACAGGTCGCAACATCTGATGGTGAGGAAGTTAACAAGGACGGTCTTATGAGAAGTAAATTGCGCAAGTTAGGGGAGGATTCACCTGAAGCACAGCATTCATCCGACATTACATCCAACAATGAGGCTCCAAGAGACTATAAAAGCTTCTCACATGAACTTAGACGAGGAAGTGCTCTTCCTCCTGATTTGAAAAGTTTCTCACATGAACTTGGACGGAGGAGTGAATTGACATTTGGCATGCCAAGGGCTCAAAGTTACTGTGACTTGAAGGTATCTTGCAGAAGTGCCCTGTGAACTGTTCTCACTGCTTAAGTGTGCATTTTATTATCTAATCCTTGAAACTGAAATTGGTTATCCATTTAGTTATGTCCTAGAATGATTACAACAACAACCCAGTGTATCCCGCTAAAGCGGGGTCTGGGGGTCAGGATATACGCACTCGTTCCTCGAACAAAGAATATAAAATTGGTTATACTTGCTATTTCCCGGGAGAAGGGATCTAACTTGCATGTTTTCCGGTTGTCCTTAAACATTCATATGCTTGCTTCTTGTTAGGGATGGTACATTGATTCTGACATTCTGATGGCTTATGTTGCTAATCTAGAACCAGTTTGGCTAGGATTGGTATAATTGTTGGCAAATACCCTTATATCACTAATGCATATCATCAGTGATTAGGTCTGTGCAAGACTGTTTTTTGCTTTAGGGCTATTGGACCATATCAAGGCATGTAGAACATGGAAATGGGGTGCTCAGTGTAATGTGATATAGCCTCCTTGATGGCATAGCCGAAGGGGAGGGTATATTATGCTACACTCGAGGTGTGTGTCCGACTTCTGATGGACGTGGCTTGAAGAGATAGGATCCACACAAGTACTTAGTCCTACACACCCCTATTGTCACTTTAGGATGTGAGCCTTACTCACTACAGGGCTAACTTAGGAATCTACTAGTTAGGCCTATGGTCCAAACTCAGCTTGTAAATATTTTCTTCCCGTTTTAATATATTTACCTTTAGAATAAAAAAAAAAGTGATTAGGTCTGTGCACTACTAATCTATTTTCTTCAATGATCACCTTTCGGTGCTTAGGGAAATGTTGTTCTCAAGCAATTTACCTTTTGGAGTTTGAAAAGTGTTTCGATGCACTTATTCAATCTTATGTGTCTTCGCCTGCATGTCTCTTGGTGTCTAATTTGTTTTGAATTGGGTTCCAGGAGCTCTTTGGATCCTTGCATGTGAGATTTGATGAGGCCAAAGAAGTAGTTGATGCAGAGCTGTCTAGTTTAATGTGTGTTGTAATAGATTATCTTAAGAAGAATGAGTCCTCCTTTACAGGACAGGCAATAGCTAAGGAATTGTTGGTTTTGGCTGGGAAGTGTATTCAGATGACTTCTGCTGAATTGCGGGAGAAATGCGAAGGTATGGTGCAAGATTTGAGAGAAAAAAGGCAACTTTGTCAGACAGGACTTCTGAAGTGGTTGGTCACTCACATGCTCTACATAATGAGTCGGTGCACTAGACTGCTACAGTTTCAGAAAGATTTTGAACCCTCTGATGAGATGGCTTATTATAAATTCAAGCGGGTCTTAGAAAATGTCCCTTCTCTCGATATGAGCTGGCTGTCTGATGCAGAAATCGATACTTCAGTTACCTGTTATGATTCACTCCAGAAAATCCCTGCTAAACACAATAGGAGCATTGCTGATGATTCTTCTAAAAACAATGGGGCAAGGCGGGGCAGGTTAAAGGGAATGGATGGTGATGGTGGAAAAAAAGGCTCCTTATTTTCTGACCTGCAATTACAATCTGAAACTGCAAAGTTAATTAGTGATTCTACTTATGAACACAACCGAACTTTTGATGAACCTGAGGCGGTACTTTGCAGGATATGTGAAGAAATTGTTCCTGTCCCACACTTGGAATTGCATTCATACTTGTGTGCGTATGCAGATAAATGTGATCTGGCATGTATAACTCCGAATGAACGTCTATTCAAACTTGCTAATGTTTTGGGACAGATCATAGAATCACACAATCAAAACTTGTGCACATCAGCATCCAGTCCAGAAAATCTCTCAACGACACCAACAAAATCTGAAACCGTGCATGAAGGTTATTCACCAAATGTGAGTGAATGGCAAACTAAATGTTTTGAAGAATTGTTTGAAGATCTTCATGAGATGGACACAGCGCGTATAGAGGATGCCCCTGTAGCTGCTTCAGTGCTCATGAAGTGTCCCTCAGCATTTAAGCTCAGCCATCACTGCCCTGCTTCTGCACCTGGAAGCATCTCAGGATCCTCTACAAGCACTCCTACAACTGCTCATTTTGACTTCTGGTTGGAACAGTGCAATCCCTCTGGAGCAGAGGATGTACAACAGGTATGTAATTTCTCTCCCGCTTTATTTGGTGTGCAACTGTGCAAGGGAATCAGAATGCTACAGTAACCCAATTGAGCAGATTCTGTGTTATGAATTGAGATTTGGGAGAAATTTGGGGTTTTCAACTCATGAAATAATACATAAAAAAATTGATTCAGTCAAATATCAGTAACAATTCATGTTGTGCTTCGGCAACAAACATGGAGGCAGTTTCTGGGATATTTGGTTTTAATTGTTCGAGGAATGATATGCTGATTAACATTCTAGTCATTGTTGTAGTGTTGTACTTCACTGTATCAAACTCAGCCATTTCACAAAAGAAAAAAATTGACTTGATATTGACCTGTAGCAAGCAGTTTTGTAAGCACATTGGTCATTTGCCACGTGACCTTTGTTTCCTGTCACTAGTTGAGTGTAGTTTGATTTTCAGTTCACTTAACCATCAAACTTATTTGCGCATTTAGTTATGATTGTTTTCCTTTTTCAGCTGACTATCCTAGCAGATATATCTCGCTGTGTGGCAGCTGTAGATATCTCAGAAATGGGGTCCTGTGAATTTTTGGTAGCTTGTATGAGAGATTTGCAGGATGTTCTACGGAAAAGTCTGTTGAAAGCATTGGTGATAGACACATTTGGCCGTAGAGTGGGGAAGCTTTTACGGTAATCTATCAATCGTGATAGAATTATCTGGCAATGAAGTTGCCAAATATTTGAACTGGTTTGTACATTGTCTTCATCGTGATGCTTCCTTTTGTAAATTGTGCAGAGAAAAATACATGCTTGCATGCGATCTAATGGATTCAAAGGATCAAGAACATGGAAGGCCCAGGAAATGTTCAAGGACTGCATCAAATGATACATCCCAGGGCATTTCTTTGTCCACTACAGTAAATTTAGCAAATAGAGAGCGGATATGCATTGATGATTTTGAGATAATAAAGCCTATAAGCAGAGGGGCTTTTGGTAAAGTGTTTCTTGCGAGAAAGAGAACCACTGGAGATCTATTTGCAATAAAGGTGAATGTTTCTTTTACGCATCTAAATTTGTTTGCTAAACTTAAAAACACGAGATACTTAAATACATGATATTCCTTTACCATAAATATATATGCAACATTGACTTTTGATTGATGTTTATTGTATTTATTTAATCTGTGATATTACTTCCTTCTTGTAGGTTTTGAAGAAATTGGATATGATACGCAAAAATGACATTGAACGGATATTAGCTGAGCGTAACATACTCATTGCAGTTCGCAACCCATTCATGGTATTATTAAGTTTCTCAATATACTATGAACTTCATTTTCTACTACACAACACACGGTTCAATAGTCTTTCAATTGAGGGACTAGATTAGATATTGTCCCTGTCAATGCTTATGCTGTACCAGAAATATTAGCAACAACGCAGAAGTGATGATCATGTTGCTGCAGGTTCGGTTTTATTACTCATTCACTTCCAGAGATAATCTCTACCTAGTCATGGAATATCTCAATGGTGGTGACCTTTATTCTTTGCTCAAAAAAGTTGGTTGCCTTGAAGAAGATGTGGCTCGTATATATATTGCCGAACTGGTAGGGTAAAATTATCTTAAATGTGTATTCCATCATCATCTTTCTTCAACTCCACAGAACATCTGCTCTTTTTTTCTTTTCTTTTCACTTTCAGGTCCTTGCTTTGGAATACCTTCATTCTCTCGACATTGTGCATCGTGATCTTAAACCAGACAACATATTGATTGGACAAGATGGGCACATCAAGGTATGCTTAACAACACTTTTGTGAATACGCTCTTAGTTTGTTTATTAACATTACATTTGGATCTTTTACATTTTCCCATTTCATAGATAAGAAGTTTGTATCATTAAAACTCTTTCAATTTCCATGTGAATGATAAATGTATTCATGCCGAGGCTTTAAGAAATAGCTGGGGATCTAAGTTCTCTGTCGACGCTCGACAGTTCAGTGACAAATCACTTTTTTATAACCAGCTTACAGATTTTGGATTGTCAAGAATCGGTCTAATAAACAGCACTGATACTCTATATGGAGCTGATACGGAAGATCAAACTACCTTTGCCTCCAAAAGCCTAAATGAGCAAACAGAAGGTGAACGCAGAAAGTCAGCCGTTGGAACACCTGACTACTTGGCACCTGAGATCCTTCTTGGGATTGATCATGGTTAGTTCAAATTTTTATTTTAGTTGCTTCCCCACGTATGAGAAATTACTAGAAAGAACACACTTTTCCACCCTCTTTTTTATTGCCTGCTTGAAAATGCTATTTAAACAATCACTCGAGTTGAAGGTACTTCTAAAATTCATCCACCTAATGTGTTCCTATTTGAATCTGTATTGTAAATTGTAATATGCGTTTGTGTAGATTTTGTTGTTGAATGAGGGTCTTTTTTGTTAACATCATGCAGGTCATGCTGCCGATTGGTGGTCAGTAGGAATAATTCTATTTGAGCTGATTACCGGAACTCCTCCTTTTTCTGCTGAACTTCCTGAGGTACTCAGATAGTCGGATAACATTCTTGCTTGCATCTCTTGTCTCTTTAGAAGTATTAAGATTACATATTTCCGGCTCATCAGATTGGCAACTCTAAAATGTTCCAGAGAACTTCAAATGAGGATGCAGCTCATATTTGCACGGTTACTCACTTGAGCTGATTTTTCCTCTTGGTATCTAATGTGCAGATCATCTTTGATAACATTCTGAACATGAAAATTCCTTGGCCTTCAATTCCTTCTGACATGACCTTTGAGGCCCAAGATTTAATTAGCAGGTTGTTTACTTGAAAAAGATCCCTGTCAGATTTTTTTTATTGTTTGAAAATTATGATTCATCCAATACAACTTACAATGATGGACGACTGTAACGTGCTATGAAATCTGTTAACTGAAGATGCAAGTTTGTATTGTCTTTCTAGATTTCTGATGCTAGACTCAGTTGAGCGTCTTGGAGCAAAAGGAGCATCAGAGGTTTGGATTTGCCTTCTTGCAAGATCTTTTGAAACAAATAAATGTTGTCCTTCAAATAGAAATAACATGCTTTCTTTGAAAGCGCTTAACATCATTCACCAATTTTTTGGCTTGTAGGTGAAAACACATCCATTTTTCAAGGGGATTAATTGGGATACTCTGTCATCACAGAAGGTAGGGTTTTCATTTTTTTTTTAAATCAAATTTGAGTGGTTAGCTTTCAACATTGATTTACATGGGTTTTCTTTGTGACTGCATTGACACGTTTCTTTCTCTGTTTGATCCCTTGATAGGCTGCTTTTGTACCACAGCCGGATAGAATAGATGATACAAGCTACTTTGTGTCACGTTACGAACATAGTTTCAGAATGTCAGACTATGAAACATCCAGCGAGTCTGACTCTGAAACGAGCAGCTCATGCTCAGTTGAACTTGAGGTTGGTTCTCAAGCAGTTTCCTAGGACTCTCATCGCCATTTTCCCTGTCTTGGATTACTTTCCCTCTTCAGCGCTGAAACAAAAGACAACGAAAACATCCATCCATAACAAAACCAAATTATCAACCAACTTTGTTTTTTCACACTAACCTCTCTCTATATCCACAGAGGAATGGCCCGAATGGATGCAGTGGCCTTGAAGACCTCGACTCCTTATCCGTTGATCTTTCTTCTATCAATTTCTCCTTCAAGGTAACCTTTCTACTTCCTCTTCTGTAATCTTATCTCCGCTGTGTCACTACATTGTTGTTGTCTTTGATAATATAGATGCCTTGAGTATTACGCCCTTTGCAGAATCTATCGCAGTTGGCATCTATTAACCACGACGTGCTCTTGCGGAGTGGGAAAGATCCATGCAAGTCTTGACCGCCACCGGTGGACTGTAAATAGAAGATCAAACCCTTTGTGATCATCTAGAATTTTGCACTTGTCAAATCCAGTTGTACATAAGGATGTCTTCTGATTACCTCAGATTTGGTGTGCATACATGCGACATTGAGCTCACTGGTAGAGGTATATATAGCAGGCTTTTTTGCCCATTTTGAAAGGGAATATCATTGTCTACAAATCCATTGCTCCCCGAAAGTCTCAGAGAAGCTGGCGTAACTGTGTAAGCAACAACGCTAAGAAGCACTCGAATATATGACGCGGATGTAGTTGCTCCCATGGTGTATGGTTTAGCTGAATAGATGCCAACTTTAGGCTTCCACGGTTTACCTCCATACATTTTTCACGTGTGGCTGAATCCTTCATTACTTTAGGCTTTTAGCCACAGATTCCAGATTCACCTCAATATATTTTGGCAAACATTTCTAGTTGGACAAAGCTGACCTGATTTCTAAGTTTAAAACTCGACAAAAAAAAAAAAAAAAAAAACCGAGTTCCATAATCTGAACCAAGAAGGTTGAATTTTAGCTCGAAACAGTGGTGGCCCCTTCATGGTTAAAATTCAAACCCAACTGATTCGGTCGTTGGCACCAGAAGATGGACAAGCATTACCCATCAAATATGTTGTACATGGCTAGGGCTCGGATTTTCAGCATAATGGACTGAAAGACAAACCAACTAGCCATAAGTTTGATGGGACTCTACTGAAACCAGATATTCATGAAATCAGTTTTGCAAGCACACAATTTGACTGCTTCTGAATAAGCAAGAGAACGACGTGACATTAACAATATTTAGAATCATATTCAAGATGAACAAACCCTATGCTTTCATCCGTTGAGGAAACCCCCCAAGTAAATGTTCCGAAAGGAGATCAGTGAAAATAGTTCAAAAATGGCATCGACAAAATCCATGTTTTACTTGCAAGTGTCAGCCAAAGACCAAAGAGACTCGGACGTGAGTAGCAAAAGACAGCCCAGCAACAGCCCTTAACTGACAATATTGCCACCCTTGCACTTTGAACCAGTTGCCTAGTATGTGGTAAAAAATGAGAGCACAAAGGTGGTGGAAGTACCCATCCGATTTGCATAACTACCGCCATGATGTATATCAGACGGGAATGACAAACCCTTTCTTTGCCATTCCATCAAGGATGTCGTTAAGAGCTTGACAAACGCCAACAATCTGCAAGTTTTCGAATGCAGGACCCATGAGCAACATTAAATATAAACCATACTAAGCTTCTTTCATGATGCAGCTGAATTTATTACCTGTTGATCCCATCGCTGAAGTTCCTCTGTATCATCCTCAAAATGTATGACAGCTTCCACCTGCCCAGCCATTATTATTGAAAATAGTAAGACTAATTTTACAACCTCTTCCTGGAAAGAAGAGATATGATGATAAAGATAAATGTGGTGTTCACTCCTCCAAGAAAAAGTTGGCCTCACGTGGTTACAGCCAATTTTTGTAACATAATTCTGCAGGCTTATTTATTACTTGAATGATAAATAGGATATACTGATATAGAACACATCATTTTTCATGCCTCATTATGTTCATCATGAATAGGACAGCCTGCTAATCTCACCTGATCAATTGATCCTCTCATTCGATCTTCGTAAATCATCCTTGATGCTATCTTCTCAGCCTGAATTAGATACAATGTAAGGAATGGAATATCATCTTGAACCGTGAACAGGTGAATGATGTAATAATTCCACTGAGCTTGTAAAGACTAACAATAGGCTTCCATAACATGAAAAAAAATGTAAAATCCAAATTATACAAATAGAAGGTATTTAGATGCATGCAACAATTTCCCGATTTTCAAAGAAAAAGATGCAAGTACAGAAGCCCATGGAGTATTTTTCAAAACATGTCAAAAGAGAAGTCAAATTTATTACTCTGTAATTTTATAAAAACAAAACAATACTCTTGATTCTGAAAGACACATGTTACCATCTTATAGCAAACCAATTAGAAAAGGAAGTCTAATAACAATCAAATTTGAAGATGGATCATACAATTAGAATAAAAACAGCAACATATAAACATACCTTATGGGGGGGGATACCCAAGAGAGTACCCAGCTCTTCAAAACTATGAACAAATACAGATTTTAAGATACTGATCAGGAAAAAAAAATACTTCGAATTCAGAAGAAATTTTTATATAATCTAACAGAACAAAACCATGATCAACCTTATGTTCGTGTACAATTTGCTAGCACTTAGGAGATTATGCTCGATCATAGCACGATCAAGCACAGTGAACTTGTCGGGCAGAAGAGCTTTCTGTTTACAAGAAAAGGTGAGAGTTTTAAACAAGTAATACCAAACAGGAAGTGCAGTTGCCAAGGATATATAAAACACAAATTACGAAAAGGAGAAATCTATTACCTGATGTGGTTTAAGCTCTTCAGCAAAAGCATCAATCTCAGGTTTTCTGAGTATTCTTTCCAAATAAACCTGGCAGGTTAAAAAATAATTAGTAATTGCACCAATATTACATAGTTAACAAAGAGTATGAACCATGCTCAAAAGCATGTGTGCACAAAGAGAACCTTCTGCAAAATGGGATAGATCTTCAACTTCGAGCAACGCTCATCCTGAAACAAATTAAGTTATTCTTTAGTTTATAATCCAAATCAAATACTCATCTTACTCAAAATTTCACTTAATTGCATGTACCTTGTACAGTGTTGCAAGTACACGAGATCTTTGAGGACCTGCAGCAGCCAATATTGTGCATGTGACTGCAGCTGCCAATGCTTGCTCCAAGGCTGCTTCATCTATTTCTCTACAACAAAATGAAATAGTTCAAGCAGATGAACCTAACACTAGAAATGGGAAAAGGGGGTTTCTCAGCCAAGAAGAAAAAAAATATACATACTCGTCTCCAATTTGCCTTTTTTCAATTTGGGATATGTCATAGTAACGCAATGCTGCTTCCAAAAACTTCCTCTTTAAGTCAAGTATTCTTGCATAGCAAACCTACAAGGGACATTTGTAAAAAGTTGAGACAATGCACACAGGAATCAATATCAATTATACAAGAACAGTGGTTATCAACCTTATACTGCAAATTCAGTACTTCATGTTGACTGCTGCTCACAAGAAATGAAGCCTTGTTGATGAAGGCTTCAGCATTTATAGCATCATCATCCTAAAAAGGTGAGCATACTTGTTAAGTTACAGTCATTGGTACGAAAAATATGAAATTATACATCTTATTTCAGCAGAAAAGTGATTATAACAAGAAATAAACATGTACTCTCACACTTGTATAAACAACTGCATATTATCCAAAATTTCCACTAAAATATAAAAACTGGACCTATCTTACAATGAAGTAGTACATCCCATGAAGCCTATGTCGTAAAAATAAATAAGAAAAGACATATATATATATAACAGCAAATTTCAACTACATTCTTTTACCTATAGAAAAACAACGATCAGCAGCTTTCTGACACTATATAAGCAAGTTATGCATGAAACTTCTTAAAATAAGTCATTTAGTATTCCATTTCACAGCAAGGGAACCTAATTTCCACGTTCTGCCTGCCCAGGAACACAAAATATTCTTTGCAACTACCATGCTGGATAAACCATCCAATTCTTTCAGATGCATCCCAATTATCTATATGCATTTTTCATGTGTAAGTGTGAACCACTTCAATACTAACCGAGTCAAAACTAATATAAATAGAAACTTAAAGAGTGTATACCTCTAGATAAAGGCGTGCAATTTGGACACACTTTGATAATCTGTAGGTGTCATCAATCACTCTGGGAAACAAGGAGATTAATGTCAACACTTGGAAGTTAAACTACCATTTTTCAAAAAAAAAAAACGACCATTTCCAATTTTCCATTACCAAGGGCTTCCTCACCTCATTCCTGAGTCCAAATCAATCCCACTGAGCATCTGAGCTGCTTTTGACCATTGCTGCTCTGATTCGTATAACTCTGCAAGTTTCTCTCTAATAATTAAGACCTGAAATGAAGATATAATATCAATGGGAAGCAGAATTAGAGGAAGGAAACTCAGTTTAAAGTTTGTAGCAAGTAGTGAATCAGAATAAAATTGACATTAGCATTGGTTGTTAGCTGTGACAGGACAAAATGTAAACATCCTCATAAAGTTAGCCTTCATAAGGTAAAACTTATCGTTTAATTAAATGTTTAAACATGTAAGAGAGGTGTGATGCTCTAAATATAAATTTAGCCTAATTACATATGGAACTTTGAACAAAGCATAAAATTGAAAATTTTGAATGACAGAACTTATAACATGAGAAGGCACGAAACCCGTATGAATCAGCTAGTGCAGACGATCAAAATAAAAAATGGAAGGAGCCGATAATATAATTACACTTTCCACCTTCAAAAGTATCTATGAGTCTACTAAACCTCAAAGATAAGATTTACTCACATTCAAACTCATTTTGGAGAGGAAACATTCATATAGTGATATTCCCATCTATCACACAAAACCAAGCAAACATCGATATTTATAGATCTTCATCTCTACCTCAACCATTCCTACCTACGTGTATACCCATGTGACAAGGTTCAAAGCCATAAGTAAACAAAAAGCATGCAAATGATCTTAAAAACACAGATATTGCCCCCCCTTAATAACGATAATCAAGTTATGTTTTTCACAATAATAAGCAAAGCAAAGCAATGAAACCTAAAACCTAAAAGTATATGCGGGGAAGAAATCAACCTGTTCTTCAAACGAAACAACTCGTGGTTGAATCTGATTAAGCGTGTGGTGAGCAATCTCCTTCTGGAGCTCCGGCTCCAGCCTCCCCAACTCCTGCGCAAAAGTCTGAAGTAGCTGCCGTGACACAACCAACGGAACGTCATCGGACAACACTGCGCAATCATCCATAAGCAGAACAAGGTCAAGCAATGAAATAGGAAAAGATTAAAAATTGTTTTGAACAAAACCCTAGTCGGACAAGTCCGAATGAAGAGGGACAGAAAATTGTACTAACTGTGATCAATGAACTTCTTGGCTTGAGCAATGTCGTTAGAGGCGAAGACGGAGGAGAGAATGTGCTTGTACTGTTCGATCTTTTGCCTCTGGTCACTGATGGCGGATGCACTCGCGAGTGCGCTCTCCATGGCTGATTACTTCGGAGTTCTGCGGGCGGAGAATGAAATTCCGTTAATTTAAACCCTCGGCTTCGATTGAAAGACTAAATTATAGGAAACAGAAGAGAGAATCGATGGAATTAGTGAAGCAAACCTCCTCTTCTCACTGTATGTCTGCTTCTTCGGTTCTTCGTTGAGTTTTCCACAGGACTCCGCCTTGAAACCTTTTTCTTGATTAGGAATATGAATATCAAATAGTATGAGTTTGTTTTTTAGGTTTTTATTTACAAAATTTCGAACCTTTTTCCAGATTTTATTATAACTACTTCTTTTCCCGAACCATGTTCGGGTTTTTCATAATATTTTTTTTTATCGAATTTGACGTATTAAACAAAATATTTAACACATCAATTTTCTACTGACATATTGTTAATGTTTCTTGTCATGTTATTCTTTAAAATTTTCTTTTCTTGAGATGATCGATACTTCAAATTTGACAAAGAATGGTAAATCAGTCGCTTCCACACTTCTCCTAACATCCGTTCTAATCGAAGGTAAAGAAAAAAAAAACTTTGCTTAAGAAAATTGAGTTTGGATCCTCTGTGATACTTACCTATTACACACATTTTACACCTTTTAAATTGGTCTAAATTATAAACCGATTTGAGAAAGATACCTTAAATTTAAATGTATAAATTACCCTATATAGCTAAAGAATACAATAATGATATTTAGTGTGTGTTTTTTTAATGTCTTGGGCCCTTAATTAGAAAAAGGTACTCTATGTTTAAGTATAAACTCATCAAATCACAATGATTAAATACTTAATTGCAATGATTAACTCATCAAATCACAATTTATAATCTTCTATAATCTTCAATTTCACAAATTTCATCAATGGAGTAAACAATTTATACATTGCTATCTAACTATTTTGGTTTTTCCCCCATTGTATTTAATATTGAAAATCGATTTTCACAACCATAATATATTTCACACCATGCTTGTGAAATATGCTGCAGAAAATAAATGATTTATGTTTTTACTCATTTTAAGGTCGTGTGTATTTTAATTGGAACTCAATTACTCCACTTTTTCCTCTAATAGACTATTCTTTTTAGATTTTTTTTTTTTAAAATTGGTAATTGTTATTCCTATGGTCTTTCATATTGAAACCTAACTTTCATCATCATAATATATTTCACACCATGCTTATGAATCAGAGTGAATAAAATGTATGTCCAATCAAGCCATACAACACAATAGCAAGCATAATACTCCATCCTGTCAGTTTCACTTTAGAGCCTAAGACAATCAATATGAATATCCTAAAATCAAATTCCAGAGTAGAAAGCTTTTTTATATTACTTAGTAAATATCAAACAAAAGTTGTTCACAACTTGAAGCACAAACAAAATTACATGAGTAGACAATTACCATGTGTTCCTGTTCTAGGTTGAAGTTGTAGTCATATATAGGAGAATGTAGGCATTAGATACAAAGTGATTATCTTTACCAAACATAATCGATTCATAGATCACAAGTGTAGTTGAAGTACATACTTCAAACAACTAACACAACCATTGAGACATGAACTCAAACAACTCAAAAATAATTGTACATATCATCCTACAACTCCCATCTAAGAAGTCAGCTAAATCGCCCTATAGAAGGATGCATCATATTGACAAAAAATTCAACAACACTTTATGTAGAAACATCACCCAAAATATAAAAATATTTTGCCCCAGTCGGGGTGGCTCACTGGTAGGTAGCAAGAGGGGAAGTCAGGAGGTCTCGGGTTCGATCCCTGTCTCCGCCCCTTTCCTTGGGTGAAAATTTAAGGTTTGTTTTGTTCCTTACCAGTGGGTCGAGTCGGTCGGTGCAAGCCGGTTTACTTGGTGCGTGGCTCTTGCTAGCTGGGTCACGTCCCCGGGGTTTGCCACAAAAGACGGGTTCCCCATCATAAAATCACCTCAAATATAGACATTTCCAAGACCAAAACAGTTCCAGAACATCCCTAAATCAGTCTTTTCCGTGAGGTGAAAATCCTGAAAATTCCAACAACATGTTCTCCATTCACAACCCAACATAACCAAAAACAATCCGCATCAGAAGGTTCAACAATATCAACCGGGAGTTGCCACCTTCCAAATATTCAGCAAACAACACAAACCTAAAGAAATCAACCCCAAATAGCCGTCGAATCACCAATATACAACAACCCAAAAAACAACCCTTAAGACATCAACCAAACAACGCCCAAGCTAAAAGTATTTAGCACCTCAAATAGCTCTTAAACTATATGCAAAAAACCTATAAATCATCATTCGAAGTAAAAATCCATCTTTCTCAGTGGAGATGGTTGAAAATAATGAAGAAGAACCATAATTGAAGGATTGTGAACAACTTTGATAAGGTTGGATGGAAGAAGAGACTCATTTCTATATTTCAGCTGAAATGGTTCATATTGACGAACCCCTAATGATTTATATATAAGGTTATAATAGACCGAATAACATTTTAGTTTGTTGAAATAGTTTTGGGTGCACGTAAACGTCGATCAACACATACTTTATCCAGTTCAACCAAGAAAAAGTCATGATACACAAGTAAATGCCTCGTCTAGTATACAAGTACAAATTGAGATACTCATGTGTAAGTAGAACTACTTCTAGGCTCATGTGTGCCTTGTGGTACATACAAGTATAAAAAGAAGAGAGAGAAAAATGACTTGATCGACTCATGTTACTCAATTACAGCGTGCTGATGTTTGATAATAGTTGATTTTTTCCAAACTCTTATTGACATATCAAGATGGATAGTCTTAGAGTCAGTAGTTTTAACCTCATGTTGCTAGATTCACCTCCCATAAATATTTGTATGTTTATCAAAATGAATCCCATTCTTTGGATTGTGTAAAGATGAAAAAGTTTCATAAATGCAGAAAGTGAGAAAAATGTGCTCAAATTTCCCTAATGTCGACATTTTATCAATTTTATACATTCTAAAAATAGGAAAGGAACATGTCCAATAAACAAAGCATATAAAGCGCTACAATATCCCTAAAGCATGGGGCTTGCTATTATGACTGTCAATACCAAAAACCAAAATATAAAATCAAAAAAGGTGACTATCAAGTAAGACTGTGCATATATATGTGCAGGTAGACCAAACAAACCACCTCAAGAAGAGAAAAAACATAATATATAAGACATAATTATACACCAATTGCTTCAAACCCATAATCATTTTTCTAATCTCTAAAATTATTGGAAAAACAATTTACATATCTTTTTAAGCAAATATATGATACTCAATCCATAAAAAAAACATAAATATATACCACGATATCAAGGGCAATGAAGAGTGGAACCTTCAGCTTTTGAGAATTGCATGTTGATAACAATTGACCATTTTTCTCCTCCAAGCTTCTATGTAATTTACCAATCTCTACATCCATATTCTCAGCCTTGGCTTTTGCTTCCTATTCAACACTCATCCAAAATCCAAATCATCGACCTAAGAAAACCCAAAAGTCAAGAGGCCCACAAGCAACATTGTTTTTTCAAAAGATGATAGACAAATTACAATTCAAACTTCCAAACTACAAACACAAATCCAAAAATAGGACAATCCAGATCTTGTACCTGCCTAGTTAAGGTTTCTTTGACATAAATTACACGTGAGACTCCTAGCTATGTGAATAATTATGTAAACAATTCTTAGATCTAACAAAAAAAAATGACAATTACCTTGCAGACAATTGCAATTCTTAGCCTCATTGTGAATGACATCAAGAACAACATCGAACATTTCAACGGCCTCAGTGTAGCGACCTTTATCATGGTTGTTTCCGATAGCGGGCTAACCAAACAGGAAGCTAACTTGCCTGAAAACCTAGCTATATGGTTCGACTTTGATGTTGCCAACGACTCCAGGCTCCAAATCCATCAAAATAACCCTCGAAATGAACCTCCCTCGGCTGGCCTCATTGTAGTAGACATATTGATGCACTAAAGATGTAGATTCGACTAACCGATTCCCCCTGTTACCTTCCGACCGAATCATCGTTGTGCTCGTTGCAGGTGACCTTCCAAAACCGGGATCCAAGTTGGTTGTCGCACTAATTGCCTTGGATGTGGAGGGTCTCCCTTATTTCCTTAGATTTTTGGAGAAGGCATAAAAATGGAATTGGGATTTAGGGTTTCAAAAAGAGTGGCCCAGAAGGAGTAAATTAAGAGGCAATGAAGAGGATTGGTATGGAGAAAAACGCAGACGATACTGAATCAAGTGGAGTAGTTGAAAAAAATTGAGATTGAGATGAAAAAGTAGTTCCTTGAGTTGAGAAGAACGTGGGGAAAGAAAACCAATAGAAAGAGATGAATTTGTATTGTGAGGCACTTGAAGGGAGAGAACGTGGGGAGAAAATGTTGAAAAGTTAATTCTTAATTTTGATCAGAGAAAGACACGTGGCTCAATATTTTACAAAGACATTGCTTCTGTTTTTATAAGTATAAGGGGTGGATTGGTAAGGGTTCGCACCAATTTGGATCCCATGTAACACTTTGTGTGTTACACTCGGTGTTACACCTTATTATTTCGGTTATAAATTAACATGAAAGAATTTTAAAAATTATATTTATACTCTATACACTTATATTAACATGTTTATAAATTTTTATTATTAAAATATATGTTTTAGTAAGATAAAAAAAATATTTTCCAAAATAATCAATCTTTCAATTATTTATAATTTTTAATAACATTTTTTCATAATAAAATTTTATAAATATGTTAATATAAGTGTATAGAATATAAATATAATTTTTATACATTTTTTTAATGTAAATTTATAGCTGAAATAATTAAGTGTAACACTCGTGTTACACCTAGTGTTACAGGGGATCGGGTTGGCACAAATCATGTAAATCTCGTTCCTATTCCTAATGGATATAGGGGGGGAAATCCCGTCCTACAAAAAATGCACATGACGGAGAGTTCTCGTCCGGCAAATCCCGCCTCGTCCCCCACACACATATATATAATTAAAATTAATAAAAACATCTAAGATTATATTTATATTATACATTAAAATTTATTTAAACCCAAAATTAAAATAAAAAAAAGATTAAAAACATTTAAAAATTGAAAAAAAAAAGAACTCGTTGCAAGAGAGTGAGTGTTAGCAAGTTATTTTTTTTTAAAGAAAGAGTGTAAGCAAGTAGCATTAGTGTGCAATTCGTTCCCAAAAGCAATTTTAGGATTCATAACTTCGCAATCAGTAAGTGGCACTCTCTAGAGAAGACATTATTTTTGCACCATTGCTACTTGCTATTTTTGGAGTTAATTGGATTGTTTTTTAATCTTTTTACGAGGAATAAGCCTCGTCCCGTCCCGTGATGGATAAGACTCGGTGCGATTTGGGAAAAAAAATTAATCCCATCCTACAAAAAATACGCAGGACGAGATGTGGGATTACCCCAATCCAA
This sequence comes from Persicaria tinctoria, assembly GCA_037127255.1. Classification (NCBI taxonomy): domain Eukaryota; kingdom Viridiplantae; phylum Streptophyta; class Magnoliopsida; order Caryophyllales; family Polygonaceae; genus Persicaria; species Persicaria tinctoria. Next base: position 40,930,233 of record JBANSL010000018.1, read on the forward strand.
TCCCGTCATGTCTCATGTCCACCCCTAATATTTTGTGCATTAAAAAATGGTGATATTTTTTTTGATACAGCCATACAGGTAAAGATTTGAAAGTGACTAGGCATTACTAGCTTTACCATCAACCAATGGCATTCTAACATATGTGAATACAAACCTATATGTCCTGAAGGGGCGACGACGTAGAAGATGTCTGGAAAAGTCCAGCGACACAAGCAGCACGCTTGGTAACTTCCCTTTAGACATGGTGGGACTCTACCCCTCGAACTACCAAAGAATGAGAAGACTATTGGTAATCAGGATCACGATCTGTCAAGAACAAAACCAAGAACCTTTTAGGACGTTGATGATGGTAAGTTTTTCACCCTCCATATATAAACGCAGAAGTCTCGGGTCCCTTGCCTTCAAAAGACCTGTCTTGAAAGCACTCTTCAAGCCAAGTTGTGCCCTTCCTATCGTCACCGGTTCTCCCTGATAGTTGCGGATAATGTACCTTATCGTTGATGTGCCACTACCTCTGTTACTACCATCAAAATTTATTTTATGTGATCTTATCGGTGGTTTGTCCCATCTCATATTTCTTTTCTTTCTAGCCATAATTGGGCCTTTTGTGCTAGTCTGGTTTTTGTCGTTCATGCTCTTAGTCTTCTCCCATTTTCTTAAAGTTTTGTTGTGTAAAGGCTTCCATATTTTGAATCGATGTGCAGTTGTTGTGATCGAAGATCTTCCTATTTCTATTGGTCCACATGCACCACAAAGTAGTGGCTAATAATATTTTCTGCCTTTAGTTTTGTTTCCCGAAAATTTCTGATATAGTTTCCTTGATACTTCAGTTACTTATATCCATATCTTTTTATTGAAAAAAAAGAGTTATTGTTTTTTTATATAGTGGGAAAAACATATGTTTTAGTACCAACATAACTCAAACAAAGTATAGAAATCAATTAAAAAAAACACTTATGGAAAACTTGGTGTTAGGCTAAAAAAAAGGAAAAGAACATCCTGACCACTGTCTAGTGGAATGTATGAAATTTTAGAAATAGAATATTGTTTGATAACAACAAGTACCACATCTCCAAGATATCAAAGACGTGCACAAATAACATAACAAAATTGGAAAAATAAATATAAAAAACTTTCAAAAGGAAGAAGTGGAATACCCATATATATCCACCTGAATACATAAAAGAAGAACAAGAGAAAGAACAAAGTGGTGGCAGTCAGAGTCGTGATAGGCTAGGGCTGTGGTAGTGTGTATCGATGCGTCTCCTTTCTACGGAAGAATGTTTCCTTGGAGGTTTGTCTTCATTGCCCATAAGTGACTCCTAATGTGCCGCTGGCCTACGATGCTGCTTCAGGGTCGTGATTGGTTTTGTCTTTCGTCTACGTCCTCATCTTGTTCGGTTTAGTTGTGTTTTATTTCGCCTTTGCAGAGTTCTGAACTGTATTTTGCACTAACTTTGTATTTTATGTTTGTTTAAGTGGTTACCCGTCTACCGACTTGTCGGCCTTCGAGGTTCATGTATGTCTAACCTCGAATTCTTTCCTAATAAAAAACAAAGAACAAAGTGGTTAAAGTCAACACAAGGTTTTGTTAAATTAATTTTTGATGGATCAGTACTTGGATCTAGTGAGAGTTCCACTGTTTTCATCATAAAGAATGACACAAGAGAAAACATCATTACATGTCATGACAAATGTAGAAATCAACCAGCGTTGAAAACAAAAGTTTTAGCCCTTTTAAAAGGTAGCATTGCGCAAAGAAGCAAGAGTAAGTTATATTGAAATTGATGGTAATAACCTCATTGTCATTAACTTGTTCAAAAGTATTTGTAAATACCCTTGAAATATTGAGATTATCATTTCTGATACCCTTTTTCACCTCCAGGCTTTCCAAATGATTGTCATCGATCATGTTTTCCATCAAGGCAATATGGTGGCAGATAAGTTTTCACACCTTAGTCAACAGGCTTACGGAGTGCAGATTCAAAATAGTCCAAGTCTTCTCGATCTCATATGTTAGGATGATCGGTATAGAAATCACCTGAACCTCCCTCCCTCTCTCTCTCTCTCTCTCTCTCTCTCTCTCTCTCTCTCTCTCTCTCTCTCTCTCTCTCTTAATTACTCCCCTATCAATTTTCTTAATTATTTCTCCATCAATTACGATGGTCGGTGGATACATAGAAGATGATGATATTGACGCTGTCAAAGCATTCTAGAATAAGATTGATTGAGATACAATTGAGTAGTATAATCATTCGACGATTAACTTCCAAGCAGAACAAAAAACATGCATACTCCATGTTGAACCCCAAGGTAATTCTTCTCCACGTTCTCCACAAGTGCCAGTTGAAGCAGAGCGTGGGTAAAGCTAAGTTTACAACATTTTTTATAAGGTAAAGATTCAAAATACATGACATTACCTTTGTCTACTAAATTGAGAGACCGACACATCTGCTGACGGACAAACCTAGTATTAGTATAATATAATATGAACAAACTTAGTATTACTATTTTGTATATTTTATTATATGAAAGTAGTATTTAGGACATTATATAATAAAAAGTATTAAGGAAATGGAAAAATAAAACCTAGCATTAGTATTTAATATTTTATAATATGGAATTAGTATTTAATAGATAATAATATGGATGTGTATTTGAGTGGAGGAATGTAATTGTATAGTACGATACATATATATATATATATATATATATATATATATATATATATATATATATATATATATATATATATATATATATTGTATTTAATATGTTTAATATTATGAGTATTTTTTTTACAAAAGTAAGAAACTGGAAAGAACAGGTCCTGCTGACACTCCATCCAATGGCATTTGACGAAGGGAAAATATTTCTGGAGGAAAGCTTTCTTCAATCCTATAGAAGATTGCTCTATGTAGGAGATTCTTGAACCTCTCAACATACTCATAAATGCTCTTTGTAGGAGATTGCTCTATGTTTGACAACTTTCTTGAGTTTGTTGGGACGAGTGACAGAGAAATATTTTTGGAGGAAAGCTTTCTTCAATCATATCCCAGTAGCAATGCTCTTTGTCGGTAGGTAATAGAGCCAGTCACTTGTTGCATCCTTCAAAGTAAAAGGAAATACTCTAAGCATAAGTTGATCGTCATTCAGGCCTTGAGGTCTCAGTCTATCGCATACACTGTTGAACTCTGCGAGATGTTTGTTAGGCTCTTCTTTAGCCAACACATAAAAAATTGGCAAAATAATAGACCAATTAGACTTATACTCAAATCTTGACCCCTCAGGGAGAGCATGGAGACCACAAGCGGTTAAGATGTCAAATTGGGCTCCTTCAAACTTCTTAGGGTTCTCCTTAGAGGTGTTAAAATTCCCCCATTCCCTTCTTCATTGCTGGGGTTTTATAGATTTCCCCCCAAGAAGGATTGTTGTCATTCATCTCTTCTTCTTCTTCTTGGTTGAACTCAAGTCTTCTTCTTAACCTAGAAAGAGATCTTTCAATTTCTGTATCAAAAAGCACATGAGATGAATTAGTAGCATGAGTATGGACCATGCAGAGTAGTCCACACCCAAGTCAACAATAGAATACAAACAAAACTAATGATTTCCCCAACAACATGGGGATTTCTAGTCTCATTGATCCCTGTCAAAAACAATATTTATAACCCTAACTAGCAAACTAGTATAGTGAGCAAGTAAGGGGTCAAACCCATATAGAAATCCTGAATTGAATGTATTCTTATGCTGACTAAAGCAAGTAAATGACAAGATTGAGATGAATAAAGTAATGCAATTGAAATAAAGAATTGAATGATAGCGAATTTGTTACCAAATGGATGAAAGCGTTTCACCTGCAATTCTCAACAATGGTTGGTGTTCAAGATACTTGGTTTGATTTCTTTGTTATTGTAATGCAATGTAATGCAATTGATAATTAAAATATTCCGAATTTGGTTTAAATAGACTGACATCCCTTTCGGGTAGGGCTGATATACGAGCCTACGAGCTCGAGTACTAGTTGTTCAAGATCGGCTCATTTATAAACGAGCCGAGCTCGAGCTCGAGCTCCAATTCTATTCAAGTATTTATATGTGCTCAAGCTCGGCTCGCGAGCTTGGTGAAGAACTCGAGCTCGGCTCGATGAGCTCGTTTTTCCTCTAGCCCGAACTCGAGCTCGAGCTCGATAGGCTCGATTGGGCTCGTTACGAGCTCGAACTCGGGCTCGATGAGCTCGTTAAGACTCGAATATTCCAAACATTCAAAGAGCATTACAGCAGCAACATTCAATCGTTAAAGCCCAACATTCAAGGTGCATTACAGCAGCAACATTCCATACATCAACAATTCAATATTCAAGCAAGATTAAAGTTCAACTTTCAAGCAATTAACACGACAGCAGAAATTAAAATTCCAGCAGCAACAACATTCCACACCATCTTGAGCAACATTCCACACCATCTGACATTATTGAAATCAGTCACAAAATCTCAGCAAAACTATAACAAACTATAACAACAAAACTATAACAGCAAAATATGACATTAATGAAATTGATGTATGCAGGTAGCTGTGATTATTTGGTAAGTCAATTAGAAGAAAATTACATAATAAGGCGGTACATGATTAAGGTGGCTATCACATGAACCATTAATAAAGGCAACACAAATCCAAATTGAATTTTAAGTGTACGTGATGGGTGAAGAGACCATATCACTTTAATTAAGTATATATAAACAGTCCATATACATGGGAAACTCGGTGGCTTAATTTGACATATGAATTTTATGTAAATTAGAAGCTGAAAAACAAGAATACAAATTCAAGTTTATATATATAAACAGTCCATACACATTATTGAAATCAGCTCAACTCTCTTTTGCTTGACTTACTTGGTTACTGAAATCAACCACAAAACTATAACATCAAAACTATAACATACTCAAATCAAAATCTCAACAATCTCCCTTAGCAAACCAAATCAATCTGACATTCTTGAAAACCCATAAAACTCAACAATTAAAGCGACATTTAGCACAAAACTATAACAAACTCATCAATCAACAAACTTAGCAAACCACAAAGCTATCAGATTCTGCAGATTGACAAAAATTTACAACAACAAGCCAACAAATTTACCAAAACAGATTCGTAGCCAACAAAGCTATCAGATTCGTAGCCAACAAAGCTATCAGACTCATCAATCACCAAAACACAACAACAAATTTATAGAAAAGAAGGCGGAAAAGCATCCAGAAAAAAAAAAGACGACAGGAAGCACTCACCGGTGGTGACCGGTGAAGGTTGCGCCGCTGGTGGTTAATATCAGATCTGGAAAATCAAAGGAACAACAAGTACTAAGGGGCCGGCGATGGCAAGGGCGGAAGCGAGGGTGTTGTTTAGCACCGATGGAGTCGAAAATCAGATATGAAAATCATCGTAACTTACCAAGTACTAGGGCGCCTGCAAGGGCGGAGAGAGGTTGCCCCGGACAGCAAGGGCGGAGATAGGTTGCCCCGGACAGAGGCTGCACCGCCGGAGAGAGGACGCAACTTCGGCCGGAATAGGGCGCTTGACTGGTCGACGGACACAGGTTACGCTCGGAGCGGCCACTTTGGGATTTAGGGTTCAATGTTTCAGGTTTGGAAAGGAACGCAGGTTACAGTGTTGCACACATACTAATTGAGAGGGTTAATTTTGTCAATTCCAGTGGGTTACGAGCTGGCGAGCTACTCGAGCTCGAGCTCAGGGGTAGGCTCGAACTCGGCTCATTTATACTTTCGAGCGATCCCGAGTCGAGTTTTTACCGAGCCGAGCCCGAGTCGATCCCGAGCTACTCGACTCGTGTATCAGGCCTACATTCGGGCATGTCAACCTTTTACACAATATGCGACTTGCATCCCTGTTTGGATTCAAACATAAAGTAGTACAAATTCCCAAAGTACTTGGCTGTTTGGGAGTATCAACCCTCCTAATCAACTAGTATGTGTCAAAGGTTGTCAACCCTTCAACCCTAATCTCAAAGGAACCGATATTTAATCAAGTGTCATTACCCTGCACAAGCGATTGATACTTTCACGGGACCAATGTCGTGTGCTTGCTACCATGGCCTAACTATTCTTTCGAAATCATTAAACACTAGCATGAATGAAAATTATGTCTAGTTTATCAGCCAAGAGAGAATACATGCAATCAAGAATTATAAGCACAAGGATAATAAAATAACTAATGAATAACAATAGAAATCAATATCTCACAATTCAACCAACCATGTCTTTAAATTGCAGGCGAAACAATGAGTTTATCTACTCATACGCTAACGAACGATAAATTGAAAAGTATTGTAGAATGATAGATGTCTCTCTAAACCCAACAATAGGCGGCCTAAATAGAGTATTAGTCGGCCCGTCTAAACCCTAGAAAGTAATATACTCCCTCCATTTGATTATATATGTCGTTTTACAAAATTGTACCAAAATTAAGAAAAGCAAGTGAACATTTACTTTGTACTTTTTATACTACAGCTTTTTACTTCTCTCCAGCCCTCTAAACCACACATTAATGATTTCATTTTAAAATGAATTCAAATTATCAGACTAACAAGTACAAAAGGTGGGGCCATAGATACTAATTAATAAAAAACGACAAGTAATTTGCTATACAAAAGAAACCTCAAAACGTCTTTTATTATCAAACGGAGGGAGTAATAATAAACGTCGGCGATTGCTGATATTGCAAGACCGGCAGACGCCAGTGGAAACGCGGCGGACACCGTTATTTTGTCTTTCTGATTTCTTCTTCTGTTCTCGATCTTCTTCTCCTTAGCTCCCTTTATGATTCTTCCTTGCCTCTCTTCAGCATAAAATCAGCCTCTTCTAGCCATCTTTATCCCCTCTTCAAGCTTGGATTGTAAAACTATAGAATAAAAACAAAATAATAGTGTAGATTCTGAACTCGAATACCCAAATGGATAATAATGCAAATTAACTATAAAACATGCAAGAAGCATCCCCTATGATAACTCCCTCCCTTGATGAAAATCGGAATAAAGTTTCGAAGGCCTTGACAGGATGTCTGTGTCAAAGGTCTTGGAGATTTAACAGTTGATGAAATCCAAACCCTGTTCTATATGTCCGAATATTATTTAATATTATTATATACTTCCTTTATATTATATATATGTGTAACTAATCTTTCAGGAAGTATTTTCGAATTATTTCATTCCTTGTGATGCGTGTTGAGAAGATTCAAATCGGAAAGATCATGGCTTCAAAAGTTTCCAAGTTTAGAAGATCTTGAAGATGGCCATGATCTAGACTAGCCGTTGGAGAAGATTCTTGGCGCCGATTTGTCTCAATATATAGAGAAGGAAGATGAAGACAGAAGAGATACATTCGTTGAACACAAGCTTTCATTCATTCAAGTGAGATCTGTCTTCCAAGTGTACTCTCTGCTAGCGCTCAAGAGTTTGTTGTTTCATTTCAAAGCCTTTGAGAGTTACACTGTGAGCTTATAGGATATATTCATTTATAGTGTTATACTCGAGAGTTTGTAACTCGGGAAGTAAGCATTAGGCTATTGATTTGTGAGAGTAAGAGGATTGTACTAGATAGCTGAGAGAGGTGGGGCTCTTCTAGATTGGTCTAGGACTCCAAGGGAACGTGAGTTGACTAGATTGCAATTGAATAGGAGAGAGGCTTCTCGGTGAGCTATTAGGATCCTAAGCTAAGCGAATCAATAAAGCTTTTTGAATCCTAGGGTTGTGGAAGAACCCTAGGCGGGGACGTAGGCCAAGTTCGTGCCGAACCTCGTAAATAATTACTCGTGTCCTTTATCTATTGCTTTACCTTATTTCCGCACTTGGTTCGATTGTCTAACTTTGTGATTCAGGTTTAATCTCAAAGGGTTTTATACGAGCATCAAAAGTCTTGAGACTTTCTGTGAAAAACGGGCATACTCTATTCAACCCCCATTCTAGAGTATTTCTATATTACCTTGTTTTATATCATCGAACCTTCAATTGGTATCAGAGCTTTACTCACTGTTTTTGATCTAACAATCTTGTGAGTTTTCGATCATGTCTGGTGAAGCAAGCGGAGGATTTGCACAGGGAAGGTCCACAAGCAGACCACCACTCTTTGTAGGAAACAACTTTGTCCACTGGAGATCCTTGATGAAAATGTTCATTATAGATCAAGATCTGGAACTTTGGAACATTATAGAGAATGGTCCGAAGATTCCAGAGAAAGACGGACCAAATGGAACCAAAGTCGCAAAGAAGGAGTCTGAATACATCCAAGCGGATCTTGAACTCGTCTCCAAAAACTACAGGGCTATTAACTTACTTTATTGTGGTCTTAGCACTGATGAGTTTAACCGTATTTCATCTTGTAGGTCAGCTAAAGAGATTTGGGACAAACTGGTTGTCACTTATGAGGAACGAGCCAAGTGAAAGACACCAAGATCAGCATCTTCCTTTGAAAATATGAGCTCTTCAAAATGAAGTCTGATGAGTCAATCAAGGCCATGTTCACACGATTCATAGAAATCACCAACAACCTTGACTCTCTCGGCAAGAGCTTTACCAACGTTGAGAAAGTGAGGAAGATACTGAGGTGCCTCCTAAAAGAAAAATGGGGTCCAAAAGTAACAGCTATAGAGGAAGCACAGGACCTCACCACTTTACCCCTTGATGACCTTCTTGGGAAGCTGATCACGCATGAGATGATCCTTAATGAAGACGATGGAGAACTTCCAGCTAGCAGTAAGAACTTGGCACTCAAGAAGATGATCTGATTCCGAAGATGAGGATGACGATGAGGATGATCCTTTTTCTCTTATCACAAGAGGCCTTGCTCGAATTCTCAAAATGAAAAAGCAATTCAAAAACAAGGATGGATCAGAGTCTTCAAAATTTCGAGGTAAGCCTCAATACAACAAGTATGAAAAGAAGACTAAACCGTTGTCTTGTTTTGAATGTGGTGAAACAGATCATCTTGTAAAGGACTGCCCTCAAAAGACAAAGAGCCAGTCCAAGAAAGGTGACAAATGGAAGAAGAAAGCCATGGTGGCAACTTGGAGTGATTCCGACTCTGACTCCGATGATGAGAAGGCCAATATTTGTCTTATGGCCTCAGAAGATGAATCCCACGATGAAAAGCTTGAAGCTACTGTAAGAGAACTTATGGCAAGTCCAAAAGAGGTATTATCGGAATTCCTTTCCAATATGATTGCCAATGAAGAGAAACTTATTGCCCAAACTAACATTCTTATTAAGAGAATTGTGGATCAGGAAAGAACTATTGAGGATCTGTCTATGAGGGTTAAAAGTCTTGAAGCTTCTTATTCAGGTCTTGACATTAAAGTCAAGACGCTTGACTCAGAGAAATCTGAACTCAAGCAAGATCTCTCCTCTCTAAGAAATGAGCATCATGACTTAGAGAACGAGAAGATCTCCCTGAATAATAAGATTCAAGACCAATAGACAGCCCTCATAAGTTTTACCAAATCCAAAGGCACTCTCGATAGGATGTTGGGTGAGCAACAAAGTTCTCTAAATAAAAGTGGTATTGGTTACAATCCAAGATTTTTAAAGAAGCAACACATTACCACTTTTGTAAAGGCAAAAGGAAGCAGAACCTCTCCTATATGTCACCATTGTGCTAGAAAGGGACATGTAAAAGAGACCTGCCCCTATAGAAGAAAGGATCCACATATTATTCGCAATACATTTCCTGTTCATTTGAGAAAAGAACGGATAACACAAGTTTGGGTTCCAAAAGGCACTATTTTACCAAATATGGTTTACCCCAATAATGGATCCAAATTTGCTTATTGGTCTAGCCACAAAGGTTGATGTTTGTCTTGCAGGAGATCACCAAGGTGAAAGAACACAAATGGATTATTGATAGTGGATGCTCGAGGCATATGAGTGGGAAGAGTTCTCTCTTTCATGATCTAAAGGAGCAATCCACGGGAACAATCATTATTGGTGACAAAGGAAAATGCGACATCGTTGGTATTGTGTGCAAAGAAGATACAAGAGAAGTTATATTGACTGCATATCGTTACAACAATATATACGCCGTAAATGCTGATCAAGTGGCACAAGGAAGCTTAACCTGTCTAAAGCCTTTGACGGACGATCCAAAGCTCTGGCACAGGAGACTCGGTCATGTGAATCCACATACACTACAGAAGCCTGTGTCCAAAGGGCTTGTAAGAAGGCTACCTAAGATGGACTTCAAAGGTATTGATATGTGCAATGCATGCACACGAGGTACACAAACACGTAGCTCTTTCAAACCCAAAAAGGTTGTAAGTTCTTCTAGACCCCTTGAAATTTTACATATGGATTTATGTGGTCCTATGCGAGTCAAATCTCCCAATGGTAAAAAGTACATGCTAGTTGTTGTTGATGATTTTTCTAGATATACTTGGGTTGCATTTTTAAAAGAAAAATCAGAGGCCTTATTTGAGTTTTCAAAACTTTGTAAGGAGTTGCAAACTTTAAGAAACGAGCCCATAGTGTCAATTCGGAGTGATCATGGTAGGGATTTTGATCAACTTCAGTTTGATTTGTTTTGTGATAAACATGGCATCTCCCATAACTTTTCTGCTCCTAGGACACGTCAACAAAACGGGGTTGTGGAACGCAAGAACCGCACCTTAGAGGATATGGCCAGGACTATGCTTTTAGAAAATGCATTACCTAAAACCTATTGGGTTGAAGCTGTTAACACAGCTAACTACATTTTGAATCGTTGTCTTATTCGTTCCATCTTAAAGAAAACTCCTTATGAACTTTTCAAAGGCCGCAAACCACTTATATCTTATTTTAAACCCTTTGGCTTGTTGTGAGCCTAATTCGCCATGTTTTACACTTACTTTTATATCGATTTATGCATACATTGCATGCATTTGGGTTAGAATAATACAGAATCTATGTAGTTTACACTTATTTGCGATATATGGAGGTCTACACAAGTTTTGGTTATATTTTGCAGAAATCAGACGCACTTTGGAGCTTAAAGGAAACTCATGGAGAAGCTAAGAATGGTGCAGCTTGAGAAAAGGCCATTTTCACCATTTTTTGTTCTGAATCAAGTTTTGATGTCTTCATGAGAGTTGTAGCCCTTAGAAAGATCTTTCCAACGCATGGTCATATGCGTCAATCCGACGAACGAGGACTTGGGAAAGTGCATTTTAAGAACAGAGCAGAAAGCTGAGAGATTTACTCGATATCAAGTAGTTGTACTCGAGATCGACCAAAAATATCCAAGGAATGCCTGGTCGAGGAGGAGCTGATCGAGAAGCCGAAGACGAAGACATGCCGGGTTACACTCTACTCGAGATCGAGGAACCCGGAAGCCGGCACTCGAGCCATGTCGAGAAGATCTACCCGACGCTGCCGAGAAGACCTAGTCGACGAGCCACCTTTACTCGAGATCGAGTAAGGGTACTCGAGATCGACGACGCCCAGGAGCCATGTCCGAGCCTATCGAGCACCAACAACCCGAGACACCAAGCCAACCCAGTCGCCGACACTTCTACTCGAGATCGAGTAGCCTTACTCGAGATCGAGGAAGCCTCCAAAAGCCGTGTTACGCGTTTTGAGCTGTCCTACTTGGATTTGGATTCCTAGGAGCCGAAGGTTGCCGATTCTATCCGATTTTATCAAGATACATAATGAAGAGAGAGATCTATCCACTTGAAGACACTTTAGATATATTTCCCTTATTTAGATTTAATTATGTTGTTACTTTTATTTATCTTTAATGCTTTTAGATATAGTTTTAGATAGAGATAGATATTTCTATCCTTGAATAGCAAGGTTTGGAAGGCTACAAATAAAGCCCATGGGGCTGATTTTAGGAATCATTCAATTCAATTTCAGTTAGAGAAGTAGTTCCACAGAGACGGTTTAGGAGTTCAGAGGTTTTAGGGTTTTGGCGTTCAACGAGAGTTGGATCGCCGGGATTATAAAGTCTTTGAATTTAGTTTAATGCAAGTTGTTATTTCCTTTCAATCAATGTCTGAGGTTGCGATGAAGCGCGAGTAGTCCACCCACTTCTAGGGTTGGGGCGAGCCCGACGATAGCCATGCGCATTTGAGGTAAAGATCCGACCTTTATCATATTTTGAGCATCTACTACTTGTTTATGTGTTTATTACCCATTTAATGGGAGGTCCATGCTAACAACTTGGATTGTAAACATAAAATCAGTAGAGACAATTAGGGTTTCTTGAAAGAGTTGTCTAATTGTTGGAAAAGGCGAAAGCTTGTCCTTTGATGCGATTCATATGATTATCTGTTTTATCCCTGCCTTATGCGTGTTTGGTTATCGTTGTTGCAAACCCCAATCTTGGAAGTCCTTTTCATACAGTTTAGTTCGAAATCCCAAAACCTTTGCATTTGCTTTTATTCGTTTTATTCTCTGTCTCCTCGAGATCGAATAGCACTCCTCGATCTCGACTAATGATCTTCGACCCAAAGTCGTTGTAGCTTTTGTGTGCAGGTACTCGACAAAGACAAGCCAAAGTCGACCAAGATCCTACTCGATCTCGAGTAAGGGCTTGTCGAGATCGACCACCAGTGCCTGTGACTGATGCGCTGTTCGACTTGCCTGATCTCCTGTCGACTTACCTTAGTCGAGATCTAGCACCTGTTGTCGACTTCTGACCGTGAGACCCCACTGCTGGCTAGGATCCGCTGACACACTTCCTCGTGGATCGATCCTGACTTTCCGCTGCTACATCAGGATGAGGTCTTGTAATTATTTGCAAGGGACGGAATCTGGTTTGCCTTGGTTTATTTACTTACTGTTTTGCATTCTCGATTTCCTCCTACAAACAAATTGGCGCCGTTTCCGGGGAGGCTATCATTCGCGCCTTAGGTAGTTAGTTCTCCCGTTTTCTCTGAGTTACTTTACAGGTGTATGCGCCGTTCTGGTCAACCACCTGAGTTTGACGGCTTAGACAACCCAGAACATCTTATACAAGCCCACGCTAGACTGAAAAGAGCCATAAAAGATGCTGCTATCGCCACTGAGAAAGAAGCATGGGAGCAAGCAGAAGCTGAGCTTGCCCAATATCCAACCACTGTAGAGGATTATATGCATCCAACGCTCGTCGTGCCTAAATCGGCGATTCTCATCCCTGATAACTCTTTTGAAATAATGCTTTTTATGGAAAATTTAATGAGTGTCCTCTTGAACATATTACCAATTTTTCTGACATGTGCCGTACTCTTGCTTAAGGTACTACGCTGGAATATGTCAAGATGAAAGCTTTTCGCTGGTCTCTCGCTGGGCCTGCACGGCTTGAAGGGCTAAAACCAAGATCACTCACAACATGGGCCCAAGTAGAGCAAGAGTTTCTGAATAAATTCTTCCCACCCGCCAAAACAGCACTCCTCCGCCCGAAAATCACTGCCTTCAAACAAAAGCATGGGGAACCGCTGGCAAAGGCATGGGAACGCTACAAAGAACTGCTGCGATCTTGCCCTACTCATGGACAACCACCCTACGTCATTCAGGAGATCTTCTTCAACTCTCTTGATCAGGTCACTAAGGAGTAAGGACAGAATCAACCATTATACTCGCTATGAGTATCTGACGATGCCGCCAATCGACGCCTGGGGTGTGTTAGACAAGCTCATCAATTATATGAGGAGAAATATGGGTCTACTGCAAACTATGAGGAGAACTCCTATGCCAGGCCAGCACCATCTATGCCACTCTATGAGCCAGTAAAGGAGATTGACCCTGATGTCAGGGAGCAGTTCTATAGAGACCAGAATCGCAAGCTCCTCAAGCAAGTCAAATACTTATCTGTCAACCATCCTTGTATAGAATGCGGATCACAGAGGCACACCACTACTGAGTGCCCACACACTGAGCAAGTCAGAATGGCAGAAACACATGAGGAGGTAGCCTACGCTGGGGTCCAAATCGCTACATGGTAGATCAAAGGTTCTATCAACCACAGTGGAACCAAGGTCCTCCTAGGAACCCCCACCCTACAGAGCTCCAGGACATCCAGAAAGGGATCAAAAGAAGGATGATCTGCAGCTGATCCTTGAGGAGATGCGTCGGAATCAGGGCACCATCAACAACCAATTCCAGAACATCACTACAAAATTTGGAGAACTGGACATCTGGAAAAGGGGAATAGAAACCCAGATGGGTCAAATCGCTGCACAGATCCCACGACCATCCGGACAGCTCCCTGGGCAAACAGAACCAAATCCTAAGGTGAAAACCGGACACGTCGCAGCTATCAAACTCAGAAGTGGGCATCAATTACACGAGCCAGAGGTCGGGAAACAGCAAGACAAGGCAGAGCAGCAACTCGAGACAGAGCAAAATCTACTCGATCTCGAGGAGCCCGTACTCGACCTCGACAAGAAGCTGCTCGACACAGACTAGAAGCTAAGCTCGGACTCCACTGCGCAGCCCAGCAAGTCAAAGTCGACCACCCTAGTCGATCTCAAGGAGCCCCTGATCGAGATCGAGGAACAGCAAGTCGGCGTCGACGACTCTGCAACACCTCCGACGTCTGATCTGGCTCCAAAGCAGAGAAAGCCACTGCCTTTCCCTTCCAAAGCACAGAAAGATCCCACTGCAGGTAGGTTTACCAGATTTGTTAATATGCTGCAAGAACTGAACGTCTCTATTCCTTTTACAGAGGCCCTGCAAGAGATGCCTGGATATGTCAAATTTCTGAAGGAAATTCTGAGCAAGAAGCGTTCCATCTCAGAAATCGCTGGCGAATGCAAAGTACTCCACTTCCCTGAAAAGAGACCTGACCCTAGTAAGTTTTCTGTTACTGTGGGTTTTGGACAATATAAATATGAGTCTCTATGTGATTTAGGAGCAAGTGTGAGCATCATGCCTCTATCAATCTGGCGGAAGGTAAAAATAGGATGCATAGAGCCCGTGGATGCCAAATTATACATGGCAAATAATACAGTAGTCATCCCTACAGGTATAGTTGAGAATGTCCCCGTCCAGGTTGGTAAATTCTTTGTTCCAGTAGATGTCCTTATCATAGACTGTGCTGAAGATCCTACTAGCCCTATTATTCTTGGTAGACTATTCTTAGCAACTGCAGATGCCAGAATTAGTGTTAAGAATCGCTCGCTCACCTTCACCATAGGCGATGAGGTTTTAGATTTCTCTTTTGGCCCTGCAAAGGAGGAAATTTCATGGTTAGAGGTGAAAAGCATCAGCAACCACGGGACCCAGCAAACAGCGGAGGAAAGCAAGAGCACTGCACTCGAGGTCGACCAAGCCAACTCGATCTCGACTAAGCTTCTATTCGATCTCGACAAGCCCTTATCGATATCGACAACCACTGCTGAGCCACTGACTTGCCAAGAGCCTAAGTATGGGGTCCCTATACTCGATCTCGACCAACAGTACTCGACATCGACTAGCCCCAAGCCCAAAGGTTTCTGTTTTGGGTTCGAAAAGGTAAGTTCAGATATAAATTCTACTCCCCCTCGGTCCATAAAGAAATTTTTCAATAATTTAAGGGGAGGTAAGGTCCCGTGGCGAGAAAATCTGCGGAAACTAAGGGCTGGAAGGAAGAAAAAGAAAGAGAAGGGAGATGAGGCAAGCAACCACCTGTCAGCTGAGCTTGCATACTACCATCAGGACCTAGATGATCCAGGAGAAGGGCCAAGCATGAGCGGGCCCCACACCAATGGTCCTTAAGCGCAAACGGAGACGTCGACCTAGCGACTCTAAAATCTAGAGCATGTATATAAAACTTTATGAATTTTGGGACTTTTTGAACTTTTTGGTTTTTGGTTTTTGTTTTATGTCTTTTAGAATACTCCATGTGGATAGTCTTGTTTTTGTGTGCAATCTAACACTTTTAGGTCGGCAAGCATATAAGGATCGCGAAAGGTGGAATAAAGAAGTCCCTGAAAAACAGTCAGAATTGACAAAGGCCAAGTCGACGACGACAAGGAGGAGCAGCCCAGACACTCGTCGATGTCGAGTAGGCCAACTCGGTATCGACTAAGCCACCAGAAGCTCCTCGACTTCAGAAGCCACTGGACGCAGACGAAGCTCCTCGAGATCGAGTACCCTGTACTCGAGATCGACAAGCCCACTTCCTCGACCTGCACTGATTCGCCCTCCTCGATATGTTATCCTGTGAGTTCCTTCATTTACTCTTATTTTTATTGATTTTATACAGTGGGGACACTGTAAATTTTAAGTATGGGGTGGGGGAAGGGCTTACTATGTGCATGTTTGATATATTTGACATTATGTGTGCATATTTAAGGTTTATTTCTTGAATTGCTTATACATGGCTATTTTGGAATTCATTATTGATTTATGTGCTTATATGCATGTTTTTCAAAAGTTTGAGAAAAATGACCCTCATTTAAATTTTTGATAATGTCATGGAAGCTTATATTGAACTCGACGATGCAAAATTGGATTCATTAGAGATATAGCATGAAATTGCCTAGTAAAGGGAAGTCACAATGAAGTGCATATTTTCTTGAAAACCATGAAAGGAGGAAAAATTTGATGTTGCTTTTGACATATTGCAAAATAAGAGGATGGAGGACTTTATATTTCCATATAATGCTCATTGTTATAATCCTAGCCTTACCTATGCTTATGCATCACAAAAAGCCATAATATGCCTTATTTCATATTATGCTCCACATGTTCTAAATATTTTCCCTTCTTTACCTTATTTCCTATCCGGGGATTATGTTGAGAATGATGTTACATTATGGAGATTATTGTATGGTTTTTGTGTTGTTGTTATCATTATTGAAGTTTGGTAGGAAATTGTTTGAAAAATATGGAAAATTTAATGAGTGAGAAAAAATCCAATCACCTCATGAGATAAAGGTAGATTGACCCTGCTCTCTGAGATAATAGTTTGGAGAGATGGGACACATTGTGAGGAGTCCAAAGCACTAAGTATCCGGGGCCATTCATGACACTCATGTTTGTGACTCGCGAGAAGGCAGTGCTGAGGTTAGAGAGGTAAAAGCATTATTATTGAGAAAAAGCAGTATGAAAGGTGATGAATCTTATGAGAAAGAATGTGGTATGAAATTCAGTTTGGAAATACTCCATTTCCTCGGATCGTTAGCACCACATGGCCAAAAACTGCCCACCTTTAGCCTTTTACCAAATCTACTTGTTGATATAAGAGGAAATCGAGACTTGCAATAATAAAATATAAATAAATCACACCAAACCAGATTCCGTCCCTTGCAAATAATTACAAGACCTCCTCCTGATGTAGCAGCGGGAAGTCAGGATCGATCCACGAGGAAGCGTGTCAGCGGATCCTAGGCAGCGGTGAAATCTCACGAACGTCGACAACAGGGTCCTCGATCTCGACTAGTGTAGTCGACAGCAGATCGGACAGTCGAACACAGCGCAGCAGCAGGCACAGGGGCTCGTCGATATCGACAAGGCCTACTCGATGTCGAGTAGAGTCTTCGTCGGCTTCGCTTCGTCTCGTCGAGTACCTGCACAAGTATGCTACAACGACTTTGGGTCGAAGATCAGTAGTCGAGATCGACGAGTGCTATTCGATCTCGAGTAAGACAGAGATTAAAACGAAATAAAATAAATACAAAGGCTTTGGGATTTCGAACTAAACTTAAAATAAAAAGGCTTCCAAGATTGGGGTTTGCAACAACGATAACCAAGCATGCATAAGGCAGAACCAAACAAATTATCATGTAAATCGCATCAAAGGACTAAGCTTTCGCCTTTTCCAACAATTAGACAACTCTTTCAAGAAACCCTAATTGTCTCTACCGATTTTATGTTTATAATCCAAGTTGTTAACATGGATCTCCATTAAACGGGTAATAAACACATAAACAAGTACGAAAATGCTCAAAACATGATAACGGTCGGATCTTTACCTCAAGCACGCATGGCTATCGTCGGGCTCGCCCCAACCCTAGAAGTGGGTGGACTACTCGCGCTTCATCGCGACCTCAGACATTGATTGAAAGGAAATAACTTGCATTAAACTAAATTCAAAGACTTTACAATCTCGGCGATCCAACTCTCGTTGAACGCCAAAACCCTAAAACCTCTGAACTCCCTAAACTGTCTCTGTGAAGTACTTCTCTCTCTGAAATTGTATTTTTTTTGAATCTAAGCCCCATGGGCTTTATTTATAGCCTTCTATTCCTTGCTACTTAAGGATAGAATATCTATATCTATATCTAAAACTATATCTAAGACTTTAGTGATAAATAAAAGCAACAATGAAATTAAATCTAAAAGGGAAATAATATCTAAATTGTCTCAAGTGGATAAAACTCTCTTCTCCATGATAGATGTTGATAATTCGGATAGACTAGGCTATCCTCGGCTCCAAGGACTCCAACTCCGAGTAGGATTGCATCAATGCGTCACGCGGCTTCGGAAATCTTCCTCGATCTCGAGTACGACGTACTCGATTTCGAGTAGGAAAGTCGTCGACTGGGCTGGCTTGTCGTCTCGGCTAGCAGGTCCTCGACGTGGCTCGGTCATGGCTCCTCTTCTCGTCGACTCTGGGTGTTGCGCTGAGGTGTCGTCGATCTCGACTAGTGGTCCTCAAGATCGAGTAGGGCTCCGGAGCTGGGTTGGTCTGGCTCAGCTTTCTCGACCAGTCTTTGTCGACCAAGTCCGCCTGGGCTCTCTACTCGACATCGAGTAAGATGTACTCGACATAGAGCAGCCCTGGCTTTAGCTCGGTTTGTCCTGGTTCTGTACTCTCGGATTCTGGACTTCTGTAGTTGTTTTCCGAGCTTTTCTGACCTTCCTTAGAATTGCTGTAAAACGTCTCGAATTCTGCGAATTTAAACAGAAACTGATGTAGATTCCATAATTTGGCAAATAAACACTAATGTAATGTATGCAGAAAACGATATTAAAGTTACTGTAAAATATGGCAGATTTAGCTCACAACAAACACCCCATACTTAAGCTTGCTTGTCCTCAAGCAATACTTTTATCTGTCATTCAGGGGAAGAAATAAAAAACTCTCAACATATCAGATTCATTCTTATATAACCCAGCAGTCAATTTCCATCCTCGAAAAGGTACTAGTGTCACAAATCCATGCATGTGCAATTATATCAAAGCAATATCTACTCACAAAAGGAGGGTTAGGAAAAAAACATTCATAAGTGACAAAGCATTGATAATCAAGAGGACTTCAATTTAAGCTCAAATAAGGAGTAGATTTGGTAAAAGGTTAAAAGGTGGGCAATTTCTGGCAATGTGGTGCTAATGATCCGGGGAAATGGACTATTTCCAAATTGCATTTCCACATTCCTTCTCCATAATATTCATCACCTTTCATAATGCTTTTATCAACAATAATGCTTTTACATCTCTGACCTCAGCACTGTCTTATCTCGAGTCGCAAACATGGGTGTCATGAATGGCCCCGGATACTTAGTGCTTTGGACTCCTCATAATGTGTCCCATCTCTCCAAACTATTATCTCAGAGAGCAGGGTCAATCTACCTTTATCTCCTGAGGTGATTGGATTTTCTTTCACTCATTAAATTTTCCATATATTTCAAACAATTTCCTTCCAAACTCCAATAATAATCACAACACAAACACCATATGATAATGTCCACAATGTAACATCATTCTCAACATAATCCCCGGATAAGGTAAAGAATGGGAAATATTTAGATCATGTGGAGCAATATTTGAAATAAGGCATATTCTGGCTTTTGTGATGCATAAGCATAGGTAAGGCTAGGATTTCAAACAATGAGCATTATATGAAAATATAAAGTCCTCCATCATCTTATCATGCAACATATCAAAACAACTTCAAATTTTACCTCCTTTCATGGTTTTCATAAAAATATGCACTTCATTATGACTTCCCTTTACTAGGCAATTTCATGCTATATCTCTAATGAATCCAATTTTGCATCGTCGAGTTCAATATAGCTTCCATGACATTATTCAAAATTTTAAATGGGGGTCATTTTTCAAACTTTGGAAAACATGCATGTAAGCACATAAATCAATAATGCATTCCAAAATAGCCATGTAGCAATTCAAAGAAATAATGCACATATATGTCAAATATAGCAAATATGCACAAAGTAAGCCCTTCCCCCACCCCATACTTAAACATTACAGTGTCCTCACTGTATAAAATCAAATAGAAACAAGAGTAAAGGAAGGAACTCACAGGATAAAACATCGAGGAAGGCAGATTAGTGCATGTCGAGTAGAGATAGGCTTGTCGATATCGAGTACAGGGTAGTCGATCTCGAGGAGCCTCATCTGCGTCTAGTGGTTTTCTGAAGTCGACGAGCGTCTGGGCTTGTCGATGTCGAGTTGGCCTGCTCGAGATCGAGTAGTGTCTGGGCTGCTCCTCCTTGTCGCCGTCGACTTGGCCTTCGTCGATTTTGACTGTTTTTTAGGGACTTCTTATTCCACTTTTCGCGATCCTTTCATGCTAGCCGACCTAAAAGTGTTAGATTGCACACAAAACAAGACTATCCACATAAAATATTCTAAAAGACATAAAACCAAAAACCAAAAACCCAAAACCAAAAACAAAAAAAGTTCAAAAGTCCCAAAAATTCATAAAGTTTTATATACATGCTCTAGA
The DNA here is from genome assembly GCA_037127255.1 of Persicaria tinctoria. Taxonomy (NCBI): domain Eukaryota; kingdom Viridiplantae; phylum Streptophyta; class Magnoliopsida; order Caryophyllales; family Polygonaceae; genus Persicaria; species Persicaria tinctoria. The sequence goes on from JBANSL010000018.1 coordinate 40,950,869, forward strand.
TTTTAGAGTCGCTAGGCCGACTTCTCCATTTGCGCTCAAGGACCATTATTGTGGGGCCCACTCATACTTGGCCCTTCTCCTGGATCATCTAGGTCCTGATGGTAGTATGCAAGCTCAGCTGATAGGTTGTTGCTTGCATCATTTCCCTTCTCTTTCTTCTTCTTCCTTCCAGCTCTCAGTTTTCGCAGATTCTCTTGCCACGATGTCTTATCTCCCCTTAAATCATTTATAATTTTCTTTATGGACCGAGGAGGAGTAGGATTCATACCTGAACTTACCTTCTCGGACCCAAAACAGGAATCTTTGGGCTTGGGGCTAGTCGACATCGAGTACAGATGGTCGACTTCGAGTACAGGGACCCCATACTTAGGCTTTTGGCAAGTTTCTGGCTCTGCAGTGGTTGTCGAGATCGACAAAGTCTTGTCGACATCGAGTACGTCCCTTGTCAAGATCGAGTTGGTCTTGTCGATCTCGATTACAGCGTCAGCACCTTCCCCCTTTTGCAGGGCCAAAAGAGAAATCCAAAACCTCATCGCCTATGGTGAAGGTGAGCGATCTATTCTTGACACGTATTTTGGCATCTGCAGTAGCTAAGAATGGTCTACCAAGAATAATAGGGCTAGTAGGATCTTCAGCACAGTCAATGATAAGGAAATCAGCTGGAACAAAGAATTTACCAACCTGGACAGGGACGTTGTCAACTATACCTGTAGGGATGACTACTGTATTGTTTGCCATGTATAGCTTGGCATCCACAGGTTCTATGCATCCTATCTTTACTTTCCGCCAGATTGATAGAGGCATGATGCTCACACTTGCTCCTAAATCGCACAGAGACTCATATTTATATTGTCCAAAACCCACAGTAACAGAAAACTTACCAGGGTCAGGTCTCTTTTCAGGGAAGTGGAGTACTTTGCATTCGCCTGCGATCTCTGAGATGGATCGCTTCTTGCGTAGGATTTCCTTGAGAAATTTGACATATCCAGGCATCTCTTGCAGGGCCTCTGTAAAAGGAATAGAAACATTCAGTTCTTGCAGCATATTAACAAATCTGGTAAACCTACCTGTAGTGGGATCTTTCTGTGCTTTTGAAGGGAAAGGCAGTGGCTTTTTCAGTTTCGGAGCCTGATTAGCTGTCGGAGGTGTTGCAGAGTCGTCGACGTCGGCCAGACGCTGCTCGTCAATCTCGATCACGGGCTCCTCGACATCGAGTAAGGTGGTCGACCTGGAGTTGCTGGTCTGCGCAGCGGAGTCCGAGCTCAGCTCCTGGTCTGTGTCGAGTTTGTCGATATCGAGTACACCCTCCTCGAGATCGAGTTGGCTGTGCTCAGTGTCGAGTTGCTGCTCTGCCTTGCTTTGCTGTTTTCCGACCTTTGGCTCGTGTAATTGATGTCCGCTCCTGAGTTTGATAGCTGCGACGTGTCCGGTTTTCCTCTTAGGATTTGGTTCAGTTTGCCCAGGGAGTTGTCCGGACGGTCGTGGGATCTGTGCAGCGATTTGACCCATCTGCGTCTCTATTCCCCTTTTTCAGATGTCCAATTCTCCAAATTTTGTAGTGATGTTCTGGAATTGGTTGTTGATGGTGCCCTGATTCCGACGCATCTCCTCAAGGATCAGCTGCAGATCATCCTTCTTTTGATCCCTTTCTGGATGTCCTGGAGCTCTGTAGGGCGGGGGATTCCTAGGAGGACCTTGGTTCCATTGTGGTTGATAGAACCTTTGATCTCCCACGTGTCGATTTGGACCCCCAGCGTAGGCTGCCTCTTCATGTGTTTCTGCCATCCTGACTTGCTCAGTGTGTGGGCACTCAGTAGTGGTGTGCCGCTGTGATCCGCATTCGATGCAAGGCTGGTTGACAGATAGATATTTGACTTGCTTGAGGAGCTTGCGATTCTGGTCTCTGTAGAACTGCTCCCTGACATCTGGGTCAATCTCCTTTGCTGGCTCATAGAGTGGCATAGATGGCGCTAGCCTGGCGTAGGAGTTCTCCTCATAGTTTGTAGGAGCCCCATATTTATTGTCGTAGGTAGTGAGCTTTTCTAGCACACCCCATGCGTCGCTTGGTGGCATCGTCAGATACTCATAGCGAGTATAATGGTTGATCCTATCCTTAGTGATTTGATCAAGAGAATTGAAGAAGATCTCCTGAATAACGTAGGGTGGCTGTCCATGAGTAGGGCAAGATCGCAGCAGTTCTTTGTAGCGTTCCCATGCCTTTTCCAGCGGTTCCCCTTGCTTCTGTTTGAAGGCGGTTCCCCATGCCTAAACTGTCTCTGTGAACTACTTCTCTCTCTGAAATTGTATTTTTTTTTTTAATCTAAGCCCCATGGGCTTTATTTATAGTCTTCTATTCCTTGCTACTCAAGGATAGAATATCTATATCAAAATCTAAAACTATATCTAAGACTTTAGTGATAAATAAAAGCAACAATGAAATTAAATCTAAAAGGGAAATAATATCTAAATTGTCTCAAGTGGATAAAACTCTCTTCTCCATGATAGATGTTGATAATTCGGATAGACTAGGCTATCCTCGGCTCCAAGGACTCCAACTCCGAGTAGGATTGCATCAATGCGTCACGCGGCTTCGGAAATCTTCGTCGATCTCGAGTACGACGTACTCGATGTCGAGTAGGAAAGTCGTCGACTGGGCTGGCTTGTCGTCTCGGCTAGCAGGTCCTCGACGTGGCTCGGTCATGGCTCCTGGCCGTCGTCGATCTCGACTAGGGCTCGTCGACATCGACTAGAGTACTTCCTTTCCGCTGGAGCGAGTCGGCGAGCTCTGTCGTCTTGGTGCATCCTGCTGGCAGCGAGTATTTCCGCGGCAGCGAATGGCTTGCTGCAGCGAATGCTGCCTGGTCGTCTTCGTCCTCGGCTTGTCGATCAGCTCCTCTTCTCGTCGACTCCGGGTGTGGCGCTGAGGTGTCGTCGATCTCGACTAGTGGTGCTCGAGATCGAGTAGGGCTCCGGAGCTGGGTTGCTCTGGCTCAGCTTTCTCGACCAGTCTTTGTCGACCAAGTCCGCCTGGGCTCTCTACTCGACATCGAGTAAGATGTACTCGACATAGAGAAGCCCTGGCTTTAGCTCGGTTTGTCCTGGTTCTGTACTCTCCGATTCTGGACTTCTGTAGTTGTTTTCCGAGCTTTTCTGACCTTCCTTAGAATTGCTGTAAAACGTCTCGAATTCTGCGAATTTAAACAGAAACTGGTGTAGATTCCATAATTTGGCAAATAAACACTAACTACATAGATTTTGTACTATTCAACCCAAATGTATGTAATGTATGCAGAAAATGATATTAAAGTTACTGTAAAATATGGCAGATTTAGCTCACAACACTACTCCTTATTGAGCTTAAATTAAAGTCCTCTTGATTATCAATGCTTTGTCACGAATGAATGTTTTGCATAACCCTCCTTTTGTGAGTAGATGTTGCTTTTTATTGCACATGCATGAATTTGTGACACTAGTACCTTTTCGAGGATGGTAATTGATTGCAGGGTTATATGGCAATGAATATAAGATGTTGAGAGTTTGAATTCTTCCCCTGAATGACAAATAAAAGTATTGCTTGAGGACAAGCAAGCTTAAGTATGGGGTGTTTGTTGTGAGCCTAATTCGCCATGTTTTACACTTACTTTTATATCGATTTCTGCATATATTGCATGCATTTGGGTTAGAATAATACAGAATCTGTGTAGTTTACACTTATTTGCAATATATGGAGGTCTACACAAGTTTTGGTTATATTTCGCAAAAATCAGACGCACTTTGGAGCTTAAAGGAAACTTATGGAGAAGCTAAGAATGGTGCAGCTTGAGAAAAGGCCATTTTTCACCATTCTTCGTTCTGAATCAAGCTTTGATGTCTTCATTAGAGTTGTAGCCCTTGGAAAGAGCTTTCTAACGCATGGTCATATGCGTCAATCCGACGAACGAGGACTCGGGAACGTGCGTTTTAAGAACAGAACAGAAAGCTTATAGAATCTTCAATAAAAGGACCTAGTTAGTTGAAGAAAGTATACATGTTATATTTGATGAATGCAATGACGGTTCTTTGAGTGAAAGTGTTGCAGATATAGATCTTAACATCCATGCAGAGAACGAGGAAGGTGATGATGCTGCTACCAAGAACACAGAGAAAAGGAACATGCAAGAACAAATTCTTAACACTGAAGAATTGGCCCAAGGTGTTGAAGATTCGTCCAAAGCCCTTGGTGTCCAATCCAACAGTGTTGAGACGTCAGAAACTGCTGTAACTGAACCTAACAGGACCACGGAGTCAGATGCACCACAAGTCAATCCTACTGGTGTGACGAATCAAGGAGCTGAGACTAGCAAAAGGAAATTCAAATACTCCTCATCACACTCATTAAAGGATATCATTTCTGACCCTACTTCTAGTGTTCAAACTCGTTCTAAACTTAAAGATCTTTGTGTTTTTCACGCGTTTGTTTCTCTTATTAAACCAAAGAAGGTAGATGAGGCACTTCAAGAGCCAGACTGGATCATTGCTATGCAAAGCGAGCTTAACGAATTTGAAAGAAACAAAGTCTGAACCTTGAAGCCAAGGCCAAAGCATCAATCAGTCATTGGCACACGATGGGTATTTCAAAACAAGCTAGATGAGAATGGTAAGATTGTAAGGAACAAGGCAAGACTTGTTGCTCAAGGCTACAATCAAGAGGAATGTATTGACTACAAGGAGACCTTTGCTCCCGTAGCCAGGCTTGAAGCTATTCGCATTTTATTAGCATTTGCATCTTTCATGAGCATAAAGTTATATCAAATGGATGTCAAGTGTGCTTTTCTTAATGGTTTCTTAGAGGAAGAAGTATATGTGGCTCAACCCTCAGGATTTGAAAGTTTAGAATTTCCCAATCATGTTTACAAACTTGACAAAGCGCTTTATGGTTTGAAACAAGCCCCAAGAGCTTGGTATGAGCGCTTGTCAAAATATCTTTTAGAAAATGATTTTAAAAGGTGGTTGATCGACAAAACTCTTTTTATCAAGACCAAAGGAAAGAACATTTTGGTTATTCAAATTTATGTTGATGATATATTATTTGGTTCTACTAACACATCTTTGTGCAAGGAATTTTCTGACATCATGTGCAGTGAATTCGAGATGAGCTTGATGGGTGAACTCAACTTCTTTTTGGGATTACAAGTTCATCAATCCAAGAAAGGGATCTTTGTCAACCAAAGCAAGTACACTAAGGATCTCTTGAAGAAATTCAAGATGGATCAATCCAAAGCAGCCAAGACTCCCATGAGCTCAACATTATCTCTAAATCAAGACAAGACTGGGAAAAGTGTCAATCAAAAGGAGTATCGAGGAATGATTGGATCTTTATTATATCTCACGGCTAGTAGACCTGACATCATGTTTAGTGTTTGCATGTGTGCTAGGTTTCAAGCTGATCCTAAAGAATCTCACCTCGTGGTTGTGAAGAGGATCTTTCGATATCTCAATGGCACTAAGGAGCTTGGACTATGGTACCCAAAGCAAAAGGATTTCACATTAATTCGATATTCTGATGCAGATTTTGCAGGCTATAAGGTGGATAGGAAGAGAACATCAGGATGTTGCCAATTCTTAGGAGCATCCTTGATCAGTTGGCACTCAAAGAAACAAAACTCGGTCGCTCTATCCACTGCAGAAGCCGAATACATTGCAGCTGGAGCCTGTTGCTCCCAAATCCTTTGGATAGCTCAACAAATGCGAGATCTTGGTATCAACCTCAAAGGCATTCCCATTAAGTGTGACAATACAAGTGCCATCTCCATCACTAAGAATCCTATTCAGCATTCAAGGACCAAACATATTGATGTAAGGCATCATTTCATTCGAGACCATGTTGAAAAATGTGATGTGTCCATTTCGTTTATTTCAACTGATTATCAATGGGATGACATTTTTACTAAGCCTTTGGCATAGGACAGGTTCACCTTCATAAGACGAGAGATTGGGATGCTTAACAAGGATGCACTTTCGTAGGGGGAGCTTTCCCTTTATGAAAGATAATATCTACTTAGTGTCAAGACCTTTGAGAATTATGTCAAGGTTTGTGAACTAAAAGGTAGATCACATATATCGGTTCACATATTTTTGGTTAATATCTTTCTAGATATTTAATCAATTATATTTTTATCGGATTTCAAAATTGCCTATTTATGTTATTTTTCCCTCCGTTGAGATATTTTAATTTTGGAACTAAATATTTCGGTTATTCAGTCCGATTTTGATGGAATAATTTGAATTTTGAATTGGAAACTTTTCAAATTTTGGCAATGATATCATTACCCTCCCTTGGAACTCAAAACCCGTCCCATCACTCCATCATCTCTCTCTACTTAAACCCAATTCTGTACCCGATTACATCACAAACTCAGAACTTTTCCAAACCCTTTCACCTTCTCCTTCTTCAACCTCTCAACCTGTTCTAAGAAAACCCTAGCCGATTTCCTCCATGGCACCCAAATCAAAGAAAGCTTCCACACCCAAAAGACTTGGCGCCACCCCCAAGGGACGTCAGGTCACTGCCACCTCTCCCACACCTGAACCCACTCCACAAGCCATTGTTCCAACTGTTGTCCAGAGCACCATCGCTGAGAGCACGACCACTGTTACCAAGGGCTCTAAAAAATGCTCTGCTAAGAAGCCCCTCAGTGCGAAACAGAAAGGGAAAAAGAAGATCTTAGCTGAGGAGGTGGACGAGGAAGAGGAGGAAGACGATCTCGACGCCAGTCTGGAAAGAGATGCTGCCAAGGAAGCCGAAGAGGAAGCCTTGAAGAAAAAGGTCGAGGAGGAGGCCGAGCTTGCAAGGAAACTTGCCGAGGAAGAAGCTGAGAGAATGGAAGGAAGCCGAAGCCGAGGAGGTCCCATCTGAAGAGGAGCCTGAGGAAGAAGACGAAGAGCAAGACGGTTCTGGAGAAGACGAGGAAGCTGAAGGAGATGAAGCGGGGTCCGGTGAGGACTCGGGGTCTAAGGAAGAGGAGGAAGAATCTTCCTCTCCTTCTCCTCCTCCCCCGTCTCCAAAGAAGCGGAAAGCCCCAATTGTCGTTAAGCCTCCATCTCCAAAGCGCACCAGAAAGGGCACCCTCAGAAGCCTTGAGGCGCCTGTCAAGAAAGCTGCTCCAACGATTGCTCGCAGGAAGAACGCCGATCCACTTGCCTACATCCAGGTAAACCAATCCTTGCCCTCCTCTTGGTTTGAAAATGCTGAGACTGCTGGTAAGTGGGTAGATGAGTTTCGAACTCGTAGGATTTGCTGTTCTGATTTTTTGGATATCGAGTTCTTCGAAGATTTGAAGCAACCCTGCATTGATCTTCTCAAAAAATCCCCAGCCTGGACCCTTCTCAACCTTGAAACCGTTTACTATCCCCAGCTTACCCGCATGTTTTACATAAACCTAAAAGCTAAACACGACGCCAATGGTTGGTCTTTGGAATCTGTTGTCAAAGGGGTTAGAATCTCCTTCAACTCCAATAACTTTGCAGATTTCCTTGGCCTACCTAGCCCATGTCCACCCTCTGAAATACACCCCTAAAAAGAAAACTACATCATCCTTGCCCGAGCCAAGTACCTCCTACCCGAAGCATCTAACAACACCTCAAAGCAACTCACCCACTCATCCCTTACCCTTGAGGCAAAAATCATATTTAACATCATTGTTCGATGCCTCTTACCCCGTCTTAACTCTTACTCGCTCCTTACTGACAATGCCATGGTCCTCCTTTACCGTATTCTCAATGGCCTTGATCTTGATCTGGCCAACACCATTTTAGGATCCATGGCTCACACAAGAAAAGCCAGGAAAGGAACCCCCCTCCCCTTTGCTACCCTTTTAACCCCACTCTTCAAAGCTTCTGGAATTGATTTCAAAAATGAAGAACAGCAGCGTCATATGGGTAAGTTTGACTCCAAGAGCTTTGAAAAGATTAGCATCACTCGGTCTTCACAAGGGACCTTGAGTCTTGCCACTCCTTCAAAAGCTCTTCCCACTGCTTCAGCCGTTGATGAACGCATGGACAACCTAGAGTTGGGCTTGGAGGAAGTTTGCCTGGATATCAAGGAGCTGCACAAGGAGGTTATGATGGAGATGAGCGGGATAATCAAGATGCTGCAAGGTCTGTGGACGAGGCTCACTGATGATGCTCCAGACGACGAAGCTTAAACCCTACCCTACCCTATCCCTATCCCAAACTTGATATATTGCTGGTTTTTGGAAACATTTTCAAAACTTTTGGTGACTGTTTTACCTCCCCCCTTTGTTGAAAGACAAAAAGGGGGAGATGATCTGTGGTTGTTTAGACTTGAAAACCTTTCTGCTTGAAGGTCTTGGAAGACCTTGATTTTTTATTTTTGGTTTTCGATTGGATGGCTTTTTCATGCTTTAAAAATTTGATCCAACATTTGTCTAACCCATGCAGATACTTAGTCCGATTTCTCTTATACTATTTATGCTTGACTAAGTTGCAGGGATGCACAGGTTTTGTCTTTCATCAAGGGGGAGATTGATAACTCCCTCCCTTGATGAAAATCGGAATAAAGTTTCAAAGGCCTTGACAGGATGTTTGTGTCAAAGGTCTTGGAGCTTTAACAGTTGATGAAATCCAAAACCTGATCTATATGTCCGAATATTATTTAATATTATTATATACTTCCTTTATATTATATATATGTGTAACTAATCTTTTAGGAAGTATTTTCGAATTATTTCTTTCCTTGTGATGCGTGTTGAGAAGATTCAAATCGGAAAGATCATGGCTTCAAAAGTTTCCAAGTTTAGAAGATCTCGAAGATGGCCATGATCTAGACTAGCTGTTGGAGAAGATTCTTGGCGCCGATTTGTCTCAATATATAGAGAAGGAAGATGAAGACAGAAGAGATACATTCGTTGGACACAAGCTTTCATTCATTCAAGCGAGATCTGTCTTCCAAGTGTACTCTCTGCTAGCGCTCAAGAGTTTGTTGTTTCATTTCAAAGCCTTTGAGAGTTACACTGTGAGCTTATAGGATATATTCATTTATAGTGTTATACTCGAGAGTTTGTAACTCGGGAAGTAAGCACTAGGTTATTGATTTGTGAGAGTAAGAGGTTTGTACTGGATAGCTGAGAGAGGTGGGGCTCTTCTAGATTGGTATAGGACTCCAAGGGAACGTGAGTTGACTAGATTGCAATTGTATAGGAGAGAGGCTTCTCGGTGAGCTATTAGGATCCTAAGCTAAGTGAATCAATAAAGCCTTTTGAATCCTAGGGTTGTGGAAGAACCCTAGGCGGGGACGTAGGCCAAGTTCGTGCCTAACCTCGTAAACAATTACTCGTGTCCTTTATCTATTGCTTTACCTTATTTCCGCACTTGGTTCGATTGTCTAACTTTGTGATTCAGGTTTAATCTCAAAGGGTTTTATACGAGCTTCAAAAGTCTTGAGACTTTCGGCGAAAAACTAGCATACTCTATTCAACCCCCCTTCTAGAGTATTTCTATATTACCTTGTTTTATATTATTGAACCTTCACCCTAAATGCATCTAAACTTATCTATAATGTCTATCTAAAATATGCATTATAAAAAATGTACACTTTCAACACTAGTCAATAGGGGCATAGTTTCTAGTAGTCATGAGGGTACCACACAAGCCAATCCTCCATACAACCCAAAGGGAGGGGGGGGGGGGGGGGGGGAGTCCTAAGTAGGGTGGCTCATCCGGGTCAACCTGACCCGACCCGAACATTCCGAGTGAGGGTCAACTCGAAGACCTGAGATTTTTAAAAATGCGACCCGCCTGTTGTGAGCTGAATTCGCCATATTTTACAGTAACTTTAAATATCATTTTCTACATATGTTGCCTACATTTGGGTTAAATAGTACAGAATCTATGTGGTTTATGTTTATTTGCCAAATTATGGAATCTACACCAGTTTCTGTTTAATTCACAGAAATCGAGGCATTTTACAGCAATTCTACAGAAGGTCAGAAAAGCTCGGAAAACCACTACAGAAGTCCAAGGTCAAAGAAGCAGCGGAACCAGTCGAGATCGACGAAGCCCAGCGCCACGCCCGGAGTTGACGAAGAGAGAAGCTGCCTGAGAAGCCGAGCACACCTTTACTCGATCTCGACGAACCCTTGTCGAGATCGACAAGCCACCCCCGGAGAGGAGACAAGCCGAGGACAAGGACGGCCAGGCAGCATTCGCTGCCAGCGACTCAATTCGCTGCAGCGGATGTCTCGCTGTCGCGAAAATCTTCGCTGCCAGCGGGATGCACCAGGACGACGGAGCTCGCCAACTCGCTCCAGCGGAAATGGGTTCTCGCGGATCAACGCTCCCGCTGCAGCGGAAGAAGCAACTCGCGGAAGTGGAAGGGTAGTCCTTGTCGACTTCGACGAGTCCTTGTCGAGGTCGACGAGCACCAGGAGCCAAGACTGAGCCACATCGAGCAGATCTAGCCAAGAAGTCCAGTCGACGATCCACCCTACTCGAGGTCGACGAGCCCTTGTCGAGGTCGAGTAGGCCAGTGTCCAGAAACGCGTCGACGAAGACCTGTCCGAGTAGACTTGGGAGTCCTTGGAGCCGAGGAGAAGCAAAGTCTATCCGATTTATCCACATCTACCATGAAGAAGAGAGTTTTATCCACTTGAAACAATTTAGATATATTTAGATTTAATTCCTTTATCGCTTTTATTTATCCTTAAGCATTTTAGATATAGTTTTAGATATAGATATAGATATTCTATCTTTGATTAGCAAGGATTAGAAGGCTATAAATAAAGCCCAGGGGGCTCAGTTTTAGACATTCAATTTCAGTGAGAGACAAGTAGTTCCACAGAGACGGTTTAGGGAGTTCGAAGGTTTTAGGGTTTTGGCGTTCAACGAGAGTTGGATCGCCGGGATTGTAAAGTCTTTGAATTTAGTTAATGCAAGTTGTTATTTCTCATCAATCAATATCTGAGTTTGCGATGAAGCGCAAGTAGTCCACCCACTTCTAGGGTTGGGGCGAGCCCGACGATAGCCATGCGTGTTTGAGGTAAAGATCCGACCTTTATCATGTTTTGAGCATCTTCCTACTTGTTGATGTGTTTATTACCCGTCTAATGGAGATCCATGTTAACAACTTGGATTATAAACATAAAATTAGTAGAGACAATTAGGGTTTCTTGAGAGAGTTGTCTAATTGTTGGAAAAGGCGAAGGCTTAGTCCTTTGATGCGATTTACATGATAATTTGTTTGGTTCCGCCTTATGCATGCTTGGTTATCGTTGTTGCAAACCCCAATCTTGGAAGCCTTTTACATTAAGTTTATTTCGCAGTCCCAAAGCACTTGTCTTTATTTCTTTCTTTCGTTTTAATTTCTGCCCTCGTCGACCTCGACCAAGCCCTGGTCGATCTCGACTACTGATTCTCGATCTAGCATCGATGTAGCTTAACTGTGCAAGTACTCGATGAGACGAAGCGAAGTCGACGAAGACTCTACTCGACATCGAGTAGGCCTTGTCGAGATCGACTAGCCTGTGCCGAGCTGGTGTGCTGTGTTCGACTGTGCCTGACCCCTGTCGACTAACCCTTAGTCGAGGTCGAGTACCACTGTTGTCAACTTCTGTTCGTGAGATTCCACCGCTACCTAGGATCCGCTGACGTGCTTCCTCGTGGATCGATCCTGACAACCTTCTACTACAACGGGAGGAAGTCTTGTATTTATTTGCTGAGACAGGGAAGTCAGTCTGATCTTTATTTTATATTTATTTCATACTTGACCATCCTCCTGCAACAACAAATTGGCGCCGTTGCCGGGGAAGCTATCATTCGCGCCTTAGGTAGTTAAGTCTCACGTTTCCTTTGAGTTACTTTTCAGGTGTATGCGCCGTTCTGGTCTACCACCTGAGTTTGACGCTGTAGATGAACCGGAGCGCCTCCTACACATCCGAGCTAGACTACAAAGAGCCATGGCGGCCGCTGAAACACAAGAACAGCTGATTGCCAGGCTTACCAGGGAACTAGCCGCGAAGGATACTGCTATCGCCACTAAAGATGCTGCTATCGCCGCTGAGAAGGCAGCAAAGGAGCAGGCAGAAGCTGAGCTTGCCCAATATCCAACTACAGCAGAGGATTATATGCATCCGACTCTCGTCGTGCCTGAATCGGCGATTCTAATCCCTGAAAACTCTTTTGAAATTCGCACTCAATTTTTGATAGAGCTTAAAATTTTGGGTTTTCCGGATCGGGTGACGGGTTCACCCGAAAACCCGAGTTTTAAAATTTTATTAGTTGTTACAAATAAAAAGGATTTTTATTTGTAATCAAAATTAAATAAAAAGGATTTTTTTTACTCTTCATCCGCATATTAGTTATTACATATACTCCATAGTCTCCGTATATATATATAAACCCTCTTCGGAGCCTCGAGAACGCGCTCACACGCGCCCTCATCCTCTTCACAAACCCTCTCTTCAAACCATCGTTCTTGCGATTTCTTCCTCCAAATCACCTTTAGGTGCCTTGATTCCGCTCTATAATTTTCGGAATCGGTCTGTTTCCTCCCCTATTTGCTATTTCAGATCCCAATTTGAGGCGTTGAAGGTCTTCCTTTATTCTCCCTTTTGCCTCCTCCTAATCCCGGTTTTTGAGCCTTTTGTTGTTTCAGATTTGGGGTTTTTTCCTCGTTGCCCCTATTCTGGTATGTTCTTTTGGGGCGGATTAATTCCCATAGTGGCTTGTTCGAATGGCAGAATCGCTCAGTACATTGGGAGCGGTTTCTGTCCTCAGTGGTTATGTCGGCTCTCCGTTCCTCTCCCTAATAAGATGACGGTCGTCTTGTTGAGGTCCGAGCCGATTCGGAGAAACTTCGAAAAGAGGAAGAAAAAATCTAGTTGTTGGGGGCGGAGGTGCGGTGCTCTTTGTCCCTGGAAGAGTGGCTCCGGGAGCGGAAGCGATTGTTCGGCTTGTCACTGTCAATTTCTGTGGGGGAGTGCCTGTTGTTCGACGGGTGGCTGTTTCAACCGGTGGCTAACTTTGGCGTCTCTTGGCAGTCCCAGGTATCTTGACACTCCCCAATATGAACATCTGTTGTCCCTTGATAATGTTTATGGCTTCTCCTTTTCGTTGTGGAGTGAGCAGGAATTTGTTTGTCTCTGTTTAAAATATTTCCCTATTAAGGGTGTTCTGAACATTGCAATTCATGTGATTGTCACATGTAAAACTGTTCTTTGTTGGCCAAATATTTCCTATGTACTTATTACCCATTTGGAAATTGCTAAGATTGATTTTCTTCTGTTTCCATCATCTCAAACCGTGACTTCTAGTCACACGTACCCCCCTTTCGAGGTCCCAAAAAACGTCGTGAGTCACTCCACGACAATTGAAATTGCATCCTACCTTTGGTTGTGTAGAATAGTGGTGGCTAACACCTGGCTTGGTTTTCTGTTTGTGTTAGTCTATGATACTAAAGTGAAATACTTGGAGTCACATTACTGGTTTCTGCAACATCCGCTCTTGGGGTTTTATTCCCCGATTGTATTTTTTGACAAAATTGGTGGCTATCTTATGACCAAATCGAACACGGGCCATCTGATAGTCCACTTGTACATGAGCTTGGGTCTGTTTGGTTACCCTTGCTATATAGATCCGTCCCAAGCTTCCTCCTGGCTTGTCCTTAGTGTTGTTGGAACTGTTATGATGAAAATATAATACATAAAAAGTTGTGTTCATTTATTTAATGATTCGTCTTTTATACTTTTTTTGTTTCTATTCCATAAAATGTCAAAAATACATATTTAGCTCAATGGTGAGGAGAGTTGTTTGATAAACATGAGGTCTTGAGTTCAAATTCCATTTAGGTACACACTCTAATCACATTTTGCCAAAATTTTATTTCCTATTAAATTTTCATGTTTGTTATGTGTAATTTTTTAAAATTGAACATATTAATGAATTTTCATGTTTGTTATGTGTAATTTTTCAAAATGGAATATAATCTATATAATCTATTAAATTATCATTTTTTGGTTGATGATTCTTTACGCATAACTCAAGTTTTGGTTTCAAATCACCTTCGCTACTCTTTTCCAATATTTTACCATTTTATTTTATCTTAAATTATCATTTTTTTAGGTTTAATTATTTAAAATCTATAATACATCTATCTATAATATAATATCTATAATATATATGTATAGGGTTTACTTCAAATGTAAAAACTCCTTAACGTGTAAAATTTGTTTATCACGTAAAATTTGCTAATAGGCCTAATTTAATTACTAATGGGCCTAATTTCATTAGTAGAATATCTGCCCCCCTTGCCCATATGCGTGTAGGGCTGGCACGGTACGGTACCATGGTAAATTTTTCATTACCACGTACCGTACTGATACCCCTCGGTATGGGATTTTATGTACCACGTACCAACCGAATAGTTTCGGTACCGAAACTCTTGGTACCGAAAGTATCGGTTACCGAATGTCGGTACCGTGGTAACCGAAGCCACTATTTTCATTCTTCGATTTTCGTTTTATACACTATGGTACCATCGGTACCGATGGTACCGATGGTACCAATGACAGATTATGCTTGAAAACGAACCAACTATCCTTGGTACCAACGGTACCACGGTATTTTATTTTTTTTTAAAAATAAAATATATATTTTATTTTATTTTTAAAATAAAATATATATTTTATTTTTTTAAAAAAAAAATTAAATATATATTCGGTACCAACGGTACCACAGTATTTGGGTTGTCCATACCGTTACCGTATCGACTATCCTTGGTACTGAGACTTCGGTTACCGACTTCTTGGTACCAACGACATGTTGGTACGGTTGGTATGGTAATTTTCGATTACCATGCCAACCCTACATGCGTGTGCCCCCCTTGCCCCCCCTTCTCGGACCAGATTTTTTTTTTTTATCCCTGAATTTTTTTTTCGTGTTAACACTTTCTGTTGTGCAAGTATAACTTGCTTTTGTGCACATATAACATCTTATTGTGCAAATATAAGTTTATTTTGTGCAGACATAATAATTCATTATGGGGTAAATAGGTAAATGTGCCTATTTCAATTATAAAAATTTATAATTGAAATATGTTTAATTTATGGGTAAATTGGTAAATATGTCTAATTTTGTGGGTAAATGCATTTTTTCCCGTTTTCGACACCTTTTGTGCAACTGTGAAGTGCATTTATGGACCTGTGAAGTGCATTTGTGCAACTGTAAAGTGCATTTGTGCAACTGTAAAGTACATTTGTGCAACTTTAACGTGCAAATATAAGAACATAAAGTGTGAAAATAAAATTGTAATGTGCAAATTTAGAATACAAGTGTGCAAAAGTAGAATACAATTGTCCAAATTTAAACTACAATTGTGCAAAAGTAAGATACAATTGTGCAGATTTAGAATACAATTGTGCAAATGTAAGATCATAATGTGCATTAATAAGACAAAGATGTGCTTTTGAAATCGATGTTTTATTTTTTATTTTTTTTTACTTTTGAGTGTTTGGGTTCACCTCTCGGATAATTTAGGTTGATAGATGCAAGTTTGAAATCGATTTTTTTACGTATAAGATTTTAAAATTAAAGTGCATAAATAAGATTAAAATGTGCATAATTAAGGTTAAAAAGTGCATAACTAAGATTATAATGTGCATGATTAACAATTTGCGATTGTTGCGCTCTTGTCTATTATGTAACCTATGTGGAATTTGAACCCACATTTTTTGTGCAAACGCACATTGCTCTATCAATTGAGCTAATAGGCTAAATTATGATTTTTATGCTAAAATAGAAAAAACTTAATCGACCTAAAGCATATCGCAATAAAATTCTAAAATCCAATTAGATCATGATCCATAAACAATTTGACAATACTATGAACATGAAATTAGCTCCAAATCAACCCAGCATCAAAACCATATAATCAATTTCAATCAATTTGGATGCTAGCAAAAAAAAACCTCAAATTCTAAAATATATCGCAATAAAATTCTAAAATCCAATTAGATCATGATCCATAAACAATTTGACAATACTATGAACATGAAATTAGCTCCAAATCAACCCAACAACACAACCATATCATCAATTTCAGTCAATTTGGCTGTTGGCAAAAAAACCCCAAATTCTAAAGCATATCGCAATATAAAATTCCAAACTTCAATTAGCTCATGATCCATAAACAATTTGACAATGATATGAACATGAAATTAGCTCAAAATCAACCCAACAACACAACCATATCATCAATTTCAATCAATTTGGCTTTTGGCAAAAAGCCCCAAATTCTAAAGCATATCGCATTATAAAATTCTAAAATCCAATTAGCTAATGATCTATAAACAATTTTACAATGATATGAACATGAAATTAGCTCAAAATCAACCCAAAAACACAACCATATCATCAATTTCAATCAATTTGGCTTTTGGAAAAAAGCCCCAAATTCCGCTCCTAAATCAAACCCTGGGTTTTCAATCTCAACCTAAATCATTCAAACACTATTTTGTACAAATATAATTTTAAATTGTGCAAATATAATATTATGTTGTGCGTTTATAAACTACGGAATAATTTTGTAATTTATTAAATTTAGATAAGGGCATATTTGGGAAGAAAGGGAAAATATGGGTCAAAATTGTAATTTCATCATCATCTTCCTCACATCGACCCATTAACCCTCTCTGTAGAAACGACGGTTGCGTAGTGGACTTCGGCAAGCTCCCGGTGGCAGCCTAGGGCACGGCGGAGCAAGGGGAAGGCAGATACGGGACCGTGGTGGTGTGGCGAGTCCGTTGGTGGCAAATTTTGTCATGAGCAGTAAAACTTAGCTTTTGCTTCGACTCGGGATCTGAACTAGAGGTGGAGGAGTGGCGAGATGGAGAGGTCGAAGGAGAGATATGGTGTGGCGCGGTGGAGGGAAGAAAGAGGGTTGGAGGATGTGGTGGTCGTCGAATTCCACCGCCAGCGGCGCGAATCCATTCACCTAGGTCGCGCAGTCGTCCTTATTTAAGAACCTAATCTGGCTCCCAAATTGGCGATTCCGCAATCGAATTTCAAGAATTCGCATCGAATTGAAGAAATTGAAGAGTGGAATCGAGTGATTGATGCGATACCTAGAGGCGTCGATGGGGATGAGGTTGGAGAAGAGGTCAGGGCGGCTGATGGAGGCGAGGAGGCCGACCATGGAGGAGACGGAGGCAAAGAGATCTGAGACCATGGTGGCCGGCCATGGATGCGCTGGCCTCCGTCGCCCGCCTCGGTTGTGGAGGTTGAAGGCTTGAAGCAGTGAGATCTGAGACCGGATGGAGAAGTGTGTGCAGGCGAGACGATGAAGAAGCAATTTCTTTTGGCCGGTCCAACACCGGTTCGGTTTTTTAATTTAAAAAACCAGGTCCGCGTGTCCAGTTTCACCTAAACCCAAAATTTTACACGTTAAGAATGTTTTACATTTTAAAGTTTCCCTATATATATATATATATATATATATATATATATATATATATATATATATATATATATATATATATATATATATATATATATATATATATATATATATATATATATGGAAATTGTGCTCAAGTCGTCATAATTCATAAATGCCCTTCATATTTACCCAAATCCTGCCTATTTTGTAAAAACTTAACATACTCTTTTATTCCAACAATTTATTAATTAGTTTTAAAATTATTGTAAATTGTAAATTAGTTGTTTACTTGGGGTGATTAGGCGTTTCAACAACCTATTTAATTATTCACAAATGAGATTATTGCCTCTAATTTCATTCATTTAGCCGTTTAAGCGTTTCACCCACCTATTTCACAAAGGAGTCCAAAGGATTTAGTACTACAAACGTTTCCTAACCTCACAATTAAGTGATTTATCAATACAGCTGACAACTTCCGCCTTAATATATAGGGTTCAGCTCTACTAATCTCCCTCTCATTCACAATCACAAGCACACAATGTCAGGCAAAGGTACGTGGTGTTTGGCGTTTGAATTCCTCTTCCGTTAGTCGGTCATCATGGGGAGGACTAGATCAACTTGAATGGGACTTGGGCGAGAAATCAGTATAGTCCGACAAAGAGAAGAGACTTTCGATATATCGAGGATAACATCACTGTTATTGGCTCCTCTTTTGTCTTTGATATATGATTCATCTATTTGTTTGTTGTTATAATTTTGTTTTACATTTATCCTTTCTCATATGCAATAGAGACTTCTATTCAACTTATCTATTTTTTATATTATTTAACTTTATCATAATTTAGAATATTATGGCTATATTGTTTTTAGTTTTCTAATTTTATTATTTTCTTTTATTTTGTAGATTTATTTAATATATAGTCGGGTAGAGTTATCTTCACTCAATCATTTGATGGTTAGTAAGAATTTGTTTTCGTCCCTCGATCTTCTACCTTGCATTCTTTGATTAACCAATTTGTTTGTTGCTCTAATTTTTTTATATCGATATCCTTACCCTTTCTCATTTGTAGCATAGGATTGATATTGTTTAATTTTATCATAATTTAAAATTTTATACTTATATCATAGTTAATTTTCTAATTCTTATTCTAATCATATTTTATTTTACAAATTTTGTAGTAAATGTGTTCTGTATAGTTCTCTATTCAATTTTATGTAACACTTGGTTTAGTTTTGCAAAAAACTGAGGTTAGGGGATAGTTGTGCAATGATTTTCGGGTAGTGGGTTACTTATTACCATTCCCTTTATATTTTAACTATATTATATATACTCTATGGTTCTAAGTCATTGTCTATTTTTATAAATTTTTATTATAATTTTTATTGGAACTGGGATACGATGATGTTATTACAAATGAGTCGAGAGTTGAAATGACACAATCGTTGTTTGGCTTATAAGAAAATGTGGTATGTTCAAATTTTTTTAATGCATTTTTATTTCTTTATTTGTGGGGATAAGTGTTTTAAAAACAATTTGGTCGTACAATTATAACATAAATGTGTGATATTTCTATTTTAAAAAATTATATCGAATTCTTTTTACTTACAATTTTGGATTTTATTTTCAAACAATGCTTTAAATAGAGTAGTCAAAGGGGTGGGAGTTTTTTTTTGTTAAAATAATACCGTGTTTACAATTTTTTTTTACAATTATAAATGTCGACAAAATAAAGTGAGATAACCCTTTATGTTTATTTTTTTTTGTTAGTCAATTATTTCAATGTCAAACTTATAAAATTCTTTGTTTTGCAACCAAATAAGCTAGAGAAGAAGGATATACAGATAGATAAGCTTCTATTCATCTTTTATTTTCCTTTTTCAAATTTCATTTATTTGTTGTTCAATTTATTTTTCATTGTACTTTCTTATTTATATTAGTAGAGTATATATGATTTTATTTTCCAAATTTTATGTTGTTACTTTATACGAAGTATCATATTTTTTTATTTTTTTAAATAAGAAATGTTTTAGCTTCTAACCAATGCATTATTATGCAATTATTACCTTATTAACGTACATAAATATTAACTCAATATTAAATTCAAATTTATGAGAAATGTCGTTTAAATACCCATTGTTTATCGGTAGGGAGTTTAGAAAATGAAGTAGCTCTTTAGTTTTGTCACAAACAAATTCAACCAAATTTAATGACCGTTTTGGATAGAATACGCGGTAGCTTATTAAAAACAAATATAATTGCAGAATTTATATTGCACTTCTAAAGAAAAAATTGTGGAAAAAATCAATTTCCGACATTATATTTAATTATTTTTTATAACATTATCAAATACATAAAAAAAATTCCATCTTTAAATTTCCCTAAAATTTGATCTCTTCACTCATGGGTCTCAATTTTTTTTTTGGATATATATAGTAGCAGTAGATATTGTTTTATTTTTTTTCTTTGAATAATAATATTAAAATTTAATTATTGTGTGTAAAACTACACTACATGCTATTATTCTCATCTTTTAAAAATTTATATAATGTGTTACATTTTTTTCTGTATTCACCAAGTCCGATCTCACTCTAACGTTTGAAACAAAATCACATGTCCCGGATGTAGCATGGGTCTGCCTACCTAGTGATGTATAAAATGCGACTTTTCTACCCTATATTTATGATCTACTTTGCTTGCGGTTCCTGTATTATCTCCATCTATGTCCTAAAGTTATGTAGGATATATTCCTTTACTCCCTGCATATCTTTATTTGTTATTGATATCATGTCTGTCAGCATAAGTCTCCTTGTCCTTCCATGGTCCCGATTCGAGTTTAATTTCTCCTTGGATTGCTGCTTATTCTTATGGCTATCATCAGAGGATTTCTCCTCCAACCCAGCTGCAATTGATGATTTTCCTCCTTCTAGTGGGTTGTATGGAGCCTCCATGATATCCTCTTGTGGTAGGTTTAATCTAGCTATACCAATCTTTGTTATAATCCTACAAGGTCTTTGCTTGTGCACTCGTGCCGACTTTCTCTTGTTGTGCTGGTGCCCAATACAAACTGGTGAGAATATCAAGTGGAATTCATCACAAGTGTGGGAGAGTGTGTTGTTGTTTCACTGGTCCTGCATAAACATAGCTAAAAAGATATGGCCTGATAAAAAACTTAGTGGTCTCAACAACATTTTGGAAAAACCTTTCACAAATAATTTATATTCTCAAATCCTTGTTGGTTTACTTGAAGTGTGTTGAGGGCCTGATTTCTCCCAACACCCTAATCTGCTTGCATCTTCCTTTTGTTATCTCTTACTTGTTTAAAAATTCTAACTTCAAACTTCTTGTTTGGCTTGGCATGGAAATCTCGGACAAACGCCTGGGCAAAATACCCATGGGGATCGAGGACTACATTCTCTCCCCATCCAACCTCCGTAAGGGCCCTAAACCTCTCTATGAGAGCCAAAAATCCGAGGGGATTTCCCACCCCCTGGTGGCTAACAACCACCAGAAATTAGGGATGCATGAGAAGAAAATACGGAAACCCCCGATCAACTCGAATCGTTTCAAGTGTGTGTTTGGTGACCGATGTAAGTTTTGTTTAAATGCGTTGAGTGAAATGCAGCTGTCATATTTTACAGTTGATACTTTCCGTGGTTTTATTCAGAGTAACCTGTCCTATCTTAATCTGTGTTACAGAATATTATCTACAAGGTTAGAAAGTGTAATTGTCGAATTAAAACCACAAAAACTCTTCGATTTAAGGACTCCGAAAACCTGTCCTTTAATCTTCAAAGGTTATAAATGAAGATCTGTTTTTGGAACTGTAGAGGCATAGGAAAAAGAACCTTTTGGACTGAAATTAATTCTTTATGTATAAATGAGCATATCCAAATTTTGGCATTAGCAGAAACTAAAACAGAATCTACTCCCGATGACAAAAATTGAAAGACTGCTGGTTTCCATACAGTTGTTTGGTAGTCGGCTCATGGGCGATCGGTAGGAATTAGAGTATTATGGAAATCTCACCAATTACTAAACATCTCCATTTCTTTGGAAATTCACTTGCCAAGGATTATTGGCCTTCGTCTTGAGTCTGTGCTCTAAGGGTTCCCTTTTCTTGCACTCTTCGTCTACGCCCCTCCGGTCCCTAACGAAAAAGGTTTGTTCGGGGAAACGTTAACCTTAATTGTGAATAACTCAACCATACCTTGTATGGTATTAGGGGACCTAAATTAAATATTATGAAGCGCAGACAAACATGGCGGCGCACCCATCCGTCCGTCTCGATTCACGAGGCTCCTAACCTTCATTAATGAATGTTTTCTCGAGGACCGCCCCACTTTTGGGAACCCATTCACATGGAGGAAAAACCCTAATGAAGATTTCAATATTCGAGAAAAAATTGATCGGGTGCTTGTTCACCACCGCATTATCGAAAGTTTTCCTAACCTGATTACAAACAATGGGGCTTTCTCTTCTTCCGATCACTGCCTCATAACAATATCTATTGAAAACAATCCTTCCTTCAAAGCACCACATTTTAAATTCAAGAATGCATGGTTGCTTAGGAAGGATTTTCGTAACATAGTTAAACAGTCCTGGCGAGCTAGTTGGCCTGGTTCAGCTATGTTTCAACTTATGTTTAAACCAAAAATCCTTAAGAAAAATGAAAAGGAATGGAACAGTTCTACGTTTGGGAATATATTTCGGCAACTAAAAAATGTGGAGACCCAGTTGTTACACATTCAATCCTCACCTCGAGTGAATAATGCACAAACAATCTCTTGTAAAGAAAAGAATCTTATGAGAAAAAAGGAAAAGCTCATGCTATTCCAAAAATCTTTTTAGAACCAGCGAGCCAAATCCAAACATCTTAAGTTGTTGGACTCCAACACAACTTATTTCCACCGCACTGCGATTGGTAGAAGACATAGAAAACAGATTCGCAACATTATCACTTCCGACGGAACTTTGATTGTGGGTGAGGAAAATGTCAGAAATGAAAAAAAGACGATTTCGAGAAAAGATTCCGACAAGAGCCTATTGATGATAGGCTTCTAGACGAAATGTTAGAATTAATCCAACCATCAATAACAACTGAGGAAAATGTTTTCCTAACTCGACATCCATCAAATGGGGAAATAAAAGCTGCTGTCTTCAATTTGAGAAAAAATAAATCCCCAGGTCCTGATGGATTTACAGCTGAATTCTATAAAAATAAATATTGGGATATAGTTGGTGCATCAGTAATTAGAGCTATAAAAGGTTTTTTCCATTCTAGAAAAATACTAAAACAAATAAATCACACATTTATTACCCTTCTTCCAAAAAGAGACAGCCCGACTACAAATATATATAAAATTATATCAAAAATCTTGACGGACAGAATTAAAACAATTATTGGGAAGCTTATCTACCCCCTTCAGGGTGCATTTGTGTCAGACAGGGCTATTCAAGATAATGTTCCAATAGCTCATGAGATCTTCCACTCCTTCCGATCTCGTACGGGTCGTGAGGGGTGGCTTGCAATAAAACTAGATATGGAAAAAGCATATGATAGAGTTGATTGGAATTTCACAAAAAAAGGCACTAGAAAATTTTGGGTTCCATGCTACATTTATTTCATGGGTCATGGAATGTGTAACCTCGGTATCCTTCTCATTGCTAGTTAACAACGGCCCTACGGACCTGTTCTTTCCATCCAGGGGTCTCCGTCAGGGGGACCCAATATCCCCTTTCCTATTTATCTTAATTAGGGGCCGAAATCCTGGCACGAAAACTATCAGCGGAAGCAAACCTGGACAAAACCCCCCATTGGCTTTTCTTTTGGGAGAAATGGACCTAGAATTCCATTCCTCTCCTTTGCTGATGATATCATTATCTTCTCGAAAGGAAGCGCGGAGGCCGGACTCAAAGTAAAATCAATAATTGACTCTTATTGTAAAATTTCTAGGCAAAAAGTAAATTATCATAAATCAAGCTTCCAAGCTACGAAAGGCATATTGAATCATAGGATTCTAGAATTACGCAGCTGCTTAAATATTACAAATGAAAATTCCTTGGAAAAATATCTGGGTTGTCTGATCATCAATGGTTGAGTGAACAAAAACACGTTTGAGGATATCATCTGTAAATCTAAAGAACAATTGAGCAAATGGCGTGCAAACGCCCTATCACAACAGGGACGCGCAATCTTAATCAACTCCAATTTGTCAGCAAAGCCTCTATATATTATGCAAAATTTCATGCTCCCAGCAACAATGCACAAAGAACTTGACCAAATCAATCGCACTGCTTATATAAGGATCTTCAACATCGACTGCTTATAAGGATCTTCAACATCGACTGCTTATAAGCTCGGATAGGATTTGCATGCCTAAACAGTGTAGGGGTTTAGGGATTCGCAAATCAAAAGAAATGAACGAGGCTCTCCAAATGAAAGTGTTATGGAAAATTCTGGCTGAACCAAATAATGTCTGGGTCACTCTGATTAGACACAAATACCTTCGTTCTGCCACCATTTTCGACTACACAAAAACCGGAACCGTCTCTTGGCAATGGTCCAAGGCTCCAAGCTGACAGGTTTAACTAATAAATTTAAGACGAGGCTTATATGGTCCGTAGGAAATGGAAAATCAATCAAATTCTGAACTGATAATTGGATTACGACATCTTCACTGCTATCTAGAGATAATTGCCCCCAAATCAATAATATGGAAGAAACTGTTAGTGACTACATTATGGGGGGAAGATGGTGGTTGGAAAAGTTACAAAATGCGCTACCTAATTGCATAGTAAATGAAATTCTAGACATCCCGCTTCCCGCTTCTCATTTTCAGGATCGACTCTACTGGTGGCCTGATCGAGAGGGGTGGTTTTCCACTACAAGCGCATACAAATTAATGACAGCTCAATCATCCTTACACTTAGACAACAACGCCTGGATTTGGAAGATGAACATTCCGCCTAAGGTTAAAATTTTCCTTTGGAAGGTGTCTCAGGATGGACTCTCAACTGCTTCTAGGCTTTCCTGTAGGGGTGCCTCTATCCCTTCCACGTGTAGTATATGCAACGGTGCGGTGGAAGATGAGGTCCACCTCCTGCTTCAATGCCCCTACGTATGTTCTATCTACCAATTCTCTTCTCGGGTACAATCAACTATTACAAGCATGATAGTTCAGTCACGCGACATTAAACCTATCCTGTCGTCCATTGGGAACGATCTCAATTCTTCTGCCAAGGAGATGCTTGCCTTTTCTTGGTGGTCGATCTGGTATATTCGGAACAATCATTTGTTTCGGCAGGAACCCCTTCCACAGAAGGACACAGTTTTACGCATAATCAAATCCCATATCGATAGCTGGAGAAAAACAACTTGTTTAGAGACTATCCTAGATGAGGACTTTCCCAAAGTCCCACATAACTACAACCTCCCAAAAAGGAAAAAGAACAAAAGAAGGATTGAGTGGCGTAAACCACCAAGGGGCACGCTTAAGCTAAATTTTGATTTTTCAACGCTAATAAACAATGAAAGTACGGCGGGCGCCATAATCCGGGTCTGGAAAGGTCAACCAATACGGATCTATTATCAAAAGCTTGGCAAACAAAACCCTCTCAAAGCGGATGCTCTTGCTCTTAAAATGGGCATCCAACGCGTCCTTTAACTACATATTGACAAAATCCACATCGAAGGCGACTTTAGTATAATCATTGACCACTTAAATAGGAAAACTAAATTTCCTTGGGAAATTGAGCTAATTTTATATGATGTACAACTTCTTCTATCGACTTTGAAAGAAGTCTCTGTCTTTCATGTGTCCCGTTTGGGTAATAGAGTGGCTGATAAGGTTGCACACCTTTGCCACTCTGCCCGGGGAGTCGATATTCACAACGATTCAGGTCTTCTTGATCTCATACGCAAGGATGCTACCGGGTAGAGCCTTCTCGCCCGAATCCTTTCCAAATCAATATATATATATATATATATATATATATATATATATAGGGTGGGGTTGGAGTGTGGGAGTCTGGGAGAGAGTGTTGATCGAAATGGTTTAGTTGAATAACTGATTGAAATATAAGTGTAGGAGTAAATAATATTTGATAGTTGGGAGTGAGACTATGTAATTGAACCTTTTGTAGGAAACATAATTGGGTGACTCCACAAGGAGAAACTTGATTGTGTAGGATAATGACAGATTGGTTAAATATTGGTTCCATAGATAATTAGGGTTAACGAGATGACACTTGTTAACATATACTAGTTTCTCAAGGAGATTGGTACTGCCTTTCTGTTAACCATATTGAGAATTTGTGTTGTTTGTATCTTAATTTTTGTAGGGACAGGGTTGCATGTGAATGTAAGGCCGAGGTTGTTATATTCACGAGGATTGACAACCTATATAAACCAATGTCAGATTAATCAATATAATTAGAATGACTAGAAGGATAGCCGAGGATCAAGCATGCCAACCATTGTTGAGAACTCGTATGTGGAACTACTTCATTTATATTGTTATCAACCTAATCACCATTGCGATCTATATTGTTCTTGTTTACTTTTAATCTGCAATCATCTTTGAATTCGTCACTTCTTATTAGCAACTAAAGTGCACAAGAAAAGGTAATTCTTCTCGTGGATCGACTTCGGACTTACCAGCTATATTAGCTAGTCGGTTTGGATTATCTTTGCAAGGAACCAATGACGAGATGGGAATGACAATTTATAAGGAATAAACTAGGTTTTTTTTACCTAGAGTCTCCGAATTATGTCATATTTCGTAATATGCAATTTGTATTATCCATTTGTGTTATATTAAATAGTATTTTTTTATGTGTGTTGCTGAAGAAAGATAAGTTGTTATAATTCTGAATCACTATATTGATGGGTTTGAATTTTTTTACTATAAAATAAAGACAACATTCAATTTTTTTTATTTTTTTATTTTACAGTAGGCAAAAATTAGATGGATTTTACAGAAACAAGATGCCATCAACATTCAATTTTGTTATTGGATTGTAGTACCTTACTCTAATTTGGTTCACTAAAATTATTTTGCACAAACTATGTTGAATTTATGTTGTGTGGTGTTATCATCTTATTATTTTCTATTGAATTGTAGTATCTTACTCTAATTTGGTTCTTAATAAATTATTTTGCACAAGATATGTTGGAATTTTAAGCATATAGAACTTTCGAAGCCAAAATTTTATGAAATTTAAGTAAGTAGTTTGACATGCTATATATTAGTTTGGAAAAAATCATCAATTTTATTAAATATTAAAGATGCAGCAATTGTATTTTTTCTCAACAATATATATTTGATGATTAGTTGAAAATTCATTATTTTTTCCATTATACATCATCTCAATCGGATCTTCAAAAACTTAGTTTTCTTGGGAATATTTAACTTAAGTACAATATTAATAGTTTTTTTATTTAATAAACTAGAATATGTTGTTATATTGAAAAATAAAATGGAAATATGATAGCTTTGAAATATATTAAGAAGGTTTTCAATCAACAACAAAAATAGCAGAAGGATAGTAAAATGATAAAAATGTGTTGATTATGCTTTTAAAAAGAATTAGATTATTGTATGTTTGGTGCCTTTTTAATATCAATTATTTTTATTAACAATGTTAGAGCAACCCCAAGAGCATCTCTAAAATAGAGAAAAGTGGAGAATTTGGAGAAAAATGGATGTTTTTTGCCCCAACAACTTTTGTATATCCATCTGCAAAATTTAGAAATTTGGAGAGAGACTACATTTTTCTCTATATTTGGAGCAAAACAAACTTACTCTAAATATTAATTGCTTTGGGAGATAGGGAAAACTTTAATGCTCCACCATCTCTTTTTTAGTAGGATCCACCATTTTTGGGAGAGAGATGGGAAAACATTAATTGGTTTGGGAGAGAGAGAGAGGAGAAAACATTAATTTCTTTAGGAGAGAGGGGAAATTTTTATATTTATTATATTATATAATTAATGTAGAAATTTGTATAATAGAGAAGTTGTTGGAGTATGAGGGTAAATTTTTTAGAGATTTTCATATTTTGATCTCTATTTTAGAAAACTTTTACAAAAACTGTTGGACTTGCTCTTATTAGAGCAACCCCAAGAGAAACTCCAAAATAGAGAAAATTGGAAAATTTAGAGAAAAAGATGGATTTTATGGTCCAACAGCTCCTCTATAATGTTTTGTAAAATAGAGAAATGAGGAGAGAGAGTAAAAATTTCTCTATATTTAGAGGAAGAGAAAAAACCTCTAAAATTAAATGTTTTTATCAAACCCCATGCCAACCATTTAAGTCACAAATAAGATTTAAATGAGATTCAAAATATAAAGCTTAGTTGGACTTATAAATATTATATAATATATGAACTTGGACTTATAAATATTATATAATATATGAAACTAAAATGGGATTCAAAATATAAAGCTTTTTTGGATTCATAATTTCCTTATATAATTTAATATATATTATAAATATTATATAGTACTCGTATGAAATTATAAAATAAAAAAATTGATATTTTATAAAAGTTTTTATCATCCTTAAAAACCATACATGATTAGTAATAGTAAATGAAAAATAATAAAATGAAGACATTGATATTTTCAATAAAATAAATTATAATAATAAATAAATCGAATTTATTTATTTTATGGGATAAATCTCGTACAAGGTACGAAAACTATACTAGTTACCTAAAGTTTAAAAAAAATCATTTATTATATTATGAAATTATGCATTTATTATAAAATATAATAAATGCAAAAATCTGTATAATATAGAAACTGTTGGAGTTGGAGGATAAATTTTTTAGAGATTTTGGTATTTTGATCTCTATTTTAGAGAATTTTTACAAGAGCTGTTGGGCTTGCTCTTAGTTAGTGCATATTACTACTACACACACCCTTTTTTATCAAGGAAAAAATATTTTTAATTAATAATAAATATAAAAGTAAGTGCACTCACATATTACGGCTCCTTTGGTTCAATGTGGGAATTGAAATTTCCGAGAAGTTACTTCATGGGAATTGAATTCCCGGGAAGTCCAATTGATGGAAATTATGAAAATGTGTTTGATTTATTTTTTTATTTTAGAGGATTAAAAGAGGATTTGAAAATTTTAAAATACAAAATGATGAAAGTTGAACTTACCTAGGGGAATAGGTAAGTGAATTTCCTCCATTTTGGGGGAATTCAACTTCCCGGAAAGTTGAATTTCTCCTACTTCCTATGAAATTCTACTTCCTGAGTTTTTGGGTTGCTAACCAAACGAGCTCTTATGAAAAGGATATAAGTACACAATATTTTCATTAAAAAAAACAATCTTAACTTTTTTTTAAGTTATATGATAATAATGCATTTTTTTTAAAGGGGAATTAGTAGTAAATACCCCATTTTCATAATTGGTTTGCAAAAATACATACTTTTGAAAACAATTGTACCCATATATGAAAATTTGCAAAAATACCCTACTCAATTTGCAAAACGAGTTTACACCAAAAAAATCAGAAAATAAAAAAAGGTAAATTGTTTTTGGTATTTATCTTTTTTTTTCCTACTATATATAAATTACAATAAATAATTAAAATCGTATCTTTACTCAATCTCCTGTCGATTATTGCATACATCGTGTCAATGTTCATAGTTGGCTTGTCAACATTGATATTCATCATGTCAATGCAATATTGTTATTGATGCGGGACCATTCAAGACACCTTCAGACACATCTATACTTGGGGATGGACCTATAATTCGAGCTCGTGAGAATGATGTCATCCTCAAGAGGAAAAAGAAGGCTCCACCATGGGAGAAGGTCCAAAGGTGCGTAGGACTTGCTGATGGCCTCGGCGCCAACACCTGAGGCATCGATGCCGAGACCTGAAGATGATATTTGCTTACTGTTGGCATCGACGCCGACACCAGACCCTCGGCGCTGAGACCCTGACGCCTAGATTTCATATGGGCCGAAACTGAGAAGCCTATTTTCCTATATGGGCTGAATTCTCTTTATGTTGGAACCCTAATTTTCATTGTTATTTTTAGTATCTCTTTTACTTGAGTTATTTTAGGTAATTTTAGGGATTGATTTTAATTTATATTTTATTTATTATTTTTATCAAAAATCAGCCCTAGGGTTTTCTATATTAGAACGGTTAATCTCCATTGTAAAATAGCACGTACAATTTTATGAAAATTCTCTCTTTTTGTGTGAAACACAAGAGTATAAGTCAATTGATTCGAAGCGTTGCTCATCGATTGCACCATTGGTATAGATCTTGCTTGGTTTGCTTTGAGTTCATCAACCTCGCGGGAGCTTGGTGATCCTGGTAATCACAAGTCCCCTCCTTGTGCCTCCAAGTTGTCCGCTTGGTTGTGTAAGGTTGTAGAGGCGGGCTTTATAGTCATTGATATTTGGTTCCTACCCTTTTAGGAGGCCTGGGGTCTTTATCTCGTTCTATCTTAGTTCGAATCACCCAATCTATCGGTCTTTCATTGATTTTTCGAGTCTTATAGTTTCTTTCTTCCTAGTCGATTTCGAGTAATCATTGTGTCGAGTCCAGTTGCTGTATCTTTTGTTCTTTTGGTCGATATCGAGTCTCAATTTGGTGTTCTTGAGTCTTTTGC
Organism: Persicaria tinctoria; assembly: GCA_037127255.1. Lineage (NCBI taxonomy): Eukaryota > Viridiplantae > Streptophyta > Magnoliopsida > Caryophyllales > Polygonaceae > Persicaria > Persicaria tinctoria. The sequence goes on from JBANSL010000018.1 coordinate 40,980,943, forward strand.
TTCCGTTCTTGTTATTTCTTGTTTGATTGTCAAAGATTAGGATATCCTACGGATAACCCCATATCAGTTATAGTGTCTAGATACATATTGACATTCCTTTTTGATGAAACCACATTTGAAAAGTGAACCTCCTTCCACATCTCCGTGGGGTAGGTGATCCGCGTGTCGATTTTCAATTGGTCGACGGTCTTACCTGAAGCCCCCCTTCTCCTATTGTCCATCCTAAGTGGGGGCCTCGACCTGTGCCGCCGGACCTAGTGCTCGGCTCATTCCACTTTTTGGGCGATGGTCTCACCAAGTGTCGGCTCCTTACTGAGTCGAGACGAACCCGCTCAGATAGGCTCATAGAGCCCTTAATTCCCGGCCTATGCCCCTCGGAATATAATGGGAACCGCCTTTTTTTAAATGAGGCTTCCAACTCTATTTATAGCGCAAGTACTTCCACATGCAACCCCTTTGTCGCCACATGTCACGTGGTCCATGACATGTGTAATGGGGGCATGAATGCCATGTGTCCCGGCATGCATGTTAGACCCGTGGACGGTTTGTCGCTAGCGGACGTCTCGAGTCTCTATCTTGACTTGCACTTGCCCCTCTTTCAGGTTTATAAGGTTCTATTTATATTGCGGGGAACCTTATTTATTTATTTATGATATTTGGGAATATCATAATTTATATTTCGGGCATCATCACAGCTCCTCGAATTTTAGTTAAGTCGTGACTAAACTGGGGTTCGATAATGATGCATCATATGCACTTGTTTCTCATTCATATCCCTCATAAGAGAGGGACTTAATTTTATCTCCGCGAGCTTATAAAGCCACCAGTGGAGGTCCTCCGTCACTCGAGAGGGACTTAGTTTATGCTCACTTAAGAGTTATCTCCGCGAGCTTATAAAGCTACAAGCGGAGGCCCTCCGTCACTCGAGAAGGACTTAGTTTATGCTCACTTAAGAGTTATCTCCGCGAGCTTATAAAGCTACAAGCGGAGGCCCTCCGTCACTCGAGAGGGACTTAGTTTATACTCATTTAAGAGTTATCTCCGCGAGCTTATAAAGCTACAAGCGGAGGCCCTCCGTCACTCGAGAGAGACTTAGTTTATACTCATTTAAGAGTTATCTCTGCGAGCTTATAAAGCTACAAGCGGAGGCCTTCCGTCACTCGAGAGCGACTTAGTTTATATTCACTTAAGAGTTATCTCTGCGAGCTTATAACGCTACAAGCGGAGGCCCTCCATCACTCGAGAGGGACTTAGTTTATACTCACTTAAGAGTTATCTCCGCGAGCTTATAAAGCTACAAGCGGAGGCCCTCCGTCACTCAAGAGGGACTTAGTTTATACTCACTTAAGAGTTATCTCCGTGAGCTTATAAAGCTACAAGCGGAGGACCTCCGTCAGTCGAGAGGGACTTAGTTTATACTCACTTAAGAGTTATCTCCGCGAACTTATAAAGGTACAAGCGGAGGCCCTCCGTCACTCGAGAGGGACTTAGTTTATACTCACTTAAGAGTTATCTCCGCAAGCTTATAAAGCTACAAGCGGAGATCCTCCGTCACTCGAGAGGGACATAGTTTATACTCACTTAAGAGTTATCTCCGCGAGCTTATAAAGCTACAAGCGGAGGGCCTCCGTCACACGAGAGGGACTTAGTTTATACTCACTTAAGAGTTATCTCTGCGAGCTTATAAAGCTACAAGCGGAGGCCCTCCGTCACTCGAGAGGGACTTAGTTTATACTCACTTAAGAGTTATCTCCGCGAGCTTATAAAGCTACAAGCGGAGGCCCTTCGTCACTCGAGAAGGACTTAGTTTATACTCACTTAAGAGTAATCTCCGCGAGTTTATAAAGCTACAAGCGGAGGACCTCCGTCACTCGAGAGGGACTTAGTTTATACTCACTTAAGAGTTATCTCCGCGAGCTTATAAAGCTACAAGCGGAGGCCCTCCGTCACTCGAGAGGGAATTAGTTTATATTCACTTAAGAGTTATCTCTGCGAGCTTATAACGCTACAAGCGGAGGCCCTTCGTCACTCGAGAGGGACTTAGTTTATACTCACTTAAGAGTTATCTCCGCGAGCTTATAAAGCTACAAGCGAAGGCCCTCCGTCACTCGAGAGGGACTTAGTTTATACTCACTTAAGAGTTATCTCCGCGAGCTTATAAAGCTACAAGCGGAGGACCTCTGTCAGTCGAGAGGGACTTAGTTTATACTCACTTAAGAGTTATCTCCGCGAACTTATAAAGCTACAAGCGGAGGCCCTCCGTCACTCGAGAGGGACTTAGTTTATACTCACTTAAGAGTTATCTCCGCGAGCTTACAAAGCTACAAGCGGAGGCCCTCCGTCACTCGAGAAGGACTTAGTTTATAATCACTTAAGAGTTATCTCCGAGAGCTTATAAAGCTACAAGCCGAGGCCCTCCGTCACTCGAGAGAGACTTAGTTTATACTCATTTAAGAGTTATCTCTGCGAGCTTATAAAGCTACAAGCGGAGGCCCTCCGTCACTCGAGAGCGACTTAGTTTATATTCACTTAAGAGTTATCTCTGCGAGCTTATAACGCTACAAGCGGAGGCCCTCCATCACTCGAGAGGGACTTAGTTTATACTCACTTAAGAGTTATCTCCGCGAGCTTATAAAGCTACAAGCGGAGGCCCTCCGTCACTCAAGAGGGACTTAGTTTATACTCACTTAAGAGTTATCTCCGCGAGCTTATAAAGCTACAAGCGGAGGCCCTCCGTCACTCGAGAAGGACTTAGTTTATACTCACTTAAGAGTTATCTCCGCGAGCTTATAAAGCTACAAGCGGAGGCCCTCCGTCACTCAAAAGGGACTTAGTTTATACTCACTTAAGAGTTATCTCCGCGAACTTATAAAGCTACAAGCGGAGGCCCTCCGTCACTCGAGAGGGACTTAGTTTATACTCACTTAAGAATTATCTCCGCAAGCTTATAAAGCTACAAGCGGAGACCCTCCGTCACTCGAGAGGGACTTAGTTTATACTCACTTAAGAGTTATCTCCGCGAGCTTATAAAGCTACAAGCGGAGGCCCTCCGTCACACGAGAGGGACTTAGTTTATACTCACTTAAGAGTTATCTCCGCGAGCTTATAAAGCTACAAGCGGAGGCCCTCCGTCACTCGAGAGGGACTTAGTTTATACTCACTTAAGAGTTATCTCCGCGAGCTTATAAAGCTACAAGCGGAGGCCCTTCGTCACTCGAGAAGGACTTAGTTTATACTCACTTAAGAGTTATCTCCGCGAGTTTATAAAGCTACAAGCGGAGGCCCTCCGTCACTCGAGAGGGACTTAGTTTATACTCACTTAAGAGTTATCTCCGCGAGCTTATAAAGCTACAAGCGGAGGCCCTCCGTCACTCGAGAGGTAATTAGTTTATATTCACTTAAGAGTTATCTCTGCGAGCTTATAACGCTACAAGCGGAGGCCCTTCGTCACTCGAGAGGGACTTAGTTTATACTCACTTAAGAGTTATCTCCGCGAGCTTATAAAGCTACAAGCGGAGGCCCTCCGTCACTCGAGAGGGACTTAGTTTATACTCACTTAAGAGTTATCTCCGCGAGCTTATAAAGCTACAAGCGGAGGACCTCTGTCAGTCGAGAGGGACTTAGTTTATACTCACTTAAGAGTTATCTCCGCGAACTTATAAAGCTACAAGCGGAGGCCCTCCGTCACTCGAGAGGGACTTAGTTTATACTCACTTAAGAGTTATCTCCGCGAGCTTATAAAGCTACAAGCGGAGGCCCTCCGTCACTCGAGAGGGACTTAGTTTATACTCACTTAAGAGTTATCTCCGCGAGCTTATAAAGCTACAAGCGGAGGCCCTCCGTCACTCGAGAGGGACTTAGTTTATACTCACTTAAGAGTTATCTCCGCGAGCTTATAAAGCTGCAAGCGGAGGGCCTCCGTCACTCGAGAGGGACTTAGTTTATACTCACTTAAGAGTTATCTCCGCGAGCTTATAAAGCTACAAGCGGAGACCCTCCGTCACTCGAGAGGGAATTAGTTTATACTCACTTAAGAGTTATCTCCGCTAGCTTATAAAGCTACAAGCGTAGGCCCTCCGTCACTCGAGAGGGAGTTAGTTTATACTCATTTAAGAGTTATCTTCGCGAGCTTATAAAGCTACAAGCGGAGGCCCTCCGTCACTCGAGAGGGACTTAGTTTATACTCACTTAAGAGTTATCTCCGCGAGCTTATAAAGCTACAAGCGGAGGCCTTCCGTCACTCGAGAGGGACTTAGTTTATACTCACTTAAGAGTTATCTCCGTGAGCTTATAAAGCTACAATCGGAAGCCCTCCGTCACTCGAAAGGGACTTAGTTTATACTCACTTAAGAGTTATCTCCGCGAGCTTCATCAAGCTATAAGCGGATGCCCTTCGCCACTCGAGAGAGACTTAGTAAATAATTCGATCCAGGAGATCTAGCTCTACGACCGGATGCCTGACACGGAGCAAGCTACCAGCGTCCTGGGACTTAATAAAATAATCGATCCGGGAGGCTAGCTCTACGACCGGATGCCCGACGCGGAGCAAGCTACCAGCGTCCTGGGACTTAATAAAATAATCGATCGGGGAGGCTAGCTCTACGACCGGATGCCCGACGCGGAGCAAACTACCAGCGCCCTGGGACTTAATAAATTAATCGATCCGGGAGGCTAGCTCTACCATCGGATGTCCGACGCGGAGCAAGCTACCAACGTCCTGGGATTTCAAGTATAATTCAGGAGCTCAATGTGTCCACCGGGTGTCCGACGCGGAGCAAGCTCCAGCGTCATATGACTTCAAATACAGTCCGGGAGCTCTATGCGCAGGGCCGGCCCGAGGCCCGTGCGAAGTGTGCAATCGCACAGGGCCTCGAAAATTTGGGGGCCTCGTACAGATTTTATTTAATAGATATATATATATATAAATTGCAAAGTGTAACAAGTCACGGCAGTGTATCAGTTGGTAAGGGACACGCGCAAGTTCCAAATGTGGTTGAGTTCGATTCCCCCACCAGCACCTTGTTTTTATTTTTTCCATAAAAAATGACATCAACCCATTTTTTTAACAATCTTTTTTACAGCCGTCATTTTTCCTCAAAACAAATGCCAGGAGCTGGATATTTTATTTTTGCCGTTACAAAAGCAATTCCTAGACTATTCTGCTTCCAAAAAAAGGAAAAAAAATGCTAATATAAAAAATCAATTCAACTTATTTAACCCTGATAATCATCCCTTGCACCTCAAGGATTTCGATAGGTAATCTAAAATTCGAATAATATTCTTTTGTTAGTTTTTACTTTTTAGTTTTTTAGATGATCATAATTATTATTATTTTAGTTATTGTTTTGTATCTTTCTACTTCTACCGTATGAATCATTACATTGGGATTTAATGAGATAGAATACCTCCTACAAGATTCGAAAGTGGTCATGTCAAGCGCAAACGGAAAAAAAGATGTAAAATTGGTTGAGAGTAAAAAAAAAAAGAGCAATTCACAAGTTTTAGTTAATAATTCTTTGTAATGACTTTGTATCCATGAGAACATCACCTTAGTTAGTGGATTTGGTAGATTACTTTTTCCCTTTGAATTAGTTGAAAAAAAGGCCTCGACATTTAGGTTGCACAAGGCCTCAAAATGTAACGGAACGGCCCTGTCTATGCGTCCACCGAATGTCCGACGCGGAGCAAGCTCCAGCGTCATAGGACTTGAAATACAGTCCGGGAGCTCTATGCGTCCACCGGATGTCCGACGCGGAGCAAGCTCAAACGACATAGGACTTCAAATACAGTCCAGGAGCTCTATGCGTCCACCGGATGTCCGACGCGGAGCTAGCTCTAGCGTCCTAGGACTTCAAATACAGTCCGGGAGCTCTATGCGTCCACAGGATGTCCGACGCGGAGCAAGCTCCAGCGTCATAGGACTTCAAATACAGTCCGGGTGCTTTATGCGTCCACCGGATGTCCGACATGGAGCAAGCTCCAGCGTCATAGGACTTCAAATACAGTCCGGGAGCTCTATGCGTCCACCGGATGTCCGACGTTGAGCGAGCTCCAGCGTCATATGACTTCAAGTATAGTCCGGGAGCTCAATGCGTCGATCAAATGTCCGACGTGGAGCAAGCTCCAGCGTCATAGGACTTCAAGTATAGTCCGGGAGCTCAATGCGTCCACCGGATGTCTGACGCGGAGCAAGATCCAGCGTCACAGGACTTCAAATACAGTCCGGGAGCTCTATTTGTGGTTATCGCATAAAGTAGGCATACTCGTGCCTGTAGCCTGTAAGAAATGCAAGCTAGCAGCACACTAGGCGCCCGGGGCCTGCGTTTGAGCAAGGACCTCAAAGCTACAGCTGGTCTTATCTTGATGAATTTCTTGCCTTTAGAATCTTTGCGAACACCATGGGAGCTGCTTGTGAGCAACTCGTTTAGCTTATCTCTTCCCTGCAAGTATTAGTGGGGTGCGTCAAACAGTATTTGCAAATATAAATATCTCCGCGGCTGGTGTTTTTAGTTGATACGGACGCGATCGTCGCTTGTCTCGCCTGATCTGTCCGGCACGATTGCTCCTCATAGAATGAGACCGAGGGCGAATTCAAAGACCACGGGTGCTATGCAACTTCGTCGAGATCCAAAGAGCGGGGGCAGCAAGCACAAGTCTCTTCAAGGGACATCCTTATAGATACGGCCATTTGCAGCTGGTAATTCTCTGCTTGCGGCGTAATGCTCTTCGACGATGATATGCAGACCGAATCACCTTTAACCGCGGACTACAGGGAGGGGGGTATAGGACAGGTTCAATTGCAATTCTATCCGTGTGTGATTACAAGCCTACCCACATCCCATTGTACTGTACCCATTGATGCGGCTTGCTGGTGCCCTCTTCGCGGGCCAGTTTTTGAGGAGAGATAGGTCCACGGATAGAATCTATACTACAACACCGCCGCGGATGGGGGCGAGGGGCATGAGCCCGAGCCCTGCCTGCTTTTCATGGAGGTTTTGTATTGAATCGCAGCCGTCGTCAAGAGACGCGATCATCACCCCCAATAACAATTTTAGATTTAAGGAAAAGAAATACTCAAATTGACCATTAGGGCGCAGAATGTGTGCGACGCTCATCGGGTTTACCCCACCCTCCGCGCATACGACCTGCTCTTAGCGATGCGTATTGCATGTTTCAATTTTTAAGGAAAGCAAGCATAGCCTTGACATTGTATTCGGAATCCTACTCTCTGTGTATCAATAATCCATGAAGATTGTACCGTCGGTGCAGCACATAATAGAAGAATTAAGTTATGCTCGCACCAACCTAGTAATCTGGACTTAGTGTTCATATTGAAACACCCCTCATAAGCCTATTGTAAATTGTAATCCCCCCATTTGCTTTGAATAAGTCAATTCAGAAACTAATAATAAATTTGATTCAAGCAAGAATGGGGTGGAGGGTCAAACTCCCATTAATGGAGATTTAAATAGATCGGAGTTAAACAGATTGATAATTTTGATTAATTTACCTCTTAGCGTTAGAAGTTCCCCACGGACGGCGTCAGTGATGAAACCACATTTGAAAAGTGAACCTCCTTCTATGTCTCCGTGGGGGAGGTGATCCGCAAGTCGATTTTCAATTGGTCGACGGTTGTTGTGAGCTGAATCTGCCATGTTTTACAGTAACTTTTATATCGTTTTCTGCATACATTTCATGCATTTGGGCTAAGATAGTACAAAATCTATGTAGTTTATGTTTATTTGCCAAATTATGGAATCTACACCGGTTTCTGTTTAATTTCGCAGAATTCGAGGCAAATTACAGCAGTTTTGGGAAAGGTCGGAAAAGCTCGAAAATCAACTACAGAAGTCCAAGGCCAAGAAGCAGCGGAACCAGTCGAATCAAGCTAGGAACCCATTTTTACTCGATCTAGAGTAAAGTTACTCGACCTCGACGAAGGTGTCCGAGCACAGGCCATGTCGACTAAGCACTAATCGAGAAACTGAGTCAGAGACAACCCGACTCCCGGAACCCTACTCGATCTCGAGTACAGCTTGTCGAGATCAACGACGCCTAGACACCATGTCCGGAGTCAACGAGTTGTGACAAGTCGAGAAGCCGAGGACGGAGACGCCGAAGCCAACCCTATTCGATCTCGAGGAGGCTTGTCGAGATCGAGGACCACCATGGCGTCTTTCCAAGCCTGTCGAGGAAGAAGTTGCCCGACATCACAAGTTAGCCATCCTCGACGCCAGATCTACTTGATCTCGAGTTGTTTTTTCGAGATCGAGGACCCATGAATCCACATCCGAGCCATGACGAGCACTAGTTGCTCGACCAAGCCCAGCCAGCCATGGACGACGAATCCTACTCGATCTCGAGGAGCCCTAGTCGAGATCGACGAGCCGCGTCCCGAAGTCGCGTTACGCGGTTTGAGTTGTCCTACGCGCTGTGGGAGTCCTTGGAGCCGAAGGAATCCGAGATGGCCGAGTATATCCTACATCTATCTATCAACTATCCATGGAAGGCAAGATCTATCAACATGAGAAGACTTACCTATTTAGATATTATTTCCCCTTTATAGATTTAATTCCTAAAGTACTTTTATTTATCTTTTAAGCTTTTTAGATATAGATAGATATATTCTATCCTTGAATAGCAAGGAGTATAAGGCTATAAATAAAGCCCAGGGGGCTGGTTTTTCAATAATTCAATTCAATTTCAGTCAGAGACAGTTAGTTACACATAGAGAGAAGAGATTGTAAGTTTGAGTTTATTTAATGCAAGTTAGTTCTTTTTCATCAAAGATGTCTGCTATTGCGATGAAGAGCGAGTAGTCCACCCACTTCTGGGGCTGGGGTGAGCCCGACGGTGGTCATGTAAGGTGATGCGGTAAAGGTACGATCTTGTTATACAATTCGTCTTCTATCCCGATGAGCATGATTCTTTTGCGAGAGTTGAAGGTGATCCTTGTTTGTATTATTGAAGCGAAAGTGATCTTAATGCAACTTGAATTAATTATGTGAAAAGGGTTAGTAACAATTAGGGTTTATGCGAAAGCCTCTATATGCCTATTTGTTAGTAACGAAAGTTATTTTGATGGAAAGCATGATATTTTATGTCTTTATGTGTTACTTTGCATGGTTATCATTGTGGCGTTGATACCCTGGCTTTGGAAGTTCTTTCATATATTGAGTTTGTTTCTGTCAAAATCTGTGAATCTGTGTTCGAATCTGCAATTTATACTTTCTGTGTTTTAGTCGATCTCGAGTTGCACCTTGTCGAGATCGAGTTGGCTTTAGTCTAGGTCGAGCTGAGTTGTTGTTGTTGTCGATTCTGAAGTTTCTGTGTCTGCTGTTGTTAGTCGATCTCGAGTACTGTCCTTGTCGAGATCGAGTAAGTTGCTGTCTTTGCTTTATTTCTTGTCTTCGTTTGCTATTTCTGCCTTTATTTCTTTGTTCCTTTGTTTCTGTCTTCTGTTTGCTTTTCTGTGAGATTTACAGCTGCCTAGGATACGCTAACACGCTTCCTCGTGGATCGATCCTGACTTTCTCTTACTACATTAGAGGGAGTCTTGTAATTATTTTCGTGGGCCTAAATCTGGTTTGATTTATTTTGTTATATTTCATACTTGATTCCCTCCTCACAACAACGGTCTTACCTGAAGCCCCCCTTCTCCTATTGTCCATCCTAAGTGGGGGCCTCGACCTATGCCGCCGGACCTAGTCCTCGGCTCGTTCCACTTTTCGGGCGATGGTCTCACCAAGTGTCGGCTCCTTACTGAGTCGAGACGAACCCGCTCAGATAGGCTCGTAGAGCCCTTAATTTCCGGCCTATGCCCCTCGGAATATAATGGGAACCGCCTTTTTTAAATGAGGCTTCCAACTCTATTTATAGCGCAAGTACTTCCACATGCAACCCCTTTGTCGCCACATGTCACGTGGTCCATGACATGTGTGATGGGGGCATGAATGCCATGTGTCCGGCATGCATGTTAGACCCGTGGACAGTTTGTCATCCGCGGACGTCTCGAGTCTCTATCTTGACTTGCACTCGCCCCTCTTTCATGTTTATAAGGTTCTATTTATATTGCGAGGAACCTTATTTATTTATGATATTTGGGAATATCATAATTTATATTTCGGACATCATCACTTTTCTAAATATGGTTAATAATCAAGTAGATATGATTTACCGTATCTTTAGTCAATGTCTCTCTGATTATAACTTTAATTCTATCAATGTAAATGTCTAGCCTTGTCACCATAAATATTAATCATGTCAATGTAAATAATTAACTTTGTCGTCTTGGACATGCCTTTTATTTCTAATTATGATTAATAATCTAGTGGTTATGGTATGGATAAAATCGTATATTTAGTCTCTTCCCGATTATAGATTTCATCCTGATAATATTAATGCTCAACTTTGTCTTGATGAACATTTATCCTGTCAAAGTGAAATTTTATGGCACAAAAGCAAACAGCTTACAGACCATATGCTTGATCCACGAAAGAAAAGACGAGAAAATCCAGAGGCGAATCTGTTCACGGTCCTATGGACCAACACCATTTGAAGGTGGGCGGCCCGCCCCGCCTAGAACAGTCATGTTTGATTGGGCTTACACACATTCGCGTTTTAATATTCCTTTTCTAATCTCTTATTAAGACAATATTTTTATTCCGGATAGCTTTATTATTTGTAAGTTTATGAAAAAATTATTAAATCATTAATTGAATAAATATTTCATTTTTTTAACTTTTATTTTAATTCATAATTATCCTTTTAAATATTTTTGCATTTAAATTTAATGACAAAATCATCCATTAGTTTTTAGCAAAAATGACCCACCTATCCTATTTTTGCTATTATCACAAAACGGATATACTTTTGCAAACAAAACGCCCATTTGGTGTATTTTCACAAATCGGCCTTTTTTTAATTATATTCCAATTGACATTTGATTGAGTATTAGGTACATATTTAACCAAGAGAATAAAATAATGTACAGATATATTCAAAAATAATGAAAATAAAATAATTTTAAACTATTTTGGTTCATAATAGAACTATAAAAAAGATAGAAGAAAATACTAATTATGAGAAAATTATAAATTAATTTAAATCCAAAAAAAAAGCACACGTGTGATAAAAGTTTGATTACTTTTTACAATAAATTTTTTGATTAATTTTAATATTAATTAAAAATAAGCAACATGTAAATTAACTTCTATTTATAAATAAAATTATATTTAATAGATCAAACATGCTCACTAAAATACATGTCTCGTGCATCGCATGGGCATGCTCCACTATTATAGGTATACTTTTTTTTAATTAAGTAAGATTTTGGAAGGACAGACGTATCCAATACTAGTATGGATATATATGTATTTGAGTGTAGTGTAATTTATTATTTTTAGTAAAAAATAAATAAAAGATAAGTAATGGGGTAACTATTAGGATGAGTAGTACGGATGTGGGATAAATATGATTGGATGATGTAGCAATCCCTAATGAAGTGGATGATTTTTATTGGTTTACTTTAAGATAGAAAAGAAGTCGGTAAATGAAGTGACATGCTCTATACGACGCCATGTGGAATGGAGTCTTTTCATAAAAACACCTAAAACGGTTTGGCTTATTATGTTTATTATTGTTTCGATCATGAGTAAACACCCATGGGCCAAGCCCAATACATTGGAACCGACCTATTACACAATTTACACGTAACTCACACTAGTACATGAACGAGCATTTCTACTCCGATATACAATGAATCGGGTCTATTCCAACATTCTTTTTAAGATTGATATTCCTAATATGTATACCTAATAAATGTGTTGGGTTATTTAACATCGTTTATAACCTTTGCTTGGATATACAATGTTACAACAATGTAATCCTAAGTTTGTCTTTGTATTTTATAGATCTAGGATGGCAAGTGTTTGGATATAATAGACTAGACGAAACACTAAATGAGCTAGCTAGGGCTATATGTAAGGTCTCGAGCCTTTGGACACACCTAAGGGACCCCAAGACCATCTTGGTTCGGACTCTAGGTGCACCAAGGCTCTTGAAGACTAACCTATTGTTGTGTGTGTGTTGGCTATGTTTGGTGTTACAGGTTCTAAGGATTCTAGTTGGTGGGCCGGCCCAATCTTTGATGACACTTTCTGTAAGTGGCATCAGAGCCCACGGGCTTCCTCCATCATTCGAATCTCTGTAGAGACGTTGTAACCCTAAAGCCTTCATCTCTCCTCCATATATATGCTCATGTTCACAATCTGGAGCGTGATGAGAGAGAGGCTCCGACGGAAAAAACCCTAAACCTAGAGCGAGAAAGAGCGAGACTTAAAGGAAGCGCTTTGCTCATCCATAGAGGGCTTGATTCCTGTCACTTGGAGTCTGCATCAGTTTTCCTCTTATCTATGAACCCTTTAGGTTGTTGCATGTAAATGGTTTCTTTCAGGTCACCATGTAAGAAAGTTGTCTTAACATCCATTTGTTGAACTTCCCAGTCATTAACAGTGGTAATATATATAGCAAGCATGAGTCTCAGAGTGTTATACTTAACAACAGGTGCAAAGATAGATTCATGTCTGATCCTAGAGAAAAACACTGGAATGCAATGAAATATTTGCTCAGATATTTATGTGGCACCAAAACCATGGGTCTTATGTTTGCTGAACACACATCTAGAAATGAACTTCATGTACTTGTTGATTCTGATTATGCTAGTAATAGGGATAACAGAAAATCTACTTCTTCATTCCTCTTTACCTGGGCTAGAAATTGTATATCTTGGAAGTCTCAGTTACAATCTATTGTTGCTTTATCTACCACTGAATCTGAGTATATTGCTGCTACTGAGGCTGCTAAAGAAGCTATTTGGTTGAAAGGAATTTTGAAGGAAATAGAAAGAAAGTCTTATATCCCTGTTGTGTTTTCCGATAATCAAAGTGCCATATATTTATGCAAGGATCCTATGTATCATGAAAGAACCAAGCACATTGATGTTAGATTCCACTTCATTAGAGATGAGATTGAAAAAAGAAAATATCTCTGTTGATAAGATCTTAGGAGATGTGAACCCTGCAGATTTTGGTATCAAGATAGTGCCTACTAACAAATTCTATTTCTGCAGGAATTTCCTAAAGATCTTTGATGTGCCTTAGTTCATGAGAGGCACGCGGGCTGATGACTGACGGGAGAGGAAGGTTCCTGGAAGAAGACCACTCAACTGGAAGAACAAAGAAGATACAAACTCAGAATTATGAGGGCATTTGTTACAACAATGTAATCCTAAGTTTGTCTTTGTATTTTATAGATCTGGATGGCAAGTGTTTGGATGTAATAGACTAGAAGAAACACTAAATGAGCTAGCTAGGGCTATAGGTAAGGTCTCGAGCCTTTGGACACACCTAAGGGACCCCAAGACCATCTTGGTTCGGACTCTAGGTGCACCAAGGCTCTTGAAGACTAACCTATTGTTGTGTGTGTTGGCTATGTTTGGTGTTACAGGTTCTAAGGATTCTAGTTGGTGGGCCGGCCCAATCTTTGATGACACTTTTTGTAAGTGGCATCAGAGCCCACGGGCTTCCTCCATTTGTAACCCTAAAGCCTTCATCTCTCTTCCATATATATGCTCCTGTTCACAATCTGGAGCGTGCTGAGAGAGAGGCTCCGACGGCAAAAACCCTAAACCTAGAGCGAGAAAGAGCGAGACCGAAAGGAAGCGCCTTGCTCATCCATGGAGGGCTTGATTCCTGTCACTTGGAGTCTGCATCGTCTTCATATGGATTGAAGAGTTGTGAAAGGGGGCTCTTACCCTTTCAAATCTCTGAACCATTACCTCTTTCATTTCTCTGTGTTTAGATTGCTAGCTCATTAAGCGTTTCTCGTCTGATTTCCACACTTGTAACCAGATCATGTATCTTTGTTCGAGTTAGTGGTATTCTCGAGACCGGGTCTCCCCTCTTGAGGCCCCGCGGAGTAGATTTATGCTTGTTTATCTTGCTTAGAACTCGAATCAGTAGTTAACGGGTTAGGGGTTTTACATACAATACCTACCCGTTGTGTGCCTTTGTGTTCACAACCTTTGCGTTGATATATCTACCTGTTGTGCGCCTTAAGTATCTTCACCATGATTTTGTTTGTCATATCAATCTCTTCTAGCTTCGTTGGTGAAAAAACTTGTATATTCACTTATTTCAGATACCCACATCCGTCAATATGAAAGGAAACCAATTTGTGGTCGTAGACCACCTGCAATATGCTTTGAATTTGGCTAGTTTGGGGCAAGCTCCCATTTAACATGCTTAGAATCTCTCTACATTTTTGTTGCCTGCTTGTAATTTGTGAATTTTTGCAACCTAATTCTTTTTCCTTTTGTTGCGAACTCTATCTAAATTGTAATTCTGATTCGATTCCATGTTTAATTTTTGAGATCATGTGCTCAAGAGTTCGATTGGAATGAAAAGTGTCCTTTAGTTATGTGCAATGACTAAACATGGAACGTGACAATTGATCGAGATATTCAATCCGATTATTTTAGGAGTCGTAATGCTTTGTTATAAGTCAACTGTGATTAATGAGATTAAACGGTTTAATTCCATGACTATTAAAAACGGGTCTTATGAGATCACACACTTTGAATTGACGGACTAGATCAACGGAATTGATAGTTTATTATGGAGTAATATGTGTGTGTGTGTGTGTGAGAGAGAGAGAGATATATTATTAATAAGAAATAAATAATTAAGAAAGTTACTCGGATTAATTGGTAAAATTAATCAACCGGGAGTTACACTTTCTTTCTTCATTCAATCCGTACATTATAGCTTAGCTTCCTTTGATTAATACGGAGGAGTGAGGCTAAGGTTATATAGATGACATACAGTAGCTTCTGGGGTTAAAGGAATAAGAAAAAGGGTTTTTGCTTATTCTAAACAACACGTACAAAAGAGAGTTCCCAGTGCAAATCCTACGGAGAGTTTCCAGTGCATACCACTATCATCCGAACCAATTCGATTGCTCTTCTTTTGATCTTTGTTCTAGCAGTTAAAGGCAAAGGAGATTTATACGCCGGGCTCATGTGGACTAAATAAAGAAGTCACATTTGAGGCTTTCCGATCCCACCCCGATGCAATCTGGTTCATGCATCAACAAATATCTCCAATAAACAATGATTAATCTATCAATCCTCCTATATCTTAAAGTTGAGTCCTTTAGATGATAGATAGGCTATCACTTGGAGCTCTAAATTTTTTTTCACTCCTTTTGTTTTTGCCCCGCTCTTTCCGGTCCCTTTGGCCCTCTCTCTCTCCCACGATCTCTCTCGACCAGACGGTTTCCTACTTTTCTCAAACCGCTTCTCCCTCATCTCTTCGATCTCACTCGGATCTCTCAGGATGCTCGGTGCTCCTCTCTAGCGCCTGCAAGCGCCGAAGGCTGTTGTTGGAGTTGCCAACGGTGATGGCGGACAGAAGCATCGCCGGTCGAGTCGACCTAGGGTTTTCGTCAATTGAAGGCTTTTCTTTCTGTCTCTCTTCGAGGGTTAGGTGAGTTTCTCTATTTTTTTTGTTTCTTCCTTTCTCTCCCTTTCCGGCGGTGATGGCGAGCGAAGGCCATCGAATCGTCGGTGGCCAGGAACACCAAGCTGCTCTCACAATGTAAGCCTCTCTCTCTGTTGTAACACCCCCTTTTAGATCCCAAAGGAGTGTTGCAGCGCCAGTGAATCTGCAGACTTTAATGTCTTTGAATTCACCTGAGGCTTATAGGGACATGAAACCATGCTCCCATAAACAAGATGATAATTTAAATACAATAAAATAGACGGAAGTAAATAAAATTTATTAGTTTAAAATATCTGATCACAATAACAATAAGAATACCAAAACCATAAAGTATGAATAACTCCTGAAATAACTGAAATTAAAGTAGCGATGCGGAAACTTTTAGAGGTTTAAAACTTGTAGTAAAATATTAAATAATGATAGTCCGCCCTTCGGCTCTCTCCTGCTCCGCTGCTTGCACTAGACCTGTGGAATATGGTCTGGTGTTTCGTGAGAACGAAGGACACCAGCCATCCAATAAATAGGATTGTTATTACAATAAAGACTAGCAAATGATAGGGAAAAAGTTCAGACTTTAACCTTACAGTGACCATAAAACGGTATGTCTCGGGTTAAGGGAATGACACGAATATTTATAGTAGAAATTGAATGAAAAGGGTAAAAATTCACACATGACTCGAATGATCATACAGATCGATTATAAGATAAGAAAAGGAATTATACTCGAGGCAGATAAGTATAATAACTGGAATGATGACCTATTTAACAGTCGATAATACAGATAACGATGAAAATAATAATAATAATAATAATAATAATAATAATAATAATAATAATACGTGGTACCGGTCGGGCCTTTAACAAGGACCATGACCTACATCAGATCGTTGTTTTATCACCTCGCAGAGAATGCATTCCGGGATGGTGTTTCATGAAACCTTGTAAGGCGGTGGCTTAACGAACCACAACCTGCAAGTCAGTCTACTGCATAACTTTCCAAGGGCATAAAGCCACTCGCATCACGTGGTGCGCATTTTCACATATCATAACTAAGCATCACATGGTGCCTATACATAAACAGTTTATACTAGGTGATCACAATAACGACATTAAATCAAACAGGAACAAGCATGGATAATTCAAAGGATCTTGCTATCACATGCCACTAGTTTGCATGAAAAAAACAAGTAGAATATCATGCACTTTAGGGAGAAGAAAATTGGCAACCTTTACTTATCTCGAGTTATAAACAAACAAATCACATTTAATACGTATAACACTATAATTACTTTAATAATTGCCCGTTAATTTAACTCATGCCAATTTGTGATTAAAAATATAAATTACATCAAGCAGACGGGTATGCAATTTATCGAAATTGGCAAGGAAATTGGTCATAGGGCCGCATTCGATACAGAAGAATTTAAAAGGCACATCAAAAGAACCACGAAACACGCAAAGGGCGATGAACGAAATCACTTGCCTTGACTTCCGATGATTAGCTGATGACAACCAGGCGAGATTTTAGCACCTATCGAATCCAACGGAAAAAGGAATATTAATATTGATATTTTATAAAATTAACTTTACTTAACTCAATTTAAAATTGAATTAATTCTATAAAGTTAAATATTATATACCAATATGAATTCCTCGGGGAGCGGGATCCGGCGTGAGTGCTTTGAGATTTCTTGGTGTCGCTGAAACGGGAAAGAATCGAACAGTTTAGAAATATTGGCCACTTAACTTAATAACTAATTAACTTAGGGCCATAAGCGGAAATAAAATAAAAACAAGGGAGATTCCTGTAATTTAATCAAAAGAGATTAAATCCCCCTTTGCTTTCTTCTTGCCTTCACGTACAGCAACAGAGGAACGAGCGGACGACGGGACCAACGGAGCTTCTCGGTGGCGATGGCCCTCGACAGGCGACGATCTGGGGACGACGACCGGCGCAGGGATTGGAGACAGCAGTTGGAGGCGATGGGCAGCGGCTGCAGGTAGTGAGGACTCCAGCACCATTGGGCTAAAGCCCAATATCTCTCCTAACACAGATGCTATTGTAATAGCCCACTGAGGTCCAATCTATTGCTAAATATTCTAGTATATAATATCTTTACAAATGTAATGAAAACCTAGAGGTGAAACACAATAAATTATCATCTTCCACCGCTACTCTACTATGGTATTCAGAGCTTGTTCAGGACTAACGTCCCACAAAAAATAGTCAATCAAATCAAATCAAAATCAGAGCTTCCTCTGAAATCCAAAAATGGCCGCCCTCCCGGTTCAAACACAACCCTCCTCATCTACATCTCTTCCGGCTTTTGCCAATTTTATCACCATTAAACTTACCCATACCAATTTCATTTTATGGAAAACTCAAGTCACCCCTTACCTCACATCTCAAGAGCTTATCGACTTCGTCGATGGCTCAAACCCATTCCCACTTTCCAACTCCCCTGAGCTCACTCAATCTCAGAAGGATTGGATCACTAAAGACAACCTCGTCATGGTCGTTCTTACCTCGTCTCTAACCGAATCCATCCTTTCTCAAGTCATCGATTGCAAGACGTCTAAGCAGATCTGGGATGTCCTCCATGACCTCTTTGCTGCTCGATCGAGTGCTCATGTTGTCCAAACCCGCTTCCAGTTAGCCTCCCTCAAGAAAGGAAACGACAACATTACCGACTACTTCAACCGAGCCCGCACCCTAGCCTCTTCCTTAACCGCAGCTGGCCATGTCATTGACGACCATGAACTCATTGTGTTTGTCCTAGCTGGCCTCCCTCGTGAATATGAGTCCGTCGTCACCTCGCTCACAACCCAAACTCAACTTCCCACCCCCGCATTGGTTCTATCTCACCTACTGAACCACGAAGCCCGAATCTCCTTTCAAACCCAGACCAACCTCTCTCTACCCGGCGTCAATAATACCGAAGCTCCCATCTCAGTTCCTCTCTCTGCCAACAACACCTCCACAAACCAGTCCAACCGGAATCGGGATCGCCCTCCAAGTAGAAGCGACTTTGATTCTCGTCCTCCCCGGAATGGCTACGACAACCATAGCAACAATCGAGTGGGATTCGAGTCTCGTGGTGGAGGTCGCGGTGGACATCGGGGTGGTCGAACATTCACCGGTCAATATGACTCTCGCCCGGTGTGTCAAGTTTGTGACAAGCGCGGCCACACTGCCTTTAATTACTGGCACCGCTTCAACCACTCATTTCAGGCCCCTGCTCCGCCCTCAATTCAGGCCAACTACTCAGCTGTCAATTGGACACCAGACACTGCAGCCACATACCACTTTACGCCATCACTCTCCAACTTCTTGCAACCTCCCCTGCCATATCATGGCACTGAAGAAGTGACCATTGGAGATGGTTCCACCATTCCAATACAGCATCACGGTTCTTCAGCCCTCTCTTCTTTATCTTCAGCCCTCTCTTCTTCAGCCCTCTATTTTCGATTTACTAATTTATTGCACGTTCCCTCCATATCTCGCAATTTATTGTCGGTCAGACAATTTTGCATCGATAATTCCGTTTTCTTCGAATTTCACCCTGATTGTTTTGTTGTGAAGGATCGAGTTACCCGAGCTCCTCTTCTTCGAGGCGTTACTAGAGATGGGCTCTATGAATTGCCCTTGGCTGCACCACCTCTCCGAGCACAAGCGCACCTTTCCTCTATTGCTTCTTTTTTCTTATGGCACGCTAGATTGGGTCATCCATCTGTTTGAGTCACTCAGTCTCTTCTACGTTCTATGTCTATCCCGTCCTTCTCCAAGGCGGCTGATTCTTTCACTTGTGTTGCCTGCGCCCAAGCGAAGGTTCACTCGCAACCCTATCCCCCGTCATTGTCCCGTTCTACTAGTGCTTTTGGACTTTTGTTCATGGACTTATGAGACCCATCCCATTCCACTAGCTTAAGAGGACATAAGTATTATCTTTCTTTCCTGGATGACTTTAGTAATTTCATTTGGATATTTCCTTTGTCCACTAAATCCATGGTTTCACAGATTATTCATGCTTTCATTATCTTTGTACATAACTTCTTTTCTACCACAATCAAATCGATCCAAACTGACAATGGCACGGAGTTTAAACCTCTTTCGCCAATTCTCACAAAGTTCGGGATCCACTACCGTCTTACATGCCCTTATGCTCATTCTCAAAATGGGAGCATCGAAACGCGACACCGTCGTATTGTTGATAATGGTCTCGCCCTTTTGGCCCATGCCCACCTACCTCTCCACTTTTGGGACTACGCGTTTGAAACCTCCATCTTTCTCATAAACCGCTTACCCACTCCCACTTTATCCAACAAATCTCCTTTCCAAGTATTATTTAACCGTGACCCCGACCTTCGTCTTCTCCTTGTTTTTGGATGCTTATGTTTCCCTAATCTTCGTCCCTACCTTACCCACAAATTCTCTCTTCGGTCCACTCCTTGCATATTTTTGGGGTACTCCCCAAATCATGAAGTCTATATTTGCCTAGATTTTAAAACAAAACGAGTCTATTTGTCCCAAGATGTGATTTTCCTAGAATCACAATTTCCACTAGCCCACCAAAACACTATCAAATCAGCCCACCAACACCACTAGCCCTGTCCCTCCACTTCCTTTTCCACATTTAATTAACCGGCCCACTACTCCTACATCTCCCAGCTCTTTGCCTTCGCCCCATGAGCCCCACTCCTCTGCATTCAATTCTCCAACGCCACCTAGCCCTCCTTCTTCACCCACTTCCCCTGCCCCGGAAACCTCAGCCGCACCAACAACAACTCTTCCATCTTTAAATTCTCAAAACACACACTTCATGCTTACTCGATCGAAGGACCACATCTCCAAGCCTCTCCTCCGCTCTGATGGCACCAACAACAACTCTTCCATCTTTAAATTCTCAAAACACACACTCCATGCTTACTCGATCGAAGGACCACATCTCCAAGCCTCTCCTCCGCTCTGATGGCACCATGCCTTGGCCCACCAAAAAAACAGCCCTCTCAGCCACTACCGAGCCTATTCCAGAGGAGCCTTCTTGTTTTACTCAAGCGAATAAATTCCCGGAGTGGCGTGATGCGATGGCCCGCGAATTCGATGCTCTCATCCAAACACAAACCTGGGTACTGGTTCCTCCTCCACCACAAACTCTTCCTCTTGGGGTTAAATGGGTATTCAAAACCAAGTTTTCATCCAGTGGTACCATAGAGCGTCGAAAGGCCCGACTAGTCGCCAAAGGTTATCATCAGACTCACGGGGTTGATTTTTCTGAAACATTTAGCCCTGTTGTGAAGCATTCGACCATTCGTATCGTGCTCTCACTTGCTTATATGCTCAATTGGGTGGTGCGCCAAGTCGACATTCAAAACGCCTTTCTCCATGGCGACCTCGACGAAGATGTGTACATAAGCCAACCGCCTGGTTTTGTTCATCCCCAGTATCCTCATCATGTGTGCAAACTTCGTAAGTCTCTTTATGGATTGCACTAGGCCCCTCGTGCCTGGTTTTCGAAGTTAAGTGACACACTGTTTAGCCTCGGGTTCTCGACTTCTCGCGCCGATTCTTCATTATTCACATATAAGTCCAAGTCTGATATTGCATTCATCCTCATCTATGTAGACGACATCCTTATCATCACCTCCAAACCCATACTAGCTTCTCAATTCATTTCCTCCTTGTCTCAATTCTTTCCGGTCAAGGACCTAGGTCCCTTAAATTTTTTTCTTGGCATCCAGGCCATTCGAAGACCTTCCGGCATATACCTCAATCAAACCAAATACATCACCACCCTTCTCCATCAAACCAATATGCAAAATTCCAGCCCCGTCTCCACTCCAATGTCGCTAAACCCCTCTCTCGACTCCACCGATTCACCTCTCCTCCCTGATCCTTCCCTTTACCAGAGTGCTGTTGGTAGCCTTCAATACTTATCATTCACTCGTCCCGACATTGCTCACTCTGTCAACAAGGTGTGCCAATTTATGCACTCTCCAAGGGAGGTCCATTGGCAAGCTACAAAACGAATCCTTCGGTACCTCAACACCACGATATCCTTGTCTCTCCATCTCCCTTCCACACCCAACATCTCCTTATCTGCCCATTGTGATGCTGATTGGGCTGGGGACTTAGTCGATCGCCGCTCAACCTCGGCGTATTTTGTTTACTTTGGTCACTCCCTTGTCTCTTGGTCATCTCGCAAGCAACAAAAGGTGGCGTGATCGTCTACAGAGGCTGAGTATCGATCTCTCGCCCAAGCTACATGTGAATTAATTTGGCTTCAACACCTCCTGGCTGATCTCGGTGGCTTTCTTCCTCGGCCTCCCCGCTTGTGGTGCGACAACCTAGGTGCCACTTATCTTGCGGCCAATCCTATTTACCATCATCGCACAAAATACATCGATCTCGACTTTTATTTTGTGCGAGAGCGGATTGCAGCCAAGACGCTTCAGGTGTCCTTCATATCCACAAAGGATCAGATTGTCGATGCTTTAACCAAGCCTCTCGTCTCCTCCAGATTTCAATGGTTGCGCACTCAACTTGGCCTTGTCCCGTTGAGCTCGAAGGGGAATAGTGAGGACTCCAGCACCATTGGGCTAAAGCCCAATATCTCTCCTAACACATATGCTATTGTAATAGCCCACTGAGGTCCAATCTATTGCTAAATATTCTAGTATATAATATCTTTACAAATGTAATGAAAACCTATAGGTGAAACACAATCAATTATCATCTTCCGTCGCTACTCTACTAGCAGGGCTCGGCTGCACTACGATGGATTCAGCGGCGAAGGCTCACAGCTCGACAATGGTAGGTGAACAGGGGTGCGTCTCCAGCAAGGCGATTGTTGCAGTGCTCAGCGGTGAGGACAGTGGCAATGGTGGCCGGCGGTGGACAGCGACGGCTCCCGATTGCAGTGGCTCGGCGGCTGCTCACGGTGTTGGAAGGATTGGGAGAGGAGGAAGATTGATGTTGTTTGTGAGTTGTGGAGATCAACGGGGACCTCTCCTCTATTTATACTGCTGAACTGACTAAGGATAGAGAGGAAGAGGTTGATCGATCAGTTGGGTTGAGAAGATCTCGGACATTGTTTGGGATTAGGAATAATACTCTTTGGATTTATCTAAAAGAAAGGCGGAGAACTTGAGGAAGAAGGAAGAAGGTAAAAGAATAAAAAAATTCCATCTCCCACCCTTGTTTTACCGTAGCTTATCTTTTGGGGCTGCAACCCATATACCCGAATTTGGGTTGAGAATGGGCATTTCTATTGGGTTTCCTCTTGTAACATATATTATACATATATATGGATCCACCTATATATATTATATATATTAGCGGAAAGAAAGATTATTTAATTTAACTTTATAAATTAAATAAATTAAATAGCAAGAATGTTTAGAGGATAAAATTAGAATAATATAATTATTCTAATTTATATTATATATCTTATGCGAATTTATTAGCTTCCTAAATTCACATAGTATGGTATAATATTATCTAAAGAAATATTCCAAAAATAATTTGGGGTATTTCATACCTCCCTCCTTAAAAATAAGTTTCGGAGTCCCGAAACTTAGAAAGAGAAAAAGTATGGAAATGAGAATAAATTAAGTTGAACCTTAGAACTGACGAGAGAAATGAATAAAAGATCAACAAGAATTTATAACATTAACCAAATGAGCCATAACGAAGGTCTCTAACAAGTTTCCTCATTCATCAACAATCGAATAACGAAATAATGAAATCACTACGCGACTCGCACTAAGTAGAAAACAACTAAGGAAAGCGTTTCCTCATTTCTTCCTCAGTTTTCCAAGTCATCTCCTCTGTTCTGTGCTTTGACCAAAGCACTTTGACGAGCGGGACTACCTTGGTGCAAAGTTGCTTCTCTCGCCGTTCTAGAATCCGCACCGGTTCTTCCTCATAGGTTCCGGTGGGGCGGACCTCAATGTCCTCATAGCTCAGAATGTGGGTCGGGTCAGGCACATATTTCCGCAATAGTGATACATGGAAGACATCATGCACCGGATGAGCTGACGGAGGCAGAGCAAGGCGGTAAGCAACATTTCCTACACGCTGCAGAATCTCAAATGGCCCGACATATTGAGGGTTCAGCTTCCCTCTCTTTCCAAACCGGAAGACTCCCTTCGTGGGTGACACTTTTACAAACACCTTATCACCCACCTCAAAGTTGACCTCTCTACGCCTAGGGTCGATATAAGACTTTTGACGACTCTGAGCGGTCAACATTTGTTGCCTGATCATTGCAACTTCTTCAGCTGTCTTCTCTAACAGCTTCGGACCTATATGGATGGCATCAGTGGCATCATCCCAACGTATTAGCGATCGACACTTCCGTCTATAGAGGGCGCCAAAAGGAGCCATCTCGATGGATGCATGCCAGCTGTTGTTGTAGGTGAACTCGATCAGACACAAACTGCTATCCTAATCTATTGGCCTATCCAGGACACATGCTCTTAGCATTTCCTCCAGTGTCTGAATGGTCCTCTCTGACTAACCATTTGTCTGAGGGTGAAAAGCAGTACTGAAATTCAGCTGTGTACCAAGTCCCTCATGCAGCTTCTGTAAAACCCCCTTTTAGATCCCAAAGGAGTGTTGCAGCGCCAGTGAATCCGCAGACTTTAATGTCTTTGAATTCACCTGAGGCTTATATGGACATGAAACCATGCTCCCATAAACAAGATGATAATTTAAATACAATAAAATAGGCGGAAGTCAATAAAATTTATTAGTTTAAAATATCTTATCACAATAACAATAAGAATACCAAAACCATAAAGTATGAATAACTTCTGAAATAACTGAAATTAAAGTAGCGATGCGGAAACTTTTAGAGGTTTAAAACTTGTAGTAAAATATTAAATAATGATAGTTCTCCCTTCAGCTCTCTCCTGCTCCGCTGCTTGCACTAGACCTGTGGAATATGGTCTAGTGTTTCGTGAGAACGAAGGATACCAGCCATCCAATAAATAGGATGGTTAGTACAATAAAGACTAGCAAATGATAGAGAAAAAGTTCATACTTTAACCTTACAGTGACCATGAAACGGTATGTCTCAGGTTAAGGGAATGACACGAATATTTATAGTAGAAACTGAATGAAAAGGGTAAAAATTCACACATGACTCGAATGATCATAACGATCGATTATAAGATAAGAAAAGGAATTATACTCGAGGCAGATAAGTATAATAACTGAAATGATCACCTATTTAACAGTCGATAATACATATAATGATAATAATAATAATACTATGTGGTACCGGTCGGGCCTTTAACAAGGACCACGACCTACATCAGTTCGTTGTTTTATCACCCCGCAGAGAATGCATTCTGGGATGGTGTTTCATGAAACCTTGTAAGGCGGTGGCTTAACGAACCACAACCTGCAAGTCAGTCTACTGCATAACTTGCCAAAGGCATAAAGCCACTCGCATCACGTGGTGCGCATTTTCACATATCATAGCTAAGCATCACATGGTGCCTATACATAAACAGTTTATACTAGGTGATCACAATAACGACATTAAATCAAACAGGAACAAGCATGGATAATTCAAAGGATCTTGCTATCACATGCCACTAGTTTGCATGAAAAAAACAAGTAGAATATCATGCACTTTAGGGAGAAGAAAATGGGCAACCTTTACTTATCTCGAGTTATTAACAAACAATCACATTTGAACCGCATATCACTATAATTCATTTAATAATTGCCCATTAATTTAACTCATGCCAATTTATGATTAAAAAGATAAATTACATCAAGCAGACGGGTATGCAATTTATCGAAATTGGCAAGGAAATTGGCCACAGGGTCGCATTCGACACGGAAGAATTTAAAAGGCATGTCAAAGGAAAATCACGAAACATGCAAAAGGCATTGAACGAAATCACTTGCCTTGACTTCCGATGATCAGATGATGGCAACCAGACGAGATTTTAGCACCTATCGAATCCAACGGAAAAAGGAATATTAATATTGATATTTTATGAAATTAACTTTACTTAACTCAATTTGAAATTGAATTAATTCTATAAAGTTAAATATTATATACCAATATGAATTCATCGGGAAGCGGGATCCGGCGTGGGTGCTTTGAGATTTCTTGGTGTCGCTGAAACGGGCAAGAATTGAATAGTTTTAGAAGTATTTGCCTCTTAACCTAATAATTAATTAACTTAGGGTCAAAACGAGAATAGACTAAATAATAGGGAAGTTTCTGTAATTTAACCAAAAGAGATTAAAAAGGACGCAGTTCATCCTCCTCGCACTCACGTAGAGAGAACAGGGGCCGGTCTGCCTAAGCTCCTCGGCGGTGGTTGAAGGCGGCGCTTGGGCGGCTCGGCGCGGCGGTTGGCGGTGGTGGTAACGAGGGGCAGCCGGGGTGATGGTAACGGTACAGCAGCGGCCCTCGGACAAGGGTCGAAGACGGCACGATGGTGGTCGCGGCGGAGGCAAGCGACTGGGCTCGATTGGTCGGCTGTTCACGGGCACGCTTCCGGCGAGGCTCCGACTGCAGTGGTGCAATCGGCTTAGGCAATGGCTGGCTCTGGTCGGCTTGGACTCAGGTCGCCGGCGGTGGTGGACCTTCGGTGGCAACAGGGCGATTAGAGACGCAGGGCGGCGACGATCGGAGGCGGCTCGACCTGGGCGTTCTCAGGGCAGGGGGTGCGGCTTGGTTGCTGGCGGTGGTTGCTCCCGATTGCAGTGGTAGCTGCTGCTCACGGGCAGTGGCGGCCGCAGGATTCGCTGGAGGGGGCGGACTTAGCACTTACAAATAGAGGATAAAAAACAATAGTCAAACACGCCAATTAAAACAACATTCTTCATAACCACAAAATAGCATACAATACAAGTTTACAAATAAGTTCAAATTTTGAAATAAAATGCATATTAAGAGGTTTAACGGTACATAATTCAAGTTTAGACCGATGACAGAGGAGGTAAATCCAACTTACGTGTCCTCATAGCTTGGTAATGTTGCAGAATAGGTTCATTGTCAATGTTGTCAAAGATCTCTCTCTCGATGTAGCAAACAAGATTATCGGATAGGTGATCATCCGACATCCTATTACGCAAATCTGTCTTCAGACTCTTCACAATATTCATTGCAGAAAATGCTCTTTCAACTGATGCAGTTGCAACTGGTAACACCAAAATCAACTCTAAAAGCCGATAAACCAAGGGGAAAACACTGTCAATTCCTACCTGAACCATCAACTTAACAACATCTCCAATACCTTACAACTCATTGAAGTTCTTGGCATCCCTCATGTGAACAATCCAAGCATCTAGTTGATCTCGAAGTTCATCAAGTTGTATATCAGTGAAGTCTTGTGGATACAATTTTGCAAGCCGGAGTGCATTCGACCTACTAAAGCTGGCAAATGAATTTGTGGGATCAAGGCATCCTATACATGTGAGTAGTTTTGTATTTGACTCACTGAAACGGTTGTCCATCTCTTGACGAATTCTATCAATAACCTACAAATGTAGCATAGAAGCAATTATCTTACTACAACACGAAGAAACTAATGGTAATAGTTTACAAAAAAAAATACAAAGAAAGAATCAAGAATTACCTGGTAGAATATTTCAATTCGCAAGAAGTATTGGTTTGTTTTGGGAGCACGTCTGCAATGGAATGGACCAATAACGTTATCCTCCATCTTCCATATTACAATGTTATTTGCATCACAGAAATCATTGACCTCCCTCAAGAGGTCATCCCATCCGTTGTCCCTCAATTGTTGAATCCGTCTTTTACAACTCTGAACAAGATTCACAGCTTCAAGAATGTTCTGATCCTTTTTTTGCAAGAATTGCGACAAAGCATTTGTCATCCCCAATAAAAGCCTGATAAAGTGAGCAATGAAAACAAACTGATAGTGATGCATCTTCTCAATAAAGCCAAATGCTAGTCCTCGAGTTTCCCTTTCACCTCCATCATCAAACACGTTTCGAAGCACCTCAATAACCGAAGGCCACAAATGTAGAAGACGGACAATGGTTGTATAGTGAGAACCCCATCGTGTAGCTCCTGGACGAGTCAAAGAGGTTTCTTGATTTAATCCTCTCCCGCGGGGAAGTTCCCCTTTCTCTAACTTGTCAACTAGCTTGTCATGTTGACTCTGTCGCAATTGATCTTTTCTTTTGCAAGAAGATCCACACATGTTAGTAATCATAATCATATGACTACAGAAATCACTCACATACTGATTATCTTTTGCAATTACAACAACAACCAATTGCAACTGATGAGCAGAGCAATGTATAAACTTGGCAGATGGATTTTCATCCAATATAAGGCTCTTCAAGCCATTAAACTCACCTGCCATATTAGAGGCTCCATCATACCCTTGACCTCTTAGTTGAGAGATTGACAAAGAATGCTCAGCAAAAAAGGCATCAATTGCACTCTTCAAAGAAATGGCTTTGGTGTTAGTTACATGAACAACCCCTAGAAACCGCTCTACCAATTCACCTTTGTTGTTTACATATCTAACAAAAATGGCCATTTGTTCTTTGATCGAAGAATCACGGGCCTCATCAATCAATAGAGAGAAGAATTTGGCTCCAATGTCACTAACAATGAATCTTCTTGTCAATGCTCCACATGAAGCAACAAGATCCGTTTGAGTGCGATGACTAGTGAGTTGGAGATTCAAAGGTGATCTGCCCATCACTTTCTCAAGCTCAGCCATCCGCTTACAACTCCAACCATGCCACGATTTGAAATTACCTCTATTCAGTGAGTCCTTCGACTCATCGTGTCCCCGAAATGCTGACCCTGTAAGAAGCAGTTGCCTAGTAAGGTCTAAAGAGAAAGTTAAGCGAATGCGATAATCAGCTTTTAGGGAAATTTCTGCACTTTCCACACATCTTGCCAGACATTGTTTCTGATTAACGAAATCAAAGTAAAATCCCCGAGTTTCATTATGTGCACCCCCAACAAGTCCGACATGCTCCCTAAATTTCTCAGGTCCTTTCTTCCAATTACGGAATCCAGTCTTCACAAATGCATCATTCAAGTACATGTTTTTCGTTGACCCTTTAAAAAGATAACACCAAAAACAGAAGGCGGCATCCTGAGAAATACTATATTCCAACCACTTCCATTCCTCAAACCACTTTGCCACAAAACCTCTATTTGTCTTGTCTCGAGGAAACTTATGGGCTAAAGGTTGACAAGGACCTTTAGCCACATATTCTCTTCTAATTATATCCCTAACCGAAGGTTTATAATCATTTATAGGCTTCCGCAAGGCAGGATCACTAATAATGGTAACCACATCAAGTCAAGCTTTCTTCCGACTCGTAGCATCATCTCTAACAACATCATCACTAACATCAGCTCCAACAATTACACCATCTCCATCAATAATTTCATCCTCGATATCAACATCATCGGTCATAGCTTCATCTCTAACAACATTTTGAATCGTTTCATCCACATTAGTAACATTATGCGGAGTAGATGAACCAACACTCGGTAGTTTGTTCACCCTACTAAAATATCTATCCATATTCCTAATCATAAACAAATAACAAAACAATCAAAATTAATGAAATCAAACCAATTCATAAACTCAAATCCTAATCTAACTATCGATGTCATTCCATTTTTTCAAATAAATTCAACATTTCAACAAAATCCTATCAAACCTAAATCAATTCAACAAATAAGACTGAAATTTCATTTCAATATAAGTACCTATCAATTTCATTTCAACCCTAATCTAACAACTCAAACCCTAATCTAACAATTTCATTTCAATCTAACAATTTCTCAAAACACTTCAACAAATCAGACCTCAATTAGACAAACTTACAAGTTCTTGCACCTTGAAGCCTCGGAATCGGAAGTCTCAAGCCACGTCTCCAGGCCGCCGCCACTCACCAGTCCAGTCGCAACTCTAAAGGTACCGGCCATAACCGGCGGCCAGTCCACCACCAACGTCGCTCGCCCTAGGTGCCTCGTATGCGCCCTCGACACTTCACACTTCGCCAGTCGCCGTTCGGAATCTTAGGTTATCTATCGCCTGAGCGGCTGAGCGCTCACTTTCTCTATCGCGTGCGTTCCTCTGGGAAGCCTGAAATCTAAAACCTAATACCCATTTACAAAACGACGTGGTTTTAAATTTATTTTTTTTAGGTCAGATGGGGGGCGGGCGCCCCTCCGCGCATCCCCCCCCCCCCCCCCCCGGCGGCCGCCCCTGCTCACGGGGATGTTGGGAGAGGAGGGGATGTTTGTTTGACTGATGAAAAACTAACGAGGGTCCTCCCTCTATTTATAGGATTGAAATTGAATGGGATAGTGATGAAAGGAGATCACGCAGCTCCCAGATCTCGGATTCAGTTGGTTTGGATTGGGAGGTAAGCTTCTTTGGACTAATCTGAAGGAAGAAGATACTCCTTAGAGAAGAAGGAAAAGGTAAAAGAAAAATGCCAAATCTTTCTTTCCTTCCTTTACCCAATTTACCGTAGTCTATCCAAAAGAAGAAGTGAGCCTTTTTGGCTCAACTAAGGGAGTAATTGGACCACTATACTCTGGGCTTATCTTTGGGCTGGAAATTCTGGGCACCCAAATACAAAAATTGGGTCGAAAATAGGCCCTTTTCTTGGGTTTCCTCTTGTAGAAATGAACTATGGATTTGATTATATACTATATATATGAATATCTATATAGCAATATATATATATATAGCAGAAAGAAATATTATTTAATTTATCTATATAAGTTAAATAAATTAGATAGCAAGAATGTTTAGAGAATAATACAATTATTCTAATTTATATTATATGTCTTATGTGAATTTATTACATCCCAAATTCACATTGTTGGACAAAAATGTGCAAAATAGTTGTACAACACATTTTATTTGATTTTTTATATTTGAGTTCAACCCCTTTTGGTTATCCTCTTGATTCGAAGTCGTACCGATACCAAGATTTTAGTGGTTTTGGTGATTTGGGCTGCACCCGTATTTTAGCGGGTTGCCTACGTATCCCTTGGAAGAGAATCAAGCCTTACGTAGTTCAGAGTGTTTGAGTTTGATTTGGTTTGGATTTGGTTTTGTTTTCTTGTATGCATCAGAGGATGAAGTTCAAACCCACCTTCTTGGAAGGGTAGCTCGAACAACACTCCACCCGAGTAACCTGAGCCCACCTTCTCGGAAGGGTTACTCAAGCACCCGCCTATCATTTGCATAGAAAACAGTTTGATGTGGAGTTTGATTTGATTTGATTTGTTTTGACTTAAAGGTCAATTTGGGGATCGTGATTGAACTCGTGAGTTTCCTACGTACCCTTTTGGAAAGGATCAAATCACACGTAGTTCTTGAAAAGGACAAATTTGAATTTGGTATTTGTTTTTTTGAAGTTTTGGTTATGACCGAACTCAACGAGCGGAAGCTTTGTATCGATTCGGAGGAGACACTTTGGATTTGATGAAAATTGGATATTTAGGACGACTTAGAGTCGGCAAATAAATTTGAGAAGATTTGATTGAAAGTTTGGATGTGACTGGACTCGGCAAGGATTTGATTTACACCGAGTTTCCTACGTATCCACTTGTTTGATGGAATCAAGTCACCGTAGTTCGGGACAAAAATGAATTTTGTATTTGGGTTTGATCATGAGATCATTTGAGAGTGGTAATTGAACTCGACGAGCAGAAGCTTTGTATCGAGTCGGAATGGACCATTTGAATTTGTTTGATTTTGACCTCATATTCATTTAAAGGGAATTTATAGGTTGACGACTGTACCCGATATATTTTTAGAATTTAATATCGGGTTACCTACGTAGCCGATAGAAGGCGTCAAGTCTTTACGTAGTTCTAACCGAAATGATTTGATTTTTATTTTGGTTTGGCAATTGAACTCGACGAGCTTTTAGCTTTATGTCGAGCTTCCTACGTACCCGTTTGAATGGGATCAAATCACCCGTAGTTCCTTTTTTTGAACCAAGTTAATTTAATTGGTTTTGACCTCATATTCATTTAGAAGTGAATTTAGAGGCAGACAACTGAATCCGATATATATTGAATTTTAATATCGAATTTCCTACGTAACTCGTAAAAGAGTATCAAGTCTATACGTAGTTCTGAATGAGGAACCGATTTTAATTTAGGAAAATTCGGTTTAAGCTTTTGACTCCGTTTTTATTTAGGAGCCGATTTGAGATTGACCCAATAGAATCAATTGGCAAAGAATATTTGACGAGTTTAATTTTATGTTTTGATCAAACTCGAATTCTTAATTTGTGCCAATTATAATTTTTATATTTTAATGGGTAGGTTTTGTAAATATATACATTTGGAAAACTTTAAGTCGTATGTACATATACAGTACTAGGGTATTGGCCCGTGCTACGCACGGAACTACTTTTAGTTTGAATTATATATTACGGAGTATACAATATTTTTTAATAAAAATTAAATTTCTTAACTTGCTTAAGATAGCTATGAAAAAATATTATAGGTTCTAAAAATTATTATAATTAAATAAAATTTCTAATTTAATAATTTTTACTTTATCAATTGAATGATGAACAATATATTTAACCAAATTAATGAGATTAAAAAAAGAATATCTCGATTTATTATGCAAAAAGAATGATTAATATTTCTTCTACTTGGAATTTCTCCTTTATTGCAAAAAGACTCTCATAATTTTTTTAATTAAATAATATTTCTTCTACCCACATTAATTAAATAGTAATTCAAGGATAATTTTGCAATTTGAATTGATATAATATTGAGAGGAACGATGCATGAATTTATGAGACCAATCACACATAACTTTATCATAGTTTTGTGGGATTTTTAATATTAAAAGTAAAAATATTTTTATTTAGTCCTTAGTTTGTTATAAAAAGACTTGATGAATATATTTCTAGGATTGAAATAAAATAGTTTTCATAATTTTTTTTTTGGTTTGAATAGTTTTCATAATTCAACCCTAGCTAAAATTAAGGCTACAATTCTCCCTAAAATATTTAGATCTGAACGCAACTGACCTCCCGTTCTTCCTCCATACTTACCTCGTCCGCCATCGACAACACCTATTCGAACTCTCAATATCTCATTTCATGGCTTCCCTCAACAGTCGTCGCCCCTCACGATATACAGGTTGTCCTCTCTCTCCTCAATTTCAATCAATCATCCCCGTTCTCGATCTATTTCACCTTTTCGATCTTCAAGGTTAACCGTCGAAGACAGATCTTATCTCCTCGCCTTCCCATCTTGGAAAGATGAAGATCAATAACAGGTTCTGCCTGAGCCAAGTTCAGTCGCCGCCTTCAACAACTACTCCATTGACATTCATTCCCCTCTAATTCTCTCGTTAATTGTCAGCCAGGAGTCTGTTAGAATCTATCGCGGCACCGAGGTTGAACTTTCCAGGGATGTGTCATTGTCCCGATCGAAGGTCTCCTCTCCCCGTCGTACCGCCCAAAGTATCAGGCGTTGTTCTTCCCCTGATGACGGATTAATGCAAGACAGAGTCGAGTGTCCCAACTTATAATTATCTACGGGAGGGTTGTTTAACCACCGAAATCACCAGGACACCGAACACCAACCACTGGCAACTTGTTGTTATGGAACCATTGTATCTAAGCCAAACCTTTAACCGAATCATATATTAATTGAAAAACAATTTACATATTTAGAGGTTTAGAGGTAAGTATAAATAAGTTGAATCAAAATTCGAGAGATATTTCAACCAAAAAAAAATTGAAAGATATTACCTGTGTTAGAGTGTCTATTGTGTTAAAAATTTTGCCAGTGGTCTTTGTTTCCCAAAGCTTAAGAATCCAGGCTGAAGACGTCCGTTGGCAGTACAGAACTTCAATTTATCTTTGAATAAATAATAAATCTTTTATGTGTTTCTTGTATCTAGTAAACTAAAGCAACAAAGCAAATGAAGAGACACAGGTGGATCTTATTTCTATTTCAATGACAGAAATCTGAATTGCTATACAAATCGGAGAGAGAGAGTAGGCTACAGTATGATGTGTGTGTAAATAGCCTACTCAAATTCCGATTTGGCAAGCCCCTACTCTTGTTTTGTTTTGCTTGTGATTCCTACATTCATGGCTAATTTGATTTCCTTTTTGGCTAATCAAATTGAAACCATGAACTCTATTATGTTTGTGTTGTGATTGTGAATGAGAGATTACCCCTATATATATACTGACATATATGAAGGAGGAAGAACCAAACG
The DNA here is from genome assembly GCA_037127255.1 of Persicaria tinctoria. NCBI lineage: Eukaryota > Viridiplantae > Streptophyta > Magnoliopsida > Caryophyllales > Polygonaceae > Persicaria > Persicaria tinctoria. Next base: position 41,014,755 of record JBANSL010000018.1, read on the forward strand.
GCTAAAAGTGGATCAATTATATAATAAATTATATGTGAATTAATTTGAATGTAACCCCCCAATTTTGAATGTTAGGATGACACTAATGGTCTATAACATAAAGGAGGTTTAGAGGGTTTCAACTATGAGTTATTGATTGGGTGTTAGTGCACAACCTTTCACATTTCATACGTTGTGTGATACAACACAGAATATAATTGCACTTCCTTTGGCATTCCTTTGACAACTTTTTTTTTTTTTTGATAAACCTTTGACAACTTATTAGGATTACATCTATAGGCATTTATGGGGCAAATATATAAATAGAAGATTTTAGCATTAATAACATAAAATGTGAAAGGTTGAGCAATAAATTGGCCAAAGCACAAAAAGAGTTACTATTTATTCAAAGATTTCATACGTTTCGTTGTGTGATATAGCGCAAAATATAATTGCCCTTCCTTTAGCATTTATGAGGTTGATTAGTTGATTATCAGGACAACTTATTAGGATTACAAGTATGGGCATTTAAGGGGCAAAAGCTTCTTTTATATAGTTATATATAGATAGATATGTATATTGATTGATCACTTAAGAGCATCCACATAGGGGGATTTTAAAGGGTTTTTAAGGGGACAAAATATGAAAAGGTGGGAGAGAGGAGAGAGGTGAGAGGTACACTAAAAACTCATGAGAGAGTTTTCATCTTCCAAACTCTCTTAAAACCCCAATAAATGGGCCCCATCCCCACATATTGCATGCTTTTACATGTTTGGCAGTGGGAGTCCAATTTTTTATATTCAAATTCTTGTAAACTTTTTATTCAAATTCATTATAGCTAGTTTTTATTCAATTTTTTTATTCAAATTCTTTTTATTCAAATTCTTGTATACTTTTTATTCAAATTCATTAAATTCTTGTATACTTTTATATTCATTATAGCTAGTTTTTAGTAATTAAATGAAAGAAATAAAAAATAATCTTTTTATTCAAATTCATAATTTACTTTAAGCTATTAGTAGACACCAATATTGTATATGTTGAACAAAATATAATACATACAAAAATAGATAATAGTTGGTGAAAAGTAAATTAAGACACTCTAGAAACTTATATGGATGTGAATGAAAAAGTACGTTGAGGTTTTTAAGGAGAGAGAAAGTGATAAAGTGATATTAAGAAACTCTAGAAAACTGCATGGATGCGGATGGTCTTAGGCTTTTGTTTTGTTTTAAACCAAGGCCCACTTCCGATTTAACAGCCCATTTCATTTTATTTTCCTTATCAACCCAGATTGCAAGGTGGCCTATCATACGGAGCCCTAATTTGCTGCAAAGCTTCTCAGCTTAAACACAGAGGGCAGGCGATCGCATGAATGCGGAGAGGCCGGGCTGTTGGTAGCTCTGTGATTTCGACCTAGGCGATCGGCAGAGAGGGCGGAGGTACAAGGAGGCTTAGACCAATTCAAATTCAGGTCTTGTTTTCCTTGAACCCAACTCCAATTTCTATTTGATTAGGTCTCATCTCACCTTCAACCTTACATGTCTCTGCATTTTTTTTAAAGGTCGAAGCCCAAGGAGATCAAGGATTGGAGGAGTCGCAATTTGCCTATATCAACAAGATCCGAGAGCTTCTACAAAGTGAAGAAGAAACAGATTTGTTCTCCTACTTTCCCCTTTTCTAGGCAATTAGCCCTTGATTTGATCCAATTTGGGTGGATTTGGGTTTTGAGAAAACTAAGGCTGATTTTCATAATTTGTGATTTGGGGAGAAAGGCGAGCTATTCTCGATGCTCGGAAGATCTAGCAAGGGGCCAAGGACCAAGGACCTTCGAATTTGAGCCATTTGAGGGGAGCGCGGAACGACGACTTCATTCCGACACTTCACTGCATCTTCATCTCCTTTACAGCGGGTATAGTTCGACTCTTGTCTTTTTTTCTCCCTTAATCTGATTCCTCTTTGAGTGAAATCAGACACTCATTTTGTCTGATTTGAATCTGAATTTGTATTCTTTGTTGCTTAATTTTGAGACGGGAAATTTGGGTTCCCATCTCTTGATTTACTTCATGAAATACCTGGCTTAGAGTCTGGATTCCATCACTGTTCCCCCCCCCCCCCCCCCCCCCCCTTTTTTTAATCACCAATTTAGACTAGTTGCAATTTGGTAGCAACCGGAGAGGATTCATGAGTTTTGTTTTTTCCTTGTTTTAATTAAGGACCGGGACAACAAAAGGGCAGTTAGATTTTGTTTAGCCTTTGGTTTGCTATATTCTGAATTATCTTTCTTGATGCAAGATCCTGACTGCAATTTTACAGCAACCAAAATTAAGAACCACCTAGGGAAAATTGGGCAGCATTTCGCCTTGTTATAGAGGGATTTAATGATCCCGGAACCCAAACCCTTACTTAAAGCCCACGCTTTGTAAGAGGGGGCTCCGAGGATCGAGTTTCAGTAGCAATTGGATTCTTTTTGGGGCAAAAATCAGCAGCATTTCCTCCTTAATTTAGAGCTTAAATGATGATTCCGAAACCCAAACCCTTACTTAAAGCCCATGCTTTGTAAGAGGGGGTCTCGGAAGCCATTAAAGCTACCTTGTTTCCTTCTTCTCTGCTGCAGTAACTTTGTTGTTGGATTTACTTGCTGATGCGTGTGTATTTGTGTTTGCATGTAACTGTTGGATGAAGAAAAGCCGGGAAAGAGGAACAACTGCTATAGACTTTGCAGTCGAATAGCCCAAAGGGAAGAAAGGAAAAAGCCAGTCCTTAGGAGCCTGCAGTTGCAAACTTGAAGGGCTTTTATAGTGTGAAATAGGGAGGTTACTTCCTCTCACCCACGTACTGCTCTTGCCAGTTGCATCCCAGTTTTTTTTCTTCTGGAATCTTTGCAGTTTTTTTGTTAACTGTAACGTAGGAGCAATTGCAACTGATGGGTTGATTGGGCCCCCTTTTTCTTTTATCATGTATTGGACTTATACCCTTAATCTATAAAGCCCTACAAAGCCCAATTTTGAATTTATAAACTGTGCTTAATTTGAGAAAAATTTACCAAATTTTTATGGAATGACTGTGATAAATTTATTTATGCTATGAATAATAAAATTCATGAAATTTTAGCCTCCAACACACATAGTATAATATAATATTATTTAAAGAAATATCCCAAAAATAATTTGGGGTATTTCATCTGTCTTCTCGGATTGTGCCTTTTTCGTATCCTTTTCTTACTTGCTTACTATCGGGTTCGGTTACCAGAAACCGGTGAAGAAGAAGGGGGCGTATCTGCCGACACCAGGCGTCGAAGGCTTCTTCATCACCTACGACGGTGGCCGGGAACACCAAGTTGCTCACGAAGCTATTTCCGTCATCGATTCCGTATGTTCGCTCCATCTTTCAATTTGCTTTCATTTTCTCCTCCTACTTCGTGTGAATTGATGTCGACTTGGAAGAGATTTGGTTAGGTCGATCAAATAGGAGGTTGTGCTTATCGAGTTTTAATTAGCTTCTGTCTGAAATTGGTTTGGGGCTTTTCTATGTAGTTTTTTGAAGATTTAGTTGATGGAAATGATACCAAGGCAATTGCGCATAAGGCGGTCCCAAAGACAGTATTGAATAAGAAGATTACATTTACATATTCAGATTCTTCTGGTAGTGAGGGAGAAGTTGATGATGACGAGGATGATCGCAATGATGACAATAACTAATAGCTATATCTCTAGGAATCCTGCAAAATGGGAGATGAACAATGAACGACTTATCCAATCTGGCTTTCAACTTTTGTAGGGTTTATCCCTTGCTTTAGCCTTTAAATCTGCAAAATTTATTACAAATATTAAATCACTTGATATTCTTTTCATTTTCCTATTTATGATCAATCATACTCTACTATTCCAAACTTGTGTAATCCTTCTAAAGGGTTTCGCTGGTTTTGTGCTCGATATAGCATTCATTGGACTTCATTTCTTACTTGTATAATCCATAACATTTTATTGTCTTTGATCTGCTTATAGGTAGGAGTGGGGTCGTTTTGGATGATAGAAGCATTCGTCTGGTATATGAGTGCTCATTCTAGAACTGCAGTACTCGAGGCTCCTGGCAATTATTAGATCACTAGTGCCTAGGTGATTTGTCCAGATATAACCTACAAGGTCACTCCTTATTTAGAGCTTGGAGAAGACGTGTTCTGATGCATATTATTGATTTGAATTGGCATATGATAAATTAATATCAGTTAGGTGGACCTACTTTTGCACTCTCTTATATTATTGATTCTGTATTGCTTTAGTAATGTCACAGCAGAAACTAATTTAATATTTATTCTATTTTTAGCAATCTGAAAATCCTTTTATATTAATGGTTTTAATGAAAAGCAATCTTAAAATCCTTTTATATTAGTTGTTTAATTTTGGGTTAAAATGTAGTTTTGGACATTTTATTGTATATGCAATATTTATAATTAAGTATATTTGGACAATTACAGGATTGATGCTAGTTGGGGTTGGTAATTTTGACTTGTGAAGGAAGACGAATTACTTCATTGTGGACTCAAGCATGATAATGATTCGTATTGAGTCTACAATTCCCTTTGTTCAAAGTCTAATGGAAATTTATTTTTTTGTTTTTCATTGCTCAGATTATTTTCCGATTTCCATTCAATCATATTTGTTTTGATCTTTGAGTAGGACACTAGCTTTCCTTTGGCAGAAAAAGACCATCCAGGACTTCGTGGTCTTCTGCCTCCTCGTGTGTTTTCCTTTGTGCAGCAGGATGCATGTTTCAGTGCGTACAATTCCCAGTTCTTCTTGAAGTTTGCTAGCTTTAGTCTATCATTTGTTGATTGCTTTGCTTATATTGTTGCACCCTTATATCTTAGACTAATCTATGGGATTCATCTTATGGAAAATGTGTTTTGAACTTCACATATCAACTTTTTCTGAGATTGCATGTTTGTGTTTTTATAAATGTCCCATCCCGTCCTGCAAAATATACGCGGGATGGACAGTTTTCATCCCATCCCGCATATATATAATTATATATAATTAAAATTAAAAAAAAAACATCTATGAATATATATATATATATATATATATATATATATATATATATATATATATATATATATATATATATATATATATATATGTGGGTGGTTCCCTTGTGCACACCTCTTAAGATATAATCTTGTGCACAAATCTTGACATTTAATTGAAAGAAGATGGAAGACTATGATTAAAAGAAATTTTTGGTTTTTTCTTCTTAATATAGTGGGACCCACATGGCAAAAAAAAAACTCACTCCCTTTTCACTTGTGCGTGTCTCCACTCTCCACCCTTTCTTTTTTTTCTTTTTTTAATATATAAAATATTTGTGAAATTATTTGCGACAAAAATGCTTTTTTTTTATGGGAATAACTGCTTTTTTTTAAACCACCTGATTTGGTGCGTGTCCCCCACCCCCTTCTTGCATTTTTTTTTCGAGTTTTGTTTTTTTTTTAATGAAAAAATGGTGGGATGGGATCCACCTTCAAAAGGCTAAGACTTTTTTTTTCGGGATATGATTTCGCTTTTTTGGAAAATTGACCAATTCCACCGAATAATGTTATTTTTTCTTTTTCTATCCAGCTCAGATCAAATTTTATCAATTATACTGAATAATTTGTCGCATGCTACCGAATAATGTTTTGTTATCAATTTCAAATAAAATAAACCTGAAATCCCTAAACAATATTTACAATTTAAATGAATAATGTTTCATATTTCACCGAATATTGTTTCACAATTCGCCGAATAATGTTTGGCAGTGTAATTATACTTAATGTTTTTTATGTTGTTCGTCAACCTGAAAACTCATATACTGACTAATAATGACTCGGATTTCACCGAATAATTGACCAACTCATTAACACTAGTCACAAAAATTCGACATATTCGTCTGACCAATTGACAAATAATTAATCAAATTATGACTTATTTCGACTAAAAATCAATACATTCGTTCGAATAATTTATCGTTTCTCCCCAAATAATGTCAAAAATTAAGAAACACCGGAGCAAGGAAGAAGCCACCAAATTTGTTGCAACAGGTGATGTTTGATGAACTGGGCAAGGCTCTTAGTGGCCGACGTCTCCATCTCCGGCTCTTGCCCCGCTACCCACCTAATGTGGGCAGAAGTCGATGAGCGCGGAAGCCATCGACCACCATCGTCGTCGTTGACCACCCGGAACCTTCGCCGACCGTAGCCACCACCAGGAACCGTCGTCGACCACCAGGAACCTTCGCCGCCATCATCCCTTTCGGTGTTCATGGCTACTCGGCTTCAAATTGAAGGAGATGGAGAATGAACGGCGGAGTCGGAGCCATGGATCCCTGGACGGAGAAGAAAGAGGAGAAGCCAGAGGGATCCCGGTTTTTTAGTGGTCCGCCCCACCATCCTTGCCTCCATCGTCCTACATCGCCACCACCGGCCAGATCTGCCGCCATCGTACCTCCGTCATCCTCCTTTTGTCACCGCCATCCTACTCTCCCTCTGACATGCCTCCCTTTGTCGTCGCCGCCAAGCCTCCCACTACACGGCCTGGCCTCCGCCTCCGCCTCCTCGCCTCTGTCTCGCCACCAAATCGCCTCCGCCTGGCCCGATGAAGAAGAAGAATAAGATTGGGGTTGCCGCCGAATGTCCTCCGCCTGGCCAGATTATGAAGAAGAATATTGGGATTAGGTTTTTATTTCTAACAAAAATCACACGCGCTCCACTTTCATCTTGGGGTTGAAATCTATTGGGTCCCACAGTTTATTAATTAGAAATTAGAAAAAAAAAAGATAAATTAATCTCAACCCTTCATCTCATCTCAATCAAAGGCCAACATTTGTGCACAAAGTACATCATAAGGGGTACGCACAATTGATTCATCCTCTATATATATATGGAAGAGTTAAAATGTAAAATATCCTTAGGGTGTAAAATTGCTTAAGGTGTAAATTTTTTTAAAACTGGACACACGCCTGATTTAAATTTTAAAAAAAAAAAAACTAGTTCTCATCTGCGTACAACGTAGAAGGCTAGAAGCAACGTCTCGGACTCCCACACCCGCACCCACCTCGAGCCACCTCCGGCCACCAGTGCCTAGCCACACTCGAGCCCACCCCTATGCGCACCCCCCGAACCCGGACTTGGCTAGGTTCGAGCCCAGTTGCACCATCACCGAACCTTTCCCGCCTTGTTCGAGCCATCACTGTCTCTGCCTCCCACGCCACCCACGAGCCACCTCCGGCCACCAGCCCCCACCCGCTCGAACCCCCTCACTCCGGCGCACCCCCCAAGACCGGAACCCCCTTGGTTCGTGCCCAGCCAGCTCACACCGAGCACATCTTCCCCAACGGTGCTGTTCGGTTCTTTTGGCTCGGAATACATTCGAAATCCCAATTTCGCTCCTTGTTTTAACTCGAATTTGGTATGATTTCTAACCCTAAACTTGTTTATTACAATTATTTAGATTGTTTGAATGATTTAGGTTGAGATTGAAATTCTAGGGTTTGATTTAGGAGCGTAATTTGGGACTTTTTGCCAAAAGCCCAATCGATTTAAATCGATGATATGGTTGTGTTGTTTTGTTGATTTTGAGCTAGTTTCATGTTCATATCATTGTCAAATTGTGTATGGATCATGAGCTAATTGGATTTTAGAATTTTATATTGCGATATACTTTAGAATTTGGGGTTTTTTGCCAAAAGCCAAATTGGCTGAAATTGATTATATGGTTGTGTTGTTGGGTTAATTTGGAGCTATTTTCATGTTTATAGCATTGTCAAATTGTTTATAGATCATGATCTAATTGGATTTTAGAATTTTATTGCGATACATTTTAGAATTTGGGTTTTTTTTCCAACACCAAATTGATTGAAATTGATGATATGGTTGTGTTGTTGGGTTCATTTGGAGCTAATTTCATGTTCATAGCATTGTCAAATAGTTTGTGAATAATGAGCTAATTGGATTTTAGAATTTTATTGCGATATGCTTTAGGTCGATTAGGTTCTTCTATTTTAGCATGAAAATCATAATTTAGCCTATTAGCTCAATTGGTAGAGCAATGTGTGTTTGCACAAAGATGTGGGTTCAAATCCCACATAGGTTACATAATAGACAAGAGCGCAACAAGTCGCAAATTGCTAATCATGCACATTATAATCTTAGTTATGCACTTTTTAACCTTAATTATGCACATTTTAATCTTATTTATGCACTTTAATTTTAAAAACTTATTATGTATGCACATCATAATGTTATATTTGCACAACATAACATTATATTTGCACATTTTAATCTTATTTATGCACTTTAATTTAAAAGCCTATTAAATATGCACACCATAATGTTATATTTGCACAACATAGCATTATATTTGCACATTTTAATCTTATTTATGCACTTTAATTTAAAAGCCTATTATATATGCACACCATAATGTTATATTTGCACAACATAACATTATATTTGCACATTTTAATCTTATTTATGCACTTTAATTTAAAAGCCTATTATATATGCACACCATAATGTTATATTTGCACAATATAATATTATATTTGCACATTTTAATCTTATTTATGCACTTTAATTTGAAATTGTTAAATGCTTGAAAACAAATAGACGATAAGTCCGTTTAAAATAAACATTGCATATCGTAAAGGCGGGGTGGCGCTGCCTCCCCCTAACCCCACCCCCCCCCCCCCCCCCCACCCCCCCACCCCGCGCGCCGGGGAGCTCAGCCCCCCGAACCCCCGGATGCGACGCCGGTGAAAAATGATTCAAGACACATTAACAATAATCTTAATTGTGTACTTCATATTAATACTCATACACATCGTCATTTTATTCTTGCACTTTATCATTATATTTATACACTTTATATTTGCACAACAAAAAGTGTCGAAAACGGGAAAAAGTGCATTTACCCATAAAATTAGACATATTTACCTATTTACCTATAAAATTAGGCTTATTTACCCATAAATTAAGCATATTTCAATTATAAATTTTTATAATTGAAATAGGCACATTTACCTATTTACCTCATAATGAATTATTATGTCTGCACAACATAAAGTCATATTTGCACAACAGGATGTTATATATGCACAACATCAAGTTGTACTTGCACAATAGAAAGTGTTAACAAGAAAAAAAATCCTGGGACAAAACGAAATATATATATATATATATATATATATGGCACTAGAAGGGGGGCACAAGCATGGGGCACATGAAGTTGACATTTAAATTAGGCCCATTAGTAAATAAATTAGGCACATTAGCAATTTACTTACAAAAATTAGGCAACCCATTAGAGAATTTTACACCTTAAGCAAATTTTACACCCTAAGGTAATTTTACATTTGAAAATTTGCGTATATATATATATATATATATATATATATATATATATATATATATATATATATATATATATATAGAGAGAGAGAGAGAGAGAGAGAGAGAGAGAGAGAGAGAGAGAGAGAATGGGTAAATTGTGCACAAGGCTTAGGATGTACCTTGTGCACAATTGTGAGTCATTGATCTCTAGAAAATCAATGGATAGATTTATGCCACGTTGATGGGTTTTAAAAAAGAAATGAAAAAGAAAGCCCAATTTCACAATGGTGAACGTGAAGCGCGTGCACCTCTCTTAATAAAACCATCTGATCCCAACCCTCTCTCTATATCTCCAGTGCTAGGGTTTCGATTTCTTCTCAAAACAACCGCCTCCAATTCAACCGCCTCCGATGGCGGCTTCTTCCCCATCCAGGGATCCGATCTGGGTAGCAGAGGTAGGAGCCATTGTCGTCGCCGTCGATTACCGCCGCTTCCCATCGCCACGGTTGAAGCGCTTCCAGTGCCGCCGACAACAGTTGAGGCGCTTCCAGTGCCGCCCACAAGAGCAGGGGCACGGTGGGCTGTTGATGTCGGCTCAGGGGCGTGGATCTAGCTCTGCTGGGTGGGTGGTGGCCGGAATGGGTGTTGTCGGCGCCAGAGAGGGGGTGCGGTGGAGTGTGGGCGCGAATGGAGGGGGCTGAGAGGGATCTCCGAGGGTTACGAATGGAGGAGGATGGGTGTGTGGGTGCGAATGGAGGGGGCTGCTCACACCGGGGTGGCCGGATCTGGTGAGCGGGAGCGTCGGCGGTGGTGTGATGGTCGGAAGGTGGCCGGAAAAGAGGATGGGAGGTGGCGCCTCCTCCTCCCTTCTCAGATTCGAGTTGATGGGTGGTGGTAGCGCGGTGGCAGCATGGTGGCGGCGACGTCGGTACTCGGCGTCCCTTTCCTCTTCTAAGATCTGGGCCTCCTCCTCCCCTCTCTCTCAGATCCGGGCGGTTCCGAGCGGTTCCGGTGGTGGGGTCATTCAACCGCCTCCGTTCGAATGCAGGGGTCTTTTCCTTTTTATTTTTTTTCCGGCGGGGTGGTCTGGGCTGTGAGTGGTGAGGGTGGTGGGTGGTGGGTGGTGGGTGGTGGGGGTGGTCCGTTTGAAGGCATTGTGGTTCGAATGCATTCGGTGCGATATTTGTTAATTATTCGGATGAATATGTGAAATTTTGATTGTTAGTGTTAAGGAGTTGTTATTTATTCGGTGAAATTTGGATCATTATTCGTCAGCGTATGGAGTTTTCGGATTGACAAATAGCATAAAGCCTCTCATATACGACCAAATAATCATTCCTATACCACCGAATACTCATACATTCTATTGAATAATTTCCCAAAAAATATAACTATTTTACCGAATAATATTTTAAAACTGAATGCATAAAAATTAAATCGGAGTCAAAACGAAAATTGATTGACAAAAAATTAGACATTATTCGGTAGGGTATAACAAATTATTCAGTTGAATTGGTAAAATTTGATCTGAAATGGATGGGAAAATGAAATATAACATTATTCGGTAGATTATGAAACATTATTCGGTGGAATGGACAGATTTTTCAAAAGCAGCGAAATCAGATCCGAAAAAAAAAAGCGCGTCAGACTTTTTAGGTGGGTCCCACCAGTGTTTTTATTTAAAAAAAAAGAAACACTCATTTAATCCTGGCCTTCCATTTATTTCAATCAAATGCCAAGATTTGTGCACAAAGTACACCCTAAGAGGTATGCACAAGGGAACCATATATATATATATATATTATAGGATTACATAAGAAATTAGGAATGCTTTGAAGAAGATACACCCAAAACCAAAATTGCTATATATATAGTTAACTATTAGACAATAGGATTACATAAGAAATTAAGAATGCTTTGAAGAATATACACCCAAAACCAAAATTGCTACTATTATGCAGTCATATTCAGTTTATGGTTTAAGGTATGGTTAATGTTGACTGTTGTTTATATTAATTTTAAAAATCTCATGCGCAGCGCAGAGATCAAGACTAGTTGTGTATAAATATCTTTGTAGTATTAGATATTCTACAAATATTTCCACTTTAAATATCTAATTTTCCTTCACGCTCCCCCTCCCCGATTACAAGTTTATAACCACCTTCATCATAGAGTATGAACACTAGATTCTAACTTGAAATGTAGAATTTTAAAATGCAGGTCATGATAGTTCTTTGCTTTCATGAACTTTCCAGTTTCCATCTCTTATATAACTTGGTTGTTCATATCTCGAATTTACTTCATTGGGCCCTACTGTGGGTTATAATGAGTTGAATTTGTAACTGTGCCCACTTGATTTCTGGCATTTTTAAAATGGGTTCGAATGCATACCAACACCTTGATCAAATTTTCTGGGCCCACTGGCCCACTTCTGAAGGGGATTGAACTGGGACGTGCTTGGCAAGTTGCAAATAGGGCTGTTATTCGAGCCGAACGAGCCGAGTATTACTTGTTCATATTTAGTTCATTTAGAATATGAACGAGTTCGAGCCGAGCCTAAATTTTGACTCGAGCTTAAAAATGTGCTCATATTCGGCTCGTTTAGGAAATGAGCGAGCTCGAACCGAGCTTTTTTCGAGCTTTAGGCAATTCTACTTGCTCATTATACAATAAATTTAAGAAAATTTTAGAAATTTCATAAAATTCGAGCTATTCGAGTTTAATTCGAACGAGCCGAGCTTTGGACCGAGCTTAAAAACGTGCTCATACTCGGCTTGTTTAAAAAATGAACGAACTCGAGTCGAGTTTTATACGAGCCGATCACGAGTAGCTTGTCTCGCATAACACCCCTAGTTGCAAACCCAGGTTATTTTGGATACCCATGAAAACTAATTATTAAAATAATTTTATTCAAATCCCCAATCTAGACAGATCTAAAATTATATACTCAATCCATAAATGGTGGGTCTTGCATATCAATGGAAAAAGCGTGTTTTTTTTAATGCTTGACCAAATTGTCAAACCTCGTGGTTTGATGCTGCAACTTTTTATACGCCAACGCTAATAAAACTACTTGTATAGAATGTACAAGTAATTCGGAATATAAAGATTTGTTTGGTGTAATATGTTGTTGAGTTACACACAATATGTTATATGTTTGTTTTTTTTAATCAATGGTTAATAAGCAACACATCGATTGCTCCAACTGAACCGCATATGCCAAGTTTAGAGTAAGTCCAACAATTTTGTTAAAATAGAGAAAATGAGAGATTTTAGAGGGAAAAAAACATATTTTTTCTCCCCAGCGATTTTTCTAAACTCATCTATAAGAAATGGATAAAGGGAGGGGAAAAAATCTCTAAATTTGTAGGAAAAGAAGATGATCTCTATAATTTAATGTGCTCTTGTCTCTAAATAGAATTTAATGACACAACCCCACATTTTTACCCATAATATAGAAAAATATATGATTTCATAGTTACTAGTAATAAAAATATAATTATTTTTAAAAAATTAATAAAAAAATTGATATGATTTGATATAATATATAAATTAATTATGTTAAATCAATAGAGATAGATAAACAAAACATCATAATTCTATGTTAACTTTTATAAATAGAATAGCATAATTAATTTCATGCAATTTAATGCTATAAAATTCACATTAAAAAATTAGTCTATAAAATTTTCACTTGAAAAAAATATTCACTTGAATTCATAACTCATATTGGAATGATTTTATTATAAAGTAAGCCTTATTAGTTAATTAATTTAATTAATTAATCATATATGATCAATCACCAATCTAATTTATAATAAAATATATATTAACCAATTGAAAATAATAAGATTAAATTTGAATAATATTTTATCCAATTTTATGATAACTTTTATAGTAACAATCTAAATTTAATATTAATAACATTTAAAAATAAATATCAAATTTATCACTAGAGTTTGTTTTAAAAGAAATATCATATTTGAGAATAATAATAATAGTAGTAGTAGTAGTAGTAGTAGTAGTAGTAGTAGTAGTAGTAGTAGTAGTAGTGGTAGTAGTACTAATAATAATAATAATAATAATAATAATAATAATAATAATAATAATAATAATAATAATAATAATAATAAATTAATATGTCGTGCAAGAGGATGGATAACATGTACTAGTTCACCAACAAATGTGAGGCTAAATATTATAATTAAGTTTAAATGAAGTTTTTAGAAATGTAGAATTAAGCATATTTAATAAATGCATTTATTTATTATAGTCTGTAATAAATATAAAAATCTGTAAAATAGAAAAATGGTTGGAGTTAGAGTGAATTTTTTTATAGAGATTTTAATATTCTAATTTAGTATACTGACAATTTATAGCGTGTTTTTTAATGTGCCAAATGAAGCCAAAATTTCAATTATATATTTGTGAGTTGAACTAAATTAAGTCATAGCTATCAAAAACGAATATCGTATTTATGAATAAATAGACAAGCTATTTTTTTTTTTTTTTGATTAGGTAAAAATTCGAAGGTCAGACAGACCTGACTCTTCGAGAGGCCGACAAAGTCGGCAGACGGCGAGCCGTCTAACAGAACAAGCTAAAAACAGAAATACAGATAACAAGCGTAATGAACCAAACAAAAATAAACTCTACTACAAAACGTTCCAAAAAGACCAAACGCCCAAAAAGCTGAGGACACCGCTGAAGAACGCAGCCAAGCACCACCAAACAGTCGCACCGCGGGCCAGTAGTGCAGCAGGACACTATCTCCTGTGGGTAGTGCAGACGAACTCCAAGGAAACTCTATCCCGAATACGGAGTCGCCCTGAGCGCACCACCTTGACTCCAGCCAGACCCGACTACGGACACCACGCCCCCCTCAACCTAGCAGAAGATCTCCTAGAAACATCATAAGCAAAGCCGCAAACTGCTCGAAACAAAACGTCAACAAGCTTTTACCTACAAAAATATCGGCAAGCCCTTGCGGGATTTTCTCAAACCCTTTCGGATGGATTTACTCATACCCTTTCGAGAGCTTTACCAATTTTATTTATTTATTTTCCTCTTTTTTCGTCAAATCCGCAACCTTGGGCCCGAAGGACCAAGGGCCGGACAACAGAGACCATCCACCGATAGGAAGCGCCGACATCAACGAGAGGTTCCACTGCCGGCGACGAGCCCAGACACCGAGGAAGACACCGAGGACGGAAGAGGTGCACCGATTGGGAGAATCTACTGGTGGTAGAGGGAAGGACAAAAAAGGAGGATACCAGTACCTAATCATTACACAACGAAAAATAAAAACTCATTATTACAAATCATACAAAAGAAAGAAAGTTGTTCAGCGCAAATTAAGTTTATACCAGTTGAGTTTATAGAACTCGCTACCTCGTGAAAATTTTAAAAATTCAGGTTATATTTTAAAATCAATTGACCATAAAAAAAAAGTTAATAGACTCATATAGTATATACTAATACTTGTTAAACTCAACTTTATACGTGGAACACTTTATCATTTCACATCTCAACACCATACTGAATCTCATAATTAGCTCGTCAAATTTTAGTTAAAAAAATGAATAGTATGATTTTATATAAAATCATCCCTTTAAATATCTAATTTATAAAAACGGTCCATTATAATTACAAACATAAAAAATTCATCCATCTTATACCTCTCTCATTCACAATTAATCACCCTTGTTTATGTATATCATTGAAGGCTTTTGTTGTACATTGACAAAATTCTCTAATCTTAGGCGAAAATTACTGTACGCGGAATTCATACTTAATTGCGTAGATGATCTTCTCCAAGGATTTGCACCTTCTCCCTCAAGTTCATGGGAGGGGTTGGTCTTGTTGTTTCTTTGATTTGTAACAAGTAATTAATTGAATAAAAACCCTATAAGAATATTGGTTATTAATCAATTGAATTGATCGATTTCATCGCTAAAAGTTTCATCCAAGTAACTCTAACGTACTATATTTTGGGTGGCTACCTATCAAAGCCCGAATCGGAGTCCACCGACTCATATACTATGCACAGGCGTACAGACGCTAGTAGTCTAGTACACAAATCGAGTAAGGTTTCATTCTAAAACCAATTAACAATATAAGGAGTAGCACACCGACTCATATTCTAAGACTTATTATGTTCAACTTTCGATGTGTGACACTTTTGATCTTATATTCAAGTCAGGTGAATGAAATGAAACACTTTGAATGAATTGAAGAAATAAAGAGATCTGATAATAAGAGCAGAACAGCCAAGTTGAGAAAACAGGGACATTGATTCCTTTTGAATGATATCTAAAATTTAACCAGTTCAATAATTGCTCTTCAAATTGACCCTCCTACTATGCACATGTACCTACAGTTTTCCTTTCCTCTCTCTCTGTTTTTTTTTAGAGAAAAAGGGTGCAATCATACAGTGGTGCTATAATCATTGCATGGTTGGCTATTTTTCAATCTTCATTTAGATTAACCCTCTCATAATCTCATACGGAGTATCATTCAACTAGGAGAGATATGAATAGAAGGTATGAATTCAAGGAGATATGAATAGAAAAAATATTTTTTAAAAAAATAAAAAATAAAAAAAGGGAAATTTGCTTGGTATTTACAAACTTTTATAAATTTCACGTCATATATAAAGTTTTAAAAAGTCTGTATAATACCTACAAGGTTTAGCAAAAATATACTCCGGTATGTGATAACGATAATGTACTTTAATCTAGAAAAATCGCTATTTTGATTATTAAAAAATTATATTAAAAGGATATTATGGTACAATATTGGGGAAAACACATTACAACATTTTATACTAGTTTGAATATTTTTAAAAACTATTTTCTAATATGCCTTTTATTAGAGATAATCCAACAATTTTTTTTCTGAAAATCTTACATATTTAATTTTGACTTGCTTTTAATGTTTAATTTTTATTTTTAAGTCAAAGTGGCTAAAATAATACGGACTTTTTTTGTTGCCTTGTTTTTAACGTTTAATTTTTATTTTTAGGTTAAAGTGGTTAAAATAATACGAACTATTATCTATGGACCAATATTAATATGAACTTTATAAATTACTAAAAGATATAAAAAAAATATTTCACATTCAACCAATTTCAATATGAGACCATATTTTTTTTTGCCATGGAAACTGGGGCTTTGAAAAATTAATGACATAATGTCACATTATTAAATAATAGATTTTTAATTTTTGTAAAAAAAAATGATTTTAAATATAGTTGAATTTTAGAGTTAATTTATTTATGTAAGTTTTACTCAATGTTAGTATTTTTTTAAATCAAATTACATTTGCATTGGCTATTTATCAATTAATTGGTTTCATACCATTTTTGTTTGGCAAGTAGTAGCATAATATATAATGTTGAAATGGTGTCATTTGTGCGGAAAACAGCAAAATGGAATTTCAATTTCGTGATGATTGTTGCTACTTGAAATTCCTTCTCCTTTTTCTCAAAAAAAAAAAATTCCTTCTTGTTCGCTATCAAAAAAAATTCCTTCTTGTTCACATCCTACAAGTAGCTAGGATAACAAGTTAACAGCGAGTTAGATTTGGATTTGTTACCGGTGGAGATATGAGTCATCATTAATATTCCATATCAAAATTTACTAGTTTTCCCCAACATTTATTTATGTATTTTTTTTTTAAGTAAAGGTTTTGTTTGTAAATTAAGGACGATATCTTTGTTAATCAAGAGCATTCTGAAAGCTGGTATATAAGGTGAAGGAGATTTAGATGATTTAGTTTGGCAATTAGATGGTGCAATCTTGTTCGCTATCAAATTGTCTCAGTGGCATATCCATCTCTTTTCAGGGATTTAATCACAATGAGATTATCTCCCTTGATTTCAATCTTATCAAATCTTAGTTCTTCGTGTTTTTTTTCCCAATTCTGGGATGTTGTCTCTATAAAGCGTTGAATATCATGGGGTTGAAGCTGATATTGTTGGTCAATTTTTTTACATACAAGACGAAGTTATGGGGGTGGATCAACTGCGGTTGTACCACCACCCAAGAGTGTTCTTACAGACGAGATCTTCTATCGCAATTTGATGCTAGACCGAGGTGAGCAATCTGACCGGCAACCTAGTTACCTTCCTTGCAGATGTGGGAGAAAGAGATGGCGTCAAAGGCTTGGACAAAGGTTAGAATGCCAGAGATAATATATCATCTCGATTTCCCACGGGCACTTCCAACACCCTTATAAACATTTATCATAGTAAGACAGCCACCCTCCACCTCAAGTCCCGTGAACCCTCCTTGCTTTAATGCTTCAGAAAGACCGTGGTGCGATCCAAGAATATCCGTTCGCGGCGTTGAGATCTTTCCACGGCTATTCACTCCACACATCAAAACTCATTCCTGGGAATTGCGAATGCCAAACTTAAAGGCAACTTGACCAGAGGGTAATTTTGCGTCATTAAGTTAAGTTTCATGAATCCCTCTTTTGGTTTTTCCCATTTTATCATTTTCTGTTGTCTTGTGATGTCCTGGTTATCATGGGATCTTTTGGTCGGTTTTTTTTTTTGTTTTCCGAGTCGTCTGTTTGAGTGTTTTTCTCGCTTGTTTGTTGTTGTTTTATGTAATTTACCTATTCTTCAACCCCCGGAAACTCCGATCATTGAAGATAAATTTATCTCTCATTGACCATATACCCCAAAGGGAGAAAACCAAGGTTGATTTATGCTCTAATGTAAGTTTTGAAAAAATGTCAAAGGTGATATCCTTAATTAGCCTATTGGTCTTGTTGTGTTTCATATTATTCTTTTCATTCGTTGATCCATTCTTCCACGTGTTCCATTTCTCTAATCCCAAACTGCGTCCTTGTTAGATTCCAAGTCCTTGGTGCAAGATTTCTTTTTGAATTTTAACATTATTAACTAGTATTTGATGTTTTGGTTATGGCAAGCAAGACACATATATTAATTGTTCTGGAATTTTTCTCTAAAATGATTGTAAGTTGGGCAATGCTCATAGAAACTCTAATTAATTATTTGATTTGTGCACTTTTTGCAGTTTCACATCTGGGTTAGATCTATCCGGCCATTTCCTTCTTCTATAAGAGCTTCAGATAGGTACAATGATGTCTTATCTCTTTAGCTTTGGCAGAGAAGTACTATAACCAGAGAAATTATTTAAGCAACGTTGCTATTATAATTATTACTGGTACTAGCATAGTGTCATATTACCTAACAAAGATGTATAAAACTGGGTAGTTGGCAGCTATGTTGTTTGCCTTGGCACGTTGTGGGAGCTCTTTTTCTATTCGGAAGGTGGTCAAGCTGGGTAAGTCTCCTCGAACCCTTCAACATGAGCTGATTTCACTCTTCACTTTAATCTATTATTATTGTCTTCCTTCTTGATGCAAAAGACATGCTCCGTGTGGTCTTTATATTACCTTTATATGTATGACTAATTTGTGAACTTCATTTTAATCTATTACTAGTTTTACTATCCGCTCGTTATGCAGTACTTAATAAACAAAATGATGTTGAATCTATATTTTCTTTTTGAAATTTGAAGGTTATAATAGTTTGGTTGAAATCTTTGGATCTTCTAATAACAATAAACTAAATTAAGAGTATGTTTCTTTCAGATCAATATAAAACATATTATATATATAAATTATGTTCGATTGAAATTAATATACATATGTTTTTACAGTATGCAAACAGTAGAATGCCTTGTCGGACAAGGTTCATTCACGATCATCACTATGGATGATGTTCAGAAATTCCCAATTCAAGGGGAGGGTCAAAATTCTGCCTCGGCCTAAATCTAGCTATATAGTCCGCTGCCATATTTGATTCTCTGTATCATTGTCTAAATTCAATTATGTCGAAATGTTCACTTAAAATCTTGATCTTCTCCACATTCATGTAGATTTCCCAGTCAATCTTGGTGTTGTCTTTAAGAGCCTCCACTACTATCAAGCTGTGTCCTTCAATTCAATGATCACGTTCTTTAGTCCCTTATCTATGGCTCGATGTACTCCTAGAAGGAAGGCCTCTACTTCAATCTGAATGATGGATCCTTGACTTCTTCTTTGTTGGAAGATGTCGATCACCTCGCCCGAGTTGTCCCTAATGATGCCTCTGGACTAACAATTACTAGGGGCTCTAACCGAGCCACCTATATTAACTTTGTAGATGGCGAGTGGTGGTTTGGACCACCTTGAGGTTTTACGTTTATCTTTGAGTCGTATTTTCCTTCCGTTCGATGAGGCGTTATTCCAATCACGGAGCTGTTAGCAAATTTGTTAGACTAAAGTTGTATATGGTACTACTCTGTAGATGTTAAGATGATTTTGTTTCTCATTTCCCATATGGTATACCATATGAAGCAGAGATCTTCAAAGTAGGTGTTGCTCTGGTTGATCTCCTTAAGGTATTTTTGGACCGATTGCCCTGCATGTAAGTTGATGAAGCTTTTCCTAGTTAGATATTCATAGTGTGCTATACTTGCTTTTGTAAAAGGGCAGTCGGGGAGTATATGAGGTGCATCCTCATCAACACTTTGACAAAGTACACATTGTGTCGGGACTCTGTTAAAGTGTTTATTGAGTCTCTCTTTTGTTGGTAATCCATTAGTCACAACCTTCCATACAAAAGTTTGGGTTTTAAGAGGCAGTTTTAAGCTTCCAAATCCAATCAAGGTTCCTAGTGCTCGGTATATTTTCCAACTTTTCAGTAGATTTCGGGGTGAATTCTCCCGTTGTTGTTAATTTTGGGGTGAATATCCAGGATGGGATCTGAATATCCAGGATAGCTTGCATCACCTAGGGAGGGAAGGTTTGTCTCAATAGAGGGACGTCCCAGTGTTTACTTTGGTTGATAAAGTGAGCCACTGATAATGCATATTTCATATAAGCATTATAGGTAGTTCTTATTGCATTTAGATAGGAGTTTTGCATATGTTTTGGTCTATTTCCATATTCTAGATACTATATAGGTTATAGGTAGTTCTTTGTTTTTGATAGATTACATAGGCTTCATATTGTATAGTGAGTCAAAAGGCCCAATCAATTGTAACCTATATATATGATTAATCAATGAATGAAACCATCAAAGAGGACTTTACATCCATTCTAGATTTCTACATGGTATCACAGTTTTTTCTTCCTCACGGAACCCTAATTTGATCCTCCCACCCAACCCCTTCTCTTACCGTCGCTGGCATCGTCTCCTTGCCCTCTCTCTCTCTCTCTCTCTCTCTCTCTCTCCCTCCTCGCCTCACCGGCCCCTCCCCGCCGCCGACCGGCCTCCCTCACCGGCCTCCTCCTCTATGTCCAGATCCCCTTCCTTCCTTTGTCCCTTTCTCGCTGGTCTTCTCTCGGTCTCGTTGGTCTTTTCCCTCGCTCGCAGCACACTCCACCGCCGCTGCCCAGATCCGAGCTCGCCGACCACCACCAACACAACCCGGCCCAGATCCGGCCACCCCGAGCCCGGATCCGTCCCTCTCCGGCCTGTGCGCACCCAGCCGCCACATGCCGTCGAGAGCCCGTTTCCTTTCTGAAAAAAAAATGTCCTCACACGACTTTAGCTGCGGCCGCGGCATACGAGGACTCGCGGCCCTCGTCCTTGGAACGCCGCCCCTCGATGGTCCCCGGTGCCTGACTTCAACCCTCATTGGATGCACTTCGGCTCTCCTGCCCCTCGACATGCCGGGTCTCAGACCTATCTGACATCGACTGATCAAGGCTATGTTCCGGCTGATTGGCATCACGCCTTGTCCTCTATGCAGCCGACATCTCCCGACTCTTCTTGATACATGGACACTGGTGCCACTCCCCACATGATGAACTCCTCAGGTAACCTCTCATCTATTTCCTTTAAAGGCTCTGCACACTCTATTATCGCCGACAATGGTGGTCGTCTTGCTACTTCGGGGATTGGCCACGTCAAATTACAGACCCCAACCCAACCGCTACACCTAAACAATGTCCTCATTGCCCCAAAGATTGTCAAAAACCTTATCTCTGTCCGTCGGTTCACTACTGACAATAACGGTTCTCTTGCGTTTGATCGCTTTGGTTTCTCTGTGAACGATCTTACTACGGGGGTTACTCGCATGAGATGTAACAACACCGGGGAGCTCTACCCTGTCACACCACCTCCTGCGTCCAGTCAGTCATCCCCGGTTGCCCTCTCGGCATCGTCGTCCAGCCTGTGGCATGCACGTCTGGGCCATCCCAATGCTGTCGTTCTAGATGTCCTCCGTTCTCAGAGTCTTGTCACCTGTAATAAAGACCTACGCTCTAGTTTATGCTCTTCCTGTCAGTTTGGCAAACATGCAAGACTGTCGTTCCAACGGTCTTTGAACTCCACCCTTGCTCCTTTTGATATCATCCATAGTGACATTTGGACCTCTCATATGCCTAACAAGGAGGGTCACAAGTACTACCTCTTGTTTCTCGATGATTACACTCATTTATTATGGCCGTGAATTTGACAACAAAGACTTTCACTCTTTCTTCGCCACAAATGGGATCTCCTATCGGTTGTCTTGCCCATATACTTCCCAATAGAATGGCAAGCTCGAACAAATCATTAGAACCATAACCAACATGATGCGCTCTCTCCTCTTTCACACATCTATTCCCCTTATCTATTGGCCTCACGCCTTATCAACCACATGTTATCTCCTTAACATTCTCCCATCTACTACCCTACACCATCGCTCGCCAACTCATGCACTTTATTGCACCTTGCCCAGGTATGATCACCTTCGTACTTTCGGGTGATTGTGATTCCCAAACCAGTCCTCCATTTCCCCTCACAAGTTTGACCCACGCTCCACTCCTTGTGTCTTCCTTGGCTATCTGTCTGATCATCGTGGTTACCTTTGCCTCGATGTGAAAACCCATAAGCTCATTCTGTCCCGTCATGTCACTTTTGATGAGTCTCGCTTTCCTTTTTCTTCTCATCCTCTCCCCTCTTCCACACCTCATGTGTCTCAGTCTGAGTCAGAGTCTTCCTTCCCTCACTTTCTCCTTCCTTAGAGTGCTCCTGCCTCTCCCCCTACACCACCCCCACCGCCACCCCCTCCTACTGCCACTAGACCGCACACCTGCAACATCTCTAGTGTTTTCAGACCTCGTCAGATCGTCTCGATGAACGCCATACATAACCCCGCCAACCAATTCCATGCGTCCTCCCAGCTGCCCCCCCCCCCCCCGTCATACCCGATGTTGCGGCCGCAACATCATGCCGCGGCCGCAACACATCAAACTGCCTCAGGTGCTATGCCGCGGCCGCCGCTTTTTGTTGCGCCCGCCGCACCCTCTCCCGTCGCCAACGAATCCCAACCACCTCTTGCCTCACCCCCGACCTCCCTTTCCCCCATCCCCATCTCCCACAAAACAGCCCTCCTCGATCCGAATTGGCAGGCGGCTATGCTCGACGAATACAGGGCCCTTACAAGGAATGGTACTTGGGTTCTGGTTCCTCGCCCTCCTGAGGTGAACGTCATTCGATGCATGTGTCTCTTCCGCCACAAGTTCCACTCCGATGGGACATTAGAGCGCTACAAAGCTCGTCTTGTGGTCAACGATCGATCTCAGCAGGCAGGTATTGATTGTGATGAGACATTCAGCCCCGTGGTCAAGCTTGCCACTATCCGGGTGGTGTTGAGCTTAGTGTTGTCGTGGCATTGATCCATTCATCAGTTGGATGTCAAGAACGCTTTTCTGCATGACCATCTTAATGAGACAGTTTACATGTTTCAACCGTCGGGGTTCGCTGATACTGATCGTCCCAAGCAGGTGTGTCTCTTGAAGCACTCTCTGTATGGTCTGAAACAGGCTCCGCGGGCTTGGTTCCAGCGCTTTGCTTCTCATCTGCTACGCTTGGGCTTTGTTGGCAGCCTCTCAGATACGTCTCTGTTTATCTATCGCAGAGGCACAGACATGGCCTTTCTGTTACTATATGTCGACGACATCATCCTTACCGCCTCTTCTGATGCTCTTCGGACGTCTATTATTTCGCAGTTGAGTGGCGAGTTCGCCATGTCAGATCTGGGCTCGTTGTCTTACTTCTTGGGAGTCGCCGTGCAGCGTCATGGGTCTGGGTTGTTTCTCTCTCAGGGTAAGTGTGTTGTCGAAATTGTTGCTCGAGCCAAGATGAGCAAATGCAAGCCACTTGCCACTCCAGTGGATACCTCCCACAAGCTCAGTGCTCACTCTGGTCCTCTGTTTGATGATCCGACGCTCTATCAGATTCTCGCTGGTGCGTTGTAATATCTTACGTTTACTCAACCAGACATCAGTTATGTCGTTCAGTAGATTTGCCTGTTTATGCATGCGCCCAACCGCCCAGGGAGCCGCATTTCCAGGCCTTGAAGCGGATCATCCGGTACATCAGCGGTACCTTCGACCTCGGCACCACGATCACCCCTTCCTCTACTGTGTCTTCCTCAACGACACTCTTGTGTCGTGGTCTGCGAAGCGTCAGTCTGTGGTGTCTCGCTCAAGCGTCGAGGCTGAGTACCGCCAACGTTGTCTCCGAGTGCTCATGGCTACGCAATCTCCTTCTTGAGCTCCGCTGCCCTCTTCAGAAGGTCACCCTAGTCTACACCGACAACGTCTCCGTCGTCTATCTGGCCAGCAACCCCGATCTACACTTCGTTCGGGACAAGGTTGCTCCTGGACATGTTTGTGTTCTACATGTCCCGCCCTCCTATCAGTACGCTGATATATTCACCAAGGGTTTACCTCGTCAGTTGTTCCTTGATTTTCGGTCCAGTCTCACTGTACGGGACCCTCCACTTTCGACTGCGGGGGTTTGATAGATTACATAGGCTTCATATTGTATAGTGGGTCAAAAGGCTCAATCCATTGTAACCTATATATATGATTAATCAATGAATGAAACCCTCAAGGAGGACTTTACATCAATTCTAGATTCCTACAGTTTTGTTGCAGCTACATTTCAACAATATCAAAGACACAACATATAATATCTCAGAGGCTAACCTACTCAAGCATGATGGATTAATTTTGCAGTTTACAATGTAGTTGGGAAATCTTAGTAATTCTTCAAATGAAAGTTCTGAAACATGCTCAAGGTAGGTCTATAAATTGTTTTTGCTTTTGTTTCTACATGGCGTCCTTTTTTTTTGAACCGATAAGAATTTGGTTGTTGAGAAGACAACTAGCCAAGGACATCCCGGAGGATGATGCTGCTAAGGGCAGCGTCGAAAGGGAGAGAGGAGCTGGAATGATAAGAGTGAAAAGGAGATAGATGATCAACATCACCATTCCCTTCACGGAAAACATGAGATATCTCGACTTCGGAGAAATGGTGGAGAGAAAGAAGGCAGTTTGATAAAATCATTTCAATCTCCCCTGAACAGGAGTATCCAGTTTTTAAACTGTAGATGATGCTTAGATTATCACCCTCAATAATGATTCTGTTCAATTTTAGATCTAAGGATTTCAGGATTCCTTTCCAAAGACCAAAACATTCAGCCCTAAGCACAGAAGAGAAAGCAGAGAATCCAGCCTCAGAAAAGAGGACAGATCCATCGTCATTAAGAATGATTAACCCATATTTGGAGGAAGAAGTGTTGTTTGAGAAGGCTCCATCAAAGTTAAGTTTGTGCCATCCAGTTGGTGGCTTTCGCCACTTGCAACGGGTGCGAGTGTGATTATGTTTTGTTACTATATTTTGAGGTTGATAACTGGAAGGTAGTTCACTTTCTTGTTCTTTTACGCAATTCCAGTTGTAAACGTGTTCAGAGATAAACGAAAGGATTGCATTCGGGTTGGGGTTTATGTTTTCAAATGCTTTTTTGTTTCGGAAGAACCATAGGCTCCACCAGGCCACAACAAGTGTTGAAAAACGTTGATGCCCGAGAATATTCCTGAGTTGTAATAAAGTGTCTCCTATTGTTGTTGTTGTGTTGTACACATGGCGTCCTTTCTACTGGTCAACAAATATATATATCTATATATCTATATATCTATATTTCTATATCTATATATATTATTAAATGAGAAGCAATTTCGCCAAATGTCGTCATTTTATGCCAATTTATTTTAGGTAGTTGTATTTCCATAATAATCTAATTAATTAGCTAGGGTAAATCAATTAACCTATTTATTATTTACCATATATCTCAATCTATCCATAATCTATCTCTATATATATATCTATCTATATCTATATCTATATCTTCTATATATTACTTAAAACCAAAGCTTTTTGGCCACGTGTCGCATCCTCGCGCGAAGTTATTTAAGACAATTTCTTTTTATTTAGCAACTGTGATTAATTCAAAAAAATTTTAAAAAAATAATGTTAATATTAACTATACAATATTATTTTATTTCATATTAATTACACATTAGTATTTCCATTTATTTTTTAAACATCTATCTATCTATATATTACTTAAAACCAAAGCCTTTTGGCCACGTGTCGCATCCTCGCGCGAAGTTATTTAAGGCAATTCCTTTTTATTTAGCAATCTATATATTACTTAAAACCAAAGCCTTTTGGCCACGTGTCGCATCCTCGCGCGAAGTTATTTAAGGCAATTCATTTTTATTTAGCAATTGTGATTAATTCAAAACTATACAATATTATTTTATTTCATATTAATTACACATTATTATTTCCATTTATTTTTTAAACATCTATATATTACTTAAAACCAAAGCCTTTTGGCCATGTGTCGCATCCTCGCGCGAAGTTATTTAAGGCAATTCCTTTTTATTTAGCAATCTATCTATATATTACTTAAAACCAAAGCCTTTTGACCACGTGTCGCATCCTCGAGCGAAGTTATTTAAGGCAATTCCTTTTTATTTAGCAATTGTGATTAATTCAAAACTATACAATATTATTTTATTTCATATTAATTACACATTATTATTTCCATTTATTTTTTAAACAATATGATGAATTCAAAAGTATTTTTTTATAATAAAAAAATTATAGTTCCAAATATATGATTTTTCTATTTTAGGCAATTCCCTTTTATCTAACCATCTATATATTACTTAAAACCAAAGCCTTTTGGCCATGTGTCGCATCCTCGCGCGAAGTTATTTAAGGCAATTCCTTTTTATTTAGCAATCTATCTATATATTACTTAAAACCAAAGCCTTTTGACCACGTGTCGCATCCTCGAGCGAAGTTATTTAAGGCAATTCCTTTTTATTTAGCAATCTATATATTACTTAAAACCAAAGCCTTTTGGCCACGTGTCGCATCCTCGCGCGAAGTTATTTAAGGCAATTCATTTTTATTTAGCAATTGTGATTAATTCAAAACTATACAATATTATTTTATTTCATATTAATTACACATTATTATTTCCATTTATTTTTTAAACATCTATATATTACTTAAAACCAAAGCCTTTTGGCCATGTGTCGCATCCTCGCGCGAAGTTATTTAAGGCAATTCCTTTTTATTTAGCAATCTATCTATATATTACTTAAAACCAAAGCCTTTTGACCACGTGTCGCATCCTCGAGCGAAGTTATTTAAGGCAATTCCTTTTTATTTAGCAATTGTGATTAATTCAAAACTATACAATATTATTTTATTTCATATTAATTACACATTATTATTTCCATTTATTTTTTAAACAATATGATGAATTCAAAAGTATTTTTTTATAATAAAAAAATTATAGTTCCAAATATATGATTTTTCTATTTTAGGCAATTCCCTTTTATCTAACCATCTATATATTACTTAAAACCAAAGCCTTTTGGCCATGTGTCGCATCCTCGCGCGAAGTTATTTAAGGCAATTCCTTTTTATTTAGCAATCTATCTATATATTACTTAAAACCAAAGCCTTTTGACCACGTGTCGCATCCTCGAGCGAAGTTATTTAAGGCAATTCCTTTTTATTTAGCAATTGTGATTAATTCAAAACTATACAATATTATTTTATTTCATATTAATTACACATTATTATTTCCATTTATTTTTTAAACAATATGATGAATTCAAAAGTATTTTTTTATAATAAAAAAATTATAGTTCCAAATATATGATTTTTCTATTTTAGGCAATTCCCTTTTATCTAACCAATGAGATTAATTCAAAACTTTTTTTAAAAAAATAAAGATAATATTAACTATACACTATTTTCATTCTACATTAATCACACGATATCATTTCTATTTAGTTTTTAAAACAATTGGACGAATTCAAAATCATTTTTTTATAAAAATAATAATATATAGTTCCAAATATATGATTTTTTGGAGCAGCCAATCTAAATATAATGAAAACTATTGTTGATCTTATAATAAACTTAAAATTTGGATTTTCACCCAACCAACCTAATATAAACTACATAAAACCTTAAATGATAAAAAATTTAAACATTTTTTTTAATGATTTCCTCCCAGTCTATATATATAATGAGAAATATTTTTGCTTAGATGTGATAATCACTTTAATTTTATGATTTTCTCCCAATCAACTTAACCTAGGAAAAAATCCAACTAATGACATTTGTACAAGTTCTTCAATTAATCTAGCTATATCTAACTAATAAACCATAAGAATTTTTTATTAGGTGTTATAACCACTTTTATTTTGAGATCGATTTTCACCCAATTAATCTATTATACTCAAATCTTAAACTCATGTAATTTTTACACATTTTTCATAAATATTATTATTATTTTTACTTACTTTATCAAATATTTTTTTCTATTTTATATTAATGTTTGGTAATAGTTTGTTTAATTTTGTAATATTGTAGTAATTTTCTATACTTGCAAAATTTTATATTTATTTTTAAAAAAAATACGCGCCATGGCGCGGAGACTTTACTAGTATATTATTAAATGAGAAGCAATTTCGGAAACTGTCGTCATTTTATGCCAAGTTATTTTAGGTAAGTGTATTTCCATAATAATCTAATTAATTAGCTAGGGTAAATCAATTAACCTATTTATTATTTACCATATATCTCAATCTATATATATATACCCATTAAATTTTATTAATTTATCTATATACACATAAAAAAAATTCAAAATTTTGGTTTATATACATCAAAAGGGGTTTGAATTATCTAAAGTATGATTTTGGTTTAATGATTGTAGATTAAAATTTTCATTTAACATA
Source organism: Persicaria tinctoria (assembly GCA_037127255.1). NCBI lineage: Eukaryota > Viridiplantae > Streptophyta > Magnoliopsida > Caryophyllales > Polygonaceae > Persicaria > Persicaria tinctoria. Next base: position 41,043,232 of record JBANSL010000018.1, read on the forward strand.
TACAATATTTTATATTTTTCTAGCCAAGGGGTTTGAATTAATAAATAACGATACCTATATGTAATTTTTTTATATACTATATTAAATTAAAAGCACGAGAACATATCTTATAAATTATCTCTTTCATCTAAGAGATTTTCGTAAAATTATCTTTAGTTAAATCTTTTATATAATATTATAGTGATAGTATTTTTTTTCTTTCTAATAAGATTATTTTAAATATATACATATATATATATATACACACATCTTTAAACGATAATCATTTTTAATGAGGTGTTATCATTACATTTAATTGTAGTTTTTTAAATTTACATGGGTATCCGGGGCTACTAGCAACTAGCAAGTAACACCCGACTAATCCCATGGGCCCTGAAGTTAACAACTAGGTAAACCCTCCAGTGGCCACCCGGGACGGGAATTCGAACTGGGGACCTTTGGGTACATCCCGCAGGCCGTAGGTCCTTTCCAGCTAAACCAACCTGAAATGGTTTACATTAATTGCAGTTTTTTCAAACAATAAAACTATACATTTTTAATTTTACACTAACTTTTATAGTATTAAAAGTTTACAATATTAATTTGCCATATTATTATGATTTAAAAAATAAACCCCGCAATGGCGCGGGAACTGTACTAGTAGTAGTTAAGAGGCTAGCAAGTAATTCAGGTAAGACGAATCCGAATTCAAGAATGAGTTTATGCTTAGTGGCCAAACTTTACCACAAGAGTCTCATTAGAATTTTCAGTTTATGCTTAAAAGGCGAACATAGACTTATGATTTATGAGTTCGTCTCTAAAAGAAACTTGGATTTAATCTCATTTGAGGTATTTAATCATTATTGATGTATGTAGACATTGACCTATATGAAAAATTAAAATGTTAATCTATGCATGTATCATGTATGTATGTATGGAAAGTTAAGTGGGAGAAAGGTGGGTGTGGACGTACCAAGTTGGGAGTCATATTTCCAACGAGAGGGTGGCAGAAGAAAAGGTCGAAAATGCCCCCTGGGCTTTCATTGTCATGATTTTGGACTTTTAGGAAGAGGGCGGTGCCCTTTTTAAGGGTGTTGGTTCCCTCCCCTCCCCTCGGCTCCTCTAATCTCTACGGAATATTGTATATTAATCCTTTGATCCGCCCTTTCACCCTCCACTTCAGTGTCCTTCCTTCCTTACCCTTTTCGGGCAGGACTCGTATCGATATTACCAAATCCTGTCCACGGTTTTATTTTAACTTTATTATCATTGGGAGTTCAGCGGAGGATCTAGGGTGGCTCAACGGGCCGGGCCTGAACCGAACCGACTCAAACGGGTCGGGCCGAAATCGACAGCCTGATTTTTTGAGAAGGGGTGGCCCGAAGCCCGAACCAAAGACCGAATATTCGGTTACGGTTTTTTCGGTTTTTGGCCCGAAAAAACCGAAATGCCCCTGTAGTGTGTATATGTCCGAATTACACATTGGAAATAATATATATTATAATATATATATTTATATTAATATCGATCTATATATATATATATATATATATATATATATATATATATATATATATATATATATATATATACACACACACACTAATATATTATTATCTCCACTGTAGTATTATGTATATACGTAATATTTTATATATGCAAATTATAGGTATTAGGCCGTGTTTATCAATGGATACTAGGGATACTAGAAATACTAATATTTTATTCTTCTCTTTCCGCCACATCATCCTAGCATCTCATTCTCATTTTTCCTACTTTATCAATAGCATCCCTAGTATCTCAAAATCCATCTTTCCATACCAACTCAATTTACAAATATATCCCTCTCCAACAATTATTTCAATTCTCGATTATATTATTATATTCATTTATTATTATTAAAAAATATTTTTTAATGATTAATTATTTCATTTCTTACATTATTAATTGTTTTAAATTCTTCCATAATTATATATTATTTTTTCAGATAATATTTTGCATATTAATAATCAAAGAGAAATATTTTTTTAAAAATATAGTCAAACATATTCAAAATTGATGTCTACATGTAGATAAAAATGAATATAGTATTATGGTAATTTTTATTTTTATTTTTTCTACATTTTTATTACGAAAATATTGATTTTAATATGTAAAACAAATTCATTCCAGCTCAAATCTAGGCCGTCCATCAGGTCACATGTGTCAACCATGCAACCTCTCCTCCTATAAGCCAATCCCTGCGTGACATGTGTTGCATGTGATGCATATTGTTGCAGGTGCAACAGGACATCTAGGCCGGAAGTATCGATGCTATATAAGTATTGCCCAAGCATCCCTAAGTCCACTGTTTAATTTTTTTAATATTAATTTCTCAAACATCCCCGCTTGTTTTTGCTCCGTTAAACATGCTCTTAGGTATATCTATATACATTGTAACAGTGTAATTTGAATCAAAAAAAGAAGAAGGTATATACACTGTAATAGTATATGTGTATGTATAATACATTTCAAGTCATTGTTTCCTCACGGTTCATTCGGGCCAAAACCGAAATTTTTGGTTCGATTTCGGTTTTCGGCCCGAAACCGAAATTTAATTTTTTGTGAACCGTAGCCCGAACCGAAATGTCTTCAGACTGGACCGAAACCGAATATTCGAATCAGTTTAGGTTCGGTTTTCGGTTCGGTTTACTTTTTGAGCAACCCTAGGAGGGTCTCGTTCATTCCCACCCTCTACGCCGTCCTAATATAACGACAATAATCTCATTACAAAATTAAATGTATGCACTTTTTTCCTGACTATTTCAAAAGAATATTTTTAAGAGATTCAGATAAAAAAAAATTGTATTAACAAATAACTAAAACGAGGTATCATTCTATCTTCAAATAATCAAATAATGGACGCAAACTCAAATATAACATTCGAGCAACTACTTTTTCTATCTTCAATTAGTTTTAAAATTAAAAATATATTAGATTTATTTTTAACTTGTACGAGTCTCGTGTCGTGTGTATATACACTATCTTACCTAAATCCGGAGTTTCATCATACTTTGATAGATAGATGATAGTTTGAAAGATTATTAATCAGCTGTTGAAATTAAAGACATACGGAGTATATTGCAATTTGCAATATCGAGTGACGATAATTAATCGTAAACATTAATAGACTGTCATTACCCATTGACCACGTTTCATCATACAGTGTTTTCGAATGTTATGCCTAATGTAATATAGATGCATATGTACTAGGGGTTTTTGATGCTTGGATGACTAGGCTAGGTAACTAGGACCCAGATCTAAGGTGGCTCAAGCAGTGATGTATAGCAATTGGTTAGACCGGTCAATTGCTAAACTAAAAGAACGATCTTGCTTATGCTCATTTATTTCCGTGAATTGATGCCGAATTTGTGACGAGTAGACTCCAAATTTCCGTTGTTAACTTGCAAATTGCCGTTGATATACATCAATTGGTATTCAGAGACGGGTTATGCTACGCTCTTTGTTTCTTTGATGATACTGATGTTTTGATTTGATGGTTTGGGAAATCTGGGGAGGCGACTGGGATGATGATCCCGATCCATGGGGTGTACAACAACGACACCGACGAGCTTTGCAACAACAAGCTTTAGAGCGTCAACGACAACAAGAGGCTCAAAGGCATCACCTTTGGCTTCAAAGGCAAGAAGAGACCCATCGACAACGCTATCAGATTCGGCTTCTCCAACAAAAAGAGGCTGAGGAGGCACGACGACAAGAGGAAGAGGCACGACGTCAAGCCAACCTAGATGCCGAAATAACGGCTATATGCAAAGAGGTCATGGAGGAATGGATGGCCATGTTCAAGAAGGGCATGAAGGAGCCTTTTGTTGAAATCGTTGCCACGGATTCAGCACAGCGCACTGAACTTGTTTCGCAGATTCCCGTTGACTCCGAACTCTCAATTGAGTCAACTCAATCTTGTTGCGAAGCTGACTCGACGAGCTTTCCAACGGTGGGTCACACGCTGCAAGACTCCCCCGGAAAGGCCTCCGAATTTGTGTTGCAAGCAGACTGCGACAGTGTTCTGCAGGACGAGCATGTTGATTCCGTTGACGAGGATGAGGTACTTGATGATGTGTCTCAAGAGTTAGCGATTGTACCTCTTGAGCATGTTCATGAAGTTACAGTTGCTGAGATTTGTGTGGTCATTGATCCTATTCTTATTGAAGATCAAGTCCGTTCAACGATCGCACATGAAGGTGTTGTTTTTGGGGTTCCTATACCTCGAAATCTCCTGGCACCTATTCCACTCATTCCTCCATCATCTTCTTTGAAGGTTGCTGCTCCTTCCTCGCCGATCATCTCCGACTCGATTCGAGGACGAATCGAAGATAAGAGGGGGAGAATGATGCAGGTCAAGATGGCCTTCTGTGGGTCAAACAACGATCTTGATCCAGACGACGACTCGAGGACGAGTCAATTTCAAATGGAGGAGAATGATGTCATCCTCAAGCGAAAGAAGGAGGCTCCACCTTGGGAGTCGTTAAAGAAACGACGTTAATTATTTTATTATTTATATTTCTTATTTTTTATATATATATATTCTATTTTTAGTAACTTCTATGTTAGTTGGAGTCTAATTATAGAATTGATTATTTTTAGTATTTCTTAGTTAGATTAAATAAGATGGTTAGGATTTTAGATTAAGTTTTATCTTCTAGGTTTATTTATCTTTAGGATTAAATTTCTATCTTTATCAACCTAAATTCTATCTTGCACGGTAGAATTGGTTCTTAGGTTTTCTATTTAAACATTGTAGTTCTATTGAATTAAATTAGATTGAAATAGAATTAAGAACCCCTTTATGGATTAAAGGGTTCTTGGTTATCAATCCAAACAACTATCAAAGCTCTTGTGTCTTGAGAATTTTCGGCCTTCACCATTCACCGGCCCTCACCTTGTTCTTGTCGAGATCGAGGAAAGATCACCGAGCAGCCCTACTCGACAACCCCAGCGCACCCGAGAACTCCCGTGCTTGGCGGCATTCGCAAGCAAAGTCGCTCCCAGCGAGCGAGGCCTCTCCTGGCGCCTCGTCTTCGCTCCGCGTCTCCAGCGCTCAAGCTCCCAGGCGCGCTCGCTCCGCTCTCGGTTGCTGGCTAGCTCGCTCCCAGCGAGAGATCCCGCGCGCTCCCACACCCGCACACCCTGAGGCCGAAGGCCTGTGTGCCCAGCTCCTGCGCTCCTGAGATCTCCGCACCCAATCCCTCGCTTCTCTCTTTCTGTCGCTAAATCTGTAGCCTTTAATTGCGGGAATTTTCTAAGTTTAGAAACTGTCGCTATTTCAGAATTTTAATTACTTGTTTGATTTGTTCCAATCAGGAGATATCAAAGAGCATTGCAAGATCTTAGCAAATATACGGCGTGGTTCTTGATCTGAAGCCCACAGGCGAAGGATCGGGTATTCCAAACGTATCAGGCAGGGTTCAAGTGGAAGAGACTCGGCCAAGGCAATGGGTTCCATGGTGCTAAGCTAAACCTGAAGTGGTTCTATGACCAAAAGCTGAAGCTAGAGGCGTCGGCCCATCTCTGTAGCTTTGGCCCAACTCTCTGCTCTCTCTCGACCCACCTGTTTCAGAAGGCTCACAACGGCTATCTTAAGCTCATGACCTCGCTTGATGAAACGCTGCGTTTCCTTTAGTTAGGGCTCGGGTATATAGCCTTGCCTTCTGAAAACCCTAAAGGGTTGAGAGCTTCATTCCAACGCTTCCGCTTCTGAAGAGAGAGAGAGAGAGAGAGAGAGAGAGAGAGAGAAACCCTAGAGGCGATCTTGGCGATCCGCGGCGACGCTCGCTGTTCCATACTCCGACGAGCTTGATTCTCAAGCTCCTGACGTGATCCAAGGATTCCGAGCTCATCATAGGAAGAAGAAGTTGCTTGGTGCTCCACCTCGGCTCTTCACCAACTTCAGTTCGTCTTTGTCTTCTCAGATGGAGTGAAAGGGAGTATCTGGATTTTGTGCCTGGTGTACTCCTTGTTCGGTATTTAGGATTGCCTCTACACTCCAAGACCATAACAGTGGCTGAATATGAAGGTCTATATGACAAGATTGGTTCACTCCTTCAGTCATGGGCAGCTAGAAGGTTATCTTATGCAGGAAGGCTTCAGTTACTTAAAGTCGTATGTGGTAGTGTCACCACGTTTTGGAGCCAGGTGATGGTGTTGCCAAAGGGAGTGATGGATCGGATTGAGAGCATGTGTAAGAGGTTCTTGTGGAATGGAAATATGGAAGGACGAAAATGTTTAGTGAAATGGACAGATGTGACGAAACCATTCAAGGAAGGAGGTCTAGAAATCAGAGAACTTCTTTCCTGGAATAAAAGCATCCAAGCAAAGCTAATAGGTGATATTGCACTACAGAAACCATGTATTTGGACTACCTGGTGTGGTCAGAATCATCTAAGGGGAGAATTTGTATGGAATGTGCAAAGGAAAGTTGATGATTGTTGGCTTTGGAAGAGTCTACTAACCACCAGAGATGAAGTGAAAATGATGTTGTAGCCGGGTAATCCCTCGTCGCTCTCGCTTGGTTCAATACTAGGGCCGAGTGGAGGGGTCTCTAGCTCCAAACTGTACCATCAGCTTTGTAGCAGGCATGAAGATGTGCGATGGGGTGAGCTCATTTGGGGAAGATTGCAGTGCCGAAAGTGGGCTTTTATCGTTTGGCTTGCCTCCATCAACCGACTGAGCACTGGAAGGAGAGTTAAGCATTGGAAGGGGATTGATGCGGCCACGTGCTTGATATGCAAGAGTGCGGAAGAGAGTGAGGAGAGCCTTTGGTTCAACTGCCCGGATGTTCAGAATCTGGTGTTCGATTGGGTTGGTATCTCATGCCGGCATGCCAGCATCCATGATTGGCTAAACTGGTTTGCTGATGAACCATTGAAGACGCAAAGATCGCAGCTATTTCAAGCCAAATTGTTAGTATTTGAAGCAACAATTTATTACTCATGGATGCATAGAAACAAACTTGTATTTTGTGGTGAACAATTTGAACCTAAAGTTTGTGCTTTACACATTATTACTAGTTGTCGTTCCCGTTTTTCAGCTAAGTGGAAATGCAAACCACTGGTTAAAAGATTGGAACAACAACTTAGGTGGGAAGTATAGGGTGGTTAGGTTTACTTGTAGTAGTGGGTGCGTGTAGGTAGTATATGGTCGAGTGAGAGATATTAGAAGTAGGGTGGGAGGATGATGATGTATTGGGGGGTATATAGGGACCCTTTTGGAGTTAGTCCCTTACTTTTGTATAAGACCCATGGTTTGGTCTTATTTTTTGTAACTTGGTTTTACACCATATCTATATATTTACCATTTCAAGAAAGGGAGTATTTGTTCCTATACTTCGAGTTTCTCCTTGATTACCTGTTTGCCTGAGCCGCTAGATCTAGGGTTACTTTCTAGTTTGTCTATCATCTGTATCCATGTCTTGTATTCAATCATACTTAGTGGATTCATGGGTTTGAGTCTCTCCCTCTTGAGGCTCCGCAGAGTAGGGTAACCGAACTGCGTCATCAATCCTTGTGTCCTCTCTCTCGCTTCCGTTTATCTGTGCTTAGCTCTTCATTATCTCTGTTTTAGGGTTTAGATCCGAAATCTGGTTTTAACATCGGATATAAAAATAGTCTATCAAAAAGTGCTGCTCTTATTTTAAAAAATAAAAATAAATTAACGTCTTTCTAGTTGATGTTGTTAAATCCGAGTTTTGTAAATGCCTATTTTAGTTGTTCCATTCAATTATCTATGAATGATCTAGTGATAAATTTGGTGGTTCGGGTGAGGAGTAAACGAATAATCAATAAATAATTAAATATTGGTTTTTGTTTTCTTAAAGGCTGATTTGCATGGATATACCCCATTTCATGGTCCACTTTGCAGAAATAACCTACACCCAAAAAATTGGAAAATGAATGACAATTTGTCATTCTTGCAAATTAATCTCAACAGGTTGTCGGCTACACTTTGCACAAACAGGGAAAGAGGGTATGAAAATTTTGGACATGTGTCGAATGGAAAGAGGGTGGGAGAGAGAGAGGGGAGAGAGAAAGAGATCCATTTAATTGTTTTAAACTAAATTTCAGGCATTTTTATTTGTTAAAGTTAAAAAATAAATTTATTTTTGAACTTACTTTAATTTTATCTATCTATAGACACCCACTTTGTATATGTTTATGGAAAAAAATATTTCGAAGTAAAGTTTGGTCTATATCGCATCTTGATCTCAATTTGGAGTATGACATGGATAACCATTTGGATGGCAAATACAACAATTCAGTTGGCACAGAAATTCACACAACTGGCAAGATAAACCAGAAAACCTGGGCAGAACCGACAATCGTTGCTCCGGAGATGAAAGGTAAAGCTCCCGACGTGGAAACGATTAAACAATTAAGACCTAAACCAAAAACTACAAAGTACTAAAGTTCCTAACCAATACATAACAAGTTAAGTACAAAACAACATAATGGGTAGAACCGACAATCGTTGCTCCGGAGATGAAAGGTAAAGCTCCTGATGTGGACATGGAGGAGGGGGAAATGCTCATAGAGGAGAGCATGTCGTTTGGGTCTGTCAGGAGCAAGATAATGGAGACAAGCAGATACCCGTCTTGGGGAGAGTTCCTTCCCCGGAAGCGTCGGAGGACATAAGCAAGCGTGGTGTGGCAAGGTGAAAAAATTGATGTCTAGTTGGGTAACTCTTCTTTTGCGTAGTCGAATGTAGTATTTTGTTAGTTTACTTGTAACTCAATGACACTTTAGGATTTTGGTGGTTTTGAATATACATAACTGGCCGTTTAGTTTGTCGACGATGCAAAAGACAAATGTATTCGATTTTTTGTTTACTAGCCAGTATATGATTTCCCCTAGCCAATAAAATCAAAGTCTATGCTAATAAGATAATAACCCCTAACACGTCTTATTTATCTCATAAACTTCTCATCCTAAGTATATCGACCATTAAACTCAAACGAAATGCGTCATAACGCAGAATTGACAATAACCATCCATAACACATATAAACAAGTGACCACAAGACCACAACATACCTTATCAGTAATCAAACACAAGTCATCCAAAAGGTGGAAACGATTAAACAATTAAAACCTAAGTAAGTGTGGAATGGTAAGGTCATCATATGCCACTCGTCGTACAAACGCCTTTTCTTTTTAGTCGGCGAAGGATGGTTTTTGTTATTTTGCATGAACTCAAGGTAAAGTATGTGGTTGTCTATTTTGTTTGCCTAAGATGTGAAACCCGAATATTTGCGATGCAAATTACTAGCCAGTAGATACTATTATCTAGCCAATGACAACGATGTCTTACCCAATGTAGAAGTAACCCCTGTCGGATCTCGTCTTAGCCAATATAAGACTAATCCCTGTCAGATCTTGTGTCAATCTCAGAAACTTCCCAACAGCAGGATAGACAATATTAAGCACAGACTAAAGCAGTCAGAACAACATTCAGAACAACCAACCATAAAACCATCCATACATAAATCCAGAACATAAGGGATTAGCCATCAAAAAGGGAGGAAACGTTTTAGACCTAAAACAAACACAACGAAGTACTAAAGCTAAAGCCGACTGCTTTCCTTCAACATATATCCAGGAGGCCCATATTTGAGAAGTGGTTAGACCTCCCTCTAAAGCTAATGTCGGCCGCACATATATCCCACTTCACGATTAATATCACCAACACAAATACAACAATATGAAGTTGCATACGAGTCCACATGCATGATTGTCTTGCCAATATCAGATCACGTTTGATTCCTAACACAACAAAAAGTCTTCCCTCCTTTAACTCTAGTCATGGCCGCTCGGTGTGAACTTGTGACATCATTGAACAACCTGTTCAGAGGTTGGTAACACCAATGACAGTAAATAAAAAAAGCTAGCCAGTACTGAAATAATTCTTGCCATTAAAAAAAATGCATGCCATGATAGAAATGCCAATTTACCTGTAAGCATGTGATTTAGTTACTAGTTGGAGAGCAGAAGCAGTTTGGGTTGCGAGGCAATGGCGATTTACACCCTGCAGATTGATACACCTCTTGTTAAAACAGGTGTTCAATCCTCCATAACTATACTGGAAAATAGGATTCCAGATTTTTATCCACATTACTTAATCTTGCCAACAAAATCTAAGAAAGATATTTGACATCTTCTCCATTATTATCCCCAATTCAAGATTCAATTGATTGTTCTTGGTAGAAATCAGCTATGCAGTCCCCTTCAAAAAGATCTTAAGAGTTTCAATTAGTTTAAAACTCAAACTAATAAAGATACATTCTTGAAGTTGCAAACCAACTTTTAAGCAAAATACTTAATGCATTCCACCCGGCACCACATTTACAACCACAACCCACCATTTCTGCAAGTTGAGTTCTAATTAGGAAAACAGAAAATTACCCTCTTTCTTTTTCTTTTTTAAGAATTGAAAAAAGAAAGCGAGTAATTTGGGTGAAATTAAAGTAAACCACTGCCAATCTTTCTCAAAATGAATCAACAATTGAACCTCAAAGGTTCGATTTTTAACACTGGCAGAAAATTAACAGGAGGCAAGAAAATTAATATGCAGCTCGTCGTTCAAGGTCCGCCATAGATAGAGAGAGAAGGGGAGGGAGAGAAGCGCTCACTGACTCCAACCCACGTTCGGGCTTGCCGAATTCGATCCATTCCTCGAGGAGGGCGACTTCATTGGAGGGCGAGAAAACGAACAAGGAGGGAGGGGAGATGAGGGCTCGGTGTGGGGTCAGGGGGGGCATGAGCCGGTTGGGTTCTGGGCTGGGGGGTGCGGGTGAGGGTGGTGGTTCAAACAGTGGTGGTTGGGTGGCCGGAGGTGGCTCGTGGAGGGCAGGGAACGACCGGAGAGAAGAAAGAGGCGGGGCGGTGAGGGTTTTGTTCAACAAGAATGGTGACCTGTGAAAGGGGGTCATGTGAACCGGTTATTTTTGCCAATTTATGGGCTTAATTGCTACTTTTGTAAATTTTCAAGGGGAATGTCATTTTTGCAAAGACCTCAAATATTTGGTATGTTAGATGCTATTTACTGTTTCTTAAAATCGTGGTAAAGCAAGAAATCTACGACACTACTATTCAAAAAGTCATTTTGTATTAAAAATTTATTTTTAACATAACAAGTCAAATGATCTTCATTGAATCATTATTGATGGATTGATCCAATAAAATAAGAGGATATAGTGATAAATTTGACGGTTCAAGTGAGGAGTAAATGAATAATCAGTAAATATTGGTTTTGTTTTCTTAAAATCAAGACACTATTCAAAAAGTCATTTTGTATTAAAAATATATTTTTAACATAACAATTCAAAATACTAAATAACATTTATATTTTAATAAATTAAGAGGTTAAAAATAACCGATGACGAAGATATGGTTAAGAGAAAAAAAAATCACAAATCAAACAAAAACAAAAATACAAACACAACTTAACCAACACCAAACAGGTCAACTCACACTAAACCATTGTATACGTCGATAATAATTGATACGGTTTTTCTATCCTATAGTCTAAAGGTATAAGATAAGATCCTAAATTGGAAAAGATAACATATTAAAAATATAAGACACTAAAAATCTAATTTAAAATTTAACTAATGCTTTTTAATTAAAAGTTTACTTTTTTATAAATTGGACATCTATAGAAAAAACGTAATTTGTATATGAAACTATGAAAGTTTTATCTTAAGAATGTGCTTCACAAGTTCACATTATTGAGTGAAATTTCGAACAAAAGAGAAACATATAGACTGCAATAAAATGGAGTAAAATTTATTTTTAATTTCCCAACAAACAAAGTTTTTGTTTTCGATGGAGGTTTTGTAAACGAATTGTCAATTGGTTCAAAATTTCAAACTTATCCCCGCAGAAAACGACAAAACCGATCCAAAATCCCGACAAGTTTCATCAGGGGTGACTGGATGCGACACGTGGACGGTCAGATTCGCACGGCGATGGCTCCCTCTCGCCGAGTTTGGTAGACTAGACTAGAGAACTTGGACCCGGGGTTCGGACTTCGGACTGACGGGGAGAATCCTAACTATGGTTAACCTCTCTCCGCAGTGAGCCTGACCACCAGCTAACCATGGTTGAACCAAAGAATCGCCGCTAAAACTTATCAGTACTGTAGTTTCTCTATTGATTGCCGTGTTGTGTTGTTGTGTGTATAATTTTTGGTTAGTGTTTCCACACTTCACTTTCAACCTCGCTCTTCCCCACACCACGCCCAAATTCCCAATTCCGCCGCCGTATGAGACCTTCCATCCGCCATGGGAATCAAAACTCGAGCTTTCGTTGAAATTATAAGGGGATAATAAGAGAACAAAAGCTACCAAGCTTTCCCCCACCCTCCTTTTTTCTGGATTTGTATATTCTCAAAGCATTGAGAGAGAGAGAGTATCTACTTTCTCTAATCTCCATGCCTAGCTTTTCCGCTCTCTCTCGCCTTTTCAACTGTGCTTTGATTCTCGCATCCAGCTGAATCCGAACCTTTCGAAACTGGACTCCATTTTTGCTTGAAAAAAATAAAAAGAGAGATGATGGAGCTAGCAGCTAATTCGTCGCCGCCATTAACAACCGCCTCGAAAGCTTCAGCTGAGGCCAGCACGGTTTCCTCCTCCGGTAATCAAATGGCGGAGGGTCATCAGCAGCCGCCGCCGAAGAAGAAGCGGAACCAGCCCGGTATGCCTGGTAAGTGCATCACGATTTCCACATGTTCCCAAATTTTATAGTTTTTTTTAGGGTTTGGTGAGAGTGAGAATTTTGGGGACTTTCAGATCCGGACTCTGAGGTGGTGGCTTTGTCGCCGAAGACGCTCATGGCTACTAACCGGTTTGTTTGCGAGATCTGCGGGAAAGGGTTCCAACGCGATCAGAACCTGCAGCTGCACCGCCGGGGCCACAACCTGCCATGGAAGCTCCGACAACGGGGGACAAAGGAGGTGAGGAGGAGGGTGTACGTGTGCCCGGAGGTGAGCTGCGTCCACCACGACCCAAAGCGAGCGCTCGGCGACTTGACGGGGATCAAGAAGCACTTCTGCCGGAAACACGGCGAGAAGAAGTGGAAGTGCGAGCGGTGCTCTAAGAAGTACGCGGTTCAGTCCGATTGGAAGGCCCACATGAAGACCTGCGGAACCAAGGAGTACAAGTGCGACTGTGGTACAGTCTTCAGCAGGTAATCAATCACTGATCTAATTAATTCGATCACTCCGTTTTACACTAAAAAGTTTTGATCTTTATGTTGGATGTTCGCAGGAGGGATAGTTTCGTGACGCACAGGGCGTTTTGTGACGCGTTAGCTCAAGAGACCGTGAAGGTCCAGGTCCAGGTTCAGGCTAATGGGGAGAGATTTGCCGGAGTCTCGACCGGCGGAGAGCCAATAAACGGGAGCAGCAACTGTTCGGTGTCGGCCAGTTCACCTCCCGATGCGGAGGCGATAGCGGTGACGGCGCTGTCTAGCTCCGTTCCATCTCCTGTTTTATCCATTCAAAGTTCAGGTACAGTTTCTTTGGTTTGCATAATTGATTGTGTTGTTTCACTGTCAGCTCTGTGTGCATTGACTACATTGATGTGGATTTTGGAGTCCTTTGAAAAATCAAAACTAGTACTCCGTAGTAGTAATTGTAATGCTATTCACAGATAGTTCCATCCTCCCAATTAAATACACAGTACAATAGTGAGTAGTTTGTTTGTGGGTTTCTGATCCCTGTGACTGTGAGGTTAGGTTTTTGAGGGGTTCAAATTAATGGCTGCAGTATCTTCTGTGGAAATTGGAGGGTTAGGGTTTGGTGATGGTGATGGTGATGGTGTTGTGTTATTATTGCTGTCTTCATATGATCATGGGGGTAAATGGGGTTCTGAGCTTAAAAAAGTAGCTTTTGTGTGCTGAATCAAACTGGGTGGGTGTGACAAAACAGCTCCACTGAATCATAGAGAGAGATGATTACTGATTAGTGTTTCCTCTTCCTCACGAGCAGTGATGATATATATTGATATTGAACTGAACTCAATTAACAAGGGTGTGTTAGTTTTTCTGTAAAAAATTAATTGATAGGAAAAAAAGATTAAAGGAAGAAGTACTGTTGCTTTACCAATTACCCTATAATCTCTCCATTATTGGCTTCTTTTTTACTATCTGCATCTCATCTTGTGATCATGGATTCTGAACTTTTACCCCCTTTCCTCATTCTTGGTGGATGCCAACTCAGAACCTCCACAAACCCCAAACACTGTCATTGCGCCGACAATGCCCGCCACCGACCCGACTTCCACCTCTGCCGTCAATGGTAATGTGGTATTCGGAAGCGTATTTGCCCCGTTATCTGGGTTGGGGCAACAGCAGCCACAAGCCCAGCTGCACCAGGATTCTCAATTCTCCTCCTTGATCGCCGCCATGAGTAGCAGCTCCGAGGCCCAGCCAGGTGCCTTCGCATTGGCGTCCCCGTTAGACCAGCCGTCACTCTCCCTTTCCTCCCTTTACCAATTCACCCAGAATGCACCCTCTCTCTTCTACCAGCAGCAGCAGCAACCGCAGTTTCAGCAACCTACGCCTCAGCCCGCAATGTCAGCTACCGCGCTGCTCCAGAAGGCCGCGCAGATGGGGCCGACTGCCTCGGCTAACTCTTTTCTCTGGGGATTCGGGCTGTCCTCGGCCGGCCAGCACGATGGCGGTGGCGCCACCTATGGGGTAGTGAAGAATGAGACCGTTGGCGGTGGCGGTGGGCTTCAGCTGGATGGGGGCTTTATGGGATCGGGCCCAATGATGAATGATAAGCCGGGTGGGCAATTTGAGGCTAGGCCCACTACACTTGATCTATTCGGTCTTGGGATCGGGCCCAGTGGCGGTTCCCCTAATGGTTTGCCGACATTCCTTACACCGTTCAATGATGGGCTGGATGTGGGCTCCTTTCGAGATGGCCCACCTGAGAGGAAGTAAATCCGGTTGATCCTTCTTGTGATATATTTATATATGTAATTAAATTAATTTTGCAGTAGGGAAAAAGGGTAGCCAATATTTCTCTCTCTCTCTTTTTTTTTTACATTTAAAACTTTTAATTCCAATTTAAAAAAATTTTGTTTCTCCTTTTTCGTGCCCATGATGAGCTAAGCGCCTAAGCCCCATCCGTGGATAGAACGAATTTTATTTGCTTGTTTATTATGCAGGCGTTTTTAAGGTTACATGTATTGATTGTTGAGTCTTGTTTTTAGTTCAAACTTGGGGAGGAAAATGTGTTTCTTTCTTCTTCTTTTTTGGTAAATAGCCTCCCAGCTAGTACATTTTATTTTATTATGTAAAGACAGCAGTTGCTTAAAAAAATAAGTATTACCCATGTTTGCTTAAAAAGATAAGTATTACCAAGAGAAAAAAAACCCTTTCAGAGCAGAAAAGAACGCGCTGCGTTCCTAATACACGCGTCCCCAAAATCGATCTCCAAACCCCAAATCCCTAAAAGCTATGTTGAAATCCAGCGAGTTTTAATCCGTTTCAAGCCTCAAAATTCATCTCGATGTGGAATCGAGTCTCATTCCTGGCGTCCCCACGCTCCTGAAACCACATTCATCTCCTCCCTCTCCGGCTTTTCGGGTGACCCTCGTGGTTTTCGTGAATGGTGGTCGTCTTCCTAATAGCCTTGAATTCGACTGTAGTCGCTTTGAATTGGTGGGGAAAAACTTCAGAAAGAGGAAAAAAGGAACTCACCGGTTGTGGGGATGGTGGTGTGTAGTGTTGTTGTGTGCTCGGCGGTGGTCGTTCCTCATTAGCGCCTCGTTCTGCCCTAGATGGAGGTATTGTGTGGTTCCATCTTTTAAGCTTCTCCTTTCTCTCTATTTTTCTCAGTTTCTTTCCTGGACTTGGTTGGTTGGGTTGAGATGCCACAACTCTCTTCCCTTCTCATTCCCTTCTTTCATTCATCAAAAAATCTAATAACATTCTTTTCTGTTTCTGTTCTGACTCTGAGTTGAGCTCGGCCGGAGATGGCAAAGGAAAACAACCCATGGATTCCGCGACTATCGCCAATCCATTAAACACCCCCCAAAAGGGCCCCAAATCCCGCCTCGGCGGAGTGCACTCCTTTGTGGAGATTTTTCTCCGAAAGGTTGGTGTTGTTCTATATCTACAGTGTACTGTTGGCAGGAAAGACAAGCGAAGAAACATTGCTAAAGAAGATCTCAAAACCATCCCTGTTTTGGTCCAGGTGATATCAGCGGGCACTCATTCTCTTTGGGTTCGTTTGTTATCAAGGTATTACTACCTGTGATGGTTCAATCATTCTCTATGATAGAGTTAAATGTATTGTGAACAAATGTTGTTTACTTAAATGGATTCGGCAGATCATCTTTGTCGGTTGGATGATAGATACGAAGGTTTGTGATCTGGCGTTTATTGAGTTTAAAAAGTGTGAACTTTCTAGCTATGCTTTGAGGATATGCAGGTTGATTGGTTAGTTTGGTTGGTTTATAGAGCTTAGTGATGTGTTGAGAGCTTGGGTTGATAGGATTTTTTGGTGGGTACGCCTTTTTGATATACGGTTCCCTTTTTATGAGACCCCCGTGTTTGGTCTCATCTTTTGTAAATTGGTGTTCTACACCTCATCTATCTATTTACCTTTTCAGGCTTTGAGGATATGCATTTCCTCTCGGCATTTTGCTAGGAAAAAACCAACTCATGTGTTTATTACTGGTAAATCTATCATCCCTTGTTGGCCAAGACGACTACTCCCTTGCGTGCTTTGGTTTGTTTTGGATGGTGAAATTAATTCTCGAGTCTACTCAACCCAACTCATCCCATTCTCAATCTTGTTAAATAAAGTATGTATCTCGTTAGTGTTTACTCGCCCTCACATGTGTTGTTGCATTTATAAAGACCCATTCCTCTTCTTTGTGATGGTGGTTCATGGTTTCTTAGTTGGCTCTGGGGTGAGTTTATCCCTCGGCTTTCCTGTTCCTCGCTTGTACACTTTTACACGTTTATTCTTTTCTTCTGGGCAGTCTTGGATGTGCTGTTATGTCACTAGCTGTTTGTGTACTATATGGACTTTTTCTCAATCTATAATTGGTGGCAAACTCATGATTTTTCATGGCTCATATTGGATTTTGGTTAATCCATATGTACTACATCGTAGGAATTCTATGCTCTTCGGTTGTAATCGTGAACTAGTGTGGTTGTTGGGTGTTCTCGCAACCTCTCCTTGTAAAATATGGTCATGTATGTTATCGGTACTTACACTTCCTTGTATGTTATTGGTACTTGCATTTCAATGGTCTCGTCTCAATTAAATTGGTATTTTGATATGAGGATCCATACACCTTGTCCTCATATCTCAGAAGGTTATATATGAAGATCGCCTTTTGGAACTGTAGGGGCATAGGGAAAAGAACATTCTGGACGGAAATTGATAGTCTCTGCAAAAACAACCACATCTAATTAATAGCTCTCGCTGAAACAAAACATGAATCCATTCCTAATGATAAAAATTGGAAAACCGTTGGCTTTGACGAGGCTATTTGGTCACCTACCATTCGCCGTTCGGGAGGCCTTGGTATTCTTTGGAAATCATACCATCTATCAAATGAAATTATCACCATTGACATTCATTTGCCACGTATTATTGGTCTTCTGTACGAAAATTTAAATGACATGTTTCGATGCCTTCTTTTGTTTGTTTATGCCCTGCCGAATTCCCAGGATAAAGATTCATTCTGGGATTTATTAACTTCGATTGTAAGGGACTCTCCTATTCCTTGTATCGTCATAAGAGATTTAAAAGAAATCTTGTGTAGTGATGACAAGTTGTGCGGAGTTATTCCCCGCCCCTCCCTATTCACTAGGCTTCTAGAATTTAAAAATACGTGTTCTCTTTTAGATATTCCTACATTCGTTAACCCATTCACCTGGAGAAAAAGTCCTGACGAGGAAGACAATATCCATGAAAAACTGGACCGTGTGCTAGTGCCTCACCAGATTATCCAGAAATTCCCTAATCTAATTACTTATAACGGGGCCTTTTCATCCTCCAATCGCTGTCCTATATCAATAACTCTTGAAAATGGCTTGATCTTTAAAGCTCCTCCTTTCAAGTTCGAGAACGCCTGGCTTCAACGGAAGGACTTTCGGAACATTGTTAAGCAAGCCTGGCGAGCCTCTTGCCCTGGCGCACTTATGTATCAATTGATGTTTAAACAGAAAATACTCAAGAAAAAAGCTAAGGACTGGAATAAGCATACATTCGGAAATATTTTCCGACAACTAAATGAGGTGGAAAATGAACTTATTCAACTTCAATCTACCCAAGTCAGGGGTAATATCCGATCAAATAATAACAATAGAGAAAATAGTCTGATTACTAAAAAGGAAAAACTTCTCTTGTTCCAAAAAACCTTTTGGAACCAAAGAGCTAAAACAAAGCATCTCAAGCTCTCGGATTCTAACACATCGTATTTCCATCGGGTTGCGTCTGGGCGTAGGCACAGGAAACAAATCCGAAATATTACAACAACATAAGGCACTATGATTATAGGTAAGGAGAATGTGAGAAATGAGATTAGGAGAAACTTTCAGAAGAGATTTACAAAAGAGTCGACAAATGATAATCTATTAAATGAAATGCTACACCTAATCAACCCGTCTATAACTTATGAGGAAAATGATTTCCTTATTCGGATTCTGTCCAATCCGGAAATTAAAAGTGTGGTGTTTAGTCTCGGAATTAATAAATCACCCGCCCCCGATGGCTTTACAGCTGAATTTTACAAGAAAATTTGGGATATTGTAGGTATTTCCATTATTAAAGCAGTGAAGGGTTTCTTCCATTCGGGAAAACTTTTAAAACAAATAAATCATACGTTTATCTCTCTCCTTCCCAAGTGTGAGAGCCCCACCAATACTAGTCATTATCGCCCAATTAGCTTATGCTCTACGCTCTACAAGATAATATCAAAAATCTTAACAGAAAGACTCAAATCTGTTATTGGTAGGATTATCCACCCCCTACAAGGGGCCTTTGTGTCGGATAGGGCTATTCAAGATAATGTGCTAGTGGCGCATGAAATCTTCCACTCCAAATCCCGGAGGGGTCGCGAGGGATGGGTGGCAATAAGATTAGATATGGAAAAAGCTTATGATAGAGTAGACTGGAATTTCACGAAGAGGGTATTAGAAAGATTTGGGTTCCACGACACTTTTATCTCCTGGATTATGGAATGCGTTACTAGAGTGTCTTTCTCAGTTCTTGTTAACAATGGACCCACATCCATGTTCTTTCCAACCCGTGGTCTTAGGCAAGGAGATCCTCTACTCTCTCCCCCTTCCTTTTCATCCTTGGCGCCAAAATTCTCGCAAGGAGACTTTGTGCTGAAGCATTATCATTTAGCAACCCGATAGGTTTCTCCTTTGGTAGAAATGGCTCGTGTATTCCTTTCCTTTTTTTCGCGGATGACATTATCATCTTTGCAAAAGGTAGCGTGGATGATGGACAAAAAGTTAAAGGAATAATTGATGTGTATTGTAAAGTTTCTGGACAAAAAATTAATCACCAAAAGTCGAGTTTCCAAACCACTAAAGGTATATCCAACACTAGAATTGCTGAGCTACGAAATTGATTGAATATTACTAACGAAAGCTCGTTGGAAAAATATCTCGGTTGCCCTATTATTAATGGCAGAGTAAACAAAAATACGTTTGAAGATATTGTTTGTAAGTCTATAGAACAGCTCTGCAAGTGGCGTGCGAGCGCCTTATCTCAACAAGGCCGAGCAGACTTAATCAACTCAAACCTTTCTGCTAAATCGCAGTATATTATGCATAATTTCATGCTACCAAACTCAATACATAAAGAGCTAGATCAAATTAATAGAAAATTCTTCTAGAATAAAGATCTGCAATATCGACCGCTTATAAGTTGGGACAGGATTTGTCGACCAAAAAAGTGTGGCGGTTTAGGCCTCAGAAAATCAAAAGAAATGAATGAGGCCCTCCAAATGAAGTTACTACGAAAATTTTTGGCGGAACCAGATAATGTTTGGGTCACGCTGATTAAACAAAAGTACTTACGATTTGCTTCCATATTTGATTACAAGAAAGGTGGGGATATGAAATACCCCAAATTATTTTTGGGATATTTCTTTAAAGAATATTATATTATGTTATGTGAATTTGGGAAGCCAATAAATTCACATAAGATATATAATATAAATTAGAGTAATTATATTACTTTAATATTCTTCTCTAAACTTTCTTGCTATTTAATTTATTTAATTTATAAAGTTAAATTAAATAATATTTCTCTCCGCTAAATATATATTGCTATATAGATTTTCATATATATAGTATATAATCAAATCTATATTTCATTTCTATAAGAGGCAACCCAATAAAAGGGCCTATTGTTGACCCAATTTGTGTATTTAGATGTCCAGAATTTTCAGGCCAAAGGTAAGCCCAGAGTAGGGGTGGAAATGTGGCGGGTTATGAGTGGATGAAGCCACTCCATCATCCGCCCCGCGGGTAAATAATCTCACCCGCTCCACCCATCACCCGCAAACTTCTTCACCCTCATCCGCCCCGCGCGGGTGATGCGGGTGGAGCGGGTACCCAATGGGTGTAGTGATGATTTTTTTAGTAACTTTGAAAGATGAATAAAAACTTAAATTTTAATTTATAAATACTACAAATATAAGTTTGTGGAATTAAAATATGTGTTATACACTCATACATCACAATAACGTGTTACCTAAAATTATAAAATGAAACTAAAATATAACGGAACTGGAAGAGTAGATTGTAGCAGAATCGCATGTTTTACCTTTTCAATAATTAAGTCGATTCACCACAATATCGTAGCATGCACATGAGCAAGTAAAATTATATGTTCTCTATTAAACATGTAAAAAAAAATAAGATAGACAACTACAATTAGAGAAAAATAACTTACAATTTCAATTGGAAGGGTAAAATAGTAAAATCACACCAACATATAGATATATTTTTAGGGTTTTAAGCGGGTATGCGGTGCGGGTGAATGGTGCGGGTTAATAGGTGGACTATTGGGGCGGGTGATGGGTGAAAAATCTTCACCCATAATCCATCCATTACCCGCTTCACCCGCACCCGCTCCACCCGTCAACCACTTTTTTACGGGTTTTCGCCCGCAAAATTAATGCGGGTAGAGTGGGTGGAGCAGTTACCCGCGGGTAATTTCCAGCCCTAGCTCATAGTATAGTGTTCCACTTGCTTCCTTTTAGTTGAGCGAAAAATGCCCATTTTTCCCCGTATGAGCTACGGTAAAACCGTAAAACAAGGGTTATCCCCAATCTCACCCAACTATTCCGAGATCTCCTCCAAGCTCAGCCGATCGATCCTTTTCATCTCTATCCCTATGCAGTTCAACAATATAAATAGAGGGGAGGACCCCATCGATCTCCACACCAACACAAGCATCCTCTTTATTCTCCTCTCCCACTCCTCTCGACAGTCCCCGTGAACAGCCGCCGAGTCATTGCAATCGGGATCCGTAGCTGTCCACCGCCGGCCACCATTGCAACTGTCCTCACCCGAGCCACTGCAGCACCGCCTTGCCGGAGAACAGAGGGTCGAAGCCGCCCGAGTCGCCCCAATTTGTCGCTGCACTCACGCATCGACGCCGGAGGAAGAGCACCGCCTTCGATCCTTGTCCGAGGGCCGCTTCTGTACCGTCACCGTCACCACTGCTTCCCTGCACCACCACCGTCGCCAACCGCCGCGCCGAGGCCGCCCAAGCGCTGCCTTCAATCCCCGCCGAGGAGCTTCGTCCGTGCGTTCCTTGTTCGTCTGTAAGTGAATTCAAGAAGAAGGCCACGGGATTTTTAATCTCTTTTGATTAAATCACAAAAATGTCCCTTGTTTTATACAATTTCCGTTTTTAGTCCTAAATTAATTACTTATTAAGTTAAGTGGCCAATATTTCTAAATTATTCAATTCTTGCCCATTTTAGCGACACCAAGGAATCTCGAAGCACTCACGCCGGATCCCGCTCCCCGAGCAATTCATATTGATATATAATATTTAACTTTATAGAATTAATTCAATTTCAAATTGAGTTAAGTAAAGTTAATTTCGTAAAATATCAATATTAATATTCCTTTTTCCGTTGGATTCGATAGGTGCTAAAATCTCGTCTGGTTGTCATCAGCTGATCATCGAAAGTCAAGACAAGTGATTTCGTTCATCGCCCTTTGCGTGTTTCGTGATTCTTTTGATGTGCCTTTTAAATTCTTCTGTGTCGAATGCGGTTATGTGGCCAATTTTCTTGCCAATTTCGATAAATTGCATACCCTCTGCTTGATGTAATTTATCTATTTAATCATAAATTGACATGAGTTAAATTAATGGGCAATTATTGAAGTAATTATAGTGTTATACGTATTAAATGTGATTTGTTTATTTATAACTCGAGATAAGTAAAGGTTGCCCATTTTCTTCTTCCTAAAGTGCACGATATTCTGTTTGTTCTTTCATGCAAGCTAGTTGCATGTGATAGTAAGACCCTTTGAATTATCCATGATTGTTCCTGTTTGATTTAATGTCGTTATCATGATCACCTATTATAAACTGTTTATGTATGATAAAATAGGCACCATGTGATGCTTAGTTGTGATATGTGAAAATGCGCACCACGTGATGCGAGTGGCTATAGGCCTTTGGCAAGTTATATAGTAGACTGACTTACAGGTTGTGGTTCGTTAAGCCACCGCCTCAAAAGGTGTCATGAAACACCATCACGGGATGCATTCTCTGCGGGGTGATAAAACAACGATCTGATGTAGGTCGTGGTCCTTGTTAAAGGCCCGACCGGTACCACGTAGTATTATTATTATTATTATCGTTATTATTATTATCGTTATCTTTATTATCGACTGTTAAATAGGTGATCATTTCAGTTATTATACTTATCTGCCTCGAGTATAATTCCTTTTCCTATCTTATAATCGATCGTTATGATCATCCGAGTCATGTGTGAATTTTTATCCTTTTTATTCATTTTCTACTATAAATATTCGTGTCATTCCCTTAACCTGAGACATACCGTTTTATGGTCACTGTATGGTTAAAGTCTGAACATTTTCCCTATCATTTGCTATTCTTTATTGTACTAACCATCCTATTTATTGGATGACTGGTGTCCTTCGTTCTCACGAAACACCAGACCATAATCCACAGGTCTAGTTGAAGCAACGGAGCAGGAGAGAGTTGAAGAGCAGACTGTCATTTATTGAATATTTTATTACAAGTTTTGAATCTTTAAAAGTTTCCGCATCGCTACTTTAATTTCAGTTATTCATACTTTATGATTTTGGTATTCTTATTATTGTTGTGATAAGATATTTTAAACTAATAAATTTTATTCACTTCCGCCTATTTTTATTGTATTTAAATTATTATCTTGTTTATGGGAGCATGATTGCATGTCCCTATAAGCCTCAAGTGAATTCAAAGACATTAAAGTTTGCGGACTCACTGGCGCTGCAACACTCCTTTGGGATCTAAAAAGGGGGTGTCACAGGATATGTCCTGGCAATGGGCGAAACTAATCGCTCTAATTGACAAATTTAAGGCCGGTCTTATCTGGTCAATTGGAAATGAAAAATCTATCAAATTTTGGACAGATAACCGGATTGCCCCTTCCACCCTGCAGTCTCGGGAAGACTGCCCCCGAAACATTAATGCAGATGAAAAGGTTAGAGACCACATTTTGGGTGGTAGATGATTGTCGGAGAAACTTCATAATGTGTTACGCACAAACATTGTCACCTAAATAATGGACATCCCGTTGCCCATTTCCTCCTTTGAAGACCGCCTTTATTGGTGGCCCGATAGGGCTGGGTGGTTCACAATCATCCGGCGTAGTTGACATTAATGCCTGGATTTGGAAAATTGACGTCCCGCCAAAGATAAAAAAACTTTCTATGGAAAATTTGCCAAGATGGTCTCCCGACTGCTTCTAGGCTTGCTTCAAGGGGTGCTTTTGTGCCCTCCACTTGCAGCCTCTGCAACAATGCAGCCGAGGACGAAGTCCACATCCTACTTGAATGTCCTTTTGCCCATTCTCTTCACCAATTCCCTCAAGGAATTATCTCAACGAGATAACATGGTCTACCTAAGTCGGGACATAAAACCTATTATGTTCTTCTTATGATGCAACCTCAGTATTGAGGCTAAAATGAAGTTTGCCTTCGTTTGGTGGAATATTTAGTACACTCGGAACCAACTCATTTGTAGGAAGATTCCTATCCCACTAGGGGCTACCACACTTCACTTCATAAAAACACAAATTCACGAGTGGAAAAAAAGGACAAACTAGAATATTCTCTAGATACAGATCTCACATCGGTTTCTAGAGAAAACAGGCACCAAGTCAAAAGGAAAAAGGGTCAGTATACTAAGTAGGGCTGTTCATTTTCGGTTTGAACCGAAATTTTGGGCCGAATCGAACCGAAAAAACCTGAACCTAACCGAACCGATATGTTTCAGTTTAGGTTTTCGGATTAGGGAATTTTTATTTTCGGTTTTAGGTTCGGTTTAGGCTCGGTTCGGTTAAACCGATTGAAAACCGATTTTTTTTTAATTTACCCTTTCCAGTACGGTAGTTCCCAAATCCCAACCCAACCCAATTCGTCTTCGTCCCTTCCCTGACTTAGGGTTAGGTCTGAAATCTCCCATCAGCTATCTGAGTCTCAAACTCTCCGTCTCGCGTCGCAGCCTCGCTTGTCGCTTCCCATCCGCGTCTGGTGGCCGGCTCCGTCGTTCGGTAGGTTCGTTCTCTCTCTCTCTCTCACTCTTGTCTCGTCTCTCCTTCTCTCCCGTTATTGATTTATTATGTGTGACCACCGACTATTGCTTCTCTGCTTAGGGTTAGGTCTGAAATCTCCCATCAGCTGTCTGAGTCTCAAACTCCCCGTCTCGCCTCGCAGCTTCGCTTGTCGCTTCCCAGCCGCGGCTGGTGGCCGACTCCGTCGCTCCGGTAAGTTCTCTCTCTCTCTCTCTCTCTCTCTCTCTCTCTCTCTCTCTCTCTCTCTCTCTCTCTCTCACTCTTGTCCCGTCTCTCCTTCTCTCCCGTTATTGATTTATTATGCGTGACCACCGGTTGCTGCTTCTCTTCTTCAGGCTTCACCGCTTCAGTCTGCTTTAGGTTCTTTCTCATGTGACATTTGGTAGCCCAAAATTCAATTTTAAAAGGGCCATGTGTCATCATTTTGGATAGCAATTTGCTATGTGCTACTGAGTACTGCCGATGAACATTGAACAGCCCTAGCCAGCAGTCCCTGCATTGTTGTACAATGTACATTTTTTTTAAATGCTAAAATAAAATCGATTAAAAAGGGTCAAATAAAATCGGTTCACTTAGGTTTATAACCGAACCGAAACCAAATCGGTCGAAAACCGAAGCAAACCTATTAGTTTCGGTTCGGTTTACGTTTTTTGAAATTTCGATTTTCGGTTCGGTTCGGTTTGGCCAGGTTCGGATCGGTTTTGAGCGGATGAACAACCCTAATACTAAGTGGTGTAAACCTCCAACTGGAATCTTCAAGCTGAATTTTGATGGTTCTTCGCTAACTAATAAGGATAGAACGGCGGGTGCAGTTATCCGGGACTGGGAAGGCTAGCCGATCAACATAAGCTTTCAAAAACTTGGTTTTTAAAGTCCACTCAAAGTCGAAGCGCTTGCTTTAAAACTAGGTATCCGATGAGCCATTCAACTCCATATTGAGAAAATCCACATCGAGGGTGTGACTCCTCCATAATCATTAATTATCTAAATAAGCACACTACATGCCCATGGGAAATTGAGCTCCTACTGTCAGATGTAAAACTGTTATTATCGCCCATGGGAAATTGCACACATTTTCCACTCTGTCTGAAGTGTCAATATTTACAACAATTTAGGTCTTCTTGACCTCATCCGCAAGGATGCTCCCGGGTAGAGCATGTTCACCCGAATTATTTCCTAATAAAAAAGAGGATAAGTATTACCCATCTTTGTTGTTGAATTCTGATTGAACTTTGGCCATTTTTAATGTCAGATTTGAATCTCTTTTTTTTTTTATCAGGAAAAAATTTGGGTGGTGGTTAGCCAACCCGAGAGCATCCCGAAGGATGAGATCACGAATATCTGGAAAAAAAATACAAACACATAATACATTAAAAGAAACCCCCAAAACAAACCCGGAAAAGCCCCAACCCTAAGCAAACAAGCGGACACAACAACGAGAGAAAGGAAGCCCGACGTGGTGAAGTGGATAGTGAGCGCATGGGACATCACCAGCTGACACGATGTCAGATTTGAATCTGATTTGTTTAAGCTACGTCTGTGATGTAACTTCTTGGTAGATTTGAAGTTTAAAAAAAAACATAGCATTATTATTTTTCTGATTGAACGGTGGCCATTATAATATGTATTAGTATAATGCAACTTCTTGGAGTAGATCATAATTCATAAGTCATAAAAATATGGTAATTCTAACACACCCCAGCTCCGGTTAACTCAGTTAAAAAAAAATACAAAGTACCAGTCTCTAACAACAAATAATATAAACTTTATAATTGACGATTTCATGTACAAACTAACTATTTATTAACCGAAAAATAATATACAAGTGTTGTAATATTTTATTATGTGGTGAATATTTCACCTTATGGTAAAATATCCCCCAAAATCAGGGATATTTTTGTGGTTATGGGATTGGCCCTCCACTATAAAAGGGGGATTCGGATTGTTGTAAATCAAGCAAGAAATCAAATACACTAAGTACGATTACAAGTACAAACAATCTGGTTCTTTTGTTTACCACTAAAATTATAACACGTTATCAGCACGAGAAATTAATGATTTAGTGGAGTGACACATGGCGTAATATGATTGAGTTCGGATTTGGGGAGATCCTCAATATATTGGGGCGCCTCAAATACGGGGAGGTAGACCACAATGCTCGGGTTGCCTAATTCGAGGCAAAAAGCAACTTGGGCAACCTACCTCCTCACCATTGCTGATGTTTTGAATGTTGAAATTAATTCTTATAAAACTATATAAGCTATTATATCTTATAAGCATATATGACAACATTTCCGCCTTTCAACATTTCATTAGCATTTCAATATTTCAGTAGCTTGTATGTATAATAATTTCAGTAGTGTCAGCAATAACCATTTCAGCATCAACAATATTGCTGAAACCGGAGTTTCAACATTAACAAAGTGATGAAACCGGAGTTTCAACATCAAATACATTGCTGAAATCAGGGTTTCAACAACTTCAGTTTTAGTAAAGCGGAAAAAAAACTCAATTTCACGGAAAAAAAACAACAACTCAATTTCAGCAACTTCGGTTTCAACAACTTCGGTTTCAGTAACGCGAAAAAAAAACTGAATTTCGCGGAAAAAACAACAACTCAATTTCAACAACTTTGGTTTTAGTAGTTTCAGCAACGCGGAAAAAAAAACTCAATTTCGTGGGAAAAAAAAAACTCAATTTCAGCAGAAAAAAAAACTCAATTTCAGCAATTTCAGTTTCAGCAATTTCAACAACATATGTGGACATTATGCTAATATGGAGAGGGTGGTGGACAATTTCGTAATATAGACAAAAAAATATGGCTTGTATAAAAACTGCCCCTATTTCTATTTTATTTAAAATTACTATATATAATATCAAAATTTATATAATATCAAAATTAAAAATTAGTGAGCAAAATAATTTCACCGGCGATTAATATCAAACTCAAAAATAAATAGCATCTCTGATTTAACCTAATTAGTTAATACAGTAAATAATTTTGAATTTTTTTTTCAAAATATTCACAAAAAACTAAATATTTATCAAAATATTCAAGCTTTTAAAATATTTACAAAAATATTCATTTTTTTGCAGGTTCGACAAAAAAACGCGATATGAGACCGCATTTTATTAACAAGGTGAAAATTTTGAAACTAAAAGAAAAAGTGACAAAAAAATAACAAAAGAAACGTGGTTTCAATCCACGTTTCTATTATTAATTTAAATTTGAGATAAATTATGGGATGATTTGCCAAATATACAAATATGAAGGCCAAATTAGCCAAATATACAAGATTTTGGGAAATTTGCAAAAATATACACAATACTACAACAAAGCCGCGCGGACCTCCCCCCCGATCTCTCCTTCTGATTTTCGCCAACGCTGACACGAGATAGAACGAGATCTGATTTTCGATCGCTGTAGGTATTGATCAACGCCGATCTCCTTCTGATTTTCGGTACTGCATCTATCTAATATCAAAGCATTACTGGATTGTGGTTTTAATGTCAGCATTCGTATAGTTGGTAGATCTGTCGTTCATAGATCTGTGAAAAAAACTTCAATTCGTGTGTAAATATCGTTTTATATCCAATAGCTGAACTCGTATAGTGTAGATCGTGTAATTTCGACTTTGGTTGTTACTGTTTCGATACAAATCAGAGTAAGTCGTCAACAATATATAGGGTTTCAAGTTCTTCGTCGACCTGCTTCTTTAATAGATACTCGATCTGTCAACATCACGATCCTTAAAATATGTCTGTTGGATGAATTCGAAATGTTGTGCTTGAATGAATTGAAAGGAAATAATTGTATGAATTGTTCTACATAGATCTGTTTTGATTTCTGGCCTCGTTGTGTAATGCTGACACTGTCTGAGATTTCGTAAATAAATGCCATGTATCTAACTTATTTCTATCATGCTGACACGGAATCAGATGCAATTCATTGTACTTGTATACATATTGCCTGTATCTAACTTATATCCAGCATGCTGACATGGAATCAGAATTAACTCATTGTGCTTGTTTGCATATTGTCTCTAATTAATTGATAGGTCGATCATAAATGGAACCTCATGTGATTATAGTAGTATTTGGTGGATCATGGGTGTTTGCTGACACAGGCCTGGAATTTGTTGGAAATACAACATCAAAGGTGTTTTTGCTATATGATTCAACCACACTAGAAGACTTGAAGAGAAAGGTGTGCACTAGATTCAATGTAGACAGTGTGCTTGGATTGCAATTTAGTCATTTGCACCCATGCAAAAAGCTGAAAGCCCCACTTACAGTTGATTGTGACACTGATTTGAAAGAATTCCTCGATATATCAGCACTAGATGGTGTAGACTATGATGTTGAGTTGTGTGTCAACATACAGGCACAAACACTTGCAATTGTTGACACAACTGACAGGGAGAGTGGGAAATCAGTTGGATTGATTGAGTATGACAGGGAGCAAAATCATATGATTGTTGACAATCAAATGCTGACGGTGGGGTCAGATGATATGGATGATGATAATGACATTGATTGTGATGCTGACACCTGGAGGAGCCTGCACTCTTCAATGCGCAGTAGAGATAAAACAATAGAAGATTGCAAGGATGACAGCTCTAGCATGAGTAGTTTCAACAATACCTCATCAAGCACAATGTACATTGGGAGAACCTTTGAATCAAAGAAGGAAATGAAGGATGCTTTACGTATATTATCGGTGACAGAAATATTTGGGTACCGAGTAACGAGATCTGAACCCAAGTATTTTAGGGCGTATTGCGTGGATAATAGCTGCAGATGGAAGTTACACGTAAATACTGTTTCTCAGAATTGCTACGAGGTGTCAGCGTACAATGGTGTGCACACATGCACATGGGATGTGAGAACAAGCAATTGCAGGCAAGCACCTTCCTCAGTGGTAGCAAGCATAATCCAGCCAATGTAAGTGTGTATATGTCATCAAAATAACACTCAATTCAAGTATCACATCATTCATTCTAATGTATACATTATTACAGTGTCAGCAGCGGCTACAATCCAAAGCAGATAATGGATAAATTGAGGACCGAAAAAAAAATTCCCATTAGTTATTGGACAGCGTGGCGGTCAGGAAGAATTGCACAAGAAAGGGACAGAGGGACACCGGAATCAAATTTTGCTGACTTGCCATTATTTTGTCACATGATTATGGACAAAAATGATGGAACTATTGCATTTGATGTCAACAGATGATGATGACAGGTTTAAATACTTGTTTTTGTCATTTGGGCAGTGCATTCGAGCCTTCCCTGCATTGAAAAAGGTATAAAATTATCAGTGTCAGCACAGGTCACTTTTGAATATTTCATTGTCGTCACACAACTTATAATCATTATTTTACAGGTTGTTGTTATTGATGGAACATTTTTAACTGGGAAATACAAAGGGACTTTGCTTGAGGCAGTAGCGCAAGATGCAAACAGAAATATTTTCCCGCTTGCATTTGCCATTGCTGACACAGAAAACAACAACTCTTGGGAGTGGTTTCTTCGCCAGCTGAGGAAGGTTGTTCCTCCGTCAAATGATCTAGTGTTTGTGTCTGATAGACATGTCAGCATTTCAAGAGCAATTGGCTTGGTTTACCCTAGTGCGCATCACTACATTTGTAGATGGCACATGGAACAAAACATTAGAAGCACCTTCAAGAAAAGATACTTGGGAAATTGGTTCAAGAAAGCAGCAGATAGTTATAGTACTGGGGAGTTCGATAAATATTTTGACCGCATAAAGGAAAGCTGCCCAAAAATGGCGACCTATTTAGTGTCAGCAGGAGTACATGGGTGGGCTAGAGCACATTCACCAATCACCAGATACAACATGATGACATCTAATAATGCAGAGAGCATAAATGCCATTTTCAAAGGGAAGAAAAATTATCCTATCATTGCACTATTGAATTTTGCTAGAGAGAAACTCGGAGCATGGTTCCAAGAGCGTAGAGAAAAGGCATCCAAACATGAGGACAAGTTGACGCCTACAATACTTGATTTGATTAGGAACCTACAAGGTGAAGCTAGAGAATACAAGGTTCAGAGGCTGGATGAATATAAATTTGAAGTAAAAGGGCAAGGGTCTTATGCAATAGTGGACCTGTCAGCAAAAACATGCACTTGCAAGTTTTTCGATATAGAGAAGATCCCATGTGTTCATGCTCTTTCAGCCATCATGAAGATTAAGGCAAATGTATCAGACTTTGTTGCCAGATTTTACACAACTGATGCTTGGAAATTAGCTTATGCTGAAACAATATACCCAGTGCTGACAGACGATGAATCAGGCGTCCCTGAAGCAATAAGATCTATAAAGTGTTACCCTCCTGTTGTTAAGAGGGGACCAGGAAGACCTCCCTCTAAGAGACTGTTGCCTGCGTGTGAGCTAAAGAGAAGATTGAAGTACTCCAGAAAATAATGGTGTCAGCATTGCTCAAGACCAGCTCGCTTTATATCATATACTTCTAAGATACAATCACTTAGAAACACCCCCAGTGATATAAAATGCATACAATAAACCTGTTCTGTTTGGAAATTACTTTTTTCATAGTTTACATAACCCCATGTCAGCATTATTGGCAATGCTGACACTAATACATTCCCATATGTTTTCAAAAGGATTCAATGCACTTTGTTTCAGCATTACTTATGTCATATTGGATTTTGTACATTGTGTGTGATTGGTGACTATATCAAATTCGATCTAATGTAAAAAGCCAGATGCTTAATTCCGAATAAGTACGTTAAACACAACAAAATACATACATTCAATATACGCGAACGATGTTCAATGGAAACAGTTAATATCCAAACCCAGAATGATGGTGCCAACAAAATACATACAGTTAATATCCAACTTCATATCCAACTACAATGTCACTTAAACTATGTACTCAGAATGATAGTGTCAGCATTGCTCAAATTATGAAGCTCCAAGACTCCTTGATCAAGTCTGAGCAAATAAGCTCTCTGTAGCGGAATAGCTTCTCATTTGTGATTGTGGTGACATCTCCGCCAAATACAACAGCCTCGATTGCTTTCACTGTAAACACCCCACAAGCACTTCTGCACACACTCACAAAACAGACAAATAGGGGTGTGTCAACAAAAGATAAATAGAAAGTAAATGTATGTCAGCAATTAATATAAAAGTTAGTTAAGAGTACGAACCCAGATTTATCATGGACCATGTCAGGAACCTTCCTTATCTCAAATGGTGTGGAGCTAAAGTTTTCATATATCCCGCACTTCTCCAAGTGTATAGGAAGCCAGTGAGCAATAGGCTAGAGTTCTGCATCTAGTACACCCTTGGCAACACCGTAGACATTGTAGTCATAGACATTGATCACCTTCTGATCAATTATGATCTCTAAAGCAACCCAATGTTTGTTGATGACGTTAAAGGGTGTGTAAATCTTGTTTGCAGACGCCCATGGTTTACCATACTGGTCAGGGAAAAGACCCAGGAAATAGCTCCCAGTCATTTCTGACACAGGCAAATCTGCTTCGTACGCTTTGGCATTACATGGCAGGTAGTTCTGATAGAAAATCCAATCAAGAACAACAAACTCTGCATACTTATCGGCTTCCTCATGGATCCTCTTCCTCAAATAATACAACCCTGCTTCAATATGCTACAACACACAATAACAAGCTATTGTCGGCACTGGATATACCTCAACAAATATCAATAAACAAAAACTAGAAGACAAACAATATGAAATATAATTGCTGCCAAATCATTTACCGAACAATCCAGCCACATGTCCTTGTTAAGAATTGGTTTAAAAAAGGATTTATCAACTCTTCCAGAAGCAACAATGATAGAAAAATCCCTGAAACACAAGCAAAAATTATGAATTAACACACAGAATCATACGAGGTAGAGGTGTCAGCACAGGACAGTTAATGATTATATAACAAGTAAAAAGATAAAAAAAAATACCGATTATTCCTCATAGTTTTGTACAAAAACTCATGATCGTCTTCACTTAAAAGTGACTTCTTCGCATTGTGCTTGGGCCACCTCCCTTTCTTTTCTTGCTGCTCATATGTGCTCGTCAAAAAGGTACTCGCTTTTGGGATACGCTTGGATCGCCTGATTGCTTCAATCTCTTCGACTACTTTAGGGTGCTTGCTGTAGGCAACCCAGTCAATCACTACAGGCAATCCAACCGTGTCAGCATTATCATCACCTTCAGGAGTATCCAGGTTGATAATCCTTGGTGGTGCAATGGTAGGGGGTGGAGTTGCTGCAACATCAGCCTTCTCATCCCCATCAGCCTTGCAACCTAATGGGGTAACAACATCATTACACTCTTCACTACTTGGCTTCACTAGCAGGTCAGCTTCTACATCCTCACCGGTGCTCTGCAGTCCCCTGTCAGCATCTTCATGAGCTCCATCGTTGCTGTCCTTAAACTCTTCGCCTCTTGGCTCCATGGACATCAAATCAGAATCACGGCCTAGATCAACAGCAAAGTGAACTGAATCTGACTCTAGTGTCCTCTGTCCTTCAACCAATGTGACAGGAATGATAGACTCCGGAACCACAACATCAACTGTAATTTTTTGGGTTTCATCTCTCTCATCACCACAGGAAGGTGTCTTCATTTGTTTACAATCTTTGGGTGAATCCAACTCAGCTCCCTGCTCAGCCATAGCATCCTCAAGGATAACACCCATCTTCATGTCAGCAATGACATCACTCACCATCTTGGTACTTGATTGATCAATGTTGACAGATGACTGTGACCTTGCAACAATAGATTCATGCAGTGTGAACCTATTCTCAAGTGAATTATACTTTTCCATCAGTTCTGTAACCATTGCGACAAGTTCAACCGCCCTATCAACACGAGAGCCCAACTCATTTAGACGTGCAGGAAGCTCTTCGAGCTTTTCAATCCTTCTTACTAAATCATCTACACGTGCCGGCAGCTCTTCAAGTTTTTCAATCCTTTTAATTAAATCATGTACCCAAACTGGGTTGGATTTAGCGTCAACCTCACCAGCAACACCATCCAACTCTGGCTCTTTTGCATGCTCGTCAGACACTCCCTTCTGGTTGTCACCACAATCACCCTTGGCATCACCACCAGTGTCTCTGTTGGCACCTACCTCCATCTTCTCATCACCACTAGTGTCAACGTCTTGACCATCACCAACAACATCTTCAGTGTCAGCATCTAATCCTCTGTTCAGAAGTAAGAGAGCAACCAGTGGAGAGACAGTGTCAGCATCAACCTTGGTGTCATCAAAACCTTGACTGCCATAATTGGGGTCAGCATTCTCAGTGTCAGCATCAACACCTTGGCTACCATCTACTTGATCATCTTTGGGGTCAGCATTTACTGTGTCAGCCTGAGCTTCACCTTGCACCTCACCAAACGGTACAATCACTCTACAGGCATCATTCACAACTTCAACGGGAGATAAACACGCATCAATAGGCGCTTGGGGAATGGAGGAAGACTTGTTTGAACTGCTACTTTTGTACAACATTCTCCGTTTCCCTGTACTTCCCATATCTTTCTTCCTCTTCTTCAAAATATACTGAATAGGTTTATCCTCGTCAGATGTATCACAAGGATATCCAACTTGGTCTTGTTTTTCTGCCTGTACAACAGCCTCCTCCTTGTCAGCACCACCCTTCTTAGAAACCCTGTCTGCATCCACTGTGGTTGTCTCTGTGTCAGCATAAGGAATCACATCTCTCTTACATTCCTTACCACTGTTAAAGTCAACAACCTTCTTCCTAATCCTCCCATCCTTCCTCCTGATTGATTTTATAACTTCTATGTCAGCCTTCCTCCCAGCTTGAGGGTTGGTTTGTGGAGATCCCCTAGAACGCCCTCTCCTCACAGCAACTCTCTTCACCTGGATCTCAGTGGATGGACCTTTCTGCTTCTTCTTAGAAGGCTTTCCTGTGTCAGCATTTTTCCTCTTTTTCCCCTTCTCTACATCAACAGATTTGGCCTCAACATTTCCTTCATCAACCTCACGTTTCCTGTTCGTTCGCTTCTCTATCTCAGCAGATCTCTCCTCTTCCTCTCCTCCAACAAGACCATACTCAAAAGACATAAATGATTCAATCTCTGAACCATCGTTACGTAAAAACTTGTTTTCATATGCATACTTGCGCATATACCGACAATCATACAAAAGATCAGTAGCTGGTTGAGAAAACATAGGCTCACCAATGGCATCACATACATCGTCAGCCTCTTCATCAATATAACCCATACCTGGGGTTCTAGCAAACTCTCCATAGTTTGGGAACAGCGGTGTCTATCATGCACATCAAAGAAAATATAAATAAGAAAACACATGTATATAAGAAGACAGAGTTGGTGTCAGCACTGATATATTTCTCTTACCAAGTCACCATCGAATAGCTCGTCAGCTTCATCATAAGTATGCCTAACCTTGCAAACCCAATGCAAAGAATGAGGATCTCTATCATTCATCCTCAAATTACAGTCAAACTTATCAGACAACGCCAGAAAAGCTTCAAATATCCAGGCCTGTAAAACACAAAACAAGTGGTCATGCAAACACAATAACAATTCATAAGAAGCTGACACATGGTGAGGAATGATTACACAAGTAATGAATGCTGACACATATAAAGGAATACATGCAATGCTGACACAACTAATGAATACATGCAATGCTGACACGTAGTAAGGAATACCTTCAATGCTGACACATAGTGAGGATTGATTACAAGGATATATCAAACAAGTAAACAGAATACCTGGAAAGCAATCCAATATCCATACAACTCATACGAAGGCCTAGCTTTCTTGCGATCCATCGTAGCTGACTTCTTCAAGGTCTTCAATAGAGATTCATAGGACTGTCTGCCCCATGGATATTGTCCAAACGTCTCGTCATCACAAGCAAGTGATAGATTTTCCTCGGTGATATAGTCTATCCGCCTATAACACACAACCATCTCAATGAGTAACAACCTCGCTATAATTAGCTTCTTCTTCGACGTCTTCTTCATCTGTCGGAAACAACTGATCAAATCATCATGGGAGCATCTATCCATTCCAAGAAAATCAGAAAAAGTCACTGCTTTCGGAGGCTTGCAGACACGGTCTTCGCATGGAAGACCAGTCATTACATGAAACTCAGCCAACGAAAAACGAGCTATAAGTCCATCAACTTTGAACCAAAGTTCCTTCTTCTTCTTCGTCTTAACCTACCGCAACATCATTTGATGGATTAACTGGAAGTTAACAGTCATATTGTTGCCCTGGGAGAGCACCCATCCCAGAAAACTCTCCTTCAACATCTTGTAGTGCAAAGGCAGCAACTCTTGTTTAATAATGTCACAAACTCCAGGATGACAGTATATATTAGATCTGGCATGGAAACGTTCTTTGTATGGAATACAAAACTTCAATTTCTGCAAAAAATGTATACAGATTGAATACAAAAGCACATGTCAGCATTTGATGCAGACACAATGACAACAACTGCTTTATAAATTTCATAGACTCACATCAAACTTGCATTTGTAAGTGTCAAGATCAGTTGAGGTCCCTGCCAACATAACAAAAACAAGATAACCAAGTAGACAAATAGATGTTAGCCCCACAGAAATATGAACCCAAACACAAACATACACACACACAAAACACCAAGAACACGCCAAAAATCAAAGACGACAAATAGGGGACATGCAAAAGGATGGAGATGGATTCCAAAAGAACAGAATGAGATGCCAAAATCGAGGTCAGCATTACAGAAAGAGGTCGTAACTGCTCAATAACGCACATACTAGTACGATTGAGAACGAACAACACACATTCATCCAAAAAAACCCTAACGACAACAATCGCGCCAACACACAACTCAACAACGCATAATTTGACATAAACAAAACCCTACCACACAGAAACGATACAAAATCAACAAAACGCTTACCTGCGCTGCTAGCCATACTGAATAACCTTCAATACCAGACAAAAACGAGCACGAAAAGGCCGGAAAACGTCGCTTCTCGGAGGAAACCGTCGAAGAACAGTTGGAGAGAGGAAAATCATGATGGAGGGAGTGAGAAACGGGAGAGAGATAGAGAGGGGGTGAGCAGTTGAGGGGGTATCAGGAGAGGGAGTGTGTGTTTGTGTTTCAAACCAGTGTATACTTTTACAAATTTTACAAAAACGTGTATATTTGGCTAATTTGGCCGAAAATTTGCGCCTTCGGCGCAAATTTTCTCATAAATTATGTGGTTGGAAAAAAAATTACACTAGACACGCGGGTTGAAACCGCCAACCCGCGTGTCTTGTATTTTATTTTATTTTTCTTTTTTTGAAGGGAAAATGATACAGGAGGAAAGGGAAAGGGGAGGAGCGGGAGGGCATCCCCTGCGAAGCCACCGGAGCAGCTGCGAAGCCACGGGGAGGGAGCTAGGGTGCTAGGCCGCCGGAGGTGGAAGGAGGGACGTCGGAGGGAAGGTGCTGGGCCGCCGGAGGAGGAAGGATGAGATCTCGAATTGAATCTGGTGTAATTTCAAACCCTAGATCTCGAATTGAATCTCAAATTCCCAAGCCCCAAATTATCCTCGAGAGGCCGGAGGCCGAAGCCACGAGGAAGGAGGAGAGGCCGGAGGTCGCCGGTTGTCGCTGGGAAGGAGGAGAGAGGATGCGATTTTCGGAGGCGACACCGGAGACAAAAACCGTCAGATGCAGAGGTCGAAGATGGAGGAGAGATCCTCCGGCATCCGGCCCATCCTCCGTCCTGTCCACCTTCCTCCTTCGGCCTCCGGAGTCTTCCTCATCCTTCGGCCCTTCTTTTCCTAAATAAAAAAAGAAAAAGGAAAATACAAGAGACACGGTTTTAAACCGCGCCTCTAATGTAAAAAAATTTTCACAATTATTTAATTTCACCCCAAAAAAAATAATGAATGAAACGTGCGCGTTTCTATGGTTAATTTTTTGTCACTTTTTCCTTTAACTCCAAAATTTTCACCTTGTGAATAAAACGCGATCTCATACCGCGTTTTTATGTAAAACCTGCAAATTTTTGTAAATATTTTGAAAGGTTGAATATTTTAGAATTCGGATCCTATCCTAATACCAAAGTACCTAATATCTTCCTAATAAAAATCAATGGCTCACATTTCTTCTCTCTAATTAACCCTAATTCCCTCATCCCTCTATTTCACCCGAAAAATCAAAACTCAACTGACAATCCTCCATCACAATTGGCAATTCGTCACCGCCTCCGTTAATGGCCGAAGAACTACCGTCTTTCGGTCTTTCACTCTTTCCCTGCTTTCATAAATGTTGATTTGAATTGGAATAGTCAGATACTATACTAATTAATGATGCCTTTCATCCAGCCACATAATCAAATTTCATTTGATTTGGTTACACAGTCGGTTGAATGCTTACACAGTAGGTATTGACGTACTAATTATCTAGGGAGAGAGCTCTCCGATCGCCAAACTCAAATTTCGATTAATCCTTAATTCTACGATTTTCACTGATTCATAATTATACAAATCAATTAATGTTGGTGGTAAACTAATAATTTTTTACTGTGATTTCATGATAGTCTGGGTTGCCGTTTTGCGCAGATGGAGAGAAAGACCGATAATTGATTGAGTTATGGTTTCACGGTGATAAGAGAAAACTGAGTTTAAAGGAGGTTAGATCTTAACCATTAATTTAATTGAATGGTTGAGACGTGTTTATTAGGTAGATATTAGGTAAATTTGTATTAGGAGAGGATCCAAATCCAATATTTTGGTAAATATTTAGTTTTTTTTGAATATTTTGAAAAAAAATTCAATAATTTTTGGGAGGCGTAAAAGGAACGGAAATATGCGAAGGTGGGCAAAAATTGGGTACGTAACTGCGTGAGAGAAGCCCTCATCGTCGACGTCTACTTCTTTCTCTATTCGTATTCTCCCGAAACCCAGAGAGAATCTCCCCTCCCACTATAAATTTAGGGATCCTATAGCCAGAGCCTCATCCTCGCCGAATTTCGGGTTCCTGCGTTTCTCTAGGTCTTCCGTTCCCCACCGATCGGTCGGTCCATCGATCGATTGATCTCCGTACGGTGCGCTTCTCGCTCTGTCCCGGTAACGTTTCCCGATCACTTTTTTTTTTTCATTTTTTTTTAAATCAATGCCTTTATTTCCGATTATAGTGCTTTGTCGTTGGTTGAATCATCGCGCGTTTGGATTAAGTTTCTAGGTTTCGCGTGTTTATTCCTCCCCCCCGGGCTGTTGTTGCATGCTCTGATGTTTCGGACCTCACTCGTTGCTGTGGATTTGTTTAAAATGTCTTGAATTGCCGTTTCTGTTGAATTTGGAGGCATTGGGATATTCCTGTTTAGATTTCAGATGGTTAATACTTATTTTCTAACAATATTGATTGGTATGTTATGATATGACATGATTTGATGATATGCGAGTCTGATCCCGCTTGTGGTGTCACGCTGATGATCTCCTGAAATTTATTTTGGTTTTACTGGTAATTTCCAGGTGAGTTTGTAAGGGTAAGATATTGCTTCGTAAGCACTAAGCAGTTAATTCTGCTTTGGATTTTTATTCTATTGATTAATTTGATAAAAATAGCTTTCATTCTGTATCAACTCTGGGCTTTATGATGGTATTTCTGCTTCTGACTTCGTTGAGTACTAGTGCCTGAAATCTTGGGGAATAAAATTGATAGTTTAACCAACTGATGTTTCCAGAAACATCGCAATCAATTACTGTCTAATTTCATTCTTCTCAACCACTAACTGGGTATGCACTATGCAGTATGCTAATAGAATCTGTGTTTCCTGCTAATGCTAAGTGCTTGTTGGTTGAATAAAAGGGAAAAGAAAATAGGACTAAGATAAGAATAATTGGTGGATAAAAAGTGAATAATGAAACCCACTATGGAGGGAGTGAAAACAAAGGAGGAAGTATGAGTTTGTTCTCAAAATTTTGTTTAATGAAAATTACTTAAAAGCGGACTAGATTATAGGAACATACAGGACGAATTACTGTCATGGATGCTCATATCAGCCACGGATGGTGCATAAATTTTATCCTTCTATTACTTATTCGTTTGGGTCTCCTATGAATTTGTTGGCTTTCTCTGTTTTTTATTTACGCGGGTCCCTGTGCTTGACATGTAAATCAAGGATATATCATATATATTTTATGTTATGATTTCTTTCTTTAAAACCGATGTCCTTCGCACATTGACTGTATTAATTTTTTTCATATGCTTCTGTGCATTACTGGCGACGAGTGCTTAATGTTTCATCTATTGCCATGAGCAACCCACTTCTTGATGTAAACATATTGTTCTGCAGTTATTTTTCTGCTTGAGGAGTCACAAGATCTGCTTTACAATGGCTGATGCACACGACACTGACAAGAACATTGAAATTTGGAAAATCAAGAAGTTGATCAAAGGTTTGGATGCAGCTAAGGGAAATGGAACCAGCATGATCTCTCTTATCATCCCTCCTCGTGATCAAGTATCTCGTATCACGAAAATGCTTGGAGATGAATATGGCACTGCCTCCAACATCAAGAGCAGGGTTAATCGCCAGTCTGTCCTTGGTGCAATAACCTCAGCTCAGCAGAGGCTGAAGCTGTACAACAAGGTGCCTCCTAATGGTCTTCTTCTGTACACTGGAACCATTATCACTGATGATGGGAAGGAAAAGAAGGTTACTATTGACTTTGAACCATTCAAGCCCATCAATGCCTCTTTGTATCTCTGTGACAACAAGTTTCACACTGAAGCTTTGAACGAGCTCCTGGAATCTGATGATAAATTTGGCTTCATTGTGATGGATGGTAATGGCACCCTGTTTGGAACTCTCAGTGGCAATACAAGGGAAGTGCTTCATAAGTTTTCTGTTGACCTTCCAAAGAAGCATGGTAGGGGAGGTCAGTCAGCCCTGCGTTTTGCTCGTCTGCGAATGGAAAAGCGGCATAACTATGTGAGGAAGACAGCCGAACTTGCCACACAGTTCTTCATCAATCCTGCTACTAGTCAGCCTAATGTTTCGGGTCTCGTACTTGCTGGGTCAGCAGACTTTAAGACTGAGCTCAGCCAGTCAGACATGTTTGATCCTCGTCTTCAGGTGAAGATACTCAATGTGGTCGATGTTTCGTATGGTGGTGAAAATGGATTCAACCAGGCAATTGAGCTCTCTGCTGAGATCCTTTCCAATGTAAAGTTTATCCAGGAGAAGAGGTTAATTGGGAAGTACTTTGAGGAGATAAGTCAGGACACAGGTAAGTACGTCTTTGGAGTTGATGACACTCTGAAAGCCCTGGAGATGGGTGCTGTTGAAACCCTTATTGTGTGGGAAAATTTGGACATTACAAGGTACGAATTGAAAAATAGTGCTACTAATGAGGTTTTAGTGAAACACCTGAACAAAGACCAAGAGGCGGCGGATAAGAAAAATTTCCACGACTCAGATTCCAGTGGTGATCTGGAGGTTCAGGATCAGATGTCCTTGCTGGAGTGGTTTGCAAATAACTATAGGAAGTTTGGTTGCACTCTTGAGTTTGTAACCAATAAATCGCAGGAGGGTTCTCAGTTCTGTAGGGGGTTTGGTGGAATTGGTGGTATTCTCCGCTACCAGCTTGATATGAGGACGTTCGATGATCTCTCTGATGATGGGGATGTGTATGAATCTGAATAGCAGTTAATCAACTCTTCCCAGGTGCTGGTGCAGGAGAGGGGCAAATTGGCCTGCATTAGCACACAAGCGGCACGGCTCCGAGCCTCGCCTGCTGCTTCAAATGCCCCAAAGTCCCACTCACTCGTACCCACGAAGACTTTATCCAGGTCAGTTCTCTTCTAGCTATTGTATCATTTATCATGCTTTTCAAGGCTAAAAGGTTTTGGTAGTTTTGCTTAGCTCATTCGATTCCGGTTTATATTGGTATGCTAGATGCAATATCGAGGTGGCAACTTTGGCTGGTGGATCACTCTGTTCGGTTGCGTCTTCAAGTGTTTGCTGCATAAGGCGCAAAGCTTGCTCTTCATCCATTCCATCACAAACTCTTCAGGACGCGCCCACAGCTGCAATGCCATGATCAAACGACTGCTGACAGTCTACTCTCAGAATATGGATATGAGATGGTAATACCAATTACCTGGATCGCTGTTTTGCTGTTTTCAGTGTTTGTTGAATAAGCTGGCATTTTCTGAAATGCCTGATTTCTTAGGTACTTTTGTATTTGCTATGACTTATTCTATATGTCTTATAGCATCTAGGCTTGCTTGATGAATTGTTTTGAAAGACCATATGTTTAATATTTTGGCTTTAGATATGTTATTATCACAAGTCCTCTACTATTAGCGAGGTGCCGGATTTAGGTTCAAAGGAAACATTGTGTTCATTAGTCGCGTTTCAGCTCGAATCACCAGGGCATTGTGAATTCTGATCTGGCCTGGATTTTGGAAGATCTCGGCTAGGAGCCTCCATGCGAGCATTATTCTCGTCTTCGATTACGAGTTGCACGCATTTGTGCATACCGAACAAGAACATATTTCAATGCAACTAGGTTGGAAGCAAGGAATCTTTTCGCAAAACAGATTTGTTCTTATTGACATGATTGCTCATAGCGATGCCAAGAGCATATTCTGGTTGATATGAATGGGAGCCATCGTCCAGTTTTGAGGCAGCAAGTAGTGGTCCAACTTTAACCTGTTGATTTATGATGTGCATATACTATGCTTATATACATTGAACTA
The DNA here is from genome assembly GCA_037127255.1 of Persicaria tinctoria. Taxonomy (NCBI): domain Eukaryota; kingdom Viridiplantae; phylum Streptophyta; class Magnoliopsida; order Caryophyllales; family Polygonaceae; genus Persicaria; species Persicaria tinctoria. The sequence goes on from JBANSL010000018.1 coordinate 41,085,851, forward strand.
GTTTAATAAGTGCGGGTTTATTTTTTTTAAATTGATGTGTTTAATATTAAAAAAATTGTATAAAAAATATTTGCAATCAAACCTTAAACCCAATTGCCCCAATCCTATATAATACCCAGTACTAAAGTTATGGATTACCAAAAAAAAAAGTTATGGATTACCACGTGTTGCGTTGTTGTTAAAAAATTTCCCGCCTTTTGTTTTTAGTAGGAAAGAATTCAGATACAATTTCAAGGAAAGGATTCGGATAGATTTCATCTATGAATTAGTATTAATACTAACATAGTACACCTGATAGAGTGTGTGCAAACTTTTCCGTCACTCTATTTTCATCTATTGTGTATATGCATTATAGGTAGTCTTAGGTGCATTAGAGTGTCCATATTGCAGGTTTAATAAGCTAATTTGCATTCTTGATCATTTGTTATTCGAAGTTCGGAATCCACTGTTTTTAGTGCTTGTTTGTATATCATAAGATCCGAGCTCCAAAGGTGGAGAAATCATGGTTCAAATGGAACTAAGAAGAGCTAAGGGACAAGCCATGAAAGAGTTTGAAATGATAGCGAGTTGCAAAAACTGTTCGCGCGGCGAACTGAACTTAATTTAATTTGTCAAAACACCGTTATAATTCTAAAATGATGCCGGAGGGATTTTAGAAGCGGAACTTGTGCCATTAAAATTCAAATTCTAAAACTTAATTTGCATCTTGAATAGAATAATAATATATTTAATTAAATTAATAATAAAATAATATATAAATATATTCGGACTTTACATTCCGTAAATACTTTATATTTGTTTTTTCAGAGGAATCCTGGTTTATGCATTCATGCTGCCTGTACCTATGATATCCAGTTCCTTAGAACTAACATGAATGGTATATCAAGTTTGTTCTCGGTGGCAAGTGACAATCAGATTGACAACAAGGACAAGGAAGGTATGGTTTTCTTTCCCTCACTCAAAACAAACCTCTGGCCAAGCCCCTATAAGCCCCCTCTGGGTGGTAAGGTGGCAAGCCACACCAATCATACCCAACAACAAGTCTATACAAAAGATTTGTTTAACCATTATGATGCTAGCAAGGACATTTACTCCACAGAACACCAGATGTACTGGATGATCACCCAAGGACAAGGTAGGTCTATGAATGAGATTATGTACCCCATTTATGTGATAACTCATACTAGTGACACTCTGAAGCGTGCTTCTAATCCTAGTATAACTAGACTCTTTACTGATGAATGCTTAAACAAATACTTATGGATGCCTCAAGTGAATCTGCTCAAATGTTCATTTTATCATTATCCTTGTGATTAATATAGGCTATTGGAATGTAAGAGGCACTAGGAGGCCTCTTCTGTTTCAAGAAATAAACCAGCTTAGACTTTCAAACAAACTTGATATCCTCACTCTTGCAGAAACCAAATCTGAGGAAGCACCAACATATGCTCAAATCCAAAGCTCTGGATTCCAAAAAGCTCATTTTATCAAGGCTAATGGATACAAAGGTGGCCTTTGGTTGCTTTACAACCACCACCTTGTATTAGATGAAAAATACTAGCCTAGAACAAAGCGATCGAACTTGTATGATAAAAGTAGTTATTAACAATTTTGTGTTAGCTTTACTTTTTGTTTATGCTCCTTCCATTGAAAGTGACAAAAATAACGTCCGGGAAGAAATTTTCAATCATGTGCACAAACATCTTCTCCCTGTAATCATCATTGGCGATTTAAATGATATCGAGAATGATACGGAGAAAGTTGGAGGCTCTACTCCTAGCATCACAAGATTCAGAAGACTTAAACACATTAAGGAGGAGCTCAACCTTCATACAATCCCATTCTCGGGATCACCTTTCATTGGAGAAAGAACAAGGCAAGTTCTGACAACACTTACGAAAGATTGGATCGTATGTTAGCTCACCAAGATATTATAACTAAATTCAACAATTTAAGGGTTCAACATCTTCCTTTCTCCTCTTCTGACCACTGCCCCATTACTATTCAAATAGGTTCCTCTGACAGGAAAAAAGGTATTCCGTTTAGATTTGAGATGGCATGGACCTCTAACCCATTCTATGAGAATATTGTCAGAAAGGTTTGGCAAAATAAAATAGCAGGATCTTTTAGCTTCAAGCTAGTTAAAAAACATAAGCTTCTTTAGAAAAATACTAACGATTGGTGCAAAAAACAAACAAATAATGTACAAAAATAGTTGTTTCAGCTGGAACAAGAAATTTCAAAATTACAGATTCAAATGTCGTGGGGAAAGCTAACTGGTAATGAAAATATGCGTCTTAAGAGACTAGAAAATAAAAAGTTTGCTCTCCTTGAGTATAATTATAAATTCTGGAAACAGAGAGCTAGAATCAAACATATTCAAATAACTGACAAAAATACTAAATACTTTCAAACTAGTGCCAAAATAAGGAATTTTAGAAGAAATACCATAACCTTTACCTTAAAAGATGGTGACCTGTTAATAGACCCCCTCAGTATCTCTAACCAAATAACAATTGAAATGGCTGAGAGATTTATAGGCCAAAACCAAAGATCTGTTGATCCAGATGACATTAGATATATCCAGCCTCAAATTACAAATGAGGAAAACCATAAGTGAACAAAAATCCCAACCATAGAGGAAATAAAGAACACAATCCTAAGTATGGCGGAAGATCCAACCCCCCCCCCCCCCCCTCCCGAATTTTACAGCAAATACTGAAACATAGTGGGATTATTAAATCCTTTTTCCACTTTGGTAATCTTTTATTTGAAATTAACCAAATTTTTATTGCTCTCATTCTGAAAGTAGAAAATCCCATAAACATAAACCATTATAGACCAATTAACCTATGTAATACAATATATAAAATTATCACAAAAATGTTAGCAAATAGACTTAAACCTATCCTCCCGAGGCTCATAAGCCCCTTCCAAGGTGCTTTTGTGGAAGGGAGGTCAATTCAAGACAACACCCATATAGCTCATTAAATTTTCCACAACTTTCATAAACGCAAGGTCAAAAGAGGATGGATGACTTTGAAACTAGACATGAAAAAAGCTTATGATAAAAATAACTGGTCCTGCATAAAATCTACGCTCACCAAATTTGGTTTCCACCCAACCTGGATCAGCTGGGTGATGAAATGTTTAACCGCTGCTACTTTCTCAGTCGTTGTCAATAATTCCCCGGGTAAGCATTTCAAGCCAAACAAAGGAATAAGACAAGGGGACCCGCTAACACCTTACCTCAGTTGGCATCAAACTGGTTAAAAATGGCTCTCATATCCCATTCTTAACTTTTGCCGATGATACAATCATTAAATACAGCTCACACAAGTCTAAATACCATTCAAAATATGATGAACAATTTCTCGAACATATCGGGATTAACGATAAACTACAACAAAAGTTCCATCCAGTTTTCAGCAAATGTGAAGCCTAATCTTGCCAAAGTTATATCTCAAGATATGAAGATTCCTATTTCTAAAACAATAGAAAATTATTTAGGAATTCTCCTAGTAAATGGAAGTATAAAGAACTGTGTATATGATGAAGCTATCCATAACCTGAAAAAACAACTATAAAAATGGAAAGTCTCCTCTCTCTCCCAGACGGGCAGAGCAGTTCTGATTCAAGCCAACTTAAACTCCAAAACAAACTATCTAATGCAAAATTTTCTTCTCCCAAAAGGCATTCTCCACCAAATGGATCAAATCAATAAAAACTTATTTTGGAATAAACTAAACTCTGAAAGGTACACTCCGTTTGTCGGTTGGGATAAGATATGCCAATCCAAACAATTTGGAGGATTATGTATAAGGAAAGCTGAATGAAGATCTCAATGTGAGCCTTAAATTAAAACTCTTATGGAAAATCCACTCCGACCAGAATAATATTTGGATTAAAATCATCAAGGAAAATACTTACAAAATGATAGCGTTGACAAAAAATGTAACCAAAACACTTCCTGCCAATTTGGAAGGTTACTCTCTCTGAGGGAAAAGTTTAATAAGGAACTGCTCTGGATCATTGGGAATGACAACTCGATAAATGTCTAGAACGATTTGTGGCTTGATAACTTTACTCTTGATGAATTTATGAATGGAAAGGATCCCAACATGAAAGTTTGCCAACTGCTTGATGATCAAAAGCATTGGAATCTATCCTCACACCACGACCTTTTTTCGACAAACATAGTTACAAAATCACTGAAATTCAAATACCCCAACGGGAAACTCCTGACAGACTCATTTGAAAACTATAACCTAACGGATCATTTACAACCAAATTAGTAAAACTTCTTGATAACAATGATCATCAAAATAATAACGATTACAAATGGATTTGGAAGTTGAATGTGCACATTCAGCTTCCAAATCCATTTGTAACCCGGATATGCTCCGGGTTACACACTTTATAACCCGGATATGGGCAAATAACCCAGACATTTCACACTTTAAAACCCGGATATGCTCCGAGTTAAAAGTCATCGGGTTATATAGTGGGGTATCTATATACACCGGATATGGGTCCGGGTGATTTAGTTTGGAAAATCCGGTTATCCAAATGCTTTATACACCGAACATCCGGGTTATTTGGGTAATAATATATGCCGGATATGTTACAAGATCCGGTTTATATAGTCACTGATATAACTCGGATATCAGGATTCGGTTATCTCATATAACCCGGACACCTTAGGTCCGGGTAATAAAGTCTCTTTATTTATTTTTTTAAATGGTGGTTCTAATTCATTTCACAAAACCAGGAGAACCGATGGGTTTCCTCCCTCAGTTCAAGTGGCAAACCAGCTGAAAACCCCTTTTATTTAATAATAATAGCAAGCCCTGTTAGAAGCAAACCGGAATCTCTTCCATATATATTTTGTGAACGAAAGCATGTATTACATATGATGTGAACCAACAGTTACAAAAAACATCAGAAGTCAATAAAAAAAAAGATTTGTGATTTCAAGGCAGATGAAGACAACATGCCTTGTTAAAAGCGAACTGAAAAAACCCAATCAATCAATTACAATAAGGGAAAAGACAAGAGGTAACAACTGGGCTCTCTTCCATGATTATATCTCTGAAGTTATGGGAGCTAGCCCACCAGCTGAACCATATGGCTTGTCTTCCTTCAGGTATCTACGAGAAAACACCCCCAAAGAAACATCCTAAGACCCAGCTTGCAATACCAAAGACAAATCAATCAGACAAACACAAAAACAATAAGCAAGTCACCTCACAGGTATTTTGAGCTCACTGGAAATGGATGACACATATAATGCAACTTCCCGCTGCTCGTAGAAGCCTACCAAGTAGATTGGTACTAAGTTTAGGATATGAAATCAATTAAAAGAATAGCAAGTCTTAGCAAAGTGTTGATTTCAAGGTCAAGCATCTAAATCATAAAGTGGCAGTGCTTGGAGAATATACCTTTCTACAAGCTGAAATTGGATGGTGAACCATTGGCTGCCCCTGCCAAGGGAAATAAAGACATCAAATTTAAAGCCTTGTTTGTCATCATTTACATTATTGCTTATCATCTCATTACCAATTCATTTTCAACTCCTTGTAAGAAATCAAGACATCAAATTCAATCAGCAAAAAAGTCCATTCAACTTGAACAATGGAGGAATGAAATTGAGGGATAAGGGGTTGAAGAAGTTGATCCGTCGACATACCTTTAGTGGGCCCACCCACCATGATCACAACAACTACTCTCTCATCTGGAATTCCCATTGGGCAATCTAATCTCCCTTCATGCTGATCTGAAACCTAAGCAAAAAGAACTTTGCGGGATTAGGAATTCTCTGGGGATCTGAATCTGGTTCAGAAGGAAACAAAAAAAAATCAAGGTGCTGAATTAAACTCGGAAACAGGAAGATGACGAAATTTATAGAAGATGGATGAATAAGATCTACTAACCACTATAGTTGATTAAGAAGGTGAATCTAAAGAGACAATCAGTTCGCAATACTTTCAGTAAAATCAAGGTGCTGAATAAGATCTACTAACCACTCGGAAACAGAAATTCTAATTAATAAACACATTAGCATGTATTGAACTCAAAGAGAATCAGTTCACAATACTTTCAGTAACAAAACAAAAAAAACAAAGACAATGTTCAGATCTTCTTAAGAATCACGGTTACAATAGAGACGAACATATTTATTCACGAAAAACTCAAAGCACCCCCGCTGTGAAAAAAATGCTAGTTAAATGAACGCCAAAAAGAAAAATGGGGGCAACCCTATTTAATAGCAATCAAAAGAAAGTAACAATTATTCAAAGGCAAATAAATGGAACAACACAAAATTAAAGAACAAATTCATCGCAAATGAACGAAAAAAATATGAAGATCCAAGAGAACCTTGTGATCTTCGTATTGAAGGAGTAAGAAACACAGATCAAGGATCAAGATTCCATTACCTGGAGAGCACAGCTGTAACCAAGAAACTGAATTCAGTTGAAGCAATTTGTTAGTAGTGTATTTCCCTCTTATTGTATATACGTGTGTGGCTCCTCTATTTATAGCCTGGTTTGTTACAGATGATGTCATCAACATCTTATTATATATACATACTAGTAGGAACTAATCTCCCGTCAAAATCAACCTCAGATATAGTACTCCAACATAAAAGAAACATAAATTTTAATAATATAATAAAAATGACATTTTTAACCTCCCAGAGCAATTTGAGATGGAAAGGGAATGAAAAACAATAACAATAAGAACACAAATATGAGAGGGAAAGGGAAGTTACCATTGTAAGTTCATCCTCATAACATCCATGTATACTTACCAAATGATAATTCATCAACCGTTCAAATCCAAATATAATTAATATTAATGATCTACCAGTTATACACATTTAAGTGGGCATTAACTTTCAACTGTCATCTCTATCATGCAAAAATTTCAATTCATTTTCATTGAATAAAGTTCTCCATTGTTCATAACATGCATAAATTCCATTTTTCATTCAAATAAAATTGATGCAAAAACTGAAAAGTGTCATTGAATCATGAGAAAATATAAGGCAAAATTTAAGATGACTGGAGAAATGTCAAAAACATCTACCTAGACTAGCTTAGCTTGTAAACTACTGGATCAGAAGCTTGTTTTGGGGCAGCAAAATCTGAAGTGGGCTTACTAGCTTCATTCCCTAGAATGTTGCCTTGCTTATTTCCCTCCATCCCAATTGCCGATTCCATGGAGTATTCATCAATGCAATTCAACTCCACAAATTGAAAGATAAAAACCAAAATACATGAAACCAAAACATAAAATTAATTGCTGATCAACTAACTCTCATCAAAGTTCAGTAGATGCTCAACTCTCATAATCAACACGTATCTCTGTGTTGAAAACTCCCCCTTTTCTAAAAAACCTTCAACATAATTTTTCCTTTGCCTATTAGAAAACAATTGAAGGGGATTAGCTCCTTTCATGTCAAGTGTTTATTATTAAAAAATCTAATTCTAGTTCACAAGGCTCCATAATACATCTTCCTAAACACTCTTAATCACACAACAACTAACTCTAACAACCTCCTAACACCAGCTTGCCCATATACTGTACAAGAAATCTCAAACCAACAACAACCTAGTTGATCCCGTTATAAAACGGGGTATGAGGGGTCATGATGTACGCACTCATACCCTGAACATGTCGAGAGAGTGTTTCCGATAGACCCAGAACAATAGGACAATAGAGCCACATAGTAATAGGACACAGAGTAGGGAGCAAAGGGGACAAGGAATAGGGAAGGCGCAGGGAAGTAGCATGGAAGTAAACAATGGCACGAGAACACAACTCAAATCAAAACTATAGTATGACACTAAACATCAGCGGCTCGAATGCTCCTCCTCCAGTGGTCTCTGTCCGCAGTCATATCCTCCGATAGGTTCAACAGATTTAGATCATGTCTGATAACCTCCAACCAACTCTTCTTAGGTCTACCTCTTCCCCTACGCAAATCTCCCAAATTCAGGATCTCACACCTACGAACCGGTGCCGAAGCAGGTCTCCTACTGACGTGCCCAAACCAGCGTAATCGGGACTCCCACAATTTATCCACAATACTCGCAACTCTAATCTCTCTCTCTTGATCTTAGCATTTCGGATTCTGTCGAGTCTCGTGTGCCTAGTCATCCATCTCAGCATCCTCATCTCTGCAACTGACAACTTCTGTTCTTGCGCTTTAGTAATAGGCCAGCACTCAGATCCGTACAGCAAGGTCGGTCTAACAACCATCTTATAAAATTTTACCTTCAGTTTAGCTGGAACTTTTTATCATAAAGCACCCTCGACGCTCTTCTCCATCTCAGCCACCCAGTCTGAATTCGATGTTCGATATCTCTATCAATACCCCCATCCCTTTGAACGTTCGAGCCCAGGTACTTGAAATAGTCCTTCCTAGGGATTGTAATCTCCCCCAGTGCAACTGCGGATCCCTGATCATATCCCTCTCCAAAACTAAACTGCACATACTTGGTCTTGGTCCTACTCAATCTAAGACCCTTAGATTCTAACACCACCCTCCAGTTTTCAATCCTGCGTGCCAAACCTGCTCTTGAGTTATCCACCAGCATAATGTCATATGCAAACAACATACACCAAAGGACCTCTTCTTGGAGTGGAGTAGAAAGACAGTCCATCACAAGAGTGAAAAGACACGGACTGAGGCCTGAACCCCGATGAAGCCCCACCTGAACTTGGAAGTACTCAGAATCTCCACCCGGCGTTCTAACACTAGTCAAGGAACCCTCACACATATCTCTGACAACTTTGATGTACGTCCCAGAAACTCCTTTCTCAACCAGGCAACTCCAAAGAAAATCTCTCGAAACTTTGTCATACGCCTTTTCTATATCGATGAATGCCATATGCTAATCCTTTTTCTTGTCTCTGCGCATCTCGATCAACCGCATGAGCAAGTGAATAGCTTCTATAGCAGATCTACAAGGCATGAAGCTAAATTGGTTCTCAGACACCTGCACCGACTTCATAAGTCTTACCTCTATAACTCTTTCCCATAACTTCATCGTGTGACTCAATAGCTTAATTCCTCTGTAGTTGCTGCAGCACTGGACATTACCCTTGTTCTTGTAGACCGGAACCAATTTACTAAGTCTCCATTCCACTGGCATTTTACCTGAGCTTAAGATGGCATTGAAAAGCGAGGTTAGCCAAATCAAGCCTTTAGCCCCTAACCATTTCCAAACTTCCCCTAGGATATCATCCGGACAAGTAGCTCTATTGTTTTTCGACCTGCATACAACTCTTTTAACCTCCTCAATAGTGATGCGACGGTGGAAGCCAAAGTCCATACGCTCTGCGATCCTGGAACTCTGCTCAGAGGGGAGGAGATCCTCATTAAGTAATTCCGAAAAGTATCTCTGCCATCTCTCCTTGATCTGCTGATCTTCGACCAACACTTGAGCACTCTCATCTTTGATACATCTGACGCTGTCTATATCTCTGCTCAATCTCTCTCTTTGCCGAGCCAAACGGTAGAGAACCTGATCCCCTCCCTTTTGATCTAAGGCCTTGTACAAACAATCAAAGAACTTGTCTTTGGCCTTATCTACCACTCGCTTGGCCTCCCTCTTAGCCACATTGTACCTGAACCTAAGCTCTACGCTGTCTTCTCCAGGGCCTCTGTGTAGCCACATGTGAAACGCTACCTGCTTTTCTTTCACCTTTGCCTTCACCTCCTCACTCCACTAATTTGCACCCCGACTGGACCCTTGACAACCTTTAGACACACCAAAAACGTCCCGACCAACTCTGCGGATACAACCGGCTAAACGGCTCCACATCGCGTCTGCATTTCCCTGCAACTCACCAATCCCCTCTTGTTCAGCAGCCTGTCAAACATTCTATTTGAAAATAGGTCCAGTAGACTCTGAGAGGCACCACCACCTGATTTTCGTGGACATATTATGCTTTTTCTTACGGATACGACCATGCACCACAAGGTCCAAGACCAGAAGATGGTGTGGCGTGGAGAGACCACCAAAGGGGATCACTTTACAATCCCTGCAGTTCCATCTGTCTTCCTTTCTCACCAAGAAATAGTCAATCTGCAATCTTTCGACCGAGCTATCGAAAGTAACCAAGTGCTCATCTCTCTTTCGAAACAACGAATAACAAATGACACTACCGAACGCAACAGAGAACTCCAACAACGTAATCCCGCCATCATTCCTAACCCCGAAGCCAAAACCTCCACGGGCTTCCTCAAACCCGTCATTACCCTTGCCAACGTGAGCGTTGAAATCACCTCCAATCACATATTGATCCGACACATGGATAGTCCCGACCAACGCATCCAAAACAAGAAATCTCAAACTAAAGCAAAAGAAATGCAAAAAAAGTCACATATTTTTTTTCCAGATTGTACACATTTTAGATTTCTATTTTCCTTTTCAGATGCTGAAATTTCAGCAAAGAGGTATAGAGCTCCATTTGGGATCTGCAAAGAGATGTTGAACTTTCAGCAACCATCACGCAACAAATAACAAGGCACACGCATAATATCTTATGCAAATCCCACCACAAAATCGTAACAAACAACAATAAACCCTAGATAAAAAAAAATCGCACCGCCCGAAACCCTAGATTTCCAAATCGGGATTACCCTTAGATTCCAACAAGCTATAGATGAAGCAAAGAAAGGGGAAAGAAGATAAGAGAAGAAGGAGAGCGTACCTGATACTCGATATTGTTCTACCAAGCCGCAGAGGTGGAAGAGGAATTAAGGACAAAAGTGAGGGTGCGGGGGGATTGAAACTAACCATTGTAGAGGCACCCGACTGGAGTGACATCAGCAACAATGGAGGAGACATCGGACAATGAGACAGTGAGAAGCTCCAATTCAGATCGCATCGATCTCTACAATGGAGGAAGAAGGTTAGGAGGAGCGATTTAGCGTGTATTGTGTGAAACCAGGGTTTTATTCAATTTCTTTGAAGAGGATTAAATATAACCCGTACATTTTTTTTCCTTTTGTGAGTTATAACCCGGGCGCTTATTTGTCGATTTATTTACCTCAAATATACCACTATATAAACCGGACATTTCTACACCCGATGTATAAAGGTTATTCTTTTTTTTTGGGGACGATTTAACAGCTTTATAACCCATGTATAGCACGCCCGGATTATATTTCATGGATTATTTGCCCATTTTTGTAGTAGTGGTGCCACCTAAAATAAAAAATCTCTTATGGGAAATGTCAATTGATGGACTCCTTACTAAAAACAGATTGAACAAATATATAAGTAGGGTGCCTAGCCATTGTTGTATTTGTGACACTTTTGAAGAAGATCTGCCACACCTCTTTCTTCATTGTAAATATACCAAAGAAGTTATAGCTAATTTCGAAAGAGTAACAAGCGGTAGGTAAAACTTGGGTATTGTAGACTTGCTAAATTCCATATTAAACTCCGCTATGTTTGAAGATCTCGGATTTATATGGCAAGCTATCTGGAATACTAGAAATGAACTCATATTCAGGAAAAAGAATCCGCCTAAAACTCCGAACTTAGTCCAAAATTTGGTGGTTGATATTTATAATTGGAAAAAAGGAGAAGAAAAACCTCAACCTATTAAATCAATCAAAAAGAGAAACAATGCTAGATGGATTAAACCAGAAGGGGCTATCTACAAGATTAAGGTAGATGGCTCGGTTAAACCCACAAGTTCTTGCCAGGTGGGGGGAGTCATCAGATACTCCATGGGAAGCGTGATTGATATGTTCTATCAGGTAGTTGGTAAAAGATCGGTAATTCAGATGGAATTTAACTCCAGGGGCTGTGTGATTTATGATATTCTCCACCTAATGAATGATCTCTCATTTGATATGTTCTATCAGGTAGTTGGTAAATGATCGGTAATTCAGACGGACTGCAACAATCACTCCTGGACTGCAACAATCACTCTTCATTTGATGTGTGTGTATATATATAGAGAGAGAATAGATCACATCCACACAAATCTTATTGCGTATCATATTAATAAATATGGGTCATTGAACACATGAATAAAATTTACATTTTTAAAACTATTTGCACATATGAATAATTACATAATTATAGACAAATAAACAATCATGTGAAAACAAATGAATAATTTATGCATACATGATAAGGTATTAAGGTTTGTGTGTATGATAAGGGTTGTGTATATCAAAATGTTTGTAAATTTTTAAAAAGTGTATAACTTAAATATAGTTATAAATATTTTCGATTTTTTTTTTATCAAAGGTTAATTGTCGAACGACAATATTGAAACTACTAAATAATAATTTTGAGATTATTTTGAACTTAAATGGAAGTTATGATTTATAATCATATGATAATCAAAAGAGTAATTCACATAATCGTTTAAAAATTTATAAACATTTTAAAGTACAAATTGAGGCAACAATTATGGGCTATATTTTTTTTTAAAAAAATAATGCATAAAATGTAATCCAACTCTTAAATTCAAAATTTTAATATAGTTATAATCAAATTTGAGTATAAAAATATAATATATACTACGTATTTAACTATATCTTAATCTCAATAAAAAACGAAAAATAGAGGCAGAGTGGTGATTTGTGAATACTGATCGTTAAAAAGGGGTGATTTTCTATAATTTTTAGTCTAAGGGGTGCTTAAAGTGATTTTCTGTAAAATTCCCTAAAAATTACGTAGAAACTTCGAGTTTGTTTCCTTGTAGAATGTCCATGTAATAAGCCATCTCTCTCACCTAGGGTTTTCAATTTTCATATATTCAAACAATCGATCGCCACAGCACCTCACAAATTGGAAGGCAATACATTGTACAGTAATTTACAAGAAAGTGGGTCTAGGGAGTGAGTGGAAAGATTGATGCGCACCTAACTCCTTGGAAGACGCTAGGTAGGCAAATCTCCCATTTTGTTGGTAACCAGCTAACCGATTGAGTTGGTAGAGCTCTTCGCTCTGGCTGTTCATCTGGTTTGGTCGCACCTAATCCACTAATTTAGGCACGTTTTTTGGTCTGATCGATTTTTAGTGCGAGATCGATGGTGTAAACTTAGTAGTTTTTCTGGATCCTGTTTGGCAGTTGGATCTTTGTTTGTATTTCCTTCCTTTCTGTATCGTTTTACCTCGAATTAATGGGCCGGAAATGGGATCATGGTTTTGCAAGTGAGTTTTATTCTACTTGGTTGATTTCTCCATAGAATAGATATCAGTTCTGCATCTCTTGTTGAGTAATTCTATTGTTTACTTAATTCAGACTATACTTTTTTCTTTTAATTTTAGTCTGAAATGATTAATAACTATGATTAATTCTTATTTTATAATCTTGGACAGGACTTTTTTGTTGAGATCTCAAAGAGGGCCTCAAGGAGACTCCTTTTTTGTTGCTTGGCTATAGATGTGCTAAAAAGTTAGTATGAGATATTATCTTGTGCATTGTCCTGGCATTTATTTGAGCAACGAAGGTTTCAGAGTGGAAATTTTCTGCCTAAGAAGTTAAGATGCCATCAAGCAATCTATCGAAATTGAGTAGCATTGCCCGAGATGGGATTAAGAGCTCCATAGGGAGACAAGGAGCTTCTGTCGAAGACTGTGCAGAACTTCTCGTTAGGCGGGGGAAATTGTTACTTGGGAACTATAACTTGTTCCATTCGGTGCCATCTTCCACACGTCCACACCTGAATAGTGTCCATCAACATGGTACTGTCGCTAACCAAGGCCAGAACTTGACTGTCGTTGGAGCCCTTTCTCGCACATTCTCTATTCCATCTGTATCAGGCCCTTCATATCAGAGTTGCGGATATCATATTGATAGTTTGCTTTCAGAGTCCAAAAAGCCTCTAATCACTGTTGTGAAGCCAAAAATCACCATGGCCACTTCTGGTACGAATGCTGTACTTTTTGACCGTGTTGTAGGTAACTGGAGTTCAACGCAGTGTTACCAGAGAGTTTCAAGGAACAGTGCTACTACCTTAATCTGTAGGAACAGTCTTGATAGCTGTATAGGAGCAAGAATGAGTTTAAAGAACAGGGAAAACTCCAATAATTCGGCTATTTATGGTTATTTTGCATATAATGCTTTGAGATCAAGATATATGTCAGATCTGGATTCATGGTCTGGTTCGAAGGACTTTTACCATTTTGCCTCAACATCTCAGACTGATGGCACTGCTTCTGATGCGTCCTTTGACACCTTTTCACATGAGGATCACGCTGTTTCAAACACTTCATCTAAGCAGTATGTAATCTAGAGCTCCTTAATAGTTCCATTCTATATTTACCTTCAATATTATAATAATTCCACCCTACCTTAGAAGTGTGTGTGTGGATACTTGGCAGTCTTTATGAAAGTTGTAGGCAACTGGTTTTGCAAAGTTGTAGAAACTTACCTACTAGACCAAAAGTATTCCTTCCGTCCAATGGTAGGCTTGCATCTAGAGCGTGTACCTCATGCAGATTTTTTAGGGCAGTAGTTATCTCATTTTCATCATCAACTGCATGTTTGGTTTGTGAGGGCTTGTATATTTCGGTGTATATTTCGGTATTAATTTAATTTATTGTTCCATTCTCTGTCATTATTACTGTGGTTTCTAATTATCCATGTAAACTTTTGTTGTCTTCCAGAGTCTTAAGATTGACTTCACATTTTTGTTTATGATGACTTAATACTTGAGTCATTTTTTCATTATAGTTTTGCACCAAGAGATTTTCAATTAATATGCTGTACAATTTGGTAATGTAGGCAACTCCCCGTTGAAAGGACGCTTAAGTTGCTTTCTGGATCTTGTTATTTACCACATCCTGACAAAGAAGAAACTGGTGGGGAGGATGCTCACTTCATTTGTGCAGAAGAACATGCCATAGGAGTGGCTGATGGTGTGGGTGGTTGGGCTGATGTCGGTATTAATGCTGGGCTATATGCTCAAGCACTTATGGCGAATTCAGTTAATGCTATTCGAGATGAGCCAAAGGGTTATATTGACCCTGCTAGAGTTTTGGAGAAAGCTCACTCAAGCACAAAAGTGAAAGGTTCCTCAACAGCGTGCATAATTGCTCTAACTAATGAGGTATGCGTAGTACTTAGTGTAGATCTGTACAGTTGTACTAACCAGTCAACCTGCATATTTGTAAAGATCTTTGATTTGTAAGAACAACTTTATTTTTTCTGAATGATGGATATTTTTTTAGATTCATCCTAAGCATGATAGAGACACCGTATCAGCCTTTCATTTTCACTAATGATAATATATTTTGAAAAGGAATGTGATCCCATGAATTTCGAAAATTTGAACTGTCAATTTTTTTTATTGACGGTTAGATTTGCCCCTTCAAATCCCTACCCCCACCCCCACTCATGTTCTTTTTCGTTTAATTGATTTTTTTATTACTCAAAAAACCCAACTTCACCCGTGAATTTGAGGGGCAAATTCATGGGATCCCAACCTCGCTTGACAGGAAAACTACAATATGTGATAAATAGAATGACGAACATGCTTTGAGAACTATGTTGGATGAGTTGTGAATTTCATGACCTTTGCTCTTTGTTGCAATTATGCACACATTTTCAACCCCACTCAAGTTATTTCTTTCTTTCTATCCTTCATTTTATCCGTTCGTTAATGATAGCCTCATTTGGTTAACTCTCTACACGACAATATGTGCGCACACCACTGTTCTAAAAATCGCGCCTAGGCGGCAAGACACCTAGGAATTTTTACGCCTGGGCGCTCTCTATGCGGATTTCCGCCTAAGCGCCGCCTAATCCCGCCTAGTTTCCGTATAGTCCCCGCCTAGGTGGGTGATTATTTAAATTAGTTTCTAAGAGAGTGATTAGTCAACTTATGGGTTTTTTATCCCCAAAGTCGGGATGCATTTACTTTTGATTCAAACCTATGGTTTTGGATTTAGGAGGTTTAAAGTTACCAGTCGAACGAACACTTACACATTTATTGACTTTAGTGTTAGTTATGCACACCAAATTTGGGTTTATGAGTGATATTATAGATAATAATACATTATATGAATTATTGACATGTTCTATCCATTGAAATATAGGAAAATAATCAAGTTTAGTCTAAGTCCGCCTAGGCGCTAGGCGGCCACCCACCGCCTAGCGGCCGCCTAGCGTCTTTTAGAACACTGGCGCACACTAAGTGCGCTGAGCCATTGCATACTCATCCTTAACAACTCTCTACCCTAGAAATATCATTTTTTTCTGTTACTTTTTTTGGCTGCCACATTTGTATTGACTGATGAGGTCATCCCAAAACTTCAGTCTTGTTTAGCTGTATGGATGTATCATTGTTTGCACATGTTAAGTTCTTCTTTCTGCAGGGTCTTCATGCTATCAATTTAGGTGACAGTGGGTTTGCAGTCATTAGAGATGGTTGCACTGTATTTCGATCCCCAGCCCAGCAGCATGATTTTAATTTCACATATCAGCTAGAAAGTGGAACTGGTGGTGACTTACCCAGTGCTGGTCAGGTTAGTTCAGCAAACAATGTTACTAATGTTTTTTCTGTTTACTCTATCCCCCTGATGGATTTCTAAGACAGGATTTCTCGTTTCAACTATGACGAGGATACAATAGTTATTGCAGTTCATATTTCAACTTTGTTCTTTAAACAATCTAGCTGTGGTTGGTTGGTAGATCGTTGCAGCTGTGATTATAGAGATATTACGGTGGATGAAGTGGGTTAACTTTCTCCTGTTGCAGGTTTTTACGGTTGCTGTTGCCCCTGGTGATGTAATTATTGCTGGAACCGACGGGCTCTTCGACAATCTGTATAACAATGAGGTGACTGCGGTGGTAGTTGATGCAAAAAGATCAGGCCTTGGGCCTCAAGTCACTGCCCAGAAGATAGCAGCCCTTGCACGGCAACGAGCCAAGGATAAAAGCAGGCAGACTCCTTTCTCCACTGCTGCTCAAGATGCTGGTTTTCGGTATTATGGTGGCAAGCTTGATGATATCACTGTAGTTGTTTCGTATATCACCAGCTCTAGCAATGTATGATCCCATCTATCATCCCTTGACTACTTCTCATGACCATCACTCGACTCTTTCTACACCTTCTGTTTACTTTTGTTTGATTTCTTCCCTCATCTGATCGAGCAGGAAAAGGATTCATCCAGTTAGGTTGTTCACGAGTTCCTGTGTCTGATCCAAGAGCCTGAGTTTAATCCGGAGCTATACAAGTTAGAGAATATTTTGACAGTAGTTTGCTAGTATACCATCATTTTGTGCGGTTGCTGTGTGTAAATAACTGATGCTCTTCCCCTTGCATTGGCAAAATGTGGGGAGCTTTGAACCCAACATCTCCATTTTATGACTGGAACAAATTGTCTGAAATTTCAGTGTCATTATGCTGAGGTTTTAATTATTCAAGTGGTGACTTCAAGTTTGAGGTTTGTCTACAGTTTGTCATTTTCTTGGGTATTATGTTCTGTTTGTTAAAAATTGCTGTATCTCTATTTGCAATTGCAATGCCTGTTGGTTGCGTCAAGCGGTAGAGCTATGTAAGTTTCATTTTTTACCACCTTATAACATAGTATTTTTCAAGATTCAGTACTTCAATTCAGTTAACATAATACCAATTTATATTTAGGGATGGTTTTAACTTTTAAATTGGTCTGAAATTACGAAAACAAATTATAAGATTATCACTGGGTAGGAATATGCGAATTGGTTATTCTTCATTGTATTTTGGTAATTTAGCGATTCATTTTAGAGTTGAAATCCTTGGAAGGTGAAGACCTTTCCCAGAAGCTGAGGCTGGCCAAGCAAGGTGAAGACATGAGACATCTCCCTGAAAACCGAGCCTATTGGTACTGTCAAGGGTTCAAGCGTGAATTACATGTTGGAGCCGTTGAGTATGGTAGTATTAAGAAGGATGGAATACCAAATTATATTGGCTGGATTACGGGATCGATAAATTCTGCAAGTCGGGCTTGATATATTAGAGCTTCTGGACCGTGTGGCTGGTAGGCTGGGATCAAATGAGGAGTTCCTTGAATCAGTTCCATTAGCCAATGTTGTAAACACAGAAATTGGGGTTATTGCTTTCTATTGGCCTAATTGAAGGATCTGCACTGATAATCTGTGTATATGGATCAAGTACATGCTGAGTTTAGAAACCTGAAACAGTTGAAAATGAGATCTATGGGAGTTGGTAGAAGCTAACCTTTGACAAATGAACAAGTTCAGCCAAAAAGAAGTTAATTACAGAGCTGGAGATTCCGTAGGGGGCATGGGGCCATGGCAGCACAAGCTTCCAAAAAAATCGAAACTTGACAGCACTTGTTTGTCGCCTGGTTGCGAATTGTTTATGCCTTAATCTAACCCCCTCCTTATCCGAAACCTAGCAAATCTTCATCCTTTCTTCCTTCCTGTGGCTTCAATTTCTGATTGCGAATTTCACATTTGTTAGTCACAGTTCCAGCCCCACCTCTGTCTTGTCTCTTTCCCCCAATTTCTTCCTCCCCACATAATTTCTTCTTAGTCCCTCCTAATCCCTTCGAATTTTCCCATCCCCATGATCCTAGAACAAAAGTCATCTTCTCTCGCTTTCCCGGTTGGAAGAAATCGCACAATTCCTTCACCGGAAATTGTTCTTCATCATCTTCTGTTCAAATCTCGAATTTCCACTTTTGATCCCTAAGTTGAAGAACAGTTGATCATGCTCTCAAATCTGAATACTTGAATCCCAAACCTGAACAGTTCCCGCCAATTTTCGTGCTTGAATTCAAAATCTCAGACAATGAGGATATCAGAAAGGGAAAAAATGCAACTAGGGTACAGCAGGTCACCTCATAGCCCATCCGGTGACTCGAATCCTTCGCCGAGGCGAAGCCCCGACATCGACTTCAGCGACGTCTTCGGTGGCCCACCGAGGCGAGCTTCGATGCAAGATATCCAAACCAGGCATTCCTCCTCCTCCGACGGCACATGGCGTGGCGACGGAGACGGAGATGGGAGCGACGAGAGGCTTAGTCGGAGCTCATGGTCGAACAACCCGATTGAAAAGCCGGTGTTTGGAGATGAAATCACTAGCCGGCGGCGGTATCCGAGTGAGGATTTCTTCGGTGATATCTTTAGAGGTGATCAGTCTCAGTGCTCGTCGCCTCGAATCACTGGCAGGGATCCTAGTTCTTCGTCGCCAGGCTCCCGGGGATTGAGCCCGTTGCCTCCCGGTGCTGTTCCTCTTGGCTCTCCCGCCCAATTCAGGTACATATTTAGTTACTGGGAATTCAATTCTGCGGAAAAAAGGTCATGCCTTTTATTTGATTTGTGGATTCGAGTCATTTCTTGTTATCTAGTTTGCATTTGAATCCTGAGTGAACATACTTCCATGTTTCCAGTCTTCCAGCCAGGATAGCGAGTTCACATTCTTCGAGTACTTTAAGACTCTCGGGTCAGGGTGTCCACAATGATGTGTTCCAAGGCGGCGATGCCTTCTCAGCCTATCGCCGAAGCCCTTTAGCTGGCGAAGAGCTCAAGAATGATGGCAATTCGGATGGAAGTGGTGGCGGAACACAGGTTCCGAATGGAGGCAACCAGTTTCACTTCTCAATACACAAGTGGGCGAGCAAAGGAATGCCGTTAGTTATGTCGTTGGGAAAGAGGAGTAGCTTGAGATCAAAGATTCAGCTTGAAAGATCGTTGAGCTTAAATGATGGTGTTGAAGTTGAGAGTGATACTTTGGTTGGTGAGATTCAACCAGCAGGACTTGTCAATGATGAATGCCTCTCCTTCAAGGTACATGTAGTGTCCTCTGCAAGGAAAGAATCCGATCAGATTGTCAACAAGTCTGTAACTGAGGCACCCAACAACAAAGTAGAAGATGGGAACAGTGCATCCAAGGAAATGAAAGTCATGCCAGAGCCTGATATAGATCCTAAATCCGATCCGAAGAAAAGTTCTAACAAGTTACATGGATTGGAAGGAAGGAGTGGTATTTTTCGTTTTCGTTTAGCTGTAAAGGATGTGTCGTTCAGCATCTCTTACAAACTGTTGTTTTTTCTTCCAATTTTCAGATTTTGATAAAAATGAAGGTGGTGAAGAGGATAGAAACTCCAAAGGGGAAAACAAGACAAGCAACAACAATTACCCGAAGAGCTTGGGTAATGATAAACCTAAAGAGAAGATGAAGGAAAGTAAATTGAATGATAGAGTTGGAGAAAAGGGGAAGGGAGACAAAGGGAAGGTCAAGGAGTTTGTCAAAATTTTCAATCAGGAGCCTTGTCTAAAACCGAATGCTGACATCGATGGGAAAAGTCCTAGTAGTAGACGCAGAAACACCGAGGAGTCAAGAGTGAGTAGCAAATCCACATTGAGCTCATCCAATACAGACAGAAAGGTGCAAGGCTCTGATGTGAATTGTAGGCTGGATTCGTCTCCAAAGGTATGTTTACATATGTTTGTTAATCAATACAATCTATCTATCATTTTAGTATAATGCTTGCTTGCATCTCCATTTTACTGTAGGTGGATGGAAATCCTACACCATCGAGTGGAAAACAATTTGAACCCAAAAAGGTCCCAGAACCTTGTCATAACTTATCCATAGAGACTGAAAACTTGGAATCAACCATGGGTTTGTTTATCTTGTCTTTCCTTTTCACGCCTTCCCTATCTTTCAGTTTTGCCCTTTTTCCATTGACACTGCCATTTCTTTGCTATTTGATGATTTTAGGATCAGCTTCCGGTGGTTTTAGAGCTTCAAGAGCAAGCATTGATGTCACATTTGAGAGCTTTGTGGTATGTAACTCTTCTGATTCATCCTGCATATATATTACTTGAGAGTTCAGAGCAAATGACCAACTCTACATAACTAAGATCTAATGTGAAATTTGACCTGAGAGTTATAAACTGCATGTGTTCTTCATCTGTTGTGATCAGCAAAATTTTATGTGCAGGTTGAAGAAATACAAGAAAGCCAAGACAAACCATCAGAAAACAGTGAAGATAATGAAGATATCCGAGTAATCCTCAAGAATTCGTCTCAAGACCTTTAGATAATGATATTGTATTTACAATACTTGGTTTGATAAACTCTTATGGTGCAGGCTTATGAAAGTAAAATACTCAAGTGGTCCAAAGGGAAGGAAGGAAACATCCGCGCACTCCTCTCAACCTTACAATATGTAAGCCTATCGCCCATTAATTCAAGAGGATCACACGGATCTCTCAATATGCGGATTCTGTTATTGCTCTTTTTAGAAAGGGTGCTCTAATACGAAAATACATTTACAGGTTCTTTGGCCAAATAGCGGATGGAAACCTGTTCCGCTGGTTAATATAATAGAAGCAAATGCAGTTAAGAGATCGTACCAAAGAGCATTGCTATACCTGCACCCGGATAAACTTCAGCAGAAAGGAGCTGCTGCTCATCACAAGTTCATTGCTGCCAAGGTCTTTGATATTTTGCAGGTAAAGCAGCTGCAGTAAACTGAATCAATGCCTTTTATGGCTCAGTTTTGACACTAATGTTACATTTGTATCTGATTATTGTTGCAATTTTTTCCGGCGATGTAGGAGGCTTGGGATCACTTCAACTCTCTCGGGTCACTTTGAAAATCGTATCTCCATTAGCTTATATGGGTTGTACTTTGTAAATATATGACCTGCTGTTACAATCTTGTATGTAACGCGAGCAAAAAATATTGTGTGTTAAATCAATGATTTTGGGATGGTTTTTTTTTTTTTGAATGGGTGCATATCATCTTATAAGCAGTGTTTGTTTGTGGGTAAACATATGACTGAATGATCAAATCATATACGATTGTTGCAAAACATTTTCAGGAGTTTCCAAATTGAAAACGATGAACATGGAAGAAGAGCAAAGGCAATGATTTTCGGATAGGTTTTTGAATGGGTGCATATCATCTTATAAGCATCCAAATGAAAATGATGAGAAATGGGATTTAGGGGGAAAATGAACTTAAAATAAATGGAAGAAATGGGGATTTAGGGGGGGAAAAATGATTTTAATGGAGATGCGGGGTATCGATCCCTGTACCTCTCGCATGCTAAGCGAGCGCTCTACCATCTGAGCTACATCCCCATTTATATTTATATTGACATATAAATAAATATTAATAATACCTACTCAACGATGAGACTTTATACAACCAATGATTATTGAACTTTCATCCAAAAAAGGTTATTTGCAAAACTTAATTTTTTTCGTCTTACACATCATATTAAATATTGTTTTGATACAATTTCTAACTTCAAATTAATTTTGGGAAGTCCACCAGAAAATATATTGCTTTTGATAATAAAATGTTTTTATTTTTGTCATAATTTGAAACAATAAAAAAAAACCAATAAAAAGGTTGTTATTTTCATATAGTTATTATTATCCCTTAAAGAACATATACTAGATTTCAAACTGATTAAACATCAAACCTTTTAGAATAGAGGAGTATAATGGGCAGATGATTAACTTAACACAATCTGGATTCTTCTCATCAAGTTTGGCAATGCAATGGGATGCATAATGCATTGTTTCTCCTGCAAAAAGGACGGCTGATGCCAAAAAAATACAAAACTGCAAATCTCCCATTGCCACCAAACATCAGTACATCCTGGAGTTCATATAGCCTCAAAAGTATCTAATCCCGCGCTTAATTTCGGTCATCTACTCTCCCAGTTCTCCCAGCACTTGGGTGGGTTTTGCTCCAAGTTGTATGAACGAAAACTTTGAATGTTCTCGCATGGAACAAAGATCTCAATCTGCTTGAAGCTAAAGTTTATCTGAAGTCAGCTGAATCACTGTTGCTGTCGTCAAGCCACAAGGGAACCTCAACAACGACATCATAGGCTTTTGACAGTAGAAGAAGAATAACGCAGGTCTGGCCGTCTGGGCCCTCTGTATTTACGGTTCCTTCAGCCGCAATTTGGTTATCGTAGATGGTGGTAATCAGCCTTGACAATTTACAAGCGCGGACCTGTATTAGCTTTGAAATAAGAAACCTGCAGGGGTCAGAAACAGTGACTTCAGATGTGATGCTTGTAGGGCAACCCTTTTAGATCAAGTTTAACAATATGAGAGGCCAGTAATTTACCAACCAGCCTTAAAATGTAAAACAATAGACAGACGATTATTATTACCGTTGAGAGCAGCATGATAAATACGCTTCTCAGCCAATCCAATATCAGACAACACCATATTTCCCTGCATGTTAAATAAACAGAAGAGCCAATTGAAGCTAAATTACACGAAAACATAAAATGTGTCTCGTAATTATTATACTAAACACCTTCAGAAATTTATTTATTTTTAAATAGCCATAAGGCCAAGGAATCGGCATTTAGAATCTCAAATAGCATAGACTTAGCCTAAAGTTTTGACTTTTGTGACATCATATTCGGATATTCCAAGTACCAACAAAGAACTATGTATGTAAAGATTGGGATATGATTCACCTAACCATGCACGAGTAAAGCTTTTGAGGACCTGACATTCCTTATCCCTTTAATATGTTATACATCAAAGACAACTGATTAAATGAACTACATTTGCCAATAAGAATGCATTTCTTAATCAACTACAGGTGTTAATAAGAGCTCTTCCCCATGTATTAGAAACGATAAATAATCAAGGGAGTTGATACCTCACTAGCCAGTAATCTTCTAACATTGTTAGCATACAGTTTTGGATCATCTTTCTCTTCCTTTGAAGGGCTGTATACAGGCAACCTTGTGACCTCCATGTAGTTCGCAAATTGACATAAGAGAAGAATAACATGCCGGGCCTGCAATATAAACATTCAGATTGAAGTCAAGAGCACGAGTAGTTGAAAAACATGCAAAACTGGTGATACAACCAATTGCAAATAAAGTATGAGAAAAAGTAGCATATTCCATGCCTATATTTTATTCACATACCAAAGCAACAAACGGTAAATGTTCAACGATACAAATTTGTACATAAACACAGTAAAACCTCTCCTACTGATTACTAGATTCTTAAATACAGCCTTTTGTAAATACCACAGCAAGCAGAACAAGAAAAGTTTTCCATTGAAAATTAATCCAATCAACATAAAGCAACTTTTTCCAGCCCAAAAATCATTTTCTATATGACACAAACTCTCAAGGAGAATAGCTCTATCAACGATTTTCTAGCTGGAAATACATGATTAGGACACAAACCATAAAATCTAAAACAACTTTTTCATAAATCCAGATATTGCCTAAAATCAAGGCGAAGTTAGATAACTTACTCCGCCCATGGATTCCCATGCAGGGCTAAATCTTTGGTATGGATATCTCAGAATCACTGGAAGAACTGGCAGTCCTGCCAAAAATGCACCTGTTTTGAATGGGAGGAGAAAATCTCCATTTGTGGTAGTTCCCTCTGGAGTTAAATTTGAATAAGCAAATGAGATCACAGATTTATGCTGAATAGCAAGAAGAATTTTCTAGTGAAACTACTGTTGGACAACATTTCACAAGTTTACATCTTTTGATATTAACACTTTACAACTTTAAACATTCAATGTTGAGATAACAGTATATATGCAATAGGAATAAAGAGTAATAACCTGGAAAAAGCATCATCAATGGGGCTTCTGCACTCTCATGTGCCTCTTTAATTCTTTCTGTCACAACACCTTCATATAGCAAAAAAAAAAAAAATCAGTCTAATGTACAATAGCTCTAGACTTCTCAAACTCCTTGCCAGAAAGCAATAGCACTATTATGTGCATGCGAAAATGGAAAATCTAGTAATTGAAAGGAGCTCAAGATTCAAGGCCATTAATTAAAACAGGGTATGTCCAACATAAAAGGATAATTCAAAATTAAGAGCAGAAAAAATATACTGTCTGATTAGCCTTCAGTGAATGAATAAGAAATACAATAACATGAGAGGGAACTTATCAAGAAGATGAGTACCTGAAACTCCTTGGAAGTCAGATGATTTGTATTCCCGTTGCACGTAAACACAACCAAGGCACTTGCTGTACAAAAAGGAATGGCGTGATCAGACTAAATTCAACTTACAACTCTATGCTATTGAGTATACATGGACAAATTGCATCACTGACTACAAGGTGAAAGAAACACTTGAAAAGAGCAGCAGGGACGCAGGTACGCACGCAAGCGAATGACATCATATTAGAGTTTTACACGGTAGAAAAATATTAATGCAACAATACAGGAAATACTTGTAATTTGTAAATCTAGACTAAATTTGGATAGAAACACACCACCAAACAGGCAATGACGAGCTGTATTTGGTCAAGTCTAAAGAAACTTGACAATAATTGCATAAAGAGAAACCACTTGTCAATTCACTTTTGTTGAAAATATTTGAGAGCCAATATCATATCAATCTAATGTCCATGCACTTGCACTATAAATGATAATTCATCACCAGTTCACCATAGTAAATAATAATCTGCCAGTCCAAATCCTCAAATTTAACAACAGGTGGCATCATTGGTATTGGTTAACTTAGGGAAAATATTAGACAGTAAATTCCTACATTTTGTTTTCCATTGACAAAACTTAGCTAAATAATACAACAAGAAACATCACGGAACCAAGCTAACATGCTGTGCAATTACCAAACAATGGACTTTTAGATGGATGCTTCATGAATGAAACCAACATAAGGAAACCACTTTAATAAATAAGCATAATCTGTACTAACCTGATCAGGCCAACCAGAGGAAGTTTAGACACTGATCTCTTCAACAGAGGAAACAAAATAACAAAGTACAAAATACCGTTAAAACGAATGATCACCGGAAATTAAAGACTGACTAGCAATTCAAAGAAGAATCCCAGCAAAACGATACAAAAGCACCTAAATTTCAGTAAAAGCAAGTGACCAACCTTAGCAACAAAACTTGGGAATGATGATGACATGTGATACAAAATATCCAAATGCGAAACATGATTTGATACTATCACACCAGGTCTCTCGGATTCTATCGATTGATCTTTGCTCTCAGCCTGAACAAGTGAAAAAAGGACCCAACTTATTCTCCCAAGTTAATCTAATATGCATCAAACAGTGGTATGGATGCAATTCCAATTAAGTTCATAATCTCAGAGACATCACCATGATCAAGCTATAACGGAATTCAACTGCAGAATCAGCACATACCTAGTTGCTCTAACATTAAATCACAGCAAGTAAGATCAATAATTATACCAAATTGATAGTTTAAAATCATCAAAACTCCAACATAAATGCACCAATCAAGAAATCCATAAATTCCAGAAACCCATTAGCATCAATTACCTCCTCCTTCATCAAACGATCCACATTTCCATTACTAAGGGAATATCGAGAAGTTTCATAAATCCAGTAAAACCCGAACACAAACAACATCATCCTGGAGAGGAACCTGCCAGCTTGAACAATCACATATCTTCTCCACCCAATCAAGTGCGCGTAATCCTCTTGTTGCTCAGCCTCCCGATTGGGGGCCGAAAACAGCGTACAAACCCGACAAATCAAGTAGTAAACCACCAGTACGATCATCGCCAGAACCACCCTAACGGGCACCAGCGTCACCATAGCCAAGGCCAGGAGGAGCTTCTCCGTCAACGGCAGGGGGCCCCGCCCCATCGGCCCATAGACGTCGTGGCGGACGTAGGCCGCGTATTTTTTCTCCATCTCTTCCAATTCCTCGGCGGTAACCGCGGAGGGGCTAGAGGGGAGCTCGGGAGAGGGCGAGCTCTCGTGGCGGTGGGATTTGAGAAGAGGCCGATCGCCGCCATCGTCAATTGAGTCTTGAGGTGACTGAGCGTGGTGGTTGTTGAGTTTTATGGAGGTTGGGAGATCTTTGAGCTCAGTATCCATTGTTGGCAAAGGGGAATGGGTTGCGGGTAGCTAGATTTCAAATTAATAACTATATTTAAATTAATATCAGCTGGTGGATTGAGCGGACATTAACAAGGGTTGACAATGAGACATCATCAGATCTGAAACGAATTTGGGGCTGGAATTAGGGTTCTTCGGGATCGGGATGTGATGCCGGGGGGTGGTTTGGAATCTTTGGGGGTTAGCGTGGGATCAAAGAGATCCAAGCGCAAAGTTAGATTCTGGGTTTGGGGGTTTGGGGTTTGGCCGTTCGGGATTGGGGATGATGAGTTCTTGATGGGCCAACTTCCAACTTCATTGCCTTTTCCCCCCCTTTTTAAATGTTTCACGTGGCATGATTTAAAGTAACCTTTGAAAAATTCTCCATCTTCTGCATTGTATTGATTGAATTATTTACTGTATTTAACAAATCCCTAAAAGTTGGATTGGTTGAAGGCATAAGGTTACTTGATTGTAATTTGAATGGATGTATTTGATACAAATACCTTCTGGATTCTGGATCCAGATGTAGCTGATGAACAAACACTACAATCTGATTAACATTGTCAGCCAAACTGATTTCCATCAAGTAAACAAACTAGCTAGCCGCACAACCTTTTCCACAGTTCAACATTACCAATCCATCATCAATCCCCTGGCACGGCACCATATCTACAGAGAGTAAAGGCAACCGATTCCCTGTATGATCTGCAAGCTCTCTAAACACCCAGAAGGACCGCGACACACACAGTTCATGTGGTCAAGCCTTGCCGCTTCCTAGTGTCAGTTCAAGGTCATCCATTCCAACATCATGGATCATCTCTCCTTCCCAAGGGGTCACCTTGGCATTCTCAGGACGTGAAATCCCGCCTCTGCCATCCACTGGATCATTGAGTGACAGCTTCCGAGCCATCGGTTTTGTGAGACAAAAGGTAGGAGAGGTTGGAGCAGATGGCCTCATGAATGTTTTGAAGCTGGCCCACTGGCTCGGACAGATTGGAGAGCAGTCGGATTCATCGTGTTCGAATATAGTTGGAGGTGCTACATTCCTATAGCGAGTGGGGCTTGACGGGGCTGATTCAGCGAACATAGGGTGGTCATTGAAGGCAATTGACTCAAAGCTGAAGCCGTGTTTAGGCGCCTTAGATGTTGGGGACGAAAGCAGCGGAGTCACAGGGGCGCTGCTTGATATTCGGAGGGGCGGGAGGCTGGAAGGGATCGAGTTGCAAAGGAATGAGAATGGGTTTAGATCATTGCGTGTCGGGCTTTGAAGGGAAGAGGAAGACGGACTCGGTTGGTAGGACGGAATCGGGCTTGGGAATGCAGAGGATAGAGGGCTTTGGATCTGAGAAGAACAAGCACTGTTAAGGCTGATGCTGTTGGGAGCTCCTGCTGTATCAGCTGCAGGTGGCTTGGATCCCTGAGAAACACAGATCACAGCATCACACTGATGTTGCTGGAATTGATGTATACAAATTTTCTATGGTTTGAGATTTTGTTTTCCCATGAATACAGTGATCACAAAATAAACGATCAAAGATAAACAAATCATTAAAACCATTAGACATTTTCTAGCCCAAAAAAATTTAAAAAAAATCACTAAATCATCAGTGGAGTAGAACAATGAAATTCAAAAATTCGAGATCACAGCATCTAAACATGGCTGATTATCCCGTAATTGTATAGATTGGTTCCGATAAAGTTAAAAAAGGAATCGACCTGATCAGTAAATTACAGAAATAAGCATGAGGAGAGTGAGCAACGAAAACCTAGGGTCCTAGATTACCAGCTGAGGCCAAATCATGAAATTGGGGAAAATCTTCAATTGTGACAAATTAAAGAACCAAGATTGGTTCCTAGACGCCACTTGAGAAGGCGAATTTCCGGTAAGAGCAAGAAAAATGTGAAGAATAGTACGTAGGGGAGAGAGGTGACCTTGCGAAAAGTGGTGCCGTCGGGGAGGACGATCCAGCCAGCTTCGGCGCAAAGAGCCTTCAACACCTCATTGTTGTCGCAGTGTTTGGGGAGATTGAAATTGCCCTGCGCTCTGAGGCCGGTGAAGATGTTAGCGGCAATGGCCCTCCGCCGCCTCTCTCTCCGCCGGTTGTTCTCCCTCTCCCTCCAGGACGGCTTCCTCCTCCCCTCCGTCGCCATTGATTTGCTGTGTGAGAGCTTCTGCAGGTAAAGAGAGTGCGTGAGAAAGGAAGCCCAACGAGATCATATACTAGTAGATCGAAGTGAATTTGGGAGTGTAGAAGGAGAGAGAACCTCTTTTTCAGTTTCATCTTTTGGCGTTGGGCGTTCCCCTAATGATTCTGTGTGCAGTAGTGGTGGTCGGGGTTGCAGGTTGAGGATGGGGCCCACCGTGGGGACTGGGTGAATCGTCGTGAGAGGGAGAGGGTCAGGTGAGTGAGAGAGGGGGTGGTTTTGAATGACGTCTGGTGTGATGAGACGATATCGATGACGATGTGATTAATCGGATGGCTGGGATTTGAGATTGAAAGGGTTGTGGGGCCCCATCGGGGATGGCCCACGCTACTTCTTTTCCTCTTTCAGGTTCTGCAGAGGATGCCTACACGCTAAAGTTACAAGAGTTCATCAAAAAAAAATTGGTCACGCTAAAGTTACAATATTTATTATATTTGAAATGTATTTTATTAAATTTCTTTTTATGAAAATTAAAAGAGTTTATAAATTTTCAATCAATTGGTGAATTAAGATCATGTTAAGTGACATACATAAATTTTCAATCAATTGGTGAGTACAAAATAGGATACAATTAATTATTGCTTATAAAATTAATCTTGTAACTAATTAAGATCTAACTAACAAACTCTAAATTATTTTTTATTTTCTCTTTAAACTAGTGTTAGACTTGTGTCATAGGAAAGGGTTTATTAACCATTCCGGAATAGTTCACTGAAAAAGACTTACGGATAGTACCCAAAGGTCCTCAGTTCGAACCCCAGATATGGCCGCTCTTTATTTATAAATTCAAGAAAAGGGTTTATTAATTTGATATTTATTTTTTATTTAAAAGTGGATATATAATTATAGTTATCTTATAATTTTTATAATTTATCATTGTTAGTTATAGTAAGAAAATTACATCGATACTACTGTAATGTAATGATAGATCTTTATTTTTTGTAAAAATTAAAAAAAAAGATATATTTATAGGAAATTATTTGAAAATTAAATTTAATATAATTTAATTTTATAAAATACATATAATTTTTTGGTTGAATAACATGGAGACTAGAGAGGTTATAATCAAAGTGTTATAGTGGGAGATGGGGATGGTATAAATGGGAGATGGAGAGGTTATAACTTATAAAGGTAGTGATTTAGTTTGGTGGGAGGGTTGCAACATGCAAAAGGTTATTAGGTCATGTTTATCAAGGAATACTAGAGATATTAGGAATACTAATATTTTATTCTTTTCTTTTCGTCACATCATCTCATTCTCTCATTCTCATTCTCATGTTTCCACTTTATCAATAGTATCTCTAGTATCCCAAAAGGCCAAAACCCATCATTTCTTATTAATTCAATTTACAATTATACCCATCTCCCATAATTATTTCCATCATTTTCTACCAAATTAATTTATGATTATACCCCTCTCGACTCATTTTCTATAATCTAGATTAATTTATAATATTAATAAATTTCATTTAAAAATATTATTCATAAAAAAATCATTTAAAGAACGTAAAAAAATATTATTCATAAATTAATATTATTTATAAACTAACTCGGTGACTGCATATATAACCATATTTGTAGATAAATCATGAAAATTATTACCATATATCACATATTTTATATTTTTTAAACAACATCACAAATTCTTCAAATGATAATTATTACTAATAGTCAAAGTTAATGAAATATAAGTAAAAATATTTTTTTAAGGTATTATTACATATAATTGGATTTGAACAAATACTTTTTTTCAAAATTTAATCAAATATATTCAAAATTGATGTCTATGTGTAGAGAAAAATGAATATAGTATTTTGGTTATTTTTATAAAAAATTTTTTAACATTTTCAATGTCAAAAATTGCATTTTCTACTTGTAAAAAATCATGCAACAACTTAAATCTCAACCGTTCAACCCAAGAAATCATAGCCGTCCTATCCCTCCTCTCTCGGGTTAACACGTGGCCCCTTCTTGATGCCAATGGGATACTTGGAAGAATACTACCCCTAAGGGGCGGATCCAAACAGGGGCATGTGTGGGCACGTGCCCTCACCCTCATCCGGCAAACCCCATATATGTATTCTCCTCGTCGATAGCTTCGTTTTGATATATAATACGCATGAATCCGATATCTGAGTAAAAAGTTATGAATATTTGAAAATTGAAGGTAAATTAATCACTATAAATCTTATTTAAATAACCCACAATGCTTTTATATTTTATTTAGATTGGCAATCCTATACTATAATTTATCTTGAAATCATTTGAAATGAGAGGTTATATTACTCATTTTGATAATAAGTTAAGAAATACAGAAGTTTAAATGAGGGAACATATCATATTTTCTACTTTGCAAGATATTAGTGATGTTTATAAAATATGACCTAGGAAGGAATTCACAAAGCTTTTGATTTGGTGTATCGTCTCATCGAGTTGGTTTTAGTGTAACTAGTTGCAAAAACTATAGTGGAAAGATCAAGCTTTCTCGATCTGCTATGAGTATTATCAAGTCCTATTTGTGCAACAAGATAAGTGACGATTTTCTCTCTGCTATGATTTTCAAGGCATTGATAATGAAGTTATCATTCAAAACTTTAGGGTATGAAAACCCATAAAACCGATTTACCCCTGTCGAATTGAACTATTTCATTATAAAACTCTAATTATAAAAATTTTTGTACTAGTGAACTCTTTCAATTTTTTTTATCGCTATTTTGTAGTTTTGAAGACGTTATGTGTTGTATCCGTTCATGTTATTCATTTTCGTTTATCATCGGTGTGCCCCCACCCTCTTCCGGTTCTGGGTCCGCCACTGCTACCCCTAGTATCAATATAGAGGGATCTTGAACCCCATCCAATTTTTTATTCATAAAACTACTAGTATCCCACCCCAAGTACCCCTTTAAACTTGCCGTTAGAAGTAGAGGAGAAAATTTGCGGCATTCGGCGCAAATTTTCGGCCAAATTAGAAAACTATCCACATTTTGGTAAAAATTATGAAAGTGTCCATTTTTTAAAACACACATATTTGGGCAGTTTCTTACTGGTTAACTTCTCTGAAACCTCTCTCCTCCATTTCTCTTTATCCATTTGCGATTTCCATTTTTCTTCATTCTCTACTCGATCTTCTACTGATTCGGTTGAAAAGGGGCGGTTTCCGGACGATTTCCTCCTTGTTTGCGTGTGTAATTGAACATTCTGGAGTATGGACAACAGCACATGTATGCATTTTGGTGTTTTTTGTATGGTTTTTTGTGTTAGGGTTTTTGTTAATGGCAGATTATATGAAGATGCGTGGTTACGTTGTTGATTTCTCTACTTGTTGTCATAAATTAGTTCATTATGTGCATAAATGCGGTGTTGGTGTGTGTATCTTTTGTTGTTTATATTCGTTTTTTTGTTGATTTCGAAAATTTATACGGTTATTTGCGTTTTTTTGGATGAATGTGTGTTGTTAGTTCTTAATCATACTAGTAGGTGTGGGGGATTTTGTAGTTACTACTTTTATTTTTAGTCCTGACGTCGATTTTGGCATCACTTTCTGTCCTCTTGTAATACATGTCCTCTTGGAATCCATCTCCATCCTATTGCATGTCAAAAAGTTATGTCCTCTTGTGTTTTGGTTGATTTTGGCGTGTTGTATTTGTTTGTTGCTTGTTACTGGTTGTGGGGGGGAGGGGGGTGTTTGTACTTTCATATTTCTATGTGCTGACATCTATTTGTCTGTGTTTATCTTGTTTTTTTATGTGCACAAGGCCCTCAAGTGATCTTGATACATATAAATGCAAGTTTGATGTGAGTCTATGTAATTTATAAGCACGTTTAGTTTGTCATTATGTTTGCTTCATATGCTGACATGTATTTTTGTATTCGATGTGTTTGTTTGTTTGCATAAATTAAAGTTATGTATTCCGTACAAGGACCGTTTCCATGCTAAATCAAACCTTTACTGTCACCATGAAGTTTGTGACATCATAAAAGAACATTTGTTGATTGAGCACTACGAGATTTTGAGGACGAGTTTTTTGGGATGGGTGTTGTCATAGGGCAACAACATGACTGTTAATTTCCAACTGATTCATCAAATGATGTTGTGGTAGGCCAGGACGAAGAAGAAGAAGGAACTATGATTCAAAGTTGATGGATTATAGCGCGTTTTTCATTGGCTGAATTCCACGTAGTCACTGGTCTTCCATGCGAAGACCGTGTCTGCAACCAGTCGAAGGCAGTGTCATTTTCTGAGTTTCTTGGAATGGATAAATGCTCTCATGCTGACTTGATTAGTTGTTTCAAAAAGGAGAAGAAGACGTCGAAGAAGAAGCTAATTATGGAGAGATTGTTGCTTATTGAGATGGTTTTTATTTTTAGGCGAACAGACTATGTCAGCGAGGTGAACCTATCGCTCGCTTGTGATGACGAGAAGTTTGGACTCTATCCATGGGGCAGACAGTCGTATGAATTTCTCTTGAGGTCGTTGAAGAAGTCAACTACTATGGATCGCAAAAAAGCTAGGTCTTCTTATGAGTTGTATGGATATTGGATTGATTTCCAGGTTTTGTTTTTCACTTATTTCCTAAATGTGTCATCATTCCTCATTCTGTGTCAGCATTTTATGATTGTTACTGTTTTTGTGTGACCTCTTGTTTTGTTTTAACAGTCCTGGATACTTGAAGCTTTTCCAGCATTGTCTGATAAATTTGATTGCAATTTCAAGATGATTGCTAAATATCCTCATTCTTTGCATTGGGAATGTAAAGTTAGGCATAGTTATGATGAAGCTAACGAGCTTTTTGATGGTGATATGGTAAGATAAATATGCCAATTGTGTTTTTAAATTTGGGTTCTTATATAAATGTGTTTCTTATTCTTATTTTTTGATGTGCATGATAGATACCGATGTTCCCAAACTACGGAGAGTTTGCAAGAACACCAGGTATGGGTTACATTAACGAAGAGGCTGGTGATGTAGTTGATCATATTGG
Organism: Persicaria tinctoria; assembly: GCA_037127255.1. Taxonomy (NCBI): domain Eukaryota; kingdom Viridiplantae; phylum Streptophyta; class Magnoliopsida; order Caryophyllales; family Polygonaceae; genus Persicaria; species Persicaria tinctoria. The sequence goes on from JBANSL010000018.1 coordinate 41,119,892, forward strand.
TGATCCTGTGTTTTCTCAACCACCGAGTGATATTCTGTATGATTGTCGGCATATGGGTAAGTATGCATATGAATACAAGTTTCTACGCAGCAATGATTCAGAGGTTGAAACATTTGAGACGCTTGATTATGGATCTGATGGAGGAAAGGACGAGGATAAACATGCTGACCTAGAGAAGCGAACGAAGAGAAAACGTGTGGATGATGAAGGAAAGGATGAGGAGAAAGTGGCGGACGTAGAGAAGCGAAATAAGAGAAAACACATGGACACAAGAAAGCCTTCGAAGAAGAAGCGGTTGTTGTCCAGGAAGAAAAGAATGACCAAGTTGGATATGCATACAATACATCTGATAAGAATAGACCTATATGTTTGTTTTTCAAAAGAGGAAAGTCTATGAGAAGTACAGGGAAACGTAACATTTTATACACCAGTAGTTCTTTAGAGAAGTCGTCCTCCATCCCTGAAGCCACCCTTGATGGTATGTTATCTCCTATTGAAGTTGTGAATGATGGATGTAAAGTGATTGTACCTCTTGGTGGGGTTCAAGGTGAGGCTTATGCTGACACAGAGAATGCTGACCCCCATGATGATCAACATGATGACAGTCAAGGTGGTGATGACATCAATGTTGATTCTGCAACTGCTTCCCCATTGACTGCTCTTTTACTTTTGAATAAAAGGATTTGATGTTGGTGATGATGGCACAGCTCAGGCAACAAAGATAGCTGGCGACGAGGTTGGAAGTGGTAGTCAAAATGCTGACACTGATGGTGATGACATCCAGCAGACAGTTAGTAAAAGAGACAAGGTTGATTTTTATGACAACCAGCATGGAGTATGTGTTGAAGCTGTTAAAGTTGCAAAGGGGGATGGTGTTGCTAAAGATGCAAAGGGTGATGGTTTTGCTGGGTCATCAGTTGGTGGTAACGCTGACCCTAATTCCACCCCAGTCTGGGTATATTATTTACTCAGAATGATTGAAAAGCTTAAAGAGTTGCCTGCACGTGTAGATGAGCTAGCTGTCCGTGTTGATGTTATTGAGAATCGCATTGACAGGGAGGTTGAAATCGTGGGGATGGTTACTATCCTGATGGATAAGTACAACTCACTTGAGAATAGGTTCACGCTGCATGAATCTATCGTTGCAAGGTCAGAGTCATCTGGGAACATTGATCACCCAAGCAGTAAGATTGTGAATGATGTTGTTGCTGACATTAAGATGGGTGTGATACTTGAGGATGTTGTAGTTGAGGAGGAAGCTGAGTTGGATGCACCTGAAGAATGTAAACCATGTAAGACACTTGTTCGTGTTGATGAGGGAGATGAACTCCAACAGCTGATGGTTGATGATTTAGTTCAGGAGACTGTTGATCTAGGTCATAGGACATTGGTTGAAGGACATATGACATTAGATTCAGACTCGGTTCATTTTGCTGTTGATCTAGGTCATGATTCTGATTTGAAGTCCATGCAGACAAGAGGTGAAGATTTTAAGGACAATAACGATGGACTTCATGGGGAAGCTGACAAGGGTGTGAAGTCTACTGGTGAATTTATTAAGGGTAGCGATGATGGAATTCATGTAGAAGCTAACATGGTGGTGAAGTCTACTGGTGAAGATGCTGACAGGGGTGTGAAGAGTATTGGTGAAGGTATTAAGGGCAGCAATGATGGACTTCATGTAGAAGCTGACATGATGGTGAAGTCTACTAATGAAGAGGCTCACATGTGGGTGAAGTCCATTGATGAAGATTGTAAGGATGTCCTGGTAGGTGTCAATGTCAAGGATGTTGTTATCCTATCAAGGCGATGACGATGCTGACATGGATGAACTGCCTATAGTCAGTGACTGGGATGCATAGAGCAAGGATCATGCAGTAGTTGAAGAGGTTGAATCACTAAGGCGATCAAAGCGTATTCCAAAAGCTAGTGGCTTCTTGACGAGTCCATTTGAGCATGAAAAGAAAGGGAGGTGGCCAAAGCATAATCCGAAGAAGTCATTGTTAAGTGAGGCTGATCATGATTTTATGTACAAAACTATGAGGAGTAAACAATATTCTTTATTTTTTACTCATTATATAATTATGAACCATCTTGTGCCGACACCTCCTGTTTTCTTGTGTTTAATTCATACTTTTTGCTTGTTTCCAAGGATTTTTCTGTCATCATTGTTTTTGGACGGGTTGATAAATCGTTTTTTAAACCAATTTTAAACAAGGGCGTGTGGTTGGACTGTGAGGTAAATATCATGAAAGCAATTATATTTCATATTGTTTTTTGTTTGTTATCTTCTGTTTTTTGTTGAGTGATATTTGTTGATGTATATCTAGTGCTGACAGTAGTTTATTAATTTGTATTGTAGCATATTGAAGCAGGTTTGTACCATTTGAGGAAGAGGATTCGTGAGGAAGCTTATAAATAATCAGACCGTGTTGTTCTTGATTGGGTGTTCTACCAGAAGTACTTGCCCGCCAATGCTAAATCGTATGAAGTAGATTTAGCTGTGTCAACTACGACTGCGAGTTATTTTCTGGGTCTTTACGCTAACAAGTATGGTAAGCCATGGGCGTCAGAAAATAAGATTTACACACCCTTCAACATTATCAACAAGCATTGAGTTGCCTTAGAGATCATAATCGATAAGAAGGTGATTAATGTATATGACTGCAATGTCTATACGGTTGCTAAGGGTGTACTAGATGCACAACTACAACCAATTGCTCATTGGCTTCTGATATACTTGGTGAATTTTGGAATATATGAAAACATGAGCTTTACACCATTTGAGTTAAGGATGGTTCCTAGGATTGTTCATGATAAATCTTGGTTTGTATTCTCACTCAACTTTTATACTATTTGTTGACATACAATTATTTTCTATTTATCATTTGTTGACACATCCTTATTTATCCATTGTGTGGGTGTGTGCAGGAGTGCTTGTGGAGTGTTCAAAGTGAAAGCAATTAAGGTTGCTGTATTTGGTGGAGATGTCACAGTAATCACCGATGATAAGTTATTCTGCTACATAGAGCTTATTTGTTCAGACTTGATCAAGGAGACTTGGAGCTTCATAATTTGAAATGTCATGTAATAGTTTAAGTAACATTGTAGTTTTTGATGTTAGGCACATACTATGGATATGTAGTTGGATATGACAACAAGTATATTAACTGTTTCCATGTTACATCATTTGTGTACGTTGAACCTATGTATTTTGTAGAGTTAAAGTACTTGTTCCGAATTAAGCATCTGACTTTTTATATTAGATCGAGTTTGATATAGTGTCCAATCACATATAATGTCTAAAACCCAATATGACATACGTAATGCTGAAACAAAGGGCATTCAATGTTTTGAAACATATGGCAATGTATCCATGTGAGCATTGTCCACAATGGGAGGTATATGTTGACATGTTTTTAGGTATACTATAAAAAAAAGTAACTCTTAAACAACACAGTCTCATTGTATGCAATGTATATGACTTGGTGGTTGTAAGGTGTTTTATCATAGAAGTCTACGATATAAAGCGAGCCGGGATGAGCAAATGCTGACACCATCACCTTGAGTACTTAATCCTCCTCTTTAGCTCACACACATATACCTTTCTCTTACATGGTGGTCTTTCTGGTCTCTTTCTAACAACATGAGGGTAACACTTTATAGATCTTATTGCATCAGGGACGCTTGATTCATCTTCTGTCAGCACTGGGTATATTGTTTCATCATATGCCAATTTCAAAGCATTAGTTGTGTAAAAACCGGCAACAAAGTCTTATACATTTGCCTTTATGTTTATGATGACTGAAAGAGCATGAGCACATGTGATCTTCTCTATATAGAAAAACTTGCAAGTGCATGTATGTGCTGACAGGTCTATCATTGCATGAGACCCTTGCCCTTTTACTTCAAATTTGTATTCATCCATCCTCTGAACCTTGTATGCTCCAACTTCATCTTGTAGCTTCCTAATCAGATCGAGTATTGTTGGTGGTAATCTGTCTTGATGTTTGGATGTTTTTTCTCTTCGCTCTTGGAACCATGTTGCGAGTTTCTCTCTAGCAAAATTTAACAGTGCAACAATGGGATAATTCTTCTTCCCCTTGAAAATGGCATTTATGCTTTCTGCATTATTAGATGTCATCATGTTGTATCGGTTGCATGTTGAATGTGCTCTAGCCCACCTTTCTACTCCTACTAGCAGTAAATATGTCGACATCTTGGAGCAGCTTTCCTTTAATGTGGTCAAAATATTTATTGAAGTCCATAGTAGTGTAACTATCTGCTGCTTTCTTGAATCAATTTGCCAAGTATTTTTTCTTGAATGTGCTTCTGATGTTTTGCTCTATGTGCCATCTACATATGCAGTGATGTGCACTCGGGTAAACCAAGCCAATTGCTCTTGCAATGCTGACATGTCTATCATACACGAACACTAAATCATTTGATGGATGAACAACCTTCAGCAACTCGCAGAAAAACCATTCCCAAGAGCTGTTATTTTCCGTGTTAGCAATACCAAATGCAAGGGGGTAAATATTTCTGTTTGCATCTTGCGCTACTGCTCCAAGCAATGCCCCATTGTATTTCCCAGTTAAAAATGTTCCATCAATAACAACAACCTGTAAAATAATGAATATAATTTGTGTGATGACAATGAAACAATCAAAAGTGAGTAAGCAGACTATGTGCTAAGAACAAGTATTTAAACCTGGCATCATTATCTGTTGAAATCAATGCCACATTTTCATCATTTTTCTCCATAATCACGTGGCAAAATAATGGCAAGTAAGCAAAATTTGATTCCATTGTCCCTTTGTCTTTATCTTGTGCAATTTTTGTTGACTGCCACGTTGGTCAATAACTAATGGGCATTAATTTTTTTGTTCTCATTTTATTCATTATCTGCTTTGGATTGTATTCACAAGCAGCAGTCATTCACATTAATTAAGGGCACGCTTGTGGGATGGCAACGTAAGGAAGAAGTTTTGATACACATTTCCCTCCATATTTCAACTGTGATGAACTTTGTGCACGTTTTTTAAAGAGTTAAAAACTGATACATAATATAATACTTCAAATAATTTCTTTAGTTAGTACTACGTACAATTTAAAATTTATACTACTAATAAGTACTGTAATATTTTTAAAAAAATAACATAATCATTAAAAAAAATGCATAAAATGTTTTTAACAGCACCCATTTCTGAATGCAGGGAAGGGGGATTGTATCTTTTTTTTTTAAATACAGTACTGCAGATTAATAATCTGTTTGGGATTAGGGGGATCAATGATGACTTTTTCACTCCCCATATCAAATCCCAATCCCCCATACAATAGCCTCACCCACTTCCCTTCCTTTCCCTTTCAGTTTTCCCATTTCCCCCTTTTAAAAGCGACGACAGAAGGTGGAGGATCTCAGTACAAAATCGGACGAAGTGACGGGCGGTGACGGAAAAGGTAACGCTTCCCCTACTCTCCGGTCATTTTTGGTCTTTCTCCTCTCCCTAACCTTCTGACTATCGGTGAATTTGTGCTGACGTTAGGTGGTTTCTGATGCAATTTTGTGTCTATAGAAGAGTGAAGGTTCAATCTTTCTCCAATTCGACGATCAACAAGGTTAGGCTCTTTCTCACATCTAAACCCCTACCCCAATTGTTGTAATATGTCATCTGTGGTAAAGCATGTCGAATTTTACATTGATGCATGTGTAGAGTTAGGGATTTTAGGGTTTTGAACTGTAGAGTTAGGGATTTACTAGTGTAATACCCGTGCCTTGAAGGCACGGGAGCTTAATCCATTTTAATTTGAACATCATTTTATATATATCTATATAATACTATATTGATTCAACTTTAATTGTGGGCGTGACACATCAGCAAAATGCTAGCATAATTAGTAATATCAATAGATAGATAGATAGATAGATTATAGATATATTGCAATCGGAAAAAAAATGGAACCATGTCTCAATATTTACGGCAATATAACCGAAAAAAAAAAACAAAAAGATTGGATTCAAATCATATTTAAAATAGGAAACAAATATTTTAAAGTTTCCATAATAATATTGACCAATAAGAAAATCTCATTTGAATAAAAAATTCAACTTTAATTGTGGGCGTGACACGTTAACAAAATGCTAGCAGAATTAGTAATATTAATAGATAGATAGATAGATAGATAGATAGATAGATAGATAGATAGATTATAGATATATTGCAATCGGAAAAAAAAATAGAAACATGTCTCAATATTTACGGCAATATAACCGAAAATAAAAAAAAAGGAATGGATTCAAATCATATTTAAAATAGTAAACAAATATTTTAAAGTTTCCATAATAATATTGACCAATAAGAAAATCTCATTTGAATAAAAAATTTAGCTTTAATTGTGGGCGTGACACGTTAGCAAAATGCTAGCAGAATTAGTAATATTAATAGATTAATAGATAGATAGATAGATTGTAGATATATTGCAATCGGAAAAAAAAAATGGAACCATGTCTCAATATTTACGGCAATATAACCGGAAAAAAAGGAATGGATTCAAATCATATTTAAAATAGGAAACAAATATTTTAAAGTTTCCATAATAATATTGACCAATAAGAAAATCTCATTTGAATAAAAAATTCAACTTTAATTGTGGGCGTGACACATCAGCAAAATGCTAGCAGAATTAGTAATATTAATAGATAGATAGATAATAGATTAATAGATATATTGCAATCGGAAAAAAAATGAAAACATGTCTCAATATTTACGGCAATATAACCAAAAATAAAAAAAAGGAATGGATTCAAATCATATTTAAAATAGAAAACAAATATTTTAAAGTTTCCATAATAATATTGACCAATAAGAAAATCTCATTTGAATAAAAAATTCAACTTTAATTGTGGGCGTGACAAGTTAGCAAAATGCTAGCAGAATTAGTAATATTAATAGATAGATAGATAGATAGATAGATAGATTATAGATATATTGCAATCGGAAAAAAAAAATGGAACCATGTCTCAATATTTACAACAATATAACCGAAAATAAAAAAAAGGAATGGATTCAAATCATATTTAAAATAGGAAACAAATATTTTAAAGTTTCCATAATAATATTGACCAATAAGAAAATCTCATTTGAATAAAAAATTCAACTTTAATTGTGGGCGTGACACGTCAGCAAAATGCTAGCAGAATTAGTAATATTAATAGATAGATTAATAGATAAATAGATAGATAGATTATAGATATATTGCAATCGGAAAAAAAAAATGGAACCATGTCTCAATATTTACGGCAATATAACCGAAAATAAAAAAAAGGAATGGATTCAAATCATATTTAAAATAGGAAACAAATATTTTAAAGTTTCCATAATAATATTGACCAATAAGAAAATCTCATTTGAATAAAAAATTCAACTTTAATTGTGGGCGTGACACGTCAGCAAAATGCTAGCAGAATTAGTAATATTAATAGATGTGTATTCTGAAGTTGCTTGTTGTGATTTGTATTGGTTTAGTTATGTGTTTGGTATGAACTTTTTAATTGATGCGTCATGAACTTCAAATTGGAGCTTTGGGTTTTAGGGATTTTGGTATAAACTTGTTATTGGTGCGCGCAGTAGGGACTTAGGTTTTTTGGGTTTTGTACTGGCTGCATGTTTGATTGCAACTTCTTTTGGGCAAAATAGATGTTAGGGGTTTGTACTAGTTCAATGTTTGATTGCAACTCGTGACTTATCGTTTTAAATAACCGTTTATTTCTGAGTTTCTCTCTTATTCATTGCAAATTCGATTTCAATCAACAAAATTTGAGTGTTTAATTTGTTTTGCTATTTAGGGAATGTATGATTTAATGTATGTGGTGCATGCTTAAAATGTCGGACTCTCAGACTTCCCAGACAACATCCTTTTCAGACAGCAGTCAGGCGAACTCTAACCCGTTCGCACACCACCCACCCGGTGTAAGTTACTCAAATCTTTTTAAATCAATTATGTTTGATTGCGATTACTCATTAGTCCAGGTCCTCTAATTTCTGTCATATTTGCAGTTTCCAGAGTAGCCAGCTCCGAGTTATACATCAGCGTCCTCCGATAGGTCGAGCACCCATAACACGAGGGTGATTGAGCTTCAGGATAGAAACACGGAGCTGCAGTCGAACCTTCGTCAAGCGCAATGGGATGCCGAGCGTGTCGCCGGGAGCCTAGCCGTTCATTACGGCCAGCTGGAGATGGCGAGGGCACTGATTGCCTCCCTTAGGGACCATATAAGGGAGAACGACGGGGCGCTTGCCAATACAAAACAGCTGCTGCTTCAAAAGGAGGGTTCCGAGGCAAAGAAGGATAAGCTGCTGCTCTTTGCCAAGGAGGAGGCGGCCAAGTCCAAAGAGAATCAGGCCAAGTCGGGCCCTGTGATCAGGTCCTTGATCCAGATCATAGTGGTCCTGTCCTGGATATCATTTTCGGCCTTGTTGGCGCACCTCTTGAAGTGAAGCTAATGTCTGTTGTCTTAAACTCTTGCTTTTAAGGTTTTAAGTTTTTTGGAAACTTGTTGTTGTGGGTTTGTGGACAAGATTTTTTGGACATCTGTTATGGGTATTTTTTGGACAAGTTTCAGGAACAATGGCTCTTGAAGAGCATGTGCATGGTAGTATAAAATTAATATGGTTTAATGTTAATATTATATTATGCCAGAAATATATTTCTTCTTTGGTTTTTACATTACTCAATTTTCTTGGTTGAGAAACAATGTCTGTGCCTTTTTCTGGACAAGTTTGATGGTTCTAAAAAAAATTTAACTTAAAGATTTTTTTAAAACTGTATTTGTCTTTTCAAAAATATTTTTTCAAAATTAATTACAATTTTCTCTAATAACTATTTTTTTCAAAAATATCCACAGTAGACATGCTAGTAATTTGTTTTTTTTTGAATAACTGTTATAAGTTAGAATTGCTCTCCACACACCAAATAGGCAAATAGGTGTCGGGTTCGATTCCTATTTTATTGCACTTGACAATTGACATATACCCACTTAGACGCTGCATTGCTTGACGCAAAATGCATCATGCTGTTGAAGACTGGGCCGATAACTACTACCAGTGTAATGAGCTGGTAATTGAGCCTAACATTTTAAAAGGAATTGTAATCCAAGGTGAATACAAAGAAGATTGTTTACAAATTGGATATACAAATGTTACAACTTAGAAGTACTATAAAAATTGAACTAAGTAACATCACAAGGAGTGCCCAACTCATTGAGTCTTCCGAACTGGTTGATACGGTTCCTACTGAAACGATGAAGATCCCGACGTGTGTGTTTGGGATAGCTGCATAAGAAAAATACCTTATTGATAAGTGATTCCAAAGAGTCCAAAGTTAGAGAAGAGTAATATGTTGTCACTCACCTATGTAACCCTCAAAGGAAGACCACGTGCACCATGTAATGGACTAAATGCATAGTTGCCTAGGCCACTTTGTTGCATGGCTTGTGTATGCATCATCTACCAAAATAGAGGGGAATGGATGATCCTAAGTATGATGCCAACGAAAAGAATGTGACAAGAAAGCATGTTTGGAATCCCAATTACGTACCAAATTGTAATAAAGATGAGGGTTAGGCATGTACATCATGTTTTGGTGGCGAATATCATAGATGGGTCCTGCATGGCTCTCCGCAGGGCTGCTTGACCCACCCTGTCTGTGTTGACGCTCAGTACGCTCCCGCGCCTTTTGCCGAAAATAGCCTAACCTCCTAGTTTTATATTTGCCTCTACCCCTTTTGTCTGGTGGATCTACCACGGGGGATAGATCGTTAGCCGGTACATCCCCGACGTTGTTCATGGCCGTTTCAGTTGGGATCACCACTTGCCACCCATACAATTTACCAATGCCATCCAGGTTGTGCAAGTGTAGGCGATATGCTTCCTCAGCGCAGCCTCCTTGATTGTGTCTTCTAATTCCTCGAGTCCATCCATCACAACCTTGTACAAATCCTCATTGTACATCGTCAATCCAGCGATTAAGTCCACCTTACCATGAATATCCTCATACCATTTCATCCCGTCTAACTTCTTTTCTATCAACTTATAGTAAGAGACTGCAACATTCAAGTGTTCCCGAGGCAGGTCCTTCCGCCAACGATCCAGAATATACCTCTCCGGAACGTAATACACCTACTCTTCGCTGAAGACACGCAAAATGTGGGTGCACAATATCCCGCGGAACTCAAAGTTTTTGCTCTCACACTTTACGTCGATGTTGTCTTTTTGAAGGGTAACCCTGTATTTGTAGCACCGTGTACGACGATAAAAAGGCTGCTTTACCATAACAACGTAAGTGCACACATTGACATCGTCTTGGATCCTTAGTGCATTGGCGTACACAAGGTTCCGCACCTCAACTTGAAATTCTTCGAACTCTGCAGTAGTGTACAACTCTTGGAACACGAGCTCAAACACATGGTCGGTCATGCACCTGAGGGGCTTATTTATCGATGTGAAGTTCGCCGTCTCCTCCTCCCTTACTCTTTTAGATAATTGATAGAGTATATTTTAGTCATGTTTTTAGTATGGAATTGCATATTAATTTATAGTATTTTTACATATTTTATAGTTAATTTGTATTATTTAGTTTTCGGAGTCTACACTAGTGTTTTTATATATTTCAGGTATTTTGGAGGAAGTCTGGAATAATTAACATTGGACAAATTATACAGAAGATGGAAAGATGCAAGCTACGAATAAATGGGCAGATGTTATATACGGAGCTGATCGTTACTCGTTAGGCCTGATTCTTCCTTTTGGGCCGGTTCATCCAAGGAGACAACAGCCCACGTGATTGGAATGCTCCAAGCAAATAGCTGTTGTTAAGCTATTATTATATTAATATTAAGTAAATTAGTTATATAGTAATATTATATCTATAGATCTATACTAGTATAGATAGAATAGCGTAGGCTTTATTTTTATATACTAGGTGGTGAAGCGTGCTCTGCACGCGGTATTTGTATAAAGAAAAATCATGGCACTACAAGATTTGTTACCACAATCAATGGAAATATTTGGACCCCTATCCTAACATAAACATAACAAGCCTGAGTTTAATGGAGGTATAAAAACATGGGTAAACGGCAGGAAATCACCCCTTAAATCCCCAATATTGCCTAAAACCACCCCTTACATGTATAATTACTGAAAACCACCCCTTAAAAGGCTTTCGTTAGCATTCGACCACCCCTTGTAGGGTTCCGTCAAAACCTCAGTTAAATCAATGAAATTACAAAATTACCCTTGCTTCTTTTAATATAAAATAAGCTAATAAACCTTGAAAATTAAAAAGGAATAAAAAAGAAAATGCAGGAGTACTTATCTCCTCCTCCTTGTTCATACACAAATCTAAAAGAAAAGGCAGGGATTGAATATATATGGTGATTTAAAACAGCAAATCCATAAGGAATTATAAGGTTGGTGCTCGATCATCACGATTTCATACTCAAATCTTGATCTCTACGATTTCAAGCCCAAATCTCTAAAGCTTTGATTTTCGAAGGGGAACAATTGGGCGACAGTAGCAGCATTCGTCAAGGAACAGGCAGATCTCAAAGCCATCAACGGCTAAGAAGAGGAAGAGGAATCAAGGTTTCTGGTACTCGAGAAAGACCAGAGAAGTCCCAATTTCAAGGTATTCCGAATTCCGGGGGTAAGTACATATGCACAAATCTTCAATCGTTTGCCCCGAATCAGTCGATTTGATTTACGGTTTTGATGACTTATGCCCAATTCTCCATCTTTCTGTCACCAGGGCGCTCGTCAACACCCAGGATATATCGAAACTCGCGCATAAATCTCAGACGCCCATAACCTTTGACATCGTCGGCCCTTTGACTGACAAGTTCGGGGCTCTAGAGTTGGGTAATTGGCAAGGGAAGAAATTGAAACGAGCCTCCAATTAAAGGCTGATTGCGTGGGATCTTCGAGTGTTACATAATCCTTCAATTTCATTCTTCACTTTGCGTTTTTCAATATCCATCCATGTCATCACATGCCCCCAATTTGATTTTGAACAGATCGATTAGAGGTTGGGAGGGTTTTTACTAATTGTCTTATTTTAACTATTTTTTAGTTCATCAATTTGTTTTTCCATTTTTCAAATATAAAAAAATCCCAATTTGTTCAAAAAACAACATTAAAAAAATGAAATGTGGGGCCAAGGTTGACGATCAGTAACGAAACAGTGCCAATGGTGGCTTTTGGCAACCAAAATCATTTAAAAGGGTGGTTTTAAGTAATTAGTTATAGAAGGGGTGGTTTTGAGCAATATGGTATATTTTAAGGGTGGTTTTCTACATTTTACCCTAAAAACATCCATGTGAACCAACTTCCTTCATTACTCAATTTTTTTATTCGTCCATGTAATTGCATTCTCTGTATCGTTCCAATTTTATCAGATGTCTCCGAAAAGACCATGTAATTGCATTCTGATGGCTACAAATTGTTGTGTAATTCCTCTTCCCTGACTCCTAGGTAATTTTTACAAAATCTGCAGTCAACTACCTTCGTGGACACCGAATTTCTCTCGTCTGTCGTTCTCTTGGTTCCTCTCCATTCTCCGCCCTTCTTCACTTCTTCCATCTTTCACTTTCAATTCGACTCTCGAATCGTCCTAAATGTGGAACTTCTTTGCCATTATGATCCTAATAAGACCATGAAAAAACAGAGCATTTGGATATCAATTTCATAAGAATATCAGATTTAATCTCTAATTTAAGAATCAAGCAAATAGCTGGAAGGTTGTTCATACACAAATTTAGAACCCTTTCTTTTTTATGTCAAATAGCATGAGAACTGAAAACAACTATATTCATATTTTGTGAAAAAACAATTGAGCTCACCTGAAAGATGCAGGTCTTGCCATTATATAGGTAGCTTGCCTACACACATGAAGCAAAATTAGAACCTCAAAAGTAGTACATGAGAGTTCAGTACAAATCATAATTCCTTTTGGTAGGAGTCATCAGAGATCCATGTATATTAGAGTGAATCTATTGAGCTGGATCCTGATTGATTAAAGCTACCAACTACATGAATACAAATCAAATAAAAAATTAGGATAACATATCAGTATGTGTAAATAGTAGAGATAGGTTTCCAAAGGGGGGAAAAGGAGAAAAAAAAATCCTAAATATTAATCAAGCCTAGGTGTGGTGAAACAATTCAAGAATACATCATCAAAAGCTTCAAATTAAAGATAGGCAAATCACCAAACAGAATAACAAAAACTGAAAAACTTGATAAAATTAAATGAAGATAATAGTGCTAACTTGTTCGAGATACAGAGCAAATGAAAACTAACTAATAACCATATATTCTTTGCAGTGCAAGAGCCAAGGAAGTAGTGTTATTATTCATAACTTGAACGAAGATGGAAACTGGTTTGTTCTAGAGTTACTTGTACAATGATCAGGAAAATGAAAGCTACTTAGCAAGAATTAGAGGCAAGGCATCAAATTGATCAGCTCGAAACATTGTAGCTTCCATAGCATGGAATGCAACTATGCGGTTGCTCAAACGAAGTGGAAACCTATATAAATGAACTCTTTTTGTGAGATTGCTGGAGGGTGAGTGTCAATCAGGCCAAATAAGGATTTTTTCCAAAGAAGTAAGAGATACTAAAAGGAATGGAATAGACACCACACTGCACTTTTCTAAAGTTCAAAGAGTGGATAATACTTGGGAGTGCAAATCATTCATGGTAGGAAGAAAATCAATGATTATGAGTTTTTGTTGGATAAGTTCAGCCAAAGACTAATGAGCCGGCAGGCAAAAGCTCTCGCAGTGGCTGGGAGGATAGCGCTGATCAAAAGTGTGGTGGGAGCTATGCCAAAAAATAAAATGTAGGCTCAGGAAATTCCCAAGGCAGTAAGCATACAGCACACTTTTATATGCATAAGTTTACCAAGTATCTTCCAATTGAAGCATTACAAAAAATAGATTAAGCCCAATAACGAACCGAAATAGCAGTGGAACTTAAAAAACAATTCTAATATCTAAATCAAAACTGAAACAAACAAAAAACCGAAAAATTAAATCATGTCAGAACAACAAAAATCTGAATGAATATAATGAAATTCCTAATTCATCCGAATGCAGAAATTATAAGGAGGGAAAAGAGGCTTTAGAGTTAGATTTGTTAACCTACTGACCGCCTTTAAACGGTCCATGAAATTGAAGCCGAGTAAAAACCTAAAAGAATGAAACAAATAACAAAAATTAGGTTAGAACAAATAATTGAGGGAAACAAAAGCAAACTAAACCTTAATATGCAAATTTCTGAATGCAATGTCACTTGAAACTAAATTATACGAGCAATCAATCAAAGAAAAAGCAGCAATGTTTCAGAACATGTTTCTTTGAGTCAAATAAAAGAGAAACCAACCTGCAAAGATGATATTCCACCCCATGCTTTCAAGAAATCACCTTGCTGAAACAGCTTAAGTTCAGGAGTTGTTGGTGAGTGATCTGAACTCAGCAGTCAATGTCGTCTCCCTAGAATGACACCTAAGTTAGTGAAAACCAATTGAGAACACATAGATAAGTAAAAAGGACGTTTATGTCATGGAATTCCAATACCATCAAAGCCTCCTATAGTTTGTTCTTATTTTCCGCACTGCGGAGAGGTGGAGCACATTTGGAAGCAGTTGCGTTTGAAATCTAAATTGACTGTTATTGAAAATTAACCCTATCAAACAGCAGAAAAAGACAGAAAATTGAACCACAAACCTCCTAATTCTAACTAAACTGAGCAGGAAAGACGGCAAATTGAACCACAGACCTCCTAATTCAACTAAACTGAGTCGAATCAAGCACAAACAATAGCAAACAAGAATCCTAAAGGGATTAGATCTAAGAAGAAACCCTAATTTAGAAATAAACAAACCTGAGTACCCCAAAACAATGAGAAATTGGATAACTGTACCTCTTCGACACTGAAGTCAGTGAACGAAAGAACAAGGCAAAGAAGGAGTTCTGGAGAAGAAGAAGGCAGAGGTCTGTAGGGCGAAGGAGCTCGAAAGGGGGAAAAGTGGCGAAGAGATGCGCGGAGAGAGCAGAGACGCGGACACCTCCCATGGATTCACTACTTGCTCGTCGTCATCGTTTCCGTTCCGACTCTTGGACATCTCTCTCCGTCGCTGAGCTCTTCGTCACCGGCCTTGGGGGTTTTCAGGAAGCGTGGGTGGGGAAGACGTTTGTAAAAGCAAAAAGTAGGCTTATTATTAAGGAAAAGACATAAAAGGATATTGAAAAGAAAAAATAAACAATTTCAAATTCAAGGTCTGAGGGGTAAACATGACAATTTACATGGGAGTCATATGAGTCATTGATCTCCAGCCTCTATCTAAAACGGACGCCCATGATTGACCCAAATCTGAAAGTGCAGAACACTAATTTCTCACCCTATTCCAGACCGTTGATCATCCTATGGAATCCCTAATCTGACGGTCAATGTAACTTTGATTTTATGAACAGTAAAATCATATTGCCTCCTTTATAGTAGTAGGGATATACATTCATATGGCATAGCCGAGGGGGGAGGCCGAACTAACAGTGACCGGCCGATAGCTTACATTCCTCTTAACCCTAATTGTCTTTTGTTTTAATTTTATGGAGATCTAAACTCTCCCGTTTCGTCTACAATTTGAAGTCTTATTTGAATTGATTGTGAATTTCTAATTCTTGTTCTTTATTTCCTATATTGAATGTTTCAACTTCTTTGTGCTTGATTGTCTATTGTTTTATTCTATCTAGCACGCGCAACTAGTTAGAATCAATTCAATTGCTAAGGTTTTGTAGATTCCTGGTTGTGAAACCTAACCTAAGTGGCAAACTTGTTCCTTTAGGGCTGGTTGAACTAATTGAATAAGTAGGAAGTTGGATGTGTTGTTAAATCCCTCTTTAGAGACTGCAAATACCTTGACTAATCTCTGAACTTAAAGCTATCAATTGGGTTAAATCCTTCTTTAGGGACTGTTCGATTGATAAGGGTTTCTAGGACTGGTTGGACTAGTAACTATATTAGGTCGGGACAAGGACATTCATAAGAAACCTAAAAGGAAAAGAGGAAGTTACAATATCAATTCAACCAATTAAAGTGGATAATTGTAGGTGAAACTATTTTATTAATCGTTATCTTCATTAATTTGTTTATAGTTTATTTTATTTTATTTCTTATTTTCACCAATCAAAAACCCCCCGTTTCATACTAATTGATAACTAAACTAACTTAGGAATAACTTGATTCTCTGTGGGATCGACTCGTGCTTACCACACTACATTAGTTAGGTAGGTTCGAATTTATTTTGATACGGTTAACGCGACTGAAAACCGTCCATCAAACTGGCGCCGTTGCCGGGCAATCAAAGTTTATTTCTTTGTTTGTGTGTTTGCCAATTATTGTATATAGTTAACTTTGTTGTGAGCCTATCTTACGGTTCATAACACCCGTGCTACTAACTGTTTGTGTTCGTGTGTCTAGGTGGTTCTCTCTAAAGTTGACTCATGGTTTATTTTGTGATTTTTGCGGGGTTTCTAATCATATATTTAAAGATTGTCCAGTGTTTATGGTTCCGATCAGAAAGGTCAAGGAAGTACATCATTTGTGCAAAACTCAACTTTCTCGTGAAATGGATATCATACATGAGATTGCACAATTAGAGCTCCAAATCGGACAACTAGAGCCTCCATGTCTGGCTCCAGAATCATCACAAGAATCGTCCATGTTGCCCTGTATGGAAGAGTACTTTGCTGCAATGGAGTCCCAACTTACAATGATCCAAACCAATTTCAATAATGAGATGAGGCGGATCCAAGTGGCTCAACAAATTACAATTCCAATTATTTCAGTGATTTTTCCCGGCTTCTATTTTTGGCAACCAGGTTCCTCAGGTCCCGTTCAGTGAAGTCCACTTTATCATGGCTCCCGTTGGCAACCAAAAACGATGTGAAGTTCTTAGCTATAGGTACGCCGACCTTATCCATATCCAAGATTCGTTTCTTGTTGCCTTCGATGATGTATCAGTAATTTATAAGGTATTTTGAATGCTCTAGCACACACTCGTGGTTATGCTCAAGCCCAACAGCGGTTACCCTTCATACACTAGGTCCATCACGGACAACATTCACCCTGAACTTACAACTTGTTATGGTTGAAGTGGATCCCTTTCTCGGGTTTTTTGACTTGGACACAAACTTCTCCACCCCCCCCTTTGTACATTCCATCCTAATTGCCTTGTACCTATCGCCCGTAATCCCATCGCCTCCTTCCTCGGGGGGTAACTTTTCCGAACTCCGAATTCTTACCATGAATCCATTTTCTCTCGCATATCCGTGGACTAACCGAAAAAAATCTGCTTCATGCTCCAACATCAACCCGACATAGGGAGGATTCATTTTCAGGTTATCGGAAATCTCGAGAGGCTCAGCATCGTCTCCTTCATCACCGTCTTCTTGATCACCGTCTTCCGGGATGTGGTTTTCACTGTTCGACGAAATGCTTGGGCTGTCATCATTTGAAATTTCGACCAAGTTCATGTGTCGCGAGCCTGACCCACGGATCGAATCATCGGAGCCGGACCCATCTTCGTAATCCATGTTAAGATCAAAATCCCTGTTCTGGCTCATTGTACCTGAGAAAAGAGGATGATCGGTAAATCTGTAGGAGAAATCCGAAATCCTAATTAATTTAGCGTTCGAACTACAATTACACTCTAATCAGTTTCAAAATGAAAATTAACGACAATCCCTTATTCACGAATATAGATCCGATAGGAGAATATATGTACAGCTCACCTTCGGTGACCGGCGAGTTCAGCGATCGGAAAACGATCGATTGCAGGTTCTTCGATCTCGAGCAGTTGACGTCGGAACCCTAAATCCTAGTACAGTCGATTATCGATCGTCGCCGGATTCCTTAAGAAGACTCCTTCAATTGAGCAATCTAACAGTTTAAACTCCAATTCCGACCGTTTGAAGAGATGGAGATTAAAATTTGAAATTACCGTTGGAGTGTTTGGAGAGAGAAGGATTACCGTGCATTAATTGTCATTAGGATCAAGGTTACTTTAATTGCTACAGGTAATTATTGTCATACTCTCTCAATTTTCATTTTTTTTAGTATGACTTACTTTTTGACTAGAAGAAAGTTACAAATTTACCCCCGGAAAAGCTTACCATAAGGTAAAAGAATCACTGGACGTTGACTGAACTTGATTCGGGTAGACTTTTGGGTTAAATTGCACCTTTTATGAAATTGGTGGAATTTGCATATATCTTGAACTTGGTGGAATTTTTAGGTAGTTGAATGTTTGATACGAATATGTATAGGTTCTTTTGTGAAGAATATGATTTTTTTGGGTTTACTTATGTGGATACTTTTGTTAGAATGAATTTTGTGAATGGTTTTGAATCCAAGCATGTGGTTTGTAAAAATGTGCATTTGTGAGTGTGTTAAGCAGGTTTGTGAGTGTGAATTATGCATGTTTGTGTGAATGCCCATTTGCATTGTGCATTTGGTATAAAACAGGGAGGAAAGCTGCCATTTTAAAATTATATATATATATAAAACTATCTAGTGCATTTGCCTCTTACAATGCATCCGTGAGAACAATCCTAAGCCATTAGATTAAAATTGAATTAAGGATTAGGATTAGAAGTTCAAATGGTAAAACTAAAAGGAGAAATTTGAGGAAAATAAAAAGATTAAAAATAAATTGCCTTTTATATATCCATTAATTACAATGACAAATTGACAGTAGTTTTAACTAGAAATGCGTAGAATATTAATGAATATGAATATTCATTTGAATACATATTCATTTGAATAAATATTCATTTGAATAAATTCTACTTATTCATATGAATAAATATTCATTTGAATAAACTCTACTTATTCAAATGAATACATATTCATTTGAATAAACTCTACTTATTCGTTAGAATAAATATTTATTTGAATAAACTCTACTTGTTCGTATGAATACATCTTTATGTATTCATCTAAATACATATTCATTTTGAATACATATTCATTACAGAAAACCCACGTTATTCAAATCTACCGTTTGTGTTTACAGGAAACCCACGTTGGAATGGTTTAAGGAGAGAAAGATGGGATATGGAGAGAGAAATTAATTATATTTTTTTTAATTATTTTAATTCTTTCATTCAAATCTAACCATTCACATCATCCTCATCCGACGGTTCATACACGGTCTCACGAATGCATTATAAGGGGTGAATGCATGTGAAAGCTCCCTATATATATATATTATAAAAAAATGCAGATTATATTTGTGCGACGAACTTAGTTATCATTCGTCGCCTCAAATCACTTGTATTTTAAATAAATCTATCGTCAATTGGGACGACGACGAACACATGTCAAGTCGCTTTGGATCTAATGAAACAAACTTACTTATTAACTTTGTTGCCTCATATCACTTTTTATTTTAAAAAAAATCAAGTCCTACATTGAGGCGGCAAACGTATATGAAATGAACAGAGCTGATCCTACTCTTATATAGGCCAGGGACGATAAATTTTTTTGGCCTTGATAATTTAAAATTGAATTATTATTAAAAGTAAAACCTACATTCTAGCAATCACTAATATATTTCAATCTTTGACAAGAACATTGAATTAATAATTGCAAATATGAACACAATAGATAAGAACATAAAATAAATTGTGAACGAAGTTTTTGAACCACTTTCCAAAAATCAAAGGACATTACTATCAACGATTTGGTGGAGTTTATGGACAATAAGAAACAAGGTTTTATTTAATTATGAGAAATACATGAACTCCCAACAACATGAGAGATACATAAGACTACAACTACATAATTGGAAGCAAGCAAAGACTTTCCACTGGGATGAAACTGAAGCTAAAGAACCAATACAAGCACTTAAGGCTAGAAAGAGGAAAAATCTTCGGTGGAAGAAACCCGCTGATGGATCTTTCAAGATCAATTTCGACGGGTCTAAGTTGTCCACAAAAGTTTTTGCTGCTGGTTTTGTGATTAGAGACCATCATGACAATGTTCGAGCTTGCAATGCCTCACTTTGTAGTTCAGTTTCAGCATTGATGGCTGAAGCTTTGGCTCTCCATATGGGGTTAACAACATCTTTACAGTTGGGCTTCTCTCGGATTGAGGTTGAAGGAGATTGTTTGACGGTCATCAACTCTTTGAAAGGCATGTGGAAGTGTCCATGGGAGATCGAGATGATGATCTCTGGTGTTCTTCTCTTGCTCCGTGAAGTAAATGAGGTGGCGGAAAAAGTGGTTCATCTCTGCTTAGCGCTTTTCCAGGGGCCATTTACTTCCCATCCAGAGTTTCTTACTCTCGTCCGAAATGACGCTATTGCGTGGTGGGTCAGTAGGGTCTGACATCACCCAAATATTTGCCTTGTTTTAAAAAAAAATCAATCACTAAAAATCCATTTATTTTCTACCATAGAATACTAACTTTCACACACACAAACACACACTCCATCAATTAAAAAAAATGACATTTATGAGTCATGCATGTTTTTTAAGAAAATTAAAGCTACTTAATATAGAAAATATGATTTTTTATTTAATAAATAAAACACAATAACAAGGGATCGATACAATAACCAAGTATATAAATACGTCAACAACAAAACTAGATAACTATTGTTTTTGCTTATGGACTCTTATTTGTTACTCTGTATGATGTTAATGTTTAACGACTAATTAAGCTATGGGCCTATTTAGTTTTTTGATAATTTGATTTGTTCTCTAAAAAGAAATGGGCTAGAACAATATTTGGGCCTAAAAATTATGGGTTAGATGTAATATATATACACAAAATAACAAGTTAGAATCTCACCACATGGCCAGAATCACGTAATGGGCTAATAAAATATTATTGGGCTCCAAATTTATTTGGGCCCTGGATATCGCCCAGTCTACCCTTGCCTCTAGACTGGGTCCACAAATGAATTGGTCGCTCATATTCTTCTGCGAGGAACCTATGTCTGTTGAGATCATCGCCTAAAATGAATCCTAATTTCAAATTTCATTGGGGCAACGAATGTAATGGTCGTCGGAAATTTGAAGAGGCGAAGAATATTTGTCCATACATGTTCAAGCGATGACCCGTGTTCTTCGCCTAACACTAATTCATGGTCGCCCGAATTCCAACAGGCGGGCATGAAAGGCCCTTATAGCTCTAACAAGATTTCCAACGATGAACTTATTTATGGCCGCTTGAATATTTTTAGGCGACGGATATACTTAGCCTCGTCGCATGAATACTCTCAGGATGAATTTGACGTAACGACCAAATCCCTATGTCAGGTAACGAGCGTTCGTTGCCTGAAAGTCTCAACGACCAAATCCCTACGTCAGGGGACGACTAGTGCTCGTCACCTATAGTGTAGTGACATCAAAGTTCATGATATTTTGCGGAATCTTACAAGGTCGGGATATTAAGTGCAACTATCCACCAAGGTCAGAATATATTTATTGCTATTACTCCTTTAATATTATTTATTTAATAAAATAGACTACCATTCTTTCAAAATTAACTAAGTTTATGGATCAATTATCAATTTATCACTAGCCAAGGAAAGTCTTGTAAATGCTCATAATTTGATTCCCTTTTTCATCTATTCATAATGGCAATTATAGAGTATATATACACATGTATTGCTTGGGCAAGAGGAAAGGTAAATGCAGACAGCTGTAGCACTATGGACAATTGAGATAGAGACGTTGTGAGCTATGATAGATAGAATTGTGTGTGGCCTAGTCTTTGGGCTTGCTTGGTGGGTTTTCATCAATCGATTGTGGACCTCCAAGAGTGTCTTCTATGGCCATCGTTGGTGACTGAGTACCCCCTTGCACTCCGATCTGGCGGACGCAAAGATGGGAGCGATTAGAGAGGAAGGTAGTAGTAGATAGTGGCTTGGTAAGGAGGTCAATTACTTGATCCTTGGATGAGACAAACGCAACCTTGAGGGAGCGGTTTGCGACCCATTCACGCACAAAGTGAAAGTCCATGGATAAATGCTTGATTCAATGATGTAAAACATGGTTGACGACCAAGTAAGTAGCACTAAGGTTACCACACCATAAAGTCGGAGCTTGAGGTAACTGAATACCGATTGCTGGAAGTACATATTGCAGCCAAAGAATTTCGCATGTGGCCAGAGAAAGAGCTCGATATTCTGCTTTCGTTGAGGACCGGGCGACCGTCTGCTGTTTCTTTGAGATCCAGGAGATCAAATTGGACCCATGGAAGATGAAAAACGCACTCGTGGAGCGTCGATCGTGTCGATCACTACCCCAATCAGCATCGGAAAAGGCAGATAAATCATGGCGATGGCTCACAAAGATGTGAAAGGTATATGATTTGGTGTGGTTGATGTAACGGAGATTCCGTTTGACGACTTGCTAATGAATAACCTTTGGATTGTACATGAATTGACTTACGCAGTTGACAGCAAACGATATATCCGGTCGTGTGAAGCCCAAATATTGCAAACTCCCAACAGTGCCGCGATATAGGATTGGATCCTCCATTGGTGGTGAAGCTTTTGTTGGGTCGAACGTAGTAGCCATTGGGGTGGAAACCGGTTTTGAATGTGTCATTCCTGTCTTTCGAATAATCTTAGTGATATGCTTTGTTTGACAGAGATTGAAGCCTTCATCTGACCTTGTGATTTCGATGCCAAGGAAGAATGATGCCGGGCCCAAATCCTTGACATGTAATTGCCTGGTAAGGAAGACACAAACTTTGCAGCCAAAATACGGTTAGATGCTATAACCAACAAATCGTCGACATATAACAATATGAACACAGAGTGAGCACCATATTTGTAAGAGAAGAGGGAATTATCAGCAGGGCATTGTGTGAACCCCATTGCGATTAAAGCATCAGTGGGACGAGAGAACCAGGCTCGTGGACTGGAGCCTATTTTAGACACTACTAGAATTCTGTTCATAGACATCACATTATTTACATCAGTCAGATATACGCATGATGTTAAATAAATTTATCACATCAGTTTGAAATTTTTCGATGTCATTTATATAATATACATCAGTTTAACTTTTTAGGCAACGTTAAAAATGATTTTTAAAAAATACCCACAAAGCGCAGAACACACTTAGTTAAAATTCTAACGAAATAAAAGCGGCAAAGATCCCACCAGATCCCAAACACTTGGCCAAATTTTTAAAATTTTGATTTTCAACTTAAAAAAAATTCCCAACCCTTGAAAAAATAAATTCACGTTTAACTTCATTCATTCGCTCAGACTCAACTTCCCTCATACATACCTTCACTCTCATCATCGATGGATGGTCGGGATATCTAGGGTTCGTATGGGACGGGGTTAATAAACTCACTAAAATTATAAACAGAGTAAAAATTTATAAACTGTTGGTAAAAGTAGTTAAAAATTTATGAAAAAATATAAACTCCGTATGGGGTGAAAAATAGTTTATTTGTAAAAAATGTAGTTTATTTTGTTATTATTAGGGGTATTATGGTATTTGCAAATCAAATAAACCACATAAACCCCAAAATAAGCTTCAATTTGTAGCCTATTTTTAAACCCTTTTTTTTAACTGA
Organism: Persicaria tinctoria; assembly: GCA_037127255.1. Classification (NCBI taxonomy): domain Eukaryota; kingdom Viridiplantae; phylum Streptophyta; class Magnoliopsida; order Caryophyllales; family Polygonaceae; genus Persicaria; species Persicaria tinctoria. The sequence continues at coordinate 41,143,556 of JBANSL010000018.1, forward strand.
TTATAGCTTATTTGTTGTTCCTATACACCCTTTAAATCGATTTATTTTTTTAACAGCTAATAATTTCTATTTTTAACCGGTTTATACCGGTGCCATACACACCCCTACTCTGGCTTCTTTCTTCCCAACCATCTCCGATTTCCTTTATCTCCTTCTCCGGTATCTCCCAGTCTCGCTCCTCGATCTGTTCTCCAATGGTATTGTCACCCTAGCTCTCTCTCTCTCTCTCTCTCTCTCTCTCTCTCTCTGAGATGCGAGCATAGATCCCTCGCCTCCATCCTCGCCGCCTCTGCACTGCCTCTCCCTCTCTTTGTTTAATGAACCACAACCGATTTCCCTTCCAATTTCAGATCTAGGAGCTTTCTCTATGCATCCCTCTCGATCTCCGCCCTCTGTTGCTCGCTCTCTCGAAGTTTAGGGTTTCTGAACTCATTGTCAACCAGGGGACGGAAGTCGATGCCAATGTGTGATGAGCTTGTGAAGTCTGAACTCTCGAAGGTTAGGGTTTCTGAACTCTCAAAGGTTAGGCTCGCTTTCTATATGGCTCCCTCTAGGTTTCTGAACTATCGATGGTTAGGGTTTCAGAATTCTCAAAGGTTAGCCTCGCTTTCTCAATTTAGGCTCACAGTTTGTTACAGCCTGTTTGGAATGTGGGATTTGATGGGATTTTTAGGATGGAAAGTGAGGGGAAAATAAAATTGGTGTTTGGGTGGACAATCAAGGAGAAGGGAAGGGATTATAAAAGTGGATAACTGCTCAATTTGATGGGATTTCACACCCCATCAAAACGGTGGAATTTGATGGGAAAGTGAAATTCCTCCCCTTCCATCCCCTTAATTCCTTTCTCTTTCCCAATTTCCCACCCCTTCCCTCCCCTAAAAAACTCAGGTGCCAAACACACTGTTAGGGTATCTTAACTATAGAACAAGTAACTTTATTTGAATGTAACAATTTTCAAACTTAACTATAATTCTTAATTTTGTTAAGATGTGAGTTGAAAAGCATGCAGGAGCTCAATTTTGCTATCACAAACTTTGTACTTGTATGATTATCTATTGTTTGGCATTATGAGTTTAAGGACGATCATCCATTCATGCATTTGTTGAGGACAACAACTCTATACGAAGGCGATAAATTGAAAATGGTGCACGGTTAGGAGTAAACCACCTTTGTTGAGGACAACAGCTTTATCAGCACATATTATCCATTATCAGTTCTGAACCAAAATACATGTAATTTTAGTTTTGCAAAATGTAAAATGTAAGTTAATGGTCTTAAAAAAGGAGTCATTTGGCATTTTTTAATGATTTTCTCTTGATATGCTATTTGCTTTAGCTTATATGCTAATAAATAGCTTCTTGATTTGAACAGATACTGTCAGTGCTACTATCCACATCAGGAGCAGTTATGGCCATGAAAAGCTTTGAGAACTCCTTCAGTAATAACCACCAAAGACTAGGCCTTTTTCTTCACTGCGCCATTTGGGTGCATGGAGGGATTGGAACTTACAATATTAGCCATATCTCCTGTTTCAACCCAAGAATGCCAAAGCCAGAGGAATCTGCCTTTACTGTAGCTCCGGGAGTCAGCAGTAATGATTTGAATGATGAAAACTCTAACTGCAGTTCTTATACTGCTGGAAGCAGCTTCACCTTGTGGGAAGAATCATCCACTAGGAAGGGAATGACAGGGAAGGAGAATTTGGGTGAATTAAACATCACAAAAGGTAACACAAGTTACTCCTGCAGTCTCACCATTCATTTTCATGGATGCACTAGTTATAAGATGTATAAACAGATGCACCTCAAATCACACTACTTTTCACATTCTCTTGACCAGAAATTTTAAACCAAGCGATCTACTAATATATAGTCAGTTCCATTTTTATTTTTATTTTTAAATAATCATGTTTAGTAACTTATAATCTGGACTTGAAGCCTTAATGGATACATTGAAATAATTGTAGGTGTTTAAATTTCTTGAGCAAATTACAAATTTACAATTAAAATTGAGCTGGATAATCTTCTCAAAAGCTGATAATTCAACTGTTTTACCGATGTTGATGAGCAGAGCAAATGGTTAGAGCAGGACATTGGCCTATGGATAGACCATCAGAGTCATCGTCAAATCATCACAATAGTTTCAGTGCTCGATCATCTTCCCAGTTAGTCTCTCGCCTTTCTTGTTCATCTGCATTAGTTTTGTATTTCCATCTCCTGACCTTTCTACTGAAATATTCACCTTGTTCACATGTGTTTGTACGTGTGTGTGTATATATATATATATATATATATATATATAGGGTTGGGTTTGGGTGCAAAGGTCACCAAAAGTGAGAAGAAAAAAAGCAATTTAATTGGTCCAAGAAATGATTTGATATGTTTTGATTGGTCCACGTCATTAAAAAATTCGGGCAAAAAAATCGCTGCCCGCGCCTGCCCAGCTCGGAAATACGAGGCCCACACTCGCACAACATTGCCTCTCCGCGCGTCCACCACACGCGCCTGTTACTATGCAACAAAACAAAGCTCCCGCGTTGGAGATGGGAATCGATCCTGGGCTTTAGTGCACAGCCCGCATACACCACACAACTCTCTCTTGTCCTTCCTTGGCATTAATTAAAATTAGTACTTTTTGACTTAAAGCCACCACTCCAATTATAATTAATATGTTTTCACATAAATTTATTAATTACACATTAATTGATATATTAACATATATTTCTCCCTAAAAATAATAATAAATATTTAAATAAAAATGATAATAAATATATCAATTGATATATTAATATATATTTTGCCCTAAAAAATTTCACATTTTTATAATTATATTTTTTTTAAATGATAATAAATATATTAAAATAAAATGGTTCATGAACCACTAAAATTTATTTCATGAACCACTATTATTTAATAATTATAAAATTATATTCTTCTTTTATTTTCTTTTAATGTTTATTTTTAATTAATTAATTAAATTTATTTTAAAATAAAATGGTTCATGAACCAATACTATTTATTTGACGAACCACTACTCTTTATTTGATGAACCACTAGAATTTATTTAATGACCCACTACTTTTTGATAATTGTAAAATTTTCATTCTTCTTTTATTTTCTTTTAATGTTTATTTTTTAGTTATTTATTAATTTATTTTAAAAAGAAAATAGTCCATGGGGTTGTTTATTTTTAAAATAAAATGGTTCATGAAGTTATAAAGAAGTGGTTTATAAACCTATAGAGAAATGGTTCTTGAACCTATAGAGAAGTGGTTCATGAAGTTATAAGAAGTGGTTCATCGATCAAGTTATAAAGAAATGGTTCATTAAGTTATAAAGAAGTGGTTCATCAACCTATAAGAAGTGGTTCATCAAGTTATCAAGATGTTGTTCATCAAGCTATAACGAAGTAGTTAATGGGCCTATAAGAAGTGGTTCATCAAGTTATCAAGAAGTGATTCATCAAGCTATAAAGAAATGGTTTATGAAGCTATAAAGAAGTGGTTCTTCAAGTTATCAAGAAGTGGTTCATCAAGCTATAAAAAAGCTATGGATAAGTGGTTCATCAAGGTATAAAGAAGTGGTTTATCTGGTTATCAAGAAATGGTGCATCAAGCTATAAAGAAGTGATTCATGAAGCTATAAAGAAGTGGTTCATCAAGTTATCAAGAAGTGGTTTATCAAGCTATAAAGAAGTTTATGGGCATATAAGAAGTGGTTTATCAAGTTATCAAGAAGTGGTTCATGAAGCTATAAAGAAGTGAAATTTTTATAGTTGAGTCACTGAACCACCCTCTATTCGGTCACTGAACCACTCTCTATTCGGTAACTGAACCAACCTATATTTATCCCTGAACCAACCTCGAGTAACTCACTGAACCAACATTTATTTAGTCACTGAAACAAACCTCTATTTAGTCACTAAACCAACCTATTTACTCACCGAACCAACCTCTATTTAGTCATTGAACCAACCTCTATTTAGTCACCGAACCAACATCTATTAAGTCACTGGACCAACCTAACCAACCTCTATTAAGTCACTGAACCAACCTCGATTTACTCACTGAACCAACCTCTATTTAGTCACTAAACCAACCTATTTACTCACTGAACCAACCCCTATTTAGTCATTGAACCAACCTCTATTTAGTCACTGAACCAACATCTATTAAGTCACTGAACCAACCTCTATTTAGTCACTGAACCAACCTCTACTAAAGTTAGTAGTTCATGTCATCTTCAACCTTCGTCAACATCAATAAAATTAAGGGATCTATCAACGAATTAGAACGAAAAAAAAATACTTCGATTTCTTTACCATTCTATAGGAAGACAATGGTTCTAGGTGAAGCAAACTTCATTTAGTGAGTAAAGGTGGGCAAACTTCAGCAATGGACAATTTCATCAACCAAACTTAATTAAATAAATTTAAAAAACAACTTCACACATTTAAGCAAACATTAACAGACATTCCCTCGATCATTTCAGTTTGATTTTAGGCACTCGAGCTCGCTGGAGTTCCACCACCGTTCAATTTGATTTAAAAACTCGAGCGCACATGTATATCAATTCAATTTAGCAAGTCCTCCAATGGAAGCTTCAATGACTCTATCCTTGTCCGCACCGAGATCTGATGCTCCGCCACCGTTCGCTCCGCAAAATTCCTCGAGAAGGTCCTCCGCCGGCCTAAAAAACCTAGATCGGCTCAGGATTGATGCATATCCAGTGAACGGGAGTGGACGCAACCGCAACCGTCGTAGGCGGCGCTGATCTAGAGCTCCGTTGGGCGGCGTGCGTGGTGGCAAGCGACAGATTCAGGTTGGTGGAGTCTCGGAGCGCGGCATCAAAGTACAACGTCGGCAATGCAGGCGCTCCGGAGTGAGCGGTCATCGTGCGCCGCTGTGGAGATGGTGGAGAGGAGGCGGATTGAAGAGGTACGTGTGGAGGCCGGCGGTTGGGGAAGCTCTTCGCCTGTGCTGGGGGACATGGAACTATCCCGGCGCTTCTTCCATGGAAGCAATTCAAGGAGATAAAGGTGAGGGAGATGGCGAGGGGGTCAAATGAATTCTATAGGAAGTGAAACAGAGGTGGAATTTGGAGGATGAAGCAGATCTGGGAGCGCGTGAGGGTGTTTTTAATTTGACCAATCACAATACTTCTTTCCTTCTTACCAGACCGACCCCTTCTCATCTGAACCCTACCATATATATATATATATAGAGAGAGAGAGAGAGTGTGTGGATCGGATGAGAACACTCCTTATAGTGAGAACAAAGGAACACATTTGAGCCATTAAATTGTGTAAAATGGAGGGTGAAGATTAATAGAAGATTTTTTTTTTTTTTAAAAGTCGTGGGACCCACCATGGAATTCCACCAAACCTCCCCCAGTATGCGCGTGATGCACCCACAAATATAACTTTTTTTTTTTTTTTTGATTAGGGAAGAATTCGGGTGAGAATACTCTACCCGAAAGCATCCTGCCGGATGAGGTCCAGAAGACCTGAGTGATTGTATAAATTAGGTCCCCTGGTAGAGTAGCAAAGGTGTGCAACCTTATCCGCTACCCGATTACCAATACGGGGAATGTGGGAAATTCCTATGTTCCTTACACCTCGGAGAATGGTCTGGATATCTGAAATTACTAATTCTATTTCCCAAGGACAGTTTGTGTGTGTTTCTAAGAAATCTGTAATTACTTTTGAATCCCCTTCAATGATTAGGTTATCGATATTTAGTTCCTTTGCCTTTTTTACCCCAAATGGTAGTGCCAATACTTCTGCCATAATAAGGGAGTGTTCCCCAATCACCCCACCATCCATGCTGATTGGATTACCATTCTAGTCCCGTATAATGTATCCAATAGAACTCTTTGAATCTGATATATATGATCCATCAAAATTTAGTTTGTATTTGCCCATGGGTGGCCTTTTCCATCAGGTGGACTCTTTGGCATTTTTAGGGTGGACTTTTACCCTATTTTGGATTGTGGTATCCTCGTCGTCTTCAAGGTTCAGTTTGATTGTTCTTTTCCAATTATTGATATTTTCTAAAACAATTTTTCTAATGCCCTCTATAGAAGGAATCTTGGCATTCCTAAAGATTATTTGATTCCTCACAAACCAAAGTGTCCACCATCTAAAAGCTATATTTTGTTTGCTATCCTTCGAAAGAGTGGTGCTCAGAAGCTGAAGAATTTGATCCATATCTCTGTTTTCTGATATAATTGTGTTGACTTTCTGGGATATTTCTCTGGGAAATTGTTGTTGAAAGTTGTTGAATGGACATTCTATGAAGATATGAATATCATCTTCCGATGATTGGTTACACAATGTGCATGTAGTGGGAACAACAACCCCCTTCTGGGCTAATCGCGTAGCAGTAGGTAGTCCTTTTTGTTTGATTTTCCACATAAAATTTTGGACTTTTGGAGGAGCGTCAATTTTCCAAATCCAAGTGAATTCACCGGATATTATGCGTGTGTTGGATGAAATCAGGTTATATGCGGATGACGTTGTGAACCAACCTTTTTTGTCTGGCCACCAGTATAGTCTATCAGCAAGGGGACTGATGGGTAGCCGGATTTTGATGGTTTCTTTTGTTATAGCCTCAGGGAGAATGGAAACAAGCTTTTCTCTCCACCATTTCCCCCCCATTATATAATCGCTTACAGTTTCGTTTTGGTCTATATTGGGTTGGGGTTCAATTTTACCCAAAAGAGGCTTTGTTGTTACCCAATTGTCTTTCCAGAAATTGATAGATTTTCCGTCTCCTACCGACCATGTAAGCCCTGATTTAAATTTTGTAATCAGGGAGCTGAGTTTTAACCATTGCCATGAGGCATTCCCCCTCCTAGTGTAATTAAGTATGTGTTTTTCTTTTAGGTATTTGTGTTGTATAATCTTAACCCAATTATTCTCAGGTTCTGCTAGAATTTTCCACAACAGTTTTAGCTGAAGGGCTTCATTCATGTTTCTTGCTTTTCGTATTCCTAATCCGCCATCTGCTTTGGATTTACATATTTTGTTCCAGCTTATCAGTGGACTGTGTCGCGCATCTTTGTTCCAAAAAAAAGTTCTGTTAATTTGATCAAGTTGCTTGTGTATTGAAGCAGGGAGCAAGAAGCTCTGCATAGAATACAAAGGTTTTGATGATAGATTAGATGCAATTAAAGTGGCTCTTCCCTGCTGAGATAGGGTGTTTGCCCGCCATTTACCGAGTTGTTCTCTTGATTTACAGATAATCTCGCCAAAGGTTTCCTTCGTTACACGCCCGTTTACGATTGGGCAGCCCAGATATTTCTCCAAACTTCGTTCTAAGGGTATATTAAGTACTCCTTCTAGGTCTCGTGCTCTTGTCCTCGGGATTCCTGGCGTGATTTGGAAGGATGACTTGTGGTAGTTTACTTTCTGTCCCGAGAATCTACAGTAGTCCTCGATTATTTCTTTTACTTTTGTACATGCAGAGATGCTTCCTTTTGAGAAAATGATAATGTCATCCGCAAAGGCCAAAAATGGGATGTTAGGGCCAGAATTCCCAAATTTAAAGCCAATACTGTTATTTGGACCCTCTGCGTCTATCGACAGTTTACGAGCCAACACTTCTGCACCAAGCAGGAAAAGGAAGGGAGAGAGAGGGTTGCCTTGACGTAGTCCTCTAGTTGGTTTAAAGGATTCCGTGGGTCCATTGTTAACTAATACAGAGAACGAAACCGTAGTTACACATTCCATAACTATGTCCACGAATTGTTGGTGGAAACCGAATCTTTGGAGCACCAACTTTGTAAATTGCCAATCTACTCTGTCGTACGCCTTTTCCATATCAAGTTTTATGGCAGTCCAACCTTTCAAGCCCTTTCTTGTGCGAAAGGAGTGGAATATTTCATGAGCTATAAGTATATTGTCTTGTATTGCTCTGTCAGAAACAAATGCTCCTTGGAGAGGGTGTATAAGTTTTTCGATTATCATTTTTAGTCGTTCAGTGATTATCTTGGATATGATTTTATATAGAGTAGAGCAAAGACTGATCGGTCGATAATGTGTAGTCGTAGAGGGGTTATCATTTTTTGGTATAAGTGAGATAAATGTGTGGTTGATTAGCTTCAGCAGATGACCAGAGTGGAAAAAAGCTTTTACGACCTTAGTAATATCAATTCCCACAATTTCCCAATACTTTTTGTAAAACTCAGCAGTCATACCATCAGGACCGGGAGATTTATTGCTTCCTAATGAGAAAACAACTTTTTTGATTTCACTCTGATGACAGGGTTGATAACTGAAAGGTATTCATGAAGCTGTTGTATTGGGAAGATTTGCTCTCGTCTAAACCTTTTTTCAAAGTCTTTCTGTAATTCCTTTTTAATATTTTCATCCCCAACAATTTGAGTTCCTTCTGCAGAAGTAATTGTTCTAATGATTTTCCTATTTCTCCTTCCCGGCGCTACTCTATGAAAATAGGCTGAATTAGTATCTGCTAGTTTCAAGTGTTTTGACTTTGCTCTTTGATTCCAAAAGGTTTTATGACATCGGAGAAGTTTTTCTCTCTTGGATAGGAGGTTTTGTTCTTTAGTGGATGCATTTGAGTTTTGGTTTAGGTTGTGGGTCGATTGTATATCCAATAGGGCTTCGTCGACTTCTTGGAGTTGTCGAAAAATATTTCCAAATGTTTTCTTGTTCCAAGCTTTCGCTTTTTGTTTGAGAATTTTTGATTTATATATGATTTGGAACATAGCAGAGCCCCAGCAAGTCGCTCTCCAAGATTGCTTGACGATATTGCGAAAGTCTTTCCTCTGAAGCCAGACGTTTTCAAATTTAAACGGACGGGGTTTGAAAGGGGCGTTGTTTGATAGGGTAATTGAAATGGGGCAGTGATCCGAGTTTGAGAATGCACCATTTTTCGTTACCAGTTCGGGGAACATGTCAATAATTTCATGATGAACTAACACCCTATCAAGTTTTTCCAAAATGTTATCTGGGCCACCTTGATTCTTTCTCCATGTAAATGGGTTACCGCACGAAGGAATCTCTACCAAGGAACACACATCTTTAAATTCTATTATTCTCTGGAATCTACCCGGTCGAGTTTCTGCACCACCACACTTATCCGATGGTTGGCTTATCTCATTTAAGTCACCCATCACCAAGCAGGGGAGGTTACTTTGGGCAATTAGACTATGTAGGTTTCTCCAAAAGTCCTCTTTTTCTGCAGGGTTGGGGGGTGCGTATACAAACAGCATAAAACATTCAAACCTCTCCTTTATATTTTCGTATTTTACTCCTATGATTCTCGGGAGGTGAATAACCACCGAGATTGTTTCATCTATAAAGGAGTTTTCATTCCATAGTACCACAATACCCCCAGAACGACCAGAGGCCGGTGACCAACAAATATTTGTAAATCCTGCATTTTTCCATAAAGATTCTTTTGGTTCTGTTTCAGTCTTTGTTTCCGCTAGAATAAGCATTTGTATATGATCTAAAGTACGCCATCCCTTAATATTAGACCAGAAGGTTGTTTTCCCAATTCCCCTACAATTCCAATATCGTATAATCATGACCACCTTAGTTTCGTATGGTCGAGCAGAAGGTGATCTCTCCCATACCAACTCACTACCCTTTCTGTCATTTTCCTTGGCTTTTGAAAATAGGATTTTTGTGTAAGTAACTTACAGACATTTTTAAAGGTGTTGAATTTTTCCAATATTACTATATTCGGGTTATGGGTATCATTCCAAAAAGGGATAGTGTTGTTCCATTGAAGTGATTTTGAAGAGTTAGCAGTAAGCGGATGTCCTATGGGGTTTTGTTTATTATTGTTTGTTATATTTTGATGGAGCAAGAAAGTTAGTCCTAAGTGGTTTTGGTTAATATTAGTCAAGTATGTATTGGAGCTATCATATCTGTTATTGTTGGATGGTTGACTAACATTAATATGATAAGTTGCCAATAAGGCCAAGTTAACCCATTGGAAGTTTATACGTAAATATTTATGGGTTTCCATTTTAATGGGGGTTTTAAGATAATTTGTTATAGTATCAATTTGAAGAGGTGTGAGAGAGGGGATTTCAACCTGCCATTTGACTTGTTTACTCACACTTGTTTGGGTTGCTAGAGACCAGTAGCTAGGGGAGGGGGTATAAAGCATAACAGAATTGTAGTTAATTTTAATTGAAGTTAACAAAATTGTGGTTTTACCTGCCATTTGATTTGTTGATTCACACTTCTCCTTCTTCCGCCTTTTTTCCTCAACAATTGTCTCCTTTGAATTTTTCGCCGTGGGGATGGAGCTACCCAGTTGGACCTGATTTTTGCCCTTACGGGATGTGTTTGGGATTTTTTCCTTTGTCCCTTGAAGAGGATGCCATGGTCAAACTCTTCACCCCAGCTTTAACCACTGCATAACATACCATCGGTTCAACCAAGTAAAATACACATCCTACTATTATAGACCAACAACATTTGGAACCAACATATATATGAATATAGTTACTATAAACTCCAAGATGTTCACCAATATGGATCTTATACGCAGAGGTGCTCAATGATAGTTTATAACTAACAAACCCCACCAAAGAGTTAACGAATGTTTTTTAATTAGAAGATTGATTTCTTTACTAGCTAGTACACAATCCTCAAGAGTAGTGATCAACATAGATTTGATACTGGTGGAAATATTGGAAAAGGAAATGTAATACAACAAGTACCAGCAAGTTTGTGCATATTCAGTCCAATCACACACAGGAGGTCCAGATAATTTCAAATAGGTAGTATTAAAATGTTTAGTCATGAAGATGGGCCACCCTAAGCTGTAATTTGTAATAGTCCAAATGATGTTATGCTTAATGAGATGAGAATATTGCAGATTTAATAGAGTTGTTTTTTTAGGGAGGTTTTGGAAGGGAGATACACAACATAGTTGATTTTTTAGGGAGGTTTTAGGGAGGTTTAATAGAGTTGATTTTGTAGGGAGGTTTTGGAAGGGAGATACACAACAGAGAGGCATCTCCCACATGGGATGCACTATATCAGCTAGGCTTAACTTAAAGAACATTATTTTCATGAAAATTTTGATAAAAGGAGAGCGACAAGCCACTAAATTAACACTAATACAATTCATCAAAGGGTTGAAAAAAGCATAGTTAACACTCAGATCGACCAAACCAAATGCTAACCAAGAAATTAGTCTTGAGAATTTATTCAAATATGCAGTCCAGGAATTAACTTTGACAATCTGCAAGAGCTTATAGACCAAAACATCCCGTACAAATAAACTTTTCCACAAATACCTGATTTCCTTTCTAATTTCTTTGGCTTCCTCACTAAAGATAGGTTTCAATAGAGAGATAGGATTCAATACAGCAGTGTTATCTTGAAATCTACCTTGTAGCGCACAGAGTTTCTCCTTGTCAATGGTTCTCCTTCTCGATTTCTTTCTATCTTTGCCTCTCGGTTTCTCCATCACTGCATCAATAGTATACTGGAACCCCTCAGGCGAAGAGCCATCAGAGCATGGTTGAGAACCCTTTCGGGATTTAGTTTTATGGGGAACTGACAAGTCAGCTCCCATGGTTGTTATCAGGCCCTTTCGGGGGGTGTGTTGTGTAGAGATGAAACCATCATCCACACAGATTTTCTTTTCTAAATCTTTCATGATTGGATTAGTACAATAAAAGAAAGAAAGTTTGCAATTATATAGATCTAGGGATTTCATGAAAGGTGTTGAGCGATTAGGCATAATCAATAGCAGGATTAGTTGTTGAAGTAACCTGGCCGTGACTGTAGAAGTCACGTATGTGCATTCAGGAGGCGAAGCCCCGAGGTGATCAAGGCAAGAGAAGCCTGGTAAGTGGTCAACCGACCACACAAAGCCAACCAGCGAAGGAGAGGCGGCCCCGACGCTCACATCACACCCACCCGCAGGGCACCACGCCAAGGATTTGAAGATTTCCGACCACACAGAGCCGAAAAGTAGAGGAGAAGCAGCCCCGACAGGACCAGCAACCACCCTAGCACTCAACAATCCATCCGGAGCCGAAGAGTAGACCCACCCCCAAGAGCAGGAGATTTTTTTCCTCCTTTTGAAATTCATTCTGGTTGGAACTAAGAACCTCCGATCAGCCTTTTGCCCTTTCGATTTCTGACAAACGAACCAGCATTCCCAACCACAAGCTCGCACCTTTGCGCCATCAGGCTGAATAGAGTAGGCTCGACTTCGATTCACCAAGAAGACAGACTCCACGGTGCACATAACAGATTTAATGAGGAGGAAATGTCTCAGATCGGCGAGAAAACTCACCGGAATCTCACAGAGATCGGATTTGGGGGTTAGGGTTTGGAGGAGTGGTTTTGGCAACTGGGGTTCTATTTTACTGTGTATCCAAATATAACTTGTTTACAGTAAAACAAAATGGGTTTAATTTTTGTTGGCTATCATTTTTTTATTAATATGACAATTTTTAATTTAAAAATTTATTAAGGATTTACAGGAACATGGAAGAAGTTTGCTCAGTTTTTTTTTTCTTTTTCTGAACAGCCCCAAGTTCTCTTTTTTTTTTTCCTTAAAAGAAGCTTTCCAATATAATTGTTTGAATATTTATGATTTTATACGAATAATGATTTGATATTTATGAATAATCATTCTTGATTCAACGAATAATGATTCTCATTTTTTTTATAGATTTGGAATAATGTACATATAAACCCTTTAAATTCTTACTATTAAATACGAATAATTTTTGTAATTTCACCGAATAATGTACCATTTTAATGATTATTATTTTAACCTCAATTTCCTAATAAATGTGTAAACAATCGTCATCTTACTTACGAATAATACTCATAATTTAATTGAATAATATCTCAAATTTAACCGAATAATCTTTCTACTTTAACCGAATACGGAGTAATATAATTTTAACCCAATACTATTACTAGTAAAGTCTTACACTATATATATACTAATATCATTACATACGAATAATAGCTTATATAAATACGCATTACACTATATTAATTGGTTTACTAGTACAATCGTTATCTTACACACGAATAATGTTTATAATTTAACTAAATAATCTCTCAAATTTAACTGAATAATATATCATATTTAATCGAATAATCTTTCTGATTTAACTGAATAATTTCTCAAATGTATTCGAATAACCGTCCTTTTACATACGAATAATATTTCTAATTAAACTAAATAACATAATTTTACCACAAATATTAAAATTATCTTGTGAACAAATAAAAAAGAATCAATAGCTAAGATTAACAATGATTTGCGTTTTTTTTAAAAGGAAATTGTACGTATTATTTTACGAAGCCTTTTCAAAACATGTACGTATGATTTTTAGGAAGCCTTTTCATAAAAGGAAATTGTACGTATGATTTGCGTTTAGATTCTTAATAATAAGTACGAATAATCGTTGTAATTTTGTACAATTTTATTGATTATTATTTATCGGAAAAATGAATAAATGTGTAAACATTCGGTATCATACCTACGAATAATATTCATAATTTAACCGAATAATTTCTCAAATTTAATCGAATAATATAACTCATTTAACTGAATAATCTATAAAATTTAACCAAATAATGTAATTATAATATTATTATATTGGTAAATACCAAATATATAAACACCCAAAAAAATAAGGAAAAAAAACAAACCGAAAAAATAAAACCACCTCCGTCCATTGTCTTGAGAATGTAAAGAAGCTACAAGGGAGCTCTCTCCTCTCTCTAGCATTCTAGAGAGAGGGAGCCGGCACCAACAAGGCAACAACAAACACTCCGACGTTCGTTCAGAAACCTCTTTGGAGGCTATAAACCACCTCTTCGGAGGCTTCTAAATCCTCTTCGGAGGCCCCTAACCCCGACATTCGCTCGGATACCTCTTCGGAGGCTATAAACCGCCTCTTCGGAGGTTTCTAAATCCTTATCAGAGGCCCCTAAATCCTCCTCGGAGACCTTGAAAAGAACTTTGCCGGACCGCGATGGCACTGGGCCCAATCTGTCATCGGAAACGTTGTTCGGGTGGTGATTGGTCCCTGTTGTGAGCTGAATCTGCCATGTTTTACAGTAAATTTTATATCGATTTCTGCATACATTTCATTCATTTGGGCTAAGATAGAACAGAATCTATGTAGTTTATGTTTATTTGCCAAATTATGGAATCTACACCAGTTTCTGTTTAATTTCGCAGAATTCGGGGCAAATTACAGCAGTTTTGAGAAAGGTCAGAAAAGCTCAGAAATCAACTACAGAAATCCAAGGTCAAGAAGCAGCGAAACCAGTCAAATCAAGCTTTGGAGCCCGAGTTTACTCGATCTAGAGTACTGCTACTCGACCTCGACAAAGCTGTCCGAGCACAGGCCTTGTCGAGAAACAGATCAACTCGATCTCGAGTACAGCTTGTCGAGATCGACAAAGCCTAGACGCCACACCCGGAGTCGAAGAAGCTGTGCCATGCCGAGAAGCCGAGGACGAAGACGCCGAGCCAAACCCTACTCCATGTCGAGGAGATCTTATCGAGATCGAGTAACCCATGGCGCCAATCCGAGTCCATGCCGAGGAGGAGTCCTCGACCACACCAGGCAACCATCCTCGATTACACCCAACTCGACCTCGAGTTGCCTAGTCGAGATCGAGGAGCCAAGGAGCCCAGATCCGAGCCTGTCGAGCAGAGCCACCCGAGAAAGCCGAGCCACCATAGTCGACAAACCATGGTACTCGATATCGAGTACTCTTGTCGATATCGAGTAGGCCAGTTTCTGGAAACGCGTCGCCGTGAGCTGTCCGAGTCGAGTTGGAATCCTTGGAGCCTAAGGAAGTCGAGTTGGCCGAGATTCTATCCAATTTGATCAAGTCTATCTATGGAAGAGAAGTTCTACCTACATTTGAGATATTTTGCAAATTTTAGATATAGTTTCCTTTTAAAGATTTATTTCCCTTAAACAATTTATTTATCATTAAACTTTTAAGTAGATATAGATAGAAGATTCTATCCTTGATTAGCAAGGAATAAAAGGCTATAAATAAAGCCCTAGGGGCTGGTTTTTCATTCATTCAGAAACACAATCAATTCCATTCAAGTAAGTAGGAGTAGAGAAAGAAAGTTTGTAGCAAGCAAGGTGGAAAGGCGAAAACGGATTTGTCTTGTGGGTTGTAAGCTTTCTTTATTTAATTCAATGCAAGTTAGTTTCTTTTGTTATTTGATGTCTTTCTTGATGATGAAGAGCGAGTAGTCCACCCACTTCTGGAGCTGGGGTGAGCCCGACGGTGGCCATGTAGAGGTGATGCGGTAAAGGTCAGATCTTTTTATGCGATTAGTCTTCTATCCATATGAGCATGATTCTTTTGCGAGAGTTGAAGGTGATCCTTTTTTGTGTTATTGAAGCGAAAGTGATCTTAATGCAACTTGGATTAATTATGTGAAAAAGGGTTAGTAACAATTAGGGTTTATGCGAAAGCCTCTATATGCCTATTTGTTAATAACGAAAGTTATTTTGATGGAAAGCATGATCTTTTATGCCTTTATGTGTTACTTTACATGGTTATCGTTGTGGTGTTGATACCCTGGCCTTGGATGTTCTTTATTATATTGATTTATTTCGTCGGAATTCTGAGTTTTGGGTTCGAGAAATTGCAATTTACGTTTTCTGAGTTTTTAGTCGATAAAGAGTAGAGTCTTGTCGATCTCGAGTAGACACTGGTCGAGATCGAGTTGGCTTGTCTATATCGAGTTGCCTGTTTGCTTGCTGAGTTTCTGTTGTCGACATCTGTAGTCAATATCGAGGACGGTTAGTCGATATCGACCAACTTCTGTGTCCTCGCTTTTGTTTCTGCTTTGCTTCGTCTTTTCTATCTTTCTTTGTTTATGTGTTTCTGTTGCTTTTCTGTGAGATTTACAGCTACCTAGGATCCGCTAACACGCTTCCTCGTGGATTCGATCCTGACTTTCTCTTACTGCATTTGAGGAGTCTTGTATTTATTTACGTGGGCCTAAATCTGGTTTGATTTATTTTATTATATTTCATACTTGATTTCCTCCTCACAACTGTCCCTCCCCATCGGTTCCTTGGGGTCTCGTGCAGTCGTGCCCACGTTCTCCTCTCCCCCACCTCGGCGGTTTTCCATCCTGAGTTTGGTCCTGACCTTTCCGGCGCCGTCTGGGGTGTCGATTGGCCTCCCCCGTCGGCCTCACCCCGTCGGCTCTCGGGGTCTCTCTCCCCCCGACCTCAATTTCTCCTCTCCCGCCTCGGTATCCACTCGACTTCCGGCCTGGGGTAGTGGTTTTCCCTGCGTCGTCCTCGGTGTGGCTTGGCCTCCCCGTTGATTTCTCCGGGTCGCTTTGCCCCCACCCGCACCCTCTCCCCCTCACCTGCCTCGGAGTCATTCTCTCGCCCTGGGTGAGGTGGTTCTGGAAACCTCTGGCACTGCCTTGGTGTGGTACTGTGGTCCGGCCTCCCCTCTTGTGGTTCTAGGCCTCTCGTTGGCCGATCTCGTGGTCCCGGATCTGGTCCTCCAGCGCCGTCTGCTGGATCCGATGGCTCGTGCCGTCTCGCCGGATCTAGGTTTGGTTCCCTGTTCGTTTGGCGGTGTATGCCGCTTTTGCGCCGTCTATCCTTTTCCCTTCCCAGGGTTTCTTGCATCTCGCGGTGGGCCCGTGTAGACCCGTTTCGGTGCTTTGGGCCTAAGGCTTCTCCTTGGGCTTGAAGCCTACCCGGAAATAATAAAATATAATATAAACATTTATATATATATTCATTATATATATATATATATTTATATTACAAAAAAAAATTTGAGTTATACTCGAAAGGGTCGGAAAACTCCATATGTGGTCTCTTGTTAAAATCCCAATAGGGTTGTTTGGTGCTTTTTTTATGAGGGCGGTTTTCGGCGGCGTTTCCGGTTCTTCTCGATTATCCTAGTCTGAGTTGGGGCTCTGGCGTCTGGTGTCGGGTCTGGCTGGGGTCGTGGCGGTGTGCATCGAGGCGACTCCGTATTCCGGAAATTTCCTTGGAGGTTCGTCTTCATCGCCTACAGGGACTCCTGATGTACCGTTGGCCAGCGGTGTCATCTCTTGGCGGCGCTTGCCTCCGAGTTTAGTCTATGTTGTCCTCGGCTCTTTGGGATTAGGATCGTTTGGTAGGCTTGGGCCGTTTGTTTGTCGGTTCTTGTATTGCACTGGTTTCTTTTTATTTTGTTGTATGTTTGACGGTTCGCCGTCTGCCGACCCTGTCGGCCTCTCGAGGATCCAGGCATGTCTGGTCCTCGAATTATTTCCTTATATAAAAAAAAAGCTAGTAGGGAAAGAGTGAATGCGCGTGAGGTATATTTTTGTGGGGCCCACCGAATTTATTTATTTAAAAAAAAAGAAAAGCATTATTAATCTTAACCGTTGATTTTGTTGGATTTCATGACCCAGATTTGTTCTTACGTTCTCACCCTAAGGGGTGTTCTCACCGGAACCACCCCTATATATATATATATATATATATATATATATATATATATACGGATTGACTCCGGTGAAAACTAAAAATTAGGGTGAAAACCGTGAGGAGCGTTTTGATTGGATGATAAATTATACTTACATGCGCGCTCTCAGGTCTGCTCTTCTTCACCTCCTTCCGCCTCTCTCTTCATCACCTCAAATCATTCCGGCTTCCTCTTCCGCCTCTCGTCGTCCGATCCTGCCGTCGCAGTTTCCCTCACTCGCTCGCTGCCGGCATCCAGTCCTCATCGCCCTTGCTCGTTGCCACTAGTCCTCGCTCGCCCTCCAATCTAGTCTCAGATCTGGTGGATCTCACCTTCGCTCACTGCGTCTGAACTCGCCCTCGTTCACTGCCTCCGGTCCTCGTCGTCCTCGCTCGCTCGCTGCCTCCAGTCCTCGCCGCCCTCGCTCGTAGCCTTTAGTCCTCGTCGCTCTCGTACGCTTCCTCTCGCCACTGAGGTACTCCGTCTATTAAAAATTTGCCTGTTCTTGTTGATTGGAATCCATGATAAGTTGGAATTCAGTGATTTTTTGGGGGGATTTTAGGAATTGCTTGATTTGCTTCTGGAGCTAGTGATTTGGGATTGGATAAAAATGAATGTTTTTTTTGTCTGTTCTTGTTGATTAGAGGTTGTCGTTGAAGGTTGTAGGGGCTGTATAGTTGAATGAGAATCTGAGGATGTTATGCTTTTGTGAGATTTTGCTTCTGTTTGTTTGACCTGGCTTTCTGAGTTTGCTGAAATTGAGATTGTACTGATAGAATTGGAATTTGATGATTGTGATTTGTGAGATTTTGCTTTTGTGAGATTTGGGACTTGGAATTTTGTTTTTATGCCAGTTTAGGACTTCAGTTCTTATTCCTCATATTACTCTTGCCTGCTGTCTTTTCTCATATCTTGGTGTGTACCTTCTGAAGAATAAATACCGACATACAAGCTCGAATAGCTTACTAGGAAGATGTAAATGAAAAGAAAAATTAGTGGGATTGCACATTTTTTACAGGATGTCCTTTTAATTGTCCAACAGAATTAGAACAACATGGATGATATAGCTTTTGTTGCAATTCGAGTGGCATGATTTGGCATATAATTACCTCTGTTATGAGCTCAAATAAGGCTTATATTTCAATCTTTGGGTGAAAGACTAAAGATGTCATTATATCCCAGTACTGAAAGAGATTTTTTTGTCAGGAAAACTGTCTAGCACAGACGGTTGAAAGCTTGGAGAGTATCATGCGGATTAAGGAGGCAGAGGAAAGAATTTTCTAGATCCGTGCCGACGATGCTCGAAAAGAAGTGGAAATGTACCACCATCTGGGGAGAGTGAGGACAGAAAAGCTGGAGGAGGAGTACGCGTAGAAGCTGGGGAAGCTGTGCTTGCAGGAGATGGAGGAGAGGCGGAGGAAGAAGCTAGATGAGCTAAAGATCTTGGAAAGCACTCACTATACTACAACATGAAGATGGAAATGCAAGTTGAGATTGCTGGCTTTGTTGGAAAGGATGGAAGCCACCAAGAAACAGTGGGTGTAGCTTCTTATTCCCCTCTCTCTCTATTTCTTGTTCAAATTGGATGTTGTGTGTAGCAATGTTATCTCGTGTATCTGGATGGTAGTGGTGTGTGTGAACGATCAATTTGCCTAGAATTTGGACTGAGTTATCTTTTGACAGCAAATCCAAAAAGGTCTTTTTGCCGGCAATATTATCTCGTGTATGTTGTTTATACTTTATATGCATTCACTTTAGGGCTATATTATGGGTTAATCTTTCTTCTACTTTAAATAGAGGCAATACACTATAGAAAAAAACTTGAACCTAATCAATAAACTAACATAAAATGTAAGGCATCAAGATATCACTTTAAGCTATATATAACTATAGGTTCAAGATTTTAAATCTTGAACCTACTTTAAATGGAGGCAAAAAGACAATAATACACTATGGAAAAAAACTTGAACTTGTTTAATAAACTAACATGAAATATAAGACATCAAGATGTCACTTTAGGCTATATATAACTATAGGTTTAAGATTTAAAAATCTTGAACCTACTTTAAATAGAGGCAAAACGACAATAATACACTATGATATGAAAAAACTTGAACCTGCTTAATAAACTAATATGAAATGTAAGGCATCAAGATATCACTTTAGGCTATATATAATTATAGGTTCAAGATTTAAAAATCTTGAACCTACTTTAAATGGAGGCAAAAAGAGAATAATACACTATGAAAAAACTTGAACCTGCTTAATAAACTAACATGAAATGTAAGGCATTAAGATATCACTTTAGGCTATATATAACTATAGGTTCAAAATTTAAAAATCTTAAACCTACTTTAAATGGAGGCAAAAAGACAATAATACACTATGAAAAAACTTGAACCTGCTTAATAAACTAACATGAAATATAAGGCATCAAGATGTCATTTTAGGCTATATATAACTAGAGGTTCAAGATTTAAAAATCTTGAACCTACTTTAAATGGAAGCAAAAAGACAATAATACACTATGAAAAAACTTGAACATGCTTAATAAACTAACATGAAATGTAAGGCATCAAGAGTTCACTTTAGGCTATATATAACTATAGGTTCAAGATTTCAAAATCTTGAACCTACTTTAAATGGAGGCAAAAATACAATAATACACTATGAAAAAACTTGAACCTGCTTAATAAACTAACATGAAATGTAAGACATCAAGATGCCACTTTAGAGCTATATATAATTATAGATTCAAGATTTAAAAATCTTGAACCTACTTTATACGGAGGTAATACATTATGGAAAAAAACTTGAACCTACTTAATAAATCAACATGAAATGCAAGGCAACAAGATGTCACTTTAGGTTATATACACATATGGGTTCAAGATTTAAAAATCTTGAACCTAGTTTATAAGGGGGCAATACACCATGAAAAAACTTGAACCTACTTAATAAACCGACATGAAATGTAAGACAACAAGATGTCACTTTAGGGCTATATATAAATATGAGTTCAAGATTTAAAAGTTTTGAACCTACTTTAAATGGAGGCAATACATCATAATAAAAACTTTAGCCTACTTAATAAACCAACATGAAATGTAAGACAACAAGATGTCACTTTAGGGCTATATATAACTATGGGTTCAAGATTTAAAAGTTTTGAACCTACTTTAAATAGAGGCAATACATCATAATAAAAACTTTACCCTACTTAATAAACCGACATGAAATGTAAGACAACAAGATGTCGCTTTAGGGCTATAGAGAACTATGGGTTCAAGATTTTAAAATTTTGAACCTACATAAAAATGAAGGCAATAGACCGTGAAAAAAAAAACCTTGAACCTACTTAATAAACCGATAGGAAATATAAGACAACAAGATGTCACTTTAGGACTACATATAGCTATGAGTTCAAGATTTAAAAATCTTGAACCTACTTTAAAATGAAGACAATACATCGTGAAAAAAAAAACTTGAACCTATTTAATATACCAACCTGAAATGTAAGACAACAAGAAGTCACTTTATGGCTAGATATAACTATGGGTCCAAGATTTTAAAATCTTGAACCTACTTTAATTGAAGATAATATTTCACAATAAAAACTTTAACCTACTTAATCTGACATGAAATGTAAGACAACAAGATGTCACTTTAGGGCTATATATACAACTATGGATTCAAGATTTTGAAATCTTGAACCTACTTTAAATGAAGACAATATACCTTGAAAAAAACTTGAATCTACTTAATAAACTAACATAAAATATAAGGTAGCAAGATGTCACTTTATGTCTAAGTATAACTATGGGTTCAAGATTTAAAATCCTGAACCTATTTTAAATTGAGTTAATATATCATAATAAAAATTTGAACCTACCTAATAAACCGACATGAAACAAAGACAATAAGATGTCACTTTAGAGCTATATATGACAACTAGTGGAATACCCGTGCCATGGCGCGGTTGCGACAGAATAAAAAAGAGTATTTATTATAAGAACGACGAAATAAAATATAAACAAATGTTTGGAAAGTTTAAAACAATAATATTGTTTGGAAAGTTTAAACAATCTGATTTGATGGACTTTGACAAAATAGAACGGAAATCTTTAAAAGCTAAACAACGACGGGGGAGGGAAAGTGCATCATCGCACGAATTGATGAGAGTAGAATCAGTCACAATTATTCTTTTGGGATTATCACTGAACTTGAAAGTAGCCTTGTTATTTGCAAGCTTGAAGTTGGAAATGGTAATTGTCTCAAATTCCCTCACTCTTCGATATCAAGTTAGAGTTGATTGATGCCTCGATTCGATGTCCCTAGATTACCAAAAACCAAATTAAGATGTTTCTTTGAAACAAATTATAGTGTATCAGTGTACAAAATGAAAGTTAAGGGAAGAGCACCACATACCTCTTCATCAACACAAACCAACTGAAGTGGTGGTTTATATCGGCTCCCAGGATATGGAGGCTTAGTAAACACCCGAAGTAGACACACTTTGATGATGGAGGATTCAGCAATCTCATTGAGGCTAGTGTATTTCACAATTGACCCGGCCATGGCAATTTAGGATGGAAAGGAATGATAAGATTAAGCGTGAGTTAAAGAGTTTTAGAGGAACATATTTATAATAAAGTAAGGGCAAAAAGAATAAACAAACACTAAATGATTGTGTACAACGTGGAAGGAAAATAAATAAAGAAGGAAAATAAGAGAGAATAAAAATTGGTCAGGAAATAATACACTTGTTTAATATAGAAAGAGGTAAGATTTAGAGAATCAGAATTGGGCTGATTAGAAAAAATATGTGAATAATATGGTTGTCCCTAATGGATATTACAATGTAATATAAGGTAATGATATAAAATTCAGTTAGGAAAGAAAATCGAGATAGAATTTATGCAAGTATATTGGAATGAATAATAAAATAAATAAAGTTTAATTAAACCAGGAAAGAATATTAAGTCTCATAGTAATAGTAATTATAGGTACAAAGAATTGGTGAAATAAGGATTACTTAAAGCTGGAAATAATAAAGCAAACCGAGTTAAAAAACTGTATTATAGGAAATGAGTAGACTAAAATAACCTAACTGAATTTTAGAAGCTGTATTATAGGAAATTATACGAAATGAGTTGTAGAAACCGAGTTAAAAAACTGGATGTTAAAAACTTAAAACAGGATTAGAGCTGCATAATTTCAGAAACGAAATGACAGAACCAAAAAAATTAGGATTTATAATTTCTATAATACAAAGAATGTATTATAGAAAAGAATAAAGGAAATTGATTTAAGGAAATTGAATTATCTAAGCTGAATTTCATAACAAAATTAAAGAAAAACTTCATGTTTGATTTTGAAGAACATAATTATAGACGGTAAAGAAAAATATGAAACAAAAAAGTGGTTTGTTAAAAAAATTACAAAACTGGATGGGATAAATATGCAGGTCACAGGTTAATCACACCGAGAAGGCAATCAGGGAAAATAAAGTGACATGTATGCAATAACTATCATGGGTTATTGGAAGGTAAGTTCAATCACAATCTAATAAAAACTCAATCCAATTCTATGGACAACAGAAGTTAGATGCAAGTTAATGCTTGAATAATGACTGAACTCAGGTGCTGATGAAAGGAGCTCTAATAGCTCCAGATGGTAACAACTCACTGATTCGAACAGATGCACAAAACAGGAAAAAAAACAAACAAACAAAGATAGCTAAGGACGCAATTACGGATCAATCTCGGCAGGTTGGAGATATTGAGATATTGAACATAATTAAACAGCAAAAGATTAAACAAAGATAGGTAAGGACGCAATTGCAGATCGATACCTCGGCAGCAATTGCGAATCCCTATTCTATTACTTCCTTCATTATGTGACACAATCTGTCTCATAAGTCTACATTCAAATCAAACCAACAACAATGTATCAGCACAATCATCAGATACAGGATGCCATAGGCGCATAGGTGGCTTAATCTGGCAAAATTATCATTGAAATAAATTTACATAAGAAAAAAGTCAAAGTTCTAATAAACACCGAAATCTAGAGGGGAAGTTCACAATTTCAGATTCAATGAACAATCCAAGTAAGAAAAGAATTAACAAATCACGCTATCCTCGTTCGATCAAAAGTCATCCTCAACATGACGACCTTTTGGATAATAAACAAAGATCATTTTCATGTTATTTAAAGCATAAATCCTGATTCCCCTTCTCCTTCCAAAGAATGTGAAATACCTTAATATAAGAAGTCTTCAACTTTCGTTCAAGATGAGAACATTGTGCCTGGAAGTACAAAAAGAAGTATAAAAAACTAACTTACCATAACTACAAAGAAAGTATTAGACAAAATGTAAATCATCAACACTATTTTGTAGTGTTCATTTAGCGTATGAACTCAGACATCCTACATTACTACCTCACGGACTTGTTATGCAATGTGCATGGTATCCAAACTTGCATGCATAAAGAAACAATGAATTAGATGGGGGGAAAATGAAGCAATTAATCAATACAACAGAAAAAAGTTTTATAAATAATATTTATATATTTAAACTTTAAAAATCAGTTTTTTTTTTCCTGTATAATTAAACAGCTAACATGACAATTTTCATGTGGGTTAACCACCAGCAATCCTCCAAAATCCTCATCAAATGTGGTTCTTTAATGTGGGTTAGCTTTTGGTCTTTTTGTGACCAATTGAAATAGAATTCTGATAATAAAAAAAAAATACAGACACAAAGATTGAAATCACATATCGGAAATTATAGAATTAAGAAAAAAAATAGAAGATGAAGTCATAACCATACATGACAGCAATGGTTGACAGAAGCTGTCAATATTCAGAAATTGTTGAACATATGTTGTAAAATTAAGAATAGAAGCTGTCAAAATTGAGCAGATGTAAAAATCTAAATGCTGTAAAAAAGTCAGCAGTTGTAAAAAATACAGAAATATTAAGCTGTAAATACAGAAATGCAGAAGCTGTAAAACTAAAATAAATATTAAGCTGTAAATACAGAAATGCAGCAGCTGTAATAAATTCAGCAGTTTTAAAAATACAAAAAGACAGAAATGAAGTTGTAAATTACAGAAAGTTAGAGCTGTAAAAAGGGCTCCAACTCTTTAACTCACACAAATACGATAACAGAATTAGAAAAGCAATAGGCCTTCAGAACCCACATCACTGGGAAACATGGATTGAGTAAGTAATACAGGGAAGGATAGGTGGCCTTGTGCTATACAGAAATTTCATGAATAAGCAACCTTAAAGAAATCATGAACAAACAAACCTCGACATGCTTTGTATGCTCTTTCCAATGTATTCATCTCTGCAGGTCTGGCTTCCTGCAATTTCCAATAATAAAGATCAGCGAAAACATGAATGGAGCAGAACATTGAATTAGATGGGAAATGAACTCAGACATCCTACCTGATAGACTTGTTCTGCAATGTGCATGGTATCTAAACTTGCCTGCGTAAAGAAACAATGAATTAGATGGGGGAAAAATGAAGCAATGAATCAACATACTACCTAACACATAACTGGATACGATGAACCCTCTCAGGCAAACCACGGACTTCATCACATGCTCTTCTTTCAGAATTCTGAATCAAATCTTTCTCCCGCTTTAAGATAGAGACCTATGGACCAACAGACTTAAATTTAACACAACACAACCAACAATCGGGATCATATAATCTAGATATAAAGATACGAACTGAAACTGATCAAACTGGGCAGAAATGAAAAAGAATTTTGATGATTGAGTATTAGAAACAGAATGAAGGAAGAAAGAGAAACTGGACCATGAAGGCTGTTTCTGTAATACTTGTGCAACAATTACCACTAATACTGTAAAGAAGGTTTTACCTGAATTGAGATGAGACTGAACCATTGATAGAATAGGAAACGCATTGCACCCATTGGATTTCCTTTGTCCCCACTTTGAGGTTATTATTTGCTTTTGAAGGGAAATGCATAGATTTATTTAAAATTTATTAAAGGCTAAACCATTAAATTGTCTTCAACCAAACATCCCTCCTTCATTTTGTTATTCTTCCAAGTTATGTAGATTTTTTTTCTCTTAGTGACAAGGTACTGCTGTAGTCATATTCATAACATTCTCTTGAATCCTAGGATATTCACAACAACGGTTGAAGATACCCCTGAGAGTAGGCATGACAAAAAAAAAACTGAAACTGAAACTGATCAAACAAAGGCAAACCCTAATTAACGGCCAGAGAAACACAAAAAATCCAAAATGTAAGAAAATTCAACAAAGATACGAACTGAAACTGATCAAACAAAGGCAAACCCTAATTTTTAACAATAACAAAAACAGAAGAAATGATGAAACAATTTTGCACCAATAGTTATAAAATCTAAAATTTATAAATATACAATTCTACATAACTTTGATGGGCTACGTATAAAAAGTAAACTGATGCAACTAATCATTAAATCCTTCTCAGCTTAGTTAATTGTCCTTATTGGGCCTAATTCGCTTGCTACAATAGGCCCGCTTCAATTCTCTCGAACACAGCATGCGCACCATTTATTTTGTAAATTCAATTTGACGCACTTAGAGCAGGGGCACCTTTTTTTTTAATTCAATCTGACGCGCTTTTGAAAGTGGGTAGGCCGCGTGTATTAAATCATCCGATCAAATCACTCCTCACGGTTTCTACCACAATATTGATTTTCACCGGAGCGCGACCATATATATATATATATATATATATATATATATATATATATATATATATATATATATATATATATATATATATATATATATATATATATATATATATATATATTTCGTAGAAATAAAACATGCTTAGCTATTAGTGTAATGTTTTGAAGCTAGGGAGGTAAATTGGATATCTTATTTAATCATCTTCTTGCACTGGTGTATTTATATTTAACAATCCTATAGGTATTCGAGAATGCCTTCAGAACTACAACCGCACAATATTGGTTTTCACCGGAGCGCGACCCTATATATATATATATATAGTTCGTAGAAGTAAAACATGCTTAGCTATTAGTGTAATGTTTTGAAGCTAGGGAGGTAAATTGGATATCTTATTTAATCATCTTCTTGCACTGGTGTATTTATGTTTAACAATCCTATAGGTATTCCAATTTAATCCTATAGGTATTCCAATTTAAATTGGATATCTCTCTTTGATGTTGCTTTTGAGTAGAAGGTATGCCAATTTAATGTTGTCATAATAGGGAAGGCAGGAACAATTGCAAAGGCTAAGCTTATTTTCATAAAACATGATATAAAGTTGTGAATCCCATCTTATAAAAGGTGAGTCTAATCCTTAACTGCATGATGTCTTGTGTTATAATATATGAAGATGTTTAAATGCTATATGTTTTGGTGCAACTTTGAGGTCCTATAGGGGTTGTTTTGTTGGGTATTTTGCTGCTACAGTTTTGTTCATTTCTCAAGTTGTGGACCGATTTGGGTTATCCTTTTTCCTTGGCTGATTTGGGTGATCCCTTTTCCTTTGTTTTGTACGTTGTTGATTTAGGGCATGAGTTAGATTGCTAGGTTGTGATTAGTCTTGGGAAAGTTAGAGCTCTATTTATTAGCTAAATTGGGAGGTTTCTGCTGTGTTTCTTTATTGTATGAGTCGTATTTTGATGCTTGTCTTGTGACCCTTCGGTTTGAAGGATGTCGTAGCAGCACTAAAAAACAATGTGAAGATCATCTTTATCTCAGGATTTTGATGCTTAAATGGGTTGTGTTCACCTTATATTTCTCTGTATTTCTACCAGGCAAACTTGATCAGAATAAAAGCTCTGAATTATTTACATGATGTTGGAATTCAATGGGGAGCAGCACCTCCAGTCACGGTATTTAATGATTTCATCTGTTTTTTCTTAGTTTGCATCCTAGAAATGACCTGGGAAATGTAATTCTTGATAATGTGTACAAGGTTTAAGAGATGCACTCTTAAAACAGCTCTCTTAAAACAACTCACATATATGTATATAAGTTATCTTAAAACAACTCACATACATGGATATCTATTTTGTATTGTTGCACTCTTATAATCATTCATGATGTATTTATGTAGAGTTTTCATGTTCTTCATTGGTGGTTACATATGTTTTATAGACATTAGTTCAGATTTTCTCTTCATTGACTATTGGATGCTTAATTTGAGCAAGATTCAGAGAAGAGCAGTGGAAACGCAAGGTCTGAATGAGAGGAAGGAACAATGAATGACGAAGAGGAAGATCGTTGCATCTTAGCCTCAAATTGTGCATCTTGCATCTAGAGCAGACTAGATATGTTGTGCCTTTGATAATGATATGCTGTGCTTTTCACTTCATTCACTTTATTTTGAAGTGATATTATGTCTAGCTTAGAACCGGACTAGACTAGATATGTTGTGTCTTTGGCTTCATTCACTTTATTTTGAAGTGATATTATGTCTCGCTTAGAATCGGACTATGGATGTATTTTGTTTTGCATTTAGCCCTATTGTCATCTTATATTCGACTCTGGTCATTATTTAATGTATTGGTTATGGTCTTTTGCATTGTTTAATTTTCAATTTGTCAAAACAATGTCACAATATAGATTAGTAGGTTTATTTGATAAAACAAATCGATCTGGAGAGCAAAAAGTGATGTCTACGTTTGTAAATACGTCGACCATTAAGATACAGATTGATTTCTAAACCCAGCATATATGAAAATTATAACAAAAACAGATGTGTATACGTAGCACTTACATCGTTAAAAATTTATAAAACGATGTTGTAAATAATCGAAACATCATTTTTAAAGAAAAAATTGATTTGAAAATATATAAATAACATTGACTTTAAAAATATTCAACATGGTATATTATATTTATATAAAATAATATCACAAATTACAACTGAAAAAAGAGTATTCACAAATTGAATAATACATAGCTAATGTGTGTAGCAATGTAAGACATCATGTTTATAAAAAATAGCGATGCTAATTTCAAATTTTGTATTACCCTACAAACCTCCAAATGACTAGAAATGTAAAATAATAATGGTTTAACATTAAGTGAATCAATCAAAAAGTAATTATATCCATGCATTTAAGTCATTATTAAAATGAAAAACGATGTTATAAATTATTAAAGACATCGGTTAAAAACTGATGTGGTAAAGTTGGGATCTTTAACGCCTCCCACTAACATCGGTTTATACCCGATTTCTATGGACAAATTCTAGTAGTGAGACCATATAAAGAGCGATTTAGCTTACACACATGAGAAGGGAAGGAGTAATTTACAAAACCAGGGGCCTGAATGCAATAGACATCCTCTTTAAGGGAGCCATGGAGAAACGCATTTTGAATATCCAATTGCGTAGTGGTCCAACAGTTCATCGCAACCAGAGAAAGGAGTAAACGAATGGTAGAAGGCTTAGCAACCGGACAACAGGTTTCATCATAATCGATGCCCGGTAATTGATGATATCTGATAGCATGCATTTAGGTAGGCATAATAGGTTGCATTTAGCTTAGTTAAGATGCATTTCATGGATGGATTAAGTACAATCTGCATATTTTCTCTCTATGTTAGTGAAGTCGGAATCTACACACTTTTATTGATTATTTCAGGTAATCGTGGATCCGATGATCCGATAGGAGTTGTTAACACATTAGATGAGAATGTCTAGTTGATCGGAGAAGATTACATAAAGATCTCAAGAGGTCCTGAGAAGAAGAAGCAGACCTAAACAAAGAACAAGTCTGCAGAAGTTGTCGCAAGGCATGCTGAACTTGTTTTGCACCTAATCGTGGAAAGCTCTTTCAGAGAACTACAACTTTCCTGTTGACAAGAAGAGAAAATTCGGGATATATTTTCCGTGAAAGGCCCCTGGCTGCGGCCACAACAACCATGCCGCGGCCGCGGACAATAAATTTGCAGCGGGTTTGAAAGAAGTCGCGGCCGTGGCCGCAGCATATGCCACGGCCGCAGCATTTGACGTTTGCGCGTCGTTTTGTTTACGAAAACCCTAGTTTTATTTGTTTGGTTTTTATGGCTGACTAGACTCTTTTATAAGGCCGATTATTATGTTAGTTTTAAAACTTCTATTCTATTCCACGTTCTATCAGACGATTAGAGATTGAGCGATGTCTTCCATGAGGAACTAAACTCATCTATTCTGCCTGCAATTTGAACCTTTATTTGGATTGATTTTGAGTTTCTAATTCTCGTTCCTTGTTTCCTATATTTGAATGCTTCAACTTCTTCGTGCTTGATTGTTTATTGTTTCGTTCTATCTTGTCCGGTCAACTTGTTAGATCAATTCAATTGCTAAGGTTTTGTAGATTCCTGGTTGTGAACCTTAACCTAAGTGACAAACTTGTTCCTTTAGGGCTGGTTGAATTAATTGAATGAGTAGGAAGTTGAATGTGTTGTTAAATCCTTCTTTAGAGACTGCAAATACCTTGGCTAATCTCTGAACTTAAAGGTATCAATTGGGTTAAATCCTTCTTTAGGGACTGTTCGATTGATAAGTGATGCGGGACCATCCAAGACACCTTCGGATGATGTCCTTCTCAAGAGGAAGAAGAAGGCTCCACCATGGGAGAAGATACTTTGTTTAAATGACGTTTTGGATTCGTTCAGAACATTGACAGCTTTTCGACGTCTCAGTAAAATGGGTCGTACGGATTCTATATTTATCGTATTGAGGCGTGCCATATCTTGTTGGAACGGGGACGAAGAGATCTACAACTTTGTTGTTGAAGGTTTTTCCAGATTCATCCTAGAGTTTGGTCGAAACTCAACATCTTTACAGCTGTACTGTTTGGAACGAAAATCAGCTCCTTTATGCTACTATTTTTAGTATTAATTTTACTTAAGTTATTTTAGGAAATTTTAGATGTTATTTATTTAATTCCTTTAAGTTGATTAGTTTTATTATTTCTTTTATTAAAATCGGCCCAGCAGCCTTGTAAGGCTATATATGCCGATTAACCTTCATTGAATTCAGTTGGAACTTTGATAATTGAAATTCTCTCATAAAGAGTGTTTACACGTTTGAGTGTTTGTTGATTCAATTAGAGCTGTGCTCATTGATCATCGATTGATATATCTCAGCTTGGTTTGCTTTGCCGTTCATCAACTTCGCAAGACTTGGTGATCCGAGTATCCACGAGCCCCCTCCTTGTGCCTCCAAGTTGTCCACTTGGTTGTGTAGGGTTGCAGAGGTGGGTTATATAGTCATTGGTATTGGTTCCTACCCTCTTAGGAGGCCTGGAGTCTTTATCTTGTTCTATATAGATCGACTCAGTCCTTATCGGTCGTGTCTTTCAATTCTTGTTCTTGAATTTCGAGTCTTGCATCTTTCTTTAGAGTCTTTGCTGCGTTCTTTAACTTCTTGATTGATCTTGCAGATTTCTTGATCGATTCTTGAAGCATCCTTGCTGCGTCGTTGAGTCTTGTTCAGTTCTTGAGTCTTTCTTTGAGTTTCTTGCTTGATTGTCGAAGATCGGACCATCTCACGGCTAACCCCGTATCAAATTGGCATCAGAGCTTTGGTTTCCGACATCAAGATTGAGTCTTTTTTCTTTTCATAAACACAAAAACACAAAAAAAAAGTCCTTTTCTTGTTTTGGTCTTTTACTTCTTGTTTCTTTTATTGCTTCTTGCACTAATCTTGAGTTTGTGATTGTTTGTGGTTGCATAGCCTAAACACAAAGCCTAGCCGAGACTAGTGGAGTCGACCACAAGTGTGCACAGCCCCTGTTGTGTACTCTATCAGCCGACGGCAGCCCTAGCTGTCCCCATAAGTCCTTGCTTGGCCGACTCTACCACCACACAAAGACAAACCCTAGTTTGTTTATCTTTTCTATCATTTTCTATCTTTGAGTTATTTATTTTATCTTTGGGATATTTTAAATTCTATCGTTTGTGATTGTTTGTTTATCTTTTCTATTATTTTCTATCTTTGAGGAGGGCCTGGAATTCAACGACCATCGCGGCCCTCCACTCAGGAAATTTTGAAGCCTCTGTAAAGGAGGTTGGCTCCTTCGGAACAACGATGGTTGCTGACACCTGGGGTCAAGGGATCGTCCCATCGGAACGAACAAGAGGTCTTGAATTGTGGGTCTTAGAATGAGTAAGCATAGGACGAGGAGGAGCAATTGGGGCTGCGGCGTCGGAGGAGAATGTGGATGAGGAAGATTCAACGGGGTCCAGAGATGTATTTTGTGATGGAGCAGGAGAATGTGTGTGGGATGGGCTATTTTGGCCTATTTGAAGAGTTGGTGGGCTAGAGATATCAACATTTAAAAGTGGAAGTTTAGCTTCTAAGATAGAAATCAGTGGAGGTTTTAATTGTGGTAATGAAAATGGAAATATCGTTTCATGGAAGATGACATCTCGAGAGGTAAAAAATTTTTTGTTCACCCAATCATAGCAAATATATCCCTCGTGCTGAAGGCTATAACCCAAGAAAAGTGATGGTGAGGAGCGAAAATTGAGCTTATGTTTGTGGTATAGCCGCAAATTTGGGAAGTATAAGCATCCAAAAGTTTTGAGAAATTTATAATTGGGTAATTTGTGGAAGAGCATGGAGAAGGGATATTGGTTATTATTTAAGGTGGGTGTAGGGAGGCGATTTTGTAGATAAATGGCCGTTTGGAAAGCAAAATCCCAAAACCGAAGGGGTAGAGAGGCATGGTTTAGTAAGGTAAAACCCATGTCAACGGTGCGACGATGACGTGATTCAATCATCCCATTTTGCTAATGCGAATAGGGACAGGAGAGGCGGTGAAGAATGCCTCGGGATTGAAAGAAAGAGGCGAGGGGCTTAAATTCCGTCCCATTATCCGTTTGACTAGCTTTGACATTTTCACTTAAAAAAATTGTCACAAGGGTATTGAAATTTGTAATAATAGGTGGAACTTGAGATTTAGCTTGAAAGTGAAACAACCACATAAATTGCGAGAAGTCATCGACAATTGAAACGAAATATCTATTTCCATTAATAGATAGATGATAGGCCGAACCCGAAACATCAATAAATAAAAGTTGTAACACTTTACTAGACTTAGCTGATAGACTGGGCTAATGGGGCAAAGCATGGACTTTAGCCCAAGAGCAAGACACACAAGGATATTGGTCTGAGCCCGATTTAGGAAGAGAAGCCCGGTGAATCACAAGATTGGGGACATCTTTGGATGGATGCCCTAATCTCGCGTGCCAAGAAACAGACGACGACAAAACAAATTGTGGAGCTATGATGGCGAGGTGAAGATTTGGTGTAGGTGATGACTGGGATGATGAATTGCTAGGCCATTGGTAGAGACCTCCATTAACGTCCCCCTTGAGAAGTGGAGCCTGCGTTATAGAATCACAAACAAGAAAGCGAGTAGCATGAAATTGAAAATAAACATCATTGTCCCTGCAGAATCGATTAACAAAGAGCAAGTTTTTGTTTAACAATGGGGCATGAAGAAGATTAGATAAGCCAAAATGACAAGAATTTGAGAAGAGAAAGGATGAACCATGGTGATGAATGGGAATGGAGGAACCGTCTTCGAGAGATATGGTGTCACTACCTTGATAAAGCAATATGTCAAACCTAAGGTTAGAGACATCTGGCGTGTAATGATGGGTGTCTGCGGTGTCGGGGAACCAGGACGTCGTGTTGTTCGCTTGAAAGTTTCTGGGATATGGGGCTTGGAGAGCCTGATCAAAGCGGCTCCAGCACCTAAGGGTCGTGAAATACCCCAAATTATTTTTGGGATATTTCTTTAAAGAATATTATATTATACTATGTGAATTTGGGAAACCAATAAATTCACATAAGATATATAATATAAATTAGAACAATTATATTATTCTAATTTATATCCTCTAAACATTCTTGCTATTTAATTTATTTAATTTATAAAGTTAAATTAAATAATATTTCTTTCCGCATATAAATTGCTATATAGATATTCATATATATATAGTATATAATCAAATCCATATTTCATTTCTGCAAGAGGGCCAAATTTTCGGCCCAGCCCGATTGGTAGATTCCCACATTTTGGCCCAAAGGTGGAGCCCAAAGAAAAGGTAGTGGTGAAATCTTTTACTATGGTAAATTGGGTAAAGGAAGGAAAGAAAGAATTTTTTTTTTTTTTACCTTTTTCTCTCTTCTTCTTCCTCCTACGTTCAGATAAACCAAAGGGGATTATCCTCAACCTCTGCCAAATCCGAGATCTCAGCAACTGGATCAACCTCTTCCTTCTTATCTCTTTCAATTTCATTCCTATAAATAGAGGAGGACCTCGGTGGTTTTCATCATTCAAGCAAGCATCTTCCTCTCCTCTCCCAATTCGTCCAAGCCGAGCGTAGTACCGCCTCCGCCCACCGCTGTGCACTAGTGCCGGACTCCCGGAGTCCCCCACCGCCAGCAACCGAGCCACAACCCCTGCTCGGAGAATGCCCAGGTCGAGCCGCCTCCGATCGCCGCCGCCCTGCGCCTCGAATCGCCCTGTTGCCGCCGCGCCACTGCAATCGGGAGCCGCCCCTGTCCACCTCCATCGTAGTCCACCCGCGGGCCACCGCTGCCCATCGCCGCCGATTGCCGACGACCGCGTCAGCCCGAGTGCTGTCTTTGATTGCCGCCCAATTGCCGCCGAGGACCTTCATAAGTCGTCCCATTGTTCTTGAATTGGTAAATAAAAAGCGGCCATTCCGGGGTTCGAACCAGGGACCTATGACTATTATCCACAAGTCCTATCCGGTGAGCCATTCCGGAATGGTATCGTCCCATTGTCCTCTGTAAAGTTCACGAAGAAGAAGCTAACGAGATTTTTAATCTCTTTTGATTAAATTACAAAAGCTTCCCTTGTTCTATACAATTTCCGTTTTTGGCCCTAATTCAATTAGTTATGAAGTTAAGTGGCCAATGTTTCTAAATTGTTCGATTCTTGCCCGTTTCAGCGACACCAAGAAGTCTCGAAGCACTCTTGCCGGATCCCGCTCCCCGAGGAATTCATATTGGTATATAATATTTAACTTTATAGAATTAATTCAATTTCAAATTGAGTTAAGTAAAGTTAATTTCATAAAATATCAATACTAATACTCCTTTTTCTGTTGGAGTCGATAGGTGCTAAAATCTCGTCTGGTTGTCATCAGCTGATCATCGAAAGTCAAGACAAGTGATTTCATTCAATGCCTTTTGCATGTTTCGTGATTTTCCTTTGACGTGCCTTTTAAATTCTTCTGTGTCGAATGCGGCCTTGTGGCCAATTTCCTTACCAATTTCGATAAATTGCATACCCGTCTGCTTGATGTAATTTATCTTTTTAATCATAAATTGACATGAGTTAAATTAATGGGCAGTTATTAAATGAATTATAGTGATATGCGGATTAAATGTGATTGTTTGTTTATAACACGAGATAAGTAAATGTTGCCCATTTTCATCTTCCTAAAGTGCATGATATTCTGCTTGTTTCTTTCATGCAAACTAGTGGCATGTGATAGTAAGATCCTTTGAATTATCCATGCTTGTTCCTGTTTGATTTAATGTCGTTATTATGATCACCTAGTATAAACTGTTTATGTATAGGCACCATGTGATGCTTAGTTGTGATATATGAAAATGCGCACCACGTGATGTGAGTGGCTATAGGCCTTTGACAAGTTATGCAGTAGACTGACTTGCAGGTTATGGTTCGTTAAGCCGCCGCCTTACAAGGTTTTATGAAACACCATCCCGGAATGCATTCTCTGCGGGGTGATAAAACAACGATCTGATGTAGGTCGTGGTCCTTGTTCAAGGCCCGATCGGTACCACGTAGTATTATTATTATTATTATCATTATCATTATTGTGATTATTATCGACTGTTAAATAGGTGATCATTTCAGTTATTATACTTATCTGCCTCTAGTATAATTTCTTATCTTATAATCGATCTTTATGATCATCCGAGTCATGTGTGAATTTTTATCCTTTTCCTTCAGTTTCTACTATAAATATTCGTGCCATTCCCTTAACCTGAGACATACTGTTTTATGGTCACTGTAAGGTTAAAGTCTGAACATTTTCCCTATTATTTGCTAGTCTTTATTGTACTAACCATCCTATTTATTGGATGGCTGGTGTCCTTCGTTCTCACGAAACACCAGACCATATTCCACAGGTCTAGTGCAAGCAGCGGAGCAGGAGAGAGCTGAAGAAAAGACTGTCATTTATTGAATATTTTATTACAAGTTTTGAACCCCTAAAAGTTTCTGCATCGCTACATTAATTTCAGTTATTTTGGAAATTATTCATACTTCATGGTTTTGACATTTTTATCTTATTGTGATCAGATATTTAAGCTAATGAATTTTATTCACTTCCGTATATTCTATTGTATTTAAATTATCATCTTGTTTATGAGAGTATGGTTGCATGTCCCTATAAGCCTCAGGTGAATTCAAAGACATTAAAGTCTGCGGATTCACTGGCGCTGCAGCACTCCTTTGGGATCTAAAAAGGGGGTGTTACATGTCGTGTGTCCTCGCCTGTCACAAATCTAAGAAACCGGCCGGGAATTCGGAGCACCGGAGAACGACTGATTGGAGGAGGAATTGTAGCCACCACGGACTCCCCAGGAAGAAGAACGACCACCACGGTCGTCACCTCGGCCTCGTCCTCTAGAGGAGTCGCTTTGACCTCCTCGAGTAAATCCTCGGCCTTGACCCTGCCTTTTCACCGTAAAATTCAAATCGGGGTTGGGCTCTGTTGAAGAGGTCGGATTGGGAGAGGTTTGAGCGTTGAGGGTGTTGGAGTTCAGCCGGTTTATGCGAGTTTCTTGAAGAAGCATTAAGGACAGTATCTCATGGGGTTCAGGAAGAGTGGGTTGAGTGGAAATCTTGGTTACCATGGCATCATATTCAACACCCAGACCAGCAAGAACGTAGGAGATGAACTTGGCGTCAGTGACGGATTAGCTTGCAACTCGGAGTTGGAGGATGAGCGCCTTGGCTCGATTGAAGTAGTCGGTCGCAGACTCATCACCTTTCTTGAGACTCGCAAGCTGGAGTCATGTTTGGATAACCTGAGCATTTGAACGAGCAGCATAGAGGCGGTGGAGTCGTCCCCAAATCTGGTGCGAGGTTTCACAGTCTAAAATTTGAACCATAACCGGTTCACTAAGGGAGGCAAACAGGATAGCCACCACAAGTTGATCTCTTGCATGCCAATCTGCAATGGCAGTCGAGTTGTCTCCGGAAGGGTTGAGCGATGGACAAGGAAATGAGTCATCCATAAAACCCATAAGACGCTGAGAATGCAGGTAGGGAGTGATCTACCGGAGCCATGTCGGGAAGTTTGTGGGGGTTAATTTGATGATATTGGTGTGAGAAAAATTACGTAAAGGAGGATTTGGGGAAGAAATTGAAGCAGCGACCATAGAGGCCTGTATTTGCTGAGTAAGAATTTCAGTAAAGGTTTGATTTTCCATGGAGGAAGGGTGAGGATATGTGCGATACTTGTCGTCTTATGGCTCTGATACCATTGTAAATGCTCATAATTTGATTCCCTTTCTCATCTATTTATAATGGCAATTACAGAGTATATATACACACGTGTTGCTTGAGCAAGATGAAATGTAAATACAAGACAACTGTAGCACTATGGACAATTGGGATAGAGACGCTGTGATCTATTGATGTTGCAGGAGGATGTGTCTAGTAAATAAAACTAAATAAAGCAAACCGACTCCTGTCCAACCAAATAAATAGAAGACTTCCTCTCATTATAGTAGAAGGCAGTCAGGATCGATCCACAAGGAAGCGTGTCAGCGCTCGCCTTTTCAGTTCCAGAAAACTCTCGAAAGTGACTTAGGAAGCACTCGACTTCGACTAGGTTTAGTCGACTTCGACTACTCAGTCTGCAAAACAAAGAACAGAAGCAAAGAAAAATGCAAACGAAAGCAAAATAGTAGTCGATGTCGAGTACGGTACTCGACGTCGACTACTGTAGCACCCGAAATCGACCAGGGGTGCTCGAAATCGGGAAGAACAGAAATAAAAACCGAAACTTTTAAATTGCAATAGGACAGAAGTAAACATGAAATTTGGGAAAATAAATCAATAAACTAAAATACTTCCAAGATTAAGGTTTCAACACCACAACGTTAACTATATAAAATAATGCATAAGGTATAAAAGATCATGCCTTTTCATCAAATAACTGTCGTTATTAACAAATAGGAATATAGAGGCTTTCGCATAAACCCTAATTGTTACTAACCCTTTTTCACATAATTAATGCAAGTTGTATTAAGATCACTTTCATTTCAATAACACAAACAAGGATCACCTTCAACTTTTGCAAAAGAATCATGCTCGTATGGATAGAAGATGAAATCGAATCAAAAGATTGTACCCTTTTGCATTACCTTACATGGCTACCGTCGGGCTCACCCCGACCCTAGAAGTTGGGTGACTACTCGCTTCTCATCATGAATAAACACATCAATAATTTCAAGAAACTAAATTGCATTAAATAAACTCAAAAACTTACAACCAATCGAAGCCAAAACGTCTCTCAACACCCCAACATGCTCTCGGCTACAAGCTCTCTCTCTCTCTCTCTCTCTACTCAAAACTCTCTAATGAATTGTCTTGGATGATTCTAAAATCCAACCCCTAAAGCCTTATTTATAGTGTTCCATGTAGCTAATCTAGGAAGGAACATCTATCCATATCTAAAAACTTTCTATCTAATAATATAAGATAAAACATTAATGATAACGGAAATAAATCAATAAGGAAACTAGGACTAATGTGGATAGATTTCTTCCATCTTGATAGATCTTCACTTGGTGTTGATAGAATTCGCGTGCCTTGGTGTAGAAGTAGGCTAATCAACTCGGATTCCACTCAATCTCGGACTCGGACTCGTCACTGCGCTACTCGACATCGACTAGAGTTACTCGACGTTGACTACGTTCTTCTCCTCATGGGTTGCACTCGAGCTCGGGTAGCTTCTGGACAGTCGACATGTACTCGACATCGAGTAGGCTTACTCGACATCGAGTAGAACCATGCTCCTCGAGTGCTTCTGCTTGACTTCGTGCGATCTGGGCTTGGAAGTACTCGATATCGACTAAGTTTGGTCGATATCGACCAGTTATGTCGAATACTTCTTTCCTCGTCCTCTGCTCAACTTGTCCTGGTTCAGCTGCTCCTTGACCTCAGACTTTTTGTAGTTGACTTCGAGCTTTTCATCCTTTTCTCGAATCGCTGTCAAATGCCTAGATTTCTACGAATTTAAACAGGAACTAGTGTAGACTCTATAATTTGACAAATAAACATAAACTACATAGATTCTGTACTATTCTAACCCAAATGTAAGAAATGCATGTAGAAATCGATATAAAAGTAAGTGTAAAGCATGGAAAAATAGACTCACAACAAACACCCCATACTTAAGCTTGCTTGTCCTCAAGCAATTCTTTAAATGGTCGTTCAGAGGAAGAATTCAAACTCTCAACATCTTAGATTCATTGCCATATGTCCATGCAATCAATTACCATCATCGAAAAGGTACTAATGTCACAAGTCCATGTATGTGCAATAAAAGCAACATCTACTATCAAAAGGAAGGTTATGCAAAGACAATTCATATGTGACAAAACGTTAATAACCAAGAGGACTTTAATTTAAGCTCAAATAAGGAGTAGATTGGTAAAAGGCTAAATGTGGGCAATTTTTTTCCATGTGGTGATAATGATCCGGGGAAATGGAGTATTTTTCAAACTTTCATACCACATTCCTTCTTCTTTTGATTTATCACCTTTCGCTCATCGCTCAATGCTTTTTTTTTTCAATATAATGCTTTTACCTCTCTGACCTCAACACTGCCTTCTCGCGAGTCGCAAACATGGGTGTCATGAATGGCACCGGATACTTAGTGATTTGGAATCCTCACCTTGGTGTCCCACCCTGCGGAACTATTATCTCAACGCATGCAGGGTTGATCTACCTTTATCTCATGAGGTGACCGGATTTTCTTTCACTCATTAAATTTTCCATATATTTGAAACATTCCTGCCAAACTCCAATAATGATATATAACAACAACACAACAACCATATAACAATCTCCATAATGTAGCTTTCATTCTCAACATAATCCCCGGATAGAAAATAAGGTAAAGAATGGGCAATATTTAGATCATGTGGAGCAATATATGAAATAAGGCATAATATGGCTTTTGTAATGCATAAGCATAGGTAAAGGCTAGGATATAACAATATGAGCATATATGGAAAAATAAAAAGTCATCCATCCTCTTATCATGCAACATGTCAAAAGCAATTTCAAATTTTACCTCCTTTCATGTTTTTTATAAAAATATGCACTTCATTGTGACTTCCCTTTACTAGGCAATTTAATGTTATATCTCTAATAAATCCAATTTTGCATCATCGAGTTCAATTAAAGCTTCCATGACACTTATCAAAATTTTCGATGGGGGTGATTTTAATAAACTTTGGAAAACATGCATTATATGTACATAAATAGAATATAAAACCCAAAGTAGCCATGTATAAGCAATTCAAGAAATAAACTTTAAATATGCACAGATAATGTCAAATATAGTCATATATGAGCAAAGTGAGCCCTTCCCCCACCCCATACTTAAACATTACAGTGTCCTCACTATATAAAAACAAGGGTAAAGAGAGAAACTCATTAGACAGGTGTGCTGATCGTCGGAATCAAGAGCAATGTTGCTGCAGAAGTGGTCGACATCGAGGAAGAGTAGCCGACTTCGAGTAGTGGTCGACATCGACTATGGCTACTCGACATCGAGTAAGTTGAAAGCCTTTAGGGTGGTTTTTCGTCGACCATAGGCTCCGCTTTTCTTGATGAGTGGTCGACGTCGAGTAGAGTACTCGACGTCGAGTACTTTTGTAGCTTCTTTTCACCAGCAAAACTTCTTAGAAGGAAAATATCTACAATAGAAAAACTTTAAAAATAATGTCCAAAAAACCAAAAACCAATGTCCAAAAATCCTAAAACTAATTGTCTATTTACAAGCTCTAGATTTTATAGTTGCTAGACCGACTTTCTCCGTTAAAGCTCAAGGTGGCATCTGTAGGGCCCATGTAGCTTGGGCTTCAAACAAGACTCCGTTCTTGTCCATCAGTTGTAGTCCTCCTGAATGGATCTTGTTCACTGTGAAAGGTCTCATCTTCTTCTTGTTGAATTTGTTAGGAAACCAATGATCCTTTGATTTGGAGACATAGACCTTTTCTCCGACTTCATATTTATTAGGCTCATCACTGGAAACCCTGCATAATCGCACATACCAAGGCAAACCTCTCCCATGTATAGATAAATCCTTAATTGAAATAGGAGAAAAGATGGCAATATCTTGGCTTACCTTTGCAGAATCAGAATTGGGGACCTCAGGATCTGGTCGACCTCGAGTACAAGTACTCGACGTCGAGCACAATGCTGCGTCTGATGGACTGTTCGACGAGGAACAAGGAGTCGAGGAGGAAGTCTGGTCAACGTCGAGTAGTCTACTCGACGTCAAGTAGTGCTCGACTTCGGGTGGATCGCTCGACGAGGCTGCAGTCGGTGGATGACTCGGGATCTGGTTGATTAGAGTACTCGACGTCGAGTACTTCTAGTCAACATCGCACTACTAGAATTCTGTTAATAGACATCAGGTCTTTTATATCGGTTAGAAAAATGGCCGATGTTAAAAATAGTTATAACATCGTTTTAAAAATTGTCGATGTTATTGAGATTTAATACTCCGGCCATACTTTTTGGAAAATGTTAAAACTTCATTTTAAAGTTTTTTGAAAGCGAGCGTTTAACACTTAGTTAAAATTTAAAGTGGTAAAAAGGTAGCTCCAATCACTTCAGTCAGATCCCAACACTTAAAAAAAAGAGTGAATTCACTTTATAAAATTTTCACTTACTAGTTCCCTTCATCACTTCAAAAAAATTCACCCTTAAACTAAAATTTCCCCAAACTGAAAATTTGAAATCCCTAGTTACTATTCATCGTTCTTCTACGCCGATTCAATTTCTATGGTCTCTCTTCCTCGACCTTCTCTCGATCTGAGAACTCCTACCCTCAGGAATGGCGAATTCCGATATACCCTATGGTGTCCTTCCTCTCCCCCTGTCGATTCTTTCCTTGCCTTCAGACCTGGCGCCACTGCCTACCACGATGCTAAAGTCGGGAGCCCTACCTGCGTGATTGAGCGTGATGACGAGATGATCCAAATACAGCGTGCCCTTCATAGATCTGGGTAAATCTTTTGATTTTTATCCTCTTTGTTTGGGTTTTATGAGTATCTTCAATTTTTTTAAAACCTTTGCAAAATTTTCGTTTGATGATGTTAGTTAGGAGATAGCGACTGCAATGGCGGATCTTGTGTTAGGATTGTAGATCTAGGTAAGTATTGAAGTATTTTGTTAGATCTGGCCCTTCTCCTTGCAGGGAGTCGGCGCCTTTCTTCTTCTAGTTCTCGATCTCCCAAGTCATTCTCCGTCTCTCGGGCTAGGGTTGCCAAAGCTTGACATCGGGACTTCATGCTTGTGCCTAGATCCACTAACGTGAGTTTACTCATACGTACCTCGACCATACGAGCATGCTTACTCGGGTACATGAGCGCATCTCCCCAAGAAGGTAAACACCCTATTCTATAATTTTGCTCCTCTTCTTGTTGAAGCCAAAACGTCTCTCAACACCCCCACTTGCTCTCGGCTACAAGCTCTCTCTGTATCGAAACTCTCTAACGGCTTGTCTTGGATGTTTCTAAAATCCAACCCCTAAAGCTTTACTTATATAGTGTTCCATGTAGCTAATCTAGGAAGGAACATCTATCTATATCTAAAAACTTTCTATCTAATAACATAAGATAAAACATTGATGATAAAGGTAATAAATCAATAAGGAAACTAGGACTAATGTGGATAGATTCCTTCCATCTTGATAGATCTTCACTTGGTGTTGATAGAATTCGCGTGCCTTGGTGTAGAAGCAGGCTAATCAAATCGGATTCCACTCGATCTCGGACTCGGACTCGTCACTGGGCTACTCGACATCGACTAAAATTAGTCGACGTCGACTACGTTCTTCTCCTCCTGGGTTGCAGTCGAGCTCGGGTAGCTTCTGGACAGTCGACATGTACTCGACATCGAGTAGGCTTACTGGACATCGAGTAGGCTTACTCGACGTCGACTAGAAACGTGCTCCTCGAGTGCTCCTGTTCAACTTCGTGTGATATGGGCATGGAAGTACTCGATATCGACTAAGTTTGGTTGATATCGACCATTAATGTCGAGTACTTCTCTCCTCATCCTCTGCTCGATTTTTGCTAGTTCAGCTGCTCCTTGGCCTCGGAATTTCTGTAGTTGACTTCGAGCTTTTCATCCTTTCCTCGAATCGCCGTCTAATGCCTCGATTTCTGTGAATTTAAACAGAAACTAGTGTAGATTACATAATTTGGCAAATAAACATAAACTACATAGATTATGTACTATTCTAACCCAAATGTATGAAATGCATGCAGAAATCGATATAAAAGCAAGTGTAAAACATGGCAAAATAGGCTCACAATAGCTATGACAGACAGAATTGTGTGTGGGCTAGTCTTTGGGCTTGCTCGGTGGGCTTTTATCAATCGATTGTGGACCTCGAAGAGTGTCTTCTATGGCCATGGTTGGTGTCTGGCTAGTAAAGTCTCTATTTTCTCTTCCTAAAGAGGGAGAGCCCAAACCTGATTTTTCGACCAGTATAAACCGGCTTCGGCCATTGGAAACCAACTTCGACCAATACAACTCGACTCCTGCCACCCAACTCGACTTCGACAATGCACCTCCACTCCGGCCACCACAAATTGGTCCCGATTGTATCGATTGGGTCTTCGCCCCTTCTCTATCTTTTGCGGCATTGCTTCAGGCACGTTCCGCCTCCGCCCTGGGCTAGGCCGACTTAATCGCCGCTTCGCCGCTTGGCCTTGCCTAATCTCCTCCGCCTTCCTCTATCCCGGTCATCGATTGAGGTTTTTCTCCTCCTGATTCGAACTCTGACCCTAAGCCCCAAATTCGATCGGTCATGTTTTCGATGGTCACTTTGTCGATCCAATCTCCCTTTAACCAGGTTGGTTCTGTCTCAGAGCGGTCTAGCTTTTCCCCTTCTTGGTCTCCACACTTCTGTGGTTCTCAAAGTCGTGGTCTAGGTGGTTGCGTTCACCCTCTCGCTCTTCGCCGCCTCCAAACCCGCAGCATTTGTGTGGGGTCTCTTGGAATCACCGGGGCTGCTCTAGTTGGTGGTCGGTTCCGATGCGTTCATCCTTCCTGGGTCCTCCCTTGCCTATGCATTCATGGCTGCTCGTGTAGTCCTTTTGAATCCCTCCCTCGACTCTCCATCTTCGTCTTTGAGTCCATGGAGGGCTCTGCCATTTTCTTCCGAAATCCTTCGGGCCTTGTTTTCGGTCCTTCGGGCCCAAGGCTGGTCTTTCGGGTCATTACTCTTAGATAGACCTGTCAAACGGGTCCTTCGAGTCGGGTTACGGTTTGTCAATTTTTTCTTTTTTAAATATAAAAAATCATGATTTGATAATTTTTCGATAATTTTAAAGTTCTAAAATTAAAGACGTTGTTCATAAGTTATAGTGCTTGTAATTATATACTATATCTGATCTAAAATATTTGATTTTTATTATTTCTCGTAATTTTCAATAAAATATAATAATATATAAATATCAAAATTTTAAATATTTTTTATAAAATAATTTCATTCAATTAGTAATAAGCATATAATTGTTTTAATATTTTAATATTTTTTAGAATTTGTATCTTCTTAAAAAAATGTGTTGAAAAATAAAAATTCAAATACTATCAATCGACAGAGTATTACACATACAAATAAATATAAAAGTTGATTTGAAAATGAAAGATCAAGTGATTACAATTATAAAATGTAATAAATTGGAATTTCCATAAAAAAAATTTAATCATATATAATTATAAATCAGCGGGGTCAATTGGGTCATCGAGTC
Source organism: Persicaria tinctoria (assembly GCA_037127255.1). Taxonomy (NCBI): domain Eukaryota; kingdom Viridiplantae; phylum Streptophyta; class Magnoliopsida; order Caryophyllales; family Polygonaceae; genus Persicaria; species Persicaria tinctoria. The sequence goes on from JBANSL010000018.1 coordinate 41,188,132, forward strand.
AATCGCGTAAATCGGGTCGAAATTATAGAGTCAATTGGGTCATCAGGTCGAAACTCAGATTACCCGAAAAACTTTCGGGTTCGGGTCGGAAAAAATTTCTGGGTCAAAATTTCCGGATTCGGGTTGGAAAATTTTTGGGCGTTCGGATCGGATCGACTGGGTAGGGTTGTGTTTTGACAGGTCTACTCTTGGACCTTCTTGGTTCCTCGGGTCCAAGCTATCTTGTTCCTTCGGGCCAAGTCAATAAAACCATTTTAACAATATTAAAACACAAGCACACTGGATATTTTTTTTTATATATAAAATCACTGCTTTTATATAATTATATATATACTTACATTGTTATATATATGGTGTTTTTATATATATTTTAGCTAGTTTTACATTTCTTCAAGGGCATAAACAAAATGTTCTGACCAAATTTCCTAAAGGGTTTGAACAAATCTCGAGATGGTTTGAAAAATAATCTTATTCGTAATAGTAATAATATTTTCTCCCCAAACTTTCATTTGTTCTCGGAGGTATGCAAACAAATTTTCGTCTGGTTTTTATCTTCCCTTTTTTGTTAGTATTTGTTTCTCTTTTGGCGTCAGGTCGTTGCTTTGGCTTGGTTGCATTTAGTTTCGAGCTTGGTTGTAATATCGGGCGTCCTATATAATTGAGAGGATCGTGGGTGTGTTTATGGTGTTCGAAGATCCATCATCTAGGTGGGGGGCAACGTCGGTAGTCCGCACTTCTACATGATTAAATTCGCCTTTTTCGGTGATGGGTTACTGTCTCTGCTTTCTCGGCGTCGAGACGCCATCTGAGTCGTCGCACTCTCCCGTATTCTTGGCATTCATGACTCACCTTGGATCTTCCTCGACTCCTTCGCTGACCGACGACTTCTATGAGTTGTTTGAGATTTTCTTTCATCTATGCTAATTTGTGTTATTTAGTTTATTGTATGTTTGACAGTTTATTGTCTGACGACTTGTCAGCCACTTGAGATGTCAGATCTATCTGACTCTCGAATTTTTATCATATATATATATATATAAATGGATAATTGTACGGGAAATCATATTTTGAGGGTGATATGATTTTTCTTTTACAGTTCACAATTAAAAAAAAAAAAAATGTGTGCATTTTTGGGTGAAAAGTGGATCACTTTCACCTTGATGACCTCGTTCTCAGATTCTCACGAGGATGAGGTGATTGATCACTGATGTGTTGTTAATTACGTACTACGTACCATATTTTAACCCCCTAACTCCCTAGTAGTAGTACCAAGTCCCATCCCAATAAGTTACTACACTGTTTCTTTCGCCATGTGCGAGTTATAACAGTTTTTCATACATGGAACTGTAAATATATACAGGATAAGGCTTTTGTTCTGACGGAATACCGAATACATGACATTTACAATTAGTAAATGAATTAGTCAAACGGGGAAAATAAGGAGTATATATTAAAAAAAAACCGAACCACCCATGTGCTTTTGATTTCTAACATTTTTTACTTGTTTATAACATTATATTACTGTACTAATTAACATTTAAACTTCATTACGTTAATGCTAAATTGTCAATTCAACGTATTCATCACTTTGTAATATAGAAATGAGTACCAAATGATCAATACATTCTACATTAATCGAACCTCAATGCCATAAGAAATAATTGCCAAGTCCAATTTCAACGTAGTCCCCAAAACGTGCAAATATCATATCCACACAAAAAAAAAGCCATAAAACTTCAAAAAATTTCATAAAAAAAAAACTACAAATTCACATAGACAGAAACCTGTAAATTCACATTTCAACATCCATAATCCTAATTAAAAAAAAAAACATTTCAACATCCATAAGAAGAGGCAAAAGCTAAAGATGGTTCTAGGGAGCAACTTCTTGAAGTTGGTGCTCTTCTTCTTCTCAGTCAAGCTGAAGATGGTTCTAGGGAGCAAATTCACATACCGTATCCTCTCTCTCTCCTTTTCCTTCCATATCCTCTTTTCATCCCTTCCTTCGCTATCTTCAAATTGGTGCCCTTCTTCTTCTTAGTCAAGCCGAAGATGGTTCTTCTCACTCAAGCCAAAGATGGCATGGTTCTAGGGAGCAACTTCTTCAAGTGCGCGCCTATGGCTTTTATGGCATGGTTCTAGGGAGCAAAAGATGGCATGGTTCTAGGGAGCAACTTCTTCAAGTGCGCGGAGAAATCGACGGCGGGGTTGGATGGATGAGATCGGTGAGAAAAGAAGCGGCGACAATAAAAAAAAAATTGGTAGGCAAGTGGTGGCAATAAACACTACTAGAATACTTCAATTAGACATCATATTATTTAAGTTTGTCAAAAAAACAACCGATGTTAAATTCATCTATTACATCAATAATTTTTTTTATGATGTTTTTAAAAGTTTACACAACAGTCAAATATTTTGATAGATGTAAAATTATTAGTTCTGAAAATATTAAAATGAGAGCGGATTTAAATTTTCAAAGTTGAAAAGAGCCTAATTGAAACACATGGAGCGAGGGGTTTCAAATTTTGGGGAGAATATTAAGAAGTACTAATACTTAACAAAATTTCCCCCCTCTCTCCACATGCATCAGATCTGGTCCAAAACTCAATCTATTCTCTCCCGACTATCTTTCAAAATGCTCTCTCTTCTCTCACCATTTCTCCCAGAGGACCCTGCCACCGCCTCTGCCCATCACCGCCTCCACCGTCTCTGTCCCCGTCGCTGCCATCACCAGCACCGCCGCCGCCTCTTTTCTCTCTCCCTACTTCAATCTTCCACTTCTCCTCCTCCTCCCGCAGATCTGAGATCTGAGATCTCCTCAGCCCTCATCGACCTCTCATTCACAACTTCTATTCCCCTCTATCCCTCACCCCATCAAAACCCTCACCACCATTCTAGTCAGAGCACCACCTCCTCCTCCATCGTCGGGGTCTTCTTCATCACCATATCTGACAGAGAGGGTGACTCTGCCATGATTCTGCTTGTCCTTTACTCTCTCAAAGATATATTACAGCTAGTTATATGCTTGTCTATAAGCTGTGACCTTTATTGATTATTTCACTGGCTAATCTCTTAATTTGTACGAGAAAATGTTGCTAAGTAGCATATCACTCAGCTAGGATATTACGATTTCTAGAAACAGAAAATCCATGTATTTCATTATTTGGTGTTGTGTAGCTACCTTTGATTGGTGGGCTTTCTTATCTATTGAATGTGCACTTGTATTCACATTTTTGTGGATCTAATCTATAACTGTCGGCATGTTATTCAGGTATCAAGGACTACATTATTTCTAATTCGATTTGTGTTTGTGGAGTCAGAGATATTCTGGCTGGTGATCTTCTTCCAAATAAGACATTAAGGAATACAATAAACACTATCTTGTCTTCTACTAATAGTAGTGGTGATAATGTTGGAAGTGTTTTCCAAGTTCAAGGTAAATAAAGTTGTTTTGTTTTCCCTTCTTGTGACACAGAGTTAGGGGATAGACATGAGGGATAGTTGGCACTCTTTCGTTGTGTTAGCTATTTGTTTTCATTTTCTCATCCGCTCTTACAAATTTCTTCTCGTACCATTGTTTTGTATCACCTCTTAATAACTACTGCTCTCTTATTCTTTTATATTAACTATTATCATAGTTCATAATTGCCTCGTCTTTATTTTCACCACGGTCTTACAAACTTGGCGAATTTCGAGTACAAGATTAATATTTGGACACAACTCTGATCACTAAATGTTACCAAGACGTACACTATATGAACTCATATCCATGTTCAAAATTGTTAGGACTTGGTTTCATGTTGCTAATGGTATTATTGATTTAGATGACGGACTTGTGTGCACCCACTTTAACTTGTCCATTGTCATGGTAATTCTAAATTTGAATACATCTTTAATCTGTATGTGTTATTATACATTGTAAATATTTGTAAGATATGGAATCAGCCAGGTATCCTCAGCCTAAGGTTACTTCACCGATTTAGTCTGCTGCCATCAAATTGGAGCACATGCCACCAGCATCCCAGGGGAGTGATGTGCCTGCTCTAGATATCTATGAACCTATTGTTGATGTCGCTGAAGTTTTCCTATGGCTCAATCTTAGTGTTACTTAATCTGCGAACTGTTGCTTCAATTATGATTTAAAAGTCCTCTTCATTTGTAAAAGTGTATTTTTCAAATACCTATCCGTTGTAAAACATTTGTAAAGGTTGATTTCACATTTATCTACATGTTCATGAAACTACTCTTCATTTGCAAAATTTTATTTTATGAGCAAAAGGTGTTGTATATCAAACGAAAAAACATCTAATTATAGATGAAAAGTGTAGTGCCTTAATAGCGATGAAATCGAACCATTACATAAAAACGGATGCTAGTATCGATATAGACGTCGTCTAAATAATCTAAATCAATGTGTAACATATATATTTACATCACAATGTTAATATAAATTGATATATATTGCTAACAACATCATCTTTATAAAAATCTAAAACGATGTCTATATCATGTTAATACATCGGTTGTGCACATATTTCATGTGGTATATTACCTGAAAACAATATAAAATCATAAATTATAAATATGAAAATAATATACATGTAATCAATATAATAAAAAGGATGTCTATTTTGTTTTAATATATTAGTTATTTTTAAAAAAAGTGATGTAAATGTAAAATTTAGGCTTTGTGCGAACATCTTCAAAAGCTTAAAAATGAAAAATAACGAGGGTTTAATAACAATTGAACATGTAATAAACAAAATTGAGGGGTTGATTTATATCTATATTCAAAATAAAACAGATGTTTTAACCAAGAAAAGACATCTGCTTAAAACCGATGTGAAAATTTTGATCTTTTACTACACGCAAATAGAGATCGGAAATTTTTTTGAAAGACATCTGTTGACAACAGATGTATAATTGAAGTTTTGTAGTAGTGAAATTAACCATGGGGTGCACACATTCAATTATACAGATGAAATTTCTTCCCATAAATTTACAGATTTTCCTCCCTTTCTCTATTATGTAGATGTCTTTGCAGAATCTGTTGGGGAGAAAAAATGGGTCATTTTCTCTAAAAATCCTACTGTTCTCTATTTTAGCACAACCGTTGGGCTTGCTCTTAGGAGTATTGTTGTACCTATTACCATACTTATTAATATTTAGTTTTGTTACTATTAATAAGCATGTATGAGAGCTTCATCATCATATACAATACTAAAATAACATCTTTTTTACACCATATCATATTTTAGTTAAAACATTTAACTCCAAATTTTTTGTCAAATTAACTTTTGTCATCTTATTAAATGAAGTCACCTATTTACAATCATTTTAATAAGTTTCTCTCTCTACGACGACGATTTGGTGCGAGATGATAACCTTGGGTTTTGATGCGTTTGTAATCCCCGATCCTTCGTCTGTGGGCTCGGAATCAAGAACACCAACTTATTGATGGTCCGATCTTGCAATATGCTTGATATCCTTGATGTTTACAATCAATTACACTTGAAGGTTCCAGACTATTGCAAAAAAAAAACAAAAACAAAAGAAATAAAACTTGCACTAATCAAATTCTTGAATGCCTTGGTTGACTTGAGAAATCCAATTGAAGTGGCGGCATCTCTCTCGAACTCGACTTGGCCTTGATTAAGTAGCAATTCCAATTCTTCACGTGGTCTTCAGATTCCAATTGAAAACCGGTACGTGACTTCCAAATTTGAGTAATTAACAAGTGCTAATTAGTATATATATCATTGGCCTAGATCTCGACTCGGTATGTGTGGGTTGGTGATTGCCGATTCACAAAGAACATACGGGAGTAGAGATAGATTTTGGATTGGAGGAATTGTAGAAACCTTAAAATCCTATTAAGGTTCCACAATATAAATTTCCAATCTAAATAATTCAATGAAAGTCCAAGAGTTTAAATAGGGAACTATACCAATTTTATCTTGTGTAAAAGATAGAGTTTTAGCTTAGATAAATAAATACTAAATCCTAATAATAATTCTACATAAATATTCCTACTTAGTTGCCGAGGAAAATATCTTAAAGAGATAAACTTTCATTTTCCATTTTATTCACCTAACTAAGTATTACTAAAAATAAGACATTTCATAAATAGCTCCAACTAACATAGGAGTTACTAAATATGGAAAGAACCTAAAAACTACTACTATTAATAATAATAATTAAATAATTAAAATATCTTTCTTCTCTTTAACCATGGTGGTGCCTTTTTCTTTCTCTTGAGGAAGAGACTCTTTGCCGTCAATTGCCCTCAAATCGATCTTGAGAGCTCGTCTGGATCAAGATCATTGTTTGACCCACAGAAGATCATCTTGATCCGCATCAGTTTCCGATGATATTACCGATGGCGATTACGAGTGCGCTGAAGTTGATTCCGATGAAGCCGCAGCTTGGCACCACCAGGTAAGCGTCTTATTTCGGATTTGTGCTATTTTCGATGACCTAGGGTTTCAGTGATAATTCCGATGAATCTGATGATATTTATGTTTCATGAATGTAAGGGATTCGATCCTCACGATCATGTGTTATGTTTCTTCGATTTTTTATTTTGAATTTAAATTGTTTATGTGCTTCCAAATTTACTGGAGAATTTGATTCTGACAGGAAAATTTGCTTGTTTTGCTTCAGTTTGATTTCTAATGTAGTAAGCCTATTGTTTCTCACTTTGTGTCTGCATTTTACACTCTTTTTTGAGCCTTTCATGTTCCGAATCATCCTAGAAAGGAAGCATTTCATTGTTTGCATGTTCTGAATTGGGTGTAAAATTATGAGGTCCATCACTCGCAGGTGAAGAAAGTCATCCTGAAAAGGAATCATTTAATTGTTTACATGTTCTAAATTGAGCATGAATCTGTAGAGGATTGAGATTTAATTTTATTGATTTGAAATTGAGATTGAGCTGGGGTAAATTCATGTCTTCTAGGTGTTTGATAAAATGCCTATTAGTGTTGATAATTCTCAGAGCACGAGTTAGTTGGCGAATAGTTATTGGCTACAAGTGTGTGCTTTGGTTCCAGGAATGTTCAATGACTTTAGTTTAGCAATTGCAGCCTTGGGTTAGGAACTTGTGGAATGATATGCCCTCTCTTTGTGATGCCACTGAAATGTTTACAACGACAAGAGGAGAAAAGTCGCTTTGTGATGCCACTGAAATGTTTACAACAAGAGGAGAAAAGTCAAATTTCCAAGGTTGCGTCATGTGTATGTGTGCGCATGCGTGCACGTGCGTGTGTGGGTGTGTGTGACAGGCCCGGGAAAAATCATGCGGGACGGGATGCGGGTCGAGAATATTTTATCCCGCAAATCCCGTCCCGCACATTATATAAATAAATAAATAATACATTTATTCACTATATATTCTTGACACATAAATATATGTACCTACAGTACGTGTATATAGATACAACTATACTAACAGTATATAATGTATATATATACTAGTGTATTATGTATACAGTATACATATGTACAGTGCACAACGCACCCACACTTACTAATTCTATACGGTATATACTAATTCTATAGTTTAAATTGTATTAGTGTGTCTATATATGTATTGTAATTATATGTATAATACTATAATGTATCAAATGTGTATATATATAACAAATATCGTAAAATATAAAACTATTATAAATCTATATATATATATATATATGTTACGCATTTGAAAACCGTAAAATATATACGAATTTTAAAATTTTATTTGAATATTTATTATTTGAAGGACAAGGCCCGTCCCGTCCCGGTCCCGCACCGTCCCGCAAAAATTAAGCGTGACGGGACGCGGGACGACCCCCATCCCGTCCCGTCCCGTCCCGCGCCCACCCCTACTTATGAGAGAGAAACTCTCATTTGTGCACCCCTTCTTCCTTCTCAATTCAGATTTGGGCAAATAATCCATGAACATCCGTTCTTCTTTCTAAATCCAGTTTTGGGCAATCCATCCCCTCTGAAATCTTCCTTTCGTTTTCAATGTCTTCCTATCCACTTGCTCCGATGGTTGGTAGTCGGTTCCGGTTGGCCTTCCGGTTGGTATCCTTGTCGGGTTCCCTCCGCCGACGTCCTTAACCCTGCCAGCGTCCCCCTCTCGGCCTGCGCCGCTGCTGGCTAGTTTTCCCCTACCCACCCCTCATCCTCCTAATTTCACTTTTCTTTGGTCTGTTTCGATAAGTCTTCGTTGGCTTGTATCAGGCCATGTTGTGCCTTTTCGTCAAAATCCGATTTCGTTCATATTCCTTCTCCCTTTTTTGTAGACTGGTTTTGCTCGATTTGCCCCGCCGGTCCTCGTCTAGGGGTGTTTGGCTTCCGACTATCATCGGCTTGTGTCCACCGTGGCCTTGTATTTCGGCCGAATCTCTCCAATCATCCGCCCTTGGTGCTTCGGCCGAAATGGTTTGAGTAAACCCACCCGAAAGGGTATGACCAAATCCCGCAAGGGTTTTGATGATTTTCTTGCAGGTTAAATCTTATTGGCGTTTTGTTCGAACAACTTTCGACTCTGCTTCCGATGTTTCTAGAAGGTCTTCTGCTTGGTTGGGGGGTGTTGAGTCTGGAGTCGGGACTGGCTAGGGTCATGGTAGTGCGCTCAGGGGAGACTCCGTATCCGGGAATGAGTTTCCTTGGAGTTCGCCTGCACTACCAACAGGAGATAGAGTCTTGTTGTACCGCTGGCCCGCGGTGCCACCTTCCGGTGGTGCTTGGCTTTGTTCTTCGTCGGCTTCCTCAGCTTTTTTGGAGTTGGTCTTATAGGGTCGTCTTGTTGTAGTGTTTTTGGTGCTTGGTTCATTTTGCATGTTGTCTGGTTTTCCGTGTTTTTGGTGCTTTGTCGGCCTTTCGATGAGTCAGACCTATCTGATCTTCTAATTTTGACTTAATAAAAAAAATTGTGATATATATATATATATAGGGTAGGGTTCAAGTGAGAAGGGGCGCTTGTGGTAAGAAAGAAAAAAGTCATCTGATTGGAGAATTAAAAAGTAGGTCACGCGCTTTTATTTTGCCAGTTGAAGAACACGCGCTTTCATTCATTAATTCCTTCTTCCTCACTGCTTCACCAATCACCATGGCTTCACCATCTCCGAGCAGTACTCGTCCTCATCCAGTCCGGCAGCCCGACCACATCCAGTCCTCCGGCGGCCCGGCCACGTCCAGTCCTCCGGCGTACCGACCATGTCGATTCCTCCGACGGCCCGCTCTCCCTCTCTCCTCCAAATCCCGCTCTCGCTCCAGATCCGGCGGCCCGGCCACATCCAGTCCTCCGGCGGCCCGGCCACGCCTAGTCCTCCGGCGGCCCGACCACGTCGAATCTCCGGCGGTCTCGCTCCAGATCCGGCTTTTCCCGCAAGCACTTCCCCGCTCCCATGGAAGCCCAGATCCGATTTTTCCCGCAACCAGGTCCCCGCTCCCATCCGCCATTGGAGGTGAGGATGGCCATGGAAGCCCAAAACCCGCTGTCGCTCTTCGACCCCGCTCAGATCTATCTTCAAATCGGATCTCCTGCACCCAGATTCGATTGGTTTCTCAGTTGATTGTTGGATTGGATTCGATTGGAGGTGAAGATTAAACAAGCAGCAATGATGAATCCAAATACATCTCTAATTTCTTTTATGAGAAATACCCGATTACAATTAAGCAGCAATAGGTTGGTTCAGTGATTAAATGGAGTTTGATTCAGTGGCTAAATAGAGTTTGGTTCAGTGGCTAAATAGAGGTTGTTTCAGTGACTAAATAGGTTGGTTCAGTTTCTAAATAGAGATTGGTTAAGTGAATAAATAGAGGTTGGTTCAGTGACTAAATAGAAGTTGGTTCAGTGTCTAAATATGTTGGTTCAGTGGCTAAATAGAGGTTGGTTCAGTGACTTAATAGATGTTGGTTCGGTGACTAAATAGAGGTTGGTTCAGTGACTAAATAGAGGTTGGTTCAGTGACTAAATAGAGAATGATCAGTGACTAAATAGATGTTGGTTCAGTGACTAAATAGAGCTTGGTTCAGTGTCTAAATAGAGGTTGGTTCAGTAACTAAATAGGTTGGTTCAGTGACTAATAAAGGTTGGTTTAGTGACTAAATAGATGTTGGTTCAGTGATTAAATAGATAGTAGTTTAGTGACTAAATATATAGTGGTTCAGTGGCTAAATATAGAATGGTTCATCACATATATAGAGAGAGTGATTCAGTGATAAAAAAAAAGCGAATTAGAAGTGGTTCACTGACTAACTAGAGAATGGTTCAGTGACTAAATAGAGAATGGTTCAGCACATATATAGATAATGGTTCAGTGACTAACTAGAGAATGGTTCAGTGACTAAATAGAGAATGGTTCAGCACATATATAGATAATGGTTCAGTGACTAAATATATAATGGTTCATTAATTAAATAGAAGTGGTTCATCAATTTTATAGTAACTGGTTCAGCACATATATAGAGGGTGGTTCAGTGACTAAATATATAATGGTTCAATGACTATATTTTAATTATAATAAGAATATATTATATATTTTGAAGTGGTAATAAATTTGCAATATATAAAAATATACGTACAGTTTTTTATAGTGAAAATAACTTTGCAATTTTTTTTTTTTTTGATAAGGAAAGAATTCGGGTGGGCTGACCCTACCCGGCAGCATCCTTGCGGATGAGGTCAAGGAGACCTGAATCGTTTTTAATATCGGCTCCTCGGGCAGAGTGGCTAAGGTGTGCAACCTTATCCGCCACTCTATTGCCCATGCGAGGAACATGGAAGAAAACTACTTCTTCCATAGTCGATAGGAGGACTTGAACATCCTACAATATTAGTTCGATCTCCCAGGGGCATTTGGATTTCCTATTTAAGTGATCGATGATAATCTTGCTGTCGCCTTCAATCTGGATCTTTCCTATATGTAGTTGCCGCACCTGTTGGATCCCTAATTTAAGAGCTAAAGCTTCCGCTTTGAGTGGATTTTGCTTGCCCAGGCGTTGGTGGTGTACTGAAATCGGGTGACCAACCCAGTCCCTAATAATGGCACCTGCTGAGCTTTCGCCGTTAGAAAGTGTTGAACCGTCGAAGTTTAGTTTGAAAGTGTCCAAGGGAGGCTTCCGCCAGGAAATTGTTTTTTGATTCTTGCTTTGTTTTTTGACAGGGTACTGTCGAAGCAGGCGAGAGTCTTCCTCAAAGTCAGCCTCAGCAATCGATGTCTTATTCCAGTTATCTATATGGGATTTGATCATTCGTAAGGCTGTTTCTTTTTGCGGGATTGCAGCCTGTTGAAACAGATGTTTGTTCCTGACACACCATGTTGTCCACCACGAGAAAGCGAGGTTGGTCAGAGCGGAAGGAGGAAGGCTCTTCCCAAGGGTAGATAGGATGGGCTTAATATCCCGGGACTGTGCAATCCGGTAGACAATTTGTTGCCGGACCTGAGGCGGAAGTTGGTGTATCGCTTGGATGAAGGAACACTCCAGAAACAGATGGATCTCATCCTCAGGTGCCGCATTACACATAGAGCAGGTAGGTGGGACCGAAGCTCCGCTGTTGGACAACCTGGAAGCGGTTGGGAGGCCATCCTGAGCGATTTTCCAAAGAAAGTTTTTAACTTTCGGAGGTGTGTTAATCTTCCAAATCTAGGCATTGTGGTCTTGAAGTGGTGCCGACTGAGCTGTAATCAATTTATATGCACTGGCAGTAGTAAACCAGCCTTCCCTGTCCGGCCACCAGTATAAGCGGTCTTGCATAGTCGAGGTAGGTAGGGGGATATCTTGGATCTCATGCACTATATCAATTGGGAGAGACTCTTGAAGCAATAACTTTGCAATTATAAAAACATAAGTACGGTTTTCTAATTTATAATTTTAAGGATATAAAAGCAATTAGGAGGGAAATAAAAACGGGTTATAATTGATTAAAATGGAAGTTATACAAGGAATACAAGTTGGCATGATGGTAAGCGGGTAAGGTAACTTCCGCTTTGGGGCACAACAGCCCAGTTCGAATCTCCGTACATGGAAGGATTGCGTTTTTTTAAAAATTAATACAGGCGCGTGGGGTGGACAAGACGCGCTCGGGAGGGGCAGCGGATAGACCAATTTGGACCAATCAAATTGCTTCTTTCCTTCTCACTTTTGGAGTTGTGTGTACCCGAACCCAACCATATATATATATATATATATTATTGTTATATTTAATGCTAAGAGGATATAGTGTTGCTTGATTGAAGATATGATGGGACTTTGTCTATTGGATGCTTGAGATTGTCTTTTTAATTTTTCGTCAATGAGAAATAAGGGAAGCTTTTTTGGCGTTTCATAATTTTTAAAAGGGAAAGACATATTAGTTAGCCTACTGGGTGTATGGAGTAGTTGTTTTCTGCTAGCTAGTATCAAGGTAAAAAGGGAGAAGCTCTAAATCTAAATAGATTCGAAACTGGGGTGATCAATAGCCAATGACTCGCTTCTTTACCATGTTTTATCCATGTTTATTGAGGAGTAGGAAAGGAGCTACAGGTGGAAAGTTGTTAAAAATCTTCCTGTCATTCTAAATTTACCTCTCTTAATTGTGATGTTGCTCCATTTCCTTCTGACTTCCTTCTTAATTCTTATTTGAGGGTTCTATATAGTCTTGTTCAGAAAAGTAAATGATTGTCAGTGTGCTATATTGGAAGAATTTGAGGAGGAGGAAATTATCTGAGAAAACAGTTCATGTGATGCAAGTAATTGGTAAATTCTGCTTATTTTCACTCTCATTATTAGGGATGATAGAACTGATTCTGGTTGTCATTCATAATTCACACGACACTATTCTGCTGTTTTTCATTTTAAGTACTCCGTTTTTGTTATGCGTCAGTGAAGGCTCTGTGATGTCCCTGCTTTACATCATGTTTATGTACTTATTTTAGCTTCTTATTCTATTATTTTATATATTCTAGGTTGAGAATATAGTGAATTTGTGTAGTTTATGATTATTTGCAAGAAATAGAGGTCAACACAAGTTTTTGTTTAGTATTGCAGAATTTGGAGCGAAATCGAAGGAAATTCAAGAAGTGCAGATTTTCGTTAAAGTCACTCGACGTCTACTGAAAAGACTCAACATCGAGTGGACATTGAAGCACAACATGAATAGCCGAAGGAAATGACTCGACATTGACCCATGCACTCGACGTCGAGTGAGCCACCACTCGAAACCTATACCATCACTCGACATTGAGTGGAGTCGGACCCGAGATCGAGCGAGCCAGCACTCAAGATACACAAGTTGACTCGACGTCGAGTGAGTCCCAGAGTTGATCCGACACGTGACGAATTCTATCCGAGAGTTTACTTGCTCATGAAGACTAGAGATCTTTTATCTTTTTTATCTACTTTTTATCCTTATGGATTGAACATCTAATTACCCTAAGGATTGATCTATTTTACCATATTAGATTTATTTCCTTTTATCTAAAATTATATCTTTAGATAGATACAGATAGAATTGCTCTCATTGAATAGCGAGAATTAAGCATTATAAATAAAGCCCTAGGGGCTAATTTTCATTCATTCAATTTCATAGCTTCATTCCAATCGCAAGTAGAGAGTTTAAGAGTTCAAGGTTTTTAGGGTTTTGGCGTTCTTACGAAAGTTGGAGTGTCGGGATTTTAAAGGTTGTAAATGTTGCGAATTTAGTTTAATGCAAAGTTATTTCCTTTCATTAATCATGGTTCTTGTCACGACGAGTGAGTAGTCTCTTTTCTTCTAGGGTCGGGGTGAGCCCGACGTTAATCATGCATGCTTGAGGTCAGTTTTGATATTTATTATGTTTTGATCATCCACTACATTTTATATGTTTATTCCCTTGTCGAAAGAGAAGAGATTCATGTTAACAACTTGGATTATAAACATAAAATTGGTAGATACAATTAGGGTTACTTGAAAGGATTATCTAATTGTTGGAAAAGGTGAAAGCTTGCTCCTTTGATGTGATCACATCATAATTATTCATATTGTCTTATCTTATGCGTGTTTGGGTATCGTTGTGATAAGCCCTGACTTTGGAAGATCTTTTTTATATTTGTTTACTTTGAATTATTCAACCTTGGTTATTTCTGTTCATCATTCGTTCCCATTCTTACTGTTTTTAGACGTACTTTTCCGACACGGTTACACTACTGTTTTCTGCAAACTGACACAAAATCAACTCCCCTGAGTCGATATCGAGTGGCCATTGACTCAGCGTCGAGTCTCTTCTATCGACATCTAATTGTTGGAAAAGGCGAAAGCTTGATCCTTTGATGTGATTACATAATTATTCATATTGTCTTATCTTATGCATGTTTGGTTATCGTTGTGGTAAGCCCTGACTTTGGAAGATTTTTTTTATATTTGTTTACTTTGAATTATTCAACCTTGGTTATTTTTGTTCATCATTCGTTTCCATCCTTACTTTTTTTGGACGTACTTTTCCAACACGGTTACACTACAATTTTCTGCAAACTAACTCAAAATCAACTCCCCTGAGTCGATATCGAGTGGCCATTGACTCAGCGTCGAGTCTCTTCTGTTGACCTCGACTGCTTGTCTATTGTTTTGCAGGAATTATCGAGATCGGCTGCTCCCTGGACTCGACATCAACTCATCCAGTCGATGTCGAGTGAACTTCTGAGTCGATTCAGAACGTGATTTGCTGGCTATCTGGGATCCACTAACACGCTTCCTTATGTATCGATCCCGATCCTTCCACTACATCAGAAGTAAGTCTTGTATATATTTGCATGGGCTCGAATTCAGTTTGAGTTTTATATTTTATATTATTCGAGTCGATTTCCTCCTACATCACTCTGCAGAAGAATAAAAAGCAGAGTACAAGGTTTGTTGAATAAATGAGTAAATGAAAAAATGAGGGCTTTTGTCTCTTCAAAAGTGAAACATACTGTATTAATATAGTTTCTAGTTGGACTATCTTATTCAGTTTTCCATTTTGAATTTGAACTTGGCTCTTTTTTTTTGGTAGAAAATTGCCAAGTAGACTTGTTTGTCGAGTCTGATGAGTTGGGTTCAAATTGAGTATTTTTCGGTTGAAACCATTTGCACATTAGGTAGTTTTAGGTTATGGATGAAACATGTTCCATCTTAACCATAACAATCTCAGCTCAAGCTGGATTAGGTTAGAAGTACACTTTCCGAATTCAGTACATAAAAAAAGGTTGAAAACCCGAATCATTGGTACCTTAAACAGGTCGATTTCTCTAGTTTTAGGACCAACATAATATTTACCTGCTTCGATTACATGATGACGCCTTGTGATTTTTAAATACATATCCTAAAGACACTATCATTCTGTTGTACTGCGAGACATATGTTTGGTTTTCTTGGTACATACATACGTGGTGAACTCCCGAGGGCTGCAGATTTTCACCAAGAGTTGGTTTCCTGTTACTTCTCCGCCTAACGCATTGGTCTGTTTCTTTTATGGCTATGGAGACACTTGCACATTTTTCTTTGAAGGAAAGTGCCTTATGATCATTCAAGTCATGGCTATGGAGACACCTGCAAATTTTCCAAGTGTGCTATCTTGTACCAAATTGCACAATTAGTATCTAAAAATGCACTAATATGTCTTATTTCTGCACTTAATATAGTTCATGTTGCACAATTGGTATCTAAAATTGCATTAATATACGCGACGTGTCATTAAAAGTCCATTAGCTCAAATTGGTAAGAGCAATGTATGTGTCCACGCACAAAGATGCAAGTTCAAATCCCGCATAGCCTATCTATGTTTATCTCTTACTATGTTTCTCTTCATGAATAAGGTGTAAAAATAATATTGTAATGTGCAAATATAAGATCAGAAAATGCACAAATAAAATTATAAAGGGCACATTTACTATTATAAAGTGCACAAATAACCTTATAAACGGCAAAAAATAATAATACAAAGTGCATAATTAATATTAATAGATGTGCACTTTTTCCTGAGACAAAACTGAAGTGTGTAAATAAGATTATAAAATTTAAAATTAAGACTATGAATTTTGGAAGCTAGGGTTTAGAGTTTTAGGTTCTTAACAACTCTTTCAATTTCCATATGAAATTTAGCTCATTTTCTCTTTGTTTTTAGATTTATTTATGGGGTTTAGTAATTGGCTTTTGCATCGAGTGCTTTTAGCATTGTTATGGATGCCCTACTTGTTGTGAGCTAAATCTGCCATATTTTACAGTAATTTTAATATCGTTTTTTGCATACTTTGCATACATTTGGGTTAGATAGTACAGAATCTATGTAGTTTATGTTTATTTGCCAAATTATGGAATCTACACCAGTTTCTGTTTAAAATCGCAGAATTCGAAACGTCTTTACAGCAATTCTAAGGAAGGTCAGAAAAGCTCGGAAAACAACTACAGAAGTCCAGAATCCGAGAGTACAAGACCAGGACAAAACGAGCTGAAGCCAGGGCTATTCTATGTCGAGTACACCTTACTCGATGTCGAGTAGAGAGCCCGGGCGGACATGTCGACTAGGAGCAGTGTCGAGAGCCAGACCAACCCATCTCCGGAGCCCTACTCGATCTCGAGGACCACTAGTCGAGATCCACGACACCTCAGCGCCACACCCGGAGTCGACGAGAGGAGGAGCTGATCGACAAGCCGAGGATGAAGACGACCAGGCAGCATTCGCTGCCAGCGACTAGACTCGTTGCAGCGAGCCACTCGCTGCCGCAGAAATCCTCGCTGCGAGCGGGATGCACCAAGACGACGGAGCTCGCCGACTCGCTCCAGCGGAAGAGGTCTCTCGCACCTGCGGATCGACGAACTCGCTGCAGCGGAAGAAGCGGCTCGCGAAAGCGGAAAGGAAGTACCCTACTCGATGTCGACGAGCCCTTGTCGAGACCGACTAGACCCGTGAGCCAAGTCCAAGCCACATCGAGCACCAGCTAGCCGAGACGACGAAGCCGAGCCAGTCGACAACACTCCTACTCGATATCGGCAAGACCCTTGTCGACATCGACGACGATTCCAGAAGCTGTGTGACGTGGCTTGACGAATCCTACTCGGTGTGGGATTACTTGGGCTCGAAGATTGCCGATTGTATCCAAAATCATCAAGACACATCATGGAAGAGGAGATCTATCCACTTTAAAACATTTAGATATAATTTCCTATTTAGATTTAATTTCCTTATTGCTTTTATTTATCCTTAAGCATTTTAGATATAGTTTTAGATATAGATATAGATATTCTATCCTTGAGTAGCAAGGAATAGAAGGCTATAAATAAAGCCCATGGGGCTCAGTTTTATTCATTCAATTTTCAGAGTTAGAGAAGTAGTTCCACAAAGACGGTTTAGGAGTTCGAAGGTTTTAGGGTTTTGGCGTTCAACGAGAGTTGGATCGCCGGGATTGTAAAGGCTTTGAATTTAGTTAATGCAAGTAGTTATTTTCTTCCAATCAATGTCTGAGTTTGTGATGAGGCGTGAGTAGTCCACCTACTTCTAGGGTTGGGGCGAGCCCGACGATAGCCATGCGCGTTTGAGGTAAAGATCCGACCTTTATCATGTTTTGAGCATTTTCCTACTTGTTTATGTGTTTATTACCCGTCTAATGGAGATCCATGCTAACAACTTGGATTATAAACATAAAATCGGTAGAGACAATTAGGGTTTCTTGAAAGAGTTGTCTAATTGTTTGAAAAGGCGAAAGCTTAGTCCTTTGATGCGATTTACATGATAATTTGTTTGGTTCTGCCTTATGCATGCTTGGTTATCGTTGTTGCAAACCCCAATCTTGGAAGCCTTTTTAAATTAAGTTTAGTTCGAAATCACAAAAGCCTTTGCATTTTTTTTTTTCGTTTTAATCTCTGTCTTACTCGAGATCGAATAGCACTCGTCGATCTCGACTACTGATCTTCGACCAAAGTCGCTGTAGCTTACTTGTGTAGGTACTCGACGAGACGAAGCGAAGTCGACCAAGACCTCTACTCGACATCGAGTAGGCCTTGTCGACGTCGACGATCCCCTGTCACTGCTGCTGCGCTGTGTTCGACTGTTCCTGACCCCTGTCGACTAACCCTTAGTTGAGGTCGAGTACCACTGTTGTCGACTTCCGTGAGATTTCTTCGCTGCCTAGGATCCGTTGACACGCTTCCTCGTGGATCGATCCTGACTTCCCACTGCTGCATCAGGAGGAGGTCTTGTAATTATTTGCAAGGGACGGAATCTGGTTTGCTGTGATTTATTTATATTTAATATTTGCATTCTCAATTTCCTTCTATCAACAAATAGGCGCCGTTGCCGGGGAAGCAATCATTCGCGCCTTAGGTAGTTAAATCTCACGTCTACTTTGAGTTACTTTTCAGGTGTATGCGCCGTTCTGGTCTACCACCTGAGTTTGACGCCTTAGACGAACCAGAGCGTTACCTACACATCCACTTTAAACTCAAAAGGATCATGGCGGTTGTTGAAACACAAGAGCAACTGATCGAAAGGCTTACAAGGGAACTAGCCGCAAAGGATACCACTATCGCCAATGAAAGGGCAGTAAGGGAACAAGAAGCTGAGCGCGCGAGGCAAGCAGACGCTGAGCTTTCCCAATTTCCAACCACACTTGAGGATTATATGCATCCAGCTCTCGTCGTGCCTGAATCGGCGATTCTAATCCCTGATAATTCTTTTGAAATTCGCACTCAATTTCTGATAGAGCTTAAAAATAATGCTTTTTATGGCAAGTTTAATGAGTGCCCTCTTGAACATATTACTAACTTCCATGATATGTGTCGTACTCTTGCTGAAGGTAAAACTCTGGAATATGTCAAGATGAAATCTTTTCGTTGGTCTCTTGCTGGACCTGCACTGAAGTGGCTTGAAGGGCTGAAGCCGAGATCTCTCACCACCTGGGCCCAAGTAGAGCAAGAGTTCCTGAACAAATACTTCCCACCCGCCAAAACAGCACTTCTCCGTCAGAAAATCACCGCCTTCAAACAGAAGCAAGGGGAACCGCTAGCAAAGGCATGGGAACGCTACAAAGAACTGCTGCAATCTTGCCCTACTCATGGACAACCACCCTACGTCATTCAGGAGATCTTCTTCAACTCTCTTGACCAACTCACTAAGGATAGGATCAACCATTATACTCGCTATGAGTATCTGACGATGCCACCAAGCGACGCATGGGGTTTGCTAGAAAAGCTTACTAACTACGACAACAAATATGGGGCTCCTACAAACTATGAGGAGAACTCCTACGCCAGGCCAGCACCATCAATGCTACTCTATGAGCCAGCAAAAGAGATTGACCCAGATGTCAGGGAGCAGTTCTACAGAGACCAAAATCGCAAGCTCCTCAAGCAAGTCAAATACCTATCAATCAATCAGACGTGCATTGAATGCGGATCACAGCGTCACACCACTACTGAGTGCCCACACATTGAGCAAGTCAGGATGGCAGAAACACATGAAGAGGCAGCCTACGCTGGGGGTCCAAATCGACACATGGGAGATCAAAGGTTCTATCAACCACAGTGAAACCAAGGTCCTCCTAGGAATCCCCCACCCTACAGAGCTCCAGGACATCCAGAAAGGGATCAAAAGAAGGATGATCTACAGCTGATCCTTGAGGAGATGCGTCGGAATTAGGGCACCATCAACAACCAATTCCAGAACATCACTACAAAATTTGGAGAACTGGACATCTGGAAAAGGGGAATAGAGACACAGATGGGTCAAATCGCTGCACAGATCCCACGACCGTCCGGACAACTCCCTAGGCAAACTGAACCAAATCCTAAGGGGAAAACCGGACACGTCGCAGCTATCAAACTCAGGAGTGGACATCAATTACACGAGCCAGAGGTCGGAAAACAGCAAAGCAAGGCAGAGCAGCAACTCGACACAGAGCATAGCCAACTCGATCTCGAGGAGAGTGTACTCGAGATCGACAAGCCGCTACTCGACACAGACTAGAAGCTGAGCTCGGACTCCGCTACGCAGACCAGCAACTCCAGGTCGACCACCCTACTCGATATCGAGGAGCCCGTGGTCGAGATCGAGGAGAAGCATCTGGCCGACGTCGACGACTCTGCAGCACCTCCGACAGCTGATCAGGCTCCGAAACTGAAAAAGCCACTGCCTTTCCCTTCAAAAGCACAGAAAGATCCCACTGCAGGTAGGTTTACCAGATTTGTTAATATGCTGCAAGAACTGAATGTTTCTATTCCTTTTACAGAAGCCCTGCAAGAGATGCCTGGATATGTCAAATTTCTCAAGGAAATCCTAAGCAAGAAGCGATCCAGCTCAGAGATCGCAAGCGAATGCAAAGTACTCCACTTCCCTGAAAAGAGGCCTGATCCTGGTAAGTTTTCTGTTACTGTGGGTTTTGGACAATATAAATATGATTCTCTATGCGATTTAGGAGCAAGTGTGAGCATCATGCCTTTATCAATCTGGCGGAAAGTAAAGATAGGATGCATAGAACCTGTGGATGCCAAGCTATACATGGCAAACAATACAGTAGTCATCCCTACAGGTATAGTTGAGAACGTCCGTGTCCAGGTTGGTAAATTCTTTGTTCCATCTGATTTCCTTATCATAGACTGTGCTGAAGATCCTACTAGCCCTATTATTCTTGGTAGACCATTCTTAGCTACTACAGATGCCAAAATAAGTGTCAAGAATAGATCGCTCACCTTCACCATAGGCGATGAGGTTTTGGATTTCTCTTTTGGCCCTACAAAAGAGGAAATTTCATGGCTGGAGGTGAAAAGCATCAGCAACCACGGGACCAAGCAAACAGTAAGGGAAGGTGCTGACGCTGTACTCGAGATCGACAGGACCAACTCGATCTCGACAAGAGACCTACTCGATCTCGACAAGCCTTCGTCGATGTCGAAAAACACTACAGTGCCAGAAACTTACCAAGATCCTAAGTATTGGGTCCCTGTACTCGAAGTCGACCAGCTGTACTCGATGTCGAGTAGCCCCAAGCCCAAAGATTCCTGTTTTGGGTCCGAAAAGGTAAGTTCAGGTATGAATCCTACTCCTCCCCAGTCCATAAAGAAAATTATCAATGATTTAAAGGGAGATAAGACACCGTGGCAAGAGAATCTGCGAAAACTGAGAGCTGGAAGGAAAAAGAAGAAAGAGAAAGGAGATGATGCAAGCAACAACCTGTCAGCTGAGCTTGCATACTACCATCAGGACCTAGATGATCCAGGAGAAAGGCCAAGCATGAGTGGGCCCCACAATAATGGTCCTTGAGCGCAAACAGAGAAGTCGGCCTAGCGACTCTAAAATCTAGAGCATGTATATAGAACTTTATGATTTTTTGGGACTTTTAAACTTTTTGTTTTTGGTTTTTGTTTTTGGTTTTGGGGTTTTATGTCTTTTAGAATATTTCATGTGGATAGTCTTGTTTCTTGTACAATCTAACAGTTTTAGGTCGGCTAGGATAAAAGGATCGCGAAAAGTGGAATAAGAAGTCCCTGAAAAACAGTCAAAATCGATGAAGGCCGAGTCGACGGCGACAAGGAGGAGCAGCCCAGACACTACTCGATCTCGAGTAGGCCAACTCGACATCGACAAGCCCAGACGCTCCTCGACTTCAGAAAACCACTAGACGCAGACGAGGCTCCTCGAGTTCGACTACCCTGTACTCGAGATCGACAAGCCTATCTCTACTCGACATGCACTAATCCGCCTTCCTCGATGTTTTATCCTGTGAGTTCCTTCCTTTACTCTTGTTTTTATTTGATTTTATACAGTGAGGACACTGTAAATTTTAAGTATGGGGTGGGGGAAGGGCTTACTTTGTGCATATTTGCTATACTGTGACATTATTTGTGCATATTTAGAATTTATTTCTGTAGATAGCTACATGGCTATTTTGGAATGCATTATTGATTTATGTGCTTATATGCATGATTTCCAAAAGTTTGAAAAATGACCCCCACCCCCATTGAAAATTTTGATTAATGTCATGGAAGTTTATATTGAACTCGATGATGCAAAAATTGGATTCATTAGAGATATAACATGAAATTGCCTAGTAAAGGGAAGTCATAATGAAGTGCATATTTTTATGGAAACCATAGAAGGAGGTAAAATTTGAAATTGCTTTTGACATGTTGCATGATAAGATGATGGAGGACTTTATATTTCCATATAATGCTCATTGTTTCAATTCCTAGCCATACCTATGCTTATGCATCACAAAAGCCATATTATGCCTTATTTCAATTATTGCTCCACATGACCTAAATATTTGCCATTCTTTACCTTATCCGGGGATTATGTTGAGAATGATGTTACATTATGGAGATTATCATATGGTGTTGTGATTATTATCATTATTGGAGTTTGGAAGGAAATTGTTTGAAGTATATGAAAAATTTAATGAGTGAAAGAAAATCCAATCACCTCAGGAGATAAAGGTAGATTGACCCTGCTCTCTGAGATAATAGTTTGGAGAGATGGGACACATTGTGAGGAGTCCAAAGCACTAAGTATCCGGGGCCATTCATGACACCCATGTTTGCGACTCGCGAGAAGGCAGTGCTGAGGTTAGAGAGGTAAAAGCATTATTATTGATAAAAGCATTATGAAAGGTGATGAATATTATGGAGAAGGAATGTGGAAATTCAACTTGGAAATACTCCATTTCCCCGGATCATTAGCACCACATTGCCAAAAATTGCCCACCTTTTAGCCTTTTACCAAATCTACTCCTTATCCGAGCTTAAATTAAAGTCCTCTTGATTATCAATGCCTTGTCACTTATAAATATTTTTGCATAACCCTCCTTTTGTGAGTAGATGTTGCTCTTTAAATTGCACATACATTGATTGGTGACACTAGTACCTTTTCGAGGATGGTAATTGACTGCTGGGTTATATAAGAATGAATCTAATATGTTGAGAGTTTTGATTTCTTCCCCTGAATGACAAATAAAAGTATTGCTTGAGGACAAGCAAGCTTAAGTATGGGGTGTTTGTTGTGAGCTAAATCTGCCATATTTTACAGTAATTTTAATATCGTTTTCTGCATACTTTGCATACATTTGGGTTAGATAGTACAGAATCTATGTAGTTTATGTTTATTTTCCAAATTATGGAATCTACACCAGTTTCTGTTTAAAATCGCAGAATTCGAAACGTCTTTACAACAATTCTAAGGAAGGTCAGAAAAGCTCGGAAAACAACTACAGAAGTCTAGAATCCGAGAGTACAAGACCAGGACAAAACGAGCTGAAGCCAGGGCTACTCTATGTCGAGTACACCTTACTCGATGTCGAGTAGAGAGCCCGGGCGGACATGTCGACTAGGAGCAGTGTCGAGAGCCAGACCAACCCAGCTCCGGAGCCCTACTCGATCTCGAGGACCACTAGTCGAGATCCACGACACCTCAGCGCCACACCCGGAGTCGATGAGAGGAGGAGCTGATCGACAAGCCGAGGACGAAGACGACCAGGCAGCATTCGCTGCCAGCGACTAGACTCGCTGCAGCGAGCCACTCGCTGCCGCGGAAATCCTCGCTGCCAGCGGGATGCACCAAGACGACGGAGCTCGCCGAATCGCTCCAGCGGAAGGGGTCTCTCGCACCTGCGGATCGACGAACTCGCTGCAGCGGAAGAAGCGGCTCGCGAAAGCAGAAAGGAAGTACCCTACTCGATGTCGACGAGCCCTTGTCGAGATCGACTAGACCCGTGAGCCAAGTCCGAGCCACATCGAGCACCAGCTAGCCGAGACGATGAAGCCGAGCCAGTCGACAACACTCCTACTCGATATCGACAAGACCCTTGTCGACATCGACGACGATTCCAGAAGCTGTGTGACGTGGCTTGACGAATCCTACTCGGTGTGGGATTACTTGGGCTCGAAGATTGCCGATTCTATCCAAAATCATCAAGACACATCATGGAAGAGGAGATCTATCCACTTTAAGACATTTAGATATAATTTCATATTTAGATTTAATTTCCTTATTGCTTTTATTTATCCTTAAGCATTTTAGATATAGTTTTAGATATAGATATAGATATTCTATCATTGAGTAGCAAGGAATAGAAGGCTATAAATAAAGCCCGTGGGGCTCAGTTTTATTCATTCAATTTTCAGAGTTAGAGAAGTAGTTCCATAAAGACGGTTTAGGAGTTCGAAGGTTTTAGGGTTTTGGCGTTCAACGAGAGTTGGATCGCCGGGATTGTAAAGGCTTTGAATTTAGTGAATGCAAGTAGTTATTTCCTTCCAATCAATGTCTGAGTTTGCGATGAGGCGTGAGTAGTCCACCCACTTCTAGGGTTGGGGCGAGCCCGACGATAGCCATGCGCGTTTGAGGTAAAGATCCGACCTTTATCATGTTTTGAGCATTTTCCTACTTGTTTATTTGTTTATTACCCGTCTAATGGAGATCCATGCTAACAACTTGGATTATAAACATAAAATCGGTAGAGACAATTAGGGTTTCTTGAAAGAGTTGTCTAATTGTTGGAAAAGGCGAAAGCTTAGTCCTTTGATGCGATTTACATGATAATTTGTTTGGTTCTGCCTTATGCATGCTTGGTTATCGTTGTTGCAAACCCCAATCTTGGAAGCCCTTTTAAATTAAGTTTAGTTCGAAATCACAAAAGCCTTTGCATTTATTTTCTTTCGTTTTAATCTCTGTCTTACTCGAGATCGAATAGCACTCGTCGATCTCGACTACTGATCTTCGACCAAAGTCGCTGTAGCTTACTTGTGCAGGTACTCGACGAGACGAAGCGAAGTCGACCAAGACCTCTACTCGACATCGAGTAGGCCTTGTCGACGTCGACGAGCCCCTGTCACTGCTGCTGCGCTGTGTTCGACTATGCCTGACCCCTGTCGACTAACCCTTAGTCGAGGTCGAGTACTACTGTTGTCGACTTCCGTGAGATTTCTTCGCTGCATAGGATCCGCTGACACGCTTTCTCGTGGATCGATCCTGACTTCCCACTGCTGCATCAGGAGGAGGTCTTGTAATTATTTTCAAGGGACGGAATCTGGTTTGCTGTGATTTATTTATATTTAATATTTGCATTCTCAATTTCCTCCTATCAACACTACTCTTGTATTGTGCTTGGGCTTGGCAGCCGTCCTTTGGTTTTGAAAGGTGTAACGGCCCAAATATAAATATTTGGGTTATGTTTCGAAGGTTGGATACCTTCTTTTGGATCTTGCAATCCAAGTACGGGTTGAGATTTCAAATCTCGAAAGATAGTCTTGAAAGAGGGGATTTCGGGCCCCAAAATACGCAAAGAGGGGATTTCGGGCCCCAAACCTGTCTTGTTTAACTATGTCGCTCAAAATCCTGTGAAGTTCAAGCATGCCAAAAACAGAAATCAACACACAACTTGTCACGACAGAGCCGAGTCAAAACCAAATACGAGTATGAAATACTAGTCAAAATCATCCAAGTTTATGAGTTTGGAAGTCAGTCTCTCGATCCAATAATCGCCAAAAGGGGAACCCCGTCATAAAGACATCGAGCAATCAAAATCTGCAGAAAATACCTAAAAAAATATTGCAGGGCATGGGGTCAAGCAGAGGCCTAACGCATGCTATATCCTACAGTAGGCACACATATACGCTAATCCTAAACAACGATGCTTTAATGCAGTACATAATTTAAACACACAAGGAATGCTTATAATATGCAGAAAGTGCGATAAATGATTCCACACAGAATGCCAAGTGGCATATCTCTTGATCTCCAACTATATTGTAATGGTCCGGATATAAATACCCGAGTTACGTTTCGAAGATCGGATACCTTCATTCAGATCTTGCAATTTAGGTACGGGTCGTGGTTTCAAACCTCTAAAAGATTAGTACTTAAAGCGGGGATTTCGAACCCCAAAACAATCCTAGGGCCGTTGGGTACCCTTAAATTGTCCTAAGGTCTAAGTCGCGGAAATTCGTTTAAGGAAAACGGGACGAAAAGCGAAAGTAAAGTACAACTTGTCACGGCGGAGCCAGGTCAAAACCAAAATCATAATCAATTAATACTTAAGCCAAATTAGCTGGTCAGTCCGGTTCTTTGCATTTTCCCAGGAGGATGTTTGAGTGAACAACTCGACCAGGACTTCGAGGTAGGCACCTAAACCTTCGGAGCTGGTGAGATCCCTCGCCATAGAAGCACATAGCAGCAAAAGAGCGGATACCAAAGTCTATCCACGAAGTCATGCCCAGAGACGCACGAGGGCTCTAAACACCACGTTAAGGACATATAATACACATATACCTAGAATAAAGGATGATCTAGTGTAGTACATGATTTAAACACACAACATGCTTTTATCAGGATATAAGGTAATGCAGAAAGACAGTAAAGGCGCCCAAAGAATTGGGAGTCACTGGCATCACACCAATCCCTTTCTGGTGTGACAACCAAGCAACTATACATATTGCTAAGAACTCCGTTTTCCATGAACGGACAAAGCGTGTGGAGCTTGACTGTCATTATGTCCAAGAAAAGGTTCTAGAGGGTTTGATTGCACTTCGATATGTAGCATCTAAGGATCAGCTATCAAATGTCCTCAACAAAGCATTGATGGGAATGTGTTTTCCTCAGGTGCTTGACAAGATCGGAGTTGCAGAGATTCCAGCTTGAAGAGGGGTATTGAACAATATAGAGGAAGGGGATGACTTATATGCTAGTTCAAGTTGTAATGGGCCTAAGCCCAATCTTTTATGTGTTCAGTTAGGCCCAAGTGACTCGTATAAAAACATATATCTCCCTCTGTAATCGATTCATACACAATACATAGAAGAACACATTCTCCCCCCTTCTTTCTCATCGCGTTACATCATTGGTAAGCTATGCTATGAATTTGTTGTTGTTTTCTAGATAGCAAACGAAGCCATTGATTTAGTAATATTTCTATGTCTTTGTAGTGGATGATTTCGATTGATCTATGTCGAGTAGATGTTTATAGAGCCGAGAGGGCTGTTCCCTTTTCTTCTATATGCATTGAATCGATATGTCAATTGGTCTTAGAACTTGAGTGTTTAATGCTATTCTTTAGTGATATTGAATAAGAAGATTGTATCTTTGCGGATCTATCAACTTTAGTCAAGTCGGCTTATGCTTTAGAAATATCTATTGAATCAATCCTAGGATCTTGAACCTCAACCATTGTCGCTTTACTTTGTTATCAATTTGCCATAAACTATTGCTATTGTCTTTAGAATCATTGTTAGGAATATTGCATCGCAACCGTTTTTCCCTATGGGTTCCACTCTGGACTTCATCGCTATACTATTTTATTGGTTTATCAATCTATTGGTTTACTAATCTATTGGTTTGAGCATTGAGTTCGGATATTATTGATATTTGGCAAAGGACGAAAGAGCCAACAATGTTCGTCTCGCACCAAATTCTTGGCGCCGTTGCCGAGGAGAGAAAGAGTTTGCTTTTTTATTTTCCTATCATTGATTCCTTTTTATTTCTATTTTGTTTTAGTTCATTGTTTTTCTTTAAGTATTTCTTGTTCGTGTATGGTTCAAACTCGCTCTTCTAATTCATCACCTTTGTCTTTTGATCCCGAGACTGAAATATCTCTTTCTAGGTTGAAAAGGAGACTCGATTTTGAACAACACAAGGAGATGGGAGGTGAAGTCAATAACGACATCATTAATCCGCCAAAAAGGACCCTGAGAATCTTGAAGGAACCTAATTTGAATACGCAACCGCTTGCAATTAGACTCCTTGCTATCCCTGAGGGTTCAAGGTTCGAATATAAATCAAATTTGTCTACTATTTTGCCAAATTTTCATGGATTGCCTGGGCAGGAACCAAACAAACATCTTGAAAACTTTGCTAGTGTATGCGATAGACTTACATCTCAAGGCCTAACCGATGACCAATTAGTGGTTAGAGTGTTCCCCTTTACCTTAAAAGATTCAGCTAGTGATTGGTTATATTACCTTTCCCCCCGAAAGCATTACTACTTGGGTTGAGTTAAAGAAAGCTTTCCTTGAAATGTATTTTCCCTCTACTCGCCTCAGCAAACTCAAGAAGTTGTTGTCTAGTATTGAGCAATCACCTACAGAGAGTCTTTATGAGTATGTTGAGCAATGCAAGAGGCTTAAGGGTAGTTGTCCACAACATGGTATACCCGAGGATGATTAAGTGATATATCTATACGAAGGCTTGCTTGATAGGGATATGAGTGTTATCAATGCTACTAGTGGAGCAGATGTTTTGGATAAAACACCTCTGGAAACAATGCAAATTTTTTGAAGGTTTAGCCAATACCTCGCAACAATATGGGAAACACCAAGGAGTAAGAGGAGTACATAAGTTGGATAATTCTGGAGATAGTCGTAAGGATGATTTGGATAGGCTCATGGAACTCGTCAACAAGATGGCTATGCAAATTAATCAACCTCGACAGCCTAGACCCTGTGGTGCCTGCGGAGATCCAACTCATCTGAATGATAAGTGCCCATTGATTCAAGAGGACGTTGCTGATCTTAATGCTATGGATTATGGACCTCGCCACAACTTTGGTAACAATTTCTACAATCAGAACTATAATGCAGACTATCAAAGTGAATTCAACGGAAGAGGCCAATATGAGAATCGTCAAAGAAACACTTGACGGAGGGAAAGTCGTTGATTTCTCTTATTAAAATAATTCCCAAACAAACAAACTAGTGTTGGATGCAAGTAAGGGATCGATCCCACAGAGAAATAAGTATTTCCAAGAATTGTGCAATTATTGATTAAAAGGCAAAATAGGAGAATAAAGTAAATAAAAGAAACTAATCTAAACAAATGCAAAGGATAAATAAAAGAGATGTTTCCATCCACAAATTCTCGACATTGGTTGACTTTGTTGGTCGTTGAATCCAATTAAAGTTGTTCTCTACTAATTCCTCCCATCTTAGTTTATATTACCTCCGTCCAAAAATACATGGACTTTACTATTCACACACGCTTTTTTAAGAAGGTAAAAACTATATAAAATATTAACTTTTTTATTAATATTTTTTAATAATTACAAACTTATTGATAATAAGTTTGTAATTATTAAAAAAAAATTAATAAAAAAGTTAATATTTTATGCAGTTTTTAGCTCCTAAAAAAACGTGCATGAATAGTAAAAGTCCATGTATTTTTGGACGGAGGGAGTATAGATTAAAGCACAAAGAGCACAATTAATCTCTTACATCTTTATGCAACCTAAGCACAGACAAAGATTTAACATAAGTATAGCACAAGTTCCTAAGAATCTAGGCATATGAATAACACTAAGTATGCAAGGTAACCTATGTTTAAGACATATGTCAAAATCCCTACTTAGTCATTATCAAACGAAGGTTCTCACAATCCTAAGCATGCTACTATGGAGTTCATTTAATGACGAAAGAACAAAAACCTAGAAATATACTATCATGGTGATTAATCATAATAATATCATCAATAATCGTAAGGGAAATCGAAAGATATTAAAGAGAGAAACACTACTTCATTAGAAACTCACAAACAACCAGACTAGTCTCGAAAGTGTAGATGAAAACAACGGAGAATTATCCAAGGATGGATTTCCTAAATTCCTTCTCTTGAATAGAAAACAAAACCTAAACTAACGAATCAAATAGAGAAAATGGCCGAGAATATGAATGTTAGAATAATGTTAGAATGCTTTCAAATGGCTGAGAAAAGTCTCTCATAAAACCTAAAAATATCGGTCAAACCCTAGAATAGAGTTTTCATAAAGATAGAATTGGGCCGCTTGCGCAGATACGAAACTGACGAGAACGGCGGGCGCCGCTCTTGCTGACAGCTTCGGCAGAATGAATTTGTAATGCACTTTCTGGAGTCATCGTTCGTATGATTGACGCATATGAATATGGGTTGGAAATCTCTTTTTAAGGAATACAACTCTCATGAAGACCTCAGAAGCTGAATCGAAATTCTTAGAATCTTAAAGAGACGATTTCTCCACATTTTTCCGTTTCCGCTCTTGTTTTCGTGCTCCTTAGCTTTGATTCCTTGCTCCATTGCTCCTTGGCTTGTCTTGGATCCTTCATGGCTTGTTCCATTCTCTTCTTTTTGGTCTCTTCCCATGCTCCTCACCATGTCGGGACTACGAATATGCATAAATCTAATAAAATAGCGTACTTTCCGAACTTCACCACTAAAAGAGCATAATATACAATTAACCATAAAACATGATTATATGACAATGAAATGCATCTAAAACTAACCTAAAATGCCTACTAAAATATGCCTTATCAACACTCAATAGGAGGACAAAGATGAAACTCTGAGGTTGTTGTTGGATAAGATGAGTATTCATGAGAAATAGTTGAGTCAAATGGCACTACAAAAAAAATTAGATTTGCGTCGGGCAGAAGCAACGGCCACAATTTTCCGTCGCCATTATGTAGCTTTTTGCGACGGTAAACACCCCGTGGCTTAATTTATAGAGAAAATAGGATTATTTTTTTGGCGACTACGTGTTACCGTTGCAAAAAATGAGGGCTTTTTTATTTTTTATTTAAAAAAAAAGGCTAATTGAACACATGTTTTTGTTTTAGGGTGACAACACATTCATCGCAAACCCGTTTCAACTTTCGACCTTCTCCATCGCATTCACTCATCTCCATCGCATTCGACCATCTCCTATTGGATCTCGTTGGGGCCACGCCCACACATTGGCGGCGCCCGGCGGGGAGCTTGTGGTGGTGCCGCCGGTGTACTACTTCGCTCGTTGGTCTTTGGGCACGACCATCTCTCACAGTTCTCGTTGGGGCCACGACCATCTTCGATTGCTTTTTTTCCTTTGTTGTTGATCAAGAATCGTTGTCTTCTCCGCCTCCATTGTTAGGTAATTTTTTCGAATAGGGTAAAAGAGGTCCTAAATTTCTAGGGTTTTTGTTCCCATATTAGGGAAAAGGGGTTCTAGGGTTGATCAATAATCGTTGTTTTTGTTCCTAGTTCCCAATTTTTTCGAATAGGGGAAAAGAGGTCCTAATCTATGCTCAATTGCAGTATTTTTATTACTGATTTTGTTATTGTATATATTCTTGGTTGATTTTTTCGTTTTATTTCACAATCAGGTTTTGCACCCGAGTTGAAAGTCACCCGAGCATTTGGTGTTGGATTTCTTAAACAGGTTTGTTTGCTAATCATATGTACTGATGTGAAAATTTATTTTCATTGTTTTGTTACGTGTTGCTGTGACGAGTTCATCTCGGTTGTGAGTATCTCTTATATCAAGTTATCAACCTTTTCTCATATGTTGGTGATTGTGATTGTAATGGTCGTGCTTAGTTAGAAAACAAGTGATTTAATCTTACTTAATCTCATCTAACTAGTTTGATTGGAGTGACAAGTGTTATAGCAAATCTTAAGTTTAAAGATGCTTAAACTAAGGTTGAGTGCATAAATACAATTTGGGATATGCTTTTTTCACTCGATGACCAACTTTGTGCTGCTCTTTCACTTCTGGTAACTTGGCATAGTTGTTAATTATCTTAATTTCATTTCTTTTTGCTCTTGCTACTTACCAACAATCACGGGATGCTCTTTATGGTTGAATTTTGGAAAATTGCTAGTTGCACTGATGTTTTATTTTCCAAATTAAGTCCCAATCTTGCTGTCACAAAACACCTCAAAGAGGAGATGTCATCTGTTGTTTTTGGACACTGTCATCTGTTGTTTTGGATCAGCGGGAACTTGCAGGTTAGATTAAATTACGGAGTATTGATTAATTTTTCATGTTTGAAAAATATTTCTTGCATTTTTGTAGCATGTTTATCAAGCATGAAAATATTTCTTTTTCTTTCTTGCTAGATGTATGAATTAATCTCAGTTCCTAAATTTTCTGAAAGATATGTACTGCTACGAGAAGCTTAAATCATATATGTTTGTTCCAGTCAAATGCTATCTTCATGAGAATATATTAGGAGATGGTGTGTCAAATGTAGTTGTATTCATGATAAATATTTTAGGAGATATCTTATGAAATATTTTGGGTTTTTGTAAGATAACTTATTTTTCCTTATTTTGGTTTTCTATTATAGGGTGGAATAAGTTCTCAACCATGGGATTCTATAGGAGACGGGGTTCATCTCTTATCTACAGATGAGGAGGATGCTACTAATGAAGAGGGAGATGGAGATGGTGAAGAAATTTCCCCACAAGAATCACCTAGTCAAGAAGGTTAAATGGTGAATATTAGGATTTTGCACAGCTTCATAAATTTCCTTTTGTTCCCTGTAGGTGTTCATTAATGAAAAACCTAAGCTTATGAAGATTAGGATTTTGCACAGCTTCATGAATTTCCTTTTCTTCCATGTAGGTGTTCATCAATGATAAACTTAAGCTTATGACTTTAAATTCTAATTTAGGTTTTATGATTTCAAACAACAATCTAGCTACTTGTTTGTTTGATTAGAATATACGTTTGTTCTATATATGAATTTAAGTAAACGGGTTGAATTTATGGTGATTTGTCCATTGTTGGTTGTGCATATCTTAAATTATTTGATTGTAATGGTGGATAATGGAAAAAAAAAATCGCAGGAAATTAAATATATAAACACGAAAATAGATCAAAACACCTAAAAACTCCGCGACGGCAGGTACCCGTGGTAAAAAAAAATAATTGGGGAGCACCTTTTTGGCGACGGTAAGCAACCATCGCAAAAAGGGAGAAAAGACGGGAAAATGTGGTGGGAAAGTTTGGCGGCTAAGAATTTATTTAGCGACGGCATCCGTCACTGGCGCCGTCACTTATATTTTAGCGACGGCGATTCCCATCGCCAAAATACATTTGCTACAACTATATTGGCCACCGGCGTTTTGCCGTCGCCTATTGCTTTTGGCGACGGCAAATTGAGTGTTGGCGACGGGATTTTGCCGTTGCTAATATAATTTTTTTTTGTAGTGTGGCTAAGGAGATTGGAGAATTGAAAGCCAAAGATTCGGGAAAGTTGTCATCAGAAGTAGTAGTTAATTCGAAGGAGAATGTTAATGTCATGATCCTTCGAGGAGGAAAAGAAGTGAGTTTACCCACTAGAAATGAAGAAGAGAGGCCTAAGAAGGTGATTGCTGTGGGTGAAAAAATTGAAGGCAATTCGGATTCTGACCACTGCATAGACAACGCCCGTCGCCCCCAAGACCGGCGCCCGCTGCCTATCCCTGTGCCTGAGCCGAGGTTTTACATTGATCCACCTGTGAAGAAATCGTCGAAGGAGTGGTATTATGAGGTTCCAAGACCTGCACCACCCTTTCCTCATGTCTTAAGACCTGATTGTAAGTGGGAGGATGAGCAAATTCTTTATAATACCTTTGCTCATTGTGAGGTAAATATTCCGCTTTTAAATTTAATTAAAATTGTATCTCGTTATGCTAAGTTTTTAAAAGAATTATGCACTATGAAACAAAAGCAAAGGATGAGAAGGAAGGAAAAGGTAAGTTTGAATGAGAATGTTTTTGCTATGTTACATAAAGGATTGCCTTAAAAATGCGGAGATCCGAGTATGTTTACTATCCCATGTGCAATTGGTAATACTAAATTCACTAAAGCCATGTTGGATTTAGGTGCTTCAATCAATGTTATGTCATACAATTTGTACATGTTTTTGGGTCTCAATGCTTTGTCAGAAACTGGTGTAACTATACAACTCGCTGATCGTTCTAGTATTAAACCTAGAGGAGTTGTTGAAGATGTCTTAGTTAAGGTGAATGATTTGATATTTCCTACTGATTTCTTTATATTAGATATGGAACATGGTACGCCTGAAACCCCAACTATCTTGGGAAGGCCATTCGTGCGAATGACTAAGACTAAGATTGATTACTTTGAAGGTTTACTAACCGTGGAGTTTGACGGTAGAAAGATTGAATTTTCTATAGTTGAGCCTATTACTCTTTCTCCTAATGATTATTTGGATGTTCTTGATTGTAATGATGTTGATTGTAGGAATGAATCAAATAGTTTGAGATGTTTCTAAGAATAATGAATTATTGATCAATGAGTTTTCTAGCTAGGAGAAATTTGAATTAGGGAAAGATGAAATTGAAATGAAAATTGAGAATTTGGTTGAGCCACATAAAAATGTGCCTAATCCAAATGAACCTATTATTCTTCCATGTGAGAAATTGATTCCTAACAATATTGAGGTTTTCGCAATTTCAGGACAACCTCCAGAAGGAATTCATAATCATGATAAGGAATTGATTGATGAAATGGATGAACACAATGGAGAAATTCCTAAGGCTCCCCCTCCTGTCAAGAAAAGGACAAGTGTGGAGGATCTTGATGGGATAACTTGATCAAAAAGAGCATCACATCGAGCCAAAGACGTGAAAAAAATGCGCTTCTTGGGAGGCAACCCAAGGTAAACTTGGTAGCACTATTTCATTTTCACATTAGTTTTTCAATTCAATAAAGTAGGACTAGTCTATCTGCGGTATATCAGAATAGCTTTGTGTTAGAACTTGTTGGTAGGTGAAGTTTACTTGATCAAATGACGGAGTTGGTGTTCTGCATGATCGGCGCTCGCCGCCTGAGAACCGGCGCTCACCGCTACTGTGCATGGATGCATTTTGATTTTTGGTAAAATTGGAATGGGGGAATTTTTCTATCCTTATATTTCTATTTTTTTTTCATGTTTTCGTTTTCGGTTAGTTTTCTATTTATCTATATTATATGATCATATATATTTATCTATAGATATTAGGATTAGTTTTATCTTTATATTATATATCTATATATCTATATATTATGATCTATCTAAATATATATCTTTAGGATTATATCTTTCCTTTATATATTTCTATCTATCTTAGAATAAGGATAATTATTTGTCCATCTATATTATATTTCTTATATTATTTCTTTTATGTCTAATATTTTATATATATATATATATATATATATATATATATATATATATATATATATATATATATATATATATATATATATATATATATATATATATATATATATATATATATATATATATATATATATATATATATATATATAGATGATCCTTTCCAATTCCACTAATCATATATTCCCTATTCCCTATTTTGATCATTCAAAGCCTTTGTCTCCAAGAAAGCACATAAACCCTAATGTCTGTTGTGAGCCTAATTTGCCATATTTTACACTTACTTTTATATCGATTTTTGCATACATTGCATGCATTTGGGTTAGAATAATACAGAATCTGTGTAGTTTACACTTATTGGCAATATATGGAGGTCTACACAAGTTTTGGTTATATTTCGCAGAAATCAGACGCACTTTGGAGCTTAAAGGAAACTCATGGAGAAGCTAAGAATGGTGCAGCTGGAGAAAATGCCATTTTTCACCATTCTTCGTTCTGAATCAAGTTTTGATGTCTTCATGAGAGTTGTAGCCCTCGAAAAGAGCTTTCCAATGCATGGTCATATGCGTCAATCCGACGAACGAAGACTCGGGAAAGTGCGTTTTAAGAACAGCGCAGAAAGCTGAGAGATGTACTCGATATCGAGTACCTTTACTCGAGATCGACCAAAAATGTCCAAGGAGTTCCTGGTCGAGGAGGAGCTGATCGAGAAGCCGAAGACGAAGACATGCCGGGTTACACTCTACTCGAGATCGAGTAAACCTACTCGAGATCGAGGAACCCGGAAGCCGACACCCGAGCATGTCGAGAAGATCTACCCGACGCTGCCGAGAAGACCTAGTCAACGAGCCACCTTTACTCGAGATCGAGTAAGGGTACTCGAGATCGACGACGCCCAGGAGCCATGTCCGAGCCTGTCGAGCACCAGCTAGCCGAGACGCCGAGCCAGCCAAGTCGATGACACTTCTACTCGAGATCGAGTAGCCTTACTCGAGATCGAGGAGGACTCCAGAAGCCACGTGACGCGTTTTGATCTATCCTACTCGGATTGGGATTCCTTGGGGCCGAAGATTGCCGAGTTCTATCCGATCTATCAAGATACATCATGGAAGAAGAAGATTTATCCACTTAAACACTTTTAGATATTATTTCCTTTTTAGATTTAATTCCTTTGTTGCTTTTATTTATCATTAAGCTTTTAGATATAGTTTTAGATATAGATAGATGTTTCTATCCTTGAATAGCAAGGTTTAGAAGCCTATAAATAAAGCCCATGGGGCTGATTTCTATCCAATTCAATTTCAGTGAGAGAAGTAGTTCCACAGAGACGGTTTAGGAGTTCGAAGGTTTTAGGGTTTTGGCATTCAACGAGAGTTGGATCGCCGGGATTGTAAAGTCTTTGAATTTAGTTTAATGCAATTAGTTTTTTTTCATCAATCAATGTCTGAGGTTGCGATGAAGCGCGAGTAGTCCACCAACTTCTAGGGTTGGGGCGAGCCCGACGATAGTCATGTGCGTTTGAGGTAAAGATCCGACCTTTATCATATTTTGAGCATCTACTACTTGTTTATGTGTTTATTACCCATTTAATGGAGGTCCATGCTAACAACTTGGATTGTAAACATAAAATCGGTAGAGACAATTAGGGTTTCTTGAAAGAGTTGTCTAATTGTTGGAAAAGGCGAAAGCTTGTCCTTTGATGCGATTCACATGATTATCTGTTTTATCTATGCCTTATGCATGCTTGGTTATCGTTGTTGCAAACCCCAATCTTGGAAGCCTTTTACATTAAGTTTAGTACGAAATCCCCAAAGCCTTTGCATTTACTTTATTTTGTTTCGTTTTTCTGCCCTTACTCGAGATCGACTAGCACTCCTCAATCTCGAGTTACTGATCTTCGACCCAGGTCGTTGTAGCTTCTGTGTGCAGGTGATCGACAAGAACCAAGCCGACGTCGACGAAGGCCGTACTCGATCTCGAGTAGCCTCTGGTCGAGATCAACTAGACCCCTGTGACTGCTGCTGCGCTGCTCGACTTGCCTGATCTCCTATCGACTTACCTTAGTCGAGATCTAGCACCTGTTGTTGACTTCTGACCGTGAGACTCCACCGCTACCTAGGATCCGCTGACACGCTTCCTCGTGGATCGATCCTGACTTCCCGCTGCTGCATCAGGAGGAGGTCTTGTAATTATTTGCAAGGGACGGAATCTGGTTTGTCTTAGTTTATTTACATTCTATTTTGCATACTCGATTTCCTCCTACAACAATGTCCTACTTTAATTCATTCCAAATACCTAGAAGCCTTTTGTTTCAATTAAAGCCTTTCTTACCATCATCCATCAAACACATCCATCACTACCTGCATCCATCAAAATTCGATTCTTTCTACACCATTACCATCCCTACCACAAAAGAAAGTCCTTTGAAACCAAGTTTTGTTCGTCAACTACCAATTTGGAGGGAGTTTGGATGTTGATCTCTCGACGTCTTAGCTTGGATTCCTGCACATGCACCGCCGACGCCCGCCGCCACCATACCGGCGCCCGCCGCCCCTGCAATGAGGAGATTTTGGTCGTTTTATGGAGTTATGTCACGTTCTTCTTTGGTTTCTTGCATAATGTCTCTTGTTCCTGCTATGAAGATGCCTTTTTATTTGACGTGGGAGCAAAAGGAGTGTTGGCTTAATCTAGAGAAGAGGGAATATCGCTCCACATTGTTCTTTGATCCTGCGGCTTTGCATCGTTTGGGATTATTTGAGTCTGTTTCTCGGCTTCTAGAGAAAAGTAGTTTGGGTGATTTCTTAGATTTAGCTACGTTCACGTATCCGGCATTAGTGAGAGAATTCCTGGCTACCCTGGAGTACCGTTCTGATTTCGAGATTCGTTTCCCCTTGAGGGGTAAGGAGTTCGTGGTAACTAAGGACCTTGTTGCACGAGCTTTTGGAGTCACCAAGACACCTGCTGATGCTTGGGGATTTGAATTGGATGCTCCATATCCGCATGACACCTGGAAGAAGGCTACTAGTCGATCTTATGAGTTGGGTGGTTACCATTATGATTGCATGATCACTCATCCCGCTTTGAGATTGTGTTATTTGGTGTTATGCAGTTCTTTCCTTGGTATGGAGGATCACACACGAGTTACTCTGAGATCCTGGAGCTACATCTATTTTTTGGTCCCTGGGGCATTGCAAATTCCTGATTGGGTTCAATTATTGTTGGGAAGTTGTACGGAGATTATTAGGGCTACTCATGTGAGGGCTGATCGTATTATTGCTTTTGAGGGTTTGGTGTCGCTGATTGCTCGACACTTGGGAGTTTGTCTTGATGATTTGCGCCCTTTTTTGATCATGAGTCGGTCTACAACATTGAACTGGTGGGGCATTATTGTCGCTATCTAGCGTCCTAATGGAGCGGAGTGCTTAAGATGGATTGCAGGAGAGCACGACGAGCATCGTCTATACCTTCCTGCAGAGTTACCTTATTGCTATTGAATTTCGGATTTCAATATCCGCCAAAATTGATTTTCCTTGCCACTGGAGCCGCTTCAGGATGTTTCTGAGGAACATG
Source organism: Persicaria tinctoria (assembly GCA_037127255.1). Taxonomy (NCBI): domain Eukaryota; kingdom Viridiplantae; phylum Streptophyta; class Magnoliopsida; order Caryophyllales; family Polygonaceae; genus Persicaria; species Persicaria tinctoria. Next base: position 41,226,559 of record JBANSL010000018.1, read on the forward strand.
GTCCTGAGGAACCTAGTTTGGTAGAAGGATGAGCAGATTGAAAATGAAGAAGAAGAGGAAGTTTTGGCTGATGACGCTGAGCATGCTTATGTTACTTTGGATGATCTTGAGCTTCGATTTGCTGAGTTAGAAGCAAGAACTGAGGAGAAGCTTGCTGGTATTGCTCAAAAGATTATTGGTCTTCAGACAGTGCTGCTGTGTGTAATGTATAGTCTTCATCAGCGGTCTAGATCCCAGACCCCACCTTCACATTGATTGGTTAGTTTATTCACTTCCTTCGCCCTTATTTTAATTTTTCATTGTTCTATTTGTTTATGCATTGAGGACAATGCAACATTTAAGTGTGAGGGGGGGGGGGGAGTGGATTATTAGTTTAGTTCACATTTATTTTATGTTTCATGTTTAATTTTTAAGTTATTTTATTTCATTTATGTTTGAGTTTTAGTTGTAATTCATGCATCATGTTTATTTTATTTGTTATTAAAATGTCTAAAACCAATTATTTTTTTTATAAAATGTCGAAGAAATGAAAAAAAAAATTAGAGTTTTAATGCATTGCATATATCATATATGTCATATGTGTTATTAAAGATACCCATCTAGTTTGAGTTTGTCCTATCAATGTTATTCTAGCATGATCTTATGTGTCCCATGGAATTCTGGAATGATTTGATGATGCGGGACCATCCAAGACACCTTCGGATGATGTCATCCTCAAGAGGAAGAAAGCTCCACCATGGGAGAAGATCCAAAGGTGGAAGCTTGACGTTTTATATTCGTTCAGCAGTTTGACAGCTTTTCAACGTCTCAGTAAACTGAGTCGTACGGATTCAATATTAATCGGATTGAGGCATGCCATACCTTGTCGGAACGAGGACGAAGAGATCTACAACTTTGTTGTTGAAGGTTTTTCCAGATTCAAGATGAAGCTTTGTCGAAATCCACATTCTTTGAGCTGTCGCTGGTTTTGACGGGATTTTATTAAGTCTTGGAACATTATATTTATTTATTATTTTAGTATTTCTTTTACTTAAATTATTTTAGGAAACTTTAGGTGTTATTTTTATTAATTCTCAAGATGTTAATTTTATTAATTTCATTAGTTAAATCGACCCATCAGCCCTATGAGGCCTATATATGCCGATTCCTACCTTTGTAATCAATTGGAACTTTGATAATAGAAATCTCTCATATTGAGTGTTGAAACACAATGAGTGTTTGTCGATTGAATAGAGTTGTGCTCTTCAATTGCAACTATTGGTATTGATCTAGCTTGGTTTGCTTTGTGTTCATCAACTTCGCAAGACTTGGTGATCCTAGTATCCACGAGCCCCCTCCTTGTGCCTCCATGTTGTCCGCTTGGTTGTGTAGGGTTGTAAAGGCGGGTTATATAGTCATTGGTATTAGTTCATACCCTCTAAGGAGGCCTGGGGTCTTAAAGAGATATCAAATATCTCTTTAAGGCTAAGATATATTCACTTTCCTATTTTATCCAAAGGTTGTCTATTTATTTATCTTTAGGGCTACAAAATTAATCCATTTACCATTATTTCTCAGATTTTCGAGTCCTCTCTTTTGCATTAAGTCTTTCTTGCATTAGTTTACAAAAAAAAAAAGATTTATCTTGGACCTAGGAGGATAAAATTCACTAGGGGCAAAAGTAAGTAAAAAAAAAAGTGTTTGTTTGATCTAGTGCAAGAAAGCTCCCAAAGGACCAAATTTGGTGAACCTCTCAAGCCCTAAATCGACGGCCTTTTTACCCAAACACATACCTCCCACAAATCACAAAATTGAAACCCTACCTTGCAACTACAACATCCTAACTTAAGGTTTTCAATCAAAAGAGGTAAATTTCCAAACATTCCTTGTGTTTCTTCTATTTTCTTTTATTTCTTCTTTGTGTCAAGTGCTGCGAAGTCTTCCCTTCGAGTGCTCTTGCTTTGTCGAGTAGTTTCGGTTGGAGTCGAGTATTCTGCAGCCTTTGTCGAGTACTACTTGTTGTGTTCTTTGTTCATTCTCTCACATATACATACTTTGATTGTTAGGTTTTTGCTTGAGTGTTGATTTGCCCAAAGCGGATTGCCCCAACAAGCGTGACATACCAATTAGAGAGGGAGTGTGAGCGAAACACATTGTGAGGTTGTTTATATTTTTCTAACCTTTCACATAGTTCTTTGTTTGTCTTTATTTGCGATGTCTAATAGCCAGGGCAATGACTGGTACAATACCTTCATGGAGAACATAGCTAAGATGAATGCCAGCATAACTAAGATGGAAAACAGCCTTGCGGCAATAGAGCTTCAGCGTTTTGGCTCTAACACGGTGTTCGTACAAGGAGTCGCACCTAAAGTTGCAGTGACACCAATTGAAAGGGAAGAAACTCATCCTATTCCTCCCAATAATGCTAATAAACATAATGTTTCTTCTAGCATAGATAATTCTCTTATTGCTGAAATTAAAGAGCATGTTGATAATAATGATCAAGATCTTAGTTTACTTGCCTCTAAAGATGATTGCATTGAATATGAGCATGATGATTCTTTGATTGTTAATAAAGTTTTAAGTGTTCAACCTATGTCCTGTGATGATAATCAAAGAGAAGATTTATGTCATACTAAATGGTTAGAAAATGGCAATGTTTCTAATATGATCATTGATGATAAAAAAATATTGTAATATTGCTAGCCTTGAATTAATTGAAAATCCAGCCTTGAAAAAAGATGAAAACTTGCCAGCCTTTGATGGAAACATAGGAATAAATGAAGCTAAAGTGCATGTCAAGTTAGAACATCCTGACATTGATATGGAATATGAATTATGCACTCATAAAGTTTGTTTTCTTGGTTTTGGAGAGAGCTCTAATGGCCTACAAGTTGACGAAGCTGAGACACTAACCATCAAGGAGTGGTCAATCCCTACAACAATCGGCCTAGAGAAGAGTTTCCATTGACATGAGGTATTCGATCCAGGTGCTCGTGTGGACGCCTTTGCAGAATCGTATGCGACCTTGGATTCGAGGACGAATCCTTTTCAAGAAAGGGAGATTGATGCGGGACCATCCAAGACATCTTCGGATGATTTCATCCTCAAGAGGAAGAAGAAGGCTCCACCATGGGAGAAGATCCAAAGGTGGAAGCTTGACGTTTTACATTCGTTCAGCAGTTTGACAGCTTTTTGACATCTCGGTAAAATGAGTCGTACGGATTCAATATTAATCGGATTGAGGCATGTCATACCTTGTCGGAACGAGGACGAAGAGATCTACAACTTTTCTGTTGAAGGTTTTTCCATATTCGACATGGAGATTGGTCGAAATCCACATTCTTTGAGCTGTCGCTGGTTTTGACGGGATTTTATTAAGTCTTGGAACATTATATTTATTTCCTATTTTAGTCTTTCTTTTACTTAAATTATTTTAGAAAACTTTAGATGTTATTTTTATTAATTCTCAAGATGTTAGTTTTATTAATTCCATTAGTTAAATTGGCCCATCAGCCCTATGAGGCCTATATATGCCGATTCCTACCTTTGTAATCAATTGGATATTTGATAATAGAAATCTCTCATATTGTGTGTTGAAACACAATGAGTGTTTGTCGATTGAATAGATTTGTGCTCTTCAATTGCAACTATTGGTATTGATCTAGCTTGGTTTGCTTTGTGTTCATCAACTTCATAAGACTTGGTGATCCTAGTATCCACGAGCCTCCTCCTTGTGCCTCCAAGTTGTCCGCTTGGCTGTGTAGGGTTGTAGAGGCGGGTTATATAGTAATTGGTATTGGTTCATACCCTATAAGGAAGCTTGGGGTCTTTATCTTGTTCTATATAGATCGAATCAGTCTTTATCGGTTGTGTCTTTATTGTTCTTTATCGAGTCTTACATAATCTTGTCGAGTCTTGTTCTGTTCTTGGTCGATTCTTTGAGTCTTCTTGTTGCGTCAGTTTCGTTTCTTGAGTTTCTTTATTGTTCTTGCTTCCGTTCTTTAGTTTCTTGCTTGTTTGTCGAAGATCGGGCCATCTCACGGCTAACCCCGTATCATTTGACCTTGTCTTTAAAATTGTTTTTATGTGAAATATGATTTGACATAGGTAATTGAGCATGTATGATCTAAGTTTGTGAGCATGCATCATATTCAACAAGAAATTGTCCTGGTGAAAATTTTGGCCTTATAAGGGATTACATCTTTATTCCAATTTTTTGTTGTTGTTGTGTGATTTACTCTTTCTATACATTTAACTTTGAGTATTGACATGTTTATCTATTTTCAATGCCGATTATATACATTATCATTGCTTGATAAGTTCAAATGATAGAGGCATCTTTTAGCGACATTTTATCCATGTCTACCCTATGTTATATCTTGCTTTGCAGCCAATTTGAGCATTTAGCCTGTTTTATTTGTTAGCTCCACAAAAGTGTTGACACGAAAAAAAGTGTTGACGCAAAAACAAAAAAAAGATACGCGAGGGGTACCGTGGGGGCGCAGGGGCAGAGGGGGCACATGTGACCCTAATTTGCATTCCGTCCACCCTCTTAATTTAATTGGCAAAACGCTCACCCTCATGTGGGTGAATGTTTTGCCAATTAAAACAAGAGGGTGAACGGAATGCAAATTAGGGAACAAAATATGGACATTTCACAAAATACCCCATTAATTAGTACAATATAGCAAAATATATACTCAAGATAAGATTTTACTAATTTTTTTTATCCAATTCCACTTAATCAATATATAAATATATATCTTTAAGATAAGATTTTACCCAACTTGGCTAGATATCAATATATTTTTAGAAGATTAATATAACAATATATGATTAAGATATTATTGGTAATATATGGGTAGTTAGAATTAATGTTTGATTACAAATTATTTTATACGATTTTTAATATCAAATGAATTGATATTAAAAAGCCGCACAAAAGTGCGAGTACTTAACAAGTTTTATAATATCCACCCCTTATACTTATAAAATTAAAAGTAAAGTTTTTGTAAAATATTGAGTCAAGTGTCATTGTCTGAGCAAACATAAGAAGCACGGTTTTCACTTTCTCACCTACGTTCTCTTGCCTGCGACCACCAAAAATTGAAATTGAAGCCACTCTCTGTCAAAAAAACCTTCTTCACGCAATTATCAATTTTTTAGCGTTTGGGTTTGGAAACCGTCAGTGATCAAGGAGCAGGAGGCATTGCTAAGAGGGAGAGGGGAGCCGAGCCTCGGGTCTGCCGGAGAAGAGGGCGGAATCCCAAAGCCAAGAAGCAGTTAGAGGACGGCCGCACCCTCGCCGACTATAACATCCAATGACCATGAGTCAACGCTCCACCTGGTGCTTCGCCTCCGCGGTGGCGCTAAGAAGAGGAAGAAGAAGACCTACACCAAGCCGAAGAAGATCAGGCACATGCACAAGAAGGTGAAGCTCGTCATCTTGCAATTCTTCAAGGTTAATGATTCTGGGTTCAGTGGTTTAGGAAGGAGTACCCTAACGCCGAGTGTGGTGCCGGAAATGTCACAGACAGCCAGCCACCGCCACTACTATGGTAAGTGTAGCCTCACCTACCTCTACAAGGCAAGGGACGATTGATTTTCGTGATTGAGGATTACGAAGATCGTTCCTTTTATTTTCAATTAGAATTTCAATTCTTCAAATTTAGCTGCTTTTATGATTCCATATGTTTAGACAATTCCTGATTAATCAATTGTAGTTTCCTCCCAAAAAAAAAGAGTGGGTACTTTTTCAGAAATGTTTTAAGGATAGAATTTGTCGCACAAACCATAAACCCATTTCTCCAATCTCTCGCATCTGGTTGTTCTGGTCCTAACCCTAGAATCGGCTACTTCTGCAAAGATCCTTCTGGTCCTAACGCCGCCTACACTCCCTGTCACTTCTTCAAGTTCTACTGGCGTGGGGAGATATGAGCAGAAGTTGCCAGAGTTGAAGAGGCCGAGTCACTCAAAGAGTTTTTGACTCAACTGCTAGCGCCTGAGGCTGAGGCAAGGCACCCTTTTCTGTCACCACTGCTGCCCTCGAAGGAGACGGTGCCTTTAGAGGCTGAGGAACAGCGTTGATGCTAGATTTGATAATGTATGGATTCTCAGGTGCTTTCTTTCAATCTCGATTTCTAAATTTATGTTCGATTTTAATTTCCTTGTTGTTTCTTTGTTGATATTCTATTTAGATGTTTGTTGTTGCACATAATGCACTTGCGGTTCGGAGCATGGGTTTGATTCATCATTGATTCTTTTTCTTTTTTGAATCTTAAGTATTCCAATTTTGATATGAATTAAGAAAATGAAACTAATGGAAAATGAGATTAAAAAAAAGGTGGCAGAGAAAAATCAAGGTTATTATGGATTCAGCTTAAGTATTCTAATTTTGATATGCATCTGTTACTTTTCATAAGAAGCTCGTAGTGGAATGGGTTGCCGCCCATGATCTCGAAGATGAAATGAAAATCAAGATTATTGTCACATTATGTTCTTTCTTTATGCTCTAGCTGACCATCCTTTGATGAATTAATACATTTTTTTATATGCTTGGGTGCTTACAAGTTTACATATTGCAGAATCCTGAAAATTACCAACACGACATTGAGTCAGCTCAAGGTTGGTATAATCAATATGCTCAAATTCAATCTGTTATAGTGTGATTTCTGTCATCAAGTATCAAAAAGTTAGCGTAAATAGTTAAGAGCAATTCCTATTGAAAAAATAAATATTTTTTTTAAAACAAGAGGCATATGGATAAGCTTACATTTTTTGGCATGGACGGGGTGAGGTTTTGACAAGAGTGGGAAAGGGAATGTGTTATTGTTATATTATAAATCCTTTGTGCTTCAATTGTCTGATTGCTTTTTAAAAATTGCTAGAACACCAATGATTTCTTGGTTCCGGGAGGATTTGGTGATGAAGGGGTTCAAGGGAAAGTTCTTGCTGCCAAGTACGCTAGAGAAAACCGAGCCCCATACCTTGGAATTTTTCTGGGCATGCAGGTGGTTGTGATAGAACATGCCATATCAGTTCTTGATGTAAAGGATGCAAACAACATAGAGTTTGATCCCGACACCAGAATGCCATATGTTATATTTGTGCCTGAGGTTTGTGACTTCATCTGGTAGCATAAAGGAAGAAGCCCTTTTTATTCATTTCAGAGCAAGCACTGTATTTCTTTCTTGTATTTGGCAGGGTTCAAAAACACATATGGGAGGAACTATGCAACTTGGGTCAAGGAGAACATACTTAAAAGTTAAGGAATGCAAATCAGCAAAGATGTAAGACCACGAATAATTTTGTTCAAGAATCCAGAGTTGTACATACACGTTTTGAATGATTACTGATTATGGTGACTCGAGAACTATGTACTCTCCTTCTTTCCTCTTTCTTTCCTTTGTTAATTACTTAATTCTTTAAACAAAACTGAAAATTTGAGTACACAATTGATTTGCTTTTTCTTATGGCTTCCCTTTGTTCTCCTTTTGACTGATTTGAGTCCTTATAAATTAGGGCTTATACATATTGGCTCGATGTATATTTGTTGCTGTTGGACATCCTGTTGTTGATCGGGCCCTCTCGAGTTTTGAAATCAGCATCCACTACCTCCCCTTTTGATAGATTCTACTGTCCATTCTATTTGGCTGTTTATTTTTTAATCTACTTCACTCTGACAATCGATTGCACCTCTTATTCATCCTCTTCATTTTAATCAATTAAATTCGGCACTCCTATTCATCTTCCATCGTCAATTTATAATTTTCAAATCTTATATAGAATGCTTGAGTGATTGAATTGGAGTCTATTTATTATTTTTTAGATCTTATTTTTTTGCATCTGGCTACTTATATTTGGAGATATAGTTGAGACCTTAAACTCATATTTGGAGAAACTGATTATGTTGAATTTTGTAGGTCTTGATGATGACATTTACTCATATGGATTTGTAGTTAGGTCTTGAATTATTTTAATAATGTAAACTACTTGTGTTGAATTTTATCAACACGTGTGTATTGGCTTTGAATTGTTATGTTAGTTGTTCGGGGTATAATGGAAATTGTTATGCAAGTTAGGGGTTTAGAGATTTTGAATTGAGTTTAATTGATAGGTTGGTGTATAGGGCTTTTACTCCAGTTTGAGTTATAACTCTTAAATTTTCTAGACGATTACCATTTATGAAATATTGATCAAAGGTAACAAAATCAGATCCAGAGACAGCTAGAGGACATAAAGCTCAAGAAGAGGTAACTAGAGGACGTGCTAAACCTTATTGTAAAGAAGCGAAAGTTACATGTTTCTTCTCTGTAAGTATCTTTGTTATGGCTTAGGGTGATGTAGAGGTTGCGAGATGTGAAGAAATATTTCAATTTCTTATCTATAGAAATGTATAAAATAGAAATCCACTTTCTGTTACTCTTGGAAGCCAGAATGTGCAACCTATTGTTACTCATGAAGACCAGTATTTAATAGAAATCCACTTCCTGGTGGTTTCTATCTCTCTGTGCATGAAAAAAAAAGCATAATACAAGGGAAGGCATTGAGTTTAACATCTTTTATATGAGTAGCATGAGTTCCCTTTTAAAACGGGAAGGCAACGACTTCAACATCAGGAAAACAACATCTTCCTGATGGTTTCTATCTCCAGTTTGAGTTCTTTTCTAAACAATCTAACTTATCTATTATAGATGACTAGTTCAACATCTTTTATATGAGTATCATGAGTTCTCTTTTAAAACGGGTTCGGGTTGGACCCCAACTTGAGATTCGGCGATGGCGGTGTTAACTCGAGCGTTGGAAGACAATGGGTACTAAAAAGTTCTCAACTTTTCATCTATGGTGCTCTTTGATTATGAATTGATGGGGTTTTAGAGTGATATCGGTGCTGCATTTATATTTTATTTTTTGGTTTGATTGTCTTCAAATTTGTAGAAGAAAGGGGGTTTTAATCAGTTTAGTAGGAGGAATAACAACGGTAGGACTACTATAGCCCAAGGGAAGAGGGCAACTCATAGGACTGTTTTTTATTCTGATATTGATAATCAGGTCAGGAAACATTTTCTTCATTTTTTGATTTCATATTTTGTTCTTTGTCATTGTTGAATAGTTCTTCTGAGGATTAAATGGTGTTATTTCTGTGGCTTATAGTTGACTGAAGAGCAGCTAGCATATTTGTTTATCAACTATGGGCAGGTAACAACATTTCTAAAAACATTTCTTTGAGGGATTTTGGTGGCTTTTTGTGTGCTATTTCTGGTTGGTTAGTCATCCTTTGAAGTTTTAAACAATATCTATGTGCTGTATTTGAAGGTTGTTGACTGCCGAATCTGCGGGGATCAAAATTCTGTACTTTGTTTTGCTTTTTTGGAATTTACTGAAGAGGGTATGTAGTTAAGTGTCTTGATCATTTGAGTGTTGGTTTTTTATGATGATCTTATATTGTGATTAGATAAGTTTTGGTTATGCTTCTTATGCAGAGAGTGCTCTGGCTGCTTTGACTCTGTCTGGAACCATGCTTGGCTTTTATCCAGTTAAAGTTATGCCATTTAAAACGCAAATTGTACCCTTCATCCAAACCTTCTTCCTTAGGGGAGTGTCAATTTATAACTTAAAGTTTGTTCTATTAAGTCAGACAATAAACTCTAATTGACTAATTATTGTTTTCTAAATTTCCATGCTGCTTTGGACTTTTAAAATCTTAGAATGAAGATGAACGTGACATGTGTGCGAGAACTATCTATTGTACCAACATTGATAGCAAGGTTTGTTCTTTCTATTACTCTTCTTCAATGTCATTTGAATACTAAGTTCATTATGTGACTTATATGGCTGCTTTGTCTAGGTTTCTCATGGTGAAGTGAAGCTTTTCTTTAAGTCTAATTGTGGGCAGGTTTGTAAATAATTTTTGTTTTGATTTTTGTAGAATTAAAGAAAAGTGCCTCATATGAAATTTCTTTAACGTCATAATAAAAGGAAAGCTTTTCTTTGATTTTTTTGGGGTGTATATGATTTCCATTAGTAGATTAGACTTTAGTTTACCGCAGGACTCAATTTAGATTGTAATGAACTATTTTTCGATGTAATATGGAAGTTATGGTTAGTTTTGTGGACAAACTTTGTACTTTCGTATTGCAAGTTTGGCCAAACCCTTTGTACATGTAGTATTAAAAATTTTAAAAACCAGACATGTATATAGCCCGAACCTACAAAACTGAAATATATATATATATAACAATTTCATGCACTAATCTACTATCACGAACGACGATCCGTGATATATGTTCAATATATTACAAGGGATCACACCTAATATCATGGATTCCCTCTTAGGTATCCGTGGTATTAGACCCGTAATGAAAAAATAGAACACCCTAATATCTCGGACGTACCAAGAAAATATTCATGATATTAGAGATGTAATATGAAAAATAATAGACCTACATATTTAGTCTGCTAAGATGACAAGCAATGGCACAATTTTGAGATCAGTCCTCTTCGACTACCATGAGCTCCGATTCAAATACACACTACCTTAAAACAAAGAAAAAACATAATTCTATTATGGTTATGAAAATCAATTTTCAATATTAAATACAATTGGAATAAAAATCCAAAAATACTCGATGCTCATATTCCCTTCTGAGATCTCCACTCTTTCAACTTCACTAGTACAAATATAGGGGGTGGAGCACGGTAAGTTGGGTACGGTTTTTGACAAGCGTGCTTATTTTTTTTATTTTAAGCACGGTTTTATATTAAAAGTGTGTTCCCAACCCCAAATTCAACTAAAAGCAACACGCTTTTCCATAAAACCGTTCTCGTTTATTTCTAAAAAAATATTTAGACCGGTTTTCGTGTAAAGCGTGCTTAAAAAAACTTAAAACAAACACGGTTTAATTTTCAAAGTGTGTTCCCAAAACAAGATTTGACTAAAACAAACACGCTTTGCTGTAAAACCGTTCTCGTTTATTTGTAAAAAAATATTTAACCCGATTTTCGTGTAAAGCGTGCTTAAAAAAATTACAACGAACACGGTTTAATTCTCAAAGTGTGTTCCCACGATCAAATTTAACTAAAACGAACACGCTTTTCTATAAAACCGTTCTCATTTATTTCTGAAAACTATTAAGCTCGGTTTTCGTGTGAAGCGTCCTTAAAAATAAATTAAAACGAGCACGGTTTCATTTTACAAGTGTGTTCCCAAAGCCAACTTTAACGAAAATCAACACGCTTTTCTATAGAACCGTTCTCGTTTGTTTCTAAAGGAATAATTAGCTCGGTTTTCATGTAAAGCGTGCTTAAAAAAATTAAAACGAACACGATTTTATAAGAAAAGTGTCTTCCCAAAACCAAATTTAACTAAAGGGAACACTTTTTTCTTTTAAAGTGTCCTCATTTATTTTTATAAATCGTTCTCGAATTTTTATATATATATATATATATATATATATATATATTTAGAGTTTTTTTAGTAATTAGATTAAGTAAATGCACAAAGTTACAACAAAATTCCGTAGCTCGGGTGGCAGGAGTGTAAAGTGGACGAATTCAGTATGAGGGTGCAAGAGGTCTTGGGTTCGACTCTTGGTTCGAGTGCGCAAGAGGTCTTGTGAGAAATATGAAAGAGCACACCTTTTTATTTAAAGCGTGCTTACATAAATATGAAAGAGCACACTTTTCATTTAAAGCGTTCTTATTATTAAGCACGGTTTGGAAAAAAGTGTGCTAAAACCTTTTTTAGCACACTTCAATTGAAGTGTTCTTATAATTGGTCGTATGACAATTTTAAGAACGCTTCAACACAAAAGAGTGCTTAAAATATGGGATCACGGTTAAATAGTAAGTGTGCTTGTTTGGGAGCTCACTCACTATAAGCACAGTACCAGAAGTGTGCTCCCATGCATTAAAAAAGCGTTCTCTGGTCCCCCTTTTTGTACTAGTGCTTCCTTCTTTTGTTTATGGTTTCTACTCTACTCTGCCCCACATTTCGCCCCTTTTGAGCTATCGAACAAAGAGTAGGCGCCAACGTTTTCTTCTAATATGCATATATGACATCGTTTCAACGGCAACGAGCTCCCCATACGCACGTCGAATGCTAGAGCGACTTCGGTAACCTGCTGCTTATAACCTCCCAGGATTGCTACAACTCCACAAATGTGTCTTAGACCGGGGTTGTAGGGTGAGATGGCGATGGAGGAGTTGATGACCTCTTCCTCTCATTCGAAATGATCCTCTTAGAAGTCAATTGAGTTGATGTGTTGAATGTTCTTGTAACGTTTGGTGATGCACATCGCCTTGAAACCGAAGGTGTAGGGGACTTGTGTCTGGAATTAACCGCCCTCGCTCTAGATGAGCATGTCATGGATGCATTGTTCTTAACATGAGGAACCGATGACTGTCTCACACCTCACCCTTCTTTTCTTTTGTGCAATCTTTGTAGAGATCTACATCCATCCATCCACACTAATCAAATTAGAAGACACCTAATGTCTTCTTTTATCATATAGGCTCTTCACATTCTCTTCAACCCTCCACCACCACCAATGGCTGAATCTGACATAAATTTGCAAGGCTGGGAAAGTAAGTTAAGATTTGACATATGAAACAAGCAATCGGAAATAAAGCAAATGGGGAAAGAAATTGGAGACTACAAATTGGAAATTTGGGGGATTAAAAGATTACACAATAAATCTTTGTTGGGACAACTCATGAAGTGTTTGATGAAATGACACTAAGAAGTATTTAATATTTCAAATTTATAATTTGATTTAAAGTACGTTAACTTAAAAAGTTGGATGTATTGAAATTGATTTATAATTTAGACTAATTGGAAAGGTGTGCCATTTTTTTTAAAAAAAAAATAGTTTGGTCTCTTAAAGCTTGTGCACTTAAATATAGGATATTAAATATCATTTTTAATGATTTAATTAGATCTATAGGGTTTATACATTTAAACCTAGGTTATCTTTTTTCTCTAATTGGTTTGTAACTTAGAACAATTTGAGAGATATATTATGGTATGTAACATATAAAATGTTATAGAGGGTCGATGTGCGCGCACTCGGTTTATTATGACAAGAACTATAAGACTTCTTTTCTTTTCTTTTCTTTTAAGTAGGGCGGATATTATAAGAAGTGTGAACGCAACTAATCTACGATTCTTTGTGAAATTCGAATTATCATCATATCGATAGAAGACTTTTCCATGACAACCGAAAACTTCAAATAAGTGCATGTTGAGGAGAATCAGATTTCATACCAGGCTAGATACTTGCCAGACTATGACTATACAAGATTTCACCTCTTTTTTTATAATGCTTTAGCTATACAAGGTTTATACATTTAAACTTAAGGTATCTTCATCAAATTGGTTTATAATTTAAACAAATTTAAGATGTGTAACATGATGTGTAATCGATAAAGTATCATAAAATATTCGAACTCAGTTTTCTTATGCCGAAAACTATAAGGTTTCTTTTCATTGCCTTAAAGTAGGAGAAATGTGGAAAGGACCAATCCATTATACTTTAATTTGAAGTATCGATCGTCTTAAGAAAAGACTTCACCATGATACCCAAATATTTCGAAGAACGACAAGGCAAAAAGCATAAGCAAGATGGTATATTAGTAAAAAAAATTGACGTGTCAAGTATTTTATTTAAAACATCAAACTTGACCAAAAATATTTTGAAAATAAAGTATCGATCGTCTCGATAAAAGACTTCACCATAAAACCGAAGATTTTAAATAACATCATGGTGAGGGGCATGAGCAACAATTCAAATTAAATATACTTATGGTATGAGGGGAACTAAACTGACAAATTTTATATAAAAAAAAAAAAAAGATTCACCCGTACAGGGTACGGGAAAAGTACTGGTTTTATTAACATATTTTCATGTATAAGACGACACACTAGTTTAAAATAGTCCGTCAAAAAAATGAAAAATAACCTCCAAAAATGTTCCGGTGTGATGAATAGAACGTTCAAAGTTCATTGGTCCGGCCCATGGTCATGAGAAATGGGCTTTGGTCCTGAGCTAAACTCAAAATTGTCAACGAACGTCTAATCCCATTTACAAAGTTGTTTATATGGTGTATTATACGAAAAAAATCTTTATTTATATCTATATTTTTTTTTATGACGAGGAACCCACCTTTTGACGATAAACCCCAAACACGTGACCCAGCCGGCAAAAGCCACGTACCAGGTAAACCGGCTTGCGCCGACCGACTCGACCCATTGGTAGGGAGCAAGTATTTATATCTATATCTTTCTCTTTAGTAAAGTTAACTTTTTTGGAGTATTAATACACATTTAAAAGACAAAAAGTCTAATTAATAAAACAATATAAGATTAGTACTATTTCTAAAAAAATGTTTTGGTATAAAAAAATTTAGAAGATAAAAAGTCTAATTAATGAAAATGAGAAAATATTAATGTGAAACTTTAGAATAAACACTAAAAATGCGTAGATTCCGAACTCGAACACTTCACAAGAAATATACAGAAATAGACCAAAACATATGCAAAACTCCTATCTAAATGCAATAAAAACTACATATAATGTCTATATGAAATATGCATTATCAAATAATAATAATAATAGCAACATCATATCTATATAATCTATATAACTATATAAAAGAATATTTTTTACAATAAATGACCATATTGATTTCATGAAGTTCTTACCAATAAATCAAAGGAAATTAAAATATTTTTTAACAAATCATTTTAGAGGTAACATATAAAAGAATCTTTAAATGAAAATACTTTATAAATAATAATTTAATCTAAATATTACGGAGTATAAACTAAAATTAGTCTCGTGTGTAGGACCGACTCACAATCTAAGTTAACTAATACATTACGAGTTTTTTTATAGTAGGCAAACAATAGGAAGGCTTTGCTAAAAACGGAAATCACTTTCTTGATCATCTTGCTGGATGATGTTACAAAGATCCCTATTAAAAAAAAGTGTCGACAAATTACAATTTCCTCTACTTTAAGGGATATAATCCGCTACCTTGTTTGCTTCTCTATAACAATGTCTTAATTGGATATGATCAAAAGAATCTGAGAGTAGGTTGATCTTCTCAACATGACGCATAATTTCCCACTTGACATTACTGCTTTCTTTTATCGCCTTTATAACTTCTAAGTTGTCCCCTTCAATGATGACATTTTGGAATCCTCTGGAGATAGTTTGTTGCATTCCAACACAAATTGCAGAAGCCTCTGTTTGGAGAGATAAACCTTGTCGTGTCTCTCGATAAAAAAAAATATCGATAACCTGACTGTCGGAATCCCTAATGTCTCCCCCCACATGGAACACGCCAATGTAATTAACCGAGTCATCTACATTAATTTTGAGGATAGCTCCTTGTGGTTGGTTCCATTTAGCTTTTCGAATAATTTTTACTTATATTAATCACTTGATATGCCTTTCAATAAATTGAGATGATTTTATATTTTATTCCATTTGTATCACTTTATATGACTTTAAATATTCATATATGATTTTTCATAATGATAATATATAATTTTTTTTTGTTTTTCTTTGTTTTTTTTCTGATTAGGAAAGAATTCGAGGTCAAACAAGCCTAAACCTCGAAGGCCGACAAGTTGGCAGATGGAAAACCGTCAAGAAAAATAAAAAAACAATACAAAGATGGTGCCAGAAACAAGCAAACACACTCAATACAAGCAAAACTAAAGCAACCAGTCCGAAAGGGAAGAGGACGTAGACTAAAGAAAAAAGCCAAGCACTCCACAGAGGCAGCACCGCAGGCCAGCGACACATCATGAGACACTTGTAGGCACTGAAGACGAACCTCCAGGGAAACAACCTTCTAGAAAAAGGAGACGCCTCGATATACACTGCCACGGCCCTAGCCTGTCCCGACTCTGACTGCCAGAACCTCATCACGCGAAAAGAAAGTCTAGTCTCGCCAAAACATAGAGCTACAAATCGTCTGAATCGAAACGCACCAGAAACCCTAGCGGGAAATAGCTAACCCGACCGGGATTTATATATTATATGCATTATTATTGTTTTTAATAAAAAAATTAACAAATTTATTTATTCTAAATGTTTTCGGGTCAGCTTTGGGCCCAAGGCTTTTTCCTTGGGCCCAAAGCACAAGGAAACCGGGTTGCTTGGGCCCGCACCTAGGGAAACCCTCACCAGCAGGGGCAGTAGATCCCACAAAAGAGGAATCAACGATGCGGCAAAGAAGCAGAACCTACGGCAAGAGATTTGGAGGCGGCGGAATAAAGCAGCCGGAGTGGGAAGACAAGATTTAGTGGTGGCGAAAAGGAGCAGAACCCAAGGTGGAAACGGGTAGGCAAATCCGACCAAACTCGAACCACTAGAGCCAAGCTCCAACTGGACTACGCCGCAGAACGCCACCGATGGCAGACCAAGAGGACAACCGGCGATTTCACGGGAGCCGAAGCCCCATAAAACAGTGCTCAAAGCCCCATCGGGAGCACGACGAATCGAAGGTGAAACTCGAAGCCCCAAAACGGAACACAAATTGACAACTTAGGGACGATTGAGATATATATGTACAAATTGGACATGTAAGAACATGGATTTGGGGACACAACACCGAAATCAGAGAGAGCCCCGACCTGATTTTGGATTTCATCAGACACAAAAAAGGTGATCGAAATGGAGATTAGCCACATTCTTCAACACACCAAACAAGGCTTGTCGGTACAACGGTGGTTCTGAGGCGGCCGAAGCCGGGGTGAGGCCGACCGAAGCAGGAGTTGGGCGGCCGAAGCCTGAGTTAAGCGGCCGATGCCGGAGTTGAGCGGCCAAGGCCGAGACTCTCCGAATAGAGGAGATTGGGCTCTCCGAAGAGAGATTTAGGCTCTCTGATGAGAGATTTGGGCTCTCCGAAGAGAGATATAGTCGGAAGTGTTGATCGGAACTCACCTGCGCACCGCCATGGGTGGACGAGAGAGCTACATGAAGCGTTACAAGCTTCCCTGAACTTACAGGGAGGAAAGTTTCTTTCCTCTCTAAACCAGAAAGGTGGATGGGAAGACCATGAAAGAGAATGATAATATATAAGATATCAATTTATGTATTTATAATTTTATGTTTATTATTTATAAGTATAAAAAAATTAACAAAAAGTTGATATTTTACATATAGTTTATATTATCTTACATACATGAATTGTTAAAAGAAATGAAATGGAGAGGGGAAGCCAAATATTAAATTCAATCTAATGTCTACTATTGGCAATGTTCTAAAAGCCGCTAGGCGACTGCTAGATGGTGGGTGGGCTCCTAGCGCCTAGGCGGAGTTAAAACAAAACTTAATTATTTTCTTATATTTTAATGCATAACACATGTCAACAATTCATATAATGTAATAATAATCGATAATATCACTCATAGAATCAAATTTGTGGTGCCTAACTAACACTAAAGTAAATAAACGCAAAAGTACGCGTCCGACTAGCAACCCTAAACCTCCTAAAATCTAAAACCATAGATTCAACTCAATAGCAAATATATCCTGACTTGGGGGATAAAAACCCCTAAGTTGACTAATCACATGCCTAAAAGCTAAAATTGAATAATCGTTAGGCTAGGCACACTAGACGGCGCCTAGGCGGGACTAAGCAGGCCCCGATGGGGTCAGGGCGGCATCTAGGCAGGACTAGGCAATGCCTAGGCGAATTACCGCCTAGAGGCTCGCCTAGGCTTAAAAATTCCCAGGTTCCCTCCCGCCTAGCGCCTAGGCGCCGCCTAATCAGTGCCTAGGCGTGATTTTTAGAACACGCCTATTGGGATTAATTCCAAATATTGAATTCAATGTAATGTCTACTATTAATTTATATGCAAATCTTTATATCTGTATTTATATCTATAACTATATATCTATCTATCTACATTCTCAAAATGGAAGAGTTTCAACCTACGTGTCATCTCCATTTTTTTTAACTAGCTCTTGAAACTAGTCAAATATTTTTTACTTTAATTTTTTCTTCTTCTTTCATTTATCTCTTTAAAACAATAAAAAAAATTCTTTTATTTTAATTTTTCTTCTTCGTTCATTTATCTCATTAAACACATTCTTAATATCAAATTACATTGCTATTATTAATTTTATTATTTTTAGTAACCAATAAGAATAATTTTAAAATGTATATATATATATATATATATATATATATATATATATATATATATATATATATATATACTTTAAATGATATTTTAAAAAAATTATGAAATTGTTTCTAAGATACATTTATGGTAACTTTTATTAATATTTTATAATATTAATTTTTTATATTAGGAAGATTAACTATATTACTGAGTAGTTAAATTTAGGGGCATTTGCAAAAGTAACCCACATATCCGGTCTCCTTTGCAGCCCTATCCACTACCCATAAAAATTGCAAAATCTAACATCCCCCTCAAAACCTCCCGGTTACCTCACCTGTTGCACCCAGTGGAGAGAGAGAGAAGCAGCATGACATTAATTGTCTATCACTGTTACTCATCCAAAGCTCTTTCTCTCTATGTTTCTCTCCACCTTTCTCCATTGAAGAGCTCCATTGAAGAGCTTAATTATTCTTTGATTTCTCCGTCTTCCATTTCTCCATAGGAGCTCGAATTCAGCCTACGCCGCTAGTGTGAATCGCCTCCAGAGCACCGCTTTGATGCCTTCGTCCTTCACCTTCGTTCTGATGGATTTTCTAGGTCCATTCGAGGTGAGTGGAGGCCGGATTTGGAGTAGAAGAGGTAGAATCGAAGTGGAGGAGCCCTCACAGAGACTTGGTGAACGGCTTTGTTTTTTTTTTTTGATGAATGAACAATATATCAACTTTCCACTCTATGGTTTCTTACTGGACACCCTTTGATACTCGACTGGATACCCAATGATTTCCTACTGGACACCATATGATTGTTTCCTGTCTTGCGTGTTGTTCAATGTTTCCCTGGTTCTAGTGTCGCCCTCCCCCCTAAGCCCAGGCGGTAAAAAAGAGAGAGGACATAGGGGATAAGATAGAGACAGAGGGGGGAAGAGTGACGGTAAGGGGGCATTAATATAATTTGAATTAAATCTTAAGTTTCAGAGAAAAACCATCGAAGAAGAGGCAAGTGAGTTGGGGTTTATTTGCAGTTTGACGTGTAAACAGTTAGTTTTAACTAGACACCAAAAGTAAAATGACATGCCACCTATTGGAACCGACTAGACAAGAGTACGTTATCGGAGAAACAAATTCACTATCAACTTCGGATATGAGTAAGTTTGCTTTCGATAAGAGAGAGAAAGAGAGAGAGAG
Organism: Persicaria tinctoria; assembly: GCA_037127255.1. Classification (NCBI taxonomy): domain Eukaryota; kingdom Viridiplantae; phylum Streptophyta; class Magnoliopsida; order Caryophyllales; family Polygonaceae; genus Persicaria; species Persicaria tinctoria. The sequence goes on from JBANSL010000018.1 coordinate 41,245,867, forward strand.
AGAGCAAGAGAAAGTTTGCGGAGGAGAGAGAAACTCTGAAGAGGAGAGAGGACATGAGAGATGGAGAGAAGAGTGAAAAAGAAAAGTAAAGTTGCAGAGTAGAGAGAGATTAGTGAGGATAGGACAGAGAGAGATGGAAGAGTGACAGTGAGAGGGCATTAACATAATTTGAATTAAATCTTAAGTTTCAGATAAAGCCCATCGAAGAAGAAGCAACACTACAAAAAAAAAAACTTTTTAGCAACGGCTATTTACCGTGGCTGAAAGTCCATATGCCGTGGCCAAAGGGTAGTAGCCACGGCTATAGCCACGGCAAACCAGCCGTGGGGAAACCTTGGGTGGCAAAAGAGTCTAGCCACGGCTACAGCCGTGGCTAGAGGCAAAGCCACGGCAAGTTGCCGTTGCTAAATTATTTCTGAAAAATAAAAAAAAACACTACCTTTTAGCCCGGCTTCTTCAGGCCCGGGCTAAAAAGTCCCATATTTTATATAAAAAAATAATACACCACAAATTCTATTCTAAATACATTAGAATAACAGCTGAAAGAATAGTTTTCAATTATATTAAAAAGCATAACAATGTAAATGTAATACTGTACAATTAAGCTATGCTACTAGAGAATGAGATCCTATAAGTTTCATTCAAAATACAAAAGTTTTGTTATGTTCTACTAACTATGCAAAATAATGTAAATATTTGTCATCCTTTAGGCAAATCCCATAAGTCAGCACCTGATTTTTGTCATCCTTTTTAGGCCTTGTTATTGAATTCTTGTGCTGCTTGACCAGCAACCTCTTCACAACTACTTGTTCATTTGGTAAAGCTGCCTACAAAAATGGAGTTGAATAAGCAAAAAAGTAATGAAAAGCCTACTATAAGGCTCCCGAATACAGTGTGAAACTCAATCAAACGTTTCGTTAATATTTCTTTACAAACATGCATAATCTTTATCTGGTCATAATTTAAAACATAGATAAGAAGCAAACAAAGCAGTTAACAAGCTCAAATAATATACTATTAGGAAAGGAATAAATAGCATAGAAGCAACAAAAGCAGATTTCCAAGAGGCAAATCCAACTGAAAAAGATAAGAAATCGAAAGCGATATTTTTGCTTACAATTTGATTTAAATACATATATTGATTTTCAAGGACTAAATAAACTTTTTCAAGATGATACCTAACCTTGATCTTATAGAAGCACAAGATATTTAAAAAAAATATATTAAAACTGAATCTAAACATCATCACTTACAATATCAGTCTTAGTAACCTTGTGACCATGTGCATACCACAAGCAATCTTTCTGTGCTCATTAGCAAAGACCTTTACAAGTTCACCCTCTAATTTGAATAAAAAAGTTGATGATCAAATAAGTTAAGAACAAATTTTATTTGTATATGTATATATGCATTTCATATGAGCATTGAATGAATTAGAGTGGGTATATTAGTGTATTTGTCAAATATCTACCTAAGTATAACTTCATCTTCAAAATAGACCTACAAATGACAGAACACATGAGTATATTTGAATAGGATAGTTTGTACTCCACATTTTTTCAGAAATCTCTTATAATATACTAATAAGTTTTGAGTATTTTAGAGTCGATACCTACAGAGTGTTAGTTCTTCCTTCTCCCTTGACCAAAACATTGATATCCCTCACTCTTGACCTGCAGATTCATAGTCAAATGAGCATGGAAGCAAGAGCTTATAACACTTTCATTAAACCATTCTCAAAATAAACCATCTTAGTAACCTTGGCATGCTTCAATTGATTTGACTTCTAGTTCTTTTTCAGTGACATGAGAATTAGGAAATTGAAACCACATTTCATTAGTCACGGGAAAAAATTAAAGAGGCAGGAACTTATAACACTCTCAAGACATTGACCAAAACAATGGTATCCCTCACTCCTAACGTGCAGATTTATACTTAGATGAGCATGGAAGCAAGAACTTATAACACTCTCATTAAGCCATTCTCAAAAGAAACCATCTTAGTAACTTTGGTATGCTTCAATTGATTTGACTTCTAGTTATTTTTCAGTGAGAATTAGGAAATTAAAAAACCCCTTAATTACAATTGAGTCCATTTGATCACAAAATAAATCTTGTTGAAAGCTCATCAGGAAAAACCTAGGCGTCCAAGCATCACAACTACTGCAAATTTCATGTCAGTCAACCCATGTCCTTCATTTAATTATTCTAATTCTTTGTACCTGAGATGAGAGCACTTCGCTAGAAGATGATTCCTGTATAAACTTCAGAACACTAACTGTTGGCATTGAAGGTTTTCTTTTTGTTTTTTTTTTTCCTAGTAAGGGAGAAAATAGACTATATAACAGCAATGTTAATTATACAAAACCTTCCAAAACTCCACACATTTCCCTGGATCTCTCTAATCTTTAAGGTGATTCTCCTAAAGAAAGTTGTGCTGATAAAACAGGGTGATCAACAAGAACTGCTAAACTGCTGCAACATTGGAGAAAGACATCATATTTAAAAAAATTCCACCATTTTTGCTCTTTACAAACCATGAAGCATTTGTACCTGAGAGGGAATCCCACCAATTTTTCATAAAGCATCAATAGGTAGAGTATCTAATACTCTGACAGGAGCCAAGTCCCCAGTGCCTGCAGGAACAAGAAATATCTCAGAACTCAAAACATAGAAATCAAATCAATATATACCATCCATTTTTCTACTACTCTTGATTTCCGAAAGAAATTCTATCCAAATAACAATCATGCAGTGACTATGAAAGTGAAACCAAGCCTCGTCCTGTTTTATTTTTTCAGGGTTAGTCATTAATATCTGCTACTGCAATCAAAATCAACCATAAAAATCGCCAATTTGAATTTAAAAAAAAAACGAAATCTACCACTCAACCACATAATATAGATACCACAAAAAAAATCGCATCAAAATCAACCATAAAAGAGAAATAGAGAACCTGGCAAGTTGGTTTCTTACATGCCTTTGTCCTGGAAAGTTGGCAACAAGATGTCAGAATAATTAGAGTAAGTTGAACGAGGAAACCTCAACAAAGTGCAGACATTAACCTCTCAAGGAAAGAAGATAACACAAGACACTCCCCAGGTTAAGACAATAGCTCTCAAGAAGATACCTTGCTAGGTAAGCTATAAATTTCACATTGACAGGCTCTGAAAGATCAGAAGGGAGCTGCTCAGCAGGTACATTGATCTCATAGTTCCCACTTGGGAAGCCAAACAAGCAAAGATTTCCTTTCTCTGATGAGAAAATGGAAAAACAAAAATCATAGTTCATAAGTTTCACTTGACAAGATTGCAAAAAGATATCACAGATAGTAAATAAAAAGGGGGATTACTTTTGTAATCTACTCCTTCATGCATCTCACAATAGATAAGATATCTATTAAGAGTCTAATATTATATAGAATTATATAGAATACAATTCTTAATACTATTCTAAAAATGACAGATTAGGTATGTCCAATTTGAATCGATTTCAGTGATATCAATCAATTCGTCGTTACTTCTCAGAGGAAAAGTAATAGGTAGGGATGACAGGATTTGAACCCGTGACATTTTGTACCCAAAACAAACGCGCTACCAAGCTGCGCTACATCCCTTTTAATAGGTTTACAGTGTTATTGTAAATAACACTTTTCTTTTTTTCCACATCATTATTTTTCCTATTTAGCTACAGAACAGAATAGATCTTGCCGGGTTTTTTTCCTATTATATATGATATAATATAAAATTGTATGAGCATTATTTACAATTCCGATATGAGCATTACGTTCATGGAATACGCGGACAATAAACATTAACAACTCTATAGGCCGGCCAAGGTTTCAGACTTGTAAAATTCGACACAAGTAATATTCAGATGGAGTTAGAAGAGGGTGACTTGTAGATCTTGTTAATCTCTGAGGCATATATTTCATCCCCCAAAATTATAATGCATCAATTCAGTGTTAATAACAGAATTACAACTTCACATATCAATAATTATAATAATAAACAATTTATAGAAACAAAACATCGGGTAAATGCAAACCTCAACACCAGAATCAACCTTTCGTTTCTTCCCTTTTGTCACTGCATGAAACAATAAAATTGAGGCATAGTCAAAGGTGTAACTTCTTGGCTGCTAAAAAAAATAGACCAAATGTAACATGTTCTATATGTGTGTGTGTATATAACCCATGGTATTTGTCCATTAACTGGCATCTTGGACCCTCTCCTCCTCGTATAATGTTCCAAGGTTCTTAATGATAAGAGCTGAGAGCAAAAAATTCATTCTACAACACTCGCAAGTTACAAGCTTCAATTGGAACGCTTAATCCCCTAATTAACACAAGAAGAAAAGAATTAAAGCCTGCAACTTAGCCAGTAATAAATTGATTGCTAACTCTATCGAATTTATCATCCCCTTTAACCCGAAGAACCCTAATATCTAAAGAATTTCAATTAGAACATGTTTCAACCCGCAACCACACCGTGAATAGCCCGATTGAATATTGTTGCAGATAGATAGATAGATAGATAGATAGATAGATAGAGAGAGAGAGAGAGAGAGAGAGAGAGAGAGAGAGAGAGAGAGAGAAGCAAAACCCTAATTAGCAAACAAGCAGAAAAATTCAAGATCTAACTATAATATTTTCAGCAAATGAAACCCTACACAAACCGTGAAACCCACTTTCCCCAATTAAACCCTAACCAAACATCCTAAGGGGGTTTCAAGAGATTACCTGAGAATGAAACTTGAAGACCTTGGTGGGGGGTACAGATATGAACGACCAACGCAGAGGGAGTGGGTTGGAGAAGACCGGCGCACACGACTCAAGCTAAGCTCCCCGGCGCCATCAAGGCTTGGCTCCGGCGAGCTTCAATCCGCTACGGCACCGGCCGATCGGAGGGAGAAGATGGAGGTTTTCGCGCCTACACGGGAGAGTGAAATTGCGAAATGTGGTTTTGGATCTGAAGTCATACGGTTCAAAGGGTGGGTTTAGTTTTAACTTTTATTTTCTTTTTTTTTTAACAAAAAGTTAAGTGTTTTGGTGTAGCTTCAGCTACGGGGCCGTGGTAAAGTTGGCACCTCCACTCAATTGTTTGCCACGGCATAAGATCCGTTGCTATTGTATAGCCAAAATCTAAACAACAGCCACGGCAAACCCTTGCCGTTGCTACGCGTGGTGGCTAATATGTTTTTTTTTTGTAGTGCAATATGACGGGGGTTTATTTGCAAGTTGACATGTAAGCAATTAGTTTTAACTGGACACCTAAAGCAACACCACGTGACACATATTGGAATCGACTGAACAAGAGTTATTGGAGAAACAAATTCACCATTGACTTCAGATAGAAAATGGGTAAATTTGCTTCAGATATGAGGGAGACACCTCTTGCATAACCTTTATCGAAAGCAAACTTACCCATTTTCTATCCGAAGTCGATGGTGAATATGTTTCTCCGATAACTCTTGTCCAGTCGATTCCAATATGTGTCATGTCGTTTTGCATTGGATGTCCAGTTAAAACTAAATGCTTTCACGTCAACCTGCAAATAAATCCCCTCTCAATTGCTTCTTCTTCGAAGTGAAAAAACAATAGTAAAGTCGCAGATGAGACAGATCTCTTCTATCTCTCTGTGTCCTATCCTCACCGATCTCTCTCTCTCTACTCTACAACTTTACTTTTTTTTTTACTCCTCTCTCTTCTGTCCTCTCTCAACTGCTCTCTCTCTCTCTCTCTCTCTCTCTCTCTCTCTCTCTCTCTCTCTTCTGCCTTTCTCCTCGATCTGCATATGAGACTTGCTTTCCCATTTCTCTCTCTCTCTCTCGCCAGGTGTCGATCAGTGGAAGGTCAAACCCTCCTCACTTACCTGTTACCGGGGAAATCTTTTACCTCCATATTCGTTTTGGTACAATTTCAAACCGGATTGAGTTAACCTTGTAATAAAACTGGTTTTTTGGGTGATTTTGTGCTATTGCCTCTTAAATTTACGCCTGATGGCCTGAATAGTCTTTCACTATATTTTAATAATTTTTTTAAATGTTGATCATTTTCGCCAAACGACCTATATATGGATTCAATAGCAAACAAATCTGTTTGGTAATATTGCTATCATCTTCCACTCCGCCGATGATGAAGATTCCAACTATCGAATGCCGACAATTATTGCGGGGGCATCCCCATTTGATTTATTTATCATGGTTGAACCGTCAAATAATTTTGTTTTGACTCATATATCACATACTTTAATTTCTCCGCACGTTTGATAATAGTCGACATGTCTTTAAAAGATAAAAATTATAAAAATTAATGTTTTCATATAATTTCATATTTATTATTAATTACTAAATATAAAAAATTATTTGAAATTATTATTTTCCATAGTTTTTAACTTTTTTTAAAGGTACTAAAAGATAAAAGGTTATCTATTGTCAAGTGCTCGAGATAGTTATTTATGCGTAATAAAAATGAACCGATGGAATATATGTAACAAATATATGACATTTATACAGATATATGTTATGTACCTCAGTAGATAAAATTAAAATAACTGCTTTAAAAGGGGAAAAAAACAAATTTTAAAAGCAAATTAAACCCTCCTCCTTATTTTATCTCATTTAATACTATATAATATTAAAATTTAAATTAAAAAAATTTATCATTTGCATATAAAAGGTACTTAGATACAAATTCTCTAACAATGTACTTTATACATAATTTATAACTTCATAAACTCGCATTTTTTTATTTATATATAAAAACATACATATAAAAGTCACAATTTATTTAAATTGGATACCTCTTCATGGCTTATGTTGTTGTTGATTTATGCCCCTTTTCTTTCTTATATTTGTTGGTAATGTTGTATGAGTTTGTGTTTCATCCATCTTATAATAGTTTGGGGATTATCTTTATTTTTATTTTTATGAAGCTAATAATTCGAAACTCTAAATAACACCATCATTTAAAAATTCAAAAGAAAACAACTAACAGTGAAACCTTTTGGCCAAACACCATTCAGGGCTTTCATTTTCATCCAATTTCAACTATCCAAACCTCTAATTGCACCTCATGGAAACTGATTGTCAAACACCTCTATTTTCTTTTTGGAAAACAATGAAATCTTTTGATACCTGATGATAAACACGCCCTTAAAAGTTAAAAAAAAAAACGACTTTAAAAATAAGAACGAACAAAACACAATTTTAAATTTTTTTTTTGCAAACTCACCAAACGAGTACCGAAATTCCCAATTTTGTTTTAATAAAAAAAAAACAAATTGAGTGGGTCCCGTGGGTTGGGTCTATAGCTCCTCCAGCCTTGGAACTAGCAAGTGTGGAGGTCACGTGAGAGCCACTTTTTAAGACCATATTGTTTGATTTGATTATATTATCAGTTATTACCCCCACTCTAATTGAAAAGTTGTACGCGCTTCATTGAATCTTCCTACAGATTCTATAAGGACGTGTGATTAGATTCCTTTTCTCTTCCGTAGAGTTTCGTTTTATTGTGCGTGACACACGAATAATACAAAAATATTTTTATTTTTATTTTATCTAATTTCTTAAATATTACTACATTGATATTTCAAAAATCTATCTCTGTATATTTTTTTTTTAAATCATGTTTTATTTTTTAAAATTATATTATATTTTATAAAATATCAATTTTTTTTAATATATGATTTTTGAAGATAAAATAATACTCCCTTCGTTAAGAAAAACATGTTGTTTTAAGAGTAAAATCTTGTTAAGAAAAAAAATGTCGTTTTAGATATTTTGGTATTCACTTTCCAAAATTACCCTTGTAATAATTAAAGATTTGTTAGTTCTAATTTTCAATAAAGTGGAAAAGTAAAATAATAATTAGGGGAATAAGTATAATTTTGTTTGCTTTTATTTGCTTTTTTTAAAAATGTGCAAATGTCTAAAATAACATATACTAATTAACGGAGGGAGTATAAAAATATTGGTTGAAATATGAATATAATTTTTTTAAGACATAATGAAAGGTAAAATAATCTATGTATATCTAACTATTAAAAGAGAAGCCTTTTTGATGATGTGTTATTCTCTCCTTAAAAGTAGGCTATTCAATCAATTTTTGAAAAAAATTCAAGTAATCCATTATCTTAGCCTAAATTATAATTGTAGTAGTTTTTTTAAAAAAAACAATGGGATTAATTCAAACATTTATATCTAATATAACTATTAAAAGAGAAGCCTTTTTGATGATGTGCCACTCTCTCCTTACAAGTAGGTTATTCAATCCATTTTTAAAAAAAATTTCAATTAATCCATTATCTTAGCCTAAATTATACTTTTAGTAGTTTTTTTTTGAGAAAATTTGTGTTTTTGTACATCTATGAGGTTTTAATTAGGTCATTAACTAATTAAAAAGTTTTTTAGGGCTTATAACCTTTATTGAATGTTTTGTTAGGTTAGAGACTTAGAGACCTCCGCCCTCCTCTCCGCTTCACCTTCCTCCTGGCGATGTTGCTCTGTACCCCGCTCCCTTCCGGCGATTTTCGACCTCCTCTCTCTCAACCTTCGATCTGCCTCTCTCTCTCTCTCTCTCTCTCTCTTCGATCAGCCTCCCTCGCTCTCTATCTCTCATGCTTCCCCTTTCTCGATCCCTCCGTTCATACTCCTCATCAGATCTCACAATTGTTGATGCCGACGAGGAGTCCCAGATGAAAATCCGGCTCCTCCTTATCGTCGATACCATCACATGGCACTTCTAGTTTCCTCCGCTCACCTGCGAGGACGAATCCAGACCCATCCTCCCCTGATTTTTGTTGACAGACAAAGCCAGGCTCAGCCTCCCCGATTTCGATGCCGCTCGCTCCTCCCTTGTAGCTTCAAGCAGGGACGGATCTATGGGGGGGGGGGGGGGGGGGGGGCTCGGGATGGCTGAAGCCCCACGCTGGCCCAAATAAGGGTATGTGTATATTTTATATATCTTTAATTTTATAATATATAAAAGTGAAGTTCAATAATATCACAATGACAAACTGGCTCAGCGGATAGGACACTATGTGGGTTTAATGGGGGAGCAGTGCGTCTCAGGTTCGAATCACCCAGCACCTCCTTTTTCCCCCTTTGTTCTGTTCTGTTTTTTTTTATTTTTATTTTAAAAACACAGATCCCTTTCTTCTCTTCCTTTTAATATTTACCCCCTTTGTTTTGTTTTTTCCTTTTTTCCCCCTTTGTTCTGTTTTTTTTATAAAAAAAAAACCCCCGGATCCCTTTTTCTCCCTTTCTTCTCTTCCTTTTATTTTTTCCCCCTTTGTTTTGTTTTTTGTTTTTTTTAAACACAGATCAATTTGGGGATTTTCAAAACATCAAAAGTTATTTTTCTTTTCTTTCTTTTAATTTGATTGTTTTTATGTTGAATGGATTGAGTGTGAATCAATTTTGATTAGAATTTGTGGAGTTGAGATTTGAGGAATGAGAATCAATTTTGGGATTTTCGATTAGGGTTTGTAATTTATGAGAAATAAATTTGTGCCTTTGTGATTTGTGATTTGAAAATTAAAATTGTGGTTTGTGATTGTGGTAAGAAATAGATTTGTGAATTTGTTGTTTGTTATTCGGAATCGTGGTTTGTAATTGTGGTTGTGAGAATGAATTTGTGAATTTGTTACTTTACTATGAATAACCACCATTAGAATTTTGCACATAATTTCATAGTTGGTAAGTCAGAAATTTATGCTTGTGAGAGCAGTGGTTCTGTATATTTCATAAAATTAGTTTAATTGCTATTGCAGTTTAGCCGTAAAATTTTGAAGTTCAGTGTTACATTACAGTTGGTAATGTAGATTCCTAAATCCGAAAAACAGTATAGTGGCGTTTTTAGTGTCATTCAACAAATAAACAGGACTGAAGGTGGAAAGGGTGTATTTAGGTACAATTTTAGATTCGAACATTTCAAACCATCATTTTTTGGAAAAAAATTTCAGCCCCCCCCTTACAATAATTCCTGGATCCACCACTGGCTTCAAGGTCATGTTCTTCTCCTCCTCTTCTTTGATTAATTGTTTGAATTGCTTAATTGATTCGATAGCTAGGGTTTTGAAATGAAAATTAGGGATTAATTGTTTGCCTTGAGCTTCCATTTCAGTTTTTGTTTGTTTATCTCCTCAATTTGATTTGGCATCAGTAATAATGATTGGTGTTTGAATCAATATTTCTGCTCTTAAGATGTAATTCTCCATATGTGACCTCATATGTGATTTGTGATTCCATATTGCACGTTTTCGATTGCTCTTGTTGATTCTGAATTTTTTAGATGGAATTTGAAACTCCAAATCATATGTTCTCTCTTGTTGTTTATCATCATTGAATTTGAAGCACCATTGCTTCTAAATTTTTTGGGTGGTTGTGTTTTTTATATGATTTGGTACTGTTTTTTGGATTGTTGGTTATGAATTTCTTGCTGAGATTGTAATTTGATTTCTTATTGATGTTGGAGTGCTCTTGTTTCTGATTTTTTCATCATGGAATGACAGTGCATTCTCCACAAGTTGATTCCTACAAAGGATTAAGGAACCCTGCAATTCGATTGCCCACCAAGTGTTCGACGAAAGTCCTGAGTTCCTGGAGAAGGGAATTGAGCTGCTTGATGTATTCCCTACAGAAACTTGGTGTGGTGAGAGTGCAGTGAGCATAAATAAGGAACAAGGAAAAGTGAGATTAACAAAATGGTACTCACCTTATTCACAGAGTGAAAGATCAAAGGTAAGTGTGCAATGCACACTTGATTTGTGACTAAGCTTTTACGATTTATATTTTTGTCACCTTTCTTCACTGAGAATTAAAGATCATGAAGGTTATTAATGCAAGTGCGGGCTGTCACATGAGCACAAAACATTTGCAATTAGCGTTGAAACTTAGGTTATCTTATCATTTGTTTTGGCATCGGAATGTATTTTTCCGTCAGCAGGTAGCTTCAAACCATCCATGTGTATTTAGTGTACACTCTACACTGCTCTGTGGCAAATTTAAAATTCCAGCTTTACATGATTTTCTTTGATGAAGAGGCTTATGGATCAATGGAATGATTTAAGCCTTTATACATTACTTTTCGACTATAAACCATCCTATAAAAATTGTCCCCTATAGTTTGAACTAATTTCTTCATGATGTTTGGTTTTCTTGGTGTATCTGATATTTGTCTTACTGTGTATATCATTGAGATGTAAATCAGAACTTACAAGGGGTGTGATTAGGTTTCATCATGCGTCTGAGCATCTCTTTATGTCATACTTCTACTATACAGGGAAGAATTCGACATTTTCTCCTTCTTACCTTGAACTGATCCCTCTACTGTCAGCTAAAGTTGTCAATTGTTACTTATGAACTTTCATATAATTGATGTTTTAGTGGTATTATCTCGTGATCCTTTATTGTCTTTCTCGCATATGGACGACGTTTATAGTTCATACCAAGCTATATAAATTAGGTGCATTTTTTGTAGGAGTTACAGTTACTAAAATAAGCAATGCATCAAAGGTGATGTTGATTACTGAAGTATGGGGAGTGTTGTGTGGTATAAGTTGGGATGTATCTATCCAAACCCCATGGAAGTTGTGAGTGCCACAGAACCATCTTCTTTGTCCCTTTCAGGTTTCATTTTCAGGGCCTAAAATAAGAGAAAAAAACCACTGCATATTTGAGACTTGAATTGGGGAGAGACAAAGAAAGATGGGGGAAATTTATGTTTCTGTAGAGGGTTAAAGGTCTTAAAAAGGTGGGTCCCCAAGAATCTGGATGAACCAGTGGGTGTGGTTGTTGTCACCTATGATTTTAAAAAAAATGTGGGATTTTAAAAAACAAATTAAATCTCATCCATGTCCCGTCCCACTAAAAATACGCGTGATGGGACGATGGATGGCCTCAATCTCATCCCGTCCCATACCCACTCCAAATATGTCATCACAACATTCTTAATAAAAAAATATTATTGATATACAATCGACTAGATTAAACCATTTAGCAAAGTGACATCGTAGTAAACAAAACATGTTATCAGTAAAAATGTCATCAACAAGCAATGCCATCACAAATGATTGAGTTCAATGATGTGTAATCACAAATGTCATCAATGAATAAAAGTCATCATTAAAAGATGTCATTAATAAAGTTTAATCAAAATTCATGCTTCCTTATCATCAATTGTATAAAACTGTAATAAACATGTCACCCACAAGTGATTGCATCAATGAAATGTAATCACAAACGTGTCATCAATGAATGAAAGTAGAATTGATGAAATTTTATCGATATACAATTGATTAAATTAAAAAAAAAGTGGCATCAAACGATTTGATTAAAAAAGTGACATCAAATAATTACATTAGATAAATGACATCAAAACACTAATTTGAAAAAGTTGCATCACATTAAAGAAAAAAAATGTCATCAAATATCATCAAAAAATTGACATAAAAAAGTGTCATCAATTGTCAACAATAACAAAAAATTGGCATCAATGGTCGACGTGGCATCACAATATACAAAAAATGTCATCAAGGTATGGAAAAAAATGTCATTAAAAAAGTGGCATCAAAAAGCGAAAATAAAATTTAACAAAAAATGGAATCCAAACGGTAAAAAAATGACATCACAAAAATGTCATCAGTTAAAAAAAAATTCCACTTGAGAACATTGACCGGTCAACGGTCAACTGTTTGACCGGTCAATGGTCAAACAGTTGACCATTGACTTTAATACCCCATTTGGGGAATGGGCTACCTAACCTAATTAAACAAGTTTATTGTCTAATTAACTAATTGAATGTTCTAAATAGCCTACCTACCTAAATCACCCTTTTTTTTAAACAATGGGATTAATTCAAACATAAAATTAATAATAAGGAAACATAAAAGTAATATTAGTAATTTGTATCTATATATATCTATATATACTACTTTAATTGCCTTTTTAACCAATGAGTTTAATTCAAAACATTTAATTATCTAAACTTTTACTATTATTTTATAATAATAATTTAATATATATTACTAAGATTTTATTTTTTAAAAATCGCACCATGGCGCGGGAATCATACTAGTTTTGTATTATAACATCTATATCTAACTATTAAAAGAGAAGCATTTTTGATGATGTGTTATTCTCTCTTTAAAAGTAGGCTATTCAATCAATTTTTGAAAAAAATTCAAGTAATCCATTATCTTAGCCTAAATTATAATTGTAGTAGTTTTTTAAAAAAAAAAAACAATGGGATTAATTCAAACATTTATATCTAATCTAACTATTAAAAGAGAAGCCTTTTTGATAATGTGTCACTCTTTCCTTAAAAGTAGGTTATTCAATCAATTTTTTAAAAAAATTTCAATTAATCCATTATCTTAGCCTAAATTATAATTTTAGTAATTTTTTTTTTAAAAAAAAGCAATGGGATTAATTCAAACATAAAAATAATAATAAGGAAACATAAAAGTAATATTAGTAATTTGTATCTATATATATCTATATATACTACTTTAATTGCTTTTTTAACCAATGAGTTTTATTCAAAACATTTAATTATCTAAACTTTTACTATTATTTTATAATAATAATTTAATATATATTACTAACATTTTATTTTTTAAAAATCGCACCAAGGCGCGGGAATTAGACTAGTTTTGTATTATAACAAGTGAAGTCCAAAGTGAAACATGAGTGATGAGATCCTTACTGTTTTCTCCATTGAATTTTCAAGCCCTCTTCTTAATTAATTTTCTTCTTGTTATATAATCATAAATACGTAAATTTATATAAGTGTTGATTACCTCGATATTCAAAATTTTTGGCTTTATTTGGAAAATGTCCACCACCCTCTCCATATTAGCACAATGTCCATCCCTAAAATAAAGTTGCCGAAATTGAGTTTTTTTTTTCGCGAAATTGAGTTTTTTTTTCCACGTTGCTAAAACTGCTGAAACCCCATGTGCCACTCTCTGTTTCAACAATTTTCTTTTTCTGCTTTTTTTTTCGTTTGTTTTTCGCGTTTCCAGAGTTGCTGAAACCCCTGTGCCACCCTCTGTTTCAACAGTTTTTTTTCCGCTTTTTTTTTCATTTTTTTTTCACGTTTCCAGAGTTGTTGAAACCCTTATGCCACCCTCTGTTTCAGTAGTTTTTTTTTCTGTTTTTTTTTTTCGTGTTTTCAGAGTTGCTGAAACCACTATGCCACCCTTTGTTTCAGTAGTTTTTTTTCCGCGTTACTGTTTTTTTTTTCGCGTTATTGTTTTTTTTTCCCGTGTTGCTGAAATTGAGTTTTTGTTTTGTTTATTTTTTCCGCAAAATTGAGTTTTTTTTTTCCCGCGTTGCTGAAACCCCGATTTAAGCACTGTTTATTGATGTTGAAACCAGGGTTTTAGCAACGTTGTTGATGTTGAAACTCCGGTTTCAGCAACGTTGTTGATGCTGAAATGGTTATTACTAACACTGCTAAAAATGTAATACATACAAGCTACTAAAATACTTAAATGTTGAAATACTGAAATGTTGAAGGGCTGAAATTTAAAAACAACAAACACAACCTAATAAAAAATAAATTTCAAAGGCAAAGTTATCGAAGGCAAAGTTCAACATCCTCTTGCAATTCATTATTCATAGGAGCAAAAAACCATTTCGGATCAGTGGTAGTTGGAATCACAAGATCAATTTCAGCACAACACAAAAATCAATTACAAGAAGATATAAAAAATTAGAAGAATCCAAAGAAAGATATCAATTTCAGCACAGCACAAAGTCTCCCATCTTCTTCCATCAACAACTAGTTAACAAAAATGGACAACGATCCGGCACTGATATGAGATCCGGCAAGGGGGAGGCGCGCGGAGGAGGTGAAGTCGCCAGATCTGCACCCGGAGGAGGTGGATCTGAGCGGAAATCAGGCGCGATGATCTCATGTGCCGCGCAGATCCGGCAGAATCAACGCGCGACGGAAACGAGGAGGAAGATCGAGGCGGATTCAAGTCCGGCCGACGAGTTTCATCCCGTGCAGATCTGGCAAAGCCTTGATTCAAGTCCGGCGACGGAAACGGTGGAGAATCGGGAGAAGATTGAGGTGTATATGTGCTCCAGAAGCATGAGGAACATGAGGAATCGGAATCGAAGAGGTCGGAATCCTCCTTTTCATCATCTTCAGCATGAGGAACAGTGGAATCCTCCTTAAATCCGACTATGGAGCGGCAATCGACAGCCACGAGGCCGTGATCCGCCTCAACAACACCCGAATCAAAGGGTTTGTGAAGAACGTCGGCTCCAAGACGACGATTTCCGCATCTCCGTTCTGTTGACAACCAACAAAGCCGAAAGGGAGATCTGAGGGAGGAGGAGAGATCTGATTTAGGTTTGGGATAAGGGCACCGATTTAGATTTAGGAGGGTAATTTTGTCCAGAAAATTTTAGGTGGACAAAACCCCAATTTACCATACTTGGGGGACACTCCCTCAATATGGTCAAAAATTTGCGCCGAAGGCGCAAATTTTCTCATTATATAACTATGAATATGAATGGGTAATTTGCATAAATAAACCTATTATTCGAATTCTTTACATGCATAATCCAATCCAGATTTTTTTTGCTGAAATGTGGATATCCGCTTGACAGGTGCATCCGGTAGCATGTCAGCCAGTGGGGTACAACTGGACTCAATCTCGGTTGCATGTACAATGAGAGATAGAGGGAGGGAGACAACTCTACTCCTGAAAAGTGAAGAACAGTGAGAGATGAGGAGGGAAAAAGTAGTTGTTGCAGTTACAAAAGAGAGAGAGAGAGAGAGAGAGAGAGAGAGAGAGAGGTGAAATAGAAAAGTGCAGGCTGAGAGGAGAGAGAGATCAGTGAGAGTGTCAGTGAGGGGAAAAAATATTCTTTCAACTAAATTATAGGTTTTAGAGAAAATCAATTGAAGAAGGAAGGGTCCGGGGGTTTATTTGAAGGATCATGTGTAAGCAGTAAGTTGAAATTGGACATCCATATTGGATAAACATGTCACAGATTGTATTTCACTGGACAAGATTTTAACTATGAAAAGCATAGCAGTAAGTTATAACTGGACATCCATGTCACAGATTGTATTGGAATCGAATGGAGAAGATTGGCAGTCAAGAGTGACAGTGAGGGGGCATAAACATACTTATAATTAAATGTTAATTTTAAGAGAAAAACCATCGAAGAAGAAGAAAGCGGGGGGAGGCGAATTTGTAGGCCGACGTGTAAGCGCTTAGTTGTAACTTGACAAGTAATGCAAACAACATGACATATATTGAAATCTACGGAACACGATATCTCAGAGACAGATTCACTTGCATTAAACAAATACAACAAAGGATCAAACATTTAAAAGACGGTAGCAGAGAGTAGCAACATAGAATACATTGAAATCAAAATTTACGGTAACAAGAAGCGAAATTGCGGCTGTTTGGTGAATCTGTATCCATCCCAGTCAAACTGTGGGCGCATATTGCGGGCACGATGATCAGTCGTCTCGTCTCTCAGCGGGAAGTTGACCGTGAATTTTCGGTCATTCCCATAACCGGACACAAGAAGGACCCTGCCGGACCAATACCCATCGTTGTCGCGGTAGTCGACACGGTCTTCGGGCATGTAGGCTTCGTATGAAATACGAGGCACCCGAGGACGAATTTGTTGAACCGGGATGACCTCCCTCAGCAGCTCTCTTCTGTTGTTGCGTAGAAGGGTCACATATTCGACCTCATAGTGGCTAGGGTCCAGTTGGCATACAATGGTCGCCTTGTAGAACAACCCAAGCATTCCAGCCTCACCGCCGACAATCTCTACTCTTTGATTTCTTTGGTATGGCGGCGGCGACATTGGTCCTGCATAAATTAACATAAATAAAGTAGTATAATGATACAAGTTGCACAACTGAAATCTTCACGGATGAAATGATCGACAAACCTCCATCGTCCGATTCGTCGGATGATATAACGATGGGGACAGGTTGGGGAGGAAGGCCAGATGAAGAGGCGCGGTGGTGTGACGAGGATGCCATTTCGTTGAAGGGTTGTTGGAGAGGTTGTTAAATGGCAATGGGGATTTAACTTCACCAATTTGTGGGGAGTATGGATGGCGAATGGCTATCATATATAAGTGGGGTGTATGGGAAATATCAAAACTGTTCAGCATGTGACCGTTGAGGAAAAAAAAAGCAGTAGTAAAAGACATTAAATTGCAGTGTTTGTGTTTTGTTGTTGTCTACAATTAGCATGATATTGTTATGGAATATACATGATACGTGTCACTTCTGACATGACAACAATGAAGGGGATTTACTAGTACTGCTTGTCGTTAAACGATACATGACACCCATAAACATCAACTCCCCGGTTAATGATTTCCTACTGGGCATCCAATAGTTTTATACTAGACATATTTTCAAGGGGTTTTCTTAAATGTTTGACCTTCGTATAAAACTGGTTTCCCACTCACACTTAATACTCATAAAATCAAAAGGTCCGCGTAGGAAAATATATAAAAAAAAAATAAAATTCAAACCACTAAATACAATTTGAAACCATATGAAGTTCAAAGCAATGAATACAATTTGACCCAACAAAAAATTCAAAGAGAGAGAGAGACAAAAGGTAGGGGGAAATCTTGCAGAGGAGAAAGAAGGACAGTGTACAAGACAAAAGAGAGAGAGAGAGAGAGAGAGAGAGAGAGAGAGAGGGGGGGGGGGGAGAGTGAGATGAAATTTCGTGTCCTGGCATTTGCGCCCACAACGAATAAGAGGGAGAGGAGGGAGGAGAGGGAGACTATAAACCCATTCAAGCGCTTGGCACCTATTGGGGTTAACTGGACAGACACCAACTTCTTATAGAAAATGAGTAAGTCTTCCTTCTACTTAGGTTATGCGATACATTTCTCCCTAAAATATGTTCATCTCCCTAAATAACTGAATGTCTCCTGTTGTGAGCTGAATTTACCATATTTTACAGTAACTTTAATATCGTTTTCTGCATACTTTGCATACATTTGGGTTAGCTAGTACATAATCTATGAAGTTTATGTTTATTTGCCAAATTATGGAATCTACACCCGTTTCTGTTTAAATTTGCAGAATTCGAGACATTTTACAGCAACTCTAAGGAAGGTCAGAAAAGCTCGGAAAACCAATACAGAAGTCCAAGGTCAAAGAAGCAGCGGAACCAAGAGAATCAAGCTGAGAACCCAGGCTACTCGATCTCGAGTAGGCCCTACTCGATCTAGACGAGCATGTCCGAGCACAGGCCTTGTCGACTAGGAGCCAGACCAACCCAGCTCCGGAGCCCTACTCGATCTCGAGGACCACTAGTCGAGATCGACGACGCCTCAGCGCCACGCCCGGAGTTGACGAGAAGAAGAGCTGGTCGACAAGCCGAGGCCGACAAGAAGGCACTCGCTGCCAGCGACTCGACTCGCTGCAGCGAGCCTCTCGCTGCCGCGGAAATCCCCGCTGCCAGCGGGCGCCACACCCGGAGTCGACAAGCCAAGGACAAGCCGAGGACAACCGAGCAGCATTCGCTGCCAGCGACTCGACTCGCTGCAGCAGACCGCTCGCTGCCGCGGAAAATCTCGCTGCCAGCGGGATGCACCAAGCCGACAGAGAAGTCTACTCGCTCCAGCGGAAGGGGCAACTCGCGGGAGCGGAAGGGAAGACCCAACTCGATGTCGATGAGCCCTTGTCGAGGTCGACGAGACCCGTGAGCCAAGTCCGAGCCATATCGAGCATCAGCTAACCGAGACGACGAACCCGAGGAGCCAGTCGACGACTTTCCTAGTCGACATCGACAAGGCCCTAGTCGACATCGACGACGAATCCAGAAGCTGTTGACGTGGCTTGACGAATCCTACTCGGAGTTGGAGTCCTTGGAAGCCGAGAAGGCCAAAATCTATCCGATTTTATCTACATCTATCATGGAAGAGGGTTTTATCCACTTGAGACAATTTAGATATATTTAGATTTTATTTCTTTATTGCTTTTATTTATCCGTAAGCATTTTAGATATAGTTTTAGATATAGATATAGATATTCTATCCTTGATCAGCAGGGTTAGAAGGCTATAAATAAAGCCCTAGGGGCTGGTTGTTCATATACAATTTCAGAGGTAGAGAAGGAGTTCCACAGAGACAGTTTAGGGGTTCTAAGGTTTTTAGGGTTTTGGCTTTCTGCGAAAGTTGATTGCCGGGATTGTAAAGGCTTTTGAATATAGTTTAATGTAAGTTTCTTTTTATACATCAATGTCTGCGATTGCAATGAGGCGTGAGTAGTCCACCCACTTTTGGGGATGGGGTGAGCCCGACGGTGACCATGTGAGGTGATGTAGTAAAGGTCAGATCTTTTTATGCAATTCGTCTTCTATCCCTATGAGCATGATTCTTTTGCGAGAGTTGAAGGTGATCCTTGTTTGTATTATTGAAGAGAAAGTGATCTTAATGCAACTTGGATTAATTATGTGAAAAAGGGTTAGTAACAATTAGGGTTTATGCGAAAGCCTCTATATGCCTATTTGTTAACAATGAAAGTTGTTTGATGGAAAGCATGATCTTTTATGCCTTTATGTGTTACTTTGCATGGTTATCGTTGTGGTGTTGATACCCTGGCCTTGGAAGTCTTTTATTATATTGATTTATTTCTATCGAAAATCTGAGTTCTGTGTTCGAATTTGCCATTTAAAGTTTCTGTCTTTCTTGTCGATACAGAGGAGAGCCTTGTCGATCTCGAGTAGGACCCTAGTCGACATCGAGTAGAGTCTTGTCTAGGTCGAGTTGAGATTTCTTCTATTGTCGTCGATTTTCAGTTTCTGTTTTATGTCTTTTATTGTTCCTTGTCGATTTCGACTAGGCTTGTCGAGATCGAGTAAAGTTGCTGCCTTGCTTTGTTCTTTACTTTCTTTCGTTATTTTCTGTCTTCGTTTTGTTCATTGCTTTTAGTTGTTATTTTCTGCTTTTATTTCTGTCTTTCTGCTGCTTGTCTGTCAGAATCTGTTGCTACCTAAGAACTGCCGACGTGCTTCCTCGTGGATTCGATCCTGACAACCTTCTACTACAACGGGAGGAAGTCTTGTATTTATTTGCTGAGACAGGGAAGTCAGTCTGAATTTTATTTTATATTTATTTCATAATTGACCATCCTCCTGCAACAACAAAATTGGCGCCGTTGCCGGGGAAGCAATCATTCGCGCCTTAGGTAGTTAGATCTCACTTTTACTTTGAGTTACTTTACAGGTGTATGCGCCGTTCTGGTCTACCACTTGAGTTTGACAGCTTAGATGAACCAAAGCGTTACCTACAGATCCACTCTAAACTCAAAAGGATCATGGCGGCCGCTGAAACACAAGAGCAACTGATTGCCAGGCTTACAAGGGAGCTAGCCGCAAAGGATACCACTATAGCCAATGAAAGGGCAGCGAGGGAACAAGAAGCTGAGCGCGCAAGGCAAGCAGAAGCTGAGCTTGCCCAATATCCAACTACTGCTGAGGATTATATGCATCCAACCCTCGTCGTGCCTGAATCGGCGATTCTTATCCCTGAAAACTCTTTTGAAATTCGCACTCAATTTCTTATAGAGCTTAAAAATAATGCCTTTTTTGGTAGATTTAATGAGTGTCCTCTTGAACATATTACGAACTTTTCTCACATGTGTCGTACTCTTGCTGAAGGTACAACTCTGGAATATGTCAAGATGAAGTCTTTCCGCTGGTCGCTGGCTGGACCTACACTGAAGTGGCTTGAAGGGCTGAAACCAAGATCACTGACAACATGGGCCCAAGTAGAGCAAGAGTTTCTGAACAAATTCTTCCCACCCGCCAAAACAGCACATCTCCGCCAGAAAATCACCGCCTTCAAACAGAAGCAAGGGGAACCGCTGGCAAAAGCATGGGAGCGCTACAAGGAACTTCTGCGATCTTGCCCTACTCATGGACAACCACCCTACGTCATTCAGGAGATCTTCTTCAACTCTCTTGACCAAGTCACTAAGGACAGAATCAACCACTATACTCGCTATGAGTATCTGACAATGCCGCCAAGTGACGCATGGGGTGTGCTAGAGAAGCTCACCAACTACGACAACAAGTATGGGTCTACTGCAACTTATGAAGAGAACCCATACGCCAGGCCAGCACCTTCCATGCCCCTCTATGAGCCTCCTAAGGAAATTGATCCGGATGTAAGGGAACAGTACTACAGAGATCAGAACAAGAAACTCATAAAGCAAGTAAAGTATCTTTCTGTCAACCAGCCTTGCATTGAATGCGGATCGCAGCGGCACACCACTCCTGAGTGCCCACACACTGAGCAAGTCAGGATGACAGAACACCACGAGGAGGTAGCTTACGCAGGGGGTCCCAATCGCTACATAGGGGACCAAAGGTTTCAGCAACCACAATGGAACCAAGGTGTTTCTAGGAACCCCCCGCCCTATAGAGCTCCAGGACATCCGGAAAGAGACCAGAAAAAGGATGATATATAGACAGTCCTGGAGGAAATACGGATGAATCACTCAGAAACTAGGCATTCCTTCAACTCCGTCTACACTCAGATGCAAGGGGTCAACTCTAGGCTTGGGGAGATTGATATATGGCGAAAATCAATTGATACACAGATTGGTCAGCTGGCAGCAAGAATCCCCAGACAGTCGGGTGCGCTCCCTGGGTTTTCAGAACCAAATCCTAAGGGAAAGACTGGGCACATCGCTGCTGTAAAACTCAGAAGCGGACATCAACTGCAAGAGCCAGATGTGGGAAAGCAGCAGAACGACGAAGAACAGCAAGTCGACATCGACAACACTGTAGTTGACATCGAGGAGGGCCTAGTCGACGCAAAGGAGAAACTTCAGAAACCTTCGTCTGCACTAAATAGCAACTCGACAACGCCCAATCTAGTCGAGATCGACAAGGACCTAGTCGATGTCGAGGAGCCCCTAGTCGAAGTCGACAAAGCTGCAGCCCCTCCGACGTCTGTTCCAAATCCAAAAAAGAGGCTGCCTTTCCCCACAAAATCTCCAAAGGACCCGGCAGAAAAGAAATTTCAGCGCTTCATCAAGATGCTTCAGAAACTCAACGTCACCATCCCCTTCACAGAAGCTCTCAATGAAATGCCATCCTATGTCAAGTTCCTAAAGGAGATACTGAGCAAAAAGCGATCAATGGCTGAAATTACAGAGGAATGCAGCCATTTGGACATACTGGAGAAGAGGCCAGATCCAGGTAAGTTTGCTATAACCATTGGATTTGGTCCATACAAAATTAATGCTTTATGTGATCTTGGAGCTAGTGTGAGTATAATGCCTTTAACAATTTGGTCCAAGATTAAGATAGGTGCCCTACCTGTGGATGCTAGACTATATATGGCCAACAACACGGTGGTCATTCCAACAGGCATGGTGGACAATGTGCCAGTACAAGTAGGTAAATTCTTTGTCCCTGCTGATTTCCTAGTTATTGATATGCAAGAAGATCCTGCTTGTCCAATTATTCTAGGGAGACCCTTCTTGGCGACGGTAGATGCCAACATAAGCGTAAGGAAAGAAGTGCTCACCTTCAACATCAGCGATGAGGTAATTGAGTATTCCTTTAATAAAACTGAAAGGCATACAGGTCCAATGGAAGAGGTGAAATCTATCTCAGTTGGCTACATCACCTGCGGAGAACCCAAGGTCAGAAATATGACCCCTGAGGAGCTGGAAAAGAGGGACATGGAGGCCCAGGTGGAGGAAATCATGGCAATCCTAAAGGAGGACGCAGAAAATCCAATCGACACAAATGAAGGTACGTCGTTATGGATTAATTATTTTTCGAATGCCTTGACAGGAACTAAGTATGGGGTCAAGATCGACCAAGACTCCTCGACATCGAGGACCCTAGTCGATCTCGATAAGACACAGAAGCCTCCACCAGCACCAGCGTCATCGAGCAGCAACACAGAAGCTGAAGGCTACTCGACATCGACTAGGCTTGTCGAGATCGACCACCACCAAGCTCCACCAGCTCCTGCTTCCTCGACGCTATAGCCACCAGGAGCAGAACCCTACTCGACATCGATTAGGCCACTCGATGTCGACAAGCCCTCGACTTCACCAACTCCTGCATTCTCGAGCAGCCCACCACCAGAACCTGCGGACTCGTCGAGATCGACTAACCCTAGTCGAGATCGACCAAACACCGTGGTCCCCGATTCCGTCGCTGCAAAGGTAAGCCAAGGTATGGATCTCTCTTCTCCTATTTCCATTAAAGATCTATCTATACATGGGAGAGGTTTGCCTTGGTATGTGTGCTTATGTAGGATATCCAATGATGAGCCCAAGGAATATGAAGTTGGAGACAAGCTCTATGTCTCTAAATCAAAGGATCATTGGTTCCCTAACAAATTCAACAAGAAGCGGATGGGACCTTTCGTGGTGAACAAGATCCATTCTGGAGGACTACAGCTGATGGACAAGAATGGAGTCTTATTTGAGGCCCAGGCTACATGGGCCCTGCAAATGCCACCTTGAGCTAAATGGAAAGTCGGCCTAGCGACTATAAAATCTAGAGCTTGTACATAGACTTTTTGAGACTTTGTTTTTGGTTTGAAACACTTTTAGTTTTGCTATTGTGGGTATATGTCTTCTACACTTTTCAGGTCCATGGATAGAGGCAAGCTATATCAACATTCATACTCAGCCCAGGAGGTGCTTCCATTCGAAATTTATAGGCCCTGCACATCAGTCTAGTAAGTTTCTTTCTTTACCCTTGTTTTTATACAATGAGGACACTGTAATGTTTAAGTATGGGGTGGGGGAAGGGCTTACCTTGTGCATATTTGCCATATTTGCCATTATTTGTGCATATTTAGAATTTATTTCTTTGGATTGCTACATGTCTATTTTGGAATGCATTATTTATCTATGTGCTTATATGCATGATTTCCAAAAGTTTGAAAAATGACCCCCATTGAAAATTTTGAATAATGTCATGGAAGCTTATATTGAACTCGACGATGCAAAATTGGATTCATTAGAGATATAGCATGAAATTGCCTAGTAAAGGGAAGTTATAATGAAGTTCATTATTTCTTGAAAACCATAGAAGGAGGTAAAATTTGAAGTTGCTTTTGACATGTTGCATGATAAGATGATGGAGGACTTTATATTTCCATATAATGCTCATTGCTTGAAATCCTAGCCTTACCTATGCTTATGCATCACAAAAGCCATAATATGCCTTATTTCAATTATTGCTCCACATGATCTAAATATTTGCCATTCTTTACCTTATCTGGGGATTATGTTGAGAATGATGTTACATTATGGAGATGTTATATGGTGTTTGTGATTGTTATCGTATTTGGACTTTGGAAGGAAATTGTTTGAAATATATGGAAAATTTAATGAGTGAAAGAAAATCCAATCACCTCAAGAGATAAAGGTAGATTGACCCTGCTCTCTGAGATAATAGTTTGGAGAGATGGGACACATTGTGAGGAGTCCAAAGCACTAAGTATCCGGGGCCATTCATGACACCCATGTTTGTGACTCGCGAGAAGGCAGTGCTGAGGTCAGAGAGGTAAAAGCATTATTATTGATAAAAGCATTATGAAAGGTGATGAATTTTATGAAAAGGAATGTGGAAATCCAAGTTTGGAAATACTCCATTTCCCCAGATCATTAGCACCAAATTGCAAAAATTGCCCACCTTTAGCCTTTTACCAAATCTACTCCTTATTTGAGCTTAAATTGAAGTCCTCTTGATTATCAATGCTTTGTCACTTATGAATGTTTTTTGCATAACCCTCCTTTTGTGAGTAGATGTTGCTCTTTAAATTGCACATGCATGGATTTGTGACACTAGTACCTTTTCGAGGATGGTAATTGACTGCTGGGTTATATAAGAATGAATCTGATATGTTGAGAGTTTTTGATTTCTTCCCCTGAATGACAAATAAAAGTATTGCTTGAGGACAAGCAAGCTTAAGTATGGGGTGTTTGTTGTGAGCTGAATTTACCATATTTTACAGTAACTTTAATATCGTTTTCTGCATACTTTGCATACATTTGGGTTAGCTAGTACAGAATCTATGTAGTTTATGTTTATTTGCCAAATTATGGAATCTACACCAGTTTCTGTTTAAATTTGCAGAATTCGAGACATTTTACAGCAACTCTAAGGAAGGTCAGAAAAGCTCGGAAAACCAATACAGAAGTCCAAGGTCAAAGAAGCAGCGGAACCAAGAGAATCAAGCTGAGAACCCAGGCTACTCGATCTCGAGTAGGCCCTACTCGATCTAGACGAGCATGTCCGAGCACAGGCCTTGTCGACTAGGAGCCAGACCAACCCAGCTCCGGAGCCCTACTCGATCTCGAGGACCACTAGTCGAGATCGACGACGCCTCAGCGCCACGCCGGGAATTGACGAGAAGAAGAGCTGGTCGACAAGCCGAGGCCGACAAGAAGGCACTCGCTGCAGCGAGCCTCTCGCTGCCGCGGAAATCCCCGCTGCCGGCGGGCGCCACAACCGGAGTCGACAAGCCAAGGACAAGCCGAGGACAACCGAGCAGCATTCGCTACCAGCGACTCGACTCGCTGCAGCGGACTGCTCGCTGCCGCGGAAAATCTCGCTGCCAGCGGGATGCACCAAGCCGACGGAGAAGTCTACTCGCTCCAGCCGAAGGGGCAACTCGCTGGAGCGGAAGGGAAGACCCAACTCGATGTCGACGAGCCCTTGTCGAGGTCGACGAGACCCGTAAGCCAAGTCCGAGCCACATCGAGCATCAGCTAACCGAGACGACGAACCCGAGGAGCCAGTCGACGACTTTCCTAGTCGACATCGACAAGACCCTAGTCGACATCGACGACGAATCCAGAAGCTATTGACGTGGCTTGACGAATCCTACTCGGAGTTGGAGTCCTTGGAAGCCGAGAAGGCCAAAATCTATCCGATTTTATCTACATCTATCATGGAAGAGGGTTTTATCCACTTGAGACAGTTTAGATATATTTAGATTTAATTTCTTTATTGCTTTTATTTATCCGTAAGCATTTTAGATATAGTTTTAGATATAGATATAGATATTCTATCCTTGATCAGCAGGGTTAGAAGGCTATAAATAAAGCCCTAGGGGCTGGTTGTTCATATACAATTTCAGAGGTAGAGAAGGAGTTCCACAGAGACAGTTTAGGGGTTCTAAGGTTTTTAGGGTTTTGGCTTTCTGCGAAAGTTGATTGCCGGGATTGTAAAGGCTTTTGAATATAGTTTAATGCAAGTTTCTTTTTATACATCAATGTCTGCGATTGCAATGAGGCGTGAGTAGTCCACCCACTTCTGGGGCTGGGGTGAGCCCGACGGTGACCATGTGAGGTGATGCAGTAAAGGTCAGATCTTTTTATGCAATTCGTCTTCTATCCCTATGAGCATGATTCTTTTGCGAGAGTTGAAGGTGATCCTTGTTTGTATTATTGAAGCGAAAGTGATCTTAATGCAACTTGGATTAATTATGTGAAAAAGGGTTAGTAACAATTAGGGTTTATGCGAAAGCCTCTATATGCCTATTTGTTAACAATGAAAGTTGTTTGATGGAAAGCATGATCTTTTATGCCTTTATGTGTTACTTTGCATGGTTATCGTTGTGGTGTTGATACCCTGGCCTTGGAAGTCTTTTATTATATTGATTTATTTCTATCGAAAATCTGAGTTCTGTGTTCGAATTTGCCATTTAAAGTTTCTGTCTTTCTTGTCGATACAGAGGAGAGCCTTGTCGATCTCGAGTAGGACCCTAGTCGACATCGAGTAGAGTCTTGTCTAGGTCGAGTTGAGATTTCTCCTATTGTCGTCGATTTTCAGTTTCTGTTTTATGTCTTTTATTGTTCCTTGTCGATTTCGACTAGGCTTGTCGAGATCGAGTAAAGTTGCTGCCTTGCTTTGTTCTTTACTTTCTTTCGTTATATTCTGTCTTCGTTTTGTTCATTGCTTTTAGTTGTTATTTTCTGCTTTTATTTCTGTC
Source organism: Persicaria tinctoria (assembly GCA_037127255.1). Classification (NCBI taxonomy): domain Eukaryota; kingdom Viridiplantae; phylum Streptophyta; class Magnoliopsida; order Caryophyllales; family Polygonaceae; genus Persicaria; species Persicaria tinctoria. Next base: position 41,272,866 of record JBANSL010000018.1, read on the forward strand.
TTTCTGCTGCTTGTCTGTGAGAATCTGTTGCTACCTAAGAACTGTTGACGTGCTTCCTCGTGGATTCGATCCTGACAACCTTCTACTACAACGAGAGGAAGTCTTGTATTTATTTGCTGAGACAGGGAAGTCAGTCTGAATTTTATTTTATATTTATTTCATACTTGACCATCCTCCTGCAACAACATCTCCCCCTCTAACTAATGGAATAAGGGACAAATCGTCCGTGTGTCTCACTGTATTGTTTGGCGGATGGTGGGCTTGTGAAGAGGGCACTTGGGTCGTGAAGGGGTCCAGGAGTCAGAAGGCCGTCCTAGTAGACGGAAGTATTGACTACGTCTCCTTGAAGAAACAACTGATGGCCAAGTTCAATGTCGATGGGAGAAGGAATGACTTCCAGCTCACATATGTAAAGCCGAAGAAGGAAGGGTGCGGACATTTTTCTATTGGGGATGACGAAGACCGACAGACCTTCAAGTTTGTAAACGGTCTTTCCGGAGAACGATCCTAGCCTATCGACCTCCATGTCTCCCTGCTACGCAAGGTTGGCGGAGATTTCACCACTACGGAAGGATGCACAATGAGCCATTCAGTGGGAGGTGGCCACCCTTGACCCAAGAAGATCACCCACAGCCGGAGCCCCGCTTGGCAGGAGATGAAGAAGTGGAATTTTTGGGAGCACAAGGTGTCGATGGACATGGAAGAGGTGTCCAGTTAGAAAACTCGCTTGTCCATTTAGAATATCCACGTGTCAAGTTAGAGCCAAGTGAGGAGTTGAACAACGCAGTCGCATTTGGACATGGGAAGCAGGTAATTTGTGTGAGCAGTGACGTTGAAGATGTAGTCATCCCGTGGGATCAATAGACGGAGCGAGCGGTGAGGGAAGTAGATGAAGCATACCGACGTGGAAAAGGGAAGACCGGAGCATTTCCAACGACTGTGAAAATTGAACCAACAGCGTGGGTGGATGTAGTTGGGAAATTGCAGAAGCGCCGCCGCACCCAGCGGTGGGATAGAAACTTCCAGTTACGACGCCTTTCGCAATTAAGTACATAGCTACCCCATTTTGGTGTGAAGTACCCTGCCATTCTGCTACTTTGTATGGGGGGGGGGGTTCTACTTTGTTCAACGTTGTGTGGGGAGGGGGGTTGTTTAACTGAGTGTCACATGACATTACCCGCTTTTGACATGACATTATCCGCTTTTGCCATGACATTACTCGCATATTGACATGACATATAGTGAACTTGACATCTCATAAATACAAACCAATGAAGACCACAAACCAACAATAACTACAGATCGAATTTTCTAAAACCAACAAACAAAAGTTTAAAATGAAGCAACAACAGTACAAACCAGACAACAACATCGAAGTATAAGCGAACCAACAAGTCTACACAAACCAACAACTATCTAAAACCAACCAACAATGTATATAAAACCAACCAACGTTGTATATGAAATCAATCGGATGGGGGTGTAAGACGTCCGTGAAAGACGGCAACACAAAGGGATTGGCGGTATGCCGCAATGAAGTCATCGTCCAGCCCAAGGAACTTGGTGTCGCCGGTCGCGAGGAGCTGCAGGTAACGGATGGCGTATGGACCACAATCGCCCCTAAATCACGAGAACGAAATATGTTCACCCAACCTGCAACAATTTTTAATAATTGAAGTGAAAATAATGACTTACGATTGTTTGTTTTGGGGAATCCCCTTTACACTTTTGTACGCCAAGGGCTTCGGGACTTTGCCGACCCATTTCACTCGAAGTTCGGGGTGGCTGTTCATCAGAATGGGGAGGAGGTGGGTCACCGGCTTCAGGAGGCTCGCCATATGGCGCTCAGTGACGTGGCTTATGTCGGGATCGTATACGTCCAATGTCCACTCCGTGAAATTGATGTCAAGGGCCACCCAGTGCTCATTCTTCAGATTCCAAGGCACCAAAAACCGATCGATATCGGCCTAACCCGTTGGAAACATCTGCTGCAACCTGTCGTCAAAGTAGTGGGTGAGCGTGTCGTTTCCATTGACCGCGTCAGTGTTCCCATACGTATCCGCCAATTGCTTGTGCAGCAGATACCCCCAAATGAAATCAAGAACGGCAACGCCTTCGTACTTGTCCTTGTCCTTGATGTCCTTCCGCTTCGAACTACGATGTAGGAACCTAACCTCGGATGACACCCAATTGGTCGATGATTGGAGTGCCCCGAAGAACTCCTTGTGCAGTAGGTTGCCTTTGACCGACCGAACAGGCTCACTTCCGTCCTTCATCCATGCAGCGAACGCATCAACACCTTCCCTTGTCACCATGCCTAGCTCCGCGGCATCCACTGGCTTCTTGCCCACACGCGGCTTCTTCGCTGGAGGAGTTACTTCTGCCTGGGACAACGTATCAGGATGTTGAAAGGTGCTCTTTCTTGGCCGTTGGAGGGGCACCTCAGACTCAACCTCAACCTTGGAGGCATCTGGTGCTACCAACTCATCCTACACCTTGCACACCAGGATGCGTTTAACATGACAGTCCATACAATTGACATGACATTAAATTTATCTTAACATGACAGTGACGTGCACATACCTCCATGGCCTTGCCTTTTGCCTTGTCCTTTTTCTCCTTGGTGGGCTTTCTCGCCTCCTTGGCCTTGATCTTGGCCTTGTCCTCCTTGGTGCGCTGTCTCTCCTCCTTGCCGTTGGCCTTGCCATTGTCTTTATCCTTGTCCTTGTCCTTGTCTGATCCATGAATCTATCCACATGACATCTAATTAAATTGACATATACTGATATTTAGCATGACATGCACTGAAATTTACATGACAGACAATACTATTAACATGACAGTGATATTAAATTACATGATGCTTCTGAAATGATACTAGGATAACCTTACCTTATTCGTCAGAACATCCCCTTGATCCTCCGACTCCTTAGTTCCCTTCGCCCTCAGTTCCCTCTTCATGTCTTCAATCGACTCCTCAAGCGTGGCCATCCTCGATCCTAACTCCGCGGTTATACTCCTTGCCATGTCGTCTATCTTTTCCAGTAACCGTGAATCGATCTCTAATATGGTAGCTTGTGTCTGTGTGCCCTCCCCTGATTCTTGCGTTGACCCAGGTGCTCCCTTTGGTTGTTTCGGCCGTGGGGGTTTCACATTTGCGAATGCGAATTCCCTGACAATGTCGTCGAAGAAGTTATCCCGCTTATCGTGAGTGTTTCGAGCATCGCGGTAACCCGTTGGAAACATCTGCTGCAACCTGTCGTCAAAGTAGTGGGTAAGTGTGTCGTTTCCATTGACCGCGTCAGTGTTCCCATACGTATCCGCCAATTGCTTGTGTAGCAGATACCCCCAAATGAAATCAAAAACGGCAACGCCTTCGTACTTGTCCTTGTCCTTGATGTCCTTCCGCTTCGAACTACGATGTAGGAACCTAACCTCGGATGACACCCAATTGGTCGATGATTGGAGTGCCCCGAAGAACTCCTTGTGCAGTAGGTTGCCTTTGACCGACCGAACGGGCTCACTTCCGTCCTTCATCCATGCAGCGAACGCATCAACACCTTCCCTCGTCACCATGCCTAGCTCCGCGGCATCCACTAGCTTCTTGCCCACACGCGACTTCTTCGCTGGAGGAGTTACTTCTGCCTGGGACAACGTATCAGGATGTTGACAGGTGCTCCTTCTTGGCCGTTGGAGGGGCACCTCAGACTCAACCTCAACCTTGGAGGCATCTGGTGCTACCAACTCATCCTACACCTTGCACACCAGGATGCGTTTAACATGACAGTCCATACAATTGACATGACATCAAATTTATCTTAACATGACAGTGACGTGCACATACCTCCATGGCCTTGCCTTTTGCCTTGTCCTTTTTCTCCTTGGTGGGCTTTCTCGCCTCCTTGGCCTTGATCTTGGCCTTGTCCTCCTTGGTGCGTTGTCTCTCCTCCTTGGCGTTGGCCTTGCCATTGTCTTTATCCTTGTCCTTGTCCTTGTCCTTGTCTGATCCATGAATCTATCCACATGACATCTAATTAAATTGACATATACTGATATTTAGCATGACATGCACTGAAATTTACATGACAGACAATACTATTAACATGACAGTGATATTAAATTACATGATGCTTCTGAAATGATACTAGGATAACCTTACCTCATTCGCCAGAACATCCCCTTGATCCTCCGACTCCTTAGTCCCCTTCGCCCTCAGTTCCCTCTTCATGTCTTCAATCGACTCCTCAAGCGTGGCCATCCTCGATCCTAACTCCGCGGTTATACTCCTCGCCATGTCGTCTATCTTTTCCAGTAACCGTGAATCGATCTCTAATATGGTAGCTTGTGTCTGTGTGCCCTCCCCTGATTCTTGCGTTGACCCAGGTGCTCCCTTTGGTTGTTTCGGCCGTGGGGGTTTCACATTTGCGAATGCGAATGCCCTGACAATGTCGTCGAAGAAGTTATCCCGCTTATCGTGAGTGTTTCGAGCATCGCGGTACAAACCGGTAGCTCCCTCCACTTCATCGGGGAGTAGAAGCGGCCTCACAGCTTCAGGGCCATTGAAGTACCCGAGATCCTTAGCCTCTTGCAGTCGGGTTTTGATGACGGCATACTCGAGGTTCGCGTCCCTAAACTCGTATTGCATACACCTCGGGTGCACCTTCTCGTCCATGATGTTCGCGCATTGGACGGCCACTACTTGAGGGAGGGCTTCGTACACCCAGAGCTGCAACCAAAAGGTTTTCCAGTAAAAATGCACTCTTTGTCCAGTAAATAATAAATGTACGCCTAGTAAAAGTTTATAAGACGTCTAGTACAATTTATGTACGAACCTGGAAGGCGAGAGGGAATCCCATCTGGCAGTAGGTCGGGCGTGTATTGAAGCTGCTCTCATTGTGTTGGAGCTTCCATAATCATCCCTGCAGTTTCCCTTCCATAGTTACTAATTCAAAACCTATGCAAATCAAATGTCAAACTTATTCATCTTAATATTGAATGCACCAAATGGTTCCATAATCATCCCTGCAGTTTCCCTTCCACATATCCATCCTAGCATCTTACTTTTAACATGACACAATAACAGTTACACATGACACACAAATGTTCATACATGACAGTCCACTTATTCAATCTATACATCTCCAATTGCACACGAGTTACCCTACTCTTGATGATTTCGATTCGACATAAACGTTCACCCTTTCTAACATTTCCCCTAACCCTAATTCGCCCCATTTCGGCAAAATTCCCCCTAAACTAAACATATCTACAATCATTCGCCCCATTTCGGCCTATTTCCCCCTAAACTGAACATATCTACACTCACCCTGCTCCTGATAAGTTGGATTCAACAAGACAGTTGCCCAATTTCCCCATTCCCAAAAATTCTCTTCTCTCCTAGTCGCGCACACCTCAGGTCCCAAACTTTCCACCCTTTGTTTTTAACTTGACATCGGTTACTTCCTACATGACATGGCGATACTGTCAACCCAATCGACCCATTCTTCCCATTTTCACACAATCAAAACCAATTTACGTTCTTCTAATTGGTTCCTCCCCTATGAATCCAATCAAAACGTAATTAATCGGCATTGTTAGGGTTTACTTACTTGAAAATCGGCCTCTTAGTCTCCTCTCCTGCTCTGTTGTCTTCTTCTTCGGGTTGCCCTCTTCTTCTCCTCTCTTGCTCTGTCGTCTTCTTCCTTCTCTTCTTGTTTTCCTCAGGTTTGCATGCACAACTTTTGTCCCCTCTCTCTTCCTCTTTTGTAAGCCCGTGAGTAAAGTGGCAGTTGGAGTTTACAGTTCTCAAATTAAATTGTATTCCTCTCTCACTCTTCATCTCTCTCTCAACATTAACTTCCCTCACTTCTCTCTTTCTCTCTCTCTCTCTCTCTCTCCACAATAACTCCCCCCCTCTTCCTCTCTCTCTCCACCCCGCTTCCTTTCTCTCTCCACCTTTTCTTTCTCTCTCATCTGTCCCAGTTATTTTCCACCGGAATTTTTACAATTTTTTTTTTTGGGGGGGGGGGGGGTTAACATTTACAATTGTTGTGGATAGTGGGTTAGACTATGAAAGTTGAGCGGGTAGAGGCTTATTTACTACAATTCTCTCAATATGAATATTAGCAACATTTAGCTACCTATATAAGTTTTAGCTCAAACATAATAAATTAATCAGTAGTACGTTGATTTTTTTTTAATCAAAATATTCACTAAAAATAAATATTTACCGCAATATTCACAGGTTGAAAATATTTACGAAAATATTCATTTTCTTGCAGGGTTGTCGGAAAAACGCGGGTTGAAACCGCGTTTTATTCGTGAGTTTAAAATTTTAAAATAGGAGGAAAAGTGGGAAAAAAAAAATTTAACCGAATAAAACGTGGGTTCAAACCGTGTTTTATTCTTTTATTTTTTTAAATGATAAATAACTAAAAAAAGAATAAAAAAGGTAAAGCGCGGATTGAATCCGCGTTTTACCGTGCTTCTCCTGTTCATCCATGGAGGCTGCGCCAGTCCCCCGCTGAAGCCTCCTACGGCGCCTGCATCGGCGGCGCCATCGCTCCTATCCTCCCCACCCACCCTTGCCGTTGCAGCCTCCCTCCCTTTTCCAGATCTTCGGCGCCATTTCCCGACCTCCACCTCCGGTCCCCCGCTTGCCCGGATCCCCATTCCATGACGCCTCCTGCCCACCCTCCCTGAAGCAGCCTCCTTCCCAGCCCACCCTCGCCGTTGCAGCCTCCCTCCCTCTGCCAGATTTCCGACGCCACACCCAGGCCTCCACCACCGGCCCCGCCTTCCCGAATCTCCCCTCCACAACGCCTGCATCAGCGGCTATTCTCCCATCTTCCTCCCCGCCCACCCTACGAGGTTGCCTCTAGGCCCTCTACCCGACCTTCGATCTGGCCCGGCCTCCATGGATGATCGCAGGAAAAGGCACGGTAAAGCGCGGATTGAATCCGCGCTTTACCTTTATTCTTTATTTTTTATTTTTTATCATTTAAAAAAAACAAAAGAATAAAGCGCGGTTTGAACCCGCGTTTTATTCGGTTATTTTTTTCCTACTTTTCCTTCGTTTTTAAAATTTTAAAGTCACGAATAAAGCGCGGTTTCAAGCCGTGTTTTTTCGACAACCCTGCAAAAAATGAATATTTTCGTAAATATTTTCAACCTGTGAATATTGCGATAAATATTTAATTTTTAGTGAATATTTTGAAAAAAAATTCTATTACGTTAGTATATTTTTTATAACTAGAGCAGGGACTAGGGAGTTTAATTTGGGTACGGTTTTGATGGAGAAAAGAGGAGATTGGTCAAGAACAACAAAAACTTTGGTCTAGTTTGAATCCCACCACATAAAGCGATGGAAAGCATGGCTTTAAACTATACATTATTATATATACTACGTACAAAGTTATCACGTAAAGGACTCTCATTAATTTTAACTTGCTTTTCCAGTGATTAAGGGTAAAGGTATATCGACAGGAAATATATACTACTCCGTATATATTAATTATTAATTTGACCAATTAACCGGCCCAATTCATTTGTCTCTTATGTCTTTCCAAGCCTGACCATATAAATGTATGCATCCCTTCAATCTATATAGATTTTGGTGCTCAATCAGTGAACCATATTGTAGCAATTAACTACTTTCACATATGTATTTAATCAGCAACATGCATGTCATGGTCATGGTCTTTTTTTTTCTCTCTTTTTTCTATAAAAAATTGTCATGGTCTTTTTTTTTTTAATACACGGTGAAGATTTGGGATAATCAATCGGAGCTGATCTATTTCCCAAGGATGTCCTCTATATCGGACGAGGTCTTCAATCTCAGGAGAAAGACAGTCTAGTAGCAGATACGATGAAAGACCCAAATGTGCCAAGTAGTCCGTAGCTCGGTTCTCCTCACGGAAAGTGTGAGCGAAGGAGATAGACTGAAAGTCACGACGGAGATCATCAGATATCAGCATCTCAACCTCCCACGAGCACTTCCACGATCCCTTCATGGCATTGATGAACCACCCTCCACTTCGAGATTAAAAAATTCCCGCCTAGATGCTTTCCTCAATCCAGCCAAGAGACTGAGATATTCCGCTTGAACCGCGGACACTTTGCCAGGTCGCTGCGCACCACAGAAAAGGATCACTCCAGCGCTCTCCCATAAAATGAAGCCAGAGGCGGCAGAACCAGATGTCTTTTGTCTGGCCCTCTTCTGGTTTGTTTTCATAATTGTTGTAGTTAGTATGCATGGTTATTGTCATGGTAAACCCTAACCTTGGAAGCTTTTTAGTTATATTGTTTCAAACCCTCTTTAAGCCTGCCTTGTGTGTTTGAAGAACCCAACAAACCCCCCCTGATTTTCTGTTCATCAAACCCCAAATCATCCCCCTTTTCTTCGACCATCTTTGCTGATTTTCTGTTTATGTGCTCGACGTCGACCACTTTTAGTCGGCATTGACTGCTTCTGTGTTGCTTTTGTTCAGTCAACGACTTTTTGTGTCGACTACGCTTGCTGGACTTACTCGATATCGACCCGATCTAGTTGATATCGACCTGCTTGTTTGTGTTTCTGCAGGTTGTGATGAGCTAGAGATCGACTGCCCCACTCGACATCGACCACTTTAGGTCGATATCGAGGACTTCTAGTCGATACAGAGGATGATTATATAGAGACTACTTTGGCTAGCGCTAATACGCTTCCTCGTGGATCGATCCTGATTCCTTTACACGTACTACAACGTGAAAGTCTTGTAATTTATTTGGGTGGACGAGTTGGTTTGCTTGTGATTATATCAATTCCTATTTTATATACATATCAAGTAAACTCCCCTAACAAGTGACCTGAACCCGAGTAGATGGGTTGCCCTTAGACGATCCTGAATAATGAAACCAAAAGTACCTATGTTTGAAGTGGAGAGAGCTCTATCAAAATTTAGCTTATAATAGTTTGAGGGTGATTTAATCCATTTGGTAGCGGGTCGTTTGTTTTTGGGGTTATTGTTGGAATGTTTTTGGGTGCTTGCATCAGTCTGGGTTTGGGATTTGTTCCATATGTATATTTGTTCGTTAGTAGAAGCAGATATGATTCTGGGGTCAAGCTTTATTGTCAAATAGAGCTTTGTTTCTAAAGAACCAGACACATGCACAACCAAATAGCGGCGAATTTGATGAACTGATGTTTACCCAAGTCCTTCCTTATAGTGTTTAACATATCAGAGATGTTTTGTGATTGGAATTGAATTCTTTGAAGTTTAGCCGATAGATTTCGATCGATAATATGCGCAGTTTATGTGGTGATTGGACAGTCTAGAAGTATGTGGGGGCAAATCTTCGAAACAAGAACCGCACAGATGACAGTTTGTTGGAACGCCCAAACCTCAAATAGCGAACTTAACCAACGTCGGGATTCCATTTTTTGATAGACTCCAGATAAAACCCTTAATTTAGGAAGCAGCTCTAGTTGTCATATCCAGTTTAGGTTTGATCAAGAATGTTGTTAAGCGGAGTGAAGCATGTCAATGGTTGTCTTGGTAGAAAACCAACCATTCTTACTCTATTTCTAGTAAAGCCTATCCTGATTGATGTTTTGTGAGATTGGTACGAAGGAGATGGTGTTGATAATATTTTCGTCTAATTGGTCTTTCAGTTCCTCATTGAGTGCAACATTTTATGTTTCTGAATTCGATTTTATTTGTTAAAATTAAAAGGAGAAATAAAATTATTGCATGGATCCATGATATACACGTTTACATACTTATATCGTCCATGATTAAATTAAACCTTTTTTTTTCATAGGTTTTATTTGATGCCATATATTTTGGAACTAGCTTAGCTTGATGGAGGATACTTGGTATAATAAATGTTATCCACGATTAGGGCATCAAAAACCTCAACGATACCGATCGAGCATATATATGATGTATGGCGGCAGTTGGGAGATCGATCATATATTTTATTTGTCCGATTTGAATCAGAATCTAATTCTGATTATGAAGCATCATTTTCATTATTGATTCTGCTTGCAATATGATTTATATACAAGGATTTAATTCTTCTTATATACTCCTTATAATGTTTCGGCCGAAGGCATGATATCCATCAGCAAAGGAACTTTTGAGTTGTGCGTGCACCTAAATCTAATATCCTCGAAGCTTCATCTCTAAACCTTGAATTGGTGTGCATGGGATCGGATCTAAACTCAACTAATTAAAGCTTGCTAGTTGCTACGTGTTGGAACTTGGAAGTACTCTATATACCTCGTGATGTTAACACTTTTAAGGTCATGTTTTGGTTAGGGATTGTACGTGGGGATTGGGGAGATATATTTTAGGAAATAAATCGGGTTGCAGTGGTGTTTGACATGAGATTAAGGAGATTGTCATTAAGGATTAAGGGAATTATTAGACAATCCTGTTTATTGAGATTGGCAAGATTGTGATGGGACATTATTGTATTTTCCCGTTACCGGCCTACCCAACAATAATCATCATTTTGCCAAACACTAATGGTATAAAATAATCTTCATCTTGGCTCCCCAATCCCTATCATCCACAAAAATAATCTTCATTCTAATAATCGCCTTCATCCCTAAAAAACAATCCACTACCAAATATGTGTGTTGAAATAATCTTACCGGTCCATCTAAGGCAAATACATGTATTTTTTGTGTATGGTACCAACAGATATATTAAGGTAAGGATTCGAAATACCCGATACGGATAGAAGATCTTGCACCCATATAGATAGAAGATCTCAAGGGAGCGAGTTTATCGGATCACCATTGATTGTTTATTTTTTTTCTCATGAATAATATTTATTAGTTTATAAATATTATTAAACTCTTTTTTTTATTAGGAAAACATTTGAGGGCTAGATAAACATGGCTCATCGAGAGTTTGTCGGCAGACGGCGAACTGTCAAACATAATAAAAATGTGCAAAACAAACGGTGGAAAGCATACAATTCCAGGCGAACAAGCGAATCTAATCCTAGTACATTGTGGACAACATAGACTAAGAATCGAAGCCAAGTGCCACCAAGAAGTGACACCGCTGGCGAGCTATACATCAGGAGTCCCTACGGGCAGTGAAGACGATTCTCCAATGAAATATCCAAATAACGGAGCTCGACCTCAGCCAGACCCAACTCTAGACGTTGGAACACCAACTAAGAAGATGATCACTAAGACTAACCAGAATCACTGCCGAGATTCCGAGAACCGCCCCAGTACGACACACCTAAAAGCCCTTTCGGGATTCAAGGTATTTATAAAATAATTCAAGGTAAAATGATAGATATAATGAAATAAAATAATCAATCTTAATGACTAAGGATAAAATAATTCAAGGTACAATATTTTTAAAACAGCTCAAGGCCGGTAAAATGATAGATTTTTTAACCACTTAAGATATGAGTTGCACGTACACATAGGTCAACATGTGGATAAAATAGATAAGGTCATTGTCTAATGTTGCTTAAATATATTGGATCATCATTGATTAATGTGTCAAAAAATCCAAGTCAAATTGTACCAAAAATCAATATGTAGACGAACTGCACCAGATAAGATTTCATGTCTCTGTTTCAGTATATTATATAGATAGAAATGCTTTTTTTAAAGTGTTTTAATTTGTTGTTAGAAAAGTTGTGTCTTAGCAAGTTGTTTTGTAGCATTGCAAATTATTAACATTATTAATAATACAACTAGACATGACCAAGGTCACCGGTCGATCCGAACCCACAAAGTCACCACGGGTACAAGTCAACTAGTAGGCGAGTAGCTAGGCGGGTTGGCCTGGTATATATGGGTTTGGGTTCGGGTCGATCCCTCTGAGACCTACTGACCCGAGGGGTCAACCCATACCCAATTTTTTAGTTTTGAAAAAATTGTTTTTAAAAAATAATAATTTTATAATTATTATGTATATTATTCTTAGAATAATTCATATATTCATAATAAAACATAAACTAATATTCAACATGCAATGTGGGGGAAATGACTCTCATTCTTCTCTTTTTATAACTTTGGAAGCTTTTCTTCCATTCCCTCATTTCCATTGTGGGACGTCTCACGTCTAAAATGGAGAGTTAGAATGAGAACGCATGATCGAAGATATATCTCATCATCCCATTCCTCACACTTCACTTAAGCTTTAATTCTTACATTGAAAATGAAGTTTGAGAAAAATATCTTCTCGTATTTTTCTCTCTTACATATCCCAAATTGAAATTGTAGTGGATGAAGGAAATGGTATAGAGATATAAAATATTCACACATTTTTCTTCCACTTTGTATCGAAAGTGGTATGAAGAGAAAACTTCCCATATCAATTTTATTTAATAGTCAATTTAAAAAAAAAAATCATTTTATTTTTTTATAAAAATAAGGTAACCCCGCCAGGTCGACCGGTCGACCCGAGCCCGTCGACCTGTGGCCTCCTGAGTTAGGATTAGGGTTGACTATCCCTGACCCATGACCCGATGGATTGGGCCCGTGGCAACACGTACCTAAATGCAAGCTAGAGAAAGAATAGTCTTTTAATTTAATTGATAAAATTGTTGATTTTTTTAACTAGTGTATTCTTTATATTTTTTAATTTTTAGGAGAGATATCTCTAAGAGCTTGTTTGGTATCAATATCTAGATATCAAGATATCGATATCGGGCGATATCTTTGATATATATCTTGATATCAAGATATCGGTATCAAGGTATCGATATCGAGCGATATCGATATCAAGTGATACCTCCCTAAAAATCAGTATATCAAAATAGGTCAAATTTGATATCTAGATATCAAGTGATATTGATATCGGTCTATTACCAAAAACAGATATCGAATATCACTGGATATCAAGTGATATATTATGGATACCAAACACTAGAAATAAGATATCAGAGTTGATATCCGATATCTGATATCTTACTCTTCTTTGTTGTAGGATTGTTCATAGTATGAATTGACCTGAAAACCAAACCAAAATCAATTTGAAAAACACAACTTCAGTTTAGCTTAAGTACAAGTTGGTTTAGACTACGACCTTGAATTTTCTTAAAATTCAATTTCAAGCCAAAAACTGAACTAAATTTTTTGGTTTCAGCCGAAAAAACCAAATTTCTCCTAACCCATTTTTTTAAAAAAAAAATTTGAATATCACAATGGGTCGAATGGTAGGCGGATGGTTTGCATCTATCACCCAATCCACCAGAAAGAAACCCCATCTAATCCAACCTTTCTCTTGCTTCTACTTTCACCCGCCCTATCCACCCATTATCCAATGTTTTATCGGGTGGATCAAGTGAAAATTCGGATGAACACATCTCATCAAACTCAACTAATTTTTTTTAAAAAAAAATATCAATGATGATCAAAGCTTGAGTGAGTAAACAATTAGCAATGTAAAATTAACTTAATTAAATCAAATAAGTAGGATGCATCATAAATGAGATCAAACCAAACAAAAGATAAGAGGTAGTTTGATGTTTAGTAATTAAAAAAAATACAATGGAGGTTCACTGCTGGTTTTTTGTTGTTATTGATTTTTTTGCAATGAGTCTGATGTTTAGTTTGATGATATTGGTACAAAGTATACACGCAGTGGCGGCCGCGAAAATTGCCGGAGGGGGTCAAAATTTTGCGGGGGGAATTTTTTTTTTCTTAGTATATATAATAAAGAAATTTTCTAAAAATATATTGAATAAAAACCATAAATTATGGTATATTGAAAGAAAACCATAAAGTATGGCATATAAATATGATATTTTATTAAAAAATTTATACCATAATTTATATATATGTGTGTACTTGATTAAGATTTTTTTTTAATATTGAAAGAAAATTATAAATTTTTTAAAGAATTTGTCATTGGTAAATAAAAAAAATGATAGGATTTGAAAAGTATGACAAAAAAACTCATAAATTGTTGTTTAAATATGACACTAATAGTAACATAATGAATTAGTTATGAAAATATTAAAAGGAAAATGTAAAATTTGATTTAAATATGACATTTATAGTAGGAATAAAAAAGAGTGAAAAAGGAGGAAGGAATGAGACTTGAACCCATGACCTCTTGATTATGGTATATTGAAAGAAAACCATAAAGTATGGCATATAAATATGATATTTTATTAAAAAATTTATACAATAATTTAAATATACGTGTGTACTTGATTAAGATTTTTTCTTAATATTGAAAGAAAATTATAAATTTTTTAAAGAATTTGTCATTGGTAAATAAAAAAAATGATAGGATTTGAAAAGTATGACAAAAAACCTCATAAATTGTTGTTTAAATGTAAAATTAATAGTAACATAATGAATTAGTTATGAAAATATTAAAAGGAAAATATAAAATTTGATTTAAATATGACATTTATAGTAGGAATAAAAAATAGTGAAAAAGGAGGAAGGAATGAGACTTGTACTCATGACCTCTTAATTAAGATAAAGTTCCTTCCCTCCTTTTACCAACTAAGTTAGATAAGTTTTGTCTTCTCTTTTACACTTTTTTATATTTTTACCTTATTTTTTAATTTTAAATTTTTTTATATATATAATACTACGAACTTCCGGTTTTACCTTATTTTTTAATTTTAAATTTTTTTATATATATAATACTACGAACTTCCGTCACCGGAGGGTGTCCCCCCCCCCCCCCCCCCCCCCCCCCCCCCGGCCACCACTGTATACACGGACTTTTGGGGCCAAAAAAATAAGGCAATTAGGATTCAGTGTTTTCGCTCCATTCGGGTCTCGAACTGAAAAAAAAACCAAGTAGATCAATGCCTTCACACTAATGCCGACATTTTCAATTGAAGGTCGGGAGTTCGATTCCCCTTTGGCCCACCGTACATTTTTCAATTTTTCTTTTATTATTTTTACCTCATTGTCTCCTTTTAAATCCTGTAAGTTTGCCCTCATTTTTATTTTTTACATTTCCCCTTTCATAACTCATAGGCGGCGATTCCCCTTCTGTCATGAACTTCTTCAAGTAGATCAATGCCTTCACACCAATGCCTTCTGTCACGATTTAAGAAGCATCTATTGTGGAAAAAATTTGAGCCTCCCCTGGGAATATTCCTTTCTCCTCCCCTGGGTGGAGCTATGGTCCTCCCTCCCCGGAAAATTGAGCCATTGGTTTCAGCCCGGATCGTTTAACTTGGTTCGGGTTCTATCCGTTTGAGCAATCCTATTTTGTTGTCGGTTTTTATGCTCTTATATTTTATTTGTGTTTGGGTGTTGCCTACTCATACATGGACTATTGAAAAACACCCTTTCAATATAGTTGGGGTGGGAATATCTTTGTTCTTTTAAACCCTACTTTTCATAATTACATATATTTGCTTCACCTTCATTAAAAATTCAATTTGATACTTTTTCTTGCTCACATACCGGTAAGATTCACATACCACTACTACCAAGTACGAATTAAAATTTTATAGTATATGGAGGATAAGAGGTAGTTTGAGAATCAATCAATTAGGCAGCTCGGAATGATCACTATGATGGTAAATTAGATGCACCATCTTACGTTTCACACGAATGGATCAATTTGTTGACATTCTTGATTTTTGGCCCACGTATATATTCATAAATAAATTAGAGAAAACGCAAAGAATTTTACTTAGCTTGGGATATGATTAATTGTCGTCATTAATTTGTGTCTATCTTGATGATAAAAATCCTATCAGTGTGGCTGAGTGGGTATCTACTTATGGAAATTCCGGTTTATTTTACTCAGATCCGTACGTCTTATAGAGGCCCGTCCCAAACTTCAAACAAGATAGGATTAGAATCAAATTTTTTTTATGAAATATGAGATTATATTGATGATAAAATTATCTATTAAATTTCTATGCTTAAAAATAATGCAAACCAACTCTAAACTCTAAAACTATATATTAACTTAATAGTTCTTAATTAACAATATCAAAAATTAAGTATATTTCTGCCATTTAACATTTAAACATTAACATCTTGCAAATCGAAATAAAAATTAAAAAAGGGAATATAAACAAGATTTATCAGCAAACTAACCTTAAAAAATTAACCTAATATTGAGTAGAATATAAATCATCAACCTAAAATGAAAATTTGATTTATATTGTAAATTGACCTAAAAAATTATCCACTTATTAGCATTGAGTAAGATAATAAAAAAAAAACTATTATATTTTAAACAAATTATGAAAATGGATTAAAAACCACTGATAAAATCACTTATTGAAATGAAATAATTTGGCTAGTCATTGAAGGAGATAATCTTGTGGTTGTTAAGGCTCTTCTGGGTGACTGAAAATGTCCGTGAAACGTCGAACTAATTTTACAACCAAACCTTAAGTTAGATATTTTTTTTATTGGGTAAATTACACATAACCACCCATAAATTATGGTACTTTTCACATAACCACCCATAAAAACTTAAATTACATTTAACCACCCATAAATTACTTATCTTTTCATAAGACCACTCACCCATTAAACCTCTATTTGTTTTGTTTAACAAAATTAAAATACCCTTAATTCAAGCTTATTTGTATTTAATACAATGATTTGTTTTCATAAGACTTCTGATTTGTTAAATAATCCGATTTGTTTTCATAAGACGTGATTCACTATAATAAAAAAAAAATAGTGAATCACGTCCCGCAAAAATTATGCGGGACGGGACGCGGGACGACCCATCCCAATCCCGCAAATCTCGTTCCGTCCCACATATATTATTATAACAATAATAACAATAATAATAATAATAATAATATTAATATTAATATTAATAATAATAATTATAATAATAATAATAATAATAATAATCATCATCATCATCATCTAATATATGTAGTATATACTTATATAATATATTATTTTATACATACTGTAATATACAATATACATAGATTACATATATACACATACAGTGTTTACATCAGATGTATATATGTAAATACAGTAGCATTAGCAGGGTCGGCCTGAGGCCCGTGCGAAAAGTGCAATCGCACAGGGCCTCAAAATTTTGGGGGTCTTGGGGTTATACTGCGGTAGATCAGTTGGTTAAGGCACGTTTTAGCTCTGATAGTGGTTAGGTTCGAATCTCCTCAAGAGCATTCTGAACTCTTTTTTTCCAATAACAATTACAGCATCACTTTTAATTTCCTGTTTCTTTTCTTTTTTTTTTGCTAAATTTCCCTGTTTAATTTCTTTTCTTTTTTTCCTTTCAGCAGCCCCTTTTTTTTTTGGATTAGAACATAAGCCCGTTTCTCATTCTTTTTTTTTTTTTGGTCCGGCTATATACACCCCAAATCATGCACGTCCAATTTTAACCTTGTGATTTGTGGTGTATCTAGCAACACCTTTTTTTTTTCTTGCCATCACAAAACAATGTAGCAATTCATTCCACTAAAAGGGAAAAAAACCCTAAAGTAGGAAAATCAATTCAATTTATTCAACTATTTTTTAAGAAAAAAAAACCTACTATAAGGAAATCAATTCAACTTATTCAACCATTCTTTTGTATCTATGAAAGCATCTCTTTTATTAGTGGATTGGGTGGATTATTTTTTTCCCTTTGAATTAGTTAGAAAAATAAAGGCCTCAACATATATGTTGCATAAGGCCTCAAAATATAACGGAACGGCCCTGAGCATTAGTATGTGTGTATATATATATGTGTGTGTATGTATGTATGTATGTGTGTGTGTATATACATACATACATATATATATATATATATATATATATATATATATATATATATATATATATATATATATATATATATACGGATACTCATAAAATATTAAAAATATTATAGATCTATACGTGTTACGTCTTTAAAAATCGTAAAATATACAGAAAATTTTAAATTTTTTTATAATCTTTTT
The DNA here is from genome assembly GCA_037127255.1 of Persicaria tinctoria. Taxonomy (NCBI): domain Eukaryota; kingdom Viridiplantae; phylum Streptophyta; class Magnoliopsida; order Caryophyllales; family Polygonaceae; genus Persicaria; species Persicaria tinctoria. The sequence goes on from JBANSL010000018.1 coordinate 41,290,755, forward strand.
TATTTGAGGGACAAGTCCCATCCCGTCCCGCAAGGGAAAAGGCCCATGCGGGATTAAGAAAAAAAGAGTAAATCCCGTCCCGCAAAAATTACGTGGGACAGGACCCGGGACGACCTCCGTCCCGCGCCCACCCCTAGGTAAATTAGCTCATATCTTAAATTACAAACCATATCATTTAAAAAATAAGCTAAGTTTATACATATCATTTGACAAATTAGCCAAACATGAATAATTTTATTATAATTTATTCTTTTTTAAAAGGGTAAAAGTAAAACCGGATTATTTAACAAATGAGAAGTCTTATGAAAATAAATCATTGCATTAAATACAAATAAGCTTGAATTAAGGGTATTTTAATTTTTTTAAACAAAACAAATAGAGGTTTAATGGGTGGGTGGTCTTATGAAAAGATAAGTAATTTATGGGTGGTTAAATGTAATTTAAGTTTTTATGGGTGGTTATGTAAAAAGTACCATTATTTATGGGTGGTTATGTGTAATTTACCCTTTTTTATTTTCTAATGTTGTTATTCGTCGTGTTTTCAGTTAATCTAATGTTTTAGCAGATAGAATCGCTTGTTTCGCATACAATATCTTTGTCGACGACTGTTTGGAAATGATCCAGAACTCTAGGTTCTCATCTACAAGGATGCAGTAGCAATAACGACCGAGTCGGTTTGTACTTCGAAAAAAAGAAGTTGGAAAAATGGGCGAAATTGGAAAGAAATAAACTAGCCACGAAGTCCCTCTATTTAAAAAGAAGTTTAAAAAATGAGCAGAAGTGTCATTGAAAGGTTTCAAACTCAGGCTTGTGAGAACTGAGATGGGATAATTCAAGTGGATTTTAATTAATTAATAACTTTTTTATTTGATCATTTATTTGTTTATGTGTAGTTGGCGACGAGGGAGCAATCCACTTAGGCTCTAGACATTTATATTTTGGTTGACAACACCTTTTTCGTTTACCTATTAGATGGGTTTGAATCCCATGAAATTGACTATCAAATTCAAGATGGAGATGGATCCTCTCCTAATATTCACTTTCCTAATATCTTCCTAATTAAATTTTAATCGTTTAATTAAATTAACAGCCAAGATTAAATCTCTAGTTTCAACCCCAAATTGGAGTAGAGCCTCTTTTACCACTTCGGTTTCCTCATGATTTGAAGAATGGTTCGCTCAATTCGGAGAACCCAAAGGGCCGAGTTCGACAAGTAAGGGAGAGAGAAGAGAAGTTGAGTACGACGCCGAAGGTCATCGCCAATTCGTCGTCATCCATAGACGCCAATTAGGAGGACGGTCGATGTCGACGGTTGCAAGAGAGGGACGTCGCCGGAGTGAGGACAAATCTGATGAAACCATGTTGAGAGCAGCAGCACAACAAGCTCAAGGTTACAGCTCAAGCTAGCCCAGCAAGCTCAAGGTCACAGCTCAAGCTCACTCAAGTCTTCAAGGTTACCCGAGTGTCCAAGTGTTGTGTCCGAGTGTATCCGAGTGTGTCCGAGTGTGATGTGTTGTGTTATGCTTTGTATATCACGTGATTCTCACGTGACTTGTTCTCTATTTAAACAATTCGGTTGTAACAGAATTTCCCACTTCTTCTTCTTCAATTCAATTCAAGAACTTTCGGTTGTAATTTCAATGGAGTTTCTCTCCTTTCTCTAAATTCCAGATTTTTTATTCTCAAATTGTGAAATGGTATCAGAGCTTCTGAAGCTCCTCTTTCGATTTCTGGAATTCTCTGATTGTCGATTTTCTGAGACAATCGTCAAATCTTCTTCCGCGCAAAGATCTCATTCTCTGAAATCCGTTTCTTGGTTGAAGAATGGATCCCCAAAACGAAGTGAATCAGCAAAACGAAGCGAATCAACAAAATCTGAATGATGTTCTGTACTTGCATCATTCGGATCACCCAAGCTACAATCTGTCCACTCAACTGCTAAGCGAGACGAATTACAACCATTGGAGCCGAGCTGTGGAGGTTTCTCTGGTCACAAAGAACAAGATGGGACTCGTCGATGGAAGCTTTCCAGTTCCAGATATTGGATCACCACAGTATCCACAGTGGAAGAGGTGCAACGAAATGGTGGTTTCTTGGATTCTTCATTCAGTGGAGAAAGACATCGCCGAATCGTTGATCTACTTCAGAACTGCTCGCGAGATGTGGGAAGAACTGAAGTTGAGGTTTGGCTATCCGAATTGCACACGCTTGTATCAGGTACAAAAGGAATTATTCAATATCTCGCTCTCGTAGACATGCCTGTGTGTTCTTCCTGTGGATCTGAGGTTTGGCTATCCGAATTTCTTCTTATTTTACAAAGTTCAAGAAATCGTGGGACGAATATCTTGATCTCGTAGATATGCATGTGTGTTCTTCCTATGGATCTGTTAACACTGTCTCCAAATTACTTGCTAGCCAGCAAGTTATCCAATTCCTTGTGGGATTACCTGATTCTTATAATGGAGTTCGTACTAACATCTTGTGTATGAAGCCTACTCCAACCATGGGAGAGGTCTATAGAATGCTTCTTGATGAAGAAAGCCAAAGAGGCTTGAACAATGCTGGTTCTGTTAATGAAAATGCTGCAGCTTTCAATGCCTTTCAAAGGAACAATCAGGGTAATCAGTATAGGTCCAATGGTGGTCAGAAACCAGATTCTTGGAACAAAGGTCAAATGGCTAATCAAAATGGCAATCAAAATGGCAATGCAAATGGGAATCGGAATGGAGCAAAGGGCAAAGGCAATTATTTTTGTGATCATTGCAAGGTTCCAGGTCATTCTATTAGCAAATGCTTCAAAATTCATGGATATCCTCCTAACTTCAAAGGGGATAAGGGCAAGAGATTTGCTGCTAATGTGAATATGGATGAGAATAATGAGACTGCTGGTGCACCAGTGCTAACTAAAGGTCAATATGATCAAATATTGGCTTTTCTGAGTAAGCAAAGTACTGGTGAGGACACCAACATGGTAGCAGGTAACAAGTTTTGTTTTCATATTCATGGTAGTATTCATAGTTGGATTATCGACAGTGGGGCAACACATCATATTTGTCCAGATTTGTCAATATTCAGTTCTTATAAAGTGTTTACTATGCCTAGTTTCATTACTATTCCTAATGGACACCAGTCTAAAGTTTGTCATATTGGTTCTATTCAACTGCAAAACAAAGTTATTCTTCATGAGGTTCTACATGTTCCAGAGTTTGCTTATAATCTCTTATCTGTAAGGAAATTGGTTCATGATTTGAATGCTTTTATGATATTCACTCCTTCACATTGTTTGGTCCAGGACCCTTCAATGAACAAGCTACAGGTGCTTGGTCCAGGACCCTTCAATGCTTTTATGATATTCACTCCTTCACATTGTTTGGTCCAGTACTCCTACTTGTAATAAGACACTTAGTGCTAGTGCTGTTTCCCTTGAATTGTGGCATTGTAGACTTGGCCATGTTCCTTTTGATCAACTGTTTCATTTTGATTTTTTGAGAGATCTTACTAGAAACTCAAAGCATCATATATGTCATGTATGTCCTCGTGCAAGACAGCACAAGAATTCCTTTCCTGATAGTTCTATAAAATCTGTTGTGTGTTTTGAATTGTTACATGTGGATATATGGGGACCTTACAAAGTTCCAACTCATAATGGTTTTAGATATTTTTTGACTATTGTTGATGATTTCTCAAGGTCGACTTGGACACATCTTGTTGCTTCTAAGAGTGCTGTGTTGTCTGTTCTTATGACTTTTGTCAAGTTTATTGGTGTTCAGTTCAATGCCAAAGTCAAGATCATAAGATCAGATAATGGTATGGAATTTTGCAGTAAGGAAGCACAGTTTTTTTATGCAGATCAGGGAATTGACCATCAGACATCTTGTGTACATACCCCTCAACAAAATGGAGTTGTTGAGAGGAAGCACAAACATCTTCTGGAAACAGCCAGGGCATTACTTTTTCAATCTAAACTTCCCATCAAGTATTGGGGAGAGTGTTTACTTACTGCTACTCATTTGATAAATCGATTTCCATTATCTTCTATACAGTTCAGAACCCCTTATGATATTCTATTCAACAAAAGTCCTGACTATTCTATGCTAAGAGCCTTTGGTTGTCTTTGTTTTGTCAGTACTTTGAAAGTGGATAAGTCTAAGTTTGATCCAAGGAGTACACCATGTGTATTTGTTGGTTATCCACATGGACAAAAGGGTTACAAAGTTTTAGATTTAAAATCCCATAAGATTTTTATATCTAGGGATGTTAAATTCTATGAAACTCAGTTTCCCTTGCACAAGATCAGTTTTGACACAGGGTTACCTTTACCAAATGTCTTAACTGATCTTCCTGATCACATATTTTTTTTCTAATGCTGAGATAGTTGCAGATGTGCCTCAAGCACCCAATCCTCCATCACCACCTGATTTACCAGTGGTTCACCAGCCACCACCATTTGTGCACTACCAACAACTTAGAAGACCAGTGAGGATTGCAAGACAACCAGCACATCTACAAGATTACATCTGTAATTTTGGTTCTCATTTTGAACAATTTCCTATGTTATCTAGCTTCACTGATTCTTTCATGTGCTTATCTGCTTCTGTTACTAAAACTGACCCTCTCATTGAACCAAAGTCTTTTGCCAAAGCATCTAAAGACCCCAAATGGATTGAAGCTATGAACAAAGAGATTGAAGCTCTTCAGTCCACAAACACTTGGATCTTAACTGATCTTCCTACAGGCAAACATCCCATATGTTGAAAGTGGGTCTACAAAATCAAGCTCAAAGCTGATGGATCCATAGAAAGATATAAGGCACGACTTGTGGCTAAGGGATACACAAGCAGTATGGAATTGACTATGATGAGACATTCTCACCAGTAGTTAAGCTATCCACTGTAACGGTAATTCTATCTGTTGCTTTAAACAGAGGTTGGGATCTATTTCAATTAGATGTCAACAATGCAGAAGTGTATATGACCATGCCTCAAGGTGTTTCAAATCCATCTAACAAGGTTTGTTTATTGAAAAAATCATTATATGGATTGAAACAGGTTGCAAGGCAACGGTTTAGCAAGCTCTATACTACTTTATTAGATTTTGGTTTTGTCCAATCTAAATTTGACCCATCTTTATTTTTATCTCATACTAATGGTCATTTTACCATAGTTGCTGTCTATGTAGATGATATTATTCTTACAGGATCTCATATTGGCCAAATAAATGATCTCAAAAGTCATCTTCACAAGCTTTTCAAGATAAAGGACTTAGGAAAGCTCAACTATTTTCTAGGCATTCAAGTGGTTCACAGTGACAGCTCTCTTATATTGAGCCAAAGGAAGTTTTGCTCAGAGATCATCAAGGAAGCCAATTTAGATGACACCAAGACCTGTGTCACACCTTTACCAATTAATTTTAAGTTACATGCTTCTAATAAATCTGATTTGATTTCTGATCCTACTAGCTATAGAAGTTTAGTTGGAAAATTGAGTTACTTAACCAATACCAGACCAGATATCTCATTTTCTATTCAGGTGTTAAGCCAGTTTCTTCAAGCTCCTGACAACAGCCACTTAGCTGCTCTACATCACCTTATCAGATATGTCAAAGGAACACAACATTATGGAATCAAGTTGACAAAAGGCTCAACAATCAAATTGCAGGCCTTCTCAGATAGTGACTGGGCTTCATGTCCTATATCCAGAAAATCAGTTACAGGATATGTAGTGTTGTATGGAAAGAATCCCATCTTCTGGAAGTCAAAGAAGCAGCCCGCAGTCTCAAGGAGCTCTTCTGAAGCTGAATACAGAGCTATAAGCCAGTCTGCAGCAGAGGTTACTTGGTTGGTCAGTCTCTTGACTGAATTAGGAGAATCTGAATTGAGACTTGTTACCCTCCATTGTGACAACAAATCAACTCTTCAAATTGCTCGGAATCCGGTCTTCCACGAAAGGACAAAGCATATTGAGATAGATTGCCACTTCACTCGTGAAAAGGTCTTGGAAGGCTTACTGCAATTGACTTATTTGCCCACTGAAAATCAGTTGGCAGACGTTCTAACCAAAATTGTTCCAGCAGTGCATCACAAAGAGTTACTTTCCAAACTGGGCATGGATATCAAAGACCATCCTCCAGTTTGAGGGGGGATGTTGAGAGTAGCAGCACAACAAGCTCAAGGTCACAGCTCAAGCTAGCCCAGCAAGCTCAAGGTCACAGCTCAAGCTCACTCAAGTCTTCAAGGTTACCCGAGTGTCCAAGTGTTGTGTCCGAGTGTGTCCGAGTGTGATGTGTTGTGTTATGCTTTGTATATCACGTGATTCCCACGTGACTTGTTCTCTATTTAAACAATTCGGTTGTAACAAAATTTTCCACTTCTTCTTCTTCAATTCAATTCAAGAACTTTCGGTTGTGGTTTCAATGGAGTTTCTCTCCTTTCTCTAAATTCCAGATTTTCGATTCTCAAATTGTGAAAAACCATATACGGAGTATCTCACTTGTTCTTGGACACCATTATTCATGAATTTGCTCAAAAGTAAACTCAAATTTTATACTAATATTTTCACATGATAAATGGAATTATTGATTGAGATTATAGCCCTCTCTATACCACTTGTTCAGAAGCTATCGGTCACAATCCTCGAACAGCGTTGCTCCATCCTTCCTCCTTCCTAGCATCGCCATAACCCACGAGATTCGAACTCTAAAGGACGCTTCCTAGAATCGCCTCCTTTTGGTTGGACGACGAGGACGACGGAGGATGCTGCTAAATGCAACGCGAGAGGAGGCTCTGAATGAGATTAGAGAAGATAGGGAAAGGAGAGTGCGAGAGAAGAACGTCAGGGTAAAGAAAGTAAATTAAGAATAAATCTCGACCATTAATTTAATTGAACGGTTAAGATTTATTCATTAGGAAGATATTAGGAGAAAGGATATTGGGAGAGGATCCGATTCCAAAATGCAATGGGTAGAGTTGGGTTCTACACTCACAAAAGAAGAAATTAAAAGAAAAAAGAAAAAAAAATGGGTGGGGGTGGGGGTGGGGGGTGGGGGTGAAGGAGGGGGCCAAATCTAACCATCGGTTATTTTTTGACGGTTGAGATTTGCCCAACTTCATCTATGGAGTTAATATACAACTCCACCGGATCCAATTCCCTATTGCATATATCAAATAACAAGATAAAACCCAACCTTATGACTCGGAGGAGGTAATCAGCGACAGGAGATGGGGGTGGATCAATTAGAGGGGAGATGAGAGATGATAACGGGGTTAAGAAAGAGGCACAAATACGGCGGCCAGGAGGGGGGAAGAAGCAGTGGAAGCATTCGGTAGAAACAAGAATGAATTAGATGGATAACGCTCCATCCAGACGCCCCCACAGACCTTGCTCCCACAAGAATGAATTAGGACCATAGATAAAAACACATATAGTTAATTAAGGGTCAGATATCTCAAACTCTCCCTCGTATTTATATTTATAGTAGTATAAATTTCAATATACATCTTATAAATAAAATTAACTCGAGACTTTAAATAAAGATTTTTCTGTCAATTCATCTTCCTCTGTATACTGTTGATGGGAAACAAATTAAATTAGTGGCCAAGTAGTGTAACTGTGTAAGTAAAAGTAATTTGGTTGAGTGAATATTTAAGGTGAAATGATTTGGTAGATTTTGTCATGACATATAACGCAATTCCCACTAGGGGTTGGTGTTGTCTGACCATATATCCATATGATGACATATATAGTGTGTGTGTTTCATGACAACATCAAACTTAATTAGGCCGGACATTAATGGGCCAATAACTTCAATACACACCATCCCACTATCATTTGCTCATTAATTTGCTATATGTGTTCCTATATACACCACAAATTCACATATTAACAACGCTAAACAACTTTGAAAGCTACGTTGTAGCATTAATGACACTAAAATATCGGATCCGATGTTGCAATGTGTCGTATGCAACATCGTGAATTTGAGGATCGATAGGATGGGGTGGGTCGGTCACTTTACAACGTTTCATTGGACGTTGTAAAGCGGGCCTGGTTGGACCACATAGCAACGTTGCATTTGACGTTGTAAAAACGTCAGATCCAACGTTGTGATATAGAAATATACCGAAAAATGTGACGTTATTTGACAGTTCTTACTTTCATACATACAAATTTTTTTTTTAGTACAATCATTCGTATATTTGAACTATATCAAATATAGAATTGTGAAAAAAGATTAATAAAAACAAAGGTAATTGCGTAATTAAACTTATAAAACATAATATGTGAAATAAGATATAATATGGATGTTTTTACAATAGATGCTACAATTTCATTTCACAACGTCTAATATAATCGGGCAACGATAACTAAACATCATGCCATGACTCCTAAACATGGTGTAGGGGACGACCTTCCTAAACCCTCAATGGTCTAAATCTATCAAATTGGTCTTGGAAACGAGTATCCCATCCGTTGACGCTCGGGTGATGGTATACCGTCCATTCATGCGTTGGAGGAGCTAAATGAGCTTAGGGATGTAACTATTGTTGCATGAGGATGATCAAGTATGAAATATAAATAAAATATAAACCAAACTGACTCTCTGTCTCAGCAAATAAATAGAAGACTTCCTCCCGTTGTAGTAGAAGGTAGTCATGATCGATCCACGAGGAAGCGTGTCAGCGCCCACCTTTTCAGTTCCAAATCTTAGCGAAATCGACCAGAGGCGTACTCGACTTCGAGTAAGGTACTCGACTTCGACTAGGCTGTCAACTAAAAACAGAAACAGAAACAAATTAGACAACGAAAACCAACAGAAAGTACTCGACCTCGATTGATCCTACTCGACGTCGACCAAGTCGTACTCGACGTCGACCACGCTTTGTCGATTTCGAGTGAAAACAGAAACGAAAACCGAAACTTTAAATTGCATAAAACTGAAAGTAAACACGAAATTTGTAATAAAAAAATGAATAAACTAAAACACTTCCAAGATCAGGGTTTCAACACCATAACGATAACCATGTAAAGTAACACATAAAGGCATAAGAGATCATGCTTTTCATCAAATAACTTTCGTTATTAACAAATAGGAATATAGAGGCTTTCGCATAAACCCAAATTGTTACTAACCCTTTTTCACATAATTAATCCAAGTTGTATTAAGATCGCTTTCGCTTCAATAACACAAACAAGGATCACCTTCAACTTTCGCAAAAGAATCATGCTCGTAGGGATAGAAGACGAATTGCATAAAAAGCTCAAACCTTTACCGCATCACCTCACATGGCTACCGTCGGGTTCACCCCGACCCTAGAAGTTGGGTGAGTACTCGCTCTTCATCATGAATAGACTCATCAATAATAAAAGGAAATAACTTTGCATTAATAAAATAAAAGAAAGCTTACAACCGAACAAGTCAAATCTGCTCTCGCCTCTCCACCTTGCTCTCGCCACAAGCTCTCTCTCTCTCTCTCTCTCTCTCTCTCTCTCTCTGACTTGAATTGGAATAATATTTGAATGCATAAAACTCAGCCCCTAAGGCTCTATTTATAGGCTTCATTCCCTAAATAATTAGTAAAGAAACTCTATCTATATCTATATCTATATATCTAAATACTTAAAGATTAAAATTGGAAATAAAGGAAATATATCTAAAAGGAAACTATGACTATTATGGATAAATCCTTCTTGACTTGATAGATCTTGATGTGGATGGATAGAATTCCACATATCTTCTCTTGCAAGCAATTCTATCTTCTCGGCATAACTCGATCTTGGACTCGAATTCGGCCACTGGATCGTACTCGACTTCAACTAGAGTTAGTCGACGTCGACTAGAACTTTTCCTCCTGGGTTGCACTCGAGCTCGGACACCTTCTGGACTCGACATGTGTACTCGACTTCGAGTAGGTGTACTCGACGTTGAGTAGCTCTGTGCTCTCGAGTGGCTCTTCTCGACTCCGGGTGAACTTCTGGCTCCTGGTGTACTCGACTTCGACTAGACGTGGTCGACGTTGAGTAAATCTGTCAGCTTTCAGCATTCTGTTCCGTTCTTGAAACGCACTTTCCCGTGTCCTCGTCCGTCAGATTGATGCATATGACCATGAGTTGGAAAGCTCTTTTCGAGGGCTACAACTTTAATGAAAACTTCAGAACTTGATTCAGAACGATGAAAGGCGAAAAGTGGGCTCTTAATGACTCTTCTTTAAGCTCCAATATGCGTTCGATTTTTGCGAAATATAACAAAAACTTGTTTAGACCTCCATAATTGGAAAATAAACATAAACTACACAAATTTTGTACTATTCTAACCCAAATGTATGAAATGCATACATAAATCGATATAAAAGTAGATGTAAAACATGACGAATTAGGCTCACAACAATAACCATATCTGCAATTAAATATAGTAGAATGTTAATTTTCGGAATTTATGGAGGAAATGCAGTTGAAGCGAGAGTAATACACCGTTGCAAAATAATCTTGGTTTCCGATGCAGGCCAACCCTAGTATGGCCTCATGAGGGGCGTCATTTGGTTGTTCGGTGTACATAGGGGAGGCATGTGAACGACATGTGCCAAGATAAGACCACGAGGGTCACCTTGTAGACGGTTGCGAACACAAAACCCATAATCGACAGCTCGATCTAGTATTTTCAGTCACCTCCCACTATGCCAGAGTAACTATACAGGTCGACAAACTCTCTCAAATACCCTCTCATGGAACAACCAGTGTAAAGTTGATGATTCTGTTCCAAATGGTTGCACAATAACCCTTTCATATCTGCGAACCGTGCGTCCCTTGGTCGTAACATCAGTTGTGTCAAAGTCCGACATCCGCAGTGACCATCTCTTACGATGTTCATGGCTGCTGCAATGTGCCTGAACATAAAAGGGTCCACATTGTTGTGACCCCAGCTAAAACCCCAGTATTGTACGTCAGACGGAGGTCGGGACAATCGGTCCCTACCACGGCGACCTCCTCTGGCTTCCTCCTTTTCAAAATTTGCCCGATATTACTCATATCGTAAGGGATTCGTTCTACAAGGGTTCCTCCTCCCTCTAGGTCTGCCCTTTGAACGTATGGTACCATGCGCGCGTAGGTGGGTGCAAATCAGAGTCACATGCTTCATTGAAGGCAATGCACAACGATGAGAGTCAAAAAGAGAGAGAATGTGGGAGGCGGAAACAAAAGAATATATATATATATATATATATATATATATATATATATATATATATATATATATATATATATATATATATATATATATATATATATATATATATACAGAGAGAGAGAGAGAGATTAGTGAGGATAAGACAGAGAGAGATGGAAGAGTGACGGTGAGAGGACATTAATATAATTTGAATTAAATCTTAAGTTTCAGATAAAAACCATCGAAGAAAAAGCAATTGGGAGGGGTTTATTTGAAGGTTGACGTGTAAGCAATTAGTTTTAACTGGACACCCAAAGAAAAACGACATGACACATATTGGAATCGACTGACAAGAGTTATCGGAGAAACAGATTCACCATCGACTTCGGATAGAAAATGGGAAAGTCTGCTTTCGATAAAGGTTATGCAAGAGGTGTCTCCCTCAAATCTAAAACAAACTTACCAATTTTCTATCTGAAGTCGATGGGGAATCTGTTTCTCCGATAACTCTTGTTCAATCGGTTCCAATATGTGGCATGTCGTTTTGCTTTGAGTGTCCAGTTAAAACTAACTGCTTACACGTCGAACTGAAAATAAACCCCAGCCCACTTGCTTCTTCTTCGATGGTTTTTTTCTGAAACTTAAGATTTAATTCAAATTATATTAACGTCCCCTTACCGTCACTCTTCCCCCCTCAATCTTTGTCTTTGTCTTATCCTCTCTATCCTCTCTCCTCTTCGACTTTACTTTTGCTTTTTCACCTCTCTCTCTCTCTCTCCTCATTTAATGCATCGGTTCCCCTTTCTTTTTTTATCGCCTGGGCATAGGGGGGAGGGCAACACTAGAACCAGGGAACATTGAACAACACATAAGACAGAAAACAACCATAGGGTGTCCAGTAGGAAATCATTGGGTATCTAGTTGAGTACCAAAGGGTGTTTAGTAAGAAACCATGTATAGAGTGGAAAGTTGATATATTGTTCATTCATCAATAAAAAATAACAAAGTAGTTCACCAAGCCTCTACGAGGGCTCCTCCACTTTGATTCCACCCCCTCTACTCCAAATCCGGCCTCCACTCGCCTCGAATTGACCTGGAAAAGCCATCAGAACGAAGGTGAAGGACAAAGGCACCAAAGTGGTGCTCAGGTGGCGATTCACACTAGCGGGTAAGCGACGCAGGCCGAATTCGAGCTCCCATAGAGATCCCGTCACCCTCGAAGACAGAGAGATAGAAGAAAGAGAAATCAAAGAATAAATAAGCTCTCAATAGATGGAGGTGGAGTTAATATATGTTTTGTGCAGGCACGTAACCAGGGGCGGGCTGACATCTGCTCTAGCCCGCCCCATTTAAAAAAAAAAATTAAAATATAGGCAAAAAAATAAGGAAAAATTAAAAAAAAATTATGTATTTTTTATTAAAATAAAAGTTTTGTTAATAAAAAATTATGAATATATAAAAAAAAACTAATTTATTCAGCCCACCCAAATTTTATTTTCTGGTTTTGTGTCTGGTTTTGTGTTTATAATAATTTACCATATGATTATTATTTTATAGTATTATAATATTAAAACATGATATATATTGATATATATATATATATATATATATATATATATATATATATATATATATATATATATATATATATATATATATATATATAATCGTATAAAATATTTTATAAAATTCGTAGATATATAATATACTTCACCTAATCTGCCTAAAAGAGATCGACAAGATGAGGATATATATCAAATGGAAATTTCGCCAGGTACCCTCAAAGTATTGCGTTTTTCGTGAGGTATACAACTCTTTTGCATATTTCGCGTGGTGCCCCTGACATTTGTATATATTTCGTCTCGTGCCCCTCCACGATTAAGTTTAACTGATGCTCCAAGCTCCGTCTGTTTTAATTAAAAAAAACGAAAAAGAAAGAAAGAAAGACGATTGAAGCGATGAAGGAGACACAAAGAAGAGGAGGAGAAGGCAACCGGCGATTTTCACATGGTACTCAACGCCGCTAGCGCCGGAGGGATAGACTAGAGGAGGGACGACGACGACGACTGTGAGCTCTTGATTGCCTTGGTAACAGAGACGATTCTTTCACATGAGAGAGAGAGAGAGAGAGTCCGTCGATTTTTGTGTGGCCCTCGAATCTGCCAGCGCCAGTGGAACAAACGAGAGGAGTAACGACACCGACGACTACGAGTTTTTAACTACTGGTGTCAAGGTAACAAGCGACTGAGAGAAGGAGAGAAAGAGAAAATTCGATCCGAGACCGACGACACAAGGAAGGAGAGGAGACATCGGAGTTTGGCGACACAGAGCAGCGCCAACCGGTCTTCGGTGCGGAAAAGGTAAGTCACTATTGAAAATTCCTGAAATTTTGTGTTTCGAATTAGGATTTTCAGTTTGAGTTATAAATTTGAGTGTGGAGTTTAGATAGATGTGGACTGGAATCTAGATAGATTTGAATTCGAGTTTGAGTTTGTAAATTTGGGGATAAGGGTTTCAGTTACAGTGAATTCGAGTTTGGAATTCTTTGAGTTACTAATGTTTAAAGTTGTATTGAGGCATCACAGCTGTTGAAGCTAAGATGGCATAAAAGATCTCATGAGTCCTACCTGTAAGCTGATTGCATTAGATGGGTTGAGTTTTCCTGGTCAATTTTTGCTCAATTCCAATACAAGATCTCTGTGCCGCATTTGAGTAACAACAACTTTTCTGGAGAGCTACTTTTGTCAATGCGAAATTGCACTCATTTGACCATCTTGGAGTTTGCAAGTAACAAATTTACAGGAGTTGTACCATTTTGGATTGGAGAAAGCATGACATACTTGATTGCTCATTTTATTTTGGATTGGAGAAAGCATGACATACTTGATTGCTCATTTTGTAGAAGAGAAAGAAACACACAGTATATTAACTCATTGTTTTGTTAAACTAATTTGATTTTTGAGTACTCTTAATGGTTAGGATTTCATTGAAGCTGGAACAAGCACCAAATGAATTGAGAATACCTGCACACAACATTTTATAAAGCCTATTAGCTCGGCTGGTCGAGCGATGTGTTTATACACATAAATGTGGGTTCGACTCCCACATAGGCTAAAGTGGAATAAGGATTGAAAGGTTAAATCCGAATAGCCTTCCGTCTATTAGTTTCTATCATAAGCTATTTTACAATGCATCTTGTTTCTGTCATACTTCAATGTGTTTATTGCCTTATATCTCAAACATAGAAAAATGATAATCAGAGAGAATTGGATGTGGTAATCAACAAGTAATCTATTTGCATTTCCAAATTGGATTTAGTATGGTAAATTCATCAAATTGAACATCATTTTGTTTAAGAGCACATATTAGCCTATGTGGGAGTCGAACCCACATCTTTGTGCACAAACACATTGCTCTACCAATTGAGCTAATAGGCTACGTGTCAATCTAAGCTTAGTATTAGTTAGTCTCAAATAAAGTCAATCTCAATCATAAATAAGCTTAATGACCAAGTGGAAATAATATAGCTTACTTTGCTATTATATATCATGATTGAATCAAACCATTGAAAAGGGGATATCCTATATTTCATTCTTTTAATTTTCTCAGCAAACGAGAACTAGCCTTGATTTTGATTGTCTTGAATCACAATATAAGCTCTTCTAAGTAGAAAACTATATAACAATATACATTATCCAGCCAGACTGTGAACCATAATGTCCCTAGAGAACAAAGGAGTAGAAAACTGAAAGTCAATCGAACTTGTGTATCATGAAAGGTGAAAGCACAAGACCGGCTACAGAGTTGATACAAACATAAAGTGATGATCTCTGTTTGATTTTTAGTCCAAGACATCAGTCCAAGACATCACTCCTTACCTTAGAGGTACCACACAATTTATATCAGCTCTGTTTGATTGGTTCATTACTTTATGTTTGTATCCACTCTGTTTGATTTACATATCAGTTATATTTTCACCACTAAACTCAATCCAACAAGGGTCTTACTGCCAATATTAGAAATGGTGTATTATAGCTTACATAATTTCAGCCAGATCAAAGAAAGAAATCATAGAGCAACTCAATAGCTCCGGTGAAGGTTTGAATCAGATCAAACTACCAAGAAAATATTCAGGTCTTCAATCAATAAAGTAGGTGATCATGTGTTTGGTAAGACAGACTAATAAGCAAATTGAATCCCATAGCTCACAAATTAACTTAAAGATAAAAGTTAAACATACTAGGTGAGTTTATACAGTAACTTGTCCCCTTCATGTTCCAAGAATTAAATATCACATGAATCCATTACTTTAGCCACAAACTGAATTTATGGAGGATGCTGATTCCTCATTCTAGCGGCATAACAAAACGTAACATTTGTGATTCTTAGTTAATCTAGCCACAGACCCCTAAATCTCAAACCTATAAACCCAAATATTCGAGAAATCCCTAAATTGAATCACATACCTGGGATTACATGGCGGCGCCGCTATCGTCTTTGGAGGCACTCACCGTCGCCGTCATTGCCTTGTTTGGTCGCCGTCCTCCAATTGAAATCGTCCTCCATCGCATCTTCCTCCTCTTATCTGACGGGTTGATTTCACTACGAGTTGTGGCAATATAAGCCAAAGTTAATCAAGCAAATAGGCATATTAGTTGTCATTCTGTTGGAATGCATTTAAACAAACATTTGGAAGACAAATCAATTTGAAAACCATTCATTTTCTAGAGAATTGCCAAACAAATATAATTTCTTCTAGATTTTTTTCTTGGTTATGACAGTTGAACACAAACTGTCTACATAGAGTGGTAAACCCCGAATTCGAAATCTAATTCCCCAATTCGAAATCGGTTCCCTAAACCTCGAATTCGAAATCTAATTCCCCAATTCGAAATCCAATTCCTAAACCCCCAATTCAAAATAAGCATGCAACAACTCCCCATGACGCAAATTAAATGAGATTCATATAAAATTGATCCCTAAATCTAATTCCCCAATCCAATTCAAAGAGCCTTCATCTGCAATTCAACCCAGTTAAAGTCCCCAATCGAAAAAATCCCTAAACCCCATAACCAGTTGAGGAGGGAGAGAAGAAAACTTACTCCGACCGCATGCGCCACTAGGTGCTCCACCTGATCGGCGTCTCCCTTCATCGGCGGAATTCATGTTCTCCGCGAAGAGGAAGTTGTTTTTTGTAAATGGAACGTCGTTCATGTTCTCTCTCGCCTTCGAGCTTTCCTTCCTTCTTTCGTTTTTTTTAACTTCAAAAGCAACAGAGCTTTGAATTTCTCTGTTAAGTTTAACCACGGAGGGCACGACCCGAAATGAACCAAAACCTCAGGGGTATCACATGAAATATGTAAAAGAGTTGTATACTCGGTGAAAATTGCAATACCACAAGGGCACCTGGCGAAATTTCCGTATATAAAATTGATTGGAGGAATATTTCAATTGCGTCACGCACCGATTCCTTGAGGAGGAATCTTCGCTGGGTATCATATCATATGAAAGATGCCCCGCCGGCCCGCCGTACCACTACTACTATGGTACTACCACGTCCATATGCTGATATGCATGCCCACATAGTCCTAATGCATTTACCTACTTAGTAGTATTATTTATTCTATTTTTATTTTATGTACACCACTATATACCTTTTTTTTTTATGACGAGAAATCCATCTTTGGTGGCAAACTCCGGGCACATGATCCAGCCGGCAAGAGCCACGCACCAGGTAAGCCGGCTTGCGCCGATCGGTTCGACCCACTGGAAAGGAGTAAGGCAAACCTTGAATTTTAATCCAAAGAAAGGGGCGGAGGTAGGGATCAAACCCGAGACCTCCTGAGTCCTGAGATCACCTTGCTCCCCACCAGTGAGCCACCCCGATTGTGGGGGGTCCTATATACCATTTCCATATGTACCTATGAATGATGGATCTCGTATCTTACACAAAGTTTGGGAAATATATATTGGTTATCTCATGGTATTTTAAAATCGATTTCTTTCCTAGTACTCAAGAGCATAGGATAAGAGTCCAAATTTGGAATTATAATTCAAATTTTAATTAATGATTTTTTTAATTAGTTTCCTATGGTCGATAATTTGTTTTTATTACGGAATCTTTCCCAATTTAGATTTTTTTTTTTGAAACAGAAAGAATTTGGCCATAGAGCAAAGCCCTATCAACCAAGAGAGTCATCAGGCATCAAAGGTCCGTGTGAAGCATAGCTAATACGCGATAGGCGATCAGCCACAGAATTTGCTTCTCGGAAGACATGACGAATCTCGACAGAACCAAAGAAGCCCAACGAGACTAGACTGTCCGAGACAATCATTTCAGAGTCTCCAGTAGGCTTCCCTAAACCTCTAAGGCTTTTTATAATTATTAAGTTATCTCATTCAATAATCAGGTTTCTGATGTTTAGCTCTTTCGCTGCCAGAAGACCCCGCCAAAGCCCCAAGCTCTCACAGCCACTAATCGAGCTATAAGGCGAGGCTCTTGAGCCACCGAAAATAGGGGTACCTTTGTGATCTCTTAAAATAAATCCAAAAGAGTCCAACCCAGATGATGGTAGAGAACCATCGAAATTTAGTTTATATGTTCCAATAGGAGGAGTTTGCCATTTTGTTCTTTTCCTTTTCGATATTGTTTTGGTTCGTTCCACGGTCGTGTGTAGCTGTGTATCTTGTTTATTTTCATCTATTTGAGTTATTCTCCAGGTGAGTATTTGATCTTTTACAAAAGACAAAATGCGTCTTATGTCAGGATTGATGTTATCGAATAATGTTTTGTTTCTGAAATATCATACTCTCCACCAAACAATGGCAAGGTCTTCAAATCCTTTGATTCCAAGTGTGGTTTTCATATCCCAAAGTGTTTTGTTTATATTTCCATTTTTACTAAAGCAACCATGGATTTTCATAAAAGAACTTGGGTTTTTTTCCATTATGGTTTCCTTAGTAATGTTACAATCCCATAGAAAATGTGGTAAGTCTTCATAGCAAAACTCACAGTGTGGGCAATTGGTGGGGATACCAAATCGTCTAGAGGCTAGTCGAGCAGCAATAGGCACTCCATTACGAAGAATTTTCCATAGGAAGGAATTTATTTTGGGTGGTATATTCAGCTCCCAAACCTAATTTATGTCCGAAGTTTCATGATTTTTGTGTTTGTGTATCATATATATTGCTGATTTTGTTGAGAACCAACCGTTCTTGCTCCATTTCCAGTATAATCTATCTACATGAATGTTTTGTGGTATTGGAGATATCTTGATTGCTTCCATTATATCATTTGGTAGTATGTTATGTAATTGCTCATTTAATTTTTCATGATCCCACGTTTTATTAGTTTTTTAAAAAAAAATTATGTTGATTTTGTCGTCAATTTGTTGTGTTCTTGAGATAAGTTCGTTCAGAGGCTTTGAGCCAAACCAAAGGTCATTCCAAAAATTAATGGTCGACCCATCCCCAATGGACCACCTCAATCCTTGTTTAAACAAAGGTATTAATTTGGTTAATTGTGTCCATTGCCATGAAGCCCCCCCTTGCTTTCCATATTGTAGGATATTTTGGTGTTTAAGGTATTTTTCGTTGATTAGAGTAACCCATGGGCGACTAGGTTCCACTAGAAGTTTCCATAGTAGTTTCAACTGAAGAGCTTTATTCATGTCCTCTGAGCTTCGTAGCCCAAGCCCACCATTTTCCTTTGTTTTGCATACTTCAAACCAACTGATTAAGGGTTTGTGGTTCGTTCCCTTGTTCCAAAGAAAATTTCTATTTATTCTATCTAGTTCTGTATGGACTGATTTAGGTAACATAAAGCATTGCATTATATGTAGAGGTTTAGCAGATAACGTTGTTTTGATTAGTGTGCATCGTCCTGCTTGGGAGAGGCAGATCGCCTTCCATCTGTGTAGTTGGGATTTTGTGTTCATTAGTAGGTCTTTGAATTCGTCCTTGCTCATACGACCCTCAATTAAAGGACAACTCAGATAACTACCTAGTTTTGAAGTATGAGCTACTTCAAGTTCATTTTTTATGGGGTTTCTTTGTGTGGCTAATACATTTTTTGATGTCTGGAAATGAGACTTGTGCCTATTAATACGTTGACCTGATAGTGATGAGTATTCTTGAAGAGTTTTGTTAATTTGGTCACATCCGGTTTTTGTGGCTGACGCATAAATGACAATGTCATCTGCGAAAGCTAAGAAAGGAATTTTAGTTCCTCCACGTGTTAGTTTTATACCCAGATGACTTTGTGGTTTACCAGCCTCGTATTGTAGTCCTCTTGCCAAGATTTCTGATATTATTAAAAAAAGATATGGGGAGAGAGGGTCACCCTGACACAAGCCCCTCTTAGGAAAGAATATTTCGGTTGGTTCATTGTTTACCAGCACTGAGTATGAAACTGTGGTAAT
The DNA here is from genome assembly GCA_037127255.1 of Persicaria tinctoria. Classification (NCBI taxonomy): domain Eukaryota; kingdom Viridiplantae; phylum Streptophyta; class Magnoliopsida; order Caryophyllales; family Polygonaceae; genus Persicaria; species Persicaria tinctoria. The sequence goes on from JBANSL010000018.1 coordinate 41,310,332, forward strand.
GCATTCTTTGATCCATTTTGTGAATCTATGAGAGAAACCAAATTTTAGCATAATGGAGAATAAAAAGTCCCAGTCTACCATATCAAATGCATTTTCCATATCTAGCTTTACAGCCATCCAACCAGTTTTCCCATTTTTCTTAGAGAATGAGTGGAATATTTCATTTGCTATTAGTATATTGTCTTGTATAGATCTTCCTCTTGTAAAAGCACTTTGTAATGGATTGATAATCTTGGGGATAACTTTTTTTTAGTCTTGATGAGAGTATTTTAGATATGATTTTATATGTTGTTGAGCACAAGCTTATTGGTCTATAATGAGATGTTGTGGTGGGGTTGTCTATCTTTGGAATCAAAGCTATAAACGTATGGTTTGTTTGTTTTAATATTCTTCCACTCAGGAAAAAACTCTTGACAGCCTTTATTACAGTAGGCCCAACTATATTCCAGTATTTTTTTTAAAAACCCCGCAGGGAACCCGGTAGGTCCCGGAGATTTTTCATTGGCTAGGCTAAACACTGCATTTTTTATTTTTGAGTTTGATACTTGCTATGTTAACCAGTCATTATCCTCCTTTGAGATTTCGTTTCCTACATAATGGATCAAATTGCTTGGTACTTGTTGTCTTGTTTGTAGTGAGTACATTTGGCCGAAATCTTGTTTTATTAAATTTCTTATGTCTTCTTCATTTGTAAAAGTGATACCTGCAGTTGTTTGTAGTTGTTTTATTATATTCCTGTTTCGTCTTCCAGTTGCAATTCTGTGAAAATATTTCGTGTTCGCATCAATGGATTTTACATGTACCCGTTTAGCTCATTGCCCCCAGTATTTTTGTTGGTAGGTTAGAAGTGAAGTGAAGTATGTTTTGTTGTTAACCTTTTGATTTTGTTATCTAGATTGTGGTTATAGGCATTGCATAGGTTGTTTTGTATTTCCAATAGTTTTGTTTCTACTTGTTGTATTTGGCGTAACACATTTCCAAATGTTACTTTGCTCCATATTTTACTCTTTCTTTTGACTTCATGTAATTTCTTTGTAAGTTTGTACATTTGCGAGCCCGGAGGATTAAACCTCCATGCATTTCGAAAAACAGAACCAAAATCCGGTGTTGTTGTCCAAGCCATTTCAAATTTAAAAGGTTGTAGTTTGGGTTTGCGGTTATCCATTAGGTCCAAGGTTATTTGTGCATGATCAGATTTTAAGAAAACGTGATTCTTGGTACAGAGTTTAGGAAATTGTTTTAGTATAGAATGGCTAATGATTGCTCGGTCCGGTTTTTCAAAGATGTTATCTTCCCCATGCTCACGTTTTCTCCAAGTGAAAGTATTCCCACAAGTAGGGAAATCTACTAAGTTATAGGTATTTATTATATCATGTAATCTTACAAATCTATTCGCAGATGGAGACTTTCCACCTAATTTATCTTTGTGTTCTAATATTTCATTTAAGTTGCCTAGAATAATTATAGAGTCTTTGGCATTGAGAATATGATGTGATAGGGAAGTCCAAAAAGAGTTTTTTTTTTCATTTGCATAGGGCGTTGCATAAACAAACAAAATCTCAATGGTAATATTGAGGTCCGTGTTTGTGTAATCCAATTGGATTATCCGATCAGTAGAGCTTCGGACCGAAAAGGTTTCGTTATGTAATTGGGATTCCTTCCAAAGAAGGCATAGACCTCCAGAGAGACCCTTCGATGGGCAAAAAAACATTCTGTCAAAGCCCGGTTTCCTCCAACATTTGTCAGGCAGTGGAGTAGTTAGTTTTGTTTCAGCAAGCATCAGAAATTTGATATGATCTGACTTGGTAGTGGATTCGATGTGAGTCCAGACATTCTTCCTACTTAACCCCTTACATTTCAGAAGCTAAAGTTCATTTAAAACTAATTTTGCGGAGAATTGGTAAAATGAAAGGTAAGGGCCCTATTGAGAACAATAGTGTCCAGACAATTGGTTCGTTTTGGGTTTTATGCATTTTAATATAGTGATTTGTTCCTATTATTATTATATATTTAGTCATATGGTAGTTGGGTAGTTGATTGCCCAAGAATAGTCCTAAGCACAACCAAATCATGGTTGCAGCTGTATTTTTAACAGTTGTAAGAGGGGGTTTTTGTTCTTGATGGGATTTGAACATAAGTTCAGTGAAATCAGAGTAGCTACTAGCCAAGGCATGGTAACAATCAAAGGATCGAGTTGTCTCAGAATCATCATTGATGATCTGTGATAAGTTTAAGAATAAAGGAGGCAATCTTAAACCAAAAAAACTATCAATAAAGTTTAAGAGTCCACAAAGACCTTGATATACAATCCAATTATGAAGGTTCCAGTGCAGGAGACTAGCTAATATGTATAAAAGAAAGATCTTATAGTGTTTTTGATTTACAGAGTTCATACATGGTAACATGATCATGGTAGAGTCTACCTTGTGGTGCTTGTAGTAAAAGTCGAATAATGTGATTCATAGATTGACACATAGAGGTTCAGTTGTTGTGCAACATATGACAGACCTAGGTGTTGCTGTGGTTAGTATCCTCCTGAGTGCAGTGAGGTGTTTGGTAACTTCATGTTGTTGATGATCACACTTTCTCAAAAGGAAAGTTCTTCGAGCCCAATTGTCCAAGGTTGTGTGCTGCAAGATTTGGAAAAGTATATTTTGCTCGAGAGAAGTGCTCTCTCGAGCAGAGTTAGTAATATAGTTTATAGCAATCTTTTTAGTTCTTAGTAAAACAACAAGCACTTTAACCCTATCTGAGATAAAGCAATGATAGAATGATAGTTCTTTAAGCATGAGAAGGTAGTTAATGGCTAGACTTATTGAGTTGTGGTGTAAATGAGAGGTTGAGTTGTGAAAGCTTTTAGTTACAGCTATTTCAAACCACAAAACATTGGGTAAAATATGTGCTTGTTTGTAATTTGTAGATGGTAAATATGCATGTTTCCAACCCTTAACTTGCCAGAACACCAAGTAGCATCATATAGCAGGAAAAAAGCAACCAAATATGATTTGAGAAACCATTGATAGTGCATAATCTATTTTTATATTCCTTCTAGAGAATAGGTTACATTCATATGATAGGCTGGCAGTACAAGGAACATAAGAGATTTCCAAAGAAAACCATGATCTAGTACAAGCTGAGCTATAGCAGCTAAGGTTAGAACAATACCAAAAGTTTATAGGATTAGTGACATACAAACCAAGATTTTGCCAAAAAAATAGGAGTATGATGTGAGCCTATTTTGCCATGTTTTATATTGACTTTTATAACGATTTCTACATGCATTTTATGCATTTGGGTTAGAATGGTACAAAATTTGTGTAGTTTATGTTTATTTGCAATGTATGGAGGTCTACACAAGTTTTTGTTATATTTCGCAGAAATCGGACGAACTTTGAAGCTTAAAGGAAACCCATGAAGAAGCTAAGAATGGTGCAGCTGGAGAAAAGGCCATTTTTCACCATTCTTCGTTCTGAATCAAGCTTTAAGGTCTTCATGAGAGTTGTAGCCCTCGAAAAGAGCTTTCCAACGCATGGTCAAATGCGTCAATCCGACGAACGAGAACTCGGGAAAGTGCGTTTCAAGAACAGAGCTGGGAGCTGAATATTTTACTCGATGTAGAGAAATTTACTCGATATCGAGGAAACACCTTGTCGATTTTCACGAGCTGAAGGCAAAGAAACCTTAGTCGATATCGAGGAATTTACTCAATATCGAGGACAAACCCAAGTCGACTTTGCTCCTGGACACCAGAATCGAGTTGTTGAGCGGAAGACGAAGAAAGTGCTACTCGATATCGAGGAATTCTACTCGATATCGAAGAAAATCTCAGAAGCCGACGTCGAGCAGTCTGAGAGTGTTGTTAAGTTTCTATCCCGAATCCAATGGTGATATTTTCGAGATGAAATTCTATCAAGATCTATCAAGTGCTATCAAGTCAAGAGAGAAGATATTTTATCCACATCAGATATCCTAGTTGATTTAATTATTTATTTCCATTATTTAATCTTTAGATAAAAGATAGATAGAATTAGATATAGATATAGTTTTCTTTCCTAGATTAGCTTGGAATGAAGGCTATAAATAAAGCCTTAGGAGCTGATTTCTAAGCATTCAATTTCAGTTCCAATTAGTGACATAGAGAGAGAGTAGAGGAGAGAGCTTGTGGCGAGAGGAGAGAAGGTGTTGAGAAACGGTTTGTCTTTGATCGGTTGTAAGTTCTCTTTAGTTTATTTAATGCAATTTATTTTCCTGAAATCTTTGATGAGTTTCTTGATGATGAAGAGCGAGTAGTCCACCCACTTCTAGGGTTGGGGTGAGCCCGACGGTACCCATGTGAGGTGATGCGATAAAGGTTTGATCTTTTTATTCCATTCGTCTTCTATCCCTATGAGCATGATTCTTTTGCGAAAGTTGAAGGTGATCATTGTTTGTGTTATTGAAGCGAAAGTGATCTTAATACAACTTGGGTTAATTATGTGAAAAGGGTTAGTAAACAATTAGGGTTTATGCGAAAGCCTCTATCTTCCTATTTGTTAATAACGAGAGTTATTTGATGAAAAATATGATCTTTTATGCCTTTATGTGTTATTTTGCATGGTTATCGTTATGGTGTTGATACCCTGATCTTGGAAGTCTTTAGTTTATTGAGTTAATTTCGCATTTACATTCGTTTTCGTTCGATAAAGTTGCATTTTAAGTTTCTATTATTTACTCGATTTCGATGAGTGTTTGTCGATATCAAGTTATTTACTCGACATCGAGGATACTTTTGTCGAGATCGAGTTGCTTTTCTGAGTTTTGTTTCTGTTTGTCGAATTCGAGTGCTGTTGGTCGATATTTCTACTCGATATCGAGTAACTTTAGTCGATATCGATGAGTTTATGTGCTTTGCTTTATTTTCCGCTTTTCTTTGTTATTTATGTCTGTCTGTCTAATTTTCTGTCTGTGAGATTTGCTCCTACCTGAGATCCGCTGACGTGCTTCCTCGAGGATCGATCCTGACTTCTCACTTCTACATCGGGAGGAAGTCTTGTAATTATTTGCGTGGGCATGAATCTGGTTTGATCTATTTTATTATATTTTAAACTCGGTCTCCCTCCCCTAGAACAAATTGGCGCCGTTGTCGGGGAAGCAATCATTCGCGCCTTAGGTAGTTAGATCTCACGTTTTCCTTGAGTTACTTTGCAGGTGTATGCGTCGTTCTGGTCAAACACCTGAGTTTGACGCCTTAGACGACCCGCAACGCCTTATACATGTCCACACTAAACTAAAAAAAGCCATGGCGGTCGCGGAAACACAAGAACAGCTGATACAGAGCCTTAGGATAGAACTAGCCACCAAGGATACTGCTTGCCCAAGAACAGGAGGCAGAGCGAAGGAGGCAAGCGGAAGCTAAGCTTGCCCAATACCCTACCACTATTGAGGATTACATGCACTCGACTCTTGTCGTGCCTGAATCGACCATTCTAATCCCTGCAAATAACTATGAAATTCGCACTCATGTCCTTATTGAAATTAAAAATAATGCTTTCTTCCGTAGATTTAATGAATGTCCTCTTCACCATATTACCAACTTTACTGATATGTGCCATACTCTTGCTGAAGGTACCACTTTGGAATCTGTCATGATGAAGGCCTTTCGTTGGTCTTTGGGTGGTCCAGCATTGAAGTGGCTTGAAGGTCTCCGTCCATGATCCCTCACAACATGGGCTGAAGTGAGGCAGGAATTTCTCGACAAATTCTTTCCTCCTGCCAAGACAGTGCTCTTTCGCCAGAAGATTACAGCTTTCAAACAGAAGCCTGGGGAGCCGCTAGCAAAGGCATGGGAATGATATAAGGATCTACTGCGATCCTGCCCTACACATGGACAGCAACCCTGCATCGTTCAGGAGATCTTCTTCAATTCTCTTGACCTGGCTGCTAAGGATATGATCAACACATATACTCATTATGAGTATCTGACAATGCCGCCAGCTGACACATGGGCTGCCCTCGACAAGCTGACCAACTACGACAACAAGTATGGGACTCCAATCAACTATGATTAGAATGCCTCTGCCAGGCCAGTCCCATCCATGCCCTTCTATGAGCCTTCTAAGGAGATTGACCCAGATGTCAAGGAGCAATACTACAGAGATTAGAATCGCAAGCTCCTCAAGCAAGTAAAGTATCTTTCTGTCAACCAGCCTTGCATCGAATGCGGATCACAGCGGCACACCACTACTGAGTGCCCACACACAGAGCAAGTCAGGATGGCAGAACACCACGAAGAGGTAGCTTACACAGGGGGTCCCAATCGCTACATGGGGGACCAAAGGTTTCACCAACCACAATGAAACCAAGGTGCCCCTAGGAACCCCCCGCCATACAGAGCTCCAAGACATCCGGAAAGAGACCAGAAGAGGGATGACCTACAGACCATCCTAGAGGAAATGCGGAGGAACCATTGAGACACCAAGCAGTCCTTCAATTCTGTCTACACTCAGATACATGGTATCAAAGCTAGGCTGGGAGAAATCAACGTCTGGAGGAAATCAATTGATACACAGATTGGCCAGCTAGCAGCAGGCGTCCCCAGATAATCAGGTACGCTCCTTGGATCTTCAAGACCAAATCCTAAGGGGAAGACTGGACACATCGCAGCCTTAAAACTCAGAAGCGGGCACCAACTACGCGAGCCAGAAGTCGGAAAGCAACAGGACAAAGCTGAACAACAAGTCGATATCGATCAGAACTTGATCGATGTCGAGGAAAGTCAACTCAATGTCGAGGAACAGCTTGGCCTGGATTCATCTGCACAACAATCCAACTCCACATCGAGGAAACTGGTCGATGTCAAGCAGAATCAAGTCGACGTCGAGAAGACTCAAGTCGACAACGAGGACGTTGCAACACCTCCGACATCTGTTCTGGCTCCGACAAAGAAAAAGCTGCCTTTTCCGACAAAATCTCCAAAGGATCCAACAGAGAAGAAGTTTCAGCGCTTCATCAAGATGCTTCAAAGGCTCAATGTCACCATACCCTTCACATAAGCTCTTAATGAAATGCCATCATATGTCAAGTTCCTCAAGGAGATCCTAAGCAAAAAGCGGTCAATGGCTGAGATCACAGAGGAGTGCAGCCAGATGGACGTTCTTGAGAAAAGGCCAGATCCAAGTAAGTTTGCTATAACTGTTAGATTTGGTCAATATAAATTTAATGTTTTATGTGATCTTGGAGCCAGTGTGAGTATAATGCTTTTAACAATATGGTCCAAGATTAAGATAGGTGCCCTAGAGCTTGTGGATGCTAAGCTTTATATGGAAAATAACACGGTGGCCATCCTAACAGGCATGGTGGACAATGTGCCAGTGCAAGTAGGTAAGTTATTTGTCCCTGCTGATTTTCTAGTTATTGATATGGCGGAGGACACTGTTTGTCCAACTATTCTATGAAGACCCTTCTTGGCGACGGTGGATGCCAATATAAGCGTAAGGAAGGGAGTACTCACTTTCAACATCCGCGATTAGGTAATTGAGTATTCTTTTAATAAAACTGGAAGGCACACAGGTCCCATGGAAGAGGTAAAGTCTATATCAGCTGGTTACATTACCTGCGGGGAGCCTAAGGTAAGAAATATGACTCCTGAAGATATGGAAAAGAGGGATATGGAAGCCCAGGTGTAGAAGATCATGGCCATCCTGAACGACGACACAGATGATCTGCTCGACATCGACCAAGGTAAGTCGACGTCGACTAATTATTTCTCGGATGCCTTGACAGGATGCAAGTATGGGGTCGCAGCCGACCAGAATTCCTCGACATCGACGAATTTGGTCGACATCGACCAAAATCGGAGCCCTCCACCAGCAGCAGGTTCGTTGAACAATCCAGGGGAGGCCAAGGATTCCTCGACATCGAGGAAATTGGTCGACATCGACCAAAATCCTTCTGCCTCGACTTCGCCTTCATCGACGAGCAATACACTGGAAGCCGGGGATAACTCGATATCGACCAAATTGGTCGATATCGACCAAAATCCTTCCTCTTCGACTTCCCCCTCCTCGACCAGCAGTCCACCAAACAAGCCTACTTCCTCGACATCGAGTAATTTTACTCGAAATCGACCAAAACAGGAGGTCCCCGAATCCGATTCTGCGAAGATAAGCCAAGGTATGGATCCTTCTTCTCCTATTTCCATTAAAGATCTATCTATACATGGGAGAGGTTTGCCTTGGTATGTGCGCTTATGTAGGATTTCCAATGATGAGCCTAAGGAGTATGGAATTGGAGACAAGCTCTATGTTTCCAAATCAAAGGATCATTGGTTTCCCAACAAATTCAATAAGAAAAAGATGGGGCCCTTCACAGTGAACAAGATCCATTCCGGAGGATTGCAGCTGATGGACAAGAATGGAGTCCTATTTGAAGCCCAAGCTACATGGGCCCTGCAAATGCCACCTTGAGCTAAATGGAGAAAGTCGGCTTAGCGACTATAAAGTCTAGAGCTTGTAAATAGACATTTATTTTTAGGACGTTTGGATATTGTTGCTTTTGTTTTTAGTTTTGAACTTTTAGTTTTTCTATTGTGGGTATTTCTCTTCTACATTTTTCAGGTCCATGAGGATAGAAGCAAGCTAAAATCGGACTAGGCCCAGCAGCATAACACTCGATTCTGACGATTAGCACACATGTCTAGTGAGTTTCTTTCTTTACCTTAATTTTTTATATATATTGTGAGGACACTGTATTGTTTAAGTATAGGGTGGGGGAAGAGCTTACTTTATGCGTATGTGGTTTTATTTGACATTATGTGTGCATTTTTTAAGTTTATGTCTTGAATTGCTTATACATGGCAATTTTGGAATTCATTATCGATTTATGTGCTTATATGCATGTTTTCCAAAGTTTGAAAAATGACCCCCATTGAAATTTTGAATTAATGTCATGGAAGATTTATTGAACTCGACGATGCAAAATTTGATTCATTAGAGATATAGCATGAAATTTCCTAGTAAAGGGAAGTCACAATGAAGTGCATTATTTTTTTTGAAAACCATGAAAGGAGGTAAAATTTGAAGTTGCTTTTGACATGTTGCATAATAAGAGGATGAAAGACTTTATATTTCCATATAATGCTCATATTATTTATAATCCTAGCCTTACCTATGTTTATGCATCATAAAAGCCGTATATATGCCTTATTTCAAATGATTGCTCCCCATGATCTAAATATTGCCCATTTTTTACCTTATTTCCTATCCGGGGATTGTGTTGAGAATGATGTTACATTATGGAGATTAGCAAATGGTCTTTGTGTTGTTGTTATCATTATTGGAGTTTGGTAGGAAAATGTTTGAAAAATATGGAAAATTTAATGAGTGAGAAAAAATCCGATCACCTCAGGAGATAAAGGTAGGTCGACCCTCCTCGCTGAGATAATAGTTTGGCGAGATGGGACACACAGGTGAGAAGTCCAAAGCACTAAGTATCCGGGGTCATTCATGACACCCATGTTTGCGACTCGCGAGAAGGCAGTGCTGAGGTTAGAGAGGTAAAAGCATTATTGTTGATAAAAGCATTATGAAAGGTGATGATTCTTATGAAGAAGGGATGTGGTTAAGAAAGTTTGGAAATACTCCATTTCCACGGATTATTAGCACCACATGGCCAAAAATTGCCCACCTTTAGCCTTTTACCAATCTACTCCTTATTGAGCTTAAATTAAAGTCCTCTTGATTATTAATGGTTTGTCACATGAATTGTTTTTGCATAAACCTCCCTTTGTGAGTAGATGTTGCTTTTTATTGCACATGCATGGATTTGTGACACTAGTACCTTTTCGAGGATGGTAATTGATTGCAGGGACATATGAGAATGAATCTAATATGTTGAGAGTTTTGTTATCTTCCCCTGTATGACAATTAAAAGTATTGCTTGGGGACAAGCAAGCTTAAGTATGGGGTGTTTGATGTGAGCCTATTTTGCCATATTTTATATTGACTTTTATAACGATTTCTACATGCATTTTATGCATTTGGGTTAGAATAGTACAAAATTTGTGTAGTTTATGTTTATTTGCAATGTATGGAGGCCTACACAAGTTTTTGTTATATTTCGCAGAAATCGGACGCACTTTGGAGCTTAAAGGAAACCCATGGAGAAGTTAAGAATGGTGCAGCTAGAGAAAAGGCCAGTTTTCACCATTCTTCGTTCTGAATCAAGCTTTGAAGTCTTCATGAGAGTCGTAGCCCTCAAAAAGAGCTTTCCAACGCATGGTCAAATGCGTCAATCCGACGAACGAGGCCTCGGGAAAGTGCGTTTCAAGAACAGAACTGGGAGATGAACATTTTACTCGATGTCGAGGAATTTACTCGATATCGAGGAAACACCTTGTCGATTTTCACGAGCTGGAGCCGAGATCGACGAAGAAGACTGAAGGCAAAGAAACCTTAGTCGATGTCGAGGAATTTACTCAATATCGAGGACAAACCCAAGTCGACTTTGCTCCTGGACACCAAAATCGAGTTGATGAGCGGAAGACGAAGAAAGTGCTACTCGATATCGAGGAATTCTACTCGATATCGAGGAAAATCTCAGAAGCCGACGTCGAGCAGTCCGGGGGTCTTGTTAAGTTTTTATCCCGAATCCAATGGTGATATTTTCGAGATGAAATTCTATCAAGATCTATCAAGTGCTATCAAGTCAAGGGAGAAGATATTTTATCCACATTAGATATAGTCCTAGTTGATTTAATTATTTATTTCCATTATTTAATCTTTAGATAAAAGATAGATAAAATTAGATATAGATATAGTTTTCTTTCCTAGATTAGCTTGGAATGAAGGCTATAAATAAAGCCTTAGAGGCTGATTTCTAAGCATTCAATTTCAGTTCCAATTAGTGACATAGAGAGAGAGAGAGAGAGAGAGAGAGAGTAGAGGAGAGAGCTTGTGGCGAGAGGAGAGAAGGTGTTGAGAGACGGTTTGTCCTCGATCGGTTGTAAGTTCTCTTTAGTTTATTTAATGCAATTTATTTTCCTGAAATCTTTGATGAGTTTCTTGATGATGAAGAGCGAGTAGTCCACCCACTTCTAGGGTCGGGGTGAGCCCGACGGTACCCATGTGAGGTGATGCGATAAAGGTTTGATCTTTTTATGCCATTCGTCTTCTATCCCTATGAGCATAATTCTTTTGCGAAAGTTAAAGGTGATCATTGTTTGTGTTATTGAAGCGAAAGTGATCTTAATACAACTTGGGTTAATTATGTGAAAAGGGTTAGTAAACCATTAGGGTTTATGTGAAAGCCTCTATCTTCCTATTTGTTAATAACGAGAGTTATTTGATGAAAAACATGATCTTTTATGCCTTTATGTGTTATTTTGCATGGTTATCATTGTGGTGTTGATACCCTGATATTGGAAGCCTTTAGTTTATTGAGTTAATTTCGTATTTACATTCGTTTTCGTTCAAGGAGTGTTTGTAGATATCGAGTTATTTACTCGACATCGAGGAGACTTTTGTCGAGATCGAGTTGCTTTTCTGAGTTTTGTTTCTGTTTGTCGAATTCGAGTGTTGTTGGTCGATATTTCTACTCGATATCGAGTAACTTTAATCGATATCAACGAGTTTCTGTGCTTTGCTTTATTTTCCACTTTTCTTTATTATTTCTGTCTGTCTGTCTGATTTTCTGTCTATGAGATTTGTTGCTACCTGAGATCCGCTGACGTGCTTCCTCGAGGATCGATCCTGACTTCTCACTACCACATCGGGAGGAAGTCTTGTAATTATTTGAGTGGGCACGAATCTGATCTATTTTATTATATTTTAAACTCGATCTCCCTCCCCTACAACAGAGTAAGATTTTTTCCAAAATGTAAATTTATTCCAAAAGATGATTTAAAAGTTCTGCATTCATCACTTCTGATCCATGGGCAAGGTCTAGTAATCCCATTGTTTAGCAAAATCTTGTAATCCATGGATTTACACCTTGTCTTTGCCCCTCTTCAGGTTGGAGCAAGCCGTATCATCATCTCTACCCACAACCTTCCTTTTGAGAGAGCCAGAAGTGGATGAGTCCTTTGATGGGGCATCAGAAGTAGTGAGCATCCTCATCATAAAGGTGTTGGAGTGAAGAGAATGGAAGGAAGGTTCAGAAAGCATATCAATTTGGTGATCAAACACATGCTCATCAAGAAGATAACAACCCCGATCAAAATCCCCACCAATTAAATCATTCTCATCATAATCATAGAGAAGACAAGGAAGGATCTCGGAATCCACTTCAGCTCCAATCTCATTGTAATGTTGTGGGTTAGAGAGAGGGTAGGCTACTTCCATGATATCATCATCAGAGGTTCTGGTGGCGCCATTGTCAGAAATCAGGCTTGGGTTGGAATCAGGTAGTACATCAGTAGGTGGAATCATAGCAGATGAGCTTGGCAGCTCCACACCAGTAGGGCCAACACTGAAACCAGCAGCAGGCACCCAGCCAGCAGGGTTACCAGTGACGCCAACAAAAGTGGGGGAGGTGCCAGAAACAGCTATTACATTAGAGACAGGCTCCATAATATGAAGATCACCAAAGAGCCCCTTCCAGTCGAAGGTGAGCTTGGATTCAAGTTTTTTGAACTCAATAGGAGCACCAAAAGCCCTCCCATAGAGTCTAGCATTTGTAGGGAATCGATATTGTGGTTGGAACATCTGAAGTTGGGTAAAGAAGGAATCAAGATCAAGTTTCCCCTTGCCTTTGTCACTTTTCAGTGACTTAGGAAGGTTTTGTTTCTTGTGAGTTTTGTTGGGTGTCGGTGAATCCTCACTGAGGATTCCCTTCCCTTTGGTTTTGGTTTTGGGTTTTTTTTTGGGTGTCGGTGGATCCTCATTGAGAATCCCCTTCCCTTTCACATTTTGGTTTGACTCCATAGGAGCAGAAAGTAGCAGATAACAGTAGCAATAGCAAAGCACGGAGAAATCAGAGAACTTTTGGATGTAAGAGACAAGAAGAAGAGACAGAGAGTTAGGTGAGAGAGAGAAATTTAATGTTCAAACCCTAGAGGTTAAATAGAAGCCGCAGAGAAACAAATGTAGATTGAAGTTCACATGTGCAACAAGCAACTGAAGATTAGAATAGAGGAGGGGAGGATTGGAGCCATACCTTTCATAGCAATAGGTGGCACCAAGAGGTACCATCAACCCCAGAAGACGATGATGGCCAAATCGTTGACCAAAAAACGAAGCCAGAGTGCCATGCCTCCAATACAGAAGAGCTCCACGCCGGTCAGAGATCTCGTCCAGTCTATTCAGGCGGCAATAGCGAGAGTCTGGAGATGGAGTGTTGTTGAAAAGGGAAATGATTGGGTCTGTAAAATCCCATTGAAGTGATTGAGAGATAGCAGCACAGGTAGGAGCCCGAAACCCTTCCCATACTTCAACCCAAAGAAAAATCCAGAATTTGTGCCAGATCCAGTATAGAAGAGGTTTAGATCTGATAGGACAGTGCTTCTTTTGGATTGTAAGGGGCTTTGGATTCAGATTTGCAGGGAGATTAGCAGTGATTTTGATCGAATGGTCCAATCTGGTTTTAGTTCTAAGGTTTCTTATTGGGAGGAAAGAGTTGAAATAGGGCTCACGCGCAGGCAGGCGCGTAATATTTAGAAGGGAAAGGGTTTTCAGTTTCCATTATTATCCTATCCCCAAGGTATATGATAAAAAGATGGTTTTAAAATTAATTGGCTATTTTTTGTTGCTTTAAAAAAATAATGATTTTGTTAAATTTACAAATAAGGAAATATCTGATTTAGGCACAATTTTTAAAATGTCAAAGATTTTGTTTTATGATATGGTAAATAGATGGTGATTTTTTAAAACAAAAATGGAAAATATAAGTTTTGCATAAACTCAAGGCTACGGCACATCTCAAACGAGGAAAAAAAATTGTAACAGTAACATGCACCAGTCGATCACATCTAATAATCCAAACCTCTTGGATACTAAAATCCTTTTTCCTAATAATAAATTGGGTTTGAGTACGTCAGCACATATATACGGAGTAATTCTCTTTGAGTTGGTACATTTTAAAAATTGTACGTACTCATCAGGGCCGGCCCTGAGATTTTTGGGGCCCGAGGCGATGTAAAAAGACATTTTGATCAATAAATATATTAAAAAAAATTATTAAAAAATGCAAATTTTTATATTTATTTAACTATTATAAATTTCAGATTTTTTTTATTACTAAAAGAAAATTTTATGGACTTTCAATAGTATACAATCTCTCGGTATAACGAAACAAAATACTACAATTTTTAGATTTACCAGCATACTTATTTACTTTCTTTTTTTTTAATTTCCTTACAAGTCCTATTTTAAAAAAACATGAATTTTTTTAGTAAGAAATAAAAGTAAAAATATTTTTTTAATATTCTATTTTTTTCCATTAATGTAAAATAGTATGGTTAAACACTTTAAAACATATTATTACTTTGCAAATTTATCCAAATAAAATACTATAATCACTTAAATAAATTTATTAAAATAGCATAAGTTGTTACTTAAAAAATACCCGTTTTTGCATTTATAAAAAAAATTGAAAGACGGGGAGTCGGAGACCTTCTTACACTCTTTATCGTTGACTCGAAATATTTAAAGTAGCGTCGCAAATGAGTTTTTTTTACGTATAAATTTTCATAAATATTTTATTACGTGTAAATATAATAATAACATAATATCTTAATTAAATATATAACATAATTTTTTTTTCGGGACCCTACTTAATAGGGGGCCCTAGGCGACCGCCTCTACGGCAGGCCCTGGTACTCATAAATACTCTTTTTTTTTCCCACGATTTTGTAACTCACCTCATATATACTGTATAATCGAAGAATTGTCGTCAAAATATAAGATTTGAAACTTGTACATCTCATGTGTGTTGGAACGTGGAACTAGGAACTCGAGAAATTCGATCCACTTCTTGCTTCCTTCGTTTTTCAATTTACTAGTTGGCTTTGATAAATCAACTCAAAAATTAATATACACACTTAATGACACACTTAATGAGTAGAGTAATCCCCCTTCCAGGAAAATATGTAATTTTATAGTCTTAATTTTGTTAAAAATATATGTTATTATAGGTATTTTGATCTCTACTTTATAAAAATGATTTTGTAATGATTAATATATTATTAGTTGTAGTTTCTATAAAACAATAAAAAATAGGTTAACAAATGAGGGTATTGTTGTAATATTTTATTATGTGGTGAATATTTCACCTTATGGTAAAATATCCCCCAAAATCCGGGATATTTTTGGTTGTGATAGGAATGGATCTCCACTATAAAAGGGGGATCCGGATTGTTGTAAATCAAGCAAGAAATCAGATAAATTAAGTACGATTACAAGTACAAACCATCTGGTTCTCTTGTTTACCACTAAAATTATCACACGTTATCAGCACGAGATCTAAAAACCAACTGAGTTTTTCAGATCTGAAGGTAAAATCCTCCTATCTAAACTCTTTAATTATGAAAATGTTTTTACCAAAATCGTTTTATGGAGGAGTATGCTCTGTAGTTGCCCAAATTGGGATCTTCTACACCAGAAACTCATACAAACTCTCAGATTTTCCCGTTTTACATCATTTTTGTTCAGATCCGTTTTCAAAACTCACAAAATATGGAACGTATAAAAGTCTCAACACGGTTTCATGAGTTTTTATACAAAATCGAAGATTTTCGGAAACAAAACACGGAAAGTTTTATCATCAAGCTTTACAAATCTTCACTTAAAAACAAAATTAGTAGATCTAAACTTATTACAAGAGATTTGCTAAGAAATTATATAATACAATACCGTTTTAAACTCCGTCTTCAAACACCGCCTCACCGGAACCTTCGTCGGAGCTCTTAGGAGCACTGGCAATTTTTAGTCACCCACACAACGAAGGAAACCACCAAAAACGCTATCGTCATCCCACTAACCAATATTTGAGTAAAACCCGGTCGATATCGGTCATTTTTTCGCCGGATTGGAAAATGTGTGTGGTGGTGGCGTTGGGAACCAGGAGGACGAGAGGATGAGGAAGATGGTGGAAGTGAGTGGAGCGGGGAGGAGTAAGTGGTATAAAAAGGAGGGAGTGAAAAGATAAAGAGAAAAAACTAGATAGTAATCTGATCAATGTGAAATGAAAGATAATCAAACTCTCAAAGAAATGATGTGTTTGTTCTTCCTTTGATGAATTTAATTCATACGAGTTTTTCTTTTGAAAGGCTTGTGAAGTGTTTTCAAGAGAGAGTTTTTTTTGAGGTAAAACAATTTCTTGTATGAATGATAGACCGAGTGTTGAAAATTTATGTTTGCCCTCCTCCATTTCAAAGTTGTTTCAATTGATTTGACAATACAAATCATATACATGTATGCAGAGCAACGGAGTACATGATATATACCCATATATTACTTCTTCTTTTGACAAAAATATAGGAGTATATTACTATATGATTGATGTTTTACTATAGCATTCTGATGGAGTAAATATATAGATATATTTGATATATATGCATGTTAATTAATTAAAATATAAGTGTCAACTCTTTGCTAATTAGTAATTCAACATGTTAAATTCTTACTTTAGTATAATACTCCGTATTTAATTGAACTTTTTATGTATCTCAAATTTTAGATTGATTTTTCCATACAACAATTAGAAATTAGAAATGATGACTTCCTACCAACTACACTATTAACACTATACATGATTTGAAATTGCATTACATATATCTATATGTTTGTACGTGTGTATATATATCACATAATACACATTCATTCATGATGTATTAATACTCACATCTAATTTTATACATTAACTAATTATATATGTGATATTAATTAACATGATTTTATGTGTAGTGCTATTATGACAAACATCACCAAAAGGGAATTCGATATTCTGGACTTGTCAGGAGACAAGTACCTCGAATGGAAGGTAGATGCCTTAACGCATTTGAAGGCTAATGGTCTAGAAGAGATCGTCAAAGAAAATAACACCACCACTCCACAAGAAAAGGCCAAGGCCATTGTCTTCCTTCGCCACCATATACATGAAAGTTTAAAGTCTGAGTATTTATTGGTGGAAGATCCGAAGGAATTATGGGAGAATTTAGCCGAACGGTACGGCAATCAAGTGAATATATTACTCCCAATGGCCATATATGAATGGAACTCTTTACGAGTTCAAGATTTCAAAAATATCAGGGAGTATAACTCCGTTGTGTTTCGAATCACATCGAAACTGAAATTATGTGGCCATGAAATTATCGAGGAGCAAATGATGGAGAAAACATTTTCAACAATGCATGCATCTAATGTGCTGCTACAACAGCAATACAGGCAGAGTGGCTTTAAAAAGTACTCTGACCTGATTAATGTGATGCTTGTGGCGGAGAAAAATAATGAACTCTTGATGAGGAACCACAACATGAGACCTCCAGGCGCGGCACCATACCCTGAAGCGAATGTTGTGAATGCTATGAACGCCAACACAAAGAGAGGTGATGGCCGTAAAAATTCGCGGGGTTACAAGAAATGGAAAGGTCGTGGCAACGACCACAAATAAGGCTATTGGAAAAGTAAGTACGTTCTCCCAAAAACATGGCCATCTTGGAGAATCATCCTCAAAGGGGATGAAGCAAAAGATCCAGAGGGGTCCAACAGGAACCCCAAACAAACCCAAGTCTCAATGTTATCGATGTGGGATGACTGGCCACTGGGCCAAAGTGTGTCGTACAGCTAAACACTTGTGTGAGCTGTATCAAGCTTCCCATAAAGAAAAGGGAAAGGAGGTGGAAGCAAACTTTGCTACTAACAATGCTCCACAAATTCCCACTCTTGATCTCGAAGACATGTTTGCAAACAATGTCGAGACTGGTGATGAATTTCCCTATGACGAAGGCACTAATTTCTAAATTTCTATGACTCAAATAAGTTGAATGTTTATCTGTCTAAGTCTTATGAAGTTTCCTTGTATAATAGCAGTGTAATTTCAATTTCCTTGTCCGAGTCCTATGAAGTGTCTTTGTATGATATTAATGTAACTTAAATTTCAATCGACCATGTAATATAATGCTTGTATTAACTCTGTGTGTTTTCTTAATTTCTGAAGTTATGAATTCATCTGGAGTTACTCGTGATCATAAAGAGCAATGTCTAGTTGACAGTGCCTCAACCCACACCATCCTGAAAAACAAAGAGTACTTCACTCAGTTGACAGTCTATGAAGGAAATGTCAACACAATATCAGGTGTGGCAAAGTTGATCGAAGGATTAGGAAAAGCTTGTCTCTTGCTTCCAAGAGGGACAAAGCTGATAATAAAAGATGCACTATACTCAAGGAAGTCACAGAGAAATCTGTTAAGCTTCAAAGATGTGCGTCAAAATGGGTTTCATATTGAAACCATGAATGAAAATGAAAATGAGTACTTGTGCTTGACTGCACATGTATCTGGAAAAAGGGAAGTGGTAGAAAAGCTACCAACTTATTCATCTGGACTATACTTTACTCATATAAGTTCATTTGAGATTAATATGGTGTCTAGGAGAAGTCCAGACGACCATAAAATGTTTAACTTGTGGCATGACCGATTGGGTCATCCAGGTACAACAATGATGCACAGAATTATTGAGAATTCACTTGGTCATGCATTAAAGGACAAGAGGAGCCTACAGACAAGTGATCTAAATTGTACTGCTTGCTCGTTGGGAAAATTGATCATTAGGCCCTCGAAAAATAAAATAGCAGTCGAAGCTCCTGCATTTTTAGAAATAATTCAAGGAGATATATGTGGTCCAATTACGCCACCATGTGGACCGTTTCGCTACTTTATGGTGCTAATAGACGCATCAACACGCTAGTCACATGTAAGCTTATTGTCGACGAGAAATGTCGCATTTGCTAAACTCCTTGCTCAAATCATACGATTAAGAGCACAATTTCCGGATTATGCAATAAAGAAAATCTGACTAGATAATGCAGGAGAATTCACATCCCAAGCATTTAATGACTACTGTATGATTGGGATTACAGTGGAGCACCCAGTAGCACATGTACATACACAAAATGGTCTCGCGGAATCGTTAATCAAACGATTACAATTAATTGCTAGACCATTGCTGATGAAATCTAAGTTACCATCATCAGCTTGGGGACATGCTGTATTACATGCTGCGGCACTGATTCAGTTGAGACCAACTGCATACCATAAATACTCCCCAATGCAACTTGTGTCCGGTAAGGAACCAAATATATCACACCTGAAGGTTTTTGGATGTGCAGTGTATGTTCCAATTGCTCCACCACAACGAACAAAGATGGGTCCTCAAAGGAGATTGGGAATATATGTTGGCTTTGAATCCCCCTCGATTATTAAATATCTTGAGCCAACAACAGGTGACTTGTTTACAGCAAGGTTTACTGATTGTCACTTTGATGAAAATACATTCCCAACTCTAGGGGGAGAAAAAAATAAAATGGACCCTAATAAAGGTGAGATCACATGGGATGCCATTACTTTATCATACCTTGATCCTCGAACGAAAGTATGTGAACAAGAGGTACAAAAGATAATTCATTTACAAGGCATAGCTAATCAGTTGCCTAATGCATTTACTGATATAGCAAAAGTGACGAAGTCACATATACCTGCTGTAAATGCCCCTGCGAGAATTGAAGTACCTATGGATCTACCTAATAAATCTATTGCTAATGAATCTACTGAACGTAGAAAACGAGGTAGACCACTTGGTTCCAAAGATTTGAAACCAAGACAAACGAGGAGAGAAAAGGGTAATGTCGGTGATCTCACAATAGTTCAGCCATCTGAAGATAATAATAAAGGCAAAGAGATCTATAATGAGGATATCCTGAGAGGCGAAGGAAACTCCTCAGAAGAGGAGAATCTTGTTAAGGAAGATGAAAAAGAGAGTCTTCTTGAAGAAGATAGAAAAATCGACAATTATGAGATTTCCATAAATTATGTGTCCACTGGGATGCAATGGAACAAAAAAGATGTCATTGTCGATGAAATATTTGCTTTTTCAGTAGCAGTTGAAATGATGGATGAAGACGACGATGTTGAACCTAAAACGGTTGAAGAGTGTCGTCATAGAAAAGATTGGCCTAAATGGCGAGATGCAATTCAAGCAGAATTAAAATCGCTTGAAAAGCGTGAAGTTTTCAGTCCTGTGACCGAGACCCTAAAAGGTGTTAGGCCAGTTGGCTACAAATGGGTCTTTGTGAGAAAACGAAATGAGAAAAACGAGGTAGTAAGATATAAGGCAAGGCTTGTAGCACAAGGTTTTTCACAAATGCTAGGAATTGATTATGAAGATACATATTCACCAGTAGTTGATGCAACTACCTTGAGATTTTTAATTAGCCTGACAGTGGCTGAAAAGCTACAAATGCGCTTAATGGATGTCGTGACTGCGTATTTGTATGGGTCACTTGACACCGATATATACATGAAGGTCCCTGAAGGACTAAAGATGCTTGAATCTTGCAAATCAAAGCCTCGAGAAATGTTCTCCATAAAGTTGAGGAGATCTTTATATGGACTGAAACAATCTGGGCGAATGTGGTACAATCGTCTTAGTGAATACCTTCAGAAGGAAGGATATAAGAACGACTCAAGGTGTCTATGTATCTTTATCAAAAGATATGAATCAGGGTTTGCCATCATTGCAGTATATGTTGATGAATTAAACATTGTTGGAACCCTTAATGAGATTGCAAGTACAGCTAGGTACTTGATGAAAGAATTTGAGATGAAAGATCTTGGGAAAACCAAGTTCTGTCTCGGTTTACAAATTGAGCATGTACGAGATGGAATTTTTGTCCATCAATCTAATTATACCGAGAAAATTCTGAAGAGATTCAACATGGATAAAGCTCATCCATTGAACTCACCCATGGTCGTTCGCTCTCTAAATATACATGATGACCCATTCCGTCCTCGAGAAGATGATGAGGAAATACTTGGCCCAGAAACACCATACTTAAGTGCTATTGCTGCCTTGATGTACCTAGCCAACAATACAAGGCCTGATATTGCCTTCACTGTAAACTTGTTGTCAAGGTACAACTCAACTCCAACAAGGAGACATTGGAACGGAATTAAGCATTTGTTCTGTTATCTTAGAGGTACACATGATCTTGGCTTATTTTATCAAAACTGTCCAAATGCCACTCTTGTTGGTTATGCAGATGCAAGATATCTATCAGACCCACACAAGGCTAAATCTCAAAATGGATATGTCTTCACTTATGGAGACACAACCATATCATGGAAATCAACAAAGCAAACTCTGGCTGCTACATCGTCAAACCATGCCGAATTGATAGCACTGTACGAAGCGGGAAGAGAATGCGTGTGGCTAAGATCGGTGATAAAATATATACAGAAGGAATCTGGAATCAAGTCCATCAAAGGTAGCCCAACCGTGATATACGAAGACAGCTCTGCATGTGTCACTCAAGTGAAGGAAGGCTACATCAAAGGGGATCGGACTAAGCACATATCACCAAAATTCTTCTCTACTCATGAACTTGAGAAGAAAGGGAAAATAGAAGTCCAACAAATCCAATCAGATGAGAACCTCGCCGACTTGTTCACCAAGTCATTACCTCCCAAGAAGTTTGAGCAACTTGTGCGCAAGATCGGAATGTGCCGGCTTCGAGAAGCTCATTAAGCATGTCCAAATCAGGGGGAGAATTATACGCGCTGCACTCTTTTTCCCTTCGATCGGGTTTTTATCCCACTGGGTTTTTCCTGACAAGGTTTTTAATGAGGGAGCACCATCAATGCGTATAATAATATTAAACTTGTGCGAAATCCCTAAAGATTCATGATATAAGATGAATATTCAAGGGGGAGTGTTGTAATATTTTATTATGTGGTGAATATTTCACCTTATGGTAAAATATCCCCCAAAATCCGGGATATTTTTGGTTGTGATAGGGATGGATCTCCACTATAAGAGGGGGATCCGGATTGTTGCAAATCAAGCAATAAATCAGATAAATTAAGTACGATTACAAGTACAAACCATCTGGTTCTCTTGTTTACCATTAAAATTATCACAGGTATATATTTGTTGATTTTTCTAAAACTTGTGACAAAAGTTAAAATGACATGTTTTTTGACAAATGGAGAAGTATCGATTAGAAATAATGACATAATGTTGTATAAGACAATTAATTATCTCGATTCTATAAATAACATGTTTTAATCTATAGAATATATTTTCCAATAAGAGGATTATTATAGATGATTTATCTATAATAGATTTTAGATAAGATAGGTTTCATCTATATCTAGATTTATTTATAATAGTTTCTACATATATGGATTTCTCTATTATAAATAGACGTATAGGGTTGGAATTATTGAGTTAATGTATCCATCAAACCATCACAGTAGTAATAAACCCTTTTGTAGAGAAATTTTTTCTCTATAGGTTATTCTGCACAGTTCAATCCAATCCTATCAATACACACAAATCTTTTGTGTCTAATTGTTCACTCGTTTTCTTTCTCTTTAACTATATTCACTTGTAGCATTTCATAACAACTAGTATCAGAGTGTCAGGTTAGACGATGACATTCGGTGTGAAATCGAGGTTCCATTCGAAATCCGGTCTTTGGCAATGACGAGTGAAGGTTCTACTAACACAACAGAGAATGTTAAAGGTGTTAAATGAGACAAAGCCTAAGGCGATGAAATATGAAGACTATGAAGAGATGTAGAAAATGCGGCGTTGATTATTCGACTCTGTTTTGCAGACGAGGTGATATATCATGTAATTGATCTTAAATCCTCGCAAGAGATTTGGGTGAAATCGGAGAACAAGTATATATCAAAATCCTTTTTCAGCGAATTGTATCTGAAACAAAGATTATACGAGTTGAAGATGATGGAAGCCTCTGACTTGGTAAAACACATTAACACTTTCAACCAAGTTATCGAGGATTTGGCACAACTATATGTAAAGCTTGAGGATGAAGACAAAACCATGCTCTTACTAACAACAAGGAAGGAAACAATAATATTGGATACGGTGAATATGACTTTGCTTGCTCATCATGAGTGATGCCAAAATTCCAGCAGCAAAGATTCCTAGAGCAAGAGGTTGTATGTCAAAGGCAACCATGGAATAGGGAGAAAGAAAAAGAAACAAGTTGGGGTGACTGACACTCCAAATCGACGTCTATAGAGAAAAATGCAATTACTTGTTAATTCTGCAAGGAGGAATGTCACTTTAAGCATGACTATCCCATAAGGGAGAAAAATTATGATGGGAAGACAGATGATTCATCTTTTAAATTAGCAAATGTAGTGCAGAAAGAAGATTCAAATAACGTAGATCCAGATATGTTGTCGGTTACATCGGGTAGATGTTCAGATTTATGGATATTGGATACTAGTTTTTTGTTTCATATGACTTCAAATAAAGTAGTTCGAGATGTACAAGTCAGGAAGTTTTGGTTCTGTTCAATTGGGAGATGACAAGGCATGTAGTATTATAGGAATCGGGTAGATCAAACTAAAGATGCATGATCGTTTAGTCCAAGCGTTGACTAATGTACATCATGTTCTAGATATGAGGAAGAATATGATCTCCTTGGGTACATTACATGTAAATGGGTTTCGTTTTTATGACAGACAATGACGATTTGACGGCTTGAATGTGAGAAAATGAGCCACAACAGTAATGAAGGGTAAACGTATTTATGGAAACATCTATCTCTTGTTAGGAAGTATAGTTGTAGGTGGAGCTACAACTATGAAGTCTAAGTCTAATAATAACAACTTTATGGAAAATGCGCCCAACCTTGTCCACATCGGAGAACACAACACGACTGAGCTTAACAAGTAAGGTCTTGTGGGTAGTGTAAAGAGTTGTAAGCATAATGCAAGTGGCCTGCTTGATTATGTGCATTTTGATGTGTGGGGGTCAATTTCTCAAGTAGAGTCATTAGGAAGATCCTGATATTTTGTTAGCTTTATTGATGATTATTCACTGAAGGTTTGGGTGTACTTTATGAAACCCAAATTTGAGGTCTTCAGCAAGTATAAGTTAAGGAAGACAGAGATAGAGAATTATACAGGGAAGAAGGTGAAGTATTTGAGATCAAATAATTGCACAGAGTAAACTGACTCAAAGTTTCAACATTTTTATAAAGAGCATGGCATTAATTTAGAGGCACTTCACAGTCCGAAAGACAACACAATATAATGGTGTTTCAAAGAGGATGGCTATTTTATTACAAAGATGGCTCATTGCATAAGGTTGCAAGCGGGACTTACAAAGAGCTTCTGGGTAGAAGTAGTAAACATATCGGTCTATCTAATCAATAGATCACCACAAATTTCTCTGGGCGAGAAGGTCTATGAGGATTGAGGAGGTATAGACTAGCTAGTTTAATTAGATTTAGACTTGTCAAATCTAAAGATTATTGGTACTTCAACAAATGTGTACGTTGTTCCAAGTGATTAGAGAACAAAAGTTGGATGCAAAGTCTGAGAAATATTGCATCCTTTTAGGCTATGAGAAATTAAAGGTGTAAAGGGTTTCAAGTTTTGAGGAATGGAGTGACCATTTGAAATATTCTATTGGATTAGCAGTACGTGTGTGTGTGTGTGTGTTCCGTTATCTTGCATCTTCGTACAATACTTATCTTCTCTCAATTTTCCCATTACATGATGATAATATAATCAAGGGATGTGAAAATAGATATTTATCGAGAATTTCAAAATATTATCACCATTATCTTTATTTATTTATCATATCCATTTTTTAAAAAAATTATTTGAATTGCTTCTCAAACATATTATTAAGTTTTTATTTTAATATTATCTTTTTTGTTCAATTTGATTATATTTTTTTATATTTATGGGAATTATATAGACTCTATATTATATTGAAATGCTTTAATTTTCTTATTATTTAGTATTTGATTTTTTTTTCATGAACAACATAGTAGGAAGTCCTCGTGTTTTACTTGCGTATAATACTTATACTTTTTATATTAGAAATAGTGAATATATCTCAATACCAAGAAATATTTATTTAACTAGTTAAACATTATTGCTAAGAAAAAGTTAAACATTAAAGATACAAAATAATTACGAAATAAAGATGGAAATTATCGTCCTCTAATTAGATGGGATAATATTTGTATATCTAAACAAAATGGAGGAACATGTATTAGAAAAAGAGAGGAAATCAACATAACGCTATAATTTAAGCTATTGTGGAAAATTATTGCAACACTAGATAATATCTGGGTTAAAATTGTGAAACAATAGTACTTAGAAGATTGTAACCTAATGCAATATAACATGAAACACTCTATATCTTGGCAATGGGTAAAACTCATGTCCTTAGAGAACTCTTTTCTTCAGGTCTCAAGTGGCATGTTGGGGATGGTAATGCCGTCAATTTTTGGTCTTGGATACACCACTTATAAAAATAGCTAGAAACAAAAACTTGATTAACAAAACGACTAAAGTTAACAACTTCATTTCCAATAATAAAAAATGGGACACAGAAAAGATAAGCATGGAATTAGGAAACCATCTAAATCATGACATAATCGACAAAATAACAGATATTCCAATCCTAATTAAAAATATAACAAATAGACTCTGTTGGAGACAAAGCTCAGACGGGTGGTTTTCACACAATCTACTATCAATCTTCTTTACAAAAGAAAAGGACATTCCAAATCCGACCTTAATTAGATCTGGGATTTAGATTGTACTCCCAGGACAAACACTTCCTATGGAGAGCCTCACAGGGTGAAACGCCAACTAAAAGAAAGTTAGAAGAACGAAGAATTATAGTTCTAATGCATTGTGAATTTTGTAACCATCATAGAGAAGACTTCTTTTATTTATTCATGAATTGCAATTTCGTTAAAAATATTATCCAAAAAATAGATGACAATATTTTTCAAGTTGTAGAAAAATAGGACGAAATGTGAGAGACGAAGATTCTATCATTAAAAATATCAAGATAACAATCAACATGAAGAAAACAAGTACAATGGAAACCATTTGGTAGAGTATTTGGTACTTTAGAAATCAAATGGTTTTCCAAAAGGAGGCCACCTGAATCAGCAATTTTATAAAATTTATCAAACAACAAATTAATAACTAGAACATGGTTAAGAATGACGAGGAAGAGACAAATGCAACAACTACCCCTAATTATCCAAACAAGTCAAGTAGTTGCAAAAACAAAAAGAAAAAATGATCAAATGAGAAAAACCAATCCTCCAGAAAGGAAAACTCTGCCATCAGCTGATGTACAAAAGTATAACCTAAGGGCTTCAGAAAAGATGGAGAAATGGATATGGTTAAGATAAGTTCACCTAAATTACACATAGTCCTTTTCATTTTTTTTCAAACAATTGCACACAAAGTGCTTTCCAACAAAAATCGATCCCCAACCCATCCTCCATGGAACATCATCCTCCATTTCACGCTACCAAGAACATCTCGTGTGCTTTCAATTAGCAACCAATAGCAGCAATATTTTGGAGTTTTGAGGTCCATTTGAGAGAGAGTTCTATAGATATATCAACTTTAAGGTAAGAAATTTCATTACAATTTGTTTTTTATAAGCTTTTGGAGAAGAAATTGTGTGTTTTAG
Source organism: Persicaria tinctoria (assembly GCA_037127255.1). Classification (NCBI taxonomy): domain Eukaryota; kingdom Viridiplantae; phylum Streptophyta; class Magnoliopsida; order Caryophyllales; family Polygonaceae; genus Persicaria; species Persicaria tinctoria. The sequence continues at coordinate 41,337,013 of JBANSL010000018.1, forward strand.
GGTTTGAAATTAACATTAAAATTGATGAAATTGGTTGTTTTTTGTGTCTTTTGTTTGATTGTCGTTGATTTGAGTATTGTTTGATTTGAATTATGAGTACAAATTGGAACGAAAACGAAAGAAATTGGTTGTTTTGTTTGCGATTTGGGTGCGATTTTTTTTTCCGTTTCTGTCAGGCATAAATCTCGTGAATTGTTGTCTGCGTCGAGGAGGCTCAGTTGCTGTCACCGAGATGATGATGGAAGCTCAATTGATGTCACCGAGATGATGATGGAAGCTCAATTGATATCACCGAGCTAATGATGGAAGCTCAATTTCTGTCACCGAGGTGATGATGGAGGCTCGTCTTCTTTCACCGAGGCTTTGGTGAAGGCTTGTCTAAACTTGCCGAGCTCCATCATGTACCTCGTTTCTACCTGCCAAGCTCCTTCTTTAGACGGTTTTTTTGAACGAAGACCAAAAATCACCATTCGATAATAATGTAAAGCGGACGATATACCAATTCGTGTGTCGATCAATAGATATTTTGATTAATTTCATCGATTTTCGGTTGTTTTCGATCAAAACAATTCGTTTGACAGATTTAGGTTTTGATCCGAGAAAAGAAAGTTTTAGGCCTTTTTGCAATGTGTTCGGAAAAAATGAAAAGGACATGCGTGCAATTTACTTGAAATTATCTTGTCAATAATCATTCGGACATCTTGCCTCTAGCCTCACACAAAGTATAATCTTACGGCAAGAAATTAGCAGGGGTTTTTAAAAACACCTGAGAAAAATAAACTCGCTCGTGAGTTTTTCAAAAAAACTCTTATTAAATGGTTTATTTGTATTTTTTAAAAAAAGAAAAAGTATTCTGTCAGGGTTTCTATTTTAACTCCTGAAAACCACCCCTTTCTTTGAGGAGTTGTTAGATAAAAACACCCGAATAATGTTTTAAATAATTTCCATCCCAATTAAATACATAGTACACCACTACCCTAACCCTCAATCTCAATCAATCCGTCCTTAACATTCTCGATCAATCAACCACTTGCTGAGGAAGGCCGGCGAAAACTACCCCCGTTTTGTAGAGGAGCAAACTATGTCTTGATGGTGGTGCTAGCATCCCATAATGCTGAGTTATTAGAGTTGAGGTCACTGCTTTGATAGACGGAATCCATAAAGCACTAGAACTAAATATTCAAAACATAGAAATAAAAGGAGACAATCTTTGTAATATTAATGTACTTAAGGGTATTTGAAAATATTCTTGGGAAGTCGAAATGATCATTTTTAACTTCCTGATGGATCTCTATCAGTTTCAAACCGTCCATATTCGACACGTATTTAGAGAAATTAACAGTGTAGGGAACAGATTGACCTTTTTGGGTCATACAACTACTACTCACTACCCTACCACAAATTTAGAATTACAAGTTTCATCCGTAAAATTGTTCTAAGATGGACAAGGACAACCGATAATGCTTAGCCCATCCTAATCGCTTTTCATTTAAATAAAAAATATAAAAAATTACGATTTAACACTCCGTTTTATCCCCGTGAATACAGTACTTGACCCAAATTTTGTGGACCAAAGTAGCTTATTCTATCCCAAATTTATGGGGGCGAGTTTCAATCCCGTTGTTTGGGGTCTTGATGGTCTTACGTCGTCCACTCTTCCGTGTTGGCGACCTATTTATACTCCAAACCCTCCTTCCTCCTTTCCTCACTCCCAATCCCATCCTCAAAGCCCCTTGGGGCCCCAAATCTCAAACCCTCTCTCTCTCTCTCCAACCTTCTCGATCAAATGGCGTTCCGAAGGGACCTCGCCAAGCATCTAATCCGCCTCCCCTCGGCCAGGGCCACCACCGCGCCTCCTCCGTCTCTCCCTCCCTCCCGAACCTACGTGGCGTCTCCCTACACCGCGAGCCGCGGATTCTTCCAGCGGATCCTCCAGCGGCGGACCATAAACCAGTCCTCCTCGACTTCGGCGGTGACCTTGCCGGAGTTTATGGCCTTTCCTGTCGGAGATAAGCTCCGGGATAAGCTGTCGGAGATGACTGGCATTGGCGGCGACAAGATCTACCTGGATGGACGAATGGCTCGGCGTCCGGCGGATGAGGCGTTGGCCGGCGTGTCTCTCACGGCGGAGGATGCGAGGAAGATCGTGAGGGCGGCTCAGGTGGAGAAGGTCAAGGAAAGGCTGAGAGCGGTCCCGGAGAGCGCTGTTTCGTACTCGGATTTCGTTCAGATCTGCGCGGCCTCCTGCGGCAGCGAACGTCGGGGTTTGGAATTCGCCAAGCTGTTAGATGACACGGCTAACGTCATCGTTTGGGGCGACGTCGTCTTCCTCCGTCCAGATCAGGTATACTCTCCATTTCCTCAACGTTTTCCGTAACAGTCTTCGTTTAAATTTTCATACTACAGTATTTTTTTTAAAAAAAACGTTAATACTTTTTTCTGGTCTTGATTAATACTTTAATACTTATTTCCATTTTCGTAAAGTATGAAACGTTTAGTTGCCAAAACATGTCCGATTATTTCCCTACTTTAATGTCCATATCCGATTTTTATATGACAAGCTAGCTGTGATGATTGGATTTTTTTTTAGAGGTTGTTACTTACCTTTAGATTGTTTTGGCAATCTTGACCAAAAAAAAAAAAATGTTTTGGCTATTTCTTTTAAGGCCATAGCTTTTATAAGAATTTTTTAAATAGAGAAATAAAATATAAACTTTTCAAATTGTTTTTTGTTTTAATTTCAATGGATTTTTTTTTAAAATAGAGAAATTATTATTTTTTAATTTCAAAGAATTTTTAATTAAGTGTTATAGCGAGTGTAACATCCGGTAATATAGGAAATCGGCCCCGCTAATAGTTGTACTGGTACATCACTAATATTCTTTTCGAATTAAAAGATTTGAGGTTTTAAACTTTTTTTATTCTGTAGGTAACATTTACATTCATTATTACTATGTTACTTTAACTGCATTGAAACAATATATAGGATATTTTTTATATAAGTGTACATATTGCCAAAATATCAAATTTTTTAATAGGGAGGGAATTTTAATATATTGGTGCTAAAAAATAAGAGTGTTTTATTTATTAAAAAAAAGACAATAATAAAATGGGATGGAAATAGAATCAAGGAGATAAAGTTTCTTATATGTGATACTCATCTTATAATACTATTGTGACTTAATAAAAAAATGATTTGTTTTTGTTTTTTTTTAAAGGAGAAAATCAACAATTCAGTATTTCAAACTTCATCCACAAGGATGATTTCGGATAGAGCCTGCTTGCCCGAATTTTTTCCTAATAAAAAATTAATGATTGAAAATGGTGCTCTAAATACGCAAATTTGAAATCTAGAAACATATTCTCTCCATTTATCAAATAATATTATTTTATATTATTGTACAATTTTTAAGAAAAGCAAATAAATATAATATTAAATCTTCTTTTATTACATTATTTTTTACTTTGAACTAAAATTATAACTAACAATACAATTATAATTGCAATAACATTTCTGTAAATTAAAAATTAAATGTCTTCAATAGCAGAAAAAAAAAACCAATAAAAATAACACTATAAAATAAGATGAATGATAGACTAAAACTTGTCTTGTTATTTTTTGGTATCTTCATTTGGCATAAGAAATTGATTTGGGGAGAAATGAAATTGCAGGTGGCGAAATCGATGGAGAGCCTAATAACGGAAGCAATACCGATGGGAAACGACCCAAGGAGGAAAGAGCTGGAGGAAATGGAGAAGGTTAAGGCCCAAATAGACAAACGGGCCCAAACGCTGGTAAGGAGGGAGCTGTACAGTGGGCTGGGCCTGTGGGCGGCCCAAATGGGGCTGTTCATGAGGCTGACGTTCTGGGAGCTGAGCTGGGACGTCATGGAGCCTATCTGCTTCTTCGTCACTTCCATCCACTTCGCCCTCGCCTACGCCTTCTTCCTCCGCACTTCCCGGGAGCCCTCCTTTGAGGGCTACTTCCGCCGCCGCTTCCGCACCAAGCAGGCCCACCTCATGAAGTTGCACAGCTTTGATTTGGAGAAATACGAGCGCCTCTCGAAGGTGTTCTATCGCCCGGAGGAGGCTCCTTTGGGCTTCAAGTCTTTATGTTTTTGAGGAACTAGTTGAATTATTGTGGCCTTAGTTGGTAGACGTATAGCTAAGTAGTAAGATGATTGAACAATGGTTGGTGGTTTCTTTGCTGCGGAATATCGTTGATTGATTTCGTTACGTTTCGTATTATGAAGATCGATGAGAGGTCGGGTTGTACTGTTGATCGAAGTGGTTTAGTTGAAGAACTGATTGAAATATAGGTATAGGAGTAAATAATATTTGATAGTTGGGACTGGGAGTGAGACTATGTAAGAGTCTATGTATTGTATAGGTTTCATGCACTAATGTGAAATTTAGATGAGAGTACTACCCAAATGACTTAGCACATACTGTATTATTGATTGGATCATATAAGATGTTGGATCTTTTTCCCCATGACACATGAGTAGTGGGTTGAATCGGGCCATATTTATTTACGTGAAACTATTACCTTGTTTATTAACGAAATTGAGTAAATTTCACAAAACCCGAAAGGGAAAACAATAACTCCATGTCTTGATAACGAAATCGAGCTCGTTCATTTTCTAAACAAGTCGAGTATGAACACATTTTTAAACTCGGTTCAAAACTCGGCTAGCTCGATTTAAACTCAAATAGTTCGAATTTTGTGAAATTTCTAAAATTTCCTTTAAATTACTATGTCTTGAGCAAGTAGGGTTGTTTAATGCTCGAAAAAAGTTTGGCCCAAGCTCTTTTTTTCTTAATGAGCCGAGTATGAACAAATTTTAAAGTTCGAGTCCAAATTTAGACTTGGCTCGAGCTCGATTTATTTATAAATGAGCTCAATATGAATAAGCAATACTCAGCTCGCTCGGTTCAAATAACAACCCTATTTTCATTAGACGAGACTTGACTTGAGTATTGAAGGGTCCTCTGGGAGACAATTTCCATTCCAATTCCATTTGTTCTTGGATTCATGGTCTAGATCATTGCTCGACGATATGAATTTTTCCCATTACAAAACACCCTACATGTTTGGATGTTTTTTTTGGAAAAAAGGAATCTATTATCTTACAATGATTGCTTACAATTTACTCAATTGATTGTTGGAATGACATCACCAAAAAAATGTACACCACACTAATCACTACAACAAATTGCTATAGATTATAGTCCTGCTTGTTAGCTGCTGAGGTGAGAAAGAGAACAAATACTAGTAAAAGTATGTTGTAAAAATATAGCCCCGTTGTTTTTGTATTTTTATGACTTGGATCCATTGAACTAATCACATCAAAAGGTTTAAGCTTAAGATTAAGATACATCGATGCTCCAAATAGTTGAAGAGGATTCTCTCCTAATATTATTGTCTATTATCTTTCTAATAAAACAATATCATCCCCTAAAATAAACCAATAGGAGAGGATCAATCCTCTTCTCCAGTGGCAGATCTAGTAATTTAAAGTTAGGTGAGCGAAAAAATAATCACAACAAAGAGATAAAATTCTTCCTAGCTAAAATAAAATTTCTAATTATATAGTATTTCATTAAGAATTTAAAAGAGATTTAAAATTGTCGATTTTAAAATAATGGATTATGCAAAGTATAAATAATAGATGGTTTAAACCCACTCATTTCATTTTCTACAATCAAACTATAAAACAATTTTAAACCCTACGAAATTTAGAATTCTAATAGCCATAATGATAAGACTCATAGATGAATATTAAAAACATAATTAATTAGACAATAGTTGAAAGAAGTTGGTAGAGATTCTAGACACACGCAAGATACTATGATAGGGAGAATTCGGGGAAATATTAAGGTGAAAAGTTTCTATTATATTTTAATTTAATGTAAATATATATGGGCTTGATTTTGGCCTAATAAATCAAACATGCTAAAAAAATTACCCATCAATACTATTTTTTTCATGTTGCTCCCAAAATTTTTACCCAACAATGGCTGGATTTGCTTACCCCACGGTCCGCCTCTGCTCTTCTCTAAATAGTATCCTTACATACTTTATTACTCCCTCCTATCATAAGTATAAGAGTTTTTATTTTTACACGTATTTTAAAACGTTAAAAACTATATAAAATATTAATTTTTTTTATTAATTTAAAACTCCATATTTTATATGTGTAAAAAATAAAATAAAAAGTCTTATATTTATATTTATGATAGGAGGGAGTACAATTTTAGTCGCATGTCTGCCTGTTTTCTTTCTTTTGTTACTTTGTAATAGAGATGACAATTTAGTTATAGTTTTTCCATGGATGACAAGGGACTTCAAAAGTAGTTTAAAAGATGAATGATAACGTTTCTATAATCTGCCACTATGTGCATGCATTATCAAAAGTTGGGTAGAATTATTAGATGTGCTCCCTTTTTTTTTTAAAAAGAAAAAACTTATTTCTATTATGTAAGATTTAATTCATTACTAACTTCTCTATCCTTTTCTAGTTCGAGACCTATCGGCGTCACTATCCCTATGCGGTTGGTGAAGTACTGAAGTTAGTGGCTTTTTGAGTTTTTTATGATCTTTCTCTCTACGAAATATCATGTCGAGATACTCTAATCACCCAAGTAATTTAGGGTTTTCCAAACCCTATGTTTGGTTGTGTACATATCTTTTTTGGTTGTGTACATATGTTTGCCTTGTGTCCTTGTTCCACCTTGTGAACTATATGGTCCGACATTACATAGCTGAGGATAGATATGTGATTTATGGTTTCTGTAAGGGTATTATAGTCTTTTCATGTTAGGTTGTTAGAAGCTCTTCCCGCCTCTATAAATACAGCTTGCATGTACTGTGTAGTCGACAATTTTAGTTGCTGTAAACTTTGCTTTCTCTCAATTCAGTTGTTGTGTTCTTCCATTTTCGGTTTCAGATTCCTTGATTCTTCACATGGTATCAGAGCCATGTGCAAGATTTGATTGATTTTGTTGTGTTTGTGCTCGTTCGAGTGTTATTCTTCGTTTGCTTCCACTTTGATCTGAATCTGTGATGGCTCGAGGTGCTGGAAATGCCAATCAGCAACCAGGGGGTTCGAATGCAAATGGAAACGCTAATCTAGGTGCTGGTATGGGTCGAGGAACTGGAGGAACTGGAATTGGATCTCTAGGTTTGAAAATCGGCGTCAATCAGATGCAATTTGGGGATTTTGCATCTCAGAATTCAAATGCACATGTGAATCCGCTGTTTCTTGCGAATTCAGACCATCCAAGTATGCAGCTTGTCTCGACCTTGTTTAATGGAGCTAATTTCACTAGCTGGAGTCGAGGAATTCGCATGGCTTTAGGAGCTAAAGCTAAGCTGGGATTTATCAATGGACATTGTGTGAAACCGACTGAAAATACTGATGACTGTGAGAAATGGATTAGAGCCGATTTTATGGTCATGTGCTGGATTATAAATTTTATGACTAGTGAAATAGGAGGGAGCTTCATGTATATGCAATCGTCTAAGCAATTATGAGATGAGGTGAAAGAAAGATTCTCTGAATCTAATGATCCACTGATATATCAGTTGCACAAGGATCTGTGCAACCTTAAGTAGGGAAATTTAGCTGTTGGAGCTTATTACGACAAGATGAAAAGGATATGGGATGAATTACAAGTTCTAGAAGGTTTAACTGGGTGTGAATGTGGTGTATTTGCCCAGTGCACTTGTGGTATCATCAAAAGAATTCAAGGACGTGAAGCTAAGGCTAAGGTGATGCAGTTCTTGATGGGACTCAATGAGTCATATGATCACTTGAAAAATAATGTGTTAACGAATGATCCTATGCCTAGGATCAACAAGGTGTTTCAGCTTGCTGTTCAGGCTGAGAGAGGAAAAGGTGCAAGCACTAGCACACAGACAGATGCAGATGTGCTTGATGTGGGCAGAAACTTTCAAAGTGACAAGAGAGGAAAGGACTTTGGTGATAATAAGAACTCCAAAGGTTCTCCAGGGTTTCAGCCTAAGCAACCTGGTCAGGAAAAGAGAGATTTTAAAAAGCCTAAGTATGATAGACAGTGTGATTATTGTGGTGAGAAAGGACATACCAAAGGGTATTGCTTCAAGGTAGTTGGGTATCCTGAGTGGTACAATGGACCTCGTACTGGTGGCAAGCTTTAGAATGGGAAATTTGCGGCTAATGTGGATGCTCCACAGTCCGATTCTCCACTTGATGGTAATGGAGTTAAACCTGATCAAAGCATGGTCAATGCCATTTATCATGAGGTTGTGAAGATGATGAAGGGCAAACAACCATGTGATGGAGGCAGTTCTGATGCTTATTCCAACAATGCAATTGTGCATTTTGTAGGTAATCTTGGTGTCTCTTTTCTTGTTGGATCTCAAAAAGGATGTTCCCTTGAATGGATAATAGATTCAGGTGCTACTGACCATATAGCATTTGACAAAACTGTTTTTTTTTTTTTTTGTGAATTAAGGTCCCTTGATAAAAGGATTTTGCTTGGCTTACCTGATGGGGCTGCTAAAGTAGTTGAATGGACATGAACTGTGGCTCTAGCTAATAATCTTGTGCTTAGTAATGTGCTTTATGTGCCTGAGTTCAGACACAACTTATTGTCAGTGTCTAATATGCTGTGTGATGGAGGATTAGAGTTCAGTTTTGATTCTATCTCATGTGTACTGCATGACCTTACAACTAAGGTAAAGATTGCTCGAGGTGTGATTCATGGTGGGCTGTACATGTTGTATGCTCAGAAGATCAGAGAACCACATTAAGTGACACATGTTGATTTTGATTTGAGTTCTAGTAGTGGTTGTAATTCGGTAGAATTGTTACAGACTCTACATGCCAGGCTTGGTCACTCATCTCTGTCTAAGATGAGACATATTCTTGGTTGTAATAAGATTCAGCTGAGAGATTTTTTCTGTGATACATGTGCTATGACTAAGCACCATGCTCTCCCTTTTCAGAGGAGTGATTGTAGAGCCGATGCTCCTTTCAAACTGATACATATGGATCTTTGGGGTCCCTATAAAGTTGCTTATTTGTGTGGTGCTAAGTCTTTCCTTACTGTGTTGGATGATCATAGCAGATCCATTTGGATATTTTTTATGCAAGATAAATTGCAGGTGGCTACAATCATAGTGAATTTCATTACTATGGTTGAGAATCAGTTTGGAACTACTGTTAAGGTGTTAAGGTCAGATAATGGAACATAATTCACACAAAAGAAGTGCACTGATTTTTTGCAGGCTAAGGGCATTGTGCATCAAAGGTCTGCACCTGGTGTTCCTACACAAAATGGTAGAGTGGAAAGGAAACACAAGCACCTCATAGAAACAGTTCGGGCTATTAGACTGTATGCAGACCTACCCATTCACTTTTGGGGAGATTGTGTTTTAGGAGCCACTCACCTTATTAATAAAATGCCTTCTTCCAAATTGAATTGGAAGTCTCCTTATGAGGTATTACATAATAAAGTTACTTCTTATGATGATTTGAGGGTGATTGGTTATCTTTGCTATGGCATTGTGGACAAAGATAGTAGAGATAAGCTTGGTGTTACTTCTAGGAGATGTGTCTTTTTGGGATATCCTCCCAATCAAAAGGCTTTCATATTGTTTGATTTGGATTCCAAGAAAGTGATTATTAGTAGAAATGTCAAATTTGTTGAGAAGGTTTTTCCTTTCAGAGAAAAGAAACTTGCTACAGATTTTGATAATGCTCAACATAGTTTGCCTTTGGTCTCTCCTGCAGTTGATTTTGAGAATGAGCATTCAATGGTTACCCCTGCTTCTGATGTTGGGTTGCCCATGTTTAATTCTGATGTTTTAGTCAATGATTCTCCTTCTAATACAAAATATGTGGGTACTATGGTTCTTGATTATGATCTTGGAAACTCCTGTTCATCCAGTATAGTTGATAATCCAGGGGTCCCTAATGTGACATTGTCTAAAAGAGTTGTACATAAACCTGCTAGACTGAAGGATTTTGTGTGTGATTCCTTGCCTACAACTTCTTCTGATTCTTTGAGTTTAGTTTTTTCTGTTATGAGCTTAAAGGATGTAAGTCACCTTTCTGCAACCTTAAAGGCTTCTCTCTTCAATGTGTTCAAAGTTTTTGAACCAAACTCTTATGCTCAGGCTACGGATAAGCCTGAATGGCAACAGGATATGAAATTAGAGTTGGATGCTCTTTAAAAGAACAACACTTGGGTGATAACCCCTTTACCAGTGGGTAAGAAAGCTATTGGATCAAGGTGGATTTATAAGGTCAAGTACTTGCCTTCTGGTGAAATAGAAAGGTATAAAGCCAGGCTTGTTGCAAAGGGATATAACCAAGTGAAAGATAAGGATTACAAGCATACATTCTCTCATGTTGCTAAGCTTGCTACTGTGAGAATTATTTTGGCTCTTGCTGCTGCTAAAGATTGGAAATTGCATCAATTGGATGTCAATAATGCCTTTTTTCATGGCTTTATTGAGGAGGATGTTTACATGTTACCTCCTCCTGGATATCCTGCATCTCTTGGCATGGTTTGCAAGTTAGAAAGGTCCCTATATGGATTGAAACAGGCCAGTAGACAATGGAACTATGAACTGACTAAATTTCTATGCAATTTGGGATATGTTCAGTCCAAGCATGATTACAGTTTATTCACAAAAAGAGTTGGTCAGTCATTCACCATTGCTTTAGTTTATGTTGATGACATGTTATTGTCGGGTAACTCTGCTATTGAAATTGAGAGCACTAAAGCTGCTCTTCATAAAGCCTTTACCATCAAAGATCTAGGCATTGCTAGATACTTTTTGGGCATGGAAATTTCTAGAAGTTCAAATGGAATTTTATTGAACCAGAGGAAGTATGTTTTGGACATTTTAAAGGATGCTAACATGCTTGATTGCAAGCCTACTGAGTTCCCTATGCAGAAGGGTGTGAAACTGACAGTTGAAGGTGATGATGTTTTTCCTCACCCTGATAGATACAAAAGAATTGTTTGGAGGTTGCAGTATTTGACCCTCACCCGTCATGATATCTCTTATATTGTCCAACAATTGAGTCAATTTCTACAACATCCTCTTACTTCTCATTGGACATGTGCTATGTATCTTCTCAGATACTTGAAGGGCACTTTTAATTTGTCACTCTCTTATGCTTCTTCATCTGATCTGGTGTTATCTGCTTACAGTGATGCAGATTGGGCATCTTGTGCTTATAGTTGTCGGTCATTGACAAGTTATTGTGTTTTTCTGGGTTCTTCCTTGGTTTCATGGAAAACCAAAAAGCAAAAGGTGGTCTCTAAGTCCTCAACTGAGAGTGAATATAGAGCAATGTCAGCCACTGCTAGTGAACTAGTCTAGATTGTAGGTCTGCTTTCAGATTTGAGTGTTAAGGTTCCTTTGCCGATTACTTTGCACTGCGATGATCAATATGCTCAATACCTTGCTGCTAATCCTGTTTTTCATGAAAGAACAAAGCACATTCGTGTGGATTGCCATTTCCTTAGAGATATGATCATGGATGGGTTTCTATGCACCTCTCACATCTCCACAACTCATCAAACAGCTGATATACTCACCAAGCCTTTAGGGTATGCTCAACACAAGTATCTACGGTCCAAGCTTGGCCTTGTCAGTCCTATTGTAAGTCCAGCTTGAAGGGGGGGGGGGGGGTATGTGAACTATATGGTCCGACATTACATAGCTGAGTATAGATCTGGGATTTATGGTTTCTGTAAGGGTATTAGAGTCTTTTCATGTTATCTTGTTAGAAGCTCTTCCCGCCTCTATAAATACAGCTTGCATGTACTGTGTAGTCGACAATTTTAATTGGTGTAAACTTTGCTTTCTCTCAATTCAGTTTTTGTGTTCTTCCATTTTCGGTTTCGGATTCCTTGATTCTTCACACACCTATAATGAATTGGTTGACCAATTCTAGCAGTTAATTAATTTGATTTTGCAATTTAATGAGCCTTGTGTAGTTTTTGATGCTTTTCTATCAACAAAGTTTTTTTTGGGGTGATTGTGATGGTTTATATATATGATGAGTGGTGACTAAATGTGTGGTCGTAGATATGGTTATTTAGTCTTTTTTTTTATATTAGTTATTGCAATTTGATTATGTAAATTTGCGGGTACATATTTCATGTTTTAGTTGCATTTATCATATATTACATTTTTTTCAGCACATCTTTATGTTTTTACCCTTTCTTTATACGATTAGAACATGAAAGATAATATGGGTATTGTATTACCCATTTGTATATGGTTTGCCTATAAATACTTTCACATTTTGATGTAACTGAATTAATGAATGCAATGAAAAAATAGAGCATTTTCTTCTGATCAGCAAATGGTGGGTGCACCATCGCTGTCTCTGCAAGAAATCTGACATTTTGTCGTTGTGTGCTCCCCCTAGCTTCTTCTTCCTTTGCGAGATAATCCATTGCTTGATTCACAAAACCCTCTTTTACAGATACAAATTCAAACACAGATTCTCAGGCTGTAACATGGTATCAAAGCTACAACATTAATCGACCTCTACATCAATGGCGACCAGCACATACGTGGAAAGTGAGTTGTATCTCCACCACTGAGACCACCCTAACTATGTTCTCTCGATGAGCCTTTTGAACAAGCGGAATTACAGCCATTGGAAGAGATCCGTTGAGGTCTCCTTGGTGGCCAAAAACAAACTGGGCTTCATCATTGGTACTTGCTCAAGGCCGACGACTACTGTTCAAGATGGAATCAAATGGGATCGATTCAATTCCATGGTAATTTCTTGGTTATTACATGTTGTTGAGAAAGAAATAGCTTAATCAGTTTTATATTGTAGCATTGCTAGCCAAATATGGAAGGAATTAGGGAATCGATTCGAAAAAACGAACAGAACTAGGATCTATCAGGTTCAACGAGAACTTGTTTCATTGAATCATGGGAACAACTCAATCTCTACCTATTTTACAAAGATGAAGATATGGTAGGATGAATACAAACTTCTTGTTGAAGATGATGTTTGCGATTGTGGTTCAAGATCAGTTTTGAACAAGATAATAGAGGATCAACATGTTATACACTTTCTTATGGGCTTGAATGACAACTAGAATGCCGTGAGGGGCACAATACTCATGATGAGCCTAGCTCCATACTTGGATCAGGTCTATCAAATTGTTCTGTAGGAAAAGCAACAAAGGGGGAAATAAGAAGAAGACTGAGGCAGAATCCATGGGAATGGCATTCCCAGTTCAAAGAAACACAAATGGAACCTTTCAAAAAGGTGGCCAATATAAACAGTTTTGTGACCATTGCAAGGTGAAAGGAAGGACATATCATGGAGAATTTCTTGAAACTCCATTGACAAGTGTTGTAAGTGATAGGGTCTATTTTAAGCATGTTTTTAGTTTAGATTTGCATAATAATTTAGAGCATGTTTACACATTTTATAGCTTATTTGTTATTATTTAGTTTTCGGAGTCTACACTTGTGTTTTATTGATTTCAGGTATTTTGGAGTGAATTTGGAATAAGTATTGGACAAATTATATAAGGTCGGGGAGAGTTGTAGATTACTCAATGGATCAGTCGAATGGGCTTATGCCTTCATAAGGAAGGAGGCGGAAGGAGCCACACGGACTTGCAAGTTCTACTGATTTTTATTATCATTATTATAATTAGGTTACATAAGATAGATAAATTATATATATTATATGTTTAATTTAAGATAAAGTCAGGAGATTAGTTTTCCACCTACATTATATTATATATACATTCATACGGAAGTGCGAAAGAAGGAGAGTCGTGTATAAGGCCGACTGACTTTCCAACTCGAAAACCCTAATTGTCTTTTGTTTTATTTTTATGGAGACTTAACTCTCCCGTTTCATCTACGATTTGAAGCTTTGTTTGGATTGAGTTGTGAGTTTCTGAATCTTATTCCTTATTTCCTATATTGAAGGTTTTGACTTCTTTGCGCTTGAATGTTTGATTGTTTTATTCTATCTTGTCTGATCAACTTGGTAGAATCAATTCAATTGCTAGGGTTTTGTAGATTCATGATTGTGAACCTTAACCCAAGTGACAAACTTATCCCTTTAGGGCTGATGGAACTAATTGGATGGGTAGGAAGTTGAATGTGTTGTTAAATCCTTTTTTAGGGACTGCAAATACCTTGGTTAATCTCTGAACGTAAAGCTATCGATTGAGTTAAATCCTTCTTAAGGGACTGTTCAATTGATAAGGGTTTCTAGGACTGATTGGACTAGTAACTATATTTGGTCGGGACAAGGGCATTCATAGGAAACATAAAAGGACAAGAGGAAGTTACAATATCAATTGAACCAAATAAAATGGATATTTGTAGATGAAATTATTTTATTAATCGTTATATTCATTAATTTGTTTATAGTTTATTTTATTTTCTTTCTTATTGCAATCACTCAAAACCCCCCGTTTCATACTAATTGGCAAACTTAACTTAGGAATAAATTGATTCTCTGTGGGATCGACTCGTGCTTACCACACTACATTAGTTAGGTAGGTTCGGATTTATTTTGATACGGTTTACGTGGCTAAAAATCGCCCATCAAATTGGCGCCGTTGTCGGGGAATCAAAGTTTATTTCTTTGTTATGTGTGTTTGCCGATTAATGTATATAACTAATTTTGTTGTGAGCCTCTCTTACGGTTCATAAGACCCGTGCTACCAACTGTTTGTTTTTGTGTGTCTAGGTGTGTGCCTCGAAAGATGACTCATGGTTTAATATTGTGATTTTTGCGGAGTTTCTAATCATATATTTAAAGATTGTCCAGTGTTTATGGTTCTGATCGGAAAGGTTAAGGAAGTACATCATTTGTTCAAAACTCAACTTTCTCGTGAGATGGATATCATACATGAGATTGCACAATTAGAACTCCAAATCGAACAACTAGAGCCCCCATGTCTGGCTCCGCAAACATCACAAGAATTGTCCATGTTGCCCCGTATGGAAAAACACTTTGCTGCAATGGAGTCCCAACTTACAATGATCCAAACTGATTTCAATAACGAGATGAAGCGGATCCACGTGACTCAACAAATTACAATTCCAATTATTTCAGAGATTTTTCCTAGGCAGACGGAGGTGGTGGTTAGTGACGACTACGCTATCATCTCTCTTGTGGCAAGAAGATTTTAGAAGAATGGATAGATGAGCAAGATGAGGAAAATTTCACAAAGGGGATTCTATTGTTTGAATTTGAGGAGGGTACAAACGGGCAAAGTGCTGGGAGAAGGCAAAGGAGAAGCGCATATTTTGAGAAGCCACCAATGGAACTGAATTGGTGGTATTACATGTCCTCTGCAGAGAGTCATGCTCGCTTGTTTGATAAGTTGAAACGATTATTGTCTGTAATATTATTTAGTTTCAATTTAGCAATATATTATACATACTTGTGTGGAATGTGTGCTCATGAATTTGAAAAGTTATTGAGGGCTTTAACAATGTCTGAATTGATCTTAGAGATTGTAAGCCAACCAAGGCAATTTTTTTCCCTTTTTCTTTTTAGTTAGGATTAATTTATATATATATTTTTTAATTTTCATAAAAAAAAAAAATCAAAACCCTTCCCTTCCTTTGTCCTGAGTGACGACCCATCTAAAACCATCGCTCGCTTAAGCACCACTGGAGCCCTTCTTCACCGTACCATCTCCTCCCGTACTCCGTCCTGTAGCCCAGCGATCGCCGGACCACCAGCCTCCCACCGCTGCATCGCCTCGCCGCGCTGGTCCCCTGCCGAGCGCCAGCAACCGTCACCAGCCAGCAGCAGCCTTCCTCCTTCCTTCTCCATCCCGCTACCTTCAGACCCTCTACCTCCAGCCGTCTCCAGTCCCACCGGTGCCCTCCTCACGGCGCCGGAGCCTATCTTTTGCCACCGCCGGTTTCCACAGATCGTCTTCTTCCCCGCCTGCAAGCCGCTGCTGCCCACCTCTTTACCTCTCCGTCCCCTTCTGTTCACCAGAGCTCTCGCCATCATCTCCTAGCCGCCCGAACACAGCCTCAATCCTTGCCTTGCCGGCTTCGATTTCAATCCCTGAATTCGTGCCCTCGACTTCAATCTCCGCCCGGTATGTGCAGGTTCGGAATCGATTTCCTTGTCACTTGTAATTACATTATGATATGAATTTTCCTTGTCACTTGCGGGATTGTTGGTGCTCCGATTGATGTGGTATTGTTGATAATCTGATATGGTATTGCCGACTAAGTATGCTTATCGTTTTTAATTCTTATGTGTTTCATGCTCCCTGAAGTTGCTTGCACTTTGATTTTACCATCATATGCGACTGAGTATGTTTGCAAGAGTTAGTGTTGGTTTTACTCATGTTATCGACTTTGACTTTTGAGGCTAGATACTTGCTGTTGATTTTAGTTTCTTTGATTGATGGATTTAGTTTGGTCGAGAATTTGTGCTTGGATATGATGTGTAGTTGCTACGTATTATTGCTAAACTAGCTCTGGAATCAATCTGGCAGCTGAGAGATTTTGGTTCTATGCATTCGGATTCTGCCCCTTGTGATTTTGTTTGCTTGCCTCATGTCCATTGATTTTTTATGATTTTACTTGCAAAATATGGATGAGCATGATCGATAAGGCTATCTCCATTTTATTGGTCAAGTGGCTAATTTTTATACTTGATTTGGCTCGTGAATGGACTTCAATTGATCAGGAAAGTTTATAGGAATGTTAATGTTACTGCTGATGGTTTTAGAAGCCCTAACTGCTGATGACTGACTTGATTTTTGATACTTCATTGACCACCGGATATGGCATCTTGCTTTGTTTATTATTGTCAAGTGCTATTATCAAGATAGGTCTAGCTCCTTTGAGATGGTGCCCATGCTTCAATTTGTGCTTACTAGTTCTTGCTCCCTGAAATTACTTGAATTCCATGTCTTTAATTTATCCTAAGTGATTGAGCACGGACTAATAAGCTGATTTCTAAGGTACTGGGTTTTTTTATTCTTTTCACTTGGATGATATTATTATGCTTGGAAGTTGGGCTCCTTTGTCTTGTGTGTTTTCTTTGCTTTTAGTTTTGGCCAGGACCAACTGCAAAGGGATATGCCATACCGTTCCGACTCCAAGAAGGTTCACAAATGCATATTGCATCCCGGAGGGAGTGGCTGGCGAATAATTGTCTTCGAATCTCCGTCTGTAATTTCTGAACTCTTCTCTTGTTAGCTCTAAGGAATAGTAACTTTCTTGCTGAATTTTGTGCTTATGATATTCCTTTGCTCTTGAGAACTCAATTTTTTTCGCTGATTGCTATTCTAGTTATGCTTGTTTTTTCCGTTGGTTGTGGTGTGTGATAGGTCCTATCACTATGAGAAGTTGCTGATTTTTTTGGGTCTGTTCGGAGGCTACATCACTACCTCTTTTTGAGCTGAGAGCTTGTCTTTGAATGCCTTATTTGTTTGGTGAGTTTCCTCTACCTCTTTTACTCTTTTTCTTTACTTTGAGGGCAAAGTAAGATTTTAAGCATAGGGTGGGGAATTCAAGTGTAGCTCCGTATTTATATGTTAGTTTTTTTTTTCAACTTTTGTTATGCATTTCATTTCATTATATGTTGCATTATAGATATTTATATTTGATAAATATCCCATGTTCATATATAAGTCATTGAGTCTTTGTTTTTTATTTGTTAGTTATTTTTTTTAGTTTTGTTAGGAAAGATATTTCTATGATTGGTATGACCTCGATTATGATATATGGTTTTCCATGGCTTAAGAGTTAATAAAATTGAATTTTAATTAAATAAAGCCACTTGTGGGATTTCCGTAGACAATCTGGCTTATAAGCTTTAGTTATAACTTGATTATTGGTTGAATGTTCAGTTTAGAGCAATCTTTAAATTTTTTATATGATTTCTATTGTATGTCTAAACCCTTGGTGAAAAGCACTAGTAAATTCGGTTATATGCGTGTTTTATGTGTTTTGATATATGTTGGGTTGATGAGTGTAAGGAGGATAAAATTCACTTGCACCGCTCGAGAAGGATAAAATTCACTCGAGTGAAAAGAATCATCAATAAACAAAGCTTTATAGAAATGTTCGAGGAGAATAAAATTCAGTCGACACTAATGAGAATTGCGAAAAAATACGGTTAGTAAGCGATCCTGTTTGTGGAGGATAAAATTCACACAAGGAGGAAGAAAAATAATTAGAAATCCTTGGAAAAAAATATGAGCTTTATTGAAACTCCGAAGTAGAAAAGGCCTAGTAATCTATGAGTGTTTATGACGATTTTTAAGTGTGCTTAATGAATTTGATTGCTCAATACATTCTAAATGCAAGCATTCCCTAAACCTATTTGGAGTTTAAAGCAATGCGTATGAAAGGTTTGATGTGGGTCTCATAGTGTCCTAACTATTTTGAGCTTAACGTAATAAATACTTCTGAAGCCATGACAATCATAATGATGAGTGATCATTCATAGAAATTTCTTTGAGTCTTTGTCTTTCTTTTTAAATTGTCATTGTTTTATGATAGTTTGTTTGGGGACAAGCAAAAGTCTAAGCATGGGGTAGTTTGATAGGGTCTATTTTAAACATGTTTTTAGTATAGATTTGCATACTAATTTAGAGCATGTTTACACATTTTATAGCTTATTTGTTATTATTTAGTTTTCGGTGTTTACACCTGTATTTTATTGATTTCAGGTATTTTGGAGCGAATTTGGAATAAGTATTGGACAAATTATATAAGGTCGGGGAGAGTTGTAGATTACTCAAATTATGGATCAGCCGAATGGGCTTATGCCTTCATACAGAAGGAGGCGGAAAGAGCCACACGGACATGCAAATGCTACTGATTTTTATTATCATTATTATAATTAGGTTACATAAGATTGATAAATTAGATATATTATATGTTTAATTTAATATAAAGTTAGGAGATTAGTTTTCCTTCTACATTATATTATATATACATTCATACGGAAGTGCGAAAGAAGGAGAGCCGTGTATATGGCCGACTGACTTTCCAACTCGAAAACCCTAATGGTCTTTTGTTTTATTTTTGTGAAGACTTAAATTTTTCCGTTTCATCTAAAATTTGAAGCTTTGTTTGGATTGAGTTGTGAGTTTCTAAATCTTGTTCCTTATGTCTTATATTGAATGTTTCGACTTCTTTGTGCTTGAATGTTTGATTGTTTTATTCTATCTTGCCTGATCAACTTGGTAGAATCAATTCAATTGCTGGGGTTTTGTAGATTCCTGATTGTGAACCTTAATCCAAGTGGAAAACTTATCCCTTTAGGGCTGATTGAACTAATTGGATGGGTAGGAAGTTGGATGTGTTGTTAAATCATTCTTTAGGGACTGGAAATACCTTGGTTAATCTCTGAACTTAAAGCTATCGATTGAGTTAAATCCTTCTTTAAGGACTGTTCAATTGATAAGGGTTTCTAGGGCTGATTGGACTAATAACTATATTAGGTCGGGACAAGGGCATTCATAGGAAACCTAAACGGACAAGAGGAAGTTACAATATCAATTGAACCAACTAAAGTGGATATTTGTAGATGAAACTATTTTATTAATCGTTATCTTCATTAATTTGTTTATAGTTTATTTTTTTTTCTTTCTTATTTCTATCACTCAAAACCCCCCGTTTCATACTAATTGGTAAATAAACTTAACTTAGGAATAACTTGATTCTCTGTGGGATCGACTCGTGCTTACCACACTATATTAGTTAGGTAGGTTCGAATTTATTTTGATACGGTTTATGCGACTAAAAATCGCCTATCAGTAAGGTACACACCATTGACAAGTGCAAGGTTAAGGGACACACTATTGCCAAGTGTTGTAAGGTACATGGATATCCTCAAGGCAAAGAAGAAAGAATTTTTTTTTTGTACCCATTGCAAAACAAGAGGACATACTATTGATAGATGTTGGAAACTACATGGTTATTCACCTGGAAAGGGCCTTCTTCTATGGCTAATGTCAGCATCTCTGAATCTGCAACAGGCAGTTCACCTCCCATCACTTAGCAGCAATATGAGCAGCTTGTGAGTGAGTTTGTTTTTTTTTCTTAAATTTTTTTTAATATTATTTTTACAGTAGGAAAACATTAGGAGCTGCTACTGAAACAGTAGTGTAACTCTAGGATCATCCTGAAGGATGATGTTACAAAAGTTCCTAGGGTAGGGGATGTACTGCAAATTACAGATAATACCTTTCCTAGCTATATAATCAGCCGACATATTACACTCTCTATAGACATGGTGGATTTATGCCATTGCAAATTCCGATAGAAGCTTGGTAATGTCTTCGATTTGTTTCATAACTTCCCATCTTGGTTGTTGCTGATGCTTTAAAGTCTTAGTCAGAACTTGGTTGTCACTTTCTAGAATGATCTTCGTAATGCCCTTTTTCTTAGCTCGTTGTAACCCAAACAGGATTGCTGAAGCCTCCGTTTGAATGGCTAAACCTTCACTAACTTCCTTGTAAAAATATCAATAATATGGCCATCGGAATCCCTAATGATCCCTCCGATCCGACACTTGCCAAAAAGGTTGATAGAACCATCTACATTAATTTTGTAGATAGTTCTGGGTGATCTATTCCACTTGGCAGTAGCCTTTATATTTTTTACTCTATTGGCCTTAAGAGGACGGCCAATTCCTTCTTCCCAATCATTAAGAACCTGTCTGATTCTCAGAATAATTTGGGCTATATCATTGGGTTGCTTTTGCATAAAAATAAGCTCATTTCTAATTTCCCATATAATTTGCCAAATACAGACAAGATCTTCGAATTTGTGATTTGCCTTTTTAATGCGATCTAGATTAATATGGAGCGGATCTGTACTATTTAGATTAGGAAAAAATGTACCAGTTTGTTGCTCATATTGGGCTAATACTTCTCTAGCAAAACTACATTTTGTGAAGAGATGGGTTGCATCCTCCTCAGCTTGATTGCAAAGCAAGCACTGGCTTGGGACCCTGTTGACATACTTATTAAGATGAGCAGCCGTCGGAAGCCCATCTATCATTAATTTTCATTGGAAGTTTTTAATTCTAGGGGATAGTTTTAACTTCCATATCCAAGTGTGTGTGTCTGGTTCGTTTGATGGTGGTGCGAGTATGTTCCTTGCCGATTTGGTGGTGAAGTTCCCTGCCGCATCAGGCTTCCAAATCATCTTGTCCTGGACCTGGCTAGCCAGAATTCTAATGGCTTGAATCTTTTGAACTACTTCTAGAGGAAATAGTTGTCTTAGAAGATATTCATTCCATCGTTTTCTATCAGTGATAAGAGCTTTAACCTTCATAGACGGATCACTAGGACCCATGTATTTTTTTTAGCCTAAGTGTCGGAATCCAAGGGTCATTGCAAACATTTATTTTTGAGCCGTCTCCCAATAGCCAGAGAATACCTTCTTCAAATTTCCGTCTATGTGAGAGAAGCCTACCAAATTGCCACGAGGTTTATTTTTTTGCTATAGCTACTTATATCCTCCTGAGTAAGATATTTTTCTTTAATTATTCTCACCCAAGTACTATCCTCATTGTTATATATTTTCCATAGAGCTTCATCTGCAAACAAATAATAAGATCTTCTGCTTTTCTAAGTCCCAGGTCACCCTGAGATTTTCGTTTACAGATTTGATCCCAACTGATGGGAGGGGTGTATCTGTCAGATTGAGATTTGTTCCAGAAGAAGTTCCTTTTGATCTGATCAATTTGACTGAGAATACCTTTTGGGAGCACATTTTTTTTGCATGAGGTAGTTTGTCTTGGAGCTAAGATTTGACTGAATGAGAACAACTCTTCCAGCCTGGGAAAGACTGGAAGCTTTCCATTTGGCTAGTTGTTTTCTTACGTTTTCCACTGCCTCATTAAAGACACAATTCTTAACTCTTCCATTTACAAGAGGGATACCAAGGTATTTTTTCTAAAGTTTTGGAAATTGGAACCCCCATATGGAAAGAAAGATCTCTCACCAGGTTTGGATTGACATTCCTAGAGCATTGGAGGGAGCTTTTTATTATAGTTGATTGTAAGACCCGACAGGTTTGGTAAGTTATTTATGATATTTTGGATCGTATTTAGGCTAGTATGAGCCGCATTTGAGAAGATAATGGTGTCATCTACAAAAGTTAAGAAGGGGATAGGAGAACCATTCTTTTTTATCTTAATGCCAATCAAAGCATCTTCCAATAAAGCTTCTTTGTGAAGTTCTCTTGACAAGCATTCCATAACAAGTGACGCGTTTATGGGATTTCGCTTATACTTATTACCTCACTATGACGACAAAATGTCTTAAAATATCTGAGGGCCCTGGCGGTGTGGAGTGATAATCAGATTATATACTTATTAGTCCAAGCGAGGGGGATTATGAGTTTGGCTCGCGATGAGTTAAGTTACTGTTCGGTTGTCGTTTGTAGAGGGAGCTAGGCGGGGTTGTTATCCCAAATAATGTTCTTCTCCGATCAAAGATCTTTAGAACTCAACTCCAGGTGTTTTAAGTTCGAGGGATAATAAGAGCTCTTATGCTTTTCTATCTTTAAATCGGATCCCTCCCTTTGAGGTTGGAGGGGGGGTATTTATAGGGAAACCTAAGCGAGTAGCTTGCAGGCGACCTCGTGGTTTTACATAGGACACTTGTTAGACATGCTCTCGCCCTTAGGGGAATAGGCCATACACGCGGCGTTATGAGAAATGAGGTGCTTGAGCCAACGAGCTACTTGCTAGGGCTCTTGAGAGACACAAGGTCATGTGGAGGACCCACTCTGGTTTCTTACGCGAGTTGAAATCCTTATTTAGGTCGTGAAGGGGCTTTGGCCGGGGTTTGGTTGAGTGTCTTGCTTTGCGACGAACCCTGTAGTGGGACCATGTGTCTTTTTGCGTTGGGTGGCCTATTTATCACGTTATACTTGTATTATTTAATATGCCTATTTTCCATGGCATCGTCATATCTCCTCGTAACCGGATCGTGAGTGATATGTCGTTCACGATTGGGTTTCGACAAATACGATGCTTCCCGCCAAAAACTAGTTCATGGGATGGGCCTTGATTGGGCCCAACTTGTTTTTTGGCCCACTGGGCGGAATGGTCCCACAAAGACCTATAAGTGAGGTTTTTTGCCTCACAACTTCCTTATTCCACATTTCTGAAAACATGAAGAGGAGAGAGAGAAGGTCCAAGGGTTTTCTGCACTTTCAGAGACGAGATCGGAGTTAGATGGCGGTTCGTTTTCCAGTTCTCTTATTTTTCCAGCGTCCTTTATCCATATCTTTCAAGTGAGTTTTTCTCGACCTTTCTTCTGATCTTTTCAATTTCTAGGTCATGTGCTTGCTTTTTAATGTTTTTTAGGGCAAAAGGGCACGAGCTTCGGTGGTGGAATCGCTTTCATCTGAAGAGGAGTATGGTGGTTTCCGGGTGAAAGCTTAGGGTTTTGCCCTGGCATTTTATCCTCCCTTTCCCGATGTCCCATCCCCTCCTTCCTCTTTGGTTTCCTCAGTTTACAATTGACGGGGTGAGTCCGAGATTCACTCAGAGGAGGGGGAGCGTGTCGGGGTGGTATGGCTTTTTTGGGTATTTCGGAAAACCTCCGGCGGTTTTTTCAGATTTTGTGGAAAACCTCCAATGACAAGGGGCGGAAATAACCTTTCGTCTCCCCTTTTGCCTTTCTCAATGGTGATTTCTTGAAAATCGAGGAACCTTTATGGAGAAGATGAAAAGACGTCTTTTAACCGTCATCCTGCAGGGGGGGGAAGATGTCTTTTTAACGTCCCTTTGGGGGGGGTGCGTGAGGCGCCAATATGGGTCCCAAGAGGGTTTTTGGTGCCAAATTTGCTTAGTCGCGATGTTGAAAAGGTAGTTTTCCCTTGCTGATTTTTCCTCTTGCTGCGTCTTTTCTAAGGGGTTTTCTTCTTGTTCTTAGAGTTAAGGTGTCGCAAGAGAGTGATAGTCAGAATCATAGCGTAAGTTATGAACACAAAGAAGTCAGTTTCTCGGGATCCAAATCCCGGGACGATGTCAGATCGGATTCTTCGGCGAGGCCAGCTCATCTTCCACCAAGTAAAAAACCTCGCAAGGTAAAGAGAAAAAGAGCGAACCCTGGGACTGGTCCAAGTGCGAAGAAACGGAAGATGGCATGGACCATTAAGCTCCCTTTAAAGAGGGACAACCTTGAGTATTGCCATACCTCGGAGTCTATAAATGATCTGGGAAAGGGTGAGTCATCTCGCGTACCCAATGAGTCTAAAAAACCTACCCGATTGGTCCCGGGTGACTTTGCTCTGTCTCCTTATAATCGAACGGAGGTTGATAACTGTAGGTTTTGTGAAAGTTATGCTTTCGCGGCGCCTCCTTCTCTCCCAACAATATTTTCGTAGCGCGTAGCTCCTACCGTACCCAAGACGCTGGGTGAGGAGTCGATTCTAGATGTCAAGCACCTGGAAGAGGTGGCGAAGCTTTACCCGTGGCTGGTTGGGGTGGAGATAGGTCCGGCCGTTGGTAATGGGGGATGCTTGAACGAATATAAAGACCATGTTGTCGTTCATCTGGGCAGCTTGCTCCAAGGGTTCCGCCTCCCTCTCCCCTAGTTATATTCAGAATTTTTCGCTTACATAAACCAATGCCCTGCCTAGCTTGCTTTTAACATATGGATGTATTTGGCAGTATACATCATGCGTTGTGCCACCATCAAGAAAACGCCGTCGTTAGACCATCTTTTATCTATTCGTTCCTTGAGGCACAGTGAAGGACTGGTGTCTGCCTCTCTGGCCGGAAAGATTATTGAGAGGTTGCCAAGTAGCCCGGGATGGAGGAAAAAGTGGTTCCTCGTTCGCGATCCAACCAAGACTATCCTGAACTTTGTGATCAAACCCGACAAGTATGTTGCACCCAAAGATAAGCATGAAGCGGCGGATGGGTGGAGAGTTGTGTTTGGGAAGGGGGTCGCGTCGGTACGGGGTGATAGGAAAGTTGTGACCCCGATTCGTTTGGAGATGGCTGGTCTTAGCCTTCCACATCGATCGGGTCGGTGTGTAGGAGTTTTCATCCGTCCTTAGGTATTTCGATCGCGATTTTCTTCTGTTTTGACTTGCTTCTTTATTTATTTCACAGATATTTAGTTGATAAATAAAAGATTTCCGCGCTCGCGGAGAAGAAAATTGTTGCGAGAGGTGGATCCGGGCCGGTTCTTACTATCACCCCGCGTCCGGGTGGTGGTCGACAGAGCGTTCCCCGCGGGTCTCCTCCTGTGGCCAGGAGTTCGAAAGGGAAAAAGCCGATTGACGATCGGGAGAGCATCTCGTCAGATGACCATCCGTTAGCCTACCGCGGGCGAAAACGACCGCAAGGGGAGGGGGGGGGGGGGGGGGGGGGGGGGGGGGGGGACAGGGGGCACCACACTCTTAAGCTCCGAGCCGATTACTCGTGCAGAGATATCAATGATGGCTTACCGGTTGCCTGGGTTCGACCCAATTGATATCAAGAAATTGGAGATTCCCCAGAAGAGTTGTCTAGCCGAAAGAGATCATCTTCATCATTTGACGGATGAAGAATTAATTGAACATGGCCAAAAAAGCAGAGGCTGGGTAACCTCCGTCGCGACTCATGCTTTTATTCTTTCCTTATTTTCTTACTTACTTCTGCGTTCATTTTTATCCGTATGTTGTTGTAGGATAATCTGCAATGGTTTGAAATGGCTGCACGTTTGAGAAACTATGATGACAAAGTGAGGGAGTTGAGGACCATTGTGGTCGCTCTGAAAACGAAGGTGGAAAAGTTGAAAGATGCGGAGCTCCGAGAGGTAACTATCGAGAGCCTTATTGATGCTTTGACGAAGTCCCAGAAAGATGAGGAGTCTGTGAAGAGTGAGATGGATCTATCGCGAGTTGAACTTGCAAAAGCTCAAGAGGTGGGGGCTTAGCATGAATTGGAGGCCACGTGTTTGAAAGGTCAGCTCAAAGATCTTGAGGGTGAGTTGGGGGTTGTTCGCGAGGAGTTGGCTGGTGCAAAGAGCCACTTGGAGCGTTTTACTTATGGGAGGATGCTGTTCTCTCCAAGAAGTTGCTCCGCGAGTTCATGCTCAGTGACGACGGCTAGTGGTGGCTATCTGATTTCTTGGGGGGGGGGGGGGGGGTACCGGTTGGAGTTGGCTCGATCACTACCTTGAGAGGATGTCCTTTATGACAGGGGTTCCGACGCGTGGATGGAGGGGGTCATAGGTGGGATCACTCAGAGTGTTAATCGCTTTGCTCATCTTGGCGACGAGGTGAGGATGTTTCCTCCTAGCGACGAGGACAAAGACATGAAGCTTAAAGATCCTCAACGCGAGCTGCCTCCCCCCTTGACGTTCCAACCAATGATGTCGTTGCCCTTGGTCCTACCCCTTTTGGTGAGAAAACACCTGAGCCCGTTCACGATGATCACCCTCCTACTGATGTTTGATTTGACCATTATTCCACTCTTTATAAAGTTATTTTGTTGTAGGGAAGTTTGAAAACATTTCTGCCCGTGGTGAGAGTCTTGTACTCTGTTGCGGTTTGTGTGTCCGTTTTTTGGATGGCGAACATTTTAAGTCCTATGGCAAGCTATGTCTTGTCATGGTTTTTTGTGCATATTCTATCTTTTTAATGCCAATATTTGTGTTTATGCCTTTTGCATACTTTTCTTAATGGCTTGCTATGTCGATTTTACTTATGTTTCTTCGTGCCCAAAATTCGACTTGTCCACTTTTTTTGTTTGAAGGTAAATTCACGATACCCTTACCCATCTCCTGTCATTGAACCTTTTGTAAAATGAATCGTGAGATGACAAAAAGTAGGGTTCGCGTACTTATTATATGTTATGCAAAACGATAGGCAGAACTAAGAACTTCTTAGCGATGAAAGATAACAGGAAATAACTTGTGTTATATATTTTTTGTAGTCAGGCAAAACATCTCCGTTCTCGTCGGGGACCGGTTACTCTATTGCCACATCAAAGCGGGATTCTCCTTGGTATTCAAAGGTGAGGTGGCTCCCTATTCTGAGGTTCATAATGTTGGTGAAAGATCTCCACCCTTCTGATAGGGAGAACTAGTCCCCCTCGTCTCGTTCGATTAGGATTAAGAATTCTTGGTTCAAGGGGGAACATAGATAGATATGGTCTATTATTTCCTCCCCGAATTCTACAAAGATATACAGTAAAGGGAGCCTGTGTAAGTGGCTTTCCCTAAGGATTATTCTGGAAAATGTAGGATTTGGAAAAAGCATAGTGTTTCTGGTGGAGAGAGTTCTCCTGAAACCATGTCGAAACTTGGCATAGTGTTTTTAGGTAATTCAATTTGCACTTATGATGTTTTCATTTATACCGGTTTTCTGTGTAGTGGATATGGATGTTGTTTTGCAGAGGTATATCTGGATTGTTATGAAGCAAGGAGGTGCGTGTTGTCCGCTTGTTTTTCTTGCAGCTCGGTGTATGAATTTTGCTTGTAACTATTCTTCACCGCCTAGATTGAACTTGTTCTTATCAGATGCTCTTTGTTGTATTATCTGATATTTGTTGCCCTCGTGGTAGACCTGGGTGGTAGGCGGTTTCTTTTGATGTTTTTCTTTGCAGAGGTTATTATAAGAAGGTAAGAAACCCAAGGTCTTATTGTAGTTTGCTTGTGACAATGATGCCTACGATGCCAGTTGACATTCCAGGTGTATTTTTTCCTCGCGTGAGGGGTTTCACTCGGGATATTGTCATTGAGGGGCATTTATATAGGCTGGTAAGCTATACTTATGCGATTAGTTTTTTGATAAGTAAAGCGTTTCTGATGTGTTTGTTTTTGTTGTCGCCTTTACCATCCATATATCGGGATTATGGTTATGGTTCCCTTGGATTCGTCCATTTATGGATGCTGGATGACGAGGAGTTTGTGGTGAGGTTGGAAGCCTTAGGGCCCCACAACTATAGGTTTACCACTGGGTAGCCCGAGTTTGTTGTGTCGAATGAACTTCGAATTGGGATACGTTTGATCTTTGACTATGAAGGACACTCTTGCTTTGATGTTGTTGCCGTGAACCATGGTCCTGATCAAAATGGTGATGTAGATTTCTCAGTTCGGTGCTGAACGTTCCGTTTTTATTACTTTTGTTGTGGTTATATCATTAGCCGTTGTTGGATGGTTGTGTTTCGTGTATAATTAATGAACTAATAAGTTATCGTGGTGCTGCTCGTTTGAGTTTATCGTAAAGAGCGGATG
The DNA here is from genome assembly GCA_037127255.1 of Persicaria tinctoria. Classification (NCBI taxonomy): domain Eukaryota; kingdom Viridiplantae; phylum Streptophyta; class Magnoliopsida; order Caryophyllales; family Polygonaceae; genus Persicaria; species Persicaria tinctoria. The sequence continues at coordinate 41,365,261 of JBANSL010000018.1, forward strand.
ATTCAATAAATCAAATAATCTCCAGCGTGATATTTGCGATTAAGAAACTTAAATCTCCAGCGTCCTTAGATGCTAGTGAGAAAAAAATCAAGAAATCTCCCGCGTGATGTTCGCGAATTAAGAAACTTCAATCTCCAGCATCCTTAGATGCTAGGGAGAAAAAAATCAAGAAATCTCCAGCGTGATATTCGCGAATGAGAGATCTCAATCTCCAGCGTTCTTAGACACTAGGATTTTTCTTCGAATCGTTAGACAAATTGATGACAATTCGAATCTAAAGAAGCAGGTTTTTATTGATAGGCCGAGTTTCAAAAAAAAAAAAATTTGAAATGGAACAACATTGCTTACCGAACTGTTCCTGGAATCTAGTGGAAACCATTTGTCGTCGGACCGTCGTTGTCGCTATCGTAGAGTTCGTCCTCTATGTGGCGGCCTTGTTTGTCGAAAAAATGGACTTCAAACCTTGCTTCTTCCAGGTGGGTGAACATTATTAATGTTTGCAACTCTAGTCCGTGTGACACGACAAAGTCCCTCCATCCTCGTGCCACCCAGTGAGACCCGTAACTACCCCCAACGACGTGGACAGGGAAATCTTTGACGACGCGAGTGGATAAAAAGATCTGTTCGGGAACATGGGGTTGGAAATGTTGATCGAATTCTTAAGGCAACATCATGCGTATGTATTGCTCGTCCCCTACTAAATAAATATTGAAAATAAAGGGATTGTTTGGGTTTTGATCGCTGATGTTCGCTGCCATATTTATATTTTTGGAAGGACCACTGATGAGAAGGTTGTGCCTTCCATGTTGTAAGGAAGAAATGCTTTTATAGTGGTTTCGACTGATTTGAAAAATATTTTTTGTGATAAATGACTATTTTCGGATTTGAAATGCGCCAGTGTGCGTGGTCGGGTTCTGAAAGGATTCTTTGTCATGTGTAGCACATGCAGAATATCTTGGGAAATCCCTCTCTCAGATTCTTTTTCTAATTTCAACGTATGCAATAAATGCTTTAAACGATTTTCAAAGTAGGTACAATCTTCATCTAGGTATAAGAAGGCGTGGTGTTTGTTAAATTTGCAATTGTTGGCTTGCTTTGTTAAGTATTGTTGCTTTGTCAAGGAGATGGTGTCTCCCAACCCTGAGATGCGAGATTTTTATCGTTGTGTTGATGTAGAGGGGAGGATGCATCGTCTTGTAAGTTTTATACGTTGGTCATGCTTTTTATATTTTTTGAATTGTTTGCGAAGTAATGCTCTTTTGCTTGCAACCTCTTCCTGATGCTTTTGAAAGGATGTATGGTCATGTTGTATCCGACCATGTTTGTTTAGTTTCCACAATTGGTGAAATCTTTTGTGCCAACGTCTCTAAGGATTGCTCTAATCGTTGGTGGTTATCTGGTGGTCGGAATAGATTTGCGACCATTAACGGCGTCAAGGTTGGAGCATCGATGGTGCTCTTTCAATATGTAGGAGGGCATCGTTTCAAAATCCTTGTTCTTGAAGACGAGTAGGACTTGGCTGTTTTGTAATAGTGGTGTAACCAAACGTTTGTTCCCCTGTCGTGCTTTTGTTAACCTTAATCATGTGTGTTGCTTATGTGCAATCGTGGGTATTTATGTGACAATATCTTAATGTGTTTAAAGATATGGTCTGGGTTTTTGTGTTTTGTCTCTTTCCAACTCTGATGTGACTGCTCTTTTGCGTGACACTAGCGTTTCTGGGTAGCAGAGATATGCTCTGTAATTTTGCCACTTGCTTGGCATGCAGTTGGCTCTGAAGATATTGCTTTGGACGGATGTGAATTATTTTTTGGTGATGAGACAACGCTGCCCTGTTTGCTTTATTTGCTGATAAATAGCAGATGTTTGGATAAAATCTGCGGCAGACGTCCTTGTGGTTTGTTTTAGCTGTTGGTGTTTTTTGTAGTGAGGAATCATGACATCCCTTCATCCTCGTCATCGTGACTTTTTCTTTTCTGTTGATTCTGAAGAGAAGATGAAATATATGGTAGCTTTCTCTATCCTTCTTTTGCAATATTTGTGTTTTTTGGTTGATATTTGATCTTGTGGCTTGCAGCTTTTGCCTGAATCTTTTGGAGCTCAGTACGTTCATGAGGGATTATCTCACGTTTATTTTGTTTCTCCTATTGGGCGAGATTTTCGAGTAAGGGTGTTCCGAGACAACCAGGACCATTATATCCTTACTGAAGGTTGGCGGGCTTTTGATGTGGACAGTGGATTGCGTGTTGGCGGGTCCCTTATTATTTTTAAGTACGAAGGGGGTAGTCGTTTCACAATAATTGTTTTAGAGGTGAATGAGTGAACTCGGAAAGACTTGTAGTCAAATTCGTGTTTATTCCTTTATTTGTGTAAAACATTTGATGTTAATTGTTCATTGTTTATCGAATACCCTTACTGGAGTTTTCTGGTAGAGAAACACGCGGCTATTAAATTTACTCTCTTTGGAGGCTTGTTTGCATGCGTATCCGTGTTTAAATGCGCGTGATCGCTAAACTTATTCTCCTTGGAGGCTTGCTTGCATGCTCATCCGTGCTTAAAGTGCGGGTGATCGCTAAACTTATTCTCCTTGGAGGGTTGCTTGCACATCCACGTGTTCGAAAGAGACGTGATTGCTAAATTTATTATCCTTGGAGGCTTACTTGCATGCGCATCCGTGCTTAAAGCGTACGCGATCGCTAAACTTATTCTCCTTGGAGGCTTGCTTTCACACCCCCGTGTTCTAAAGATACGTGATTGCTAAATTTATTCTCCTTGGAGGCTTACTTGCATGCACATCCGTGCTTAAAGCGCACACGATCGCTAAATTTATTCTCCTTTGAGGCTTGCTTGCACATCCCCGTGTTCAAAAGACACGTGATTGCTAAATTTATTCTCCTTGGAGGCTTACTTGCATGCGCATCCATGCTTAAAGCGCACGCGATCGCTAAATTTATTCTCCTTGGAGGCTTACTTGAATGCGCATCCGTGCTTAAAGCGCACGCGATCGCTAAATTTATTCTCTTTGGAGGCTTACTTGCATGCGCATCCGTGCTTAAAGCGCACGCAATCGCTAAATTTATTCGTATCGACAATGGTTGTTGGGTTTGAAACTTTCATTTATATATATGAAGTGGTGTACCCAATTCAGAACCCTGGTGACCCCTATACATAGAAAATCTAACTCACCAGATTTCTAATATGTCTAGCCTTTATTCAAAATAAGGCTTGAGATTCTTGGCGTTCCATGATTTTGCGAGGATCGCGCCTTCCGAATTTTTAAGCTTGAAGGAACCCCTACCTACTTCTTTGTGAATGACGTATGGACCTTCCCAATTGGGTTCAAGATTTCCCCCGGTCGTCGCTTGGCGAAGGACCATATCTTCTTTTTGCAGGGGTCGTACGAAAACACGCTTGTTAAATCCTTCCGCCAGGCGACGTTGATACTCATTTGCTTTGAGACAAGCGGTATTGTTTCTTTCTACGCGTAGATGGAGTTCTAACTCAAGAGCTTCGTCATTGGAATCCTTGTTGAAATCATCAATTATGGCTGATGGAGTTAATAGTTCTATTGGTATGACTGGATCCACTTCAAAAGCCATCGCGAATGGTGTTTCTCTAGTGGGACTCTTAGCTGAGGCTCTATATGACCATAGTACCAGGGGAAAGATCTCAGCCCACTCTCCTTTTGTTGTCCCCAACCTCTTTTTTAAGGCATTCAGGATTTGGTGATTCGTGGTTTCGGCTTGTCCGTTGGATTGCGGATAAGCCATTGATGAGAATCAGAAGTCTATACGGAGGCCAGCGCAGAAATCATGAATTCCCCTGCAGTCAAATTGGGAACCGTGATCTGTGATGATAGCTTGAGGGACCCCTAATCGGTAGACCATATTTTTCCATAGGAATTGACGCATTTTTTCCGCTGTGATGGTGGCCATGACTTCAGCTTCCACCCACTTCGTAAAATAATCTAGTATCACAATAATGAAGCGTAGTTGGCCTGGTGTTGTTGGGAAAGGGCAAAAAATATCCATTCCCCACATTGCGAATGGACATGGTGCAGACATGGTTTTCAAAGGATGAGGGGGGCGATGATTGAGTGACACATGTCGCTGGCAAGGATCGCATATATGGATGACCATTTCCGTGTCTGCCCTAAGAGAGGGCCAATAATAACATAGGTGTGTGATCTTAGACGCTACGGCTCTCCATCCCTGGTGGTTGCCACAGAGGTCCGCGTGTATCTCTTGCACGAGATTAAGGCCTTCCTGGTTCGAGACACATAGGAGATCCGGAAGGTTGAAACCCCTTTTGTATAGTCGGCCATCTTTAGACTCGAAAGCGGGCTGCTCTTCTTCTGGTGTTTTGGTTGTCTTGTAATTCGCATGCTAGTGCTCCTTCAGTTATGTATTCCAGGAGGAGTATACCCTAGGGCTGGGCAAAAATTAGATCGGAACGGAATCGGACTGGGACCAGACCGGAAATTACGGTCTTTGGATCGGACCGGGAGTATTACGGTCTGGTCCACGGTCCAAGAAAATCTGGATTCCGGGTTCCGGTCCAAACCCGGGACCAGACCGGAATTTCCGGGTCAGACCGGAATTTTCGGGTCAGACCGGAATTGGACCGGAGTCTGTTCATTAAAAAAAAAAAAAAATAGGAGCGCGCTGCTTGACCTACTCCCTCCCAAAGCCGCTTCTTGTCTAGACCATCTATTCGCCGCTTTGCCTTGTCTCTCTCACGCAGTCTCCTCTCTCTCAGACAAGTCTCTCTGCTCGGCGTGTTCGCGGCTTCGCTCCTCAGTCGGCCCTCCTCCCTCGTGCTCGCCAGTCGGTCACGCCTCTCTCTCAAACAATCTGTTCGCGACTCCGCTCCTCGGTCAGTCGGTCGGCCCTACTCTTTATTCGCCGCTCCGCTCCACATTTTTAACAGAGGTCAGGGAGTATTTGTGTATTTATTTCATAATTGGGGGTAGAATTTCTATCTCTTCTCATCACCTCTGAGATTTTCATGGACCAGTGTATAGGATCCCAATATTATGAGTATTTGTGTATTTATTTCATAGTTATGGGTTACTGCTATAGTCCAATTTTCCCCATTTCTCTAAATTTTGAAAGGTGGGCTGTTGTTTATATGATTCTTTGTTGTTTCTGAGAACTTTGTGATTGTTCTTATTTTGGGAAGTTTTGTGGGTGATGCCTGTTTTGAGCAGCCAGGTTTGTGTGTGGTGTTTGAATAAGGAAATTGGAATTTGGGTTTGTTAAAGAACACTCTTATTATCGGTGGGGATGCAACCTATATGAGAATTTTGCTTCATTTGAGTCTAATTGCTGAGCAAGTGAGCATGGCTACATGGATGAATCGAGCTGTTGTGTACAGATTAGAAATTGGGTTGTTGTAACTCAAAAAAAAAAAATCATGGTTGCAAAGATGACTCTGGTCCAAACGGTCTTTACGGTCCGTGGACCGGAAAACCCGGGACCGTATTTCTCGGTCCCGGTCCGATCCACGGTCCATGTTCTTGAAAATTCCGGTCCACCGGTCTTGGACCGGACCGGAAATTCCGGTCCGGTCCGATCCGGTCTAGACCGGATGCCTAGCCCTAATATACCCTAGTCTCCGAGGGTAGATATTCTAAATACCCTTGATGGATTCCTCGGGCATGCCTCTGTTCGATTACCACGCGATCACTTAAACCTAGGGGTAGTGTGGCCCCAATTTTGGCCAACGTATCGACGCGCACATTTTGTTCGCAAGGTATGGATGTGATAGAACATTTCCCGAAGGCGGCAGTGAGTGTTTTACGCGGGCTAAATACTCAAGCAGCATTCCGGTCTTTGCTTCGTATTCCTCCTTAACTTGTAGGGCAACCACCTCTGAATCTGTAAAAATTCGAACTTCTCGAGCCCCGTTAACCAGGGCCTTTTCAATACCCGCGATCAAGGCTTCATACTCTGCTTCATTGTTGGTGACTTCAAATAATAATTGGAAAGATAAATTGGTTATCTCTCCGCTTGGGTTAGTGATGGTGACTCCTACCCCACATCCTCCCGTTGATACCGATCCATCGACATTAATTACCCAGTCCTCTCCATCGCGATCCTGAGAGTCCGTAAAGACGGCTTCGACAACGAAGGCGGCCAATGCCTGGGCCAAACGAGATTTTCTGGGTTTGAAATGAATGTAGAATTCGGAAAGCTTTACTACCCATTTAACCATTCTTCCCAAAAGGGATGGTGAGTGTAGGATCTGATGGAGGGGCGGGTCGGCTAGCACTTCAATTGTGTGAGCCTGGAAATAGGGCCTCAATCTTCGCGCTGCAAAAACCACAAATAGAGCCATCTTCCCTATCGGGGTATATCTGGATTCAGCGAGTTGTAATACTCGGCTGGCGAAGTGAATAAGAATCTTGGATTCCTTAGTGAGCACTGTGCTAATAGTGGTGGATCCGACAACGATGTTGATAGAGCATATTTAGTGTTGCATTATAGAGTGCATTTAGCATAGTTTAGTTGTGAATATTGCATATATTTAGCCGCATTTACATAATCACTTGTTGAGTTAGAAGAGGCAGAATCTACATGGTTTTATGGTTTATTTCAGGGACAATAGATTGAAGGAGAAATGAATTGGAGAAGAGCAAAAACAAGCTAAAGAAGAGGTAGAGAAGCTGCGAAGTTACGGAGGAAGGAGCTCGTAAGAATCCCTGGTCGCCCCGCAGTTTGCCTAGCCGCCCCGCGGCGCGAAGAGATATCGAAGGAGTTCGCTCATCGCCGGTCGCCTCGCGGCAAGGCCCGACCACCCCGCGACCCTCACAGAAACGTGCCGTTCAATGATGGACTTTAATTAGGGTTTTTGTTTATTCTTTTGCCGACTTTCTAAAGCGTTATAAGACTTTTCTAGTTTATTTCTTCCATGGACCTTATGCACTTTAGAGAGTTGTTGAGAGCGCTGTTGAGCAGGAGCAACTAAACTCTCAAGGTTTCGCCTACAATTTGGATATTTGATTGTTGAATTGTGAGTTTCTTAATCTAGTTCTTATTCCTACTCCAATGTTTTGACTTCTTTGCGCTTAATTCCTTGAATGTGTTTTATTCTCTCTAGCCTGATCAACTAGTTACAGTAGATTCATTCAATTGCTAGGGTTTTGTAGATTCCTCGTAGCGAACCTTGTTGTGAGCTGAATTTGTCATGTTTTACAGTAACTTTTACATCGTTTTCTGCATACATTACATACATTTGGGTTTTATAGTACAGAATCTATGTAGTTTATATTTATTTGCCAAATTATGGAGTCTACACCAGTTTCTGTTTAAATTCGCAGAATTCGAGACGTTTTACAGGAACTCTAAGGAAGGTCAGAAAAGCTCGGAAAACCACTACAGAAGTCCAAGGTCAAAGAAGCAGCGGAACCAGTCGAATCAAGTTGAGAACTCAGGTTACTCGATCTCGAGTAAGCCTTACTCGATCTAGACGAACATGTCCGAGCAGGCCTTGTCGACTAGGAGCAGTGTCGAGAGCCAGACCAACCCAGCAGCGGGACCCTACTCGATCTCGAGGACCACCTAGTCGAGATCGACGACACTGAGACGCCACACCCAGAGTCAACAAGAGGAGGAGCTGATCGAGAAGCCGAGGACGAAAACACCGAGCAGCTCTACTCGATGTCGATGAGACCTTGTCGAGATCGACGAGCCACCATGCCCTAGTCCGAGTCCACGCCGAGGAGGAGTCCTCAACGTCACCAGAGAGCCATCTTCGAGTACACCTCTACTCGATCTCGAGGAACCCTAGTCGAGATCGACGACGCCCAGGAGCCCAGATCTGAGCCTTGTCGAGCAGAGTCACCCGAGAAGATCAGTCGACGAAGAATCCTACTCGATGTCGAGTAGACCAAGTTCTGGAAACGCGTCGCCGTGAGCAGTCTGAGTAGAGTTGGGATTCCTTGGGGCCGAAGAAAATCCGAGATTGCCGAGATCTATCATCATCTATCTATGGAAGGGGGAATCTATCAACATGAAGAGACTTACCTAGTTTAGATTTATCTTTTCCATTTTAGATTTAAATTCTTTATCGCTTTTATTTATCATTAAAGTTTTAGATATAATTTTAGATATAGATAGAAGATTCTATCCTTGATTAGCAAGGAATAGAAGGCTATAAATAAAGCCCTAGGGGCTGGTTTTTTCATTCATTCCATCACAATTCAATAATTCAATTTTAGGGAGAGAGAAGTAGTTCCATAGAGAAGTTTTAGGAGTTCTAAAGTTTTTAGGGTTTTGGCCTTCTGCGAAAGTTGATTGCCGGGATTGTAAAGGCTTTGGATATAGTTTAATGCAAGTTTCTTTTTATACATCAATGTCTGCAATTGCGATGAGGCGTGAGTAGTCCACCCACTTCTGAGGCTGGAGTGAGCCCAACGGTGGCCATGTGAGATGATGCAGTAAAGGTCAGATCTTTCTATGCAATTCGTCTTCTATCCCTATGAGCATGATTCTTTTGCGAGAGTTGAAGGTGATCCTTGTTTGTGTTATTAAAGCAAAAGTGATCTTAATGCAACTTGGATTAATTATGTGAAAAGGGTTAGTAACAATTAGGGTTTATGCGTAAGCCTCTATATGCCTATTTATTAGTAACGAAAGTTATTTTGATGGAAAGCATGATCTTTTATGCCTTTATGTGTTACTTTGCATGGTTATCGTTGTGGTGTTGATACCCTGGCCTTGGAAGTCTTTTATTATATTGATTTATTTCTGTCAAAAATCTGAGTTCTGTGTTCGAAATTTGCAATTTAAGTTTTCCGTCTTTCTTGTCGATATAGAGTAGAATCTCGTCGATGTCGATTAGGACCCTAGTCGATATCGAGTTGGATTTAGTCTAGGTCGAGTTGAGTTTCTGCTTCTGTCGTCGAGTTGAAAGTTTCTGTTTTTACTGAGTTTCGTCGATCTCGAGTTACTGCTTGTCGAGATCGAGTAAAGTTGCTGCCTTGCTTTGTTCTTTACTTTCTTTCGTTATTTTCTGTCTTGCTTCTGTTTTGCTTTTATTTCTTTGTTTCTGTCTTTTCTGCTACTTGTCTGTGAGAATCTGTTGCTACCTAAGAACTGCTGACGTGCTTCCTCGTGGATTCGATCCTGACAACCTTCTACTACAACGGGAGGAAGTCTTGTATTTATTTGCTGAGACAGGGAAGTCAGTCTGATCTTTATTTTATATTTATTTCATACTTGACCATCCTCCTGCAACAACAAACCTTAACCCAAGTGACAATCATATCCCTTTAGGACTCGTAGGACTAATTGGATGTTTAGGAAGTTGAATACATGTTGAATATCGACCCGTAGCTTGATATTATGTGTACGTTGGTTAATTCATACTCTTAATGCTATCTCTGGGTTGAATCTTAACTGTGTTAGGGTTATTTAGAGATAAGGTTTGCCAAGACTCGTAGGACTAGTAATCTAACTAAGATCTGGACAAGGACATTGATAGCAAAAGAAAAGAACTAGAAGCTGAAACAAGGATCGAATTCATCAATCGAAGTGATAAATTGTAGGTGAACTTATTTCTCTCCTTTGCATTCTACAATCAATTTACTTTGTTTGCTTGCTTCCGCTTTGATAAAAGGCGGACCTTTTTCACACAAAAAACCCCCATATTTTCTAGTAGCGATTAGATTTATACTTATATTGAATAGATTTCCCTGTGGATCAACCTCTTGCTTACACACTATACTAGTTGTGAGTTTGAGTATTCTTTGGCAAGAACAACGACATGTTTTTCTCTTGTCAAATTTGGCGACGTTGCCGGGGAATTTCTTATTGAATTCTTATGTCGTTTTAATCGCTAATCTTGGTGTGGACCACCGATATGGTCCACACTCGTGCTACTAACTCATCGTTATTGTCTTTGGATTTAGAGATTGAGAGGACTCTCTGTAGATTGAGGCGAGAAGCTCGTGATCACTTTCGCGAGTTACCTTTCGATCAAGGAGAAGAAGAGAGTATAGAGATGGCTGCTAACGATGATAATCGAACGTTGAAGAAGCTCACAACACCAAACTTAGCCCAACAACCATTGGCTATCGTGTTCCCTGAACTTGATGAAGGTGTCCATTTTGAGGTAAAGTCTGGGGTGGTTAATCTCTTACCTAAATTCCATGGGTTGAGTGGTGAGAACCCCCACAAGCACTTGTATGAGTTCAATACTGTCGTGGAGGGAATGAAACCAGACAATGTCACGGAGGAGCAAATCAAGTTGAGGGCATTCCCTTCCTCGCTTAAGGACACTGCCAATGAGTGGTTCTAATACTTGCCACTAGGAAGTGCAACAACATGGATTCAATTGAAGCTTCTCTTTCTGGAAAATTACTTTCCTGCGACCAAGTTAAACAGTCTGAAAAAGGAAATCAGTAGGATTGACCAGTAGGCTACAGAGACACTCTATGAGTACTTTGAGTGCTTCAAGAAGCTTTGCTCTAGTTCCCCTCACCATGGTTTCTCAAAGAAGGATTTGGTGCTCTTTCTATTCAATGGATTGCTTGACGAGGAGCGCAAGACGGTGAACTCTGCCTGTGGAGGCAACATCTTTAACAAAACACCCAATGCTGTTAGACAATTCAGCAAGGGACTTCATGCAAGAGGGGTACTCGCCGTTGACTCCTCAACTTTAACATTACACAGCGATGTGACTGAATTGAAGGATATGATGAAAAGGTTCATGCTACAAGGAACCCCACAACAACTTAAGGCATGTGGCATTTGCGTTGATCTATATCACCCGACGGACACTTGTCCAATGCTGCAGGAGCCAAGTGTAGAGTTGAATGCCATGGGGAACTTTGTTCCGCAACGACCCAGATATGGTAACTATGATAATCCCAATCATTTCAATAACAACTATAATGCAGGTTACCAGGGGTATGCCTATGGTAATAACTAGGCCCCTTTCAATCCACAAGGAGGACCCCAATTCAGACCTCAGCAACAATTTGATGCCAGACAAAGAGGACCTCCACCAGCTGCTGATCAATCCAATGAGGATCCTATAGAAGCTCTCACAAAGATTGTCCTGAGTCAAGCTAAGCACACCAAGAATTTAGAGAAGCAAATTAGCCAATTGGCTCAATCGATGAGCGAAATGCAGGCTAAGGACTCAGGAAAGCTACCATCTCAAATGGTAGTGAACCCCAAGGAGAACGTCAGCGCCATGATGCTAAGAAGTGGTAAGGAACTGATTACCACTCCTCATAATGATGCTAACATTGAAAATATTGAAATAGGTACGAACGAGGAGGAAGAAGAAGCCGTCTTCGCTGAGCCGCCCCGCGACACTAATGAGCGGTTTTTTAGTCGCATAAACCGTATCAAAATAAAACTCAAACCTACAAACTAGTATAGCAAGCAAGTAAGAGGTCGATCCCACAGAAAATCAAGTATTTCTCAGCAATGTGTATTTACCAAATAGTGAAAGGGGGTTTTGGTTGATTGAGATTGAAAAGAAAACAAAATAAAATAAAAACAAATAATGCAAAATAATTTAGAGAAGATCGCTCTACCTACAACTATCCACTTTATTTGGTTGAATTGATATTGTAACTTCCCCTTGTCCTTTAGTTTTCCTATGAATGCCCTTGTCCCGACCTAATATAGTTACTAGTCCAATCAGTCCTAGAAACCCTTATCAATCGAACAGTCCCTAAAGAAGTATTTAACCCAATTGATAGCTTTAAGTTCAGAGATTAACCAAGGTATTTGCAGTCCCTAAAGAGGGATTTAACAACACATCCAACTTCCTACTCATCCAATTAGTTCAATCAGCCCTAAAGGGACAAGTTTGCTACTTGGGTTAAGGTTCGCAATCAAGAATCTACAAAACCCTAGCAATTGAATTGATCTAACAAGTTGGCCAGACAAGATAGAACAAAACAATAAACAATTAAGTACAAAGAAGTTGAAACATTCAAATATAGGAAATAAGGAACAAGATTCAGAAACTCACAATCCAATCCAAATAAAGCTTCAAATTGTAGATAGAACGAAGAGAGTTTAACCGCCCATGGCGAACATTGCTCTCAATCTCCAACTAAAATCGTCTTGAATCCTAATCTAATGAATGAATAGAATAGAAGTTCTGGAAAAATAACTAAAAGTGGTCTTATCAATCATCCAAAGTCGGCCCTTAATCAAAACAAAAGCATCTAGGGTTTTTAAGTATTCAAAACGACGCGTATCCGCGCTGGCTGCAGATGCGGCGGCCGCTGCATAGATGCGGCGGCCGCTGCATTAGCATTTCCTCGCAGCCTTGCTGCATCGGCCCTGGCGGCGGCCGCTGCACACCATGCGGCGGCCGCTGCATCGGTCTTTCCCGAAAAATTCGTCTCGAATTTGCTCTTCTTCTAAACAGGAAAGTTGTAGCTCTCTGAAAGAGCTTTCCAACGCTTGGTCATAATAGTCAATCGAACAACCGAGGCCTCCAGCAAGTGCAAAACAAGTTCAGCATGTCTGGCGACAACTTCTGCAGACTTGTTCTTCGTTTAGGCTCGCTTCTTCTTCTCAGGACCTCTTGAGATCTTCATGTAAGCTTCTTCGATCAACTAGACATTCTCATCCAATGCGTTATCAACTCATGTCTCCTCCTCGGATCTTTCATTACATGAAATAATCAATAAAAGCATGTAGATTCCGACTCCACCAACATAGAGAGCAAATATGCAAATTCCACTTAAATCATGCATGATATGCATCTTAACTAAGCTAAATGCAACCTATTATGCCTACCTAAATGCATGCTATCAAACTCCCCCACACTTAAGTTTTTGCTTGTCCTCAAGCAATGAAAAACAAATATAGAATTAATCATCACACAAATAAGATCTTCATGCTATAGTTTTAGAAAAGCAACATCAAGCAATAGGAGCCATGAGTAAGAGAACAAATATCCTAGCAAATATATGAGCAATCCAATAGTAAAATCAAATTTAATCCAACCTAATGTGTTTCGCTCAAGCTCTCATGTGTTTAGTCTTTAAAGTTCAACTCTCAACTCAATCCAAAATGCTATATACACCATAAAGTCATCACTTGCAAAAAACATCATGAGGACTTTTATAGGGTTGTAATGGGGCTTTGGTAGGAACATAAGGCATGAGAAATATTTAGGCTTGTGGTGCTAAAAATCCTGGAAAAAGGAACAACAACCAACCAGAACAACACCAAGACTTCCATACTTCGCAAACCATTCCAATAAAACAGACTCCATTAAATAACAATAAACTCTTCGATTTCAATAGCCATACAACTCATGCATTTTTTTTCCATTATGATGACTTCGTTTATTTTCTTTTATGCTTACTTTTACCCCTAGGTGAATTTTATCCTCCCTAGGTCCAAGCTTACTAGACTTTTACTCTTAAGTGAATTTTATCTTTCTTAGGCCCCTAGTAACAAGTCATCTCTATTATGCAATAAAGGTTACCTTATTTTGGCTATGCCTCTCGCAATGCACAACCATACATATATCATCTCCACTCAAAGCAACTCCAACATAAAGATTTTTCCCCAATTCTCCTCCGAATTCCCGGATAGGGTCAGACTAATCATTGGCTATGATATATTTTTGTGGAGTTATAAAAAAGAATAGGTTTTAAGGCTCAGATGGGCTTCAAGCAAAGGATAATGCAAATGGTAGATAAGGTGTAATACGACTAAAGAAAACATGCCTCAATCACTTGAAATTCATAAGCAACAAACATGTGCAATACGGTATTGAAATAAGAAGCATATGGAGAGTATAATCACACAATAAAAGCAAAAGAGAATAATATGTAAAGTCCCTATAAGGCCAAAACAAACTCACAAGGGTTATGTTTTTGCTAGATTTCAATTAAACTTCAACTATGAACCATACTTGCTCAATTATATTCTCAAATCATGCTCCAAAATCATTTTCAAGTAGTTCAATCAAATCATGGGATTTATCCAATTATGATCATAAAAATAAATTAGAGGACAAACTAAACCAAGATGGGTATCTTTAATAACACCTAAATGCAATGCATGATATTTTTGTGATTTTTTTTAAATGTGATATATGAGTAAAAATAAATATGAAAACATAAATAAACATGATAACATAGGTAAACATGATATGCAAATTCTATCTATATGCAATGCAATCCCTCCCTCACACTTAAACCTTTCATTGTCCTCAATGAAACATAAAAGACAACAAAAAAAAACATAGAGAAAGAGATGAATGAAATACTCACAATGTGGTGGATGGGTCTCTATAGGTTGGATCTGAGGATTTCGGTGGCCTTTCTTGAAAGCTTAGTCTATCCCAAACCAAAAACAACTATCTAATGCCTAATGGGAAACCCAATTTATTGAAAAGAAAACTAGCTAACCAGGAATTGAAATAACTAAATTATAAAACTTACCTCGGGTTGCCTCCCGAGAAGCGCCTTTTTTTAATCTCATTGGCTTGACTTATTTTCAATCTCAATATCTTAGCTATCAGACATCGTCAAGGCCCTCAGTAGCCTATCATATTCCTGTGCACACATCTTACAAAGCACATCAGAGCACAGTAAATTAAAAGCATAAAATGTGAAACTCAAAAACCCTTTCAATCTATCAAAGAGTCTAGCATGACTCTCTGCACAAGGAATATGATACCACCAGCACAGTTCCACTGGTGGCTTTTCAAAATAGCAATCAAAAGGACCAACATAATCACCATTACCTTCAAAATTGCAAAAGTTTACATTTATTACCTCTTGAGCCTTAGCTGATGGATCTAAACCTTGTTCATCAATGGGCAAGCTCAGAATGGATGTTGCAGATGGAGTAGGAGACACATCACATGTAACCTCATGCGTCGACTCATGAGATTCCAAGTCAGAATGCACTATACCCTTTCCTCCATCGTCGAAGACACTATCGTTGTCTGCAACCAATTCGTCTTCTTCTTCTTCGAAGCTCCTTTCTTTCTCACATTTTGCACTTAAAATTTGAATGAGTTGGCTCATTTGATTCTCCAATTTTCCAAGTCGACTAATTTTTTCTTCTTCAAACTGATGCACCACTTGAGTAAGAGTGTACAATGGATCCTCCAGGTGTGTGACAGATTCCTCCATCGGCAGAGAAGACGTAGCGAGCAAGACTTCTTGTGAAACATGGTAATCCATATAACAGAAAAAATCCCACAACCCAGACAATCCTCCTAACCGTTTCAGGCCTCCGTTACTCAGGTGCTCAACAAGCGCTCGTGTCTCAACAATCATGCCATCAATTGTGCACATAATCATATCTCGGATGCTGAATTGATAACCCCATGAACCAAGGTCGTCAACATACTCATGCAATCTACTGAAGTATTGGTGAAAGTTCTCACCTTCAAACTGCGCTAATCTCAACATCTTGAAAAAGTTAGTAGCAAGGGTGTTATGAACCGTAAGATAGGTTCACAACAAAGTTAGATATATAAACAAATATTAATAAATATACACAACAAAGAAATACACTTGATTCCCCGGCAACGACGCCAATTTGATGAGCGGTTTTTTAGTCGCATAAACCGTATCAAAATAAAACTCAAACCTACAAACTAGTATAGCAAGCAAGTAAGAGGTCGATCCCACAGAGAATCAAGTATTTCTCAGCAATGTGTATTTACCAATTAGTGAAAGGGGGGTTTTGGTTGATTGAGATTGAAAAGAAAACAAAATAAAATAAAAACAAATAATGCAAAATAATTTAGAGAAGATCGCTCTACCTACAACTATCCACTTTATTTGGTTGAATTGATATTGTAACTTCATCTTGTCCTTTAGTTTTCCTATGAATGCCCTTGTCCCGACCTAATATAGTTACTAGTCCAATCAGTCCTAGAAACCCTTATCAATCGAACAGTCCCTAAAGAAGGATTTAACCCAATTGATAGCTTTAAGTTCATAGATTAACCAAGGTATTTGCAGTCATTAAAGAGGGATTTAACAACACATCCAACTTCCTACTCATCCAATTAGTTCAATCAGCCCTAAAGGGACAATTAGTTCAGAAACTCACAATCCAATCCAAATAAAGCTTCAAATTGTAGATAGAACGAAGAGAGTTTAACCGCCCATGGAGAACATCGCTCTCAATCTCCAACTAAAATCGTCTTGAATCCGAATCTAATGAATGAATAGAATAGAGGTTCTGGAAAAATAACTAAAAGTGGCCTTATCAATCATCCAAAGTCGTCCCTTAATCAAAACAAAAGCATCTAGGGTTTTTAAGTATTCAAAACGACGCGTATCCGCGCTGGCGGCAGATGCGGCGGCCGCTGCATGGATGCGGCGGCCGCTGCATGGATGCGGCGGCCGCTGCATTAGCATTTCCTCCCAGCCCTGCTGCATCGGCCCTGGCGGCGGCCGCTGTAAACCATGCGGCGGCCGCTGCATAGGTCTTTCCCGGAAAATCCGTCTCAAATTTTCTCTTCTTCTCAGCAGGAAAGTTGTAGCTCTATGAAAGAGCTTTCCAACGCATGGTCATAATAGTCAATCGGAAAAACGAGGCCTCCATAAAGTGCAAAACAAGTTCAGCATGTCTGGCGACAACTTTTGCAGACTTGTTCTTCGTTTAGGCTCGCTTCTTCTTCTCAGGACCTCCTAAGATCTTCATGTAAGCTTCTTTGATCAAGTTTACATTCTCATCCAATGCGTTATCAACCCATGTCTCCTCCTCGGATCTACCATTACCTGAAATAATCAATAAAAGCATGTAGATTCCGACTCCACCAACATAGAGAGCAAATATGCAAATTCCACTTAAATCATGCATGATATGCATCTTAACTAAGCTAAATTCAACCTATTATGCCTACCTAAATGCATGCTATCATTGAAAATATTGAAATAGGTACAAACGAGGAGAAAGAAGAAGGCGTCTTCGCTGAGCCGCCCCGAGGCCAAGGCGATTCCGACCCTGCAGAAATTGTCGGGCCGCCCCGCGGCCACTCCAGTGACGTCTCAAACAGGTATGTTAGACCTGATTTCCCCCCTCTTAATTCTTTCAAACCCGTTGCTCCCTTTCCTGAAGCACTCAGAGACACAAAAAGACCAGACAATGACAAAGAGATCTTTGAGACATTCAGTAAGTGCGAGGTAAACATCCCCTTACTCAATCTGATTAATAATATTCTTCGTTATGCCAAATTTCTCAAGGAACTTTACACAATAAAGAGGAATCAAAAGTTGAAGGGGATGCATAAAATTAAGGTAAGCGAACATGTGTCTGTTGTGTTTCAAAAGCGTATGCCTAAGAAATGTAGCGACCCTGGCATGTTCACAATCCCATGTGTGATAGGTGAGACTAAGTTTGATAAAGCTTTGTTAGACTTGGGTGCATCTATTAATGTTTTACCTTATTCTCTATATGAATCATTGGGTTTAGGACCTTTGCATGAGACTAGAGTGGTGATCCAACTAGCGGACCGATCAAATGCTTTTCCTAGAGGCATAGTTGAGGATGTTTTAGTCATGGTTGGCAATTTGATCTTTCCTTCTGATTTCTTTGTCTTAGACATGGAGCATGGTAACGAAGAGGCCCCTGTTCTCTTAGGAAGACCCTTTTTAAAGACTGCTAGAACAAAAATCGATGTGTATTCTGGTTCTTTGACTATGGAATTTGATGGTGAGAAGGTTGAATACAATATATATGATGCAATGAAATTCCCTTATGATGATCATTCCTTATGCTTTATGGATGCCAATGATACTTGTATGCAGGATACCTTTGATATGAGTTGTGTAGATGACTTGCAGGTAGCTTTAGAAGCTCCTATTAAGGAGTTTTCATTGAACTATGTTTTGACTACTAACCTGTAGGATACCATAAGAGACTTGTCTTCCCTTCATTCGAAATCACAAGAAGATAGCTTTATGGCTCTAACCATTCCAAATGAGAAGCTCTTACCTTCTATCGTACATGCACCTGATGTTGAGCTCAAGCCTCTTCCTGAGCATTTGAAGTATGCATTTGTGGGGGAAGGTGACACCTTGCCTGTCATCATCTCTAACAAGCTTACCAAAGAACAAGAAGATAGGTTAGTAGGAGTGCTCAAAGAGCATAAGACAGCTCTGAGATGGGCCATAGCGGATATCAAGGGAATCAGCCCAGCTACTTGCATGCACATGATCTTGTTGGAAGAGGGAGCCAAACCTTCCAGGCAACTTCAACGGAGACTCACCCTGCCTATGATGGATGTAGTAAAGAAGGAGGTGCTCAAGCTCCTTCAGGCAGGTATGGTTTATCCCATCTCTGATAGTCAATGGGTCAGTCCAACACAGGTAGTACCAAAGAAGGGAGGCATAACAGTGGTTGAGAATCAAGAAGGTGAGTTGGTCCCAACCAGAGACCAATAAGCTGGAGAGTTTGTATCGATTATCGTAAGCTGAATGTGGTAACTCGAAAATATCATTTTCCTTTACCATTCATTGATAAAATGCTTGAAAGACTCGCTAGTCGTCCATATTATTGCTTTCTAGATGGATATTCAGGGTACGTTCAGATAGACATCGCACCGGAGGATCAAGAAAAGACAACATTTACTTGTCCGTTTGGCACTTTTGCATATCGCAGGATGCCTTTTGGCTTGTGCAACGCTCCTGGGACATTCCAAAGGTGTATGGTAAGTATTTTTTCTGAATATATAGAGCAATTCATTGAGGTTTTTATGGATGACTTTACAGTCCATGGTGATAGTTTTGATACTTGTCTCAACCATTTGGCGCTTGTGCTTAAAAGATGTGTTGACACTAACTTAGTGCTCAATTCAGAAAAGTGTCACTTTATGGTTGAGGAAGGCATTGTTTTGGGTCACATTGTCTCCCATAAAGGGATTGAGGTTGACAAGGAAAATATTGACATCATTCAATCATTGGCTTATCCTACTAATGTGCTTGAAGTGCGTTCCTTTTTAGGCCATGCAGGATTCTACCACAAGTTCATTAAGGATTTCTCAATGATCACCTCACCCTTGTGCGAACTCCTGAAGAAGGAGGTCACATTTGCTTTTGATGAGAAATGCAGGACGACGTTTGATGAGTTAAAGACTTGTTTTACTAGTGCACCAATTATACAAGCGCCAAGTTGGTCTCAACCATTCGAATTGATGCGTGACGCTAGTGACTACGTTGTGGGAGCCGTGCCTGGACAAAAAGAAGAGAGACGCTCTCATGTCATATACTATGCATCTATGACCCTGAATGGAGCTCAAAGGTATTACTCAGCCACAGAGAAGGAACTTCTTGTTATAGTTTTTGCACTTGAGAAATTTAGATCCTATTTGCTTGGTAAAAAAGTTATTGTTTATACTGATCATGCAGCACTTCGTTACCTTTTGACGAAGAAAGAGGCCAAGCCAAGACTGATTAGATGGATCTTGCTTTTAAGCGAGTTTGACATCGAAATCAGGGACAAAAAGGGTGCTGAGAACCTAGTTGCTGACCATCTAAGTCGTATTGTCCAGGGGAAAAATGGACAAGAAGACATAGTGGGGGGCTTTCCTGACGAAGAGCTGTTTCAAGTCTTCGCAATCGCCAGCCGCCTCGCGGCCACCCTAGGCCGCCCCGCGACCGAGTCTTCGGAGGAGAATTTCTTCGCAATCGCCGGCCGCCCCGCGGCTAGCCCTGGCCGCCCCGCGGCCTCTGCAGAAGCCGATATTGAATCTTTCCTCAAGGTGAGTTCTCTCCCACGTCCTTGGTTCGCTAACTTGGTCAACTTTTTAGTGTCGTAAGAGTTCCCACCCAACTTTTCGAAGGCTCAGAAGGACAAGATACGCCACGATGATCGCTTCTACATTTGGGATGACCCTTACCTATGGAAGCTGACGAGAGGGTTTCTCGACCAAATAAATTTGTAGTCAAGACCCCGGTATAGGATAGTGGAGTCAGGTTCGTCCTCAGAAGAGAAGTCAGCGGTTCTAGGTTTAGTGTGTTTTGGGGTTCAGGGATAGCAGGAAAAGGTGATGAGGGTGGCTATCGACAAAGAATAGAGGGGTCAATGTCGAGGGATGGAGAGAGAATGGTGGTTTGATATCGAGTAGAATATGTGCAGAATAAAAATAATAAAATAAAACAAATAAAAATGCAAACTTCTAAGGTTAGGGATCACCGCAACGATAAACATATGTGTAGATCATAAATCACATAAAGATGCATGCTTTATATCAAATAACTTTCGTTATTAACAAATAGGAATATAGAGGCTTTCGCATAAACCCTAAGTGTTACTACCTTTTCTTAATTAGGATCAACCAACTTTCGCAAGCAAAACCTAATTACTATCCAAATTCATAATTAATTCACTTTCGCTTCATAATTGCAAATAAGGAATTGTCCTCGACTATCGCAAAGGATTAAGCACATAGGTAGATGATAATAAAGACATAAAAAATCATGAATTCATAAATCAAACAAACATATCTATGTTGTGATCACCCCAACCCTAGAAGAAGGAAAATCAGAAAGCAAACATGATGAAAGAAATTAACTTTAACATAAAGTAAACTAAAACTTACAAAACCTTCCAAACGTTCCTCCTCTCTCTCCTCCTCTCTCCTTGCGTCCTAAGACGACTTGACTTGAATGAATAAAAATCAGCCCCCTTAGGCTTTATTTATAGGCTTCCTTCCAAGCTAATCTAGGAAAGAAACTCTATCTATATCTATATCTATTTATCTAAAAGCTTAAAGATTAAATAATGGACTATATCTAATTTGTGGATAAATCCTCCATGGAGTTGATAGATCTTGATAGGTCTTGATGGAAGTTGATAGAATTTGATCTCGAAAATATCTCCATCGGCTTCGGGATAGAAACTTAACAAGACTCTCAGACTGCTCGACGTCGGCCACTGGGGTTTCCTCGATATCGAGTAGAATTCCTCGATATCGAGTAGCACTTTTTTCGTCTTGCGCTCAATAACTCAATATCGGCCAACACGAGCAAAGTTGACTTGATCCTCGATATCGAGTAATTTCCTCGATATGGACCAAGGCTTGGTCCGTCTTCAGCTTCTTCGTCGATCTCGGCTCCAGGATGTGAAAATCGACCAAGTTTTCCTCGATATCGAGTAGATTTCCTTGATATCGAGTTGTAATGTCTCGGCTCCAGCTTCACTTGTCAATTCCTAGTGCTCCAGCTCGATTTAGCTTGCTCGATGTCGACCAATTTGGTCGATGTCGAGTAAATGTTTCAGCTTTCTGCTCTATTAATGAAACGCAGTTTTCTGAGTCCTTGTTCGTCGGATTGACGCATATGACCATGCGTTTGAAAGATCTTTTTGAGAGCTACAACTCTCATGAAGAAACCAGAACTTGACTCAGAATGATGAATGGCAAAAAATGGCGTTTTCTCCAGCTTCACCATCCTTGGCTTCTTCATGAGTTTCCTTTAAGCTCCAAAATGCGTCCGATTTCTGCGAAATATAACAAAAACTTGTGTAGACCTCCATATATTACAAATAAGCATAAACTACACAAATTATGTACTATTCTAACCCAAATGCATGAAATGTATGAAGAAATCGATATAAAAATAAGTGTAAAACATGGCAAATTAGGCTAACAACAGAAGCATTGCGCGGTTCAAGTTATACGTCGGTGTCTTCTCGACGATGAGGTACAATCTGTCCTTAATTTTTATCATTTCCATGAATGTGGTGGTCACTTTGGACCATAAAAGACAGCTATGAAGGTACTTGATGCAGGATTCTTTTGGCCACATATATTTCGTGATTCATATGCTTTTTGCAAATCCTGTGATCGCTGTCAGAGAGTTGGGAATCTTTCTAAGTGGAATGAGATGCCACAAACTCGAATGATATTTTGTGAGATTTTTGATGTTTGGGTCATTGAGTTCATGTGACCATTCTCTAACTCCTTTGGAAACTTATATATTTTTCTTGCGGTGGACTACGTCTCTAAGTGGGTGGAGGCGAAGACCACCAGAACTGACAATTCAAAAGTACTCGCAGGTTTCCTCAAGGAGCTATTCTCTAGATTTGGAGTTCCGAAAGCACTTATCAGTGATAAAGGGACCCACTTCTGCAACAAGACTGTGAGTGCGCTATTAAAGAAATATCATGTGACTCAGAGGGTGTCTACTGCATACCACCCCCAGACCAATAGGCAAGCTGAGGTGTCTAATCACGAGATAAAGACTATCTTGGAGAAGACTGTTGCCCCAAACAGGAAGATTGGAGTGTCAGACTTGATGATGCTCTATGGGCTTATCGAACGGCTTACAAGACTCCCATTGGGATGTCTCCGTTTCGATTAGTCTATGGAAAGACTTTCCATCTTCCTGTCGAGCTCGAACATAAAGGATATTGGGCGGTCAAGCAGTGCAACATGCAGATTGATGAAGTTGGGGAGTTCAGGAAACTACAGCTGCAGGAGTTGGAAGAATTGAGATTGGATGCGTATGATAACTCCGTCACCTATAAGGAGAAGACAAAGGCATGGCACGATAAACATATCTTGCGAAAGGACCTCAAAGTTTGGGAAAAGGTCCTTCTATTTCAATCGCGCCTACAACTCTTCCAAAGTAAGCTTCGTTCTAGATGGACAGGGCCATATGTGATCACTATTGTCTTTTCTCATGGTGCAGTAGAGCTACTCAATGAGAGAAATGGAGACAGATTCAAGGTAAATGGTCATAGAGTGAAACCATATTTTGAAAGCTTTATCAAACAGGACGGTGATGAGTTGGTTCTCACTGAACCAAGCGCTGAGGATCATTAGGGAGTCATAACGTCGAGCCAACGACGGTAACTAAAGGCGCTGCTTGGGAGGCAACCCAAGGTAATAGTTTACGTCTTATTCTCTTTTGCATTAAGTTTTTTTTTTTAGTTTTTTTTTGGTTTGGTTTGGCATACTAACGATGCAGGAAGGAAAAGAAGAAGGAAAGAGGCGAAAAAGGACGGGCCGCCCCGTCGCCAGCCTAGGCCGCCCCGCGGCAAAGTCGCCGAGCGAAATCCTTTGCGAATCGCCGGCTGTCCCGTCGCCCACCCTGGCCGCCCCGCGGCCCCTTCCGGACAGAAAATTTTAAAGGGGCCCATGTGCCCCCCTACTTGCTGCACCACTTTTACCCTAACCACTTCTTTTTCTTTATCTTCTTTCACTAGCCGCCCCCACACCCCAAAGAACTCTCATTCTTCCTCCTTCTTCAAGCTCCCAAAAACCCTCCATTGAAACTCTTTCTCAAAGCTTTCTTCTTTCACCCAAATCTCCACATAAATCCTCTTTTCTCACATTCTTTCTTCACAAAATCCACCATAGCACCTATCTCTCCTAGATCTACAACATAATCGCTCTTCCCTAGGTTTTTCAAGAAGTTTCTCTCGGATCCACCTACGACAGAGATCGGCGACGACATCGGAGAGCAAATCCGAGCCCAGAGATTTCAGATCCGACAAATCGCCAGCCGCCCCGTCGCAAGCCTGGCTGCCCCGCGTCTGTTGTGAGCTGAATCTGCCATGTTTTACATTTAAGTTTATATCAATTTCTGCATACATTTCATTCATTTGGGCTAAGATAGTACAAAATCTATGTGGTTTATGTTTATTTGCCAAATTATGGAATCTACACCAGTTTCTGTTTAATTTCGCAGAATTCGAGGCGTTTTACAGCAATTCTAAGGAAGGTCAGAAAAGCTCGGAAAACAACTACAGAAGTCCAGAATCCGAGAGTATAGAACTAGGACAAACCAAGCTGAAGCCTAAGCTACTGTATGTCGAGTACACCTTACTCGATCTCGAGTAGAGAGCCCGAGCAGACTTAGTCGACAAAGCCTGATCGAGGAAACCAAGTCCGAGGCAACCTGACTCCGGAAGACAACTCGATCTCGACAAGACCTAGTCGAGATCGACTACACCTCAGCGCCACACCCGGAGTCGACGAGAAGAGGAGCTGATCGAGAAGCCGAGGACGAAGACGCCGAGTACATCTCTAGTCGATCTCGAGGAGACCTTGTTGATATCGATGAGCACCAGGAGCCATGTCCGAGTCTGTCGAGGACCAGCTAGCCGAGACGACGAAGCCGAGCCAGTCGACCAACTTTCCTACTCGAGATCGACTAGATCTCTGTCGAGATCGAGTAGACTTCCAAAAGCCGCGTTACTCGGTTGGATCAACTCTACTCGGTTTGAATTTCCTTGGGCTCGAAGATTGCCAATTCTATCTGAATTCATCAAGACACATCATGAAGAGAAGAAGATCTATCCATGGAAGACTTTAGATATATTTTCCTATTTTTGGATTTAATTTCCTTGTTACTTTTATTTATCTTTAAAGTTTTAGATATAGATATAGATATTTTATACTTGAGTAGCAAGGATTAGAAGGCTATAAATAAAGCCTATGGGGCTCAGTTTTATGAATTCAATTTCAGAGAGAAGTAAGTAGGAGAAGTAAAGGGAGAAAGTGAGGCCGAGTGGAGCAAAGGAGCGAGAGCAAGTTGGCTTTGTTCGGTTGTACTTTCTTAAGTTTGGTTTAATGCAAGTTGTTATTTTCTTTCAATCAATGTCTGAGATGGCGATGAAGCGCGAGTAGTCCACCCACTTCTAGAGTTGGGGCGAGCCCAACGATAGCCATGCGTGCTTGAGGTAAAGATCCGACCTTTATCATATTTTGAGCATTTTCCTACTTGTTTATGTGTTTATTGCCCATCTAATGAAGATCCATGCTAATAACTTGGATTGTAAACATAAAATCGGTAGAGAAAATTAGGGTTTCTTGAAAGAGTTGTCTAATTGTTGGAAAAGGCGAAAGCTTAGTCCTTTGATGCGATTTACATGATTATTTGTTTGGTTATGCCTTATGCATGCTTGATTATCGTTGTTCCAAACCCCAATCTTGGAAGTCTTGTACATTAAGTTTAGTCGAAACCCTAAAGCATTTGTTCTTTATTTTCTTTCGTTTTTTATGTTTCTGTTCTACTCGATCTCGACCAAGCCTGGTCGAGCTTGACTACTGATATTCGACCAAGGTCACTGTAGCTTCTCCTGTGCAGGTACTCGACAAGCCAACTCGAAGTCGACAAAGGCCCTACTCGATATCGAGTACGCCTCGTCGAGATCGACTAGCCCAGTGCCTGTGTTTGCTACTCTGCTCGACTGTCCGATCTTCTGTCGACTACCCTCGTCGAGATCGAGGACCCTGTTGTCGAGTTCTGACCGTGAGATTCTATCGCTACCTAGGATCCGCTGACACGCTTCCTCGTGGATCGATCCTGACTTCCCGTTGCTGCATCAGGAGGAGGTCTTGTAATTATTTGCAAGGGACGGAATCTGGTTTGCTGTGATTTATTTCTATTTTATTATTGCATACTCGATTTCCTCCTATCAACAAATTGGCGCTGTTGTGAGCTGAATCTGTCATGTTTTACAGTAACTTTTATATCGTTTTCTGCATACATTACATACATTTGGGTTGGATAGTACATAATCTATGCAGTTTATGATTATTTGCCAAATTATGGAATCTACACCAGTTTCTGTTTAAACTCGCAGAATTCGAGACGTTTTACAGCAACTCTAAGGAAGGTCAGAAAAGCTCGAAAAACCACTACAGAAGTCCAAGGTCAAAGAAGCAGCGGAACCAGTCGAATCAAGTTGAGAGCCCAGGTTACTCGATCTCGAGTAAGCCTTACTCGATCTAGACGAACATGTCCGAGCACAGGCCTTGTCGACTAGGAGCAGTGTCGAGAGCCAAACCAACCCAGCTCCGAAGCCCTACTCGATCTCGAGGACAACCTAGTCGAGATCGACGACACTGAGACGCCACACCCGGAGTCGACAAGAAGAGAAGCTGATCGAGAAGCCGAGGACGAAGACGCCGAGCACAGCCCTAGTCGATGTCTATGAGACCTTGTCGAGATCGACGAGCCACCTAGCGCATGTCCGAGTCTTTGCCGAGGAGGAGTCCTCGACATCACCAGAGAGCCATCCTCGACCACAACCCTAGTCGATCTCGAGGAGCCTTAGTCGAGATCGACGACGCCTAGGAGCCCAGATCCGAGCCATGTCGAGCAGAGTCACCCGAGATCACCAGTCGACGACGAAGCCTCGTCGATGTCGACAAGCCCTTGTCGATGGTTGTCGATGTCGAGTAGACCAAGTCCTGGAAACGCGTCGCCGTGAGCAGTCCAAGTAGAATTGGGAATCCTTGGGGCCGAAGAAATCCGAGATTGCCGAGATACATCAAGTTCTATCTATGGAAGGAAGATTTATCAACATGAAGAGATATTCCCTAGTTTAGATTTATCTTTTCCATTTTAGATTTAATTCCTTTATCACTTTTATTTATCATTAAAGTTTTAGATATAATTTTAGATATAGATAGAAGATTCTATCCTTGATTAGCAAGGAATAGGAGGCTATAAATAAAGCCCTAGGGGCTGGTTTTTCATTTAATTCCAATTCATTCAATTTCAGAGGTAGAGAAGTAGTTCCACAGAGACAGTTTAGGAGTTCTAAGGTTTTTAGGGTTTTGGCATTCTGCGAAAGTTGGATTGCCGAGATTGTAAAGGCTTTTGAATATAGTTTAATGCAAGTTAGTTTCTTTTGTTATTTAATGTCTTTCTTGATGATGAAGAGCGAGTAGTCCACCCACTTCTGGGGCTGGGATGAGCCCGACGGTGGCCATGTGAGGAGATGCAGTAAAGGTCAGATCTTTTTTTGTGCAATTCGTCTTCTATCCCTATGAGCATGATTCTTTTGCGAGAGTTGAAGGTGATCCTTGTTTGTATTATTGAAGTGAAAGTGATCTTAATGCAACTTGGATTAATTATGTGAAAAGGGTTAGTAACAATTAGGGTTTATGCGAAAGCCTCTTTATGCCTATTTGTTAATAACGAAAGTTGTTTGATGGAAAGCATGATCTTTTATGCCTTTATGTGTTACTTTGCATGGTTATCGTTGTGGTGTTGATACACTGGTCTTGGAAGTCTTTTATTATATCGAATTTATTTTTGTCGAAAATCTGAGTTTTGGTTCGAAATGTGCAATTTAAAGTTTCTGTCTTTCTTGTCGATATAGAGTAGAATCTCGTCGATGTCGAGTAGGACCTTAGTCGATATCGAGTAGAACTAGTCTAGGTCGAGTTGAGCTTTCTTCTGTTTTCGTCGATTTTCAGTTTCTGTTTTCGATTTTTGACTTACTGTTGTCGGTCTCGAGTTACTGCTTGTCGAGATCGAGTAAAGTTGCTGCCTTGCTTTTGTTCTTTACTTTATTTCGTTATTTTCTGCCTTGCTTCTGTTTTGCTTTTATTTCTTTGTTTCTGTCTTTTCTGCTGCTTGTCTGTGAGAATCTGTTGCTACCTAAGAACTGCTGACGTGCTTCCTCGTGGATTCGATCCTGACAACCTTCTACTACAACGGGAGGAAGTCTTGTATTTATTTGCTGAGACAGGGAAGTCAGTCTGATCTTTATTTTATATTTATTTCATACTTGACCATCCTCCTGCAACAACAGGCGCCGTTGCCGGGGAAGCAATCATTCGCGCCTTAGGTAGTTAAATCTCACGTTTCTCTTGAGTTAATTTGCAGGTGTATGCGTCGTTCTGGTCTACCACTTGAGTTTGACAGCTTAGACGAACCGGAGCGTTACCTACACATCCACTCTAAACTCAAAAGGATCATGGCGGCCGCTGAAACACAAGAACAGCTGATTGCTAGGCTTACAAGGGAGCTAGCCGCAAAGGATACCACTATAGCCAATTAAAGGGCAGCGAGGGAACAAGAAGCTGAGCGCGCAAGGCAAGCAGAAGCTGAGCTTGCCCAATATCCAACTACTGCTGAGGATTATATGCATCCAACCCTCGTCGTGCCTGAATCGGCGATTCTTATTTCCGAAAACTCTTTTGAAATTCGCACTCAATTTCTTATAGAGCTTAAACATAATGCCTTTTTTGGTAGATTTAATGAGTTTCCTCTTGAACATATTATGAACTTTTCTGACATGTGCCGTACTCTTGCTGAAGGTACAACTTTGGAATATGTCAAGATGAAGTCTTTCCGTTGTTCGTTGGCTAGACCTGCACTGAAGTGGCTTGAAGGGCTGAAACCAAGATCACTGACAACATGGGGCCAAGTAGAGCAAGAGTTTTGAACAAGTTCTTCCCACACGCCAAAACAGCACATCTCCGCCAGAAAATCACCGTCTTCAAACAGAAGTAAGGGGAACCGCTAACAAAGGCATGGGAGCGCTACAAGGAACTTCTGCGATCTTGCCCTACTCATGGACAGCCACCCTACGCCATTCAAGAGATCTTCTTCAACTCTCTTGATCAAATCACTAAGGACAGAATCAACCATTATACTCGCTATGAGTATCTGACAATGCCGCCAAGTGACGCATTGGGTGTGCTTGAGAAGCTCACCAACTACGACAACAAGTATGGGTCTACTGCAACTTTTGAAGAGAACCCATACGCCAGGCCAACACCATCCATGCCCCTCTATGAGCCTCCTAAGGAAATTGATCCAGATGTAAGGGAACAGTACTACAGAGATCAGAACAAGAAGCTCCTTAAGCAAGTAAAGTATCTTTCTGTCAACCAGCCTTGCATTGAATGCAGATCGCAACGGCACACCACTCCTGAGTGCCCACACACAGAGCAAGTCAGGCTGGCAGAGCACCACGACGAGGTAGCTTACGCAGGGGGTGCCAATCGCTACATAGGGGACCAAAGATTTCAGCAACCACAATGGAACCAAGGAGTCCCTAGGAACCCCCTGCCCTACAGAACTCCAGGACATCCGGAAAGGGACCAGAAAAAGGATGATATATAGACAGTCCTGGAGGAAATACGGAGGAATCACTCAGAAACTAGGCATTCCTTCAACTCCGTCTACACTCAGATGCAAGGGGTCAACTCTAGGCTTGGGGAGATTGATATATGGAGAAAATCAGTTGATACACAGATTGGTCAGCTGGCAGCAGGAATTCCCAGACATTCAGGTGCGCTCCCTGGGTCTTCAGAACCAAATCCTAAGGGAAAGACTGGGCACATCGCTGTTGTAAAACTCAGAAGTGGACATCAACTGCAAGAGCCAGAGGTCGGAAAGCAACAGAACAACGAGGAACAACAACTCGACATCGACAATACTGTAGTCGACATCGAGGAGAGCCTAGTCGATGTAGAGGAGAAACTTCAGAAACCTTCGTCTGCATCACACAGCAACTCGACAGCACCCAATCTGGTCGATATCGACAAGGGGCTACTCGACATCGACGACGGTCCACCCGAGATCGAGAAGATTGCAGCACCTCCGACATATGTTCTGGCTCCGAATCCGAAAAAGAAGCTGCCTTTCCCCACAAAATCTCCAAAGGACCCGGCAGAAAAGAAATTCCAGCGTTTCATCAAGATGCTTCAAAAACTCAACGTCACCATCCCTTTCACTGAAGCTCTCAATGAAATGCCATCCTATGTCAAGTTCCTAAAGGAGATACTAAGAAAAAAGCGATCGATGGCTGAAATTACAGAGGAATGCAACCATTTGGACATACTGGAGAAGAGGCCAGATCCAGGTAAGTTTGCTATAACCATTGGATTTGGTCCATATAAAATTAATGCTTTATGTGATCTTGGAGCCAGTGTGAGTATAATGCCTTTAACAATTTGGTCCAAGATTAAGATAGGTGCCCTGGAGCCTGTGGATGCTAGACTTTATATGGCCAACAATAATGTGGTCATCCCAACAGGCATGATGGACAATGTGCCAGTACAAGTAGGTAAATTCTTTGTCCCTGCTGATTTCCTAGTTATTGATATGCAAGAAGATCCTGCTTGTCCAATTATTTTAGGAAGACCCTTCTTGGCGACGGTGGATGCCAACATAAGCGTAAGAAAAGGAGTGCTCACCTTCAACATCAGCGATGAGGTAATTGAGTATTCCTTTAATAAAACTGAAAGGCATACAGGTCCAATGGAAGAGGTGAAATCTATCTCAGCTGGCTACATCACCTGCGGAGAACCCAAGGTCAGAAACATGACCCCTGAGGAGCTGGAAAAGAGGGACATGGAGGCCCAGGTGGAGGAGATCATGGCAATCCTAAAGGAGGACGCAGAAAATCCAATCGACACAAATGAAGGTACGTCGTTATGGATTAATTATTTTTCGGATGCCTTGACAGGAACTAAGTATGGGGTCAAGATCGAACAAGACTCCTCGACATCGAGGACGCTAGTCAATCTCGACAAGAAACGGAAGCCTCCACCAGCACCAGCGTCATCGAGCAGCAATACAGAAGCTGAGGTCTACTCGACATCGAGTACGCTACTCGAGATCGACCACCACCCGGCTTCCTCGACTTCGGCTTCTTCGACGCTGACTCCACCAGACGAACCAGGCTCCTTGATCTCGACTAGGCTTGTCGAGATCGACCACCACCAGGCTCCACCAGTTCCTGCTTCCTCGACGCTGCAGCCACCAGGAGCAGAACCCTACTCGACATCGAGTAGTCTACTCGATGTCGACAAGCCCTCGACTTCACCAGCTTCTGCATCCTCGAGCAGCCCACCACCAGAACCTGCAGACTCGTAGAAATCGACTAGCCCTAGTCGAGATCGACCAAACACAGTGGTCCCCGATTCCGTCGCTGCAAAGGTAAGCCAAGGTATGGATCCCTCTTCTCCTATTTCCATTAAAGATCTATCTATACATGGAAGAGGTTTGCCTTGGTATGTGCGCTTATGTAGGATATCCAATGATGAGCCCAAGGAGTATGAAGTTGGAGACAAGCTCTATGTCTCTAAATCAAAGGATCATTGGTTCCCTAACAAATTCAACAAAAAGCGGATGAGACCTTTCGTGGTGAACAAGATCCATTCTGGAGGATTGCAGCTGATGGACAAGAATGGAGTCTTATTTGAGGCCCAAGCTACATGGGCCCTGCAAATGCCACCTTGAGCTAAATGGAAAGTCGGCCTAGCGACTATAAAATCTAGAGCTTGTACATAGACTTTTTAGGACTTTTGAGACTTTGTTTTTGTTTTTTGGTTTTGAACACTTTTAGTTTTTCTATTGTGAGTATATGTCTTCTACACTTTTCAGGTCCATGGATAGAAGCAGGCTACATTCAGACTCGGCCCAGGAGGTGCTTCCATTCGAAATTTAGAGGCCCTGCACACCTGTCTAGTGAGTTTCTTTCTTTACCCTTGTTTTTATAGAGTGAGGACACTGTAATGTTTAAGTATGGGGTGGGGGAAGGGCTTACTTTATGCATATTTGCTATATTTGACATTATGTGTGCATTATTTCTTTGAATTGCTACATGACTATTTTGGAATGCATTATTGATTTATGTGCTTATATGCATGTTTTCCAAAAAATTGAGAAAAATGACCCCCATTGAAAATTTTAGTTAATGTCATGGAAGCTTATATTGACCTCGACGATGCAAAATTGGATTCATTAGAGATATAACATGAAATTGCCTAGTAAAGGGAAGTCATAATGAAGTGCATTATTTCTTGAAAATCATAGAAGGAGGTAAAATTTGAAGTTGCTTTTGACATGTTGCATGATAAGATGATGGATGACTTTATATTTCCATATAATGCTCATTGCTTGAAATCCTAGCCTTACCTATGGTTATGCATCACAAAGCCATATTATACCTTATTTCAGTTATTGCTCGACATGATCTAAATATTTGCCATTCTTTACCTTATCCGGGGATTATGTTGAGAATGATGTTACATTATGGAGATTATCATATGGTGTTTGTGATTGTTATCATATTTGGAGTTTGGAAGGAAATTGTTTGAAATATATGGAAAATTTAATGAGCGAAAGAAAATCCAATCACCTCAGGAGATAAAGGTAGATTGACCCTGCTCTCTGAGATAATAGTTTGGAGAGATGGGACACATTGTGAGGAGTCCAAGGTACTAAGTATCCGGGGCCATTCATGACACCCATGTTTGCGACTCGCGAGAAGGCAGTGCTGAGGTCAGAGAGGTAAAAGCATTATTATTTATAAAAACATTATGAAAGGCGATGAATCTTATGAAAAGGAATGTGGAAATTCAATTTGGAAATACTCCATTTCCCCGGATCATTAGCACCACATTGCCAAAAATTGCTCACCTTTAGCCTTTTACCAAATCTACTCCTTATTTGAGCTTAAATTGAAGTCCTCTTGATTATCAATGTTTTGTCACTTATGAACGTTTTTGCATAACCCTCCTTTTGTGAGTAGATGTGTCTTTGATATAATTGCACATGCATGGATTTGTGACACTAGTACTTTTTTGAGGATGGTAATTGACTGCTGGGTTATATAAGAATGAATCTGATATGTTGAGAGTTTTGATTTCTTCCCCTGAATGACAATTAAAAGTATTGCTTGAGGACAAGCAAGCTTAAGTATGGGGTGTTTGTTGTGAGTTGAATCTGTCATGTTTTACAGTAACTTTTATATCGTTTTCTGCATACATTACATACATTTGGGTTGGATAGTACATAATCTATGTAGTTTATGATTATTTGCCAAATTATGGAATCTACACCAGTTTCTGTTTAAACTCGCAGAATTCGAGACGTTTTACAGCAACTCTAAGGAAGGTCAGAAAAGCTCGGAAAACCACTACAGAAGTCCAAGGTCAAAGAAGCAGCGGAACCAGTCGAATCAAGTTGAGAGCCCAGGTTACTCGATCTCGAGTAAGCCTTACTCGATCTAGACGAACATGTCCGAGCACAGGCCTTGTCGACTAGGAGCAGTGTCGAGAGCCAGACCAACCTAGCTCCGGAGCCCTACTCGATCTCGAGGACAACCTAGTCGAGATCGACGACACTGAGACGCCACACCCGGAGTCGACAAGAAGAGAAGCTGATCGAGAAGCCGAGGACGAAGACGTCGAGCACAACCCTAGTCGATGTCGATGAGACCTTGTCGAGATCGACGAGCCACCTAGCGCCTGTCCGAGTCTTTGCCGAGGAGGAGTCCTCGACATCACCAGAGAGCCATCCTCGACCACAACCCTAGTCGATCTCGGGGAGCCTTAGTCGAGATCGACGACGCCCAGGAGCCCAGATCCGAGCCATGTCGAGCAGAGTCACCCGAGAACACCAGTCGACGACGAAGCCTCGTCGATGTCGACAAGCCCTTGTCGATGTCAAGTAGACCAAGTCCTGGAAACGCGCCGCCGTGAGCAGTCCGAGTAGAATTGGGAATCCTTGGGGCCGAAGAAATCCGAGATTGCCGAGATACATCAAGTTCTATCTATGGAAGGAAGATTTATCAACATGAAGAGATATTCCCTAGTTTAGATTTATCTTTTCCATTTTAGATTTAATTCCTTTATCACTTTTATTTATCATTAAAGTTTTAGATATAATTTTAGATATAGATAGAAGATTCTATCCTTGATTAGCAAGGAATAGGAGGCTATAAATAAAGCCCTAGGGGCTGGTTTTTCATTTAATTCCAATTCATTCAATTTCAGAGGTAGAGAAGTAGTTCCACAGAGACAGTTTAGGAGTTCTAAGGTTTTTAGGGTTTTGGCATTCTGCGAAAGTTGGATTGCCGAGATTGTAAAGGCTTTTGAATATAGTTTAATGCAAGTTAGTTTCTTTTGTTATTTAATGTCTTTCTTGATGATGAAGAGCGAGTAGTCCACCCACTTCTGGGGTTGGGGTGAGCCCGACGGTGGCCATGTGAGGAGATGCAGTAAAGGTCAGATCTTTTTTTGTGCAATTCGTCTTCTATCCCTATGAGCATGATTCTTTTGCGAGAGTTGAAGGTGATCCTTGTTTGTATTATTGAAGCGAAAGTGATCTTAATGCAACTTGGATTAATTATGTGAAAAGGGTTAGTAACAATTAGGGTTTATGCGAAAGCCTCTTTATGTCTATTTGTTAATAACGAAAGTTGTTTGATGGAAAGCATGATCTTTTATGCCTTTATGTGTTACTTTGCATGGTTATCGTTGTGGTGTTGATACCCTGGTCTTGGAAGTCTTTTATTATATCGAATTTATTTCTGTCGAAAATCTGAGTTTTGGTTTGAAATTTGCAATTTAAAGTTTCTGTCTTTCTTGTCGATATAGAGTAGAATCTCGTCGATGTCGAGTAGGACCTTAGTCGATATCGAGTAGAACTAGTCTAGGTCGAGTTGAGCTTTCTTCTGTTGTCGTCGATTTTCAGTTTCTGTTTTCGATTTTTGACTTACTGTTGTCGATCTCGAGTTACTGCTTGTCGAGATCGAGTAAAGTTGCTGCCTTGCTTTTGTTCTTTACTTTATTTCGTTATTTTCTGCCTTGCTTCTGTTTTGCTTTTATTTCTTTGTTTCTGTCTTTTCTGCTGCTTGTCTGTGAGAATCTGTTGCTACCTAAGAACTGCTGACGTGCTTCCTCGTGGATTCGATCCTGACAACCTTCTACTACAACGGGAGGAAGTCTTGTATTTATTTGCTGAGACAGGGAAGTCAGTCTTATCTTTATTTTATATTTATTTCATACTTGACCATCCTCCTGCAACAACAGGCGCCGTTGCCGGGGAAGCAATCATTCACGCCTTAGGTAGTTAAATCTCACGTTTCTCTTGAGTTAATTTGCAGGTGTATGCGTCGTTCTGGTCTACCACCTGAGTTTGACAGCTTAGACGAACCGGAGCGTTACCTACACATCCACTCTAAACTCAAAAGGATCATGGCGGCCGCTGAAATACAAGAACAACTGATTGTCAGGCTTACCAGGGAACTAGCCACTAAAGATGCTGCTATCGCCGCTGAGAAAGCCGCAAGGGAACAAGCGGAAGCTGAGCTTGCCTAATATCCAACTACTGTAGAGGATTATATGCATCCAACTCTCGTCGTGCCTGAATCGGCGATTCTAATCCCTGAAAACTCTTTTGAAATTCGCACTCAATTTCTTATAGAGCTTAAAAACAATGCTTTTCATGGAAGATTTAATGAGTGTCCTCTTGAACATATTACCAATTTTCATGACATGTGCCGTACTTTTGCTAAAGGTACAACTCTGGAATATGTCAAGATGAAAGCTTTTCACTGGTCTCTCGCTGGACCTGCACTGAAGTGGCTTGAAGGGCTGAAGCCAAGATCTCTCACCACATGGGCCCAAGTAGAGCAAGAGTTTCTGAACAAATACTTCCCACCCGCCAAAACAACACTTCTCCGCCAGAAAATCACCGCCTTCAAACAGAAGCAAGGGGAACCGTTGGCAAAGGCATTGGAACGCTACAAAGAACTGCTTCGATCTTGCCCTACTCATGGACAGCCACCCTACGTCATTAAAGAGATCTTCTTCAACTCTCTTGATCAAATCACTAAGGACAGAATCAACCATTATACTCGCTGTGAGTATCTGACGATGCCACCAAGCGACGCATGGGGTGTCCTAGAAAAGCTCACTAACTACGACAACAAATATGGGGCTCCTACAAACTATGAGGAGAACTCATACGCCAGGCCAACACCATCTATGCCACTCTATGAGCCAGCAAAGGAGATTGACCCAGATGTCAGGGAGCAGTTCTACAGAGACCAGAATCACAAGCTCCTCAAGCAAGTCAAATATCTATCTGTCAACCAGCCTTGCATCGAATGCGAATCACAGAGGCACACCACCACTGAGTGCCCACACACTGAGCAAGTAAGGATGGCAGAAACACATGAAGAGGCAGCCTACGCTGGGGGTCCAAATCGACACATGGGAGATCAAAGGTTCTATCAACCACAGGGGAACCAATGTCCTCCTAGGAATCCCCCACCATACAGAGCTCCAGGACATCCAGAGAGGGATCAAAAGAAGGATGATCTGCAGTTGATCCTTGAGGAGATGCATCGGAATCAGGGCACCATCAACAACGAGTTCCAGAAAATCACTACAAAATTTGGAGAACTGGACATCTAGAAAAGAGGAATAGAGACGCAGATGGGTCAAATCGCTGCACAGATCCCACGACCGTCCGGACAACTCCCTGGGAAAATAGAACCAAATCCTAAAGGGAAGACCGGACACGTCGCAGCTATCAAACTCAGGAGTGGGCATCAATTACACGAGCCAGAGGTCGGGAAACAGCAGAGCAAGGCAGAGCAGCAACTCGAGACAGAGCAAAGCCAACTCGATCTCGAGGAGGGTGTACTCGATATCGACAAGCCGCTACTCGACATAGACCAGAAGCTGAGCTCGGACTCCGCTGCGCAGACCAGCAACTCCAGGTCGACCACCCTACTCGATGTCGAGGAGCCCGTAGTCGAGATCGAGGAGCAGCATCTGGCCGACGTCGACGACTCTACAGCACCTCCGACAGCTGATCTGGCTCCAAAACAGAAAAAGCCACTGCCTTTCCCTCCAAAAGCACAGAAAGATCCCACTGCAGGTAGGTTTTCTAGATTTGTTAATATGCTGCAAGAACTGAACGTTTCTATCCCTTTTACAGAAGCCCTGCAAGAGATGCCTGGATATGTCAAATTTCAGAAGGAAATCCTGAGCAAAAAGCGATCCATCTCAGAGATCGCATGCGAATGCAAAGTACTCCACTTTCCTGATAAGAGACCTGACCCTGGTAAGTTTTCTGTTAATGTGGGTTTTGGACAATATAAATATGATTCTCTGTGCGATTTAGGAGCAAGTGTGTGCATCATGCCTTTATCAATCTGGCGGAAGGTCAATATAGGATGCATAGAACCTGTGGATGCCAAATTATACATGGAAAAAAATACAGTAGTCATCCCTACAGGTATAGTTGAGAATGTCCCTGTCCAGGTTGGTAAGTTCTTTGTTCCAGCAGATTTCCTTATCATAGACTGTACTGAAGATCCTACTAGCCCTATTATTCTTGGAAGACCATTCTTAGCTACTGCAGATGCCAGAATAAGTGTCAAGAATAGATCGCTCACCTTCACCATAGGCGATGAGGTTTTGGATTTCTCTTTTGGCCCTGCAAAAGAGGAAATTTCATGGCTGGAGGTGAAAAGCATCAGCGACCACGGGACCAAGCACACAGCGGAGGAGGGTGCCAACACTGTACTCGAGATCGATAAGGGCTACTCGATCTCGACAAGGGACCTACTCGATCTCGACAAGACTTTGTCGATCTCGACAACCACTGCAGAGCCAGAAACTTGCCAAGAGCGTAAGTATAGGGTCCATGTACTCGAGGTCGACCAGCTGTACTCGATCTCGACTAGCCCCAAGCCCAAAGATTCCTGTTTTGGGTCCAAAAAGGTAAGTTCAGGTATGAATCCTACTCCCCCTCAGTCCATAAAGAAAATTATCAATGATTTAAGGGGAGATAAGACACCGTGGCAAGAGAATCTGCGAAAACTGAGAGCTGGAAGGAAGAAGAAGAAAGAGAAGGGAGATGATGCAAGCAACCACCTGTCAGCTGAGCTTGCATACTACCATCAGGACCTAGATGATCCAGGAGAAGGGCCAAGCATGAGCGGGCCCCACAATAAGGGTCCTTGAGCGCAAACGGAGAAGTCGGCCGAGCGACTCTAAAATCTAGAGCATGTATATAGAACTTTATGAATTTTTGGGACTTTTTGAACTTTTTGTTTGTTTTTTTTTTTGGTTTTGGTTTTATGTCTTTTAGAATATTTCATGTGGATAGTCTTGTTTCTTGTGTAATCTAACACTTTTAGGTCGGCAAGCATATAAGGATCGCGAAAAGTGGAATAAGAAGTCCCTGAAAAACAGTTAGAATCGACGAAGGCCAAGTCGACGGCGACAAGGAGGAGCAGCCCAGACACTACTCGATCTCGAGTAGGCCAACTCGACATCGACAAGCCCAGACGCTCCTCGACTTCAGAAAACCACTGGACGCAAAGCGAAGCTCCTCGAGATCGAGTACACTCTACTCAAGATCGACAAGGAATCTACTCGACCTAGACTGATTTGCCTTCTTCGATGTGTTATCTTGTGAGTTCCTTCCTTTACTCTTGTTTTTATTTTATATAGTGGGAACACTGTAATGTTTAAGTATGGGGTGGGGGAAGCGCTTACTTTATGCATATTTTGTGAAATTATGTGTGCATGTTTAAAGTTTAGTTCTTGGAATTGGTACATGGCTATTTTGGAATGCATTATTGATTTATGTGCTTATATGCATGATTTCCAAAAGTTTGAAAAATGACCCCCATTGAAAATTTTGGTGAATGTAATGGAAGTTTTATATTGAACTCGACGATGCAAAATTGGATTCATTAGAGATATAGCATGAAATTGCCTAGTAAAGGGAAGTCACAATGAAGTGCATATTTTCTTGAAAACCATGAAAGGAGGTAAAATTTGAAGTTGCTTTTGACATATTGCATGATAAGAGGATAGAGGACTTTATATTTCCATATAATGCTCACATTGTTAATTCCTAGCCTTACCTATGCTTATGCATCACAAAAGCCAAATTATGCCTTATTTCATATATTGCTCCACATGATCTAAATATTGCCATTCTTTACGTTATCCGGGGATTATGTTGAGAATGATGTTACATTATGGAGATGTTATATGGTTGTTGTATTATATGGAGTTGGGTTGGAAATTGTTTGAAATATATGGAAAATTTAATGAGTGAAAGAAAATCCAATCACCTCAGGAGATAAAGGTAGATTGACCCTGCTCTCTGAGATAATAGTTTGGAGAGATGGGACACATTGTGAGAAGTCCAAAGCACTAAGTATCCGGGGCCATTCATGACACCCATGTTTGCGACTCGCGAGAAGGCAGTGCTGAGGTCAGAGAGGTAAAAGCATTATTATTAATAAAAGCAATATAAAAGGTGACGAATGTTATGGAAAAGGAATGTGGAAATTCAAATTTGGAAATACTCCATTTCCCCGGATCACTAGCACCACATTGATTATTAATGCTTTTTCACGAATGAATATATGTTTTGCATAACCCTCATTTTGTGAGTAGATGTTGCTTTTATATATTTGCACATGCATGGACCTGTGACACTAGTAACTTTTCGAAGATGGTAATTGATTGCATGGTTATATGGCAATGAGTCTAATATGTTGAGAGTTTTGATTTCTTCCCCTGAATGACAAATAAAAGTATTGCTTGAGGACAAGAAGGCTTAAGTATGGGTTGTTTGTTGTGAGCTGAATCTGCCATGTTTTACATTTAAGTTTATATCAATTTCTGCATACATTTCATTCATTTGGGCTAAGATAGTACAAAATCTATGTGGTTTATGTTTATTTGCCAAATTATGGAATCTACACCAGTTTCTGTTTAATTTCGCAGAATTCGAGGCGTTTTACAGCAATTCTAAGGAAGGTCAGAAAAGCTCGGAAAACAACTACAGAAGTCCAGAATCCGAGAGTATAGAACCAGGACAAACCAAGCTGAAGCCTAAGCTACTGTATGTCGAGTACACCTTACTCGATCTCGAGTAGAGAGCCCGAGCAGACTTAGTCGACAAAGCCTGATCGAGGAAACCAAGTCCGAGGCAACCTGACTCCGGAAGACAACTCGATCTCGACAAGACCTAGTCGAGATCGACTACACCTCAGCGCCACACCCGGAGTCGACGAGAAGAGGAGCTGATCGAACACATAAAGTCTTGGAATTTTTGGGTGATCTTGAAGTTCTAGACATGACCTGGTGAGCTTATTTTAGCCTATTCAGGACTGCACTTTATTTAGTCCTCTTGCTTGTTGAGTGTACTCTCTTCAATTGCTTTCTCTTTGGCTTGCATTTAGATATCTTTTTGAAGGCTGCATATTATGATTTCTGTACATGACTTAAACATGATTGAGGCACCTTTATTAGCCCTATTTGACTCTATTCTCACCTTACATATTATCCTCTGCTTGAAGTCAGTTTGAGCCTAATTGCCTATTCTTTTGTAGCTCCACAAATTGCTTCCATAGCCAATGATAGCCTGACCCCATCCAGGAATTAGGAATGGTTGGTGAATATTTATATTGTGGATGATGGTTTTTAATGGTGGATTGTATGTTTGAGGTACCTTTATGAGATGTTTGATTCTTGCTAGTACATTCATTACTTGGGACCTAAGGAGGATAAAATTCACTTAGGGGCAAAAGTCAAGGAAAATCATTTGATATAGCATGGGTGAAAAAAAAAAGAAAAAAAAGAAAAAAAAAGAATAAAAGAATGAGTTGAGTATGGTTTGTAAAGTTTTATGTTTGAGATTGGTGTTGTAAGACATTATAGAGATATAGTATGAGGAGTTTATGAGTGGTTTTATGATTTGGTTACTTCCTTAGTTCCCAGATTATGAGCACAAAATGACCTAAATTGTTCCATACCTTATATGTTCTACCTTGGCCCCATTGCAACCCAATTAAAAGACCTCGTGATTTTTGTTGTGTGTAGAGTCACCAGCGGTGGAGAATTAGAACACTGGTGCAAGACTATTGTAGCTATGTGTTTGAAGATTGAGTTTTGAGCGTAAACATTTAACCCTAAACACTTGAGTGAGAGTGAAACACATATTCCTTGTGAGGTCTAGAATGGATATGGTTGCCTGATTTCATTGATTATTGCAACTATGTGCTATGATGTTGTTAATCTATTATGTTTGCTAGTTTTCATGCACTTAAAAGAGTATTGAGGTGTGGATACATGAATTGCTATTCTGTGGGGCTGCAGAGTCGAGTTTTTTAATTTATGAGGACATGCAAAGGTTCAAGTGTGTGGGAATTTGATAGAGCATATTTAGTGTTACATTATAGAGTGCATTTAGCATAGTTTAGTTGTGAATATTGCATATATTTAGCCGCATTTACATAATCACTTGTTGAGTTAGAAGCGGCGGAATCTACATGATTTTATGGTTTATTTTAGGGATAGTAGATTGAAGGAGAAATGAATTGGAGAAGAGCAAAAACAAGATAAAGAAGAGGTAGAGAAGCTGCGAAGTTACAGAAGAAGGAGCTCGGAAGAATCCCTGGCCGCCCCGCAGTTTACTTAGCCGCCCCGCGGCCCTCACAGAAACGCGTCGTTCAATGCTGGACTTTAATTAGGGTTTTGATTATTCTTTTGCCGACTTTCTAAAGCTTTATAAGACTTTTCTAGTTTATTTCTTCCACGGACCTTATGCACTTTAGAGAGTTGTTGAGAGAGCCGTTGAGCATGAACAACTAAACTCTCAAGGTTTCGCCTATAATTTGGATCTTTGATTGTTGAATTTTGAGTTTCTAAATCTAGTTCTTATTCCTACTCCAATGTTTTGACTTCTTTGCGCTTAATTCCATGAATGTGTTTTATTCTCTCTGGCCTGATCAACTAGTTAGAGTAAATTCATTCAATTGCTAGGGTTTTGTAGATTCCTCATAGCGAACCTTAACCCAAGTGGAAATCATATACCTTTAGGACTCGTAGGACTAATTGGATGTGTAGGAAGTTGAATACATGTTGAATATCGACTCGTAGCTTGATATTATGTGTTCCTTGGTCAATTCATAATCTTAATGCTATCTCTAGGTTGAATCTTAACCATGTTAGGGTTATTTATAGATAAGGGTTGCTAGGACTCGTAGGACTAGTAATCTACCTAAGATCTGGACAAGGACATTGATAGGAAAAGAAAAGATCTAGATGCTGAAACAAGGATCGAATTCATCAATCGATGTGATAAATTATAGGTGAAGCTATTCTCTAGTTGTGAGTTTGAGTATTCTTTGGCAAGAACAACGACAGGTTTTCCTCTTGTCAGAGGTACAACTGTAAAGTTTCATGCTCGCGTGGAAAATGTAGAGTAGAAAGGGTGGCCAAATAATCCTTCATGCTTTTGAAAGCCTTATCCAAAATGGTAGTCCATTCGACTAGACCTTTCCCTTTTAGCTGCTTAAAGAAAGGCAGCGAGTGGTCGGCTAATCGCGAACAAAATCTGCTTAAGTAGTTGACTAACCCATTTAACTTTTGGATGTCATTCAGCGTCTTTGGAGGGGCCATGTCGATGATGGTTTGTACTTTTGAGGGATTTACGTCTATTCCATGGTGGCTTATCATGAAGCCTAAGAACTATCTGAAATCTACTCCAAAAACACACTTTTCTGGATTCAGGCAAACACGATTTTTTCTTAGTGTATCGATGGTTTCCTGCAAGTCTTTAAAGTTGTCCTCCTTTGCAGGGCTCTTGATCACGATATCATCGACGTAAACTGCAACATTTATTCTGATCTGTGACACAAACACTTTTTCTATCATTCGCTGAAAGGTGGCACCCGCGTTCTTGAGCCCAAATGGCATTACCTTATAACAAAGGGTTCCCTGGTTGGTGATGAAGGGGTGCTTTTTTCGTTGCGAGGACTCATCTTGATCTGATTGTAGCTGGAATAAGAATCTAGAAAGCTTAGGGTGACATGTCCTACCGTGGTGTCCACCAGCTTGTCGATGGATGGTAAAGGATAACTATCTTTTGGGCATGCTTTGTTCAGATATTTGAAGTCTACGCACATCCTCCACTTGCCACTGCTTTTTCTGACTAACACCACATTTTGATAACCAGGTTGAGTCATTAATTTTACGAATAAATCTGGCTTGCAGAAGCTTGTGTACCTCCTCTTTTGCTTCTTCTGACTTTTCGGCGGACATCTTTCACTTTATTTGGCACACGGGTTTCACCTTGCGATTAAGTCTCAGGGAATGTTCTGCGGTTTCTCGGGGGAGCCCCTTTAAATCTTGTGGCGACCATGCCAAGACGTCCCGTGATCCTTGCAATAAATTCTTGAGGCGCTCCAAGGCGGGTCCAATCAAACTATGACCGTGGTATAGGGCTTCAGTCTTGTTTGAGAAGGGAAAGAAATCGACTTTTTCCTCTACAATCTTTTCAGCTATCTTTTCGGGTCGAACCTCCATCTCCGCCTGCTGTTGTTCGGACGTGGCCTCTTG
The DNA here is from genome assembly GCA_037127255.1 of Persicaria tinctoria. Taxonomy (NCBI): domain Eukaryota; kingdom Viridiplantae; phylum Streptophyta; class Magnoliopsida; order Caryophyllales; family Polygonaceae; genus Persicaria; species Persicaria tinctoria. Next base: position 41,408,149 of record JBANSL010000018.1, read on the forward strand.
CTCGCGCTCATCGGTTATTTCTTCTTTTAAAGATCCTTGAGCGTCTTCTTTAATCGCAAATATTCGCGTGTGGCCCTTTCTTAGCGAGGATAAGTAGCAAACTCTACTTTCTGCGTGCTCTCCTCGTGCTTCACCCACCTTTCCATCGGCACATTGAAACTTGACGCCGAAATGGTACATAGAGCACGCTATTTGGAGCTTCAATAGACTTACTCGGCCCATGATAGCGTTGTAGATGGACGTCAATCTAACCACTGTGAATTCAATCTTGTGGGTTTTTTTTTTTGGTGTGGTCACTAAGGTCAGGGCCAACTCGATCGTTCCAGCTACCTCAACCTCATCTTCAGAGAAGGAGACTAACTTTCCTGAGTAGCGACGTAGAGTGCTCTCAGCGATCCCGAGTTGCTCGAAAGCGTCCCAATAAAGAACGTCTACAGATGAACCAATATCTATCATGACTTGCTTGAAAATTTTGGTTGCTATCTGCACATGGATGACCATAGGATCTGAGTGAGGCATCCTAAGATCACGAACGTCTCAGGTGTCGGAAACAGAGGAACTCAGTACGGCGTGCGCGGTGGATGCTTGTTTGACACTAGCCTCGGATGGGAGGCGTCTGTCTTCTCTTTCATTGTGTTTCCTTTCCTGATTACTCCTGCCGGACGTCGCAGGTCCCCCTGCGATGGTATTGATGCACCCATCTGGTGTGGGAGACCTCCGATGGTCTTGGTTAGAGCGATCAGGTTGGTTGGATGAGGATCGGGTTTCTTGTGTGTTCCTCGTGTCCCTTGGGGGGAGGGGGGGGGTTATGTACCCTCCCCCTCTATTCTCATTTCTCCCATCTCTATTCTAGGGGTAAACTCCCCTTCCCCTTCCTCTGGCCGTTAGGGGTGTGCATATCCGAGTACCCGACACGAACCGGTTAATCATGTCGGGTACCCCAAACCGTTTAGCCCAAAATGCCAGAACCGTATACGAACAATCTAAATTCGAGTACCCGACACGGTTAAGTTATTCGGTTCCGTGTCGGATACCGGGTTATCCGACACGAAGCGGATGCTCTTGATTTCTATTTTTTTTTTTACAGTAAAGAATTTCATAGATGGCCATGGCGGAGAAGAATTGGCACAATGTCGAGATTTAGGGTTGTTTACTTTAAACAAATTCGCAAAAATTAGAGAAGAGAAGAAGAGATTCAAACTGGAGAAGGGTTGGAGAAGAAGAAGAAGTGATTGAGAGGCATGGAACTGGAGAAGAAGAAGAAGAATCGATTTAGAAGGGCGATTAACAAGGACGCCCAGATCTGTATTCAGAACTGGAGAAGAAGGGCTGGAGAAGGAGAAGAAGAAGCGCCTGAGAGGCTCGGAACTGTAGAAGAAGAAGAAGCGATTGAGAAGGGCGGGGCAGTGATATAGGCTAAACCTACATCCACAAGTGTATGGGGTTCAGTTGTAGTATATCGAGTGTCGAATCACAGGGACTATGTGGTATCGATTGTAATTTCAAACTAATTAAACTAAGCCATGAAACCAAGAGAGAAATATTAATACAGATGGAGAAAGTAACCAACTAAAACTAAACAACTATACAAAAGGTGGGATTCAAACACAATATAACGAGACAAATCTAGGATAAAGGATCACCACAATAATTATCTAGTAGATTAATATCAATATTCGTGCCACAATGTCTGAGTTTGTTGAAGGGAGCTATCTAAGGTACTTACTAATCTTCTTTCGGTCTAATAGTAATTGTGCCTAAATTGGTTAACCATCTCCTTTCGGTCTCAAGCAACCAATTCAAACCCTTTAAGCTCTTAGAATCTAGATCTCGATTGCATCAATATCCGCTTTCGCGCTCAATCAAATACAACCTCAACCTAGAGTTCTACGATAGCTATTAATCCACAAGAAATTCTATAAAGCTTTCACAATAATAAAATTCCAGGTTCAATCCTACGGTTCCGATAGTTAGTTATCGCCTTTCGGCCTCAAACCCTTATCTAATTGCCCTATTAGTCTTATCTCCTTTCGGTCTCAAATTCTAACAGGACTCTAATCAATTATGAAATCAATTAGATTAAGCACATTAGGACTGAATCTAACAAGTTCTCAGACAAATGAATATCAATACTAACGCTACCAAATAATCATCGGGATAACCCAAACCCTAGAACGGAGAAATCAACCAAACATATTATAATAAACGATGAAATAAATTATAGACAGAAATAGATCAAAGTTTAGAATAATATGCAAACCGAAATATTCGTCCTCGATCCACAGTGTAATACCGAAAACAATTAAGGGAAAAAATAAATCTAAACCTAAACTACGTCGGCTAAAGCATTGGAACTAAATCTCCAGTCCCCAACTCCCTGTTCTCTCGGTTCATACGAGTATATATATAAAGAAATTTGATAAATTACAGTTCAGCCCACATAACTTAAGAATTAAAACCTAACCCAACACTTAATTACAAATTCAGCCCATAAGATTTCAATTTGGAACTTTTCGCACTTTAGCTTCCAAGATCCGATCCAATGATTCTCGCTGCTCCGAATTGACTCTCGAATTTCCATAATATTTGTCCCAAAATGCCTGAAATAAATAAAAAGTAGGTGTAGACTCCGAAATTACAAAATAAAATAAATAAAGTATAAATGATATGGGGTTAGCCGTGTGATGGTCCGATCTTCGACAACAAGCAAGAAACTCAAAGAAATAAACAAGAACTGAACAAGAACTCAAGACGCAGCAATGAAACAATCAAGAAGACGCAAGAACTCAATCAAGATGATCAAGATCTTTCAAGAACGCAGCAAGACTCGAAATAAATAGACAAGAATTGAAAGACACAACCTGATATGGACTAAGTCGATCAATATAGAACAAGATAGAGACCCCAGGCTTCCGTAGAAGGTAGGAACCAATACCAATGACTATATAACCCGCCTCTGCAACCCTACACAACCAAGCGGACAACTTGGAGGCACAAGGAGGGGGCTTGTGGAAACTAGGATCACCAAGTCATGCGAAGTTGATGAACACAAAGCAAACCAAGCTGAGATTACCAATCGATGATCAACGAGCACAACTCTAGTTGGATCAACAAACACTCAAACGTGTATAACACTCTTTATGAGAGAATTTCTATTATCAAAGTTCCCCCTTGAATTCAATGATAGGCAATCGGCATATATAGCCTTACAAGGCTACTGGGTCGGTTTTATATAGGTAAAAGAGATAAAAGAAGATAAAAACTCTACTTAAGAAAATAATAGAAATAACCTCTAAAGTTTCCTTAAATAGTTCAAGTAAATTTAATACTAAAAATAGAATAAGATGGAGCCTCAACACTTAAGTTAAATTGGCAATGACTCACAAAGGTCTTCAATGTAGGCTCGGGGAGTTGAACCTTGCTCGAGAAAAAAGCATGACTCACAAAGTTGAATGAGTCTCTCTGAAGCTTCTTAGCTCTAGCTTGAGTCATTGGTCCTTCTCCAAGAATGATGGGTGTGTTGGGTGTGTTTGGAGCTGTAGAAGATGGTCCCGCATCAACCTCTCCTTCTTGAAAAGGATTTGACCACGAATCCAAGTCTTCATCCACAGCAAAGTAAGGGACTAGATCGGCGACGTTGAATGTCGCGCTTACGCCCATGTCTCCAGGAAGCTCAAGTTGGTAGGCATTGTCGCCCACTCTCCTCTTCACCTTGAATGGTCCATCACCACGAGGTGCTAGTTTGCTCTTCCTTGCCTCTGGAAACCGCTCCTTCCTTAAGTGCACCCAAACAAGATCTCCAGGCTGAAATGTGACCAAGCGACGTCCCTTGTTGGCCTTGTTAGCATTGTATTCAGCCTTTTGCTTTAGCTTCTCACGAGTTCGTTCATGCAGCTCCTTAATGAACTCGACATGCTTACCTGCCTCAAATGATTCTTTGTCTCTCATAGGATATGGAGTAAGATCAAAAGGGGTTAGTGGATTAACACCATACACACATTCAAATGGAGTGAGTTTAGTAGTCGAATGCATGGTTCTATTATATGCAAATTCCACATGAGGTAAGACTTTTTCCCAAAGTTTCAAATTCTTCCTAATAATGGCTCTTAGGACAGTAGTAAGGGTTCTATTAGTCACCTCAGTTTGGCCATCAATTTGGGGGTGGCTAGAAGTAGAGAATAACAATCTAGTTCTCAATTTATTCCATAAGGTTCGCCAAAAATGACTTAAGAATTTCACATCTCTATCACTTACTATTGTTTTATGCACACCATGTAATCTTACTACCTCTCTAAAGAATAGATTAGCAACATTGATAGCATCATCAGTTTTGTGGCATGCAATAAAGTGAGCCATTTTAGAGAATCTATCAACCACTACAAATATAGAATCCCTCCCCTTCTTAGTTCTAGGCAACCCAACTATAAACTCCATAGAAATGTCTTCCCAATGGGCGGAGGGTATAGGTAATGGCTTGTACAAGCCATGAGGCATTAGCTTAGATTTGGCATTTAAGATATCAATACATCTCTTTAGGCAATGTTCTACATCCCTAAGCATATGCGGCCAATAAAAGTGTGATTTCAAAGTGTGATATGTCTTATCTCTACCAAAATGTCCCATTAATCCACCACTATGGGGTTCACTAACAAGTAATAATCGCAGAGAACATCTAGGAATGCACACTTGATCTTTTCGAAATAAGAATCCTTCATGTATATAAAAGTTGTCATTTGGACCATTTTCTAAGCATTTTCGAAAGACATCTCCAAAATCAGCATCTTGTTCATACAATTCCTTAATATAAACAAAGCCTAAGACTCTAGAATCTAAAGTGGTTAAAAGCACATCTCTTTTAGCTAAAGCATTAGAATCAAAATCAGCCTCTAGAACATGTCTCCTAGATAACGCATCAGCAACCACATTGTCTTTGCCTTTCTTATACTTAATCACATAAGGAAATGTTTCAATGAACTCCATCCATCTACCATGTCTCCTATCAAGTTTATTTTGGCTTTTAAAGTGTTTTAAAGACTCATGATCAGTTTTAAGAACAAACTCTCTAGGCCATAGATAGTGAGACTAAGTCTTAAGCACCCTATATAAAGCATATAACTCCTTATCATAGGTAGAGTAGTTAAGACTAGCACCTTCCAACTTCTCAGAAAAGAAAGCAATAGGCTTACCTTCCTGCATAAGAACTCCACCAATTCCAACTCTTCTAGCATCACACTCTACCTCAAATGGTCGAGAGAAGTCAGGAAGAGCTAGAAGTGGCGCATGGGTCAGCTTGTCCTTGAGCGTGTTGAAAGCTTCCTCTTGAGCTATTCCCCAAGTGAATTCACTCCTCTTTTTCGTGAGCTCAGTGAGAGGTGCCGAGATGGTGCTGAAATCTCGTACAAATCGACGATAGAAACTCGCCAATCCTTGGAATCTGCGCACATGGTCGATGTTGGTGGGTGTTGGCCATTCTTGTATGGCTTTGATCTTCGCCTCATCGACACGCAGTCCACTCGAACTTACTACAAAACCAAGAAATGACACTTGTTCATTACATAGCTCACATTTCTTTAAATTAGCATACAAGCGTTCAATTCTCAGCGTTTTAAGTACTTCTCTAAGATGTGATTCATGTTCATTAGAAGATTTACTATAAACGAGAATATCATCAAAGTAAACAACAACAAATTTTCCAATGAACTCTCGAAGCACATGATTCATTAAGCGCATAAAAGTACTAGGAGCATTAGTTAAACCAAAAGGCATAACCAACCACTTATATAAGCCTAGCTTAGTCTTAAAGCCTGTTTTCCATTCATCACCCTCTTTCATTCTAAATTGATGATAGCCACTCCTAAGATCTATTTTAGAGAATATAGAAGCTCCATGCAATTCATCTAGCATATCATCTAATCTAGGAATATGATGACGATATTTAATAGTGACATTGTTAATAGCCTTACAATCTACACACATTCTCCATGAACCATCTTTCTTAGGGACTAATAACACAGGTACAGAACTAGGACTTAAGCTAACTCGAATGTAACCCTTATCCAACAGTTCCTGGACTTGGGTTTGGACCTCTTGGGTCTCAATGGGATTCATACGATATGCAGGCCTATTATGTAATGCATCCCCTGGAATAAGATCAATTTGATGCTCAATTCCACGAATAGGGGGTAGACCTAGTGGTATGTCATCGGGAAACACATCTTTATACTCCTCTAATAGGCTGAGTATGTGTGCTAGAAGAGAAGCTTTAAGCTCTTCACTCAACATGTTCAAGCCTTTAATAAGAAGCATAAGGGTGGTTTCTCCATCCACAAATTCGTCTAAATATGTACTCTTGGAAGCCAATACTACACCCTTAGGCTGAGTTTGAGGATCCACTTGGCTCGACTGAGCCGCCTTATCTAACTCACCTTTTACTTACCTTGCGCTTCTCAATCTCATCAGCCACTTGTGTAGGCGTCATAGGTTTGAGAATGACATTATTTCTCTGAAAAGTAAAGGAGTATCGGTTAGAATGACCATCATGTTGGACCTTACGATCAAATTGCCAAGGACGACCTAATAGAATATGACAAGCTTGCATAGGCACAATATCACATAAAACATCATCTTCATAATGTCCTAGCTTAATATGCACATTAACTTGCTTGTTTACTTTCAGATTTCCACAATCATTCATCCAATACAATTTATAAGGTCTAGGATGTTGGACAGTAGATAGATGCAATTTGTCAACCATTTCTTGACTAGCTAGATTACAACAACTACCTCCATCAATGATCACATTAACAACCTTTTCCTTGACTAAACAGCTAGTATGAAACAAGTTTTCTCTTTGATTATCATCACATGGTGTAGGAACAACATTTAAAACTCTTCTAACAATCAAAGATTCTCCATGCTCATATTCGACCTCATCATCATCATTATCATAACATACAAGGTTTAGGTTCTGATCATTGTCATTAGCATGCTCGTCATGTTCATCACAAGAATTTTCAGATTCATATTCTCCTAACTGATTAACCATGAGAGTTTTTCTTATTAGGGCAATCCTTCATATAATGACCTCTACCTTGACATTTAAAGCACACAATATCTCTAGAACGAATGGTAGAAGGGTTAGGATTACTCCATTTGGGACCAGTAGATGTCCTAGACGATTCTCGTCCATTCTATGGACCTTTACCCTTGTCGAGGGGCTGTTGGGGCTGTCGACCATCACTCTTCCCTTGGGGCTGCTGAGCTCGCTCTCTAAAGCCCATTTCCGAGCGCCCTTGGGGTTGTTGTGGCCGAGATTGGCGCCACCTTTGCTGCTGGCCACTCGACATCTTATTTTCTTGGATCTTGTAGCGTTGTCCCTTCTCTACTTTCATAGCTAGATGTAACAAATCAGTAGGAGTAATATAGGGAAAATAATCAATTTCATGATCTAAAGCGGGATGCAAAATCCTGAGATATCTAACATTAGTTTTCTCATGAGTTTCTACTACATTAGCTCGAGCCATGGCTTCTTGCATTATATTGAATGTTTCCTCAACAGTTTTGCTACCTTGTTTTAGATTTTTTAATCTGTTCAATTGCTCTTTATCATAGTGTTGAGGTACAAACCTATTTCTCATTACTACCTTTAGTTGTTCCCAAGAAGTAATAGGTGCATCAAGGGATCTTCTTATTTCCTTAACAAGATTATCCCACCAGATTAATGCAAAACCTTGAATATCTAAGGAAGCTAGTTGTACTTTCTTAGCATCTGAGAAGTAATGATAGTTTCAGATTTGTTCCATTTTAATTTCCCAATCAATATATGCATCTGGATCAGTCTTACCATCAAAAGGAGGAATCTTTACCTTAACCTTACCTATGTCGTCGTCATCATTGTACCTAGGTGGTCGGTTCTGATTTCCCCTTTGATTCCGTCTCGGGCGTTGCTCCCAATACTCCTCTTCTTGGAAGTCATCATCTTGCTCCGAGTAATAGAAATGCTCTTGGTAGCCACGTCCTCTTCCCCTTCCTTGTCCTTGACCTTGCACATTAACATACTCATTATTCCTATTATTTCCCCCACCTCGTGGAGAATTGTTTTCTTCAAAAATAGGATTATTGACATTGAGATTAGGATTAGGAATAGGGTTAGGATTAACGACCTCTCTTTCATCTTGAGGCGGCTCGTCATGCCTTTGATCTTGCTGGCCACCTACGGTGTTCGAACCACTAGGCCTAGAATTCTCCAAAGCTGTCACCTTGGCGGCTAGTTCAGCTACGGATTCCTTATTGGTCATGGTGTTCATGATGGTAGTGATGTTATTCATCATGGTGGCGAACTGTTCGGGTGTCACAGTAGCACTCGAAGTAGTGGCGTTATTGCCATCATTGTTAACCTGATTATTAGAGATTATAACAAAGAGAAAAGAAACAAAGAACTATGTTAAAGGTTAGTAAAAAAAATATAAACAGCTCACAATTGTGTTTCGCTCACACTCCCTCTCTGATTGATATATCACGCTTGCTAGGGCAATCCGCTTTGGGCAAATCAACAACCAAGAAATTAACTTAACAATCAAAGTATGCAAATGGAGAGAATGAATGAAACAATCAACCAAGAGAACTCGACAAAGGCTGTGGAGAACTCGATGTAAGCAACAACTCAACAAACAACTCAATTCAAGCAAAGCAGGTGGGTATTTGCAAGAATTCAACTCGACACAAACTAAAGAGTACTCGACAGTAGCAAAGGAGCACTCGACGCCAACAATAAGCACTTGATCTCGGGGAGAGGTGCTCGACACAACACAAACTAACTCGACACAACAGCAAAAGTACTCGATCAAAGGAGAAAAGTACTCGACAGTAGCTGCAATAGAGAGAAAATAAAAGAAAGCTAAGAAAAGAATGGAAATTTACCTCTTTGATTGAAAACCTTTAAGTTATGACGTTGTAGTTGGATGGTAGGGTTTCAATTTTGTGGAGGTATGTGTTTGGGGATATGGGTGTGTCGACTAGGGCTGAGAAGAGGGTTCACCAATGATGTCCTTGGGAGCTTTCTTGCACTAGATCAACAATACTTTTTTTTTTACTTACTTTTGCCCCTAGTGAATTTTATCCTCCTAGATCCAAGTATGTATGTCTTTTTTTTTACTGAATTCGAAACTGACTTTTTTTTAAACCTAATGCAAGAAAAGACTCAAATAAAGCTAAAGGACTCGAAAATCTGGTAGTAAGATGATAAAAGGATAAAATTTCAGCCCTAATGCTAGATATATAGGCAACCTTTGGATAAATTAGGTAAGTATATCTTTCTTATGCCTTTTAAGATATATGATAGATTTAAGGAATTAATTCTACCACAAAATTAGATTTTAAATAGGCAAAGAAAATAGATAAACAAATATTCCAAAGATAGAAAAGGATAACAAACTAGGGTTTTCTCTTGTGGTGTATGTGAATGTCGACCAAAGCAAAGATCTATGGGGACAAAACAAGCTGTCGTCGGCTGTTGGTATACACAAAGGGTTGTGCACACTTGTGGTTGACTCCACTGGTCTCGGCTAGGCTTTGTGTTTGGGCTAAGCAACCACAACAATCACAAACAAACAAGGTTAGTGCAATAATCAATTCAAGAATTGCAAGAAGTAAATAACCAAAACAAGAACTGACTCTATTTTTGTGGTTTTTGTGTTTATGAAAAGAAAAGACTCAATCTTGATGTCGGAAACCAAAGCTCTAATGCCAATTTGATACGGGGTTAGCCGTGTGATGGTCCGATCTTCGACAACAAGCAAGAAACTCAAAGAAAAAACAAGAATTGAACAAGAACTCAAGACGCAGCAATGAAACAATCAAGAAGACGCAAGAACTCAATCAAGATGATCAAGATCTTTCAAGAACGCAGCAAGACTCGAAATAAATAGACAAGAATTGAAAGACACGACCTGATATGGACTAAGTCGATCTATATAGAACAAGATAAAGACCCCAGGCTTCCGTATAAGGTAGGAACCAATACCAATGACTATATAACCCGCCTCTGCAACCCTACACAACCAAGCGGACAACTTGGAGGCACAAGGAGGGGGCTTGTGGAAACTAGGATCACCAAGTCATGCGAAGTTGATGAACACAAAGCAAACCAAGCTGAGATTACCAATCGATGATCAACGAGCACAACTCTAGCTGGATCAACAAACACTCAAACGTATATAACACTCTTTATGAGAGAATTTCTATTATCAAAGTTCCCCCTTGAATTCAATGATAGGCAATCGGCATATATAGCCTTACAAGGCTACTGGGTCAGTTTTATCTAGGTAAAAGAGATAAAAGAAGATAAAAACTCTACTTAAGAAAATAATAGAAATAACCTCTAAATTTTCCTAAAATAGTTTAAGTAAATTTAATAGTAAAAATAGAATAAGATGGAGCCTCAACACTTAAGTTAAATCGGCAGCATCATAACTAAGGTGGCTCGAGTGTTTCTTGAATCCTTATGCACATATAGGTCTTCAATGTAGGCTCGGGGAGTTGAACCTTGCATGAGAACAAAGCATGACTCACAAAGTTGAATGAGTCTCTCTGAAGCTTCTTAGCTCTAGCTCGAGTCATTGGTCCTTCTCCAAGAATGATGGGTGTGTTGGGTGTGTCTGGAGTTGTAGAAGATGGTCCCGCATCAATAAAATATGATAAATATGCATGAAAATGACCTAAACTAACATGCAAATGCAATCCTAAAATATGACTAAAATAGATGTTATCAAATCACCCTAAACTTAAACCTTGCTTGTCCTCAAGCAAGAACAAGTGTAAATATTCACAAGAAAGATTTCAGTTTCTATCCAAGCAATGTTTTTTCTCATTTAGATTTAGACATCGGGTTCACAACAAGACAAGCAAATCATACAAGAGACAAGTCAAAACATCAATGCCAAGACGTCACATAGGACATATTTTGTGGAACACTCTCCCTCATGCGTTTAAGGTTAAATATTCCGCTCAAACTCATATCTTGAAAACTCATCTGGCATAGGCTTGAATTAACATCTTAACTCTCTACCACTTGGACTGTGCACATAAACATAAATCATGAGGTCTTTTTATGGGTTGTAATGGGGCCAAGGTAAAAAGGCATGGATTCTTTGGCCATGTGGTGCTAAATCCGGGGAATAGAACTACTTCCTAAACTTCAACCACAATTCATCTTTTTTTTCAACACACATGCCAAATTTCTCAAAACCACCACATCACATAATCAAAAAAGTTCAAAACTCTCAACTTTTGATAACCCAATCCTATTTTACAAAATATTCTTTAGTGATGAAGAAGAATTTTTTTTCTTTTTTTTTTCACTTCATTTTTTTTTTCTTTTTTTTTGTTAACTTCATCACAAAGAACTTACAACTTAAGCATAAAACCCCCACTCAATACATAATCACTCAAAGCCAAGTATTCTCTCTTATCCACTCAACTCAACCATAAATCTACTTCATCGTAATTCCCGGAGAGGTAAATGAAGCGAAAATAGGCTTACAGATAAATCTTGTGGAGCTACAAATGAATAGGCAAATAGGCTCAACGGGCTTCAAGCAAAGGATATAATAAATGGGGTAGAAAGGGAATAATAGGCTAACAAAACTGCCTCAATCATGTTTATGCAATGCACACAAATCATATATGTGGCCTCAAGAAGTTCTAACGCAAGTTCTGAAGATAGAGCAATCAAGATGAGCAATTCACACACAAAAGAAAGAGGACTCATGAATGTCAGTCCTAGGCTCAGAAGCTCACATGCTTTTGTCTTAGAATCTCAATCTCAACAAGTCTCAAGCAATGATTAGTTTTGAAAGAATTAGAACATAAACCCAATAATCTAAATCATCACAAGCCTTTTAACATGCCTTAGAGGATATCATCAACCAATTTCAATCAATGAAATGACATGTTCTTCAAGAAGAGCAAGGAATTTTTAAAGCAAGGGTTCATCTCAAACATCTATATACAAATGAAATGCAATGTATGAAATGCACATGAAAAAATATGAAAAAGAAAAAATTATATGCAAAAACGGAGTTACACTAGAAGTTCCCTACCCCATGCTTAAAATCTACTTTGTCCCCAAAGTAGAGAAATGAAGAATGAGAGGTAGAGGAAACTCACCAAAGAATGAGGCACTATTGAGCAACTATTCAAATCAGCACACGAGGAGCTAGTGGTGCAAGTAGTGGTGCAAGTTGTATGGACACATCCGTGATATGTGTTTAAAATTTCGGCAGCATCTCCTTTGTAATTTAGCCTGCGCAATGCACACAAAATAGCAGATACAAACCTAACAAGTATAGCCATATCACACAACAACTAGGATCAATCGCCAATGGAAATCAGCACTATATCACCTCATCAATAATACATATAGATCAAAACCATTCGAACAAACTCGACACCAGGTGATGAGCACTAAGATCAAACAGATTTTATGAAATCAGCACAAAACAAATGAAAGTCAAGCAGAATGATCAAACGCTAAGGTTCATCGAGACAAATATTGCAGTTGCACTTAGTCACATGTTAAAAAAATCAATAAACTCAACTCATGTAACTTCAGGAAGTGCAAAACTGAGATGTATGGTTAAAACCATTCAAACAAACTCGACACCAGGTGAGTAGCACCAAGATCAAATAGACTTTATGAAATCAGCACATAACAAATGAAAGTCAAGCATAATGATCAAAGGCTAAGGCTCATCGAGACAAATATTGCAGTTGCACTTAGTCAGGTGTCAAAAAAATCAATAAACTCAACTCATGTAACTTCAGAAAGTGCAAAACTGAGATGTATGGTTAAAATACCCTTAAAGTACATATCAACAAACCTCTAAGATCTTGAGACTAAAACAAACTCAGCTGATTTTAGACATGACATGCAAAAACCAATCAGCTACAGAGAGCAGCTTATCACTGCAAAGTCTCAAAATTTCAGCAACCTATAACAAATAATCAGGAGCATATGTTGTAGGAGGAAATCGAGAATGCAAATATAAAATACGATTAAAATAAAGCAAACCAGATTCCGTCCCTTGCAAATGATTACAAGACTTCCTCCCGATGCAGTAGTAGGAAGTCAGGATCAATCCACGAGGAAGCGTGTCAGCGGATCCTAGGCAGCGGAGAAATCTCACAGAAGTGGTCGACAACAGGGGTCCTAGATCTCAAGTACAGTTACTCCACAGAAGATCGGACAGTCGAACAACGCAGCAGCAGGAACATGCCTTAGTCGATCTTGACTAGTCTTACTCGAGATCGAGTAGAGTCGTCTTGGTCGAGTTGGCTTTGTCGAGTTCCTGCACACATAAGCTACGGTGATTCTAGAATCGAAGATCAGTAACTCGAGATCGAGAAGTGCAATTCGAGATCGAGTAAGACAAAAAATAAAAACGAAATAAAGTAAAGACAAGTGCTTTGGGATTTCGAACTAAACTGTATGTAAAAGACTTCCAAGATTGGGGTTTGCAACAACGATAACCAAGTATGCATAAGGCAAGAATAAAACAGATAATCATGTGAATCGCATCAAAGGACTAAGCTTTCTCCTTTTCCAACAATTAGACAACTCTTTCAAGAAACCCTAAATGTCTCTACTGATTTTATGTTTACAATCCAAGTTGTTAGCATGGACCTCCATTAGATGGGTAATAAACACATAACAAGTAGTAGATGCTCAAAACATGATAAAAGTCGGATCTTTACCTCAAACATGCAGGGCTATCGTTGGGCTCGCCCCAACCCTAGAAGTGGGTGGACTACTCGCGCTTCATCGCAACCTCAGACATTGATGTATGAAAAGAAACTTGCATTAAACTAAATTCAAAGCCTTTACAATCCCGGCAATCCAACTTTCGTTGAATGCCAAAACCCTAAAACCTTCGAACTCCTAAACTGTCTCTGTGAACTACTTCTCTAGCTTCTCAATTGGATGATTCTAAAATCAGCCCCATGGGCTTTATTTATAGTCTTCTAATCCTTGCTATTCAAGGATAGAATATCTCTATCTTTATCTAAATCTATATCTAAACCATTAAAGATAAATAAATGGAACAACATAATTAAATCTAAAAAGGGAATTATATCTAAAAGTCTTCAAGTGGCTAAATATTCTTCTCCATGATGGAACTTGATATAATAGGATAGACTCGGCAATCTTTGGCCCCAAGGAATCCCAATCCGAGTAGGACAGCTTAAACCGCGTTACGCGTCTCCGGAAGATTTCCTTGATCTCGAGGAGTTTTTCTCGATCTCGAGTTAAGTGGTCATCAACTTCAGTGGCTCGGCGTCTCGGGTTGCTCTTCCTCGAACTGGCTCGCACTCTGGCTCCTGGGGTGTCCTCGATCTCGAGGAAATAACTCGATCTCGAGTTGAGGTGGCTTATCGTCTTGGCTTTCTGGTGTTGTCGAGCAACTCTTCTCGACATGCTCGGACAGGTGCTCTCGGCCTTGTCGACATCGAGGAAAGTCCTCGATATCGAGTTGTGGTGTCCGGGTGCCTAGCCAGGTCAGGTAGTTCTTCCGCGGCATCCTCGGGTAGGCTCTCCTCGACTTCGGGTGGTCTTTGGGGCTTGTCGATCTCGAGTTCACTACTCGATCTCGAGGAACCTCCTGGAGTCGGGTTGGCTCGTCTTCAGCTTCTCGACATGGGCTCCTCGATCAGTGCAGGTGCCTAGACATGAGTTTTCGATATCGACTAACATTGTCGATATCGAGTAGATTTGGGCCTCCGCCCTTGTTTCTTGGTTTTCTCCCGAAATGTCTCCATATTCTGCAATATTAAACAGAAACTTATGTAGATCTCCATTTCTGACAAATAAGCATATACTACATAAATTCGACATATTCCCAACCCGAAATATGCAAAGTGTATAGAATATGGAACTAAAATATGCACAAAAACATGGCTACTTTAGTGACATCAGCATATAAACCCAGTCAAGCTCAACAAGTCCATTACATACCGCCTGTATAACTAAAAAATTCAGCATTTAAGTTCAAGTATCACCCTCTCATTTCAATCCAACCAAGGCAAATGAGAAATATGCAAAAATTCAGGCTCAAATAACAATCCGAACCCCTAAATCAATTACTTAGAAATTTCGCTGATTGAAGGACATGGCAGCACAAGGCTATCAAAACCACATATCAAATTCAATAAAATCTCTTAAATCCAACAATCAGAAATTGGAATTGATTTATACCTACCCTTACCTGACCGAAATCGAAATCAAAGTGAAGTCGCACCTAGGTCGAGTGGAACTAGGGCCGATTAAGCCGAATTCGACACCAAGCCGAGAGTAGCAACAGAGGTAAGATCTCCTAGTGGTGGTGAGCAGCGAACATCAAACGGAAGATCAAGGAGCTGCGTGATGATGTTAGGGCTACGGCTTCGGCACGCAGCAGTGAAGAGATAGTGCGCCAATAATGGCAACGCTGGGGTAAGGCTGGCGGTGAGAGAGAACAAGGGCTTGTGGGCGAAAAAGAGGGTTCCATCACTCAGAAGAATCCCGGCGAGCGCGGTGTGAAGGTCGCGGGATGCTGGTGGTGGGATGTTGAATGCCGGCGAGAGAGGGCTAAGAGGGTGAAGATTGGGGATGGAGAGCTGGAGAGGGAAGAAGGTAGTGGTGCACCGCCGGGAAGAGGAAGGGATGGACGCGCCTTGGGTTAGGTCGGGGAGAAAGAAGGGAGAGGAAGAGGGGACTGGAGCCTTAATTTTTTTTTTAAAAAAAAAAGAAAAAGAGAAGAAAACTAGAGTAAAAGAATTTACCTTGGGTTGCCTCCTGAGAAGCTCTTATTTACGGTCTTTTAGCTTGATCCTATTTCTACAAAAACGCTTATATCTCTCTGAATGAATGGTCCAAGGTTCGATCCACTCATCCAACAACGTCTTCTTGGAGCGGAATAGATGTGATCGTTTCTCATTCGAGCTCCAGAGGAATGTGCTTCTCTTCCTCTTAGCATATCGTCCTTTTGTTTCTTCGCTAAACTCAAACAATGGAACCCGCTCCTTCTGCTCAAAAATCTTAATGTCTTCGAAAATCTGCATCTCAAGAAAGGCAACAGTACAATTGTTGAGCCTCTTGGATCTCTAACATCTCATCTTCAAAATCGGCTTGGATCCTTGCAAGTCGAGTCTCCAGTTCATTGAAGAACTTCTCCATGTGACTCAGCTTGGACGGTTCTTGTAAAATTTGTGAAGATTGATCTTGACACCCAGATGGTGCGTATCCCCCACTAAGATACATCTCGTAAGTAAGGTGAGGATGCAAAGTGTAGTACACCTCTTGTTCCTTCCCAAACAGAGCTCTCAACACCGGGCAATCAGTAGCTACTTGACCAAATGTTCCACAAAACTCACAATAATATGCATAATCCATGATAAGAGCACAACCTGAAATAAAAAACAAAAAGGAAGGAAATCAAAAGAAAAAGAAAGACTTAGAAAAATCAATTCAAAATAAACAATCAATACTAACAATAGTCCCCGTCAACGGCGCCAAAAACTTGATATAGGCTAAACCTACACCCACAAGTGTATGGGGTTCAGTTGTAGTATATCGAGTGTCGAATCACAAGGACTATGGGGCATCGATTGTAATTTCAAACTAATTAAACTAAGCCATGAAACCAAGAGAGAAATATTAATACAGATGGAGAAAGTAACCAACTAAAACTAAACAACTATACAAAAGGTGGTATTCAAACACAATATAACGAGGCAAATCTAGGATAAAGGATCACCACAACAATTATCTAGTAGATTAATATCGATATTCGTGCCACAATGTCTGAGTTTATTGAAGGGAGCTATCTAAGGTACTTATTAATCTCATGTTGGTCTCATAGTATTCGTGCCTAAATTGGTTAACCAATTTAGGCATCGGAAACTCATCTTCACGGAACAAAGAATCTAAATCTTCATATAAGGGAGAGCTTTGGTTCTTTTCTTGTATAGCTGGCGGACTTAGGGAACGAGCAATTGCACCGACGTATGACATAGTCTTAGACATTGACCTTGTCACTCACCCCTCATACCCCTCTATATAAATAGGGAGTGAGGTAGCTTTTTTCGGCACCATTATACTCTTTACCTTGTCCTGGGCTTGAGAAGATGCTTGAATATCCTTTTAAGGCTTCGGAGGCTTTAACACTTTAACCCTTAAAGCTTTATCTTTCCGATCTTTCATTTTCAAAGATCCTTGTTCATATCCAAAGGAACTGAGCCAAAGGGATTTTGGCTTGGGTTTGTAGTTTGAGGTGCAAGGATAGCCTTTTTTGCCTCGAGGAGGTCTTTGGCAGCCTTCCACAAGATTGCGTTATCTTGCTCTAATGCAATAGAACGAGAAAGCTTGCGAAGTGCTCTAGCTTTGCCCCATTGGGAACCACGTTTTCTCCCCCTTCTCTTGGACTTGCTCGCCTTGTTGGCCATTGGAATCGATGGCAAAGGAGTTGTGACAGTCTTGACATTTCTTTTTAAGACATGGATGACGACCCTTCGGACCACCCTCTCTTCGGGCTTAATGTCGCTCGAGCTAGCGATGTTGCTAGCACTCCGATGAAGTGCAAGTTGACTGCAAGTTGGTGAGCCATTGAGCTTGTTCTCCTTAACTTTCACATACTCGCCTATCCCTCATCCGAAACTAGCAAGGACCTCACCACCCAGCTGGTGGTCTTCTCCTCCTCCAGAGCTGGTAGAGCGTTGAAGACGTTTTCAGTAGGGATCTCTGCATTAATGGAGTTCCTAGTGATATTGAATCGAACTTCAAAGGTTTGTCATTTGATCCAGCGCCCACCACTCACGAAAAATGTGGCTGATAGCTCGTTAAAGTTGACGACTGCAATAGGTGCCATTTTCCCAGCAACTAAGAGATGAAAAGCTGAAAAGGGTCCCACCGAGCGTGCCAAAAATATATTGAACAAAAATGTGCAAATAATTGTACAACACAATTTATTTAATTTTTTAATATTTGAGTTTGACCCCTTTTGATTATCCTCTTGATTCGAAGTTATATCGATACCAAGATTTAAATGGTTTTGGTGATTTGGGCTGCACCCGAAACTTAATGAGTTGCCTACGTATCTCTTGGAAGAGAATCAAGCCTCACTTAGTTCATAGTGTTTGAGTTTGTGTATTTTAATATTTTAAATATTTTCCTGCATCATTGAATCGTATTAGAACCCACTTTCTCTAAAGGGTAGCCCTAACATAAATTACACTATCATATGCATGAGATTTTAATATTTTAAATATGTTCATAGTGTTTAAGCTTTATGTCGAGCTACCTACGTACCCATTTGAACGGGATCAAATCACCTGTAGTTCTTTTTAAAAAAAGCAATTTGATTTTGTGGTTTGATGATTGAACCCGGCGAGCTTTAGCTTTGTATCGGGTTTCCTACATATCTAAGAAAGCGGAATCCAATTGTATGTAATTCTTTTTTTTTATACCATGTTTATATTTGGTGAAACTTGATTTTGAAATTGACCCATTAGAATTAATTGGCAAAGAATATTTGATGAGTTTAATTTTATGTTTTTTTTATCAAACTCGAATTGGTAATTTACACCAATTATAATTCTTATATTTTTATAGGCCAGTTTCATAATTAAGTAAATTTGATAATCAAATTCGCTTCAAATTGTGAGTTAGTCACATAGTTAATCAAATCCACTACCACCCGTTGGGACCTCAACAACACTTGGTTGGGTGTTATTTGTTGGGACCTGATACTGCATATCTTAAATAGGCATTATAGGCATTTTTAGTTTAGTTAGATTGCATTTCTTTCATACTTTTTTGTTAATTTGCATCTTGTGATTATTCTAGAAGAGTTCGGATTCTACGCAAATTTGTGTTTATCTTCCAGATTGAATTGGAACACAATTGGGAGATGCAATATCTTGAAGAGGAGTACAAGAAATATTGGGAAGAAGCAAGGAAGGAAGAAAAGCAAGGACAAGTGGAGATACCCGCGAAGCTAAACAAGAAGAGTCGGCAACGAGCTATGCCACGACCGCCGCCAGTACGATGCGGGCATGGAGAAAGTTGCTGATGCCGCGGCCACAACATTGGTCATCAGCGCTAGACGCTTCGTTTTGTTTTAAGAAAACCCTAGTTGTTATTATTTTGTTTCATGGTCGACTTGGAGTTATTATAAGGCCGAGTTTATGTTGTTTTTTAGACTACTTCTATTATATTCTTACGTTCATCAGACACTTTAGAGATTAAGCGATGTCTTCCATGAGAAACTAAACTTATCTATTCTGCTTGCAATTTGAAGCTTTATTTGGATTGATTGTGAGTTTCTAATTCTCGTTCCTTGTTTCCTATATTTGAATGCTTCAACTTCTTTGTGCTTGATTGTTTATTGAATTGTTCTATCTTGCCTTATCAACTTGTTAGATCAATTCAATCGCAAGGGTTTTGTAGATTCCTGGTTGTGAACCTTAACCTAAGTGGCAAACTTGTTCCTTTAGGGCTGGTTGAACTAATTGAATGAGTAGAAAGTTGAATGTGTTATTAAATCCCTCTTTAGGGACTGCAAATACCTTGGCTAATATCTGAACTTAAAGCTATCAATTGGGTTAAATCCTTCTTTAGGGATTGTTCGATTAATACGGGTTGCTAGGACTGGTTGGATTAGTAACTATATTAGGTCATGAAAAGGGCATTCATAGGAAACTTAATATGACGAGAAGAAGTTACAAGGATCGCTTCAACCAAATAAAGTGGAAAATTGTAGGTAGAATTGCTTCTCCTAATTGTCTGAATTAAAATCATTTACTTTTATTTGCTTCAATCCGCTTTGATAAAAGGCGGAACTTTCAGACATAAAACCCCCCCGATTTGGTTACTTTGATTAACACTTGAATCAAACTTGAATTATAACTTTCCCTGTGGATCGACCTCTTCCTTATTGTTATACTAGCTATAGGTTTGAGTTTCTTTGGCGGATCAACGACAGGTTTTCCCTCCGTCGAATTTGGCGCCGTTGCCGGGGAATTTTTATTAATTCTTGTGTGTTTTTAGTGTTGATCTTGGTATGGACCGTCTTATATGGTCCATACCCGTGCTACTAATTCTTCTTTGTTGCCGTTTGATTCATAGATTGAAAGGACCCTTACCTCTTTAAGGGGAGAAACTCGTGATCGCTTTCGCGAACTCCCTTTTGATCAAGGAGAAACTACAACAGAGATGGCTAACGAAGCAAACCGCACTCTTAAGGAGCTTTCTGCTCCTGATCTGGCACAGTAACCCCTGGCAATCCAATTCCCTGCGCTAGCTGAAAGAGTCAACTTTGAGCTGAAATCTGGGGTAGTTCATCTTCTACCCAAGTTCCATGGGTTGAGTGGGGAGGACCCCCACAAGCATATGTCTGAGTTCCATATGGTGGTTGTTGGGATGAAACCAGAGAATGTAACTAAAGATCAAATCAAGCTGAGAGCTTTTCCCTTCTCTTTGAAGCATGAGGCGAATGAGTGGTTCTTCTATCTACCACCTGGATCTATTTCTACTTGGGCTGAGATGAAGAGAGTCTTCCTAGAGATGTACTTCCCTGCAACAAAGCTCAATGCTTTGAAAAGGTCAATCAGCAGCATTGAGCAGTACGCGACGGAGTTGATACATGAGTACTTTGAGCGCTTTAAGAAGCTCTGCGCCAGCTGCCCATGCCATGGGTACTCTCAAAAGGACCTGGTTCTCTTTCTATTCATTGTGCTGACTGATATAGAGCACGAAACAGTGAACTCTGCTTCTGGAGGAAACATGCTGAACAAGACGCCTGCCGCAACTTGGGATGTGTTTAAGGAGCTATCTAAGGGCTCTAGACAGTTCAACAAGAGCACTCGTGCTAGGGGTGTACTCTCTGTTGATGCCCCTGTGGCTGCACTTCAGATCGACATGGCAGAGGTGAAGGAGATGATCAAACAATTAGTAGCTGATAAAACTCCTCAAAAATTGAAAGCATGTGGCCTATGCAATCAATTCACACACCATATGGACATGTGCCCGCTTCTGCAAGATCCTAATGTAGATTTGAATGCCATTAGGAATTTTTCTCAACAAAGGCCTAGGCAAGGCAATTTTGGAAATCCTGGGTATTTCAACAACAACAATTATAACAGAGGCTATCAGCAAGGCTATGGGAACTACCAAGCCTCTTTCAATCAGCAAGGGGGGCAATAGGCAAAGCCCGAACAACAATATGAACCTCGACAGAGAGGTCAGCAACAATCGAATGAGGATAATGAGGATCCACTACAGAAACTGTCACGATTCGTCTTGAAGAATGAGAAACAACAGTTAGAGCGGATTGCAAATCTAGAGAAGCAGCAATCGGATTGGATGACAAATCTTGAGAATCAAATGAGTCAGCTCATTCAAATCTTAAGTACTAAGGAGGCAAACAACTCAGGAAAGCTTCCATCACAGACCATCGAGAACCCTACTAAGGAGAATGTCAGTGTTGTAACGTTTAGGAGTGACAAGGAATTGGTTGTCACATCTCAAAAGGACGAAGAGGAAATAATGGATGAGGTGATAGAGGTGATAGAAGAAGAAGTCGGAACACATACTGCTGTAAGAAAGAAATCGAGATTGCAAATAAAATATAAATAAAGTAAAGCAAACCGATTTAGTTCCCAGCAAATAATGTTCAAGACTCCCTCCAGATGTAGCAAAAGGAAGTCAGGATCGATCCTCGAGGAAGCGTGTCAGCGGATCTCAGGCAGCGGCAAATCTCACGTCGATTTCGACTCAGGGGATCAACTCGATATCAACCTAGGTGAGTCGATATCAACTGTTCCAGTCGATGTTGGGCAGCTTCCATAAATTCAGTCGATTTCGGCTTATGTCACTCGATATCGACCTAGGGCAAGTCGATATCGGCCAGTGTTCCTCGAAATCGACCAAACCTACAGAGACACAAACGAGCAGCGATCTTTCTGGATCGGGAATTAGAAATCGATATCGACCAGTAGATGGTCAATATCGAGTAGAAACAGTAATATAAAACAAAGAACAAAGCTTTGCGAATTTCGGAATAAACTTTATGTAAAAGAAAACTTCCAAGATCGGGGTTTGCAACAACGATAACCAAACATGCATAAGGCAAGATAAATAACGATAATCATGCAATTCGCATCGAAGGATCAAGCTTTCGCCTTTTCCAACAATTAGACAACTCTTTCAAGAAACCCTAATTTTATCTACCGATTTTATGTTTATAATCCAAATTGTTAGCATGGATCTCTATTAAATAGGAAACAAATATATAAAAGGTAGTAGATGCTCAAAACATAACAAAGGTCGGATCTTTACCTCAAACACGCATGGCTATCGTCGGGCTCGCCCCGACCCTAGAAGTGGGTGGACTACTAGCTCTTCATCGCAATTGCAGACATCATTGATCGAAAATAAACTTGCATTAATAAACTAAATAGAGTTTACAACCAATCGAAGCCAACTTGCTCGCTCCTTAACTCCTCTCGTCCGTCACCCTCTCTCTACTCTACTTATCCTTCTCTAAGATTGAATGAATGAAAAACTAGCCGCATGGGCTTTATTTATAGGCCTCCAATCCTTGCTAATCAAGGAAGGAAACTCTATCTATATCTATATCTATCTATCTAATAACATAAGATAAAAACTTGGAAATAAAGGAAATAAATCAACTAGGACTATATCTATTATAGGTAAATATCTTCCCTTGACTTGATAGATCTTGATAGAATTTGCTCTTGTGGATATCACCATTGGATTCGGAATAGAAACTTAACAATAACTTGGACTAGCTCGATTTGGGCTTCTGTGGGTCCAGTCAATATGGACTACATTCGCTCGATATTGACCTGGCATTTCTTCGTTTCAGCTTCAGACACTCAATATCGGCTCTTAGGGTGAAAATCGAGTTGAGTGTTACTCGATATCGAGTTAAGGTACTCCATATCGACTTGCACCTTCCTGCTCTCAGTTTCTCGGGTCGACTTCTGGGTATTGACTCGATGTGGCTAACTCAATATCGACCAAGACATGTCGATATCGACTTCTGCTCTTCTTCTTTAGCCGATTCTGGGCAACTCTGATGGAAATCGAGTGGATTACTCGATATCGACTGAAGGTGCTTGATATCGACTTGTGATTTTCAACTCGATTTTCATGATTTAGCTTGATTTGTCCTGGTTCCGCTACTGCTTGACCTCAGACTTTCTGTAGTTGACTTCGAGCTTTTCCTCCTTTCTCTGAACTGCTGTAAATTGCCTCGATTTCTGCGAAATTAAACAGAAACTGGTGTAGATTCCAAAATTTGGCAAATAAACTTAAACTACATAGATTATGTACTATTTTAGCCGAAATGTATGAAATGCATGCAGAAATCGATATTAAGTACATATAAAACATGGCACAAAACATGGACATCAAATCACCCCACACTAAAGCTTGCTTGTCTCCAAGCAATAACTTGAATGGTCATTCAGGGGAAGAATTTAAAACTCTCACAAAAAGAGGTTTATGCCACAACTCCATGCATGTGCAAATAAAAAACAACATCTACTCACAAAAAGAGGTTTATGCAAAAACAATTCACGTGTGACAAAGAAACAATAATCAAGAGGACTTCATTTTTAAGCTCAATAAGGAGTAGATTGGTAAAAGGCTAAAGGTGGGCAATTTTTGGCAATGTGGTGCTAATGATCCGGGGAAATGGAGTATTTCCAAACTTCCATACCACATTCCTTCTTCCTTTGATTTCTCACCTTTCATAATGCTTTTGTCAATAATAATTCTTTTACCTCTCCAACCTCAGCACTGCCTTCTCGCGAGTCGCAAACATGGGTGTCATAAATGGCCCCGGATACTTAGTGGTTTGGGCTCCTCACATGTGTGTCCCATCTCATTGAACTATTATCTCAGCGAGCAGGGTCGATCTACCTTTATCTCCTGAGGTGATCGGATTTTCTTTCACTCGTTAAATTTTCCATATATTTCAAACATTCCTGCCAAACTCCAAATATGATAACAACAACACAAACACCATATAATAATCTCCATAATGTAACATCATTCTCAACATAATCCCCGGATAGGAAATAAGGTAAAGAAGGGCAATATTTGGAACATGTGGAGCTATAATTAAAATAACGCATATAAATGGCTTTTGTGATGCATAAGCATAGGTAAGGCTAGGATTATAACAATGAGAATTTATGGAAATATAAAGTCCTCCATCCTCTTATCATGCAACATGTCAAAAGCAACGTCAAATTTTACCTCCTTTAATGGTTTTCAAGAAAATATGCACTTCGATCATTGTGACTTCCCTTTACTAGGCAATTTCATGCTATATCTCTAATGAATCCAATTTTGCATCGTCGATTTAAATTTAAGCTTCCATGACACTATTTCTTTGAACAATTTACAAGCATTGGGAGATGTCTTATAGAACTTTGAGTTTAGCATTTAAGCATAAAAATTTAAAAATTCACTCAAAATCCACCATGTAATACCAAAAACAAGAGTATATGATAATGATAATGAGCCTTTCCCCCACCCCATACTTAAAATATACAGTGTCTCTACTGTATAAAATCAATATAAAACAAAGGTAAAGGAAGGAGCTCACCGAATAACGCGCTGAGGAGTCAAAATAGGGCTGCTATAGATTGCCAGAAGTTGATATCGACTAGGTGTAGGTCGATATCGACTGCAATTCGTTAGATTCCGCTTCTGAAGGCTGGTCAAAATAGGGTGGATAGGTCGATATCGACCAACACTACTCGATATCGAGTAAGTTGGGTCGAAATCAACTGGCTTCGTCTCCTATTGCTTCCCCGGCAACGACGCCAATTTGTGGTAAGGAGGAAATCGAGATTGCAAATAAAATATAAATGAAGTAAAGCAAACTGATTTAGTTCTTAGCAAATAATGTTCAAGACTCCCTGCCGATGTTGCAACAGGAAGTCAGGATCGATCCTCGAGGAAGCGTGTCAGCGGATCTCAGGCAGCGGCAAATCTCACGTCGATTTCGACTCAGGGGATCAACTCGATATCGACCAAGGTGAGTCGATATCGACTGTTCTAGTCGATGTTGGGCAGCTTCCAGAAAGTCAGTCGATTTCGGCTTATGTCACTTGATATCGACCTAGGGCAAGTCGATATCGACCAGTGTTCCTCGAAATCGACAAAACCTGCAGAGACACAAACGAGCAGCGATCTTTCTGGATCGGGAATTAGAAGTCGATATCGACCAGTAGGTGGTCAATATCGAGTAGAAACAGTAAAATAAAATAAAGAACAAAGCTTTGTGAATTTCGGAATAAACTTTATGTAAAAAAAAACTTCCACGATCGGGGTTTGCAACAACGATAACCAAACATGCATAAGGCAAGATAAATAACGATAATCATGCAATTCGCATCGAAAGATCAAGCTTTCGCCTTTTCCAACAATTAGACAAATCTTTCAAGAAACCCTAATTTTATCTACCGATTTTATGTTTATAATCCAAATTGTTAGCATGGATCTCCATTAAATAGGAAACAAACATATAAAAGGTAGTAGATGCTCAAAACATAACAAAGGTCGGATCTTTACCTCAAACACGCATGGCTATCGACGGGCTCGCCCCAACCCTAAAAGTGGGTGGACTACTCGCTCTTCATCGCAATTGCAGACATCATTGATGGAAAAGAAACTTGCATTAATAAACTAAACAGAGTTTACAACCGATCGAAGTCAACTTGCTCTCGCTCCTTCACTCCTCTCGGCCTTCACCCTCTCTCTACTCTACTTCTCCTTCTCTAAGATTGAATGACTGAGAAACTAGCCCCATGGGCTTTATTTATAGGCCTCCAATCCTTGTTAATCAAGGAAGGAAACTCTATCTATATCTATATCTATCTATCTAATAACATAAGATAAAAAATTGGAAATAAAGGAAATAAATCAACTAGGACTATATCTAATGTAGGTAAATATCATCTCTTGACTTGAAAGATCTTGATAGAATTTTCTCTTGTGGATATCACCATTGGATTCGGGATAGAAACTTAACAAGAACTCGGACTAGCTCGATTTCGGCTTCTGTGGGTCCAGTCGATATCAATTACAGTCGCTCCATATCGACCTGGCCTTTCTTCGTTTCAGCTTCAGACACTCAATATCGGCTCTTAGGGTGAAAATCGAGTTGAGTGTTACTCGATATCGATTTAAGGTACTCGATATCGACTTGCACCTTCCTGCTCTCAGCTTCTCGGGTCAACTTCTGGGTATTGACTCGATATGGCTAACTCGATATCGACCAAGACATGTCGATATCGACTTCTGAAAGGATGTTATCGGATAGGTTCTTCCTATTCCGAATTATCACCTAATCAAAAAAAATATATGGACACTTGGGGCCTTACAAACATCCCACTCATTATGGTTTTCGTTATTTCCTCACACTTGTGGATGATAATAGCAAAGCAACCTGGATATTTTTAATGACACATAAGAATGATGCTTTAACTCTCTTCAATCATTTGTCTCCATGGTCTCCACTCAATTTCAGACCGAGATCGAGTGCATTAGATTTGACAATACACCTGAATTTTGTGATCATTTGACCTTTTCTTTCTTCAATTCTCACGACATCATACACCACACAACTTGTGCTTATACCCCTCAATAAAATGTTGTAGTCAAAAGAAAACACAAATACCTTTTGGAGGTTGCTATAGCATTGCTCTTTCAATCCAACTTAACTTTTCCATTTTGGGGAGACTGTATCCACATATTTGATCAATCAAAGTCCATTACCATCTCTCCAAAATAAATTTCCCTATGAACTTCTTTTTCCAGAAATCATCTGATTATAGTGTTATCAAAGTCTTTGGTTGTTCATGTTTTGCAAACTCATCCACAAGGAATCGGGACAAATTTCAACCAAGGGCCATTAAATGTCTATTTTTGGGATACCCTTATGGCAAGAAGGGCTACAAAGTTCTTAACCTTCAAACCAATCACAAATTCATCTCTAAGGATGTTATATTTCATGAGTTTCACTTTCCCTATCACCAATCCTCAACACCTTCTGAAACCATCCCTTTACCAATACCATCTTCTGATCTACCTAAACATATTTTTACACCAGCTCACACTCTTTTACATGTTGCCCCTGCAGTTGGTCAGAATATCCCTCCCCAACCCCTCTTCCTCCTCCTCCTCTCAAACGGTCCACTCGATCTCATAAACCACCATCTCATCTGAATGGTTATGTCTACTCATATAGTCCTTCTGATCCAATCACTAGTGGCATCATTGCTCCATTTCAATTACCTACCACATTTCATGCATTTCTAGCTAAAGCAATTTCATACACTGAACCAACTTCTTTTTTCTCAAGCCTCGAAGGATTCCAATTGGATCACTGCAATGAAAAAGGAGACAGATGCTTTACAAGCTAATGACACATGGTGCTTTGGTCCTTTCCTTGCACGTAAACGACCTATTGGTTACAAATGAGTTTTTAAAGTCAAGCTGTGAATCCTGCGATCTGATGGTTCTCTTGAATGTTACAAAGATCGTTTGGTAGCTAAAGGCTTCACTCAACAAGAAGGGATTGACTATCATGACACTTTCTCCCCTGTTGTTAAGATGACCATCATCAAAACTTTAATCTCAATTGTTTCTGCTAAAGCTTGGCCTCTCCATCAACTCGAAGTTAACAACACATTCCTACATGGAGATCTTCACGAGGAAGTATATATGACTGTCCCAGAGGGCATTCCAAGTTTGCAACGACAAGCTTCATCATCCGAGACTATATCGGTGATGTCATGGAATTAGGAGGATCAAAGTGCGGCTATAACTCAGCAGTTGTTGCTGAAGCCAATTAATGCATATGTAGAGCGATTGAGCTTAGACTTTCCTGAGTTTTGCTAAAGAAGTATGCCTTACAATAGACTTTCTCGCATCCGGTGTCCCTCTTGGGAGATTAAGATTCTCATTAGTGATTGCCTGCTCCTTCTCCGTACCCTCTCTCCTTCCCTTCCTTCTTCCTATTTCCCTCTTCCCTTCCTTCCTCCCACATTGATCATTGATGCCAATTTGTTGTGATGTCATTTTTTCACCGTTGAATGCCACTTTTTTTATGCAATTTTTTTATGTCATTTTTACACATTTTTTTCTTTATTATAATGTCACTATTTTAAAGTAATGTTTTGATGCCACTTTTTAATCAAATCTAGCTAGCAAGCATAAACAAAGAGCAATGAATCATTTGTTATTAATGAAAATTGAAAATTACATGTCCAATATACAAATGAAAGTTAAACTAGTCATTGTATGAGGTCATCGGAATCAGACAAGTTAAAATAAGTGTTTATTTAACTTGCCAAATAAGTTGCACAAGATCCTATTAATAGACTTTTCAAAATTGCACGGAATTGTCAAATAAGTTGCATCTATTTAACCCATTTTCATTGTTAAATATAACAAATTAATTTGGATAAATTTTCTTTTAGCATGTTCGTTCATTGAATCACTGGACAATATCTAAATAAAGAGCAACATTGTCTAGCACAATCACAATCTAAAGATAAATATTTGACCACGATTTAAACGTTACCTATATGCTAAGGGACCATACCAAAAAGTTGCATTTTTAAAACCACTAACAACCATGCACTAAAGGAAATGTAGTTTGGCAGTTGTCACTTGTCACCATTGTAAATTCAAGCTGCAAAATGAAGAATCCAACAACTCAATAAAAGTAAAATAAAATAAAAAATTCAGGAACTCTTACACCAAATGAAAGTCAATCTAAAACTAAAACTGTACTCTAAGAAAATATACACCCACATATGGCAATCTCAAAATTAAAGTACAAATTCAGGCGGGAAAATAGCAAACTAATCTTCACATTGATGTAACCGCGGTCAAATTGCCTTCCTTCTACTGATGCTGCTTGAAAATTAGCATAGTTCCCAAATTAGTCAAAAAGCATGTTCAATTCAGGTATAAGTCCACAATACATACTTGAACAATGAGATGAATAGAAAATTATCCAAAGTCAGGAGAAGAAATCATACATCAAAATACCTGTTTCGAAATAAACTTGGGCTCATTCACGAGGGCCTTTGTTGTGAGCTCAATCCCTCTGGATATCTGAATTGGATTCACACCTGCTATTACAATCTGAATACCAGATTATGAAAATTGAACCATACATATTAAATATATGTTGAAAGTTGAACCAGTAGAGAGGACAAAATAAAATTTGATTTAAACACTGCTTATTTTCACACCTTCTACAATCAGACCTTGTGCCAAAACTATAGATGTGGTCAGATAAAGAGTTAGAAATGTTCATTAGTGACAAACCAGGTAAAAGCTTAGGCTAAAATTAGCATCAATAAAAACAAATTATTTTCATAGCTAGCTTTTATTATATCACTTATCAATCGAAAGTCCCATGATACATGTTCGAACTTATAGTCTACTCATAATTCGCGTTGACGAGGACATTACATTGATTAATCCAAACACAACAACTTAGATTGAGGAATTCAAAAGGAAAATTTGAGCCTAAAGTCAAGGAATTGTGAAATGTAACTGAATTTTTCACAATGAAATCGCACGAAAAATGAATAACAAACCTACCAGTTGTAAGATATTGATAGGGAAGGTACCCCATTGAAGAAGGCTTCTCAAGCACCGGCAACTGTCCCTAAATAAACGTTGCAGTCCATGTCCATTCATAAAAAATCACAAATACTGGTGTTAAGATCCACTTACATTACAATGAGTTGCTTTACAGTAGTTGTAAAAATATTAAAGGCCTCTCACACTGTAGCCATAATTGCTTCCCTTATTTATATCACTCAATACCTGTAAGGAAGCAGAAAGGCATCAAAATACACATCAATACATCAAGTTATGTATGGTTGATCATAGATAAATGATCTCCTCAACTGGGTCTTCCAATTCAACCACCTAATCTTTGAATCTTAAAATATGGAATCAAGCACAAAGATGATCAGTAAATTGAAAGCGTCAGCAAATCAATTTTTAATGATGTGAGTATAATATTCCATAAGTTCGAAGCTGAAATGAAATTAAAAAAATGGGGAAGAAGAAAACATTTACATTCAAGGTTGAAGTATGAGAGGTGTAGTTCATACATGGAAGTTGAATCTTATATCATCCGGGCTATTGCAGCCTCCAAGGTCTAAAAGCCAATTTTCATGACCCATCCTTGAAGCGTTCGTGGGATTTCGCCTATACTTATTACCTCATTTGTAACGACGTAATGCTTTAAAATACCTGAAAGCCATAGTCTGATGAGGGTGATGATCAGATTGCATGCTTATTAGTCCAAGCGATAAAGGTTATGAGTTTGACTCGTGATTAAGTTACTATTAAATTGTCATTTGTAGAGGAAGTTTGGCGGGGTTGTTATCCCAAGAAACGTTCTTCTCCGATCGAGGATCTTTAGAACTCAACTCCGGGGGTTTTAAGTCCGAGGGATGAACAGAGCTCTTATGCTTTTCTATCTTCAGGATCGGATCCCTAACTCTGAGATCGAAAGGGGGTATTTATAGGGAAACCAAGCGAGCAACTGGCTGGCAACCTCATGGTTCTATGTAGGACACATCTAGCGCATGCCCACACGCTTAAAGACATAGGCAATACACGTGGAGCCATTAGAGGCAAGGTGCTTGAGCCAACGAGCTGCTTGCTAAGACTTCGGAGACTTACGAGATATTTTGGAGAGTTCACTCTGATTCCCATACTGGGTTTGAGTCGCGAGGGAAAGGAAGGTTAATATTCCTCGGGAACACTAAGCCTAGTCCTTCGGGCTCGATTAGATACTTTGCTCGCGTAGTACTAATGGTGGGACCGACCATCCTCTTGCGTTAGGTGACCCATTTATGGCGTCATATTCCGTGTTTATTATATAGCCTATTTTCCATGGCATCTTCATATCTCCTCGTACTTGGATCGCGAGTGACACTCCATTCGCGAATAGGTTTCGACAAGTACGATGCTTTCCGCCAAAGCTCTTAGTTTATTGGACGAACCTTACTTGGTCCAATCGTATTCCTTGGCCCATTGGGCTGGTTGGCCCCACATGGACCTATAAGTAGGGTTTTTACCCTCGCTCCTCCTCATTTCACATTTCTGAATTTCCAAGGAGGAGGGAATAGAGAGGGAATTTCAAGGGTTTCTAGTATTATTTGAAGAACGGAGATATGAATTAGGTGGCGGTCCGTTCCCAGTTCCCTAAGTTTTTCAGTGCTTCCTTCTCACAGTTGCTCAAGTAAGTTGGGGACCTTTCCTCTACCCTTTTTAATTTCCAAGTTTACGCTATCTGCATGAGATTTTTAGGGTTAGCCGGGAAAACTGAAAATAGTGGCGATCGGGGTACGCCCTGGTGCTTCACCTCCTAGCTTTCCCCTTTGTCTCCTTAGTCGTAACTGACCTTTGTGGAGTAGCAGACGGGTGGTCAGTAGTGATAGGGTGGTGCCGAGGGGGAATAGTGCTGTATTTTGAGTTTTTCGGACGACTTCCGACGGTCTTTTCGGACTTCGTGGATTACCTCTGATGATAAGGGGCGGAAAAAACCTTCCGACTCCCCCCTTTTGTCCTTCTCAGGGGTGATTTCTCGACAATCGAGAAATCTTTATGAGGGAGATGGAAGGGCGCCTTTTAGCCGTCGTCCCATGCAGGGGGGGGAGGTGTCTTTGCAATGTCCCTTCGGGGGGCACGGGAGGTGCCAGCATAAGCCTTCAAGAGGGCTTTTTGGCGCCAATTTTATTTGCTCGCGATGTTGACAAGGTAGTTTCCCCCTTGTTAATTTTTCCTTTTTCTTGCGTCTTTTCCCAGGGATTTGTCCTTTGTCTTTAGAATTATGGTGTCGTAGAAGAGCGACAGTCAGAATCGTAGGGTAAGCTATGAATATGAAGAAGTGAGTTCCTCATGAACCCGGTCCCACGTTGGCATTAGCTCGGAGTCTGCGGCGAGTCCCGCTCCTCTTCTGTTAAGTAAAAAATCTCACGAGGGAATAAAAAAGAGGGTGAACCCTGGGGATGGTCCTAACGCGAAGAGGCGGAAGATGGCAGGGACCATTAAGCGCCCTCTAAGAAGGGAAAAACCCGAGTATTGCCATACCTCGGAGTCTATAAATGATCTGGGAAAGGGCGAGTCATCTCGCGTACCCAAAGAGTCCAAGAAACCTATTCGAGTGGTCCCGGGCGACTTCGCCCAGCCTCCTTATGATCGAATGGAGGTTGACAGATGTAGATTTTGTGAGAGTCATACTTTCACGGCACCCCCTCCCCTTCCAATAATATTTCCAGATCGCATAGCTCCTACCATATCAAAGACGCTGGGCGAGGAATCGATTCTAGATATCAAGCACCTGGAGGAGGTGGCGAAGCTTTATCCGTGGCCGGCTGGAGTAGAGATAGTGATAACTCCACTCCCTTGCTGAAAATCGGAAATGGTTTCAAAGGCTTTGACACAAAACCTGTATTATGTGCATATTATGTCCGAATGTTATTATATGTTATTATTATATATTTCCAAATATTATCATATATTCTATACACTAACATTGCAGCAAGATATTTCGAATTGAAATCTCCTTCTTTAAGCTATAATATGTTCTAGCCGTTGAAGAAGATCCTTAGGTGCCGATTTGATTTTATATAAAAAAAGGAGATGAAGGCAAGACAGACACACAATCGTTGAACACAAGCATTCATTCGCACTCTAGCCTTCAAGTCAATCTGCCTTCTTCGTGTGCTCTCGGCTAGTGGTTAAGAGTCGTATCTTTTGTTTCAAAGAATTTGAGAGTTACACAGTGAGCTTATAGGATATATTTCGAGTGAGTGTTATACACGAGAGTTTGTAACTCAGGAAGTGGACACTAGCCGATTGATTCATGAAGTCTAAGAGGATTGTACTAGATAGCTAAGAGCAATGTTCTAAAAAACGCTCGGCGGATGCTTGGCGGCAGGGTACCGCTAAGCGCCAAGACGGTTTGGCGGCCTTGTTAGCGGTTCTTGGCGGATAAAATGGTTTTTGATTATTTTGTTATATTTATCCCATAAACTATGTATAAACATATATTATGTGATAAACTATGTATTAATTTAAAGTTTATAGCATATCAAAAAAAAATCAACATGACTCTTTTTAAAGCTGTCTGAATCAAATATAAAATCATATAGATATATTCAAATAAGTATCATGACTTAATAATAGAGAAATTTAAAAGCATAAAAACTAAATAATCTCAATTTAAAACCGGCAAGACCGCTAAGCCTCCGTCCCGTGCCCGCCAAAACTCTTCCCCGCAAAGCCCGATTTGCACCCGCCAAGGCACTGTTCCATTCCTGCAAGGCCCTCCCCCGCCAAGCTACACTGCCAAGGCCGAATTCGGGGCGGTGTGGGTCCGCCAAGCGTCTTGGCGTCGTCTTGGCGGCCGCCAAGGCCGTTTTTTAGAACACTGGCTGAGAGAGGTGGGGCTCTTCTAGATTGGTCTAAGACTCCAAGGGAACGTGAGTTGAGTAGATTGCAATTGTATAGGAGAGAGGCTTCTCGGTGAGCTATTAGGATCCTAAGTCTTGTGAATCAATAAAGCCGGTTGAATCCTAGGGTTGTGGAAGAACCCTAGGCAGGGACGTAGGCCAAGTTCGTACCGAACCTCGTTAATAATTCGTTGCGTTCTTTACTTATTGCTTTACCATAATTCCGCACTTTTTTCAAATTATATAACTCTTTTGTGATTCAGGTTTTCTAGAGGAAAGAATTACGTCTAATCTCAAAGGGTTTTGCAAGCGTTTCAAAAGTCTTGAGATTATCTGCGAAAAGTTGGCATACTCTATTCAACTCCCCTTCTAGAGTATCTTTATATTACTTTGTTATACATTATCGAACCTTGAATTGGTATCAGAGCCTTACTCACTGCTTTTGATCTAACAATCTTGTGAGTTTTTTTATCATGTCTGGTGAACTAAGTGGAGGATTTGCACAAGGGAGGTCTACCAGTAGACCACCGCTCTTTGTAGGAAACAACTTCGTCCACTAGAGGTCCTTGATGAAAATGTTCATTATAGATCAAGATTCGGAACTTTGGAACATTATAGAGAATGGTCCGAAGATTCCAGTGAAAGACGAATCAAATGGAACCAAAGTCGCGAAGACCGAGGCTGAATTCATCCAAGCGGATCTTGAACTCGTCTCCAAGAACTACAAGGCTATTAACTTACTATATTGTGGTCTTAGCACTGATGAGTGTAACAGTATTTCATCTTGTAGGTCGGCTAAAGAGATTTGCGACAAGCTGGTTGTCACCTACGAAGGAACCAGTGAAGTGAAGGACACCAAGATCAGCATTTTCCTTCGAAAGTATGAACTCTTCAGAATGAAGCCTGATGAGTCAATCAAGGATATGTTCACACGGTTCACGGAAATCACAAACAACCTTGACTCTCTCGGCAAGACCTTTGAGAATGTTGAGAAAGTGAGGAAGATATTGAGGTGCCTCCCAAAAGACAAATGGGGTCCGAAAGTGACAGCCAAAGAAGAAGCCCAGAATCTCACCACTCTACCCCTTGATGATTTGCTTCGGAAACTTATCACACATGAGATGATTATCAATGAAGACGATGTAGAACTTCCAACAAGCACTAAGAACTTGGCGCTCAAGTCTAAGAAGGATGAGCCCAAAGATGTGTCTGACTCTAAAGATGAGGATGATGATGAGGATGATCCCTTTGCTCTTATTACAAGGGGCCTTTCTCGAATCCTCAAAATGAAGAAGCAATTCAACAACAAGGATGGATCAGTCTTCTAAATTTCGAGGTAAGTCTCAATACAACAAATATGACAAGAAGACTAAACCTTTATCTTGTTTTGAATGTGGTGAAACAGACCATCTTGTGAAAGACTGCCCTCAAAAGACGAAGAGCCAGTTCAAGAAAGGTGATAGATGGAAAAAGAAAGCCATGGTGGCAACTTGGAGCAATTCTGACACAAACTTCGATGATGAGAAGGGAAATGGTTGTCTTATGGCCTCAAGAGATGAATCCCACGATGAGCAGCTTGAGGTAACTATAAGAGAGCTTGTGGCAAGTCCAAAAGAGGTATTATCGAAATTCCTTTCTAATATGATTACCAATGAAGAAAAACTTATTGCCCAAACTAACACTCTTATTAAGAAAACTATGGACCAGGAAAGAACTATTGAGGATCTGTCTATAAGGGTCAAAAGTCTTGAAACTTCTTATTCAGGTCTTGACATTAAAGTCAAGACTCTTGAGTCAGAGAAATATGAACTCAAGCAAGATCTCTCCTCTCTAAGACATGAACATCATGACTTAGAGAACGAGAAGATCTCCCTGAATAAAAAGATTCAAGAACAACAGACAACCCTCAAAAGTTTTACCAAATCCAAAGGCACTCTTGATAGGATGTTGGGTGAGCAACAAAGTTCTCTAAACAAAAGTGGTATTGGTTACAATCCAAGGTTTTTAAAGAAGCCGCACATTACTACTTTTGTAAAGGCAAAAGGAAGCAGAACCTCTCCTATATGTCACCACTGTGCGAGAAAGGGACATGTAAAAGAGACCTGCCCCTATAGAAGAAAGGATCCACATATCATTTGCAATACATTTCCTATTCACTTGAGAAAGGAACGGATAACGCAAGTTTGGGTCCCCAAAGGCACTATTTTACCAAATATGGTTTATCCCAATAATGGATCTAAATTTGCTTATTGGTCTAGCCACAAAGGTTGATGTTTGTCTTGCAGGAGATCACCAAGGTGAAAGAGCAAAAATGGATTATTGATAGTGGATGCTCGAGACATATGAGTGGGAAGAGGTCTCTCTTCCATGATCTAAAGAAGCAATCCACTGGAACAATCACTCTTGGTGACAAAGGAAAGTGTGACATCGTTGGTATTGGTAGTGTTGGGAGTGATCCTAACCATAGTATTAAAAATGTTTATCTTGTTAATGGTTTGAAGTATAATTTGCTTAGTGTCTCTCAACTATGTGTTAGTGGTAATAATGTTGGATTTAACAAGAAAAGATGTCTAGTGCGCAGAGAAGATACATGTGAAGTAGTTCTAACTGTCTATCATTATAACAACATCTATGTTGTGAATGATGAGCAAGTGGCACAAGGAAGCTTAACCTGTCTAAAGGCTTTGACGGACGATCCAAAGCTCTGGCATAGGAGACTCGGTCATGTAAGCCCACATACACTACAGAAGCTTGTGTCCAAAGGGCTTATAAGAGGACTACCTGAGATAGACTTCAAAGGTATTGATATGTGCAAAGCATGCACACGAGGTAAACACACGAGGTAAACAAACATGTAGCTCTTTCAAACACAAAAAGGTTGTAAGTACTTCTAGACCCCTTGAACTTTTACATATGGATTTATGTGGTCCTATGCGAGTCAAATCTCCCAATGGTAAAAAGTACATGCTTGTTGTTGTTGATGATTTTTCGAGATATACTTGGGTTGCTTATTTAAAAGAAAAATCAGAGGCCTTATTTGAGTTTTCAAAACACTGTAAGGAGTTGATAACTTTAAAAAACGAGCCCATAGTGTCAATTCGAAGTGATCATGGTAGGGAGTTTGATCAACTTCAGTTTGATTTGTTTTGTGCTAAATATGGCATCTCCCATAATTTTTCTGCTCCTAGGACACCTCAACAAAACGGGGTTGTGGAACGAAAGAACCGCACCCTAGAGGACATGGCCAGGACTATGTTTTTAGAAAATGCATTACCTAAAACCTATTGGGCTGAAGCTGTTAACACAGCGAACTATATTTTGAATCGTTGTCTTATTCATTCGATCTTAAAGAAAACTCCTTATGAACTTTTCAAAGGCCGCAAACCACTTATATCATATTTTAAACCCTTTGGTTGTACTTGTTTTGTTCATAACAATGGAAAAGATAACCTTGGGAAATTTGATGCGCGCAGTGATGAAGGTATATTTCTTGGCTACTCCACAAGTAGCAAAGCATATAGAATCTTCAACAAAAGGACCAAGTTGGTTGAGGAAAGTATACATATTATATTTGATGAATGCAATGACGGTTCTTTAAGTGAAAGTTTGCAGATCTAGATCTTAATAGCCATACAGAGAATGAGGATGGTGATGACATTGCTACTAAGAACATAGAGAAGAGGAACATGCAGGATCAGATTCTTAACACTGACGAATTGGCCCAAGGTGTTGAAGCTTCGTCCAAAGCCCTTGGCAACCAATCCAAAAGTGTTGAGACTTCAGAAACTGCTGTAACTGAGCCTAACAGATCCACGGAGTCAGATGTACCACAAATCAATCATGTTGGTATGACGAATCAAGGATCTGATACTAGCAAAAGAAAATTCAAATACTCATCATCACACTCATTAAAGGATATCATCTCTGACCCTACATCTAGTGTTCAAACTCGTTCTAAACTTAAAGATCTTTGTGCTTTTCATGCATTTGTCTCTCTTATAGAACCAAAGAAGGTAGATGAGGCCCTTCAAGAGCCAGACTGGATCATTTCTATGCAAAGTGAGCTTACCGAATTTGAAAGGAACAAAGTCTAGACCTTGAAGCCTAGGCCAAAGCATCAATCAGTCATTGGCACACGTTGTGTATTTCGGAACAAGCTAGATGAGAATGGTAAGATCGTGAGGAACAAAGCAAGGCTTGTTGCTCAAGGCTACAATAAAGAGGAAGGTATTGACTAGGAGGAGACTTTTGCTCTCGTAGCCAGGCTTGAAGTCATTTGCATATTATTAGCATTTGCATCTTTTATGGGCATAAAGTTATATCAAATGGATGTCAAGTGTGCTTTTCTTATTGGTTTCTTAGAGGAAGAAGTCTATGTAGCTCAACCCCTAGGTTTTGAAAGTTCGGAATTTCCTAATCATGTTTACAAACTAGACAAAGCGCTATACGGTTTGAAACAAGCCCCAAGAGCTTGGTATGAGCGCTTGTCAAAATATCTTTTAGAAAATGATTTTAAAAAGGGGTTGATTGACAAGACACTTGTTATCAAGGCCAAAGGAAAGGACATTTTGGTTATTCAAATATATGTTGATGATATATTGTTTGGAGCTACTAACACATCATTATGCAAGGAATTTTCTGACATCATGTGTAGTGAATTTGAGATGAGCTTGATGGGTGAACTCAACTTCTTTTTGGGATTACAAGTTCATCAATCTAAGAAAGGGATTTTTGTCAACCAAAGCAAGTACAATAAGGATCTCTTGAAGAAGTTCAACATGGATCAATCCAAAGCAGCCAAGACACCCATGAGCTCAACCTTGTCTCTAGATCAAGGCAAGACCGGAAAGAGTGTCAATCAAAAGGAGTATCGAGGGATGATTGGATCTTTATTATATCTTACTGCTAGTAGACCTGACATCATGTTTAGTGTTTGCATGTGTGCTAGGTTTCAAGTTGACCCTAAAGAATCTCACCTCGTGGCTGTGAAGAGGATCTTTCGATATCTCAATGGCACTAAGGAGCTCGACTTGTGGTACCCAAAACAAAGAGATTTTACACTAATTGGGTATTCTGATGCAGACTTTGCATGCTATAAGGTGGATAGGAAGAGCACGTCGGGATGTTGCCAATTCTTAGGAGCATCCTTGATCAGTTGGCACTCAAAGAAACAAAACTCAGTTGCTCTATCCACTGCCGAAGCCGAATACATAGCAGCTGGAGCATGTTGCTCCCAAATCCTTTGGATAGCTCAACAAATGAGAGATCTTGGCATCAACCTCAAAGGCATTCCCATTAAGTGTGACAATACAAGTGCCATATCCATGACAAAGAATCTTGTTCAGCATTCAAGGATCAAACATATTGATGTAAGGCATCATTTCATTAGAGACCATGTCGAAAAAGGTGATGTGTCCAAATCCTTTATTTCAACTGATTATCAATGGGCTGACATTTTTACTAAGCCTTTGGCAGAGGACAAGTTCACCTTCATTAGACGTGAAATCGGAATGCTTAACAGGGATACACTTTCGTAGGGGGAGCTTTCCCTTTACGAAAGATAAATTATACTCGGTGTCAAGACGTTTGAGATTTATGTCAAAGTTTGTGAATTGAATGGTAGAGAACATATAACGGATCATCCATAGTCCCGAGCACCGTCCCTGAGAGCACCATTGGTGAAATCAAGCGGTCCCTGAAGCGCCCGACGAAGAAGTCTCTCAGTGCCAAGCAAAAAGGGAAGAGAAAGATCATTGCTGAGGAAGAGGAGGAAGAGGAGGATCTTGATGCGATTCTAGAGCGAGATGCTGCAAAAGAGGTCGAGGAAGAGGCCCAGAGAAAGAAAAAGGCTGAGGGTGAGGATGAGAAAGCTAGGAAAAAGGTCGAGGAAGAGGTTGAGATAGCAAGAAAAGAGGTTGAGGAAGAGTCACAAAGAGCAGCAGAGAAGGAGGTTCCCGCTGAAGATAGGAAGATAAAGAGGAGGACGACGAGACTACAGACGACGACGAGAAGGTTGAGGGAGACGATGCTGAAGTGTCCGCTGAGGACTCGGGGTCTGAGGAAGAAGAGGAAGAGGAGCCAGAACTTGTTCCCTCTCCTACTCCTCCTCCTCCTCCCCCGTCTTCGAAGAAGCGCAAAGCCACTAAAGCAAAGCCTCCATCTCCCAAGCGCACAAGGAAAGGCACTCTCAAAAGCCTTGACGCGCCTGTCAAGACTTCTGCTCCCACAAAAACTCGAAGGAAGAACGCCGATCCGCCTGCACTTATCCAGGTAAACCAATTCTTACTCTCCTCTTGGTTTGAGAATGCTGAGATGGCTAGAAAGTGGGTAGATGAGTTTAGAACTCATAAGATTTGTTGTTACGATTTCATTGATCTTGATTTTTTGGAAGCTTTGAACCTACCCTGTATCTCTCTCCTCAAACAAACCTCTTCCTGGACCCTTCTAAACCTTGAATCCGTATACTACCCCCAACTCACCCGTCTATTTTACATAAATCTCAAAGCCAAACACACTGCTGATGGTTTATCTTTGAAATCAGTCGTCAAAGGAGTTAGAATCACCTTCAACTCCATTGACTTCGCTGATCTCCTTGGCCTTCCTAAACCTTGTCCACCCTCTCCTAAAACCCCCATAAAAGAACAGTGCGTTGCTCTTGCCCGATCCAAATACTTGCTCCCCGAAGCATCAAACAACACCATCATGAGCTTACCCACTCGTCCCTCACACTTGAGGAAAAAATCATCTTCAACATCGTTGTGAGATTCCTCTTACCCCGAATCAACTTTGGCTCCCTACTCACTGACAACGCTATGGTCTTTTTATACCGAATTTTGAATGGCCATGATCTTGATCTGGCCAATACCATCCTAGGATCCATGGCTCACACCGGCAAAGCCAGAAAAGAAACTCCTCTCCCCTTCGCAAACCTTTTAACCCATGTCTTCAAAACTTCTGAAATCGATTTCAAAAATGAAGAACAAAAACATCATATGGGTAAATTCGACTCCAAGAGCTTTGAGAAGATTAGCATCACTCAGTCCCTCCAAGGGACTTGGTGCCTTGCCTCTCCCTCAAAAAACTCTTCCCACTGCCTCTACCATTGATGAACGCATGGAAAACCTGGAGTTGGGTTTGGAGGAAGTTCGCCTGGAGATCAAGGAGCTGCATAGAGAGTTTTCGCTGGAGATGGGCGGGGTGGCTAAGTTATTGCATGAGCTAAAGTTGTTGTTCACGGATGGTGCTCTTGATGATGAATCCTAAATACCTACCCTACCCTAACCCTTAATCTAAACACTGCTGGATTTGGTTGCTGTTTTAAAACTTTTGGTTACTGTTTTATCCTCCTCCCTTTGTTGAAAGGCAAAAAGTGGGAGATGGTTTGATGGGTTAGACTTTGAAAATGTTGTGAACCAAGGGTCTTGGAAGACCTTGTTTTGTTTTACTTTTGTTGGTTATTTCTCTTTGGCTTTAAAAACTTATGATCCAACAATTGTCTAACCCATGCAGGTACTTAGTCTGATTTTGCTTAAAATATATTTTGCTTCACTAAGTTACAGGGATGCACAGGTTTTGTCTTTCATCAAGGGGGAGATTGATAACTCCACTCCCTTGATGAAAATCGGAAATGGTTTCAATGGCTTTGACACACAACTTATGTCAAAGGTCTTGAAGCTACAGTTGTGTTGATGAAACACAAAACCAGTATTATGTGCATATTATTTCCGAATGTTATTATATGTTATTATTATATATTTCTAGATATTATCATATATTCTATACACTAACATTGCAGCAAGATATTTTGAATTGAAATCTCCTTCCTTAAGCTAAAGGACAAGAAGATCGAATCTGGTGGATCATGGCTTCCGAGTTTCCCCAAATAGAATATTGAAGATTCCTTCTCAAGCCATGATCTGTTCTAGCCTTTGAGGAAGATCCTTAGGCGCCGATTTGATGTTATATAAAAAAGGAGATGAAGGGAAGACAGACACACAATCGTTGAACAGAAGCATTCATTCGTACTCAAGCCTTCAAGTCAATTTGTCTTCGTCGTGTGCTCTCTGCTAGTGGTTAAGAGTCATATCTTTTGTTTCAAAGCATTTGAGAGTTACATAGTGAACTTACAGGATATATTTCGAGTGAGTGTTATACCCGAGAGTTTGTAACTAAGGAAGTGGACACTAGGCGATTGATTCACGAAGTGTAAGAGGATTGTACTAGATAGCTGAGAGAGGTGGGGCTTGTTTGTAGGAGGAAATCGAGTTTAAAATATAATAAAATAAATCAAACCAAATTCATTCCCAGGCAAATAATTACAAGACCTCCTCATGATGTAGCAGCAGGAAGTCAGGATCGATCCTCGAGGAAGCACGTCAGCGGGTCTAAGGTAGCTGTAAATCTCATACACAAAAATGAAAAAAAAAGATAGAAATAACAAATAAAAGTAGAAACGAAAGCAAAGAAGCAGAAACTACTCGATATCGACTAAAAGTCCTCGATATCGACTAAACTAATCGACACCAAAAACTCAATATCGACCAACAGAAACGAAGACCAGCAGAAACAACCTGATGTCGACAAGATTTCCTCGATGTCGAGTAAACACTACTCGATGTCGACAAAAACTCCTCGGAATCGACAAAGCAACAGAAACTTATAATTGCAACCGTTCGAACCCAGAACACAGATTTTAATGAATTAATTCAATAAACTAAAAACTTCCAAGATTAGGGTTTCAACACCACAACGATAACCATGCAAAATAACACATTAAGGCATAAAAAATCACGCTTTTCATCAAATAACTTTCGTATTAAATAGGAATATAGAGGCTTTCGCATAAACCCTAATTGTTACTAACCCTTTTCATATAATTAACCCAAGTTGTATTACGATCGCTTTCGCTTCAATAACACAAACAAGAATCACCTTCAACTTTCGCAAAAGAATTATGCTCGCAGGGATAGAAGACGAATTGCATAAAAAACTCAAACCTTTACCGCATCACCTCGCATGGCTACCGTCGAGCTCACCCCGACCCTAGAAGTGGGTGGACTACTCGCTCTTCATCATCAAGAAACTCATCAAAGATTTCAGGAAATAACTAAATTGCATTAAAATAAACTAAAGAAAGCTTACAACCAATCGAATGTAACTAAAGAAAGCTTACTACTCGCTCTTCGCCTTTTCAACTTCTCTCGCCACAAGCTCTCTCCTCTACTCTCTCTATGTGACTAATTGTAACTGGAATTGAATGCTTAGAAATCACCCCCTAAGGCTTTATTTATAGGCTTCCTTCCCTCTCTAATTAGGAAAGAATATCCTATCTATATCTATATCTATCTATCTAATTACTTAAGATAAAATAATGGAAATAAATAATTAACTCAACTAGGACTATATCTAATGTGGATAAAATATCTTCTCCCTTGACTTGATGGCACTTGATAGATCTTGATAGAATTTCATCTCGAAAATATCACCATTGGACTCGGGATAGAACCTTAACAAGAATCTCGAACTACTCGACGTCGTTTTCTGGGACTCCATAGATATCGAGTAGAATTCATCGATATCGAGTAGCACTTTCTCCGTCTTCCGTTCAACAACTCAATTTTGGCCTTCAGGACACATGTCGACTGGATGTTTTCTCGATATCAAGGAATTTCCTCGACATCGAGTAATGTTGCTCGGCTCACAGTGCTGAGCTTCGTCGATCTCGGCTCCAGAGGTGGAAATCGACTTAGGTCTTCCTCGACATTGAGGAATTTCCTTGACATCGAGTAAGTTGTGCTTCTTCTCCTTCTTGCCTTGCACGATTCTGGGCAGCTTTCCTAGAAATCGAGTAACTTTAACTCGATAT
Organism: Persicaria tinctoria; assembly: GCA_037127255.1. Classification (NCBI taxonomy): domain Eukaryota; kingdom Viridiplantae; phylum Streptophyta; class Magnoliopsida; order Caryophyllales; family Polygonaceae; genus Persicaria; species Persicaria tinctoria. The sequence goes on from JBANSL010000018.1 coordinate 41,451,581, forward strand.
CGACAAGGTGTAGTCGATATCGACTAACATGTTGTCAAGTAGATTTCCTTGCTTTCAGCTCGATTTGTCCTGGTTTTGCTGCTCCTTGACCTAGGTCTTCTATAGTTGACTTTCGAGCTTTCCTCCCTTTCTCATAACTGCTGTAAATTGATTCGATTTCTGCAAATATTAATAGAAACTGGTGTAGATTCCATAATTTGGAAAATAAGCATAAACGACATAGATTTTGTAATATTCTAACCCAAATGCATTAAATGTATACAGAAATCGTTATAAAAGATGGTATAAAACATGGCGAATTAGGCTCACAACAAGGCTCTTCTAGATTGGTCTAGGACTCCAAAGGAACGTGAGTTGACTAGATTGCAAAACGATTCATAAGTGACTAAGCATTAATAATCAAGAGGACTTTAATTTAAGCTCAAATAAAGAAGTAGATTTGGTAAAAGGCTAAAGGTGGGCAATTTTTGGCAATGTGGTGCTAATGATCCGGGGAAATGGAGTACTTCCAAACTTTTTTTACTACATCCCTTCTCATAAGATTCATCACCTTTCATAATGCTTTTATCAATAATAATGATTTTACCTCTCTAACGCCAGCACTGCCTTCTCGCGAGTTGCAAACATGGGTGTCATGAATGGCCCCGGATACTTAGTGCTTTGGACTCCTCACCTTGTGTCCCATCTCACTGAACTATTATCTCAGTAAGTAGGGTCGATCTACCTTTATCTCCTGAGGTGATCGGATTTTCTTTCACTCATTAAATTTTCCATATATTTTAAACATTCTTGCCAAACTCCATATAATGACATAACAACACAAACACCCTGTAACATCTCCATAATGTAATATCATTCTCAACATAATCCCCGGAAAATAAGGTAAAGAATGGGCAATATTTAGACCATGTGGAGCATAATATGAAATAAGGCATAATATGGCTTTTTGTGATGCATATAAGCATAGGTAAGGCTTGGAATTTAAACAATGAGCATTATATGGAAATATAAAGTCTTCCGTCCTCTTATCATGCAACATGTCAAAAGCAACTTCAAATTTTACCTCTTTTCATGGTTTTCAATAAAAATATGCATTTCATTGTGACTTCCCTTTACTAGGCAATTTCATGCTATATCTATAATGAATCCAATTTTGCATCATCGAGTTCAATAAAGCTTCCATGACAGTTATCAAAATTTTAAATGGGAGTTATTTTTTAAAACTTTTGGAAAACATGCATATAAGCACATAGATATAAAATATGAATTCCAAAGTATATGGCCATGTATAAGCAAATCAAGAATTAAACTTCAAATATGCACACATAAAACCAAATATGCATAAAATAAGCACTTCCCCCACCCCATACTTAAACATTATAGTGTCCTCACTGTATAAAAAATAAGGTTAAAGAAATAAACTCACTAGACAAATGTGCAGGGCTTTCAAAATCGAGTGCTATGCTGCTGGGCCTAGTCCGATTTTAGCTTGCTTCTATCCCCATGGACCTGAAAAATGTAGAAGAGAAATACCCACAATAGAAAAACTAAAAGTTCAAAAACCAAAAACAAACAAAAGCAACAAAGTTCAAAAAGTCCCAAAAATAAATGTTTATTTACAAGCTCTAGATTTTATAGTCGCTAGGCCGACTTTCTCCATTAAGCTCATGGTGGCATTTGCAGGGCCCATGTAGCTTGGGCTTCAAATAAGACTCAATTCTTGTCCACCAGCTGCAATCCGCCTGAGTGGATCTTGTTCACCAAGAAGGGCCCCATCTTTTTCTTGTTGAATTTGTTAGGAAACCAATGATCCTTTGATTTGGAAACATAGAGCTTATCTCCAATTTTATACTCCTTAGGCTCATCATTGGAAATCCTACATAAGCACACATACCAAGACAAACCTCTCCCATGTATAGATAAATCTTTAATTGAAATAGGAAAAGAAAGATCCATACCGTGGCTTACCTTTGCAGAATCGGATTCGGGGACCTCAGATTCTACTCGATATTGAGCAGATGTACTCGACATCGAGGAACTTCCTGCTTCTGGTGGGCTGCTGCTCGAGGGAAGTGCAGACGAGGGACGCAGTTTATGGTCGATGTCGACCAAATTGGTCGATATCGAGGAGTCCTTCGCTGCCAGCGGAGTGCTCGTCGCGGGAGGAGAAGTCGAGGACGAAGATGTTTGCTCGATGTCGACCAATTTGGTCCATGTCGAGGAGTTCCCGGCTTCTGGTTGGTTGCTCGTAGAGGGAGCTGCTGGTGGAGGGTTCTAATTTTGGTCAATGTCGAGCAAATTACTCGATGTCGAGGAATTCTGGTCGACTTCGACCCCATACTTGCATCCTGTCAAGGCATCCGAAAAAATAGTTAGTCGACGTCGACTTACCTTGGTCGATGTCGAGCAGATCCTCTGTGTCGTCGTTTAGGATGGCCATGATCTTCTCCACCTGGGCTTCCATATCTCTCTTTTCCAGCTCCTCTGGAGTCATATTTCTTACCTTAGGCTCCCCTAAAGTAATGTAACCAGCTGATATAGATTTTACCTCTTCCATGGGACATGTATGCCTTTCAGTTTTATTAAAGGAATACTCAATTACCTCATCGCTGATGTTGAAAGTGAGCACTCCCTTTCTTACGCTTATGTTGGCATCCACCGTCGCCAAGAAGGGCATTCCTAGAATAATTGGACAAGCAGGGTCCTCCGCCATATCAATAACTAGAAAATCAGCAGGGACAAAGAACTTACATACTTGCACTGGCACATTGTCCACCATGCCTGCTGGGATGACCACCGTGTTGTTTGCCATATAAAGCTTAGCATCCACAGGCTCTAGGGCACCTATCTTAATCTTGGACCATATTGATAGAGGCATTATACTTACCCTGGCTCCAAGATCACATAAAGCATTTAATTTGTATTGATCAAATCCAATGGTTATAGCAAACTTACCTAGATCCGGCCTTTTCTCAAGTATGTCCATATTGCTGCATTGCTCGGCGATCTCAGCCATCGATCGCTTTTTGCTTAGGATCTCCTTGAGGAACTTGACATATAATGGCATTTCATTAAGAGCTTTTGTGAAGGGTATGGTGACATTGAGCCTCTGAAGCATCTTGATGAAGCGCTGGAATTTCTTCTCTGCTGGGTCCTTTAGAGATTTTTGTTGGGAAATGCAGCTTCTTTTTCTGGTTCGGAGCCAAAATAGATGTCGGAGGTGTTGCAGCTTTCTCGACGTCGACTTGGTTCTCCTCGACATCGACAAGGTTTTCCTCGACATCGACTACTGTAGTCGATTTCGAGTTGTTGAGCTGTGCAGACGAATCGTGGCCAAACTTCAACTCAACATCGAGTTGGGTTTGCTCGATATTGACCAAATTTTGGTCGACATCGACCTGCTGTTCGTTGATATCGACTTGCTGTTCAGCTCCTTCGTCCTGCTGCTTTCCGACCTCTGGCTCGCGTAGTTGATGCCCGCTCCTGAGTTTTACAGCAGCTATGTGTCCGGTCCTTCCTTTCGGATTTGGTTATGAAGATCCAGGGAGCGAACCTGACTACTTGGGGATGCCTACTGCTAGCTGGACAATCTATGGATCAATTGATTTTCTCCAGACATCGATTTCTCCAAGCTTTGTATTGATGTTCTGGAACTGATTGTTGATGGTGCCCTGATTTCGGCGCATTTCGTCAAGGATAAGTTGTAGGTCATCCTTCCGTTTGTCCCTTTCTGGATGTCTTGGAGCTCTGTATGGCGGGGGGTTCTAGGGGCACCTTGGTTCCATTGTGGTTGTTGAAACCTTTGGTCCCCCATATAGCGATTGGGACCCCTTGCGTAAGCTACCTCTTCGTGGAGTTCTGCCAGCCTGACTTGCTCTGTGTGTGGGCACTCAGTAGTGGTGTGCCTTTGTGATCCGCATTCAATGCATAGATGGTTGACAGAAAGATACTTTAGTTTCTTGAGGAGATTTCGATTCTGATCTCTGTAGTACTTCTTCTTGACATCTGGATCAATCTCCTTATAGGGCTCATATAGGGGCATGGATGGGGCTGGCCTGGCATAGGCTTCTCATCATAGTTGATTGGAGTCTCATATATACTTGTTATCATAGTTGGTCAGGTTGTCGAGGGCAACCCATTCGTCAGCTGACGTCATTGTCAGATACTCAATATGAGTATACGTGTTGATCCTATCCTTAGCAGTCAGGTCAAGAGAATTGAAGAAGATTTCTTGAACGATGAAGGGTTGCTGCCCATGTGTAGGGCAGGATCGCAGTAGATCCTTATAGCATTCCCATGCTTTAGCTAGCGGCTCTCCAGGCTGCTGTTTGAAAGCTGTAATCTTTTGGCGGAGGAGCGCTGTCTTGGCAGGAGGAAAGAATTTGTTGATAAATTCCTGCTTTACTTGAGCCCATGTAGTGAGGGATCGTGGATGGAGACCTTCAAGCCACTTCAATGCTGGACCAGCCAAAGACCAACGAAAAGCCTTCATCTTGACATATTCCAAAGTGGTACCTTCAGCAAGAGTTCGGCACATATCAGTAAAGTTGGTAATATGTTGAAGAGGGCATTCATTACATCTACCAAGGAAAGCATTATGTTTAATTTCAATTAGGAAAGGAGTGCGAATTTCATAATTATTTTCAGGGATTAGAATAGCCGATTCAGGCACGACGAGAATCGGGTGCATGTAATCCTCTACGGTGGTTAGGTACTGGGCAAGCTCATCTTCCAATTGCATCCTTCGCGCAACTTTCTGTGTAGTGTGTGCTCTTTCAGTGTTGAGAGCGGTATCCTTGACGGCTAGTTCCCTCTGAAGCCTCTCAATCATCTCAGCTTGTGTTTCAGCAGTCGCCATGATCCTTTTTAGTTTAGAATGGATGTGTATAAGGCGTTCCGGATCGTCTAAGGTGTCAAATTTAGGTGTTTGACCAGAATGGCGCATACACCTGCAGAATCAAAACTTAAAGGAAAACGTGAGATCTTAACTACCTAAGGCGCGAATGATAGCGTTCCCGGCAACGGCGCCAATTTGTTTGTAGGAGGAAATCGAGTTTAAAATATAATAAAATAAATCAAACCAGATTCGTGCCCACGCAAATAATTACAAGACCTCCTCCTGATGTAGCAGCGGGAAGTCATGATCAATCCTCGAGGAAGCACGTCAGCGGATCTCAGGTAGCTGTAAATCTCACAGACATAAATGCAAACAAAAAGACAGAAATAACAAATAAAAGTAGAAACGAAAGCAAAGCAGCAGAAACTACTCGATATCGACTAAAAGTCCTCGATATCGACTAAACTAATCGACACCAGAAACTCAATATCGACCAACAGAAATGAAGACCAGCAGAAACAACCCAATGTCGACAAGATTTCCTCGATGTCGAGTAAACACTACTCGATGTCGAAAAAAACTCCTCGAAATCGACAAAGCAGCAGAAACTTAGAATTGCAAACGTTCGAACGCAGAACACAGATTTTGATGATTTAATTAAATAAACTAAAAACTTCCAAAATCAGGGTTTCAACACCACAACGATAACCATGCAAAATAACACATAAAGGCATAAAAGATCACGCTTTTCATCAAATAACTTTCGTTATTAAAAAATAGGAATATAGAGGCTTTCGCATAAACCCTAATTGTTACTAACCCTTTTCACATAATTAACCCAAGTTGTATTAAGATCGCTTTCGATTCAATAACACAAACAAGGATCACCTTCAACTTTTGCAAAAGAATCATGCTCGCAGGGATAGAAGACGAATTGCATAAAAAGCTCAAACCTTTACCGCATCACCTCGCATGGCTACCGTCCGGCTCACCCCAACCCTATAAGTGGGTGGACTACTCGCTGTTCATCATCAAGAAACTCATCAAAGATTTTAGGAAATAACTAAATTGCATTAAAATAAACTAAAGAAAGCTTACAACAAATCGAAGCTAAATCCGCTTTTGCCTTTCCAACTTCTCTCGCCAGAAGCTCTCTCCTCTATTCTCTCTATGTGACTAATTGTAACTGGAATTGAATGCTTAGAAATCAGGCCCTAAGGCTTTATTTTATCCACAACTTCTCTCGACGTCGTTTTCTAGGACATCCTCGATATCGAGTAGCATTCATCGATATCGAGTAGCACTTTCTCCGTCTTCCGTTCAGCAACTCGATGTTGGCCTTTAGGACACATGTCGACTGGATGTTTCCTCGATATCGAGGAATTTCCTCGACATCGAGTAACGTTGCTCGGCTCCCAGTGCCCAGCTTTGTCGATCTCGGCTCCAGAGGTGGAAATCGACTTACGTCTTCCTCGACATCGAGGAATTTCCTCAACATCGAGTAAGCTGTGCTTCTTCTCCTTCTTGCCTTGCTCGATTCTGGGCAGCTTTGCTGGAAATCGAGTAACTTTTACTCAATATCGACAAGGTGTAGTCGATATTGACTAACATATTGTCGAGTAGATTTCCTTGCTTTCAGCTCGATTTGTTCTGGTTCTGCTGCTCCTTGACCTAGGTCTTCTGTAGTTGACTTTCGAGCTTTTCTCCCTCTCTCAGAACTTCTGTAAATTGATTCGATTTCTGTGAATTTAAACAGAAACTGGTGTAGATTCCATAATTTGGGAAATAAGCATAAACTACATAGATTTTGTACTATTCTAACCCAAATGCATGAAATGTATACAGAAACCGTTATAAAAGATGGTATAAAATATGGCAAATTAGGCTCACAACAGGGCTCTTCTAGATTGGTCTAGGACTCCAAAGGAACGTGAGTTGACTAGATTGCAATTGTGTAGGAGAGAGGATTCTCGGTGAGCTATTAGGATCCTAAGTTTTGTGAATCAATAAAGTCGGTTGAATCCTAGGGTTGTGGAAGAACCTTAGGCGGGGACGTAGGCCAAGTTCGTGCCGAACCTCGTTAACAATTCGTTGCGTTCTTTACTTATTGCTTTACCCTAATTCCGCACTTGTTTCAAATTGTATAACTCTTTTGTAATTCAAGTTTTCCAGAGGAAATAATTACGTCTAATCTCAAAAGATTTTGCAAGCATTTCAAAAGTCTTGAGATTATATGTGAAAAGTTGGCATACTCTGTTCAACCCCCCTTCTAGAGTATCTTTATATTACTTTATTATACATTATCGAACCTTCAGATAGGTTTAGCCGTTGATGGTGGGGGATGCTTGAATGAATATAAGGATCATGTCGTCGTTCATTTGGGCAGCTTACTTCAAGGGTTTCGTCTCCCTCTTCCCCCATTGTATTCAGATTTTTTAGCTCATATAAATCAATGCCTTGCCCAACTAGCTTTTAGCGTATGAATGTACTTGGCGGTATACATCATGCGTTATGGCGCCCTTAAGCAAACGACAACGTTAGATCACCTTTTTTCTGTTCTTTCCTTGAGGCACAGTGAAGGGTTGGTGTCTGCCTCTCTTGCTGGAAAGATTGTTGAGAGGTTGTTGAGTAGCCCGGGATGGAGGAAAAAGTGGTTCCTCGTTCGCGATCCGACTAAAACTATTTTGAACTTTGTGATCACACCTAGTAAGTATGTTGCGCCTAGTAATAAGCACGATGCAACAGACGGGTGGAGAGCTGCGTTTGAGAGGGCGGTTGCATCGGTACGAGGTTATAGGAAAGTTGTGATCCCGGTTCGCCTAGAAATGGCCAGAATTAGTCTTCCGCACCTGCCGGATCGGTGTCTTAGGATCTTTTATTTTATGTCCTTTGATGCTTTGACCGCGAATTTTCTTTGTTTCTATTTGTTCCAATTCTTCGCGTAGATATGATAGTTGATAAGTCGAAGATTTCCGCACTTGCAAAGAAAAAGAGTGTTGCGGGAGGTGGGTCCAGGCCCGCTCTTACTATTACTCCATGGTTGGGTGGCAGTCGGCGGAGCATGACGAGAGGGTTTCTCGACCAAATAAATTTGTAGTCAAGCCCCCGCTATAGTATAGGGGAGTCAGGTTCGTCCTCAGGAGAGAAGTCAGCGGTTCTAGGTTTAGTGTGTTTTGGGGTTCAGGAATAGCGGGAAGAGGTGATGAGGGTGGCTGTCGACAAAGAATAGAGGGGTCGATGTCGAGGAATGGAGAGAGAATGGTGGTTTGATATTGCATAGAATATGTTCCGAATAAAAATAATAAAACAAAACAAATAAAGATGCAAACTTCCAAGGTTAGGGATCACCGCAACAATAAACATATGTGTAGATCATAAATCACATAAAGATGCATGCTTTATATCAAAGAATCGACTTTCGGAAATTCCAACAATTTAGGTGATAGAGGCTCTCGCATAAAAACCTAATTTGTTTCTACCTTTTCTTAATTAGGATTAGTCGGCTCTCGCAAATAATCCCTAATTACTATCCAATTCATAATAAGATCTCTTTCGCTTCAATATCATAAATAAGGAATTTCCTCAACTCTCGCAAAGGATTAAGCACATAGGTAGATGATGATATAAATTCATGGATTTATAAATCAAACACACATATCTATGTTGGGATCACCCCAACTCTAGAAGAAGAAAATTAGAAACAAACCATAATAAAAGAAATTAACTTTAACATAAAATAAACTAAAACTTAAAAAACCTTCCAAACGTTCCTCCTTCTCCTCTCTCTCCTCTCTCCTTGCGCCCCAAGACGACTTGACTTGAATGAATGAAAATCAGCCCCTAAGGGTTTATTTATAGCCTTCTATCCAAGCTAATCTAGGAAAGAAAACTATATCTATATCTAATTCTATCTATCTTTTATCTAAAGATTAAATAATGGAAATAAATAATTAAATCAACTAGGACTATATCTAATGTGGATAAATATCTTCTCCTCTTGATAGCTCTTGATAGATGTGGATAGAATCTCGTCTCGAAAACATCACCATTGGCTTCGGGATAGAAACTTAACAAAAACCCCGGACTGCTCGACGTCGGCTCCTGGGATTTACTCGATATCAACTAGGACTCCTCGATATCGAGTAGCCCTTTCCCGTCTTGTGCTCAGCAACTCGATTCCGGCTTCTGGACGCAAAGTCGACTTGGGTTTTCCTCGATATCGAGTAATTTTATCGATATCGAGTAACATGTGCTCGACTTCCCAGTGCTCAGCTTCTTCGATCTCAGCTCCGGACATGGAAATCGACTTGGGGTTTACTCGATATCGACCAAATCTTGTCGATATCGACTAACCTGCTCCAGCTCCCTGCTTCCTTTGTCGATTTCTGGTGCTCCTGCTCGATATGGGTTACTCGATATCGAGTAAAACTACTCGATATCGAGTAAGTCTCTCAGCTTTCTGCTCCGTTCTTAAAATGCACTTTCCTGAGTCCTCGTTCGTCGGATTGACGCATATGATCATGCGTTGGAAAGCTGTTTCCGAGGGCTGCAACTCTAATGAAGACATCAAAGCTTGATTCAGAATAATGAATACCGAAAAATGGCCTTTTCTCCGGCTGCACCATTCTTAGCTTCTCCTTGAGTTTCCTTTAAGCTCCAAAGTGCGTCCGATTTCTGCGAAATATAACAAAAACTTGTGTAGACCTCCATATATTGCAAATAAGTGTAAACTACACATATTCTATAATATTCTAACCCAATATGCATGAAATGCATGCAGAAATCGATATAAAAGTAACTATAAAACATGGCGAAATAGACTCACATCAAACACCCCATACTTAAGCTTGCTTGTCTTCAAGCAATACTTTTAATTGTCATTCAGGGGAAGAAATCAAAACTCTCAACATCTAAGATTTATTCTTATATAACCCTGCAATCAATTATCATTATCGAAAAAGGTACTAGTGTCACAAATCCATGCATGTGCAGATAAAAAGCAACATCTACTCGCAAAAGGAGGGTTTATGCAAAAACATTCATTCGTGACAAAGCAACATTAATCAAGAGGACTTTAATTTAAGCTCAAAATAAGAAGCAGATTGGTAAACAGCTAAAGGTGGGTCATTTTTGGCAATGTGGTGCTAATGATCCGGGGAAATGGAGTACTTTCCAAACTGAATTTCCACATTCCTTCTTTATAAGAATCATCACCTTTCATATTGCTTTTTTTTTCAATAATAATGCTTTTACCTCTCTAACCTCAGCACTGCCTTCTCGCGAGTCGCAAACATGGGTGTCATGAATGGCCCCGGATACTTAGTGTTTTGGACTCCTCACCTGTGTGTCCCATCTCGCCGAACTATTATCTCAGCAAGCAGGGTCGATCTACCTTTATCTCCTGAGGTGATCGGATTTTCTTTCACTCATTAAATTTTCCATATATTTCAAACAAATTCCTTCCAAACTTCTATTATAATGATAACAACACAACAACCATAAAATAATCTACATAATGTACTTTCATTCTCAACATAATCCCCGGATATGAAATAAGGTAAAGAATGACAATATTTAGATCATGGGGAGCAATAATTGAAATAAGGCATATTGTGGCTTTTGTGTAATGCATAAGCATAGGTAAGACTAGGAATATAACAATAAGCATTATATGGAAATATAAAGTCCTCCATCCTCTTATCATGCAACATGTCAAAAGCAACATCAAATTTTTCCTCCTTTCATGGTTTTCATAAAAATATGCACTTCATTGTGACTTCCGTTTACTAGGCAATTTCATGCTATATCTCTAATGAATCCAATTTTGCATCGTCGAGTTCAATATAACTTCCATGACATTAATCAAAATTTTCAATGGGGTCATTTTTTCAAACTTTGGAAAACATGCATATAAGCCCATAAATCAATAATGAATTCCAAAATAGCCATGTGATAGAGCATAAAGTAAGCCCTTCCCCCACCCCATACTTAAACATTACAGTGTCCTCACTGTATGAAAACAAGGGTAAAGAAAGAAACTCACTAGACAACTGTGCAGATCGTCGGGAATCGAGTGATAAGCTCTAGGCCGAGTCTGATTTAGTTTACTTCTATCCCCATGGACCTGAAAAATATAGAAGAGAAATACCCACAATAGAAAAACTAAAAGTTAAAAAAAAAAAAAGCAATGTCCAAAAGGTCACAAAATATAAATGTCAATTTACAAGCTCTAGATTTTATAGTCGCTAGGCCGACTTTTCTCCATGAAGCATTAGCCTAGCTCATCTTTGTCCGGAGGTATAGGTGGGTCTGGTGGTTCCTCCGGTGGTGGGAAGCATGGGATGTCATCTGGGGGCATCATGTGAAGAAGCTTAAACTTCCCCGAGTGAATGCTCCATGGCTTCACCCATCCATCTTCCTGGGCTCCAGCTGGCATGCATAAAGGAATATATAAAGGAAATTTGCATACCTCATCATCATACCTCTTCCGCTCCATTGGTTGATTTGTTTGCGCGTCTCCACCACAGCAAAACGGTGGAGTGGGAAGAGATATTTCCAGCTCATCATGCGGAGCATCATGCCACTTTGCGAGGACCCCATACTTGAATATGAACATCGGTTGCTCAAAATCATCGAGGATAGCCTTCACCTTGTAAGTTAAAAGCGATCTTGGAATACCCTGGTTAACCATGTCCAACTTCTTCTCTTCTAGTGCTATTTCGTCTTGGGATCCTTCATATGGTTTTTCAAAGATAGATTGCAAAGGTGGAATCGAGATCGCGGAAGGACATACCTGGGTTTCTGTAATGTGGTCGACGTCGACTATGGGGTAGTCGACATTGATTGGTGTTGTTGCTCTCATGTACCGTGGGAGTACCCATTGTTCGTTCCAATCTTCTTCTTCCTCATAACTTTCCATAGCTTCAATTTCCTCATAAGAAGGAGGCTCTAATCCTTGAGAACGATAGGAAGCCTCAAGTCTTCGAACTAAGTCCTCCAGCCGAGCTATTTCCCTTAATCATGACTCCTCCACTGCGATCATATTCCTTCGTCTCAAATCTCGGACCCATCTATCCCATTCGAAGTCCCCTTCTCAAAAGTCTTCCATCTTTTTACCTAAGCTTTTGAAATCACAATCAAGAACACAAATTAGTGGCAAAAGCTTGGCACCCAGTTGGTACCGGTGAGGTAGGTGGTGGTAGGGTATGTGATAGGGTAAGAAAAAGGGATGGGCTTTTCTGGACCTTAAACACAATTAAAACAGGCGCGATTGATATCTCCCCGGCAACGGCGCCAATTTGACGAGAGGGTTTCTCGACCAAATAAATTTGTAGTCAAGACCCCCGCTATAGTATAGGGGAGTCAGGTTCGTTCTCAGGAGAGAAGTCAGCGGTTCTAGGTTTAGTGTGTTTTGGGGTTCAGGAATAGCGGGAAGAGGTGATGAGGGTGGCTGTCGACAAAGAATAGAGGGGTCGATGTCGAGGAATGGAGAGAGAATGGTGGTTTGATATTGCATAGAATATGTTCCGAATAAAAATAATAAAATAAAATAAATAAAGATGCAAACTTCCAAGGTTAGGGATCACCGCAACAATAAACATATGTGTAGATCATAAATCACATAAAGATGCAGGCTTTATATCAAAGAATCGACTTTCGCAAATTCCAACAATTTAGGTGATAGAGGCTCCCGCATAAAAACCTAATTTGTTTCTACCTTTTCTTAATTAGGATTAGTCGGCTCTCGCAAATAATCCCTAATTACTATCCAATTCATAGTAAGATCACTTTCGCTTCAATATCATAAATAAGGAATTTCCTCGACTCTCGCAAAGGATTAAGCACATAGGTAGATGATGATATAAATTCATGGATTTATAAATCAAACACACATATCTATGTTGGGATCACCCCAATCCTAGAAGAAGGAAATTAGAAACAAACCATAATAAAAGAAATTAACTTTAACATAAAATAAACTAAAACTTAAAAAACCTTCCAAACGTTCCTCCTTCTCCTCTCTCTCCTCTCTCCTTGCGCCCTAAGACGACTTGACTTTAATGAATGAAAATCAGCCCCCTAAGGCTTTATTTATAGCCTTCATTCCAAGCTAATCTAGGAAAGAAAACTATATCTATATCTAATTCTATCTATCTTTTATCTAAAGATTAAATAATGGAAATAAATAATTAAATCAACTAGGACTATATCTAATGTGGATAAATATCTTCTCCTCTTGATAGCTCTTGATAAATGTAGATAGAATTTCGTCTCGCAAACATCACCATTGGCTTCGAGATAGAAACTTAACAAGAAACTCGGACTGCTCGACGTCGGCTCCCGGGATTTACTCGATATCGACTAGGACTCCTCGATATCGACTAGCACTTTCTCGTCTTTTGCTCAGCAACTCGATTCCGGCTTCTGGACGCAAAGTCGACTTGGGTTTTCCTCGATATCGAGTAATTTTCTCGATATCGAGTAACATGTGCTCGGCTTCCAAGTGCTCAGCTTCGTCGATCTCGACTCCGGACATGGAAATCGACTTGGGGTTTACTCGATATCGACCAAATCTTGTCGATATCGACTAACCTGCTCCAGCTCCCTACTTCCTTTGTCGATTTCTGGTGCTCTTGCTCGATATGGGTTACTCTATATCGAGTAAGTCTCTCAGCTTTCTGCTCCATTCTTGAAACGCACTTTCCCGAGTCCTCGTTCGTCGGATTGATGCATATGACCATGTGTTGGAAAGCTCTTTCCGAGGGCTACAACTCTTATGAAGACATCAAAACTTGATTCATAATGATGAATACCGAAAATTGGCCTTTTCTCCAGCTGCACCATTCTTAGCTTCTCCTTGAGTTTCCTTTAAACTCCAAAGTGCGTCCGATTTCTGCGAAATATAAAAAAAAACTTATGTAGACCTTCATATATTCAAAATAAGTGTAAACTACACATATTCTATAATATTCTAACCCAATATGCATGAAATGCATGCAGAAATCGATATAAAAGTAACTATAAAACATGGCGAATTAGGCTCACATCAGAGCACCCCACACGACCCTCTTCTTGAAAAGAGGAATTCGAAAGAGAAAGACCCGGTTGGCAATCAGGAGAGCCCATCGTCTGAAGATCAGCCATTGGTTCACCGCGGACAAAAACGATCAAGGGAGGAAGGAGGAGGTACCAAGCTTTTAAGCTTTGAGCCGATTACTCAGGCGGGGATTTCCATGGCAGCCTACCGTTTGCTTGGATTTGACTCTACCAGTATCAAGGAATTGGAGATCTCTAAGCAGAGTTGTCTGGCCGAGAGGGATTATCTTCATCATCTGACGAATGAAGAGTTAGTGGAGCATGGACGGAAAAACAGAGGCTGGGTAACTTCTTTCGTGATTTATGTTTCTGTTCTTTTCCTTTTTTCTTTCTCATTTTACTTATGCATTTATTATTCTTCCTGTGTTGCCGTAGGATGATCTGCAATGGTCAAAAATTGCTGGACGTCTAAGAAACTATGATGATACCGTAAGGGAGTTGATGTCGATTGTGACGGCTCTGAAGGCGAAGGTGGATAAGTTGAGAGATGCAGAACTCCGGGAGGCAACTATCATGAGTCTTAATGACGCTTTGACTAAGTCCTAGAAGGATGTAGAAATGGCGAGGAGCAAGCTAGACCTGTCGCGAGTCGAACTTGCGAAGGCTCAAGAGTTTGTGGCCCAGTATGAATCAGATGCCATATTCTTGAAGGGTCGGCTTCAGGATCTTGAGCATGAGTTAGGGACCGTTCGTGAGGAGTTCGCCAATGTGAAGAGTCAACTGGAGCATTTTACCTCTGGGGACAATGTTGCTCTCTCCCGGAAAGCGCTCCGTGAGTTCATGCTCAGTGATGTCGGGCAAGGGTGGTTAAATGAATTCCTGGGAGGAATCGGTCGTGACTGGCTTGATCATTATCTCGAGACGAATGGGGAAGATGTCCTATATGAAAGGGTTACTAACGCATTTATAGATGGGGTTGCAGGTGGGATCACTCAAAGCGTCAATCGCTTTGCTTATCTAGGCAATGAGGTGAGGATGTTCCCTCCTAGTTATGAGAATAAAGACATGATACTGAAGGACCCTCAACGTGAGTTGCCCTTTCCCCTTGAAGCTCTAATTGATAATGTTGCCGTTATTAACCCTCCTTACGAAGGTGGAAAAATCTCTGAGCCTGCTCGTGGTGGTGACAACCCTTCTATTGACGCTTGATTTATCGTCTCTTTATTTTTGAAGAATTTTTCTTTTTGTATGTCGAAATTTGAAAACATTTCTACCCATGGCCAGGGTTTCGTACTCTACTGTGGTTTATTCGTTCGTGTTTTGGATGACAAACCTTTTTAGTCTTCTGGTAAGCGATGTCTTATCATGGTTTTTGTGAATACTTTATCTTTTCTGTTTTTCTTACTGGCTTGTCTTGACCTATTTGTCTTGTCTACCGCTTTTATTTGCAAAGTAAATTCGCAATACCATTATCAATCTCCTGTCGTTGATCGTTTTATGGAAATAAATCGTGAAATGACAAAAAGTAGGGTTCGCGTATTTATTTAGTTGTTATGCTAACATGATAGATCGAATCTTAAGAATTTCTTAGCGTTGAAATCAAACTGGAAATATCTTGGAATATCTTCTTTGGCATAGTGTTTTAGGTAACTCAATCTATGTCCCTGATGCTTTTATTTATACCAGTTTTATGCACAGTGGATAGGGACGTTGTTTTTTGCAGAGTTATCTCTTTAATTGTGGTGAAGCATGGAGGTGGTGTTGCTAGTATATCTTTCGTGTAGATTAGTGTTCGGATTTTTCCTGTATCTTTTCCCACTGTCTGGACTGAAATTGTCCTTATCAGAAGCGATTTGGATGGGTTATCTGATATTTGTTGCCCTCGTGGTTGAGCTGAGTGGTGGGCAGTTTGCTTATTATCCAATACCTACTGCCCTTGTGGTAGCACTAAGTGATAGGCGGTTTCCGTTGATGTTTTTCTTTGTGGTTAGTATAAAAAGGTAGGAAACCCAAAGCTTTTGTTGTAGTTGGCCTATGACAATGATGCCTGCGATGCCAATCGACATTCCCGACGCAGTGTTTCCTCGCGTGAGGGGTTTCACTCGGGATATTGCCGTGGAGGGGTATTTATATAGGTTGGTAAGCTATATTTATGTGATTAGGTTTTTGGTAAATGAAGTGTTTCTAATGTGCTTGTTTTTGTTGCAGCTTTTACCCTCCATATACCGGGATTATGGTTATGATGCCCTTGGACTCGTCCATTTATGGACGTGGTTGGATGAGGAATTTATGGTGAGGGTGGAAGCCTTAGGACCCAACAATTACTGGTTTTCAACTGGGTGGCCCGTGTTTATTGTTTCGAATGAACTTCGAATTGGTACACGCCTAATTTTTGAATATGAAGGACACTCGTGCTTTGATGTTGTTGTTGTGAACCATGGTCCTGATCAAAATGGTGATGTGGATTTCTCAGTTTGGTGTTGAACGTTCCGTTTTTATTATGTTTGTTGTGGTTATATCGCTTTGTCGACAGCGGGTGGTTATGTTTGATGTATAATTATTTATCAAATTATCGTGGTGCTACTTGTTTTGGGGTTATCGTGAACTGTGGTCGATCCAATGAACAAGTAATTTCCAGTGTGACGCTTGTGATTAAAAGACTTTAATCTCCAGTGTGATATTCGCGATTAGAAGATTTCGATCTCCAGTGTAGTATTCGCGATTAAAAGATTTCAATTTCCAGTGTGAGATTTATGATTTCAAATATTTCAATCTCCACCTTGAGATTTTTTATTTAAAAGATTTCAATCTCCATCGTGAGATTTTTGATTCAAAAGATTTCAATCTCCATCGTTATATTTGTGTTTGAGAAATAACGATCTCCAGTATCCTTAGATGTTGGGGAAGAATAGATCAAGAGATCTCCAGTGCGTTGTTCGTGAATAGAGAAACTTCAATCTCCATCGTCATTAAATGTTGGGGAGGAAGAAGTTAGGAGATCTTCCTCGCCTAGTTCGCGAATAAAGAAACTTTATTCTTCAGCGTCTTTAGACGTTGGGAATTTTCTTTGAACCGTTATACAAAGGTTGATGACAAATTGAATCTTAAAGAAGCGAATTTTATTGGCAAGCCGAGCCTTTCTTAAGAAATTTAAAATGGAAGAACATTGCTTATTGAACTAGTCCTGGGATCTAATGGAAACCATTTGCTATTGGACCGTCGCAGTCGCTATCGTAAAGCTCGTCTTCTATGTAGTGGCCTTTCTTGTCGAAGAAGTGGACTTCAAACCTTGCTTCTCCCAGGTGGGGGAATATTATTGATATTTTCAGCTCTAGTGTGTGCGATTCAACAAAGTCCCTCCGTCCATGTGCCACCCAGTGAGATCCGTAACTGCCTCCTACGATGTGGACAGGGAAATCTTTGACGATGCGAGTGGACAGAAAGATCTGTTCGGGAACAAGGGGTTGGAAATATCGGTCGAACTTGTAAGGCAACATCATGCGAATGTATTGCTCGTCCCCTACTAAATAAATATCGAATATAAAGGGATTGTTTGGGTTTTGATTGTTGATGCTTACTGCCATATTTGTTTTTTTTTTTTTGAAGGACCGATAATCAAAAAGTTGTGCCATTTAAGTTGTGAGGAACAAGAGCTTTTATAGTGTCTTTGACTGATTTGAAAATGCTTTTGTGATAAATCACTATCTTCATATTCGAAATCCGTCAGTGTACTTGGCCTAGTTCTGAAAGGTTTCTTTGTCACGTGTAGGACATGTAGAGTATCTCGGGAAATTCTTCTCGCAGATTCTTTGTCTAATTTCAACGTATGTAATAAATGCTTTAGACGATTTACAAATTATGCACCCCAGTTTTCTGGGTATAAAAAGGGCATGGTATTTGTGTTGAAATCTTTGCAGTTATTGCATTGGTGTTCTGGCAAAGGGATGGCGTCGCCCAATTCTAGGATGCGTGATTTTTTCCGTTGGGTTGACGAATAGGAGAGGATGCACCGTCTTGTAAGTTGTACACCTTCTTCGTGATTTATATTTTTTCTTGGACCTGAATCATTTATTGAGTGGCAATGCTTTTTTGTACGCATCCTCTTCTTGATGCTTTTGAGGAATGTATGGTCATGTTGTAACTGACCATGTCATTTTAATTTCTACAAATGGTGAGACCTTTCGTGTTGAAGTCTCCAAGGATTGCTCTAACCGTTGGTGGTTATCTGGTGGTTGGAATAGATTTTCGACCAACACTGGCGTTAAGGTTGGAACATCGGTGGTGCTCTTTCAATATGTGGAGGGACATTGCTTCAAAACCCTTGTTCTTAAATATGAAGATGAGTAGAGCCTTTTGAGTATTTTGTACTTGTCTAGCATGCAGTTGGTTCTGAAAATGTTGCTTTGGACAGATATTCGGTGGTGAGACAACACTGTCTTGTTTGCTTTATTTGGTGATAAATATCAGATGCTCGGGTTAAATCTGCGGCAGTTGTCATTGGGCACCGTTTGATTTAGCAGTATTCTTATAGTGAGGAATCATGACCTTGCTCGCCTCCCCCTAGTCGGCGTGACTTTTTCCGTTCTATTGATTCTGAAGAAAAGATGGAATATTTGGTAGCTTTCTTTACCCGTCTTCTGTAATTTGTGTGCTTTTTTATCTGATATTTTGGTTTTGTGGCTTGCAGCTTTTGCCCGAATCATTTGGCGTTCAATATGCTCGCGAGGGATTGACTTATGTGTGCTTGGTCTCTCCCACTGGTCGAGATTTTCGAGTAAGGGTGTTTCGAGATAGCCAGGGCCATTATATCCTTACCGAAGGTTGGCGTGCTTTTGCAGTGGACAGTGGTTTATGCGTCGGGGGATCTTTAATTATCTTTAAGTACGAGGGGGGTAGTCGTTTTACAATAATTGTTCTAGAAGCGAACGAATGAGCTTGGCGTGCAAATGTGTTGTGTAATTCCTTTCTTGGCGTTTTTGTTTGCATGTTCGCTTTTATACGTTTTGTACCTAACCTATTTTTCAAGGTTTGTTTTAAAGATTGGATTAGAATAGCTCACGCATCTGTTCTTCGCGAGCTATTTTAACGATTGCTTATAGTCGAACGAAACCCAAATCGTAAATATAGTAGAACAAAACACGATGTTTTTTTAATCTCCTAGATGATATGAAAATTTGTCGATGTAATTTGCTAACAAAGTGATGGCAGCTTAAATTTATTGTACGAGGTTTAAACTTTATAGGAAAGAAAACTAGAAACTTTTCACGAGTGTTCTTGATTTACCTCCTCCGAGGCCTGGCAGGGATAATCCGAGTTCTTCCCTGGCTTAAACGGAATCCATTTGAAAGAGGACCTTCTGGGTTAGGGGGAGCCCATTCTGCATCTACTTCATCCCCTACCGCGTCTAGGATACGAACCTCAAAATGAACCCCTTCTCTGCGAATATAGGTTACAGAGGAACCGACATCGATACTATGTGAGCAGGCAAAATTGTTCCACCCGCCACCCAAGTATGGAAGCCTATAGTCTCCGCGAACAACTTCTACAGGAAAATCCCGTAAAATTCGGGTTGATAGGAGAATGTTCCTGGGAAGGTCCGGATGAAATTCATCTTTAAAACACAACGGAAGGGACAAGCGATGTAATTGCTCCGGGAAACGGATAGGCTCAAAGAATGACCAAACTGCCTGGTTTGATGTAGTCATAAAAAGAGAGAGAAGGTAGGTGATAAAGAAAATAAGTGAATTAAATACCTTCCAAATATATTTTCTTTATAGAAGGGTGTCTATGTGAGTAGCTCGGGATCACGGGTGATGATAAATAGGGTTTCTTGCATGCCGAGACATGGCAGGGATACATCGATCGTAAAAAGTGAAATCCTGATTTACTTTATAGCTGTATTGCATGGGGATGCCCATAAACCTTATAATTTCATAGTAAACTCAGTATCAATAGAAGAGTTATGATTTTGTTAAAGGTAAAAACCATTTGTGGGATGATCTCGTGTGGACGATCCTGCGCGATTTTTAACTCGACTTTCTTCGTTTACTTTCTTGACCTGAACTTTCATGAGAACGGATTTTATAGGTAGAACACCCTGGGCGAACTTATTTCGAGGTTGTGGGTTTTGGCAAAATCAGATTGCTCAATTTTATTTTCCTCGAAGGCTTACTTGCATGTGCGTCCATGACAAAAGTGCACGCGATCGCCAAATTTATTCTCCTTGGAGGCTTACTTGCACATCCCCGTGTTCGAAAGACACGTGATTGCTAAATTTATTCTCCTTGAAGGCTTACTTGCACATCCCCGTGTTCAAAAGACACGTGATTGCTAAATTTATTCTCCTTGGAGGCTTACTTGCACATCCCCGTGGTCGAAAGACATGTGATTGCTAAATTTATTCTCCTTGGAGACTTACTTGTATGCATATCCGTGCTTAAAGTGCACGCGATTGCTAAATTTATTCTCCTTGGAGGCTTACTTGCATGTGTATCCGTGCTTAAAGTGCACACGATCGCTAAATTTATTTTCCTTGGAGGCTTACTTGCATGGGTATCCGTTCTTAAAGCACACGCGATCGCTAAATTTACCTATATCGACAATGTTTCTTGGGTTTGGAACTTTCATTTTTTAATCCACCCCCCCCCCCCCCCTTCCTTCCCCCGACACTAAGTCCGGGTGAGGGGAGGTTTATGCAAATTCAATGAAAGAATGGGGGGGTCCGGAGGCGATACAACGATTAGGTCGAACTCTTGAAAGCAAGGACGCAGCCTAGGCTCTCAGGAGTGTTCAACCAAAAACCAAATGTCAAAGGTGCATGTTCCGCTAAGCATACAAGCCTCTCGGACACATACAAAAGTGCTAAGAAAACAACCGAGGGTGTGCTTAAGACTCGCATGTCTCATAGGCCACACCAATAAAACAAAGACCTAGGGGGTGTTCCCGGAAGCACGAAGGCTTCAAAGGCTCGCATGCCCTAGGACACACCCCAGAAACATGTAGCATAAACCAAGAAAACATCATCGGGGGGAAGGGGGTTGATTTATCAAATTTTCTCGAGTTCATGGGAAGGAAAGGCAGCATGGAGCACACAAAAGACATGTGTAGCAATGGTCTTAGCCACAACCTCAACCGGAATGAAGTTGGCATCATAGATCTTGGCATCTCTAGCATGCCAAATGAAGTAGATGGCCACCGAGAAGGCATAGTTTTTTGCCCTCATGTTGCAACTCTTGTTCCTCTTATGTCTCCTTAACCATCTAAAACCTCTTGCTAAGGTGTTGACCTCCTCTGGAATGTTAAAAACAGCCCGGGTTCTTCTCCAAATCTCCTTAGTGTAAGGGCACTCAAAGAACAAGTGCTCATGTGTCTCAAGCACCTCATCTTCATCACAAAGCTTGCAACAATGGTTAGTATCTAAGAAAAAACAACATATCTAGTGTAGGGAGCTTACCCAAAGTAGCTAACCATAATATGAAGCAATGTTTTGGCGTATTCCTCTTCGCCCAAACATCCTTGTGCTATCTCACCTTGTCCTCCTTATGCCGAAAATCTTCATAGGCCTTCTTCACCATGAACTTGCCCTCGCTACACCACTCATCAAACTTCTCATCAAGGTTAGACGAAGCACAAATTTTGTTTTTTACCTTAACAAGAGCTTTGATGAGAGGAGAGCCTCTCCTAAGAGCTTCCCAATTCTCCACATGCGTCACGGCAAGATACTTGTGGTGCACCCATCTCACCCATATGCTTTCCTTTCTCTCAAAAATGCGCCAAAGATGCTTAGCCATGAAGGCCAAATTCCACGTTTGAATGTCAAGGATGCTGAGCCCACACTCTTGCTTGGGAAGGCACACCTTACTCCACCTAACTCTTGGCGATTTCCAAAGGAAAGAGCGGCAAAGGCTAGTGAGGGCACGAATGATGGCTTCGGGGACCGGTAAGACCGAGAGCCAAAAGCCCTCAATCCCTTGGATGACCGAGGCAATGATCTCCCTTCGAATTGCATATGAGAGGTGTTTACTAGCCCAAAAATTCAGATTCTTACCAATTTTCTCCAAGAGAGGGGTGTAGTGTGCAACACGGAGCCCATGGGGGCTAATGGGCACACCAAGGTATCGGAAGAGGAATTCTGCATCTTTGAAGCCCGTGATCTCCTTTAGTGCATCCGTTTCATGTTGTGGAACCGAGGCAAGGAAGATGGCCGATTTGCTCCTATTCACTTTGAGCCCGGACACACTCTCGAACTTTTGAAGGCATCCCATCAAGACTTTGACCGAAGCTACGTCTCCACGAGAAAACATGACAATGTCATCGGAAAACACAAGGTGTGCTAACCTAACATTGTCACAATTTTGGTGGAATTTGAATCCCGGTTTGCTTGTTTCCGCCTTCACAAGCCTAGAAAAGAAATCCATAGCAATAACAAATAGGAGCGGAGATAGGGGTCCCCTTGACGGAGACCCATTTTCCCCTCAAAAAGACCATGCATCTCATTGTTAACCTTAATAGAAAAGGAGGTGGTAGATACACATTCCATGACCCAATGCACAAATAAGGGAGGCAAGGCAATCTCATGCAAAGCAAATTCAAGAAACTTCCAAGATATGGTATCGTAGGCTTTAGCAAGATATGGTATCGGAGACCCTTTTTCACATTGTATCTACGAAGAAGCTCTTGAACTAGAAAGATATTATCCGACATGAGTCTACCCGGTACAAAGGCCGCTTGAGCATGATCAACCAAGTAAGAAAGACAAGACCCAAGTCTAGTAGTAATGATCTTAGATATAACCTTATAGACCACATTACAACAAGAGATAGGTCGGAAGTTACTTACTTGGTTTGCATCATTTACCTTTGGAATCAAACTCACCACTGTATGATTAAGTTGCTTGAGGAGAACTCCGTTACGGAACAACTCCTTCACGGCTGCACAAAGCTCGCCCCTCGGTGATATCCCAAGTCTTCTTGAAAAAATTCGAAGTGTATCCATCCGGCCCGGGTGCCTTGTCCTCACCAATCGCCCAAAGGGCTGTTTTGATCTCCTCATTGGACACCAAGGCAACAAGCATATCCTTGTCCTTGTCCTTTACTTTAGCTCCTCTAGCGAACATGGATGGATCAACTTCATTTGTAAAACCTGCACAACCAAGGAGCTCTTTGTGGTACCCAACAAATTCTTTTGCCACCTCCTTGGGGGATTTAGAAATAGTTCCATCCCTTTTTTGGATTGACATAATGTGGTTCTTATGTTTATTGAAACGCATAAGGGAATGGAAATATTTATTGCATTGATCACTTTGGAGAGTGTACTTAGCTTTGGAGCATTGTCTAAGGAAGGAATATTCCGCCTTGTTGAGCCTTTCGGCCTTCATTTTAGCCCTTTTCAAGTCATCCCAAGTTGCTGAATTTTCCGGGTTTAGCCTCGCATCTTCCATAGAAATGTTAAGGGCCTCGTTTGCTTCCTTTGCCTTTGCCGAAATGTGTCCATACTCCTTGGAGTTCAAAGGTTTCAGCAGCCCTTTGAGCTTTTTGAGGAGCTTGCAAAGTCGAAATTGGTAGGATCCTCTCCAAGATCCACACCAATTCTCCTTTACAAGGTCGCCAAACTTACAATGCTCGCTCCACATATTTAGATACGTGAAAGTGTGCTTCTTCCTTCCTTCATTCCTATATAGTGATACAATAGCCGGCTTGTGGTCCAAGAGGCTCCACATGTCGGGGTAATTCACATGAAAAAAAATATTACAATTGATCCATTCATGGTTTAGAAGTACCCGTTCAATTTTGCTCCATTTTCCTCCCTTGGACCAAGTGAATTTATTCTTGCTCGTGTATGGTGCATCCTCAAGCCCAAGATTCTCACATGCCTCTAGGATGTCGCGGCATTCATGTATGGTGACCGGCTCCACATTCATCCTCTCATCATGTCTCATGACACAATTGAAGTCCCCAAGCACCATCCAAGGCATAGTATGGCTGCATAAGATGTTAGTGATGCTCGACCACATAGCTCTTCTATGGACAATCGTGTGCAGCCTATAGACAAAACAAACACCAACGTTCTCACCGGTAGCTTTGTTAGTCACAAAACAAGCTATATGTTGGACACCTATCTCAATAACTTCCAACAACACAAAAGAGGGATCCCGAACCACAAGGATTCTACCTCTTTCATCAAGTTGGAAATTAGAGACAAGTTTCCAACCAAGGAAACAATTATTCGTGAAATGATCAAGATTGAGGCTACCCTCATGGAGTTTAGTTTCAAGGATAGCACATACCTTAGCATCATTATTCCTCACGAGATCGCGCACACCATTTTGTTTCCGGGGATGGTTCAACCCTGTTATGTTCCATGTTATGATTCTCATCAAGACCTATTGTTGGTCTTTTCTCCTTTGAGCCTTATACAAGACCTTAGTATAGGTGGTGGAGTCCTCCGAATCCGCATCATGTCCATCCTCACTCTCGACATGCCTAGAGCTTTTCTCCGAAGATGAGATATCAAGGTCACTTGGATCATCACCAAGCCCGACACCTTTCCTCTTTCCTTTCTTACCATTCACTTCATTTTCAATAGTAATATCAAGGGGAGGGGGTGGAATTCGTACCTCATTTTGCTCAAAGCTTGCGTTAGGACAAGCTTGTTCATCTCCTTTGGCATTCTTTAGCGAGCTCTTCCATCTCTTCTTCCTCCTTTTTATCGAGCTAGTTGTGCCTTGAGCAAATGTATCCATAGTAGTGAAGGTAGGAATAGGAGAGCCAGAAAAACTTACAATGGGTGTGGACGTACTCAGAGGAACAAGGGTCTCGCCATTTGCCCCATCATCCGTCGTAACAATGGGGCAAGTGCTTGCATTTGGTGGGCTGTTTTCTTTCCTCGAAATTTGCTCTTCACCGGCCTTATGGGAGCCATTAGGACCAATAGGAGCATTGATGTCCGAGGGGTTTGTAGAAGAGCCCAGATAGTTTCAGTTAGTTTCATTTAGGTTTGTAGAAGAGCCCGGATAGTTTCACTTAGAGCCCGGGTAGTTTCACTTCCAACATCATTATCATCAAAATGCAAATTTACCTCTCGGGTGATAGTTTCACTTAGATTTACCTCTACCAAAGCCCTTGCATAGGTAACTTTCTTCCTTTCCTTGGTAACTTTGTCCAAGAACAACGGAGTTCCCACGTGTGATGCAACTTTCCCTATGTACTCTGTCGTCCAAAAGTCTGAGGGAAGACCATAGATCCTCACCTCAAGGGGGACGGTAGCAATGTCCTTCCTAGAGCCCGAGAACTTTTCCGGAATATTCTTTAGGATAAGTGGCCTCCCATGGATGAAATAGGGGCTACTTTCAAGCACTTTGTTAGCATCATTTTCGGTATCAAAAGAGAAGAAAAGCCAATCATTTTCAATTCTAACTTTAGACTTAACACCCTAAGACTTTCGAAGCTCATTGATCTTGAAAGGGCCGGGGAGAAAGCCAACATATTGGCCTATCAAAGTCCATCCCCAAAACTCATGTTTAGGGAGGGCATCGGCAACCTTGATGTCCACACGCCCTTTGGTAGGGGGGTGGAACTCAAGCTTCGAACTAATTCCCACATTTTTGAAGATTTTCTTTGATTTGGAGTCTCAAGCATTAGATCTATGAGGGTGAAACTTACCTTGGTTCACATTACCTTTCTTGTCCGAGGCCATAGAAGCTTTACCTTTGTTCCGATCATCATCATTGTTGCTACACGGGAAGGAGGGTCTAGGCGCTGAGTTATCCGATACAGAAGGAACCGGATGGCCTGAGCTTGAGTTACCCGCAGCGCCCGGATTGCTGGAGCTGTCGGCAACTATTCAGGAGCAGCGATTTTCCGGATTAGGTCTCTCTGGGTAGCCCGGCGGGTGGTTATCCGGCTTCAGCACTCCAGCCCGAGCAGCGTTACCCGCATGCATCGGAGAGCTATCCAGTTGCACAGGCAAACCGGATAGGTCAGCGATAGACAGGTAAGGGGCGGAGTTAACCGAAGGCACACCACCCGGGTAACCCCAGGGGAGGCTATCCAGATCTTTCCCTTGCCAGGCCGAACAGCTACCCGACAAGCTCTCAACGTTACCCGATAGCTTACCCCTCAAGTTGTCTTGAATGCTACCCGACAAGCTCGTCTGCGATAGGCATGTCCATGCTCGATGGTCCGAATGCTTGCCCAGCACTTGGCCCCAATGATTTAAAATTCAAATTTTCAAAAATGAGGGGGTCAAAGATGCTTTGAACCTGATTTGTCTTGGAGGAGCCGAGCATTAAATTCTCCTTGGAACCACCCAAGTTGTCTTGAATGCTATAGGCTCCTTGCATTAAATGTTTGTCATGATTCTCCTCCACCTCATGTGTTACTATTGGAGACTCAAGAGTGGCGTCAGCCGACGCCACCTCATGCTCCACCACCACAGGGGTGGCTCCACCATCGGAGACGCCTAAGAACTCGCCTGAGAAGTGTCCTTCGAGCTCGGCATCCCCATTTGGCCCAAGGTCTTCCACTTCACCTTCATGAAAATCATTAGAAGGGCTGGAGAGATTGGAAATAGAAGCAACCTTACCTTCTTGCTCGGCCATGGCGGATCTCTTCAATATAGATTCATCCATCTTAGTTCTTTTTTAAGCCGGCTTTTTCAGCTTTTTGAGAACTTTCTTTCCTTCCTTTGAGACCTCCTTAGCCATGACCATCCGAGAAATACTTCCTCGGGTCTCCAATGGGATCACCCTCTTAAACCTTGTAGTTCTTTCCCATCTTCAACCTAAGTACATACCTCACAAGCCAAACAAGCAAGACCAAAGAGAAGAGAAAGAGGAAGACGACAGAAAGAAACCAAGAAAACAAGAAAACAAACAAAAAAGGGGAGAACACAAGATCTAAGGACGAAGATAAGCAACAAATAAGAAAACCAAGAACCAAAAACAAAAACAAAAGATTAAAAACAGAGAAAGACGAACAAGAAGAAGCTCATGGAGAGGGATAGAGCCTCGGAAAGGGAGGGAGAAGGGAGGAGGTGGAGGACGAGAGATAACCTAGAGGGAGAAGGGAGAAAACTTACCAACACCGCCGGAAAACACCATACCTCATCTTCTAGGAAGGAGGGGGGAAGAAAACCATGGTGGTCGGAGAAGAGCAAGGGAGAGAACCCCCACCGGGGCAAGGCGGAGCACCACCAACAGGGGAAGCCAGAAATCGTCCCAAGGGAGGAGAGAGGAGAGAGTTTTTGTGTGATCCCTCGCGGGTTTGGAACTTTCATTTATATATATGAAGAGGTGTACCCAATCCAGAACCCTGGTGACCCCTATACATAGAAATCTAAGTCACCGGGTTTCTAATATGTCTAGCTTTTTACGCAAAATATGCTTTAAGATTCTTTGCATTCTATGATTTTGCGAAGATCGCGCCTTCCGAATTTTGAAGCTTCAAGGAACCCCTGCCTACTTCTTTATGGATGACGTATGGACCTTCCCAATTGGGTTCAAGCTTTCCCCCGGTCGTCACTTATCGAAGGACTATATCTCCATTTTGTAGGGGTCGTACAAAAACACGCTTATTGTATCCTTCTGTCAGGCGACGTTGATACTCATTTGCTTTGAGACAAGCGGTATCCCTTCTTTCTTCACGTAAATGGAGTTCTAACTCAAGGGCCTCGTCGTTGGACTCCTTTCTGAAATCGATTATTCTGGCCGATGGAATTAGCAGCTCCACTGGTATGACAACATCCACCCCAAAATCCATTGTGAATGGTGTTTCTCTGGTAGGACTCTTAGCTGAGGTTCTATATGTCCATAAAACCAGAGGCAAGATCTCAGCCCACTCTCCTTTTGCCGTTCTCAACCTCTTTTTTAAGGCATTCAGGATTTGGTGATTCGTGGTTTCGGCTTGTCCGTGGGATTGTGGATAAGCCACTGATGAGAATAGGAGGTCTATATGGCGGCCGGCGTAAAAATCACGAATTCCCTCGCAATCATATTGGGGACCGTGATCTGTGATGATAGCTTGAGGGACCCCAAATCGGCAGACCATATTTTTCCATAGGAATTTACGTACTTTCTCCGCCGTGATGGTGGCCATGGCTTCAGCTTCCACCCACTTCGCGAAGTAGTCTACTATCACAATGATGAAACGCAGTTGGCCGGTGCCGTCGGGAAAGGACCCAAAATATCCATTCCCCACATTGCGAATGGACATGGTGCGGAGATGGTTTTCAAAGGATGAGGGGGAAGGTGATTGAGTGATGCGTGTCGCTGACAAGGATCACATATGTGGATGACCATTTCCGCGTCCGCCCTAAGGGAGGGCCAATAATAGCCTAGGCGTGTGATTTTAGACGCTACGACTCTCCATCCCTGGTGGTTGCCGTAGAGGCCCGCGTGCAATTCTTGCTCGAGATTAAACCCTTCTTGGTATGAGACGCACGGGAGATCCGGGAGGTTGAAACCTTTTTGTATAGTCTGCCATCTCTAACTCGGAAACGAGTCGCTCTCCTTCTGGTATTTTGGTTGTCCTGTACCTCGCTTGCTATTGCCCCTTCAGCTATGTATTCCAGGAGGGGTATACGCTAGTCTCCAAGGTTTGATATTCTAAATACCCCCTGATGAACTCCTCGAGCGTGCCTCTGCTCGATTATCACGTGATCACTTAATCCTAGGGGTAGTGTGGCGCCCATTCTGGCCAGTATGTTGATGCGCTCATTTTGCTCGCGAGGTATGGACATGATAGAACACTTTCCGAATGTGGAAGTGAGTGTCTTTACACGGGCTAAGTACTCGGGCAGCATTCCGGTCTTTGCTTCGTATTCCCCCTTAACTTGTAAGGCGACCACCTTCGTTGTTGGTGGCTTCAAATAATAATTGGAAAGATAAATCGGTTATCTCTCCGCCTGGGTTGGTGATGGTGACTTCTGCTCCACACCCTTTTGCTGATACTGATCCATCAACATTAATTACCCAGTCCTCCCCATTGCGATCTTGGGAATCTGTAAAGACGGTTTCGACATGGAAGTCGGCCAACGCCTGGGCCAAATGTGACTTCCTAGGTTTGAAATGAATATCGAATTCGGAAAGCTCTACTGCCCATTTGACCATCCTTCCGGAAAGAGATGGTGAATGTAAGATCTGATGGAGCGGCAGGTCAGAGAGCACTTCAATGGTATGGGCCTGGAAGTAGGGCCTTAATCTTTGCGCTGCGAAAACCACAAAAGAGCCATCTTTTCTATCGGAGTATACGGGGATTTAGCGAGTTGCAACACGCGGCTGGCAAAATAAATAGAAAACTTGGACTCTCTAGTTAGTACCGCGCTAATAGTGGTGGATCCGCGCTAATAGTGGTTTGTACTTTTGAAGGATTAACATGTATTCCTCGGTGGCTTATCATGAAGCCTAGGAATTTCCCGGAATCGACTCCAAAAACGCATTTTTTCGGATTCAGGCATACACAATTTCTCCTCAGAGTATCGATGGTTTCTTGCAAATCCTTGCAATGGTCCTCCATCGCAACGCTTTTGATCACAATATCATCGACGTAAACCGCAACATTTCTTCCGATTTGGGAAGCAAATACTTTCTCTATCATCCACTGAAAAAGTGGCTCCAGCATTTTTGAGCCCAAATGGCATCACCTTATAACAAAAAGTTCCCTGGTTGGTGATGAAAGCGGTGCTTTTTTCATCGCGAGGACTCATCTTAATCTGATTGTAACCGGAATATGCATCTAAAAAGCTTAAGGTGGCATCTCCTGCCGTGGTGTCCACCAGCTCGTCGATGGACGGTAAAGGATAACTATCCTTTGGGCATGCCTTGTTCAAATCTTTAAAGTCTACACACATCCTCCGCTTGCCACTTCTTTTTCTGACTAACACCACATTCGATTGCCAGGTTGAGTCATTAATTTCGTGAATAAACCCGGCTTGTAGAAGCTTGTGTACCTCTTGTTTTGCTGCTTCTGACTTTTCAGCGGCCATCTTTCTTTTTCTTTGGCACACTGATTTTGCCTCGTGATTGAGTCTCAGGGAATGTTTCGCGATCTCTCGGGGAAGCCCTTTTAAATCTTGTGGCGACCATGCAAAAACGTCTTGCGATCCTTGTAACAAATCCTTGAGGCGCTCTAAAGCGGGGCTAGTCAAGCTGTGGCCGTGGTACAGGATTTCGAACTTGTTTGGGAAAGGAAAGAATGCAACTTTTTCTTCCACGATTTTGTCAGCTATCTTCTCTGGTCGAACCTCAAAATCCACCTATTGTCATTCATATGTGGCCTCTTGTTCACGCTCGTCGTGGGCTTCTTCTTTCAGAGATCCCCGAGCCCTTTCTTTAATCGTGAATATCCGATTATGACCCTTTTTCAGCGAGGATAAGTAATAAACCCTACTTTCGGCTTGCTGTCCTCGCTCATCGCCCACCCTTCCGTCAGCGCATGGAAACTTGAAGCTAAAATGATATATTGAGCATGTTATTTGTAATTTGAATAGACTTACACGGCCCATGATGGCGTTGTGGTAGTCGGACCACCATGAACTCAATCATGTGGGTTCTACTGTTCGGCGTGGTGCCTAGCGTCAGGGCCAACTCGATCGTTCTAGCTACTTCGACCTCATCTCCGGAAAAAGAGACTAGCTTTCCTGAGTAGCGATGTAGGGCGCTTTCGACGATCCCGAGTTGCTCAAAGGCGTCCCAGTAGAGGACGTCTACAAATGAACCTTTATCTATCATGACCCACTTGACGGTCTTAGTTCCTATCTGTACATGGATGACCAAGGGATCTGAGTGAGGCATTCTGAGATCGCGAGCATTACGGGTATCGGAGACAGAAAAACTCAGTGTAGCGTGAGCAGTGGATGCTTGTTTGACACTGGCCTCTGACGGGGGGCGTCTAGCTTCTCTCTCATAGTTTTTTCTGTCTTGACTACTGGTGCCTGATGTCGCGGGTCCTCCTGCGATGGTGTTGATGCACCCATCCAGAGAAGGAGGCTTCCAGTGATCCCGGTTGGAGTGCTCAGGTTGGTTGGATGAGGACCTTGCTGTAGGGGCATCTCTCGTGCCCCTGGGTGGAGGTCGATACCCTCCTCCTCTGCCTCCATTTCTTCCTCCCCTGTTCTGAGGGTAAGTTCCCCTACCTCTTCCACCAGTTATATACTGGGGAGTGTAGGGTCTTGGTGGTACATTAGGCGACTTATATTGTCGGGGAGGGACCTCACGAGGACGATGTTGTTGCGGTACTGCTACTGGATTCCCAGGATTTGCTAGGGGGGCATAAATTTGAAGGGGTGTTTCCTTTTGGGGATGATCTGGCGGAATCCCATAGACCGGAGGTGAAATTTGGTCGGGATGAGCCATCATTACATTGGTTGGGGCACCAAGTGGATTTGGTCCTGATCTCTGATTGTATTGTACTTCTTGGATTAGAGGGCACGGCGGAATGGCTGGATATTACCAGGAAGGATTACGAGGTTCCTGATCTCCGAAGTTTTCTCTCCCCTGTCGTTTGTTGGAAGGCCGGTGGTAAGATGGTTGACGGAACAATGGCTTATACTCAACAGGTCGCGAGCTAGAGCATGCGGCTTCCATAGTGTGGATCTGCTTGGTAACGAGTTTTCTCAGAATGTCGTAGTTGGCCGGCTCTTTTCGAAATAGGCAAATCTTGAAATCTCCTTCGGCCAAATTTCCCATTAGTATCGTGCTTGCGGATTCTTGGTTGAACCTCGGGATTTATACCACCATATTAGTGAATCTGCTGAAAATTTTCCCAAGGACTCGGTCGCGCCTTGCTTGATGGAATTGAGGTCCAACATGCTTCTTTTTCTTGTGAGAGCGTTGCCGAAATGAGTGACGAATGTACCTTACAGTTGCGCAAAGTTGTTAATGGATGATCGGGCAAGATTCGTGAACCATGTTAAAGTGGCCCCACTAAGCGTGGATGGAAATGAGCGGAAATACATAGCATCATTGTCCTCGTTCATTCCCATTGCCATGGTGAATTGGTTGAGGCGATCGTTGGGATCGGTATCTCCTTTGTACTTGGCGATGGAAATGTCCCTCCACCTCTTGGGGACGGGCACCTCGCGTATTTGTCTGCAAAAGGCCGAGGGAAAGGTTGGTTCACCTTTGCGAGTTTGCTCGAGTGCTTCAGGGGACTTTGAACGCGAAGACACATTCTGGGCCCTGCCAGAACGGTCGACCTTATTGATATTCTCGATGGGTTCTGGATCGGGGTTGAGAGGGCCACCAGCGGGTTTGGGGAAATGGTTTACCGTTATGGGTACTGGTCCTTGTTGTCGATAGTAAGTACGGGGGTCGTGTTGGAGTGGCACCCCATTTGCCTATTGGAAAGGCATACTATTCGCTTGTTGGTTAAAGTACATGCTTTGCGGGTAGCCCCCCGCGAAGAATTGGTATGGGGGGCAGCAGCCCCACATCCCGTAGGGAGCGAACGGAGAGGGTTGCGCAGTGTCCCATGTCGGTTGTTGAGGGGTGCCCTCATTGTCCTTGTGTAGGGCTTCTTCGTTGGGGATGGCGTTGAGGTTGATGTCGTTTGTTTCCTCGGTGTCATGGTTCTTGTTCCCAAATTCCTCTCCGAATAAGGTAAAATTCACAACTCCTACATGTTAAAACATCAGTGTTTAAGAGGGAAGATAAGCGCTAATCTTTGGTTTATTTTAGATATAAATCATGCAGAATAAAAAAAAAATAAGGCGCGGAAAAAAGGGAATAAAATGGATGGAAAGGAAGCAGTCTAAAGAAAGCGTATTGCTATGCGGAACCTCTTGTTGTTGCAGGAGGATGGTCAAGTATGAAATAAATATAAAATCAAGTTCAGATTGACTTCCCTGTCTCAGCAAATAAATACAAGACTTCCTCCCGTTGTAGTAAGAGAATAGTCAGGATCGAATCCACGAGGAAGCACGTCAGCAGTTCTCAGGTAGCTGTAAATTCTCACAGACAGAGCAGCAGAAAAGACAGAAACACAGAAACAACGAAAGAAACAGAAATAAAAGCAGAAAAACAAAAGCAAAGAACAAAGCAAAACAGAAAAGACAAAGCAAAGCTGAAACTAAAAGCAAAGGCAGAGGCTCGTCGATCTCGACAAGAGTCAACTCGAGATCGACCACAGCAGTGAACAACAGAAACTCAGAAAGTGAAAATCGACGAAAACAGAAGAAAACCAACTCGACCTAGACCAGCTCCTACTCGAGATCGACAAAGCAGAACTCGATCTCGACAAAGCTTTCCTCTGTGTCGACTAGAATGCAGAAAATATAAATTTGCAGAATTAAACTAAAATTTAGATTTTTGACAGAAATTAACTCAATATGCTAAAAGACTTCCAAAGCCAGGGTTTCAACACCACAACGATAACCATGCAAAGTAACACACAAAGGCATAAAAGATCATGCTTTCCATCAAATAACTTTCGTCATTAACAAATAGGCATATAGAGGCTCTCGCATAAACCCTAATTGTTACTAACCCTTTTTCACACAATTAATCCAAGTTGCATTAAGATCACTTTCGCTTCAATAACACAAACAAGGATCACCTTCAACTCTCGCAAAAGAATCATGCTCATAGGGATAGAAGATGAATTGCACAAAAAGATCTGACCTTTATCGCATCGCCTCACATGGCCACCGTCGGGCTCACCCCAGCCCCAGAAGTGGGTGGACTACTCACGCCTCATTGCAATAACAGACATTGAATTGAAAGAAACTTGCATTAAAACTAAATTCAAAGCCTTTTACAATCCTGGCAATCAACTTTCGCAAAAAACCAAAACCCTAAAAAACCTTAGAACTCCTAAACTTCTCTGTGGAACTACTAATTGTCTCTGAAAATTGAATTGTATGTTGAATCCATGAAACTGAGCCCCTAGGGCCTTATTTATAGGCTTCTAACCCTTGCTATTCAAGGATAGAATCTTCTATCTATATCTAAAATTATATCTAAATTGCTAAAAGATAAATAAATGCCATAAAGAAATAAATCAACAAGGAAAAGATAAATCTAAATAGGGTAGGTCTTCATGTCTTGATAGATTGCGTCTTCCATAGATAAAACTTGATGGATTTGGATAGAATCTTCCTCCTTTGGCCCCAAGGAATCCCAAGTCTACTCGGACAGGTCTTCGTCGGCGCGTTTCTAGACACTGGCCTATTCGACCTCGACAAGGGCTCGTCGACCTCGAGTAGGGTGGATCGTCGACTGGACTTCCTGGCTAGCTCTGCTCGATGTGGCTCAGTCTTGGCTCCTGGTGCTCGTCGACCTCGACAAGGCGTAGTCGACCTCGAGTAGAAAAGTGTTGTCGACTAGGTCTCCTCGGGTAGGTTTACTCGACTGGCTCGGATCTGGACTCAGGCTCTCGTCGATCTCGACCAACGCTTGTCGAGATCGAGTAGAGGTGGGGACGTCTGGTCGAGCAGGCTTCTCCTCGGCATGGACTCGGACTGGCGTTGTGGGGCTTGTCGATCTCGACTAGGGCTTGTCGAGATCGAGAAGGGTTGCTCGGCTTCTCGGTCAGCTTCTCTCCTCGACTCCGGGTGTGGTGTCTGGGCTTCGTCGATCTCGACTATTGCTTGTCGAGATCGAGTAGACTTCCGGAGCTGGGTTGTCTGGCTTTCTCGATCAGGCTTGCTCGACCAAGGTTCCGTTGCTTCCTTGACCTTGGACTTCTGTAGTGGTTTTCCGAGCTTTTCCGACCTTCTGTAGAATTGCTGTAAAATGCTTCGATTTCTGCGAATTAAACAGAAACTGGTGTAGATTCCATAATTTGGCAAATAAACATAAACTACATAGATTCTGTACTATCTTAGCCCAAATGAATGAAATGCATGCAGAAATCGATATAAAAGTTACTGTAAAACATGGCAGATTCAGCTCACAACACCTCTCGTCGTGAAAGATTCCCACAGACGGTGCCAATAAAGCGTTCGTGGGATTTTGCCTATACTTATTACCTCATTTGTGATGCCATAATGCTTTAAAATACCTGCAAGCCTTAGCCTGATGGGGTGATGATCAGATTGTGTGCTTATTAGTCCAAGCGATGAGGGTAATGAGTTTGACTCGCGATTAAGTTACTATTCAATTGTCGTCTGTAGGGGAAGTTTGGCGGGGTTGTTATCCCAAGAAACGTTCTTCTCCGATCGATGATCTTTAGAACTCAACTCCGAGGGTTTTAAGTCCGGGGGATGATCAAAGCTCTTATGCTTTTCTATCTTCAGGATCGGATCCCTGACTCTGAGATCGAAAGGGGGTATTTATAGGGAAACCAAGTGAACAGCTGGCTGGCAACCTCATGATTCTATGTAGGACACGTCTAGTGCATGCCCACACGCTTAGGGGCATAGGCAATACACGTGGAGCCATTAGAGGCGAGGTGCTTGACCCAGCGAGCTGCTTGTTATGACTTCGGAGGCTTACAAGATATTTTGGAGAGTTCGCTCTGATTCCCATACTGGGTTTGAGTCGCGAGGGAAACGAAGGTTAATATTCCTCGGGAACAATAAGCCTAGTCCTTCGGGCTCGATTAGATACTTTGCTCGCGTAGTACTAATGGTGGGATCGACCATCCTCTTGCGTTGGGTGGCCCATTTATGGCGTCATATTCCGTGTTTATTATATAGCCTATTTACCATGGCATCGTCAATCCCAATGCTTGCTCTTCCCTAATGAATAGGAGAGCTACTGAAGTTGGTACCTCTACTAGACATTTTGACAAAAAAGTTGATGTGCACTATGAATTTCCAAGAATGTACATGAATTTTCACTCCTTAAACTACTTCCAATCATCACTTTAGTTTCCAAATCACCAAATTTCTAACACAGATTGACAATAAATGAAACAATCCATTTTATGAGAGGATATGAAAACTCACATTGAGTACGATATTGCATTGGTTGCACTCGATTCAACCCTTACTTCACTCACCTGAATAGGAATTTGTTCGGCCTTGCGAGGCATGGCGGTGGAGATCAGATAGAGAGCGAGAGAAGAGAAGGGGATGGTCCAAATGGAGACCATCGGATGTTGAAAGAGGGAGATCGCGGCATCTCGCCATAGACGAGGCAATCTGACGAAGGAATGAAAGAGAAAGTGGATTACGAGTACACACAAACCTAATTAACTTTCAAAAGGGTATAGCACGGCTAATAAAATATTGAAAAGGAATAATTACTTAATTAAATGTTAAAAAGGGTATAATTCACCAAATTTTCTCTTTATTTTTCACTTATAACAAATCTCCATCCAACTAGATCAATTTACTTACTACCGTAAAAGAGTAAAAGAAAGAGAAAATGGTAGTCTATATACCAAAATATTGGGATGTTAGCAAAACTAACCCCCCTTGCCTAAAATTGCAAAACTGTCAAAATGAGCCAAAAAATTGCAAAAACAACCGGTGCCCAAAACCTGTGGTAGCCGAGATAGAGAGGAGGGAGCCATCAAATCAAGGGTAAAAAGCACTCCTTTTATTTCAATTGGGAATTCAAGAGAGGAGAGAGTGAACACCATTGAATGATCTTCAAGAGAGGGGAGAGAGAACACCATTGAAGAAGCAATCGAAGGTTAGAGAGGAGGAAGTCGACCGCCATTGAAGGACCTTCAAGAGATAAGAGAGAAAACACCATTTAAGAAGCAATCGAGGGTGAGACTGGAACCGCAAGAGAGGGAGAGAGAGAGAGAGGGGGGGGGGACTATGCAAGTCGAAAAGGGAGGACGACGAGTGTGAAGGGATCCTCTCGTTCGATAACAATAGAAGAAGAAGAACCCCCTGCGAAAAGTAAGTTCTCATCATCTCTCTTCTCTTGAAAAAGTTATTTCGAGGGTTAAATTTCTTGAATGTGGAATTGGGGACCTTGGGGAGGATGGGGTGAAATAATATACAAACCATAACCTTATTGGTGTTGGGCGGTTTGAGATTTAGTTGAGAAATCACCATTGATGGAAAGTTGATGATGAAATTGAAGGTCCAAATAGGGTACAAAGAAATTGAAAACCTCCATTACTGTTTCGAATCTGGATTCGGGAAACTTGAAAACCTCCATTACTGTTTCGAATCTGGATTTGGGAAACTTCAAAAGGGTAGACATATTTGTTCGTCTAGCTTAGTGAAGCGGTTGGGTGGCTAGATTTAGTAATCTGTGTTTTGCTTTTCGGATTAGGGAAGTTGGGAAGAGTTGGGTTTCAAATGATGTTGGATATAGTAAAGGAGAATTTGGGGAGAATGTGGAATTTGTGCTTATGTGTTTGGAAATTGGGAACTTTGGGAGAATTTGAAGATTGGGGTTGATTTGTAAATAGTGGCATCTAAATATAATGTTCACGTACATTTGGTGGTAGTTGTACATCATTATAAGTTTTTGCTATATGTTGAAGTATGTTGTGATTCAAACGGTGCAAAAATACACTACACCACGCCGATGTCATTTAAGAATATTGTAAGTTTGTGATATGTGTATTACATACGGTTGTGATATTTGAGACTATTGTATATCTATGGATAAGGACTTGCTGAAAGGAATGGACGAGGCAACATTCCTTGTGGACACTTGGTTCTATTTATTATGGATGGTTGTTGTGAATGTTGTGTTATGACACATTTCGTTTAGGTTTAATAGTTGTTGTTCTTATGTTGGGAAGTTTCTGAGATATATAAATTATGGTAGGGGATTATATTTTATCGACTTAGTCTTTAATGTTATTGGCTAGAGAAGATCGTGTACTGAATAGTAAGCAAAAAACCTCATACATATGTCTTTTGCATCGTCAGTAAACTAAACGGCCAGTTATGTGCAAAATAAACGACTAAAATGGCAAGTTAGTCTTTGATGTTATCCGGTTTTTCACCTCCTCCTTCGACTTCAACAATACCTCCTCGTGAAGGTCGATGTTCTTGCGTCGAGGGTCCCCTACATGCGGAACAACTTTGTCCAACATCTCCTCCACATCCTCGGTGGCCACCCCTTTCTCCCCTGTGAAATAAAGAGATTAAGATGGTCTTCTCAGTATCGGTTGGGGATAAGGAGAGGACGGGGAGAATCCATGTCTGTAAATTGAAAACAAAAACCATACTTACTCATGTTTGTTGATGTATAATGTATACAACTGCCACGTGTATCCCTATGTACGTCTATATATATTCTGTTAATGACTAGGATTTCCCTTTTGCTGGCTAGTAACTTAATTTCTGGGTTTTATTCTTCGAACTCCACGTTAATGGCATCTAGTACAGAGACTGCTTTTTTCCCCTTATATGGAAACTTGTCGAGACCCCCCATCTCCTTTAATTGTCTGGCTGCAACCCTTCTATTTTTCCCACCTGATTTCCCTCCATTTTGGGTGGATGAGAATTTAATATGTGCAAAGCCTCATTTGCATTAATGCATGTGATGTCATATGCCCTATTTGAATTAATTGATTCCATCTCTCTCCACAAATCTTGTCCAATCACTCCTCTCTCTCCACTCAACTCTGTCAACTCCTTTTTTAAATTTTTTTATACCCAAATGAAACCACTCCCCCTGTTTCATTTCGACACCTATCAGTCTATCACCTCCTTTTATACTTGTGTGCAACCTGCTACCAGGTAAACAAATTTTGCAAATCTGACATTTTGCTACCCCTCTGTAATTTTTACCTATTATTATTTTTACAAAGTACAAATTTTTTTAATATATCCATGCAAATCATACTAAAAGAAAATAATAAAAAGTTTTGTGAGTAGGGAAAAAAAAGATAGAACGGAGACAAAGGATATATGAAGTCCACTCCACATTTACAATTATAGAACGACTATACTATGTTATCCAATCTATCCCTTTGATTTTAATTTTGTTCCTCAATTCAATTTTATCATAAATTATATATTATGTAATGATCGAATATGGACTTTTGTAGTCCCCTGCCACCAAATAGGGCTATTTTTGTACGATAAAATACATATTTGAAGTATTTAATGGTGCAAATCCAGATTTGTAAGGAGGAGGTGGAGTTCTTATCTAACTCAAGTGTTAACATCAACGAATTTTAGGGTGGGTAGGTTGCCAAGCTGTAGACCTTTCACCCAAACTAATGATAGCAGCATCACACATGCATGGGTTTATTTCTTTCCCCTGATTTATTTTAGATAATTGGATATAATAATATTAAGAAAAAATAATTTAATTTTGGGGAGAGGATAACAAATTATCATTTTCTTAAAAACTCAAAATCCAGCAAAATATTTTAATATATATAATAAAAAAATGTATTGAGAATGATACAAATTTGTCGATTCCACGTTTGTGTTTTTATTAGATTTTCAAAGGAAAAATCTAAAAAGAGTGATTATAATTTGTTGCAACATTATCAAAGATTAGTTATTTTTCACACAATTGAAAAACAGAGATATATTTTAGGCCGATTTGCGGAAATACACCAAATCAATGTTTTGTTTGCAAAAGTATACCCATTTTGTGAGAATTGCAAAAATAGAACGGGGGGTCATTTATGCTAAAAAAATAAGGGATGATTTTACCTTTAAATTTAAATGTTAAAATATTTAAAAGGGGTATTTTAAATTAAAAGAAAAATTAAAAAAACTGATCTATTAAAATTAAAAAAATTATTTTTATTATCTTTTCCAGAAAATAAAAATATAAATATGGTCTTATCAGAAATCATACTACTAGATTATTTTAGATAAGGAACGCCAATATATGTCTAGACAGCATGATATTATTAGAACGACAGAATGAATATTCATCTTGACAGACCCAGTTACAACATTGACAGGACGATGGCGCAGGGTAAGGGCGGCGATGCCATTGAATCGACACAGGCCGGGAAGGGGAGGGTGATGGCGATGCCGCTGGATGGTGAGGGCGGTGACCCGAGAGGGTGAGGACGATCATCGACGACCAATGCGATTTGACACAGCGCCGAAGGGTTAGGTTGATTTCATTCATCGGAGGGTGATTGCGATGGCCTTGGAGTGCGTGGCCGACGAGCCGGCGCCAGAGGGTGAGGTAGTGTGATGTTCGGCGGAGGGATGGTCGGGTGCTGCTCCTACTAGGACTTGGAGGTTGTTCCGAATGATTTTTCTTTTAATTTTTGTATGCTTATAGCTTTTAATCCTTTTTGTTTATTTTTATTATTTAATTTAATTTAACTATAAAAGATAAAAACCATAAATATTTTACTTTTTTTTTCTTATTTTTTTGGGAGGTGAGGTAGTTTTGCTATTTAATTAGGTTATTTTTGAAAATTTTTATAAATAGGTGCAATTGTTTTCAAAAGTGGGTATTTTTACAACTCAAATATCAAAGTGGGGTATTTACTACTAATTCCCCTATATTTTAAGTAGTCCTACCTTCGTCTCAAAATATAGGTTGTTTGATTTTTTAACATATTTTTCTAATAAGCTAAAAACTATATAAAATATATATAAAAATTAAAATAATATTATACTTATTATTAATAAGTATACTATTATTTTTAAACATTAATTAAAAAGTTAATATTTTATATAGTTTTTAACTATTAAATATGTATTAAAAAGTCAAACGACCTATATTTTGAAATAGATGGACTATAATTCTAATTAATTTCATCTAATAGATTTGAGAGAGAGAGAGAGAGAGAGAGAGATACGGTATTTAATGTACACATGATCTTCACTTCTAAACTCCAACACTACACGTCTCTTTTTCTATTGAAAAGTTTGTATTGTAGCTAAATAGGACCCAAAAGGTGCCTATATATGTTGAACAAAATAAGAACCCACTTAAAAAGTAGGGAATATGTTGTCCTAAAAATTTCATGGAAAATACTAACTCGGGAGGTAATTATTAGTAATATTTTTCGTATACACTATCAACTTTAGTATAGGTGATAGGTAATGTCGCCGTGGCATCCATATTGGGGTGTATGGGATAGTTTTTAATAGTTTTTAAACTACTAAAATGAAGGTTAACTTACACCAATATATCAAAATAAATCCATCTTTGTAAAAATAACCATGGTGTAAAAATTTGCAAAATCATGATAAAATGTAATTCTTGCAAAATTGTTTCATCCGGTTGCAAGTTGTAACTATGCATCATCCGGAAAAAGGTGGGAGTGGGGTGGGACATGTGTCGAAAATATATAGGAGGGAGTGTGATGATTTGGGCAAAAAAAATATAAAATGAAGAAGTGCAGTGGGTGACAGTGATGGGTGAGACAAGCATTTAATGCACTAGGAGAGAGATGGTTCACTTTTCACAAAGAAAAGTTCCCGCTTAATTAAAGTGGAGGGAAACAAAATGGGGATTTCAGCGAGTTGCAGAGGGAGTATAAAAGGAGAGAAGGGAACTCGACAGGTGGACCAAAAAGTGAAAAACAACCGATTCTTCTCCATGACTGCCATTAACGTCAAGTTGGAAGAATAAAACCTAGAAATTCAGTTACTAGCCAGTCAAAGGGAAATCATAGTCATCACCGGAACATATGTAGACATACACAGGGATATACGTGGCCATTGCGTACCTGATATACATCAACGATAATGGGAAGTATAGAATGGTGTGGTGGTCAATGCATCTTTTCGCACATCTCGATCGCTCACCAATGAACCCGGCATGTCCGCAACCCAAGTTCTCAAGCCTTTGCCATGCCACTTACTGCCGAAGGCAAACAACTTCCCCCAAAGATCGGTCGAAGCAGCCCTGAGTGCCCTACAAAATGAGCAACAAAAAGGGCTCAAAATCATACATGAGCGGCGAGGAAAAAACTGCTCAAACAATCAAGTTTCGGGCCATGGCATGGACAACTCGAGGCGTATCCAAGTGAATGATGAGTTAGAACCAAGAAAGAAACAGCTGCAGCAATGGAGCTGGAGCTCTGTGGTAACCGCAACTGATGCCAGAAGTTGGGCTCGCGACCACATTTGGGTGCCATGCAGGCCCGACCCAGAGGCAAGGGCAGGCTGGACGCTTGCCCAGGGCCCAAAAAAATTAGGGGCCCATTAATATATTTTGGTATATATCTATATATATATATATATATATATATATATATATATATAATTCGGAAGCCCAAGCCCAAACAAATACCTATCCCAAACAAAAACTAAGTCCGATTGTTCAACATTGAAAAGTACGGAGTCAATAAAAACTTTTTTTAATTGAATTAATTAAGAATTGAAAGAGGTGAAACCTAATTGCAGCCTTGCAGGAAGGCATTTTAGACTTTTAGTTCTTCTAGTTCATCTTCTTCACGACAAATTAAGGATTTAGGGAATCGAAAGAGCCAAAAATCGGTTGAGCATTCAAGGTGGAGAGATGAGCGACCCTTGTGAATTTCAATGGTTCCAAAGCTCTCGGCTTTATAGCACCACCATGGCACCCGTCACTCCCCTTCTCCACTCCTATTCCGTTGAATTTCGCCGGTAAAATCCTCTACTAGACTACTCTAATTGGGAAATTGATTCTATTCAATTCAGTTATTAAATTATCTAATGAGTAGTATAAATATAATCCATTTTTATTTTGAATCCCCTTTTATTGTGCAAAAGATGGTTTTCCTTTGGATTTCAGTAACGGATTTTTAAGTGTTTGTCGTTTGCTTCGAATTGCTTTTGATTGGTGTCTATATATTGTCGATTACTCGACCATTTAGTCATTCAGGTGATTTTGTTCCATTATTCTCCTATTGTATTGTGATTGTTGTAGATGATTTTACAAGTTTTTAATCAAACAAGTAGATGTGCTATGTTGCTGCTAAAGATTGATGGTACAAGTTTGTATTGTTATGAAGACCTTTATTTCCGATGTGCTAATGTGCTAATGTTGTTGCTAAAGACTTCCAGGTTTTCCTGTTGCTGTTAAAGATTTTTATTGCTGATGTGTGATGAGAGGGTTTCTCGACCAAATAAATTTATAGTGAAGACCCCGCTATAGCATAAGGAGTCAGGATCGTCCACTGGAGAGAGTCGGCGCTTCTTATTTAGTTGCTTTGTCGGGTTAAAAGTAACAAAAGAGATGGA
Organism: Persicaria tinctoria; assembly: GCA_037127255.1. Classification (NCBI taxonomy): domain Eukaryota; kingdom Viridiplantae; phylum Streptophyta; class Magnoliopsida; order Caryophyllales; family Polygonaceae; genus Persicaria; species Persicaria tinctoria. The sequence goes on from JBANSL010000018.1 coordinate 41,494,470, forward strand.
GGAGAGATGGGTGGTGATAAGAGCATAAAATCTGAATTTTAATTAATAAAAGGAAAAAAACTTTCAAGACAATGGATCACCACAACAATAAACCCATGGGCAAATCAATGAATCACATAAAAGATCATGCTTTTATCATAAAGAGATAGCTTTCGCATACTCAACAAATAGATAATAGAGGTGATCACATAAAACCTATTTGTTTCTACCTTTCCTTAATTAGATCCCTTTTACTTTCGTCAAAAATCCCTAATTACTATCAATGTTAACAATCTCCTCTTTCAATTCAATTGCAACAATGAATTCCCTTAAACTTTCATCAAAGGTTAAGCACATAGGTAGAATAAGATAAAAACATCACAAAATCATAGATTCATTCATCCACACACATGCTTATTGTTGGGTTCACCCCAACCCTAGAAGAGAAAATAACTACTCAAACATGGCAATGGAAAACATGAATTTAAGATAAGAAAACATAAACTAAACTTGCAATAATATCAAACCTGGAAATTCAGCGTCTCAATCGCAACATTAAACACCCTAAAACCGTCGTACAGCTGCTGCGTAGCCCTTGCGCTGAACATACAACGTGTCTTCTCTTCCCCCCTAAAAATCAGCCTCTAATAGGCTTTATTTAAAGATAAAAATTAAGACTTAATCTCCAAGGAAAAATATTTTATCTAAGGAAAATAATATATCCTATCTAACTAAAAGATCCTAAAAGGAATTAAATAGAAACCCTAATTAAAAAGCCCAAAAATCAATTAAATCAACCCACAAAATTCTCTAGCAGATTCGCGCAGGGTCTTGGCGCCGAGGTCAAGGGTATCGGCGTCGAGGGTCTGTTCGAACGCAATAGCCTCTGTTTTTCTCCAGCTTTTCGACTCTGATTTCAATCGCACTTTTTAGAGTCCTCGTTCATCCAATTAACACATATGAATATGCGTTGGAAAGTTCTTTTCAAGGACTACAAATCTCATGAAGGCTCCAGAACTTGAATCAAAGTGATGGATGGCTAAAATAAGGCTTTTCTCCAGCTGCACCACTTTTTGCTTTTGCTTGGCTTCTCCATTGCCTTCATGATTTTTCATTAAGCTCTAAAGTGCGTCGAAACTCTTCCAAATCAGCTCCAAAACCTACAAAAACACCACCAAAGCTTGTGTAGACTCCATATCTTGCAGTATTAAGCATAACTACACATTTTCCTTACTTTCCCAACACAAAAGCTAATAAAATGCCTTAGATGGAATGAAAACATGATGTAAAATAAGACTAAATATGCGGACATCAATGTGCAATGCTGCTGCTAAAGATGGATGGTACAAGTTTCTATTGTTGTGAAGACTTTTATTGCTGATATTTGTATTTTTTTTTTAGAATTATATGGATTTTAAGTCATTTAAATGTGTTATTGATAGTTAGAAATTTTAAGTTATTAGGGCCCTTCATTTTCTTTCACCCCGGGTCTCTATTACATTAGGATCGGCCCTGGTGCCATGGCCCGAAACTTGATTGTTTGAGCAACTTCTGGCACAGGCCCTTCTTCGAGAAGTGGTTAGACCTCCCTCTAAACCTAATGTCGACTGCACATATATGAAGTTGCATACGAGTCCACATGCATGATTGTCTTGCCAATTTCATATCATGTTGGATTCCTAACACAACAAAAAATCTCCCCTCCTTTATCTCTAGCCATGGCTGCTCAGTGTGAACCTGTGACATCTTTGAACAACCTGTTCAGAAGTTGATAACACCAATGACAGTAAATAAAGAAAAGCTAGCCAGTATGGAAATAATTCTTGCCACGCAAAAAAAAACGTCTGCCGGGATAGAAATGCTCAGATGCTCGGGTCACAACAATGTATGCAACAAAGGGAAACATTGTATGACTGCTTTTGCAGCTGCATTAACAAGATAATGAAATACAAACCACAAAATCTCAGTTTGTCCAACTATAACCAGTGCATTTGTAACAATAATGCCAGTAAAGAAAAAAAAAACCTAGACAGTAATGCAACAATAGATGCCAATAAATATAAATTGTCTGCTAGGGCTGATATTTATAAAATTTCTCTCTTCAAAAAGACGCGCAGATGCTCATGTCACAATAGTGCATAATGCAACAATAAACACAATCTAAGACTAATTTTGCATTGGCCTTGTCAACATTATGTAATACAAAGCACAAAATCAGATTATTCTACAACTTTAACCTCTAACTGAAACCATTATAAGTGAACAATTGCCCCTTCCTCATATCCGACTCACCCATTTTATTAACTTAACCCAGTTACGAAAGTCCAAACCCCAATTCTCCCCAACCTCCCCAATTCGAATTTCAAATCCCACAATAACATCTCCCGCCAACCTAACCTTTCCCCATGTCAGGCGTGTGAACCTGCAGTCCAACACCCACACTGTCAGTGGAGGTTTGTAAATCCATTCTACCCTATTTCGGCCTCAATTTCATCCTTAAATGGTGATTTCCTAACTATATCATCAAGGCGCCCAACACCCACAAGGTTAAGGTTTGTAAATCCTCTCTCCCCGTTCTCCCCAACGTCCCCAGTTCTACTTTCAATAAATTCAACCCTCCAAACAGGTTTTTCACAAGATTAAGAGGGAGAGGATGAGAGCTTACTCGATTTCGCAGGGGGTGGTCTTCTTCAAAAGGGCTGGAAGTGTTGTTCTCTTTCGTCCTCGTCGACCTCTCTTTTCGATTCGCCTGGCCCCCTTCTCTTTTTCTCTCTCAATTGCGGTTTAAAGGTGCTTAAATGGCGGTTTTCTTCACAAATCTTCAATGGCGATTCTCTTCAACAATCTTCAATGGTGGTTTCTCTCTTCTTGTTTGAAGTTGCAACTGAAATGAGAGGGGAGATGCTAAAAAAAATGAGAGGGGAGGATTTGGACACTACTAGAAAAATTCAATTAGACATCTGTTGTGAGCTGATGTCTTTCAAAAAAAATTCCGATCTCTATGTGCGTGTAGTAAAAGATCAACTTTTCAACATCGGTTTTAAGCCGATGTCTTTTCTTGGTTAAGTCATCTGTTTTATTTTGAATATAGATATAAATCAGCCCCTCAAATTTATTTTTGACATGTTCACTTGTTGAAGTCTCATTATTTTTCAATTATAAGCTTTTGAAGATCTCCACACCAAGTCTAAATTTTACATTTACATCACTATTTTTAAAATAGTCAATGTATTAAAACAAAATAGACATCTTTTTCTATTATGTTGATTTTGTGTATATTAATTTCATATATATAATTGGTGATTTTATTTTGTTTTAAAATAATCTATCGTATGAAATATGTATATAACTGATGTATTAATATGATATGGACATCGTTTTAGATTTTTAGAAAGATGTCATTGTTAGCAATATATATCAATTTATATTAAGATTGTGATGTAAAAATATGTGTTACACATTGATTTAGATTATTCAGACGATGTTTATAAGGATAATAACATCTATATTTTATATAATGGTTCGATTTCATAGGTATTAAGGCACATCACTTTTCATTTATAATCCGATACTTTTTCATTTGTTACTAATACCCTTTGCTCGATATAAAATAAGATTTTGCAAATGATGAGTACTTTAATGAGCATATACATTAAAATAAATGTGAAATCAACATTTACAAATGTTACACACAACCAAAGAGACCCTGATTGTTCTCTCCACAACCAAAGAGGAAGCCATCAAGATTGACAATGTATACAAGACCTTAATAATCTTTGGATTAGCACACAAGTGCTTCTTCCTAACATGCTTCTGGTTGCGGGGTCCCTTCGAGCTGCTTCGTCGCCTTTGTTAATTCTGATTGTTGCAGGCTGTTGCATACAAATGACAACTTCAATATCGATTTATGGGTTAAGAAGCTACATAGAAATTTATACAAAGGATGCACAAGAGAATGCCGTTTTTACGTTGGCAATGTATACAAGACCTTAATAATCTTTGGATTAGCACACAAGTGCTTCTTTCTAACATGCTTCTGGTTGCGGGGTCCCTTCGAGCTGCTTCGTCGCCTTTGTTAATTCTGATTGTTGCAGGTTGTTGCATACAAATGACAACTTCAATATCGATTTATGGGTTAAGAAGCTACATAGAAATTTATACAAAGGATGCACAAGAGAATTCCGTTTTTACGTTGGCCTTTGTGTCATTATAGGCAAGCCTTTTCTTAATGTCTCGGGCTATTGAAAAGAAGACTTCTACCACAATCAGGTTTGTCTTTGCACTCTATACCACATATTATCGATTAATATATAATAAACCCATATACTTATTTTATTAAGATAACTTTTGACATTATCAAATTTTATGCTTAGTGTACTTCTTCGAATTAAGATAAAATATTAGCGTTCAATTGCAGAGAAAATCAGCTTATTTCTATATCAGGAATCTGAATTAGTATAAACTTGTCAATTTGAGCTTGGACAATTTAAAGAGATTCAACATCGCCGGGAGGAAAAAACAAGTGTCATATTCCTCTATAAAGATTGAAGCTAATGTGATCATTTTTTTTTATTTTGATAAGAGTAAGAATTCGGCTGGTGAGAAGCCTAGCCGATTGCCTCATTTCGGATGAGATCCCATATATCTAATGTGATCAATACTTCTAAAGTTCTAGGCAAACACCAAATCGAAGTATTATATCCTTAAAAAAAAAGATTCTTACCTTCTCTTCATCACAATTCACATGACCTAGCTTCAATTTGCCCTTTAGGTTCTTTGCAGCCTTCTTCCAATCAGGTGCTAGCTTTTTACACTGTCCACGCCTAAAAAAAGAATTAATCAATATCAGAAACTAGAAATCCTTTTCTTATTAAAAGATTGCACGATAGAAACTGATTAAGGTATCTAAAGGATGCAAGAAAAATTTGTAAATTCACAAGCACAATATCATTTAGTCAATACAAATGATACAACTAATGCAGTAAACATTCACATGTGACAGCAGAATCAGCCAAGCACCACATCCAACTATAAACTGATTTTTCATATAGAAATCAGCTCTTAAATTGCATATTTTGATATTAAATCAGTTCTAATTGGTTAAAATATACCAAGAGCATGGAATTTACATGGCACTTCATGTCTTGAAGATCACCACCAAGAGATGCACGAGGAGTCCTAAAGATGGAATCAGTTCTAGTTGGTGTTATATGAATAGCTATTAAGTTTCTCTATTTCTCCATCAACCTTCTTTTTGAATCAAATATAGAAACATGGAATGAGTCCTAAAGAGTAGTCAGTTCTGACGGGCACTAAGGGATCGTAGATTTTGTTAGTTAACTAAGATGATGCAGCAGGGAGATTAATTACCTGAACCATTGTAGTGCTGTTGCAAACGGATCTCAACAGCCAACATGGGTTCTTCTGTTGCAAACGGAGGTCGAGATTAAAAAGATAAGAAAGTATACAATGATGGGTGGTAGACATGACAGGATAGGGAATGCATTAACTTGATTATTAAGACAGCATGGGTAACTTAGGTTTACACAGTTCTGCATTCACTAGTTCAGTTATAATATTCTTGAGCTCTTACTTCTTCGATCCATTCTCTAACTCCCATATGGTATAAAGTTACCAAATTAATAAATTCTACCATAATATATAACAGAATCTGCCAAAGAAAGCAAAGGAAAACCACAGTGGAGAGATCCATATGAATGCCTGAGTGGCACGCATGCTATTTTTGTGAAAGCGAACTTCAATAAAGAAATCAAACCTGTTTGCCTGCACTTATATTTTATTCATGTTGTCTTTTGTTCCTCCTTGCACCCAGTTCCAAATCATTTACCTTTTCAAGCTAGATAAAAAAAAATATAACATGTTCAATTTTTCTCCTTTAAATACTGACACTATATTCAAATTTTCTTCTTTAAATGCAGTCACTCCTACTTGCACTACATTCAGGGATGAGTATCCAGTCAAAAAATAAACCAACAATTTAGTTCCTATATACAAAAGATGCTTTTACAAATTTTGGTTCGAGTAGGTTTTATCATGCTATTATGCTAAGGTTAATGGAAGGAAAGATACAAAATTCATAATAAATTAGAAGAAATCAGTTAGACATTAACTTACATAGAAGGCATTATGAGGAAGGCTTTGATCAAATTCAATCCAGACCCTTGGAAGTGTACTCCTCATAAAAATGTCCTAATTAGAAAGCAGAATAAGTCCAAATAAGATAGAAGAAAACACACAAGAATAATCTCAACAATCATACCGTCGAATATGTGCTACTATTAGCTCCATATAAAAGAAGAAGAACAAAAGCCTTGTAATGTCTATAGCCAACGCAATTATTTATCCAGACACAATGGTGATCCTGCAAAAACATGAGAATTTCAGTGGAGGGGAACAAATTAGAATCTGCCTTTAACTGCAGAGGAAAAAAGGCTTAGTAGTCTAGTAAAGGGTAGTTAACCATGAATACCAACCATTTTTAATATACAACTCCAACTCCGACAACGATGAGCCGTAGGAGGCTTGTAAGAGGAGCACTTGTCACAACACTTTGATTGAAGAAACTGCAACAAAAAAATTTCTAGACTTAGATCTACCGTATGAAAATCACATGCTGATAGCGAAAAAGTTCAGTTCTAGGGCAAAGGATGGAGAATATATTTTTTCCAGAAAGAGGTAGAGCAGCCCAGAAATGAAAGAAAGATGGCAAGAAACAAAGTTAATTGGTACAAGATAGATTCAAAACATACTCACGAGAATCCCATCAGAAAGTAATCGCAATTCGAACACTTTCAAAAATAAGACCTATAAACCCTCAAACTCAAAACCAAGCTCTAGCCCGTTTTAGATCTAGAAAATAAAACATAGAGGTAGAGCTATCAAGCTAGAAACCCTAATAAATCAAAGATAGAAATCTCTAAAAGAGGAACTGTATAAGAATCGACTCAAATTTCGTTTGGAACAAGCATATATAACCTGAAATAGAGGAGCATCCAAACGCACCCCAGAAGGCTCCAAAATCTCCTCTCCGTTTTCTGTATGTTCTTCAAAATCATACTGAACAGAGAAAAAGCAGTCGACCCAAGAGTCCAAACTTCAGAATCTCAAGAAAATTGAAAGTAAAGCCAGGAATAAGAGAAGTTACTGGGATCCACAAAATCAAACCCTAAGCAAATTTCAATGGCCCTCGAAATCAAACCCTAACTAAACATTAATCAAGATTTTGAATTGAAATGAAAAGGGTTTGGAGAAATTACTGGACAATGGAGACGTCGGGATCGAACTTCTGTTGAAGATGCCGGAGATCTGACCGGAAACGAGCAGCAATTTATCCTGACGAAGTCACGTCGCTAGCTGAGTCATGGTGGAGTCACCCTCTCTATCAGATCTGGTGATAGAGAAGACCCCGACGATGGAGGAGGAGGAGGTGCTCTAACTGGAATGGTGGCAAGGGTTTTGAGGGGGTGAAGGATAAAAGGGAAGAGAAGTCACGAATGAGAGGTTTGCGGGTGAGGAGATCTCAGATCTCAGATCTGTGGGAGGAGGAGGAGAAGTGGAAGATTGAAGTAGGGAGAGAGAAGAGTGGTGGCGGCGGCGGCGGCGGCGATGTTGGTGGCGGCGACGGAGGCAGAGGCGATGGCGAGGACTTCCGGGAGAAATGGTGAGAGGAGAGGATTTTGAAAGATAGTCGGGAGAGAAGAGAGTGATTTTTGGACCCAAATGAATGTGGAGAGAGAGGGCAAATTTTGTTACTATGTAAAAGTTACTCTAATATTTTCCCCCAAATTTTGAAATCCCTCCATGCATTTCAATTCAGCTCGTTTTAACTTTGAAAATTTAAGCCGCTCATTTTAATTTTTTTCCAGAACCAATAATTTTACATCTGTCAAAATATTTGACCATAGTGTTAACATTTTAAAACATCACAAAAAAAATTACTGATGTAGTTGATGAATTTAACATCTGTTGCTTTTTTTACAGACTTAAATCATATGATGTCAAATTGTAGTATTCTAGTAGTGGGACATTTGATTTGAGTTTGATCGGTGTTTTATTAAATGTAATCATGACCCCCCCCCCCAAATCCGGTTTTCCAGTTTTTTTCCCACCTGTTAGTTTTGCAAAACTTTGGACATTTCTGACACATTTGCAAATTTGGGTGGGGGGAGTCAGATCTGCCAACAACCCAAAATTTTGGTATATTGAATGCAATTTTCTCTAAAATGAAGGGGTTAAAATATTATATGTGTATGGGGCTTGTTTAATGGAGTTTTTTTGTTAAAATTTGTGTTTAAAAAAAATATACGTGATAGTTTTTTTTGGTGTTTTTAATTTATTTGGTTTGAAATTACTATAATAATCCTAATAATAACCAAATAAACACCACTTTTTACAAATAAACTTTTTTACACCCCTTACAGATATTATTTCATAATTTTTTAACCTTTATTTTACACAATTTTTCAATTTCAACTTGTTTATAATTTTAGTCACTTTTTTTTACCTCACCGCGTACATACCCAATGTGTTACCCCACAAAAAATAATCACATAGGATGGGCTCTCTTTCACCAATTTCAATATAAGGGGAAATTTGGTACTTAAGATGTTTGATTAACGATGTAGATCTCTTACTTTTTTTAATATATAAGTAAGAATTTGAAATACCAAATAAAACCATTGTCTGATAATTCGAGAAGACGAAAGATCACTAGATCATCTTATCGTCATGGTACAACAAAAAACCAAATGAAACAACAAAACGAAAAAAAAACCCTGCAAACTTGGACAAACATCATCATTCTCAAAGTAGAAGGCCCAAAAAAGATAAGTGAATAGTGAGATCATTTGATAGCAGAGGCTAACACGATTTCTCACCGTCGGAAAGAATGAGAGCAAAATTCTATGATAAGGAAAGAAGCTTACGACCCATGGGGAAATGTGAATCACACAAAATTCCCCTCATCTAGAAGAGAGATCTTCGTAGAACCCGAACACTACGACGATATTCTTGATCAATATGGCCATGTGACAGCACCTTCTTCTGAAAGCACAAACCACATATCAAAACACAAAGAAGCAAAATGGCCAACATGCCAAGGCTAGACGAGGTCCGGTTTGCCATAAATTCAGTATTCGTGTTCAAAATTTTTTAATTGTCAAATCTACTTTCAATAATATTTTCTCAGTTTTACATACGAAAACAATTTTTATGTACAAGTTCTTTCTACCTAGTCTGCATAAGTTCCACAAGTTCAATGAAAGAGGCAATAAACATTCTTCGTTTTTAATTTTCAATTTCACTTTGTAAAAAAAAAAAGTGAAGGTGTTTTTCATCGATCTATGTTTGCTAGAGAGCTTTCACTTCATTGTTTCTTTCTTCTCCTTTAGCTTGAATCCAGGAATGTACATAAGTAGGCATAAAACGTGTAAATTCTAAACTTTGCAACATAAGAGACAATTAATGCACTTTATGCTAAAAACATGTCTAAATGCAACCTAAATGACTTAAGAATGACTAAAAATGTCTATACAAATCATGCATTATCAAATCACCCACACTTACCTTTTGCTAGTTCTCGAGCAAAATCATTCCAAAGTATAATCATTGTATCCCACAAACACAGTTTTTCATGAATTAGTCTTTATCAAAAGAAACATCTTTAAATAAATGCAAACAATGCTAAAGTAGACTAACTTCATAGCATGTACATGTTCGATCAAGTAGCCCACATGCTTTATCGTTCCAACCTTACAGGGGAAAATGTGTTTCACTCGCTCTATCTGTTTAGGCTTTAAGATCAACTCTCAACTCAATTCATTATACAAAAATCATCTTCAGCATTGACATTTATATAGCATTATCTCCACATAATACTTCAAAACAAATAAGTAACATCAAGAGAACTGACGAGTGGTGAACTGGTCGTTGATTCTCGCCAAAGATAAATAACCAATACTCAACACTAGTATAGCGAATAAGTACAGGTGTTGATCCCATAGAGAGCGTGTATTTAATACGTTTTCCTGTCAACTATGCAAAATAAAGAGAGATAACAAAGCAAAGTAGTTGATTTATGTTTATAAGCACGAAAGCAAAGTAACACGAGTGAGTGAATATGATGGGATTGGTTTCATCTACATATATATCTCGACAGGGTTGGCTATTCTTGGTTCTAATTAATTATTACCCTAGGAACTGGTTTTTGCACATGGTTTTATATCTTCCTTATTCGATCACTGCCGACTCCCTAAACTCTTGCATGAGGTTCGAGATGCATTAGGTCCCAACTCTTCTTAGAAATTCAATAATATAACCTATGATTTATAGCAAGTTGTCACCTCGTTGTCTACCCAATTCTTTCCTTTTACCTATAAGCAATATTATTAAAGTGTCAGTATCCTTACACAAACTAGTTTCCCATCACTAGATATGTTTGCTACTATAGAGGTTCGACAAACCGGAGCGGAGGTAGTCGAAACTTTGGGTAGATGCAACTCAGTCAAGGTGATCAATCAAGAAAAAGCATGCAACATAATAATAACAATATACGAGCAAAGGAAATGAGATAATAAAATATAAAGAACGTGAATTGATAACCAAACCAACGTCTTGACAAGTAGATGAGTGAAATATTACCCTAGCATGACTATCTTCATGCAAAACATAAAAGAAAATAGAAAACCTACGGTTTTCGCTCCACAAGGGAGGCGGAACCCAGAGAGAGAGAGAGAGAGAGGAGAATAAGTTGTGAATTACGTGTTGAATGGCTGAGAAGAGAGCCTTATTTATAGTGCTAACACCCTAGGCGTCGACAATCCTTAGTGTGGAAGCAAAACCCAATGGGCCAGCAGAATCCTCGACAGAATTTAGAAAATCCAAGAGCGGCGGGCGAAGATAGGGCATCGGCTGGTGCTGACTCAGCTAGTGTCGCCGCTCCTTCCGTGGGTGCCTCGGGTTTGGCGGGCGCCGCTTAGGCATCGGCGGGTGCCGATACTTTTACGGCCGCAAATCCGTACTTTTTCCATAGCAGCTTATGCAACATTATGATGTCGTAGAGCTTGTCTTGAGCTTTCCAACGCATGGTCATAATAGTCGATTGGAGAAAACCTAGGGTTTTCGACATTGTGAGTGGAAGATTACCCTAGCATGAATATCTTCATGCAATATATAAATGAAAAGAGAAAACATAAAGTTTTCGCTCCACAAGGGAGGCGGAACCCATAGAGAGAGAGAAAGGAGAATGAGTTGTGAATTACGTGTTGAATGGTTGAGAAGAGAGCCTTATTTATAGTGCTAAAACCCTAAGAGTCGGCAATCCTTAGTGTGGAAGCAAAACCCAATGGGCCGGCAGAATTTGGAAAATCCAGGAGCGGCGGGCGAAGATAGGGCATCGGCTGGTCCCTACTCAGCGAGTGTCCCCGCTCCTTCCACGGGTCTCTCAGGATTGGCAGGGGCCGATACTTTTGCGGCCGTAAATCTGTACTTTTGTCGCAATAGCTTACACAACATTGTGATGCCGTAGAGCTCGTTGAGAGTTTTCCAACGCATGGTCTTAATAAACGATTGGACATCCGAGGCCACGGAAAATTGCATTTTAAGTTCAGCTTGCCGTGCGGACAACTTTTGATCCATGATTTCTTCACTATTCGAAGCTAGGATCTATTTCTTGCAAGTAAACACTAAAAATGCGTAGATTCCGACTTCTTCCACTTAAGAGACAATGAATGCACTTTATGCTAAGAACATGTCTGAATGCAACCTAAACTAACTAAGAACTACCTAAAATGCCTATGTAAATCATTCATTATCAAGGACTTCGCTCAATGGAAGACTTCGAAGAAGAGTCCATTCGACGGTTGTGATGGGGCTTGGTATGAAAAGAAGGGCAAGGAATTATTTTGGCTATCCGGTGCTTCCAATTCCAAGAACTAAGATTCCAATTCTTTCCAACATATCCCAAAATAACTCAAAAGTAAACAAGCTTTCATATGATGCAATTTATCTAACTCTCATAAATATAAAAATAAACTAGGCTCTTTATTTCAATCACACTTTTATTCTCTTTTTTTCTTTCTTTTTCTTCCTTTCCTTTTTTAATTTTTTTCTTTTTTTCTTTTTTTTTCTTTAGAGCCAAAAATGAAATACAAAATGTGAGGAAATAAAGCACATAACATTACATTTTGACTTGAAACTCTCCAACATTGTGCTATGCATAGACCATAGTTTTTTCTACTCTCCAAATTATAACCATAACCAACTCTAATCCTAATTCCTGAAGGGTCAAGCTCATTATCATCTAAGGATATTATGTATTTTGTGGAGCTTTCAAAAGAAAAAGGCTAAATACTCAAATTGGTTAAAGGTATAACATAGGGTAGATATGGATAAATATGGTTAAAAATAATGCCTCAATCATATGAAATGTGTAAGTAATGAATATGTATCATAATTGGTCTCAATAGTAAATAAACATGTCAATACTCGGAGATTAATGCATAAGAAGAGTAAATAACACAATAAAAAAAGCAAAGGGAATAAATGTAATATCCGTATAAGGCCAAAAATTCTCACAAGAACAAGTTTTTTTGGGGGGATTTCAATCATGTCTAGGAACTTAGATCATACATGCTTAATTATGTCTACTTAATATGTTTCACATAAAAACCAAACGGTTGGGGCATTTGTCAAACCAAACAACATTAACTTGAACTCATAATGCACATATCTAGTTCTAAAAGTTGTTTTTGCTATATCAGTATCTCCAAACCCTATGTTGGTGATGGTTAGATCTTAAATCAATTTTGGAGAAAACTTGTGCCTCATACAACTGATCAAGCAGATCATCTATTCTGGGTATGGGGTATTTATTTTTCATTATTACTCGATTTAATTCACGATAATCTATATATAACCTAAAGGAATCATCCTTCTTCTTAACAAACAATAGTGATGCTCCCCAAGGTGACACACTAGGTCTTTTATATATATATATATATATATATATATATATATCCTTTTCCTAACAGTTTTGTTAACTGCTTCTTTAATTCCTGCATTTCACAAGGAGCCATACGATAAGGTGCTTTAAACATTGGGGAAGTCCCAGGTCTACCTCAATGGTGAACTCACCGGGATGCTTGTCACCTCCTCCGGTCTCTCTTTTTCTTCTTCTATATAACATAAATATCAAATGCCCCCTTGTCGGATCATTTTTGCTACAGTCAAAGCATTTATAAGTCGTCCCTTCTCTTGCCCCCCCCCCCCATCCCCCCGGGTGATTTCCAAATTTACATCTGAACTTCTTATCTCTTTATATGTTAACCATTCTAGCTTCAAAATCTATTACAACTTCATATTGAGATAACCAGTCCATACATAATATAATATCATATGGAATCATAGAAATGACTATCAGATTAGCAGCAAATTTTCGCTTCTTGATATGAACAGGAAAGTCAGTCAACCCCTTTGTTCCAATCATCCTGTTACCATTAGATGAGATCACAATTTAAGGTTCACATGTTATATCGCAACTTATTCCATACTTATCCACACATTCTCTGGAAATAAAAGAATGGGTTGCTCCAGAATCGAATAAAATGTCCACCTTCTCTGAATAGTCATAAAGAGTACCTTTAGTGGTGGGTGTGTTAGGCTCTCCCCTTTGTTGCATCACATACAATCGGGGACTTGCGAAGGTGCAATTGGTTGCTTTCCTTTATCCTGTACCGTTGACTGAGACATGACTGGAACTGGATTATTCTATTGAGTCCTTTGAGTTGGCAAAAGCCTCGAATTTGTTGTAGATGCCTAATATGATGGAGTTCGGGACTGCTTAACGGCTTGGATCATATTCCATATGGGGCAGAACGTACCATGGAACGTCGACCCTGGGGGTTGTGATGAAATCTCAGCGTTACTTGATTTTCTACTCCTTGGATCATATTCCATATAGCTTCCTACATAGCCTGCATAGCAGCATTCCTACCTTTGGCGTCAAAGGAGTGCTCTACTGGTGGCACACATGGGGCAGAACGTACCATGGAATGTTGAGGTGATAGTATACTTGCATTAGACTCCCATTATGGTGAGATCCAATTAATTCAACTTGATTTTCCCCCATATCCAACATATGCGGTTGATTATCCATATGTAATAAAAACAAGTTTTTTCCATAAATATTTATCGAAAAGGGAATATGTATGTATATATATATATATACATAATTTTATTCATTACTATTGTTATCTTCCAACATCTTGTCTGCAACAACTATTATAAAAATATAGTAAGGGTACAACTTATCCTACTACAGAGTCACATTACACACAACCTCTTTAATAACCCGCAAACTTAGTCCTTGATTTCCACCTGAACTTTGGTGAGTTTCTTAGGAACCTTCTTCCGAGCCATCACGGGTTGTATAGGTCCCGTTTGTTTTGAAGATGTTGTAGCCTTGGATATGATTTCACTTCCATAATCAATTATGAAATCCTCTCCTGCATTTTTCGCCTCCAAACTTGCATTCCCCCCAACTCTCTTTGTGTTGCCTCAAGCTTCTGTAGTAAGGTTCGGGGTTGAGATACTACATCTCCAACTGATTCCGCACTATTTGGTCAAAAAAACGTTCAACATGTGGCTTTGATCCACGATTCATCCCTTGGGTTGAAGTGTGTGTCAAAATTGTTTCTTTCTTAATCCTTGTCAATGATGGACCAACGAAGGTGTTCCTTCCTAAAAAGGGACTATGACAAGGAGACCAGATTTCCCCACAGTAGGGCTGGGGAAAAATTACCATGAAAACAAAACCAATATGTACCAACCGAACCAACATAATTGGTAACCAATTATATTGGTTACCAATATAATTTGTTCGGTATACCGAACCAAGTTCCAAAACTTGGTACGGTAACGGTAATGAGAATGAAAAAGTTGGTATTACCATTACCAACTAATTTGAAATTGGTTGGTACGGTAATACCAACAAATTCCTACAAAAACAATTATATCTAGTTTTATTTTTATTTATTTATTTATTTTGTATATGTTTTAAGTTTTTAGCTTTTGTTTTTATTTTTATAACTGTTTTTTTCTTCAAAAAATATTTTTAATCAAGGGAGGAATGCTAACTCGGCCTCGATTAAGACGAAAACCTATAGCGTTAGTCGGAATAATACATTCCTATTGCTATGTTGCTTTTGATTTAGTGTTTAAACACTTTGTAATAATTTTAAAGTTTTATGTTGCTTTCGTCCTCAAATATAGTCGATTCGGACGAAACCTAAGCGTTGGAATAATTTATACGTTTTAATTAAGTTGTATTATATTTGCATATTTTTTTCTCAACACTCGAAAGTTGGTAAATTGTCATTACCAACACGTACCAACCAACTTAATTGGTAACCAATTAAGTTGGTACAATCCCTTCGGTGGTTGGTAATGGTAGAGGTTTTACGATTACCAATTCAAATTGGTTGGTACATGGTAAACGGAAAAATGAATTGGTAATGTACCGATTCCACCCCTTATTCATTTTAGGTGCGGAGATCCTAGCGAGAGCTTTACAAGCTCAAAGCAATGAATCCAGAAAATCGATTAGCTTTGAAATCACTAGACAGGGAACCAGAATGATACATTTCTTATCCTTCGAAGATGATATAATGATATTTCCAAAAGCAAACTCAAAATCTTGTAACCAGATTAAAAGAATTATTGACAACTACTCTCAAATATTAGGACAAAATGTGAACTTCAATAAATCAACCTTTCAAGTTACACTAGGAGTATCGGCCCAATGAAAACAGACAATCCAAAGTATTCTTCGCATCACGAATCTGGAAACGCTTGAAAAATATCTTGGATGTCCAATTATAAATGGAAAGGTGAACAGAGACACTTTCGACGAAACGATTGTCAAAAGTAATGCACAACTCACAAAGTGGAAGGCAAATGGATTATCCCAACAAGGACGATCAGTTTTGATAAAATCAAATCTCGCCAAGAAACAAAATTTTATCATGCAGAGCTTCATGCTCCCATCGGGAATCCACAAGGAGTTGAACCAAATTAATAGAGGATTCTTCTGGAATAAGGATCGACCACACGTATAAACCACTTATAGGATGGGACAAAATATGTAAACTCAAACATTATGGAGGAATGGGACTAAATAAATAAAAAGACATCAATAAAGCATTACAAATGAAACTCCTCTGTAAATTTTTTGCTCAGCCAGAAAACTTCTGGGTTAAAATTATAAAAGAAAAATACCTCAAAATCGAATTCTTATGGGACTAAAAGAAAAAAAAAAGAATCTTCCTAGCAATGGAGAAAACTTATGAAACTAAAAGATGAATTTTGTGCAGTACTTATCTGGCAGTTGGGATTGGTAAAACAATTAGATTCTTGATATAGATGAATGGATAATAGGTATCAAATTAAAGGACTATAAAATAACAGTAGATCCAATTGACCCAAATGAAAAAGTTGACAAGTTTGTTGAACCAGATAAACATGGGAAGTTAGAGGAAATGCGGGCCCTCCTTCTAAATAATATTGTTGACAAAATAAAAAAACATGAAAATCCCACTAAATGAAATAGAAGATCGACTGTATTGGAAACTTAGTAGAAATGGGTGGTTCCCCACAGCATCGGCACTAGAAAGCATTACAAAAACCCGAACAACAATAGACCAACAAACACAATGGATTTGGAACATTGATTATTTTCCAAAGGTAAACAAATTTATTTGGAACCCCCACCAAGAAAAGACTTGTCGCGAAAGGGGTTACAGTTCCCCTCTCGTGCAGCGTATGCAATCTTAATGACGAAGACTCTGAACACATTTTCATAAACTGTCAATGTTCAAGGGAACTCATTTGGAAAACAGATTGGAAGGACAATACAAAACACACAAACAAGGGACAAATGTATGAAAGAAATCACAACAGATATTTTCACAAAGCTATCTGCAACACACACCAAAAAACTTGTCATTATCTAGTGGCTGAAGCTTATGGACAATTAGAAATAAGATTGTTTTCGATGATCAGGGGTTTGCAAATAGACAAAAGCATGAACAATACATAAAACATCAATTAATACAATTGCAAGAATCCAAAAGACAATTATGGAAAAATATAGATCAAAAGAAAAAAAGTTACACAACCTACTCAAAGAAGAAGGAAATTTGAGATGGCAAAAGCATATGGCAGGAGGCTTCAAATTAAATTTTGATGCTTTTATGCTTTCTTCAGGTGAGGCTCCGACGGGAGTAGTTATTCAAGATCATCATGACTTTGTCGTTTTCTACAAGGTTCAATGTGTGGTGAGATGTCGGAGATGAAGGCCGAAGCTCTTGCCCTCCATTCTGGACTTGTGGCTACTCACCAACTGGGTATTTCTATGATCGAGTTCTAAGGCGATTGTCTTGTGGTCATCAATGCTATCAATGACGTTTGGAGTTGTCCTTGTAAGATCGAAATGATTATTGTCGACTCCATGCGACTTCTCCATAATTTCCAATGCTCCTCATGTTTGCATGTCTGTAGAGAGCTCAATCAAGTCACAGATCAGGTGGCTAATCTTCGGCATCAACTCTATCACTTCTCCTTGCACCATTCTGAGCTCCAAGCTCTCGTCCAAAAGGACGCACTTGGGTGGAGGATCAACAAGATCTGACAATCCCCAAATGCTTTCCTTGTATAAAAAAAAGATAGCTACTAAGTAAGCTTTATATAATGGACAATATTCAAATCATATTTTATAGGTTTTTTTTCAATATTTTTTACAAAAGTATTCATTATTCTACCCATACATTTAAAAAATCTACTGATTTTTATTCATTTGAATTTTTTTTATTATAAATGTCATATTTAAATCGGAATACATGAATTGTTGCAATACTTTTTAATTCTATCAGTTTTTACATTTAAAAATGATATTTTTTTTAATAAAAAAGTGATAATTTTATTTTAATATTTTCAAAATAAATATTTATCATCTCACACATACATAAATCTATTAACTTTGATTGAAAGACTTTTTGCACTAAATTTTTTTATATTTAAACTACAATTTATGACTTTCTTTTAATATTTTTCTAAAAAATCTTTATTATATATACTGAATTTCTGATTTTTTTTCTCTCCGAAACATAGATTCCTCCCCTCGAAGAAATCATGTTGTTCCCACCGATGAGATACACTATATGTCTATATATATATATATATATATATATATATATATATATATATATATATATATATATATATATATATATATATATATATATATATATATATATATATATATATATATATATATATATATATATATTCATTGTTGTGTGTGTGTATGTATATATATATATATATATATATATATATATATATATATCATTCATGCTAGCTTATCATCTCACCTCACCACAAATATGTTGATATTTTTTAAATTCATTTTACGAGGGGTCGGTGACGGTGAGGACTGAGGAGGGTAATGGTCGAGTCAACTATATTAGATTAATATTATTAATAAATAAATAATTACCAACATAAATAATTCAAAGTAGCACCCTGATTTAATTTTCTACTAAGCATATATTATATATATATATATATATATATATATATATATATATATATATATATAGAGAGAGAGAGAGAGAGAGAGAGAGGGTAGATCCTATGTAAGCAAGGCTTACCATGTAATATATGAGCAAATTTTGACCATATGATGAGTTTAAATGGACGGATCAGATTGCTCCTCAATTTTAATTGATTAATAATTAATTAAACAGGGGCCCACCATTAGCCATTCTCAAATCTCATTATATGGAGCGTGTGAACCAACCGCAGAACTTACGCTCTTTCAACCCTAGCCCCCAAATCTCTTTATAATGGTTTGAATAACCCGTTCTCACACCGAAATCGATGGAGATGTTTCGGTAAAGATGTATACCGATTGCCCTAAGTTTCCGATGGCGTTGATTGGCCGCGCTATCTACCGCCCGTCCAGGCGTCCACCGCTCGAGCATCTTCATCCACCATACTGATCTACCTTCAATTAGGTTTGCTTTCTATCCTATTGGTGATGAATTTGGGAAACTGGGTAGAATATTAATCGGTTCTTGCGGTGCTACGGGAAATTGAATTTTTTTTTAACATTCTTTGGATCTGTGTTTGCTACTTTGACTTGAAATTTTTGATTTTTCCTTGGTAATTTTTTGTTTATATTTTTGTTCTTGCAAGGCTTTTGAATATCAAATTTGATCGGGAAAACGGAATCGATCGAGTAGCCAACTGAAATTTTATCGGGAAAACGGAATCGATCGAGTAGCCGACTGTACTGTCATCATTGAACGACCGATTCAACTAAATTTCTCTGGTGGAAAGGTTATTGTCAACTAGGGGATGGGGAGGATCTTGGATCGGATAGGTTGCGATGATACTGGAGTTGCCTTTTTGATAAATTGGAGGTTATTCATACATATAATGTTTTGGAGGGTTTCGCCTAATTGTTAATGGATATTATTTATGTATATGTAATCAATTATCCCTTTGTGTGCACAAGAATACCGATGTTATATATTCGTATGATTCCAATGATATATGCTCTAATGTTGATTTTGGGAGATTATTCATTTGTATGTAGCTATAGAAATATGTTCAAATGTACGTATAAAGTTCAATGATATTGTATTGTAGAATTATTCATATGAATGATCAATTTTATTCGTATGTACATGCAATATTGTTCCCCGTAATGTTATGTTACATACGAATAATTGTTTGGCTAAATACGAATAAATGTCATACGTAATATATGCAATATTGTTCCCTGTAATGTTATGTTACATACGAATAATTGTTTGGCTAAATACAAATAAATGTCGTACGTAATATATGCAATATTGTTCCCCGTAATGTGATGGTACATACAAATAACTGTTTAGCTAAATACGAATAAACGTCATGCGCAATATTATATACGAATCACGATATACATTATCTATATTTTCAAAATTCTGCGTGAACTAAATTTTGATATGGGTCCCATCATAATTAATCAAAAATTAATTAAAGTTTGAAATTAATCTTGTCCATCAATTTTTCATCATCTAAGGGCTTAAAATTGCTCACAAATTACATCATAAGCCCTGCTTACACAAGAGCCAACCTCTCTCTCTCTCTATATATATATATATTTAAAAACTATTAAAAGGAAAACTCTAATCAGTCGACTAAGTTGATATATGCAGACATTTTCTTTGTTTGGATACTAAAAGATAATCAGCAAAATATAGGGCCAAAATTAATTTACCTAAATTATATAGGATCCTTAGTGGAATCCGGCCAATGCCAAACGGGGCATAATAGTACGTGGTCCCTAAATCATTAATTATATTGGTATTAATTAGTTATAGTAACACATTAGACGTTAGCTTTCAATATAGAATTTCCTATAGTAGATTTAACTGAAAGCTCCACTCTGAAAATGTTAGGAGGGTTCCCACCATGTGCCAAACTACACCTATGCATCGTAACTCTATTATTTTAAAAAAAAAATATTGCGAGCGATTTATAAATAAATTTTGTTTTTTTCGAGGTCCGATCCAAATAAGCTTATTTGGATCGGACCTCGAAAAAAAAAGTAAAAATAAAATTTTCAGGTTTGTTCTTCTAGTCTAGAAGAACAAACCTGAAAATTTTTGGTGGTATAAACTGACATCTTTATACACGGATCTAAAAGTGGGTTGTCAGGGTTGAGATTTACTGTTGTCCACCTCAAAATCTTTTGTATAAAGCAATCCTAACTTATCACAAATTTTATTTCTAATGAAACTCCGAATCTTACATATAATCCAATCTAGTACTTTTTTTTTTAATGATGTGGAGGTTCTGAGGTTATCGACTAATTCTCCACGGGTCGAGCACTAGCCTGCAAAGAACTCGAGCCGGGTAAGCCAAGCGGCAAGCCGCAAGACAGGCTAACTCATGTCAAGGTAAACCAAGTCATGAATACCCACTCAAGCACAAATTGCTCTTACTGAAATTTGAACCCTTGACCTCATATAGTGAGGTACAAGGAAGCATCTCACTCTTACCAATCCAGTACTTGAAATTGAGACTTCATGATCGAAAGGGTCGAAATATGACATTCTCATTTTAATTTCCTCTAAAAAGGCACCATATATTCACACTATATATAGCTAGACGAAGATAAAGTCCCACCACGACTAAAACGTACACTATTTTATATTTGTTTTTTTTTTAAAAGGAAGATATTTGAAATATTAATCAGATGATATGTCATTTAATAAATTATAAGAGATAATCAAATTTAGTTGGGCACAGTGTATGCTTTTTTTAAAAATATATTCTAGTTGGCTGGGTTTAATTAAATATATGCATAGTACAGTGTGTGTGTATATATATTATATATATATATACCTTGATTGTCAAGCCAGCTTGTTGATTGGTATTAGCTTAATTTTTGGTTAAGGTTCTTATGTATGACCCACCCAAGATTGTTTAATTGACGTTGAATTTTGATAATCCATAATTTATATAATTAGGTATATTAAGTTACCTAACCGCTTTCATGTAAGAATATTAATTATATAAATATAAATACGAGTCATATATAAGAGATATATTTGTCTGAAAAAAGAATAACACTACGTAACCTTCAAAAATAGGTATCTACATATACCTATTCTCTATTATCACTCTAGCAACTATATTTATCATTTTGTATCTTATTTTGTCTCACTCTGGCCGCGGTTGTTATTAATTATGTTGCTCCTTACTACAGTCTACATAGGCATAATTGTAGCAAAAATATATAATTTTTTTTTTACTTCTAGTATGTTTTTTTAAAGAATACAAAATTAAAATATTAATTTTATTAGTATTTCTAAACATAATTTTATATATTGTTAATAATATATATATGAAATTATATAAAAAATAATAATATTTTATATAGTTTTTAATTCTTTAAAAAAAACATATCAAAAATAAAATGCCTTATATTCTCTTAACAACGAGTATTAAATTTCTTATAGAATCTCCTTTTAACACTATCCAGTACTACGTATGATTTAATTATTATTAATTGTTAGAAACATGTCATCACATTGGCTGAATTTAAGGCTTTAATTAATTATATCGACACACAACTTTAACAAATTGCTTTTGTATATTGATAATATATTGGGTTATTTTGGCAAATAGCACACTATGAATATTTCATTAGCTAACTAGCACCCAAATAAAATTTATTAGCTAACCTAGCACCCTCCGGTGAAAATCGTCTAGTCCAACACCGTAGTCCACATTTATGGTCCCTTTAATTTTATTGGCCGATAAGCATTAAAATAAATTATAAGGTACAAACACTTAAATAAGAAAATCATTAGAAATTTCAATTTAGCCAATGAGATAATTTGGACTACGATATGGACTACAATAGCGGACTAGACGATCCTCGTTGAGCACCCTCCCCAAATTGACCGGTGAAAATCGTCTAGTCCAACACCGTAGTCCACATTTATGGTCCCTTTAATTTTATTGGCCGATAAGCATTAAAATAAATTATAAGGTACAAACACTTAAATAAGAAAATCATTAGAAATTTCAATTTAGCCAATGAGATAATTTGGACTACGATATGGACTACAATAGCGGACTAGACGATCCTCGTTGCAAATCGACTATTAAACCGTTGACCAAATCTTTCAGTTTTTTTTTTTTTTTTGGGTGACATATTTTGTGATGCCATTTTTTGCTATTTTGATGCCACTTTTTTTATTACATTTTATTTTCGTTTTAATGCCACTTTAATAATCAAATGGTTTGATGACACTTTTTAAATGCCACATTTTTCAAACTTTGATGACTTTTTTTGTTTAATGTGATGTCACGTTGACCATTGATGCCATTTTTTTTTAATGTTGACCATTGATGACATTTTTTTTATGTCAAATGTTTGATGATTTTTTTTTATCGTGATGCCATCTTTTTTCAAAGTAGTGTTGTGATGACATTTTTTTTACTGTGATGTCACGTTGACTATTGATACCAATTTTTTTAACTGTTGACTACCGATGACACTTTTTTTATATTAATTTTTTGATGATATTTTTTTACCGTGATGCCATATTTTTTCAAGGTAATGTTTTGATGACATTTTTCACTTTAATGTGATGCAACTTATTCAAAGCAGTGTTTTGATGCCATTTTTCTAATGTAATTATTTGATGCTATTTTTTTTAATCAAATCGTTTGATGCCATTTTGTTTTTAATTTAACCAATTGTATATCGATATATTTTCATTGATTCTACTTTTATTTGCTGGTGACACGTTTGTGATTACACTTCATTGATGCAGTCACTTGTGGTGACATGTTTATTAACTGATGACACGTTTGTGGGTACACTTCATTGATGCAATCACTTGTGGTGACATGTTTATTACATTTTTATACAATTGAGGACACAAGAGCCTAAAATGCAAATAAACTTCATTGATTAATGACATTTTTATTTATACAATTGATAACATATGACCAGAAAATGTGACTACACTTGATTAAATACATGCGCATTGCAAAATTAAATATATGCACATTGAAACATGACTTCGTTTTTGCATACAAATGCATATTTTATCCATTTAAATATATGCATTCCAATACAAATATATGTACGAGAGATAATAAATGGATACACAAGCTATATATATGAAAATCTATCCAATCAATTACAGCCTCCCAACAAAAGCCATGAGATTGCATACAAAATTAATGCCCCCTGTATACCCTTTTTCAAGAACCATTTTACCACCAAACCATATAGCTAAAGCATAGCTTCCGAAGATGACAAAGAACTGAGTTCCAAGGCCAAGCCCGGAAGCCAATCCTTGATGACATGTCGCTTGATGAACTGTCGAATGATAGGCACGTACAATAACCCATTTGTAATCTGTCGCAACTTGTTTTTCACTGGTGAATAAAACAACCTGGATGTTGATTACAAGTACTTGAAATCAGTCAAATAGACACCAAAATATGACATATATCTAAAACCATGGAATTCAAACTCACGGTTCCGATGTCGTCTATCGTTTGCTCTACAATAATAAATGCATTTGCATACGCGTTTTGGCCACTCGTCGGCGCCACATATCTATTACTTCCCCACTTGATCTGTAGATTGATCAAAATACATGTTGAGGAACAATTTTAAGGGGAGCAAATTAATTGAAAAGACATGATTATCAAACTTACCGACATGTCGTGGGAGAGATCCGTACGACATAACCCACTGAATTGCCTCCTCGGCATCAGCTCCACCTGTTGCTGCTTCTTAATCTGTAGCAAAAATGAAAGAGAAGGGAGGGGTTCTAAACAACATGGAGATCTTTACTCCCAACAATCAGTTGAGTTATATTGTTCCAATAAATCATTGAGATTTGAGTTAAGATAGAAATAGTGACATATAACCTATGAATTAATAAAGAAGAAGAAATCATTTTTGTAAGTGAATCAAAGTACATAAGAGTTTACTCAATTTACCGATAAAAATGACCGAAGGGAAAGGAAAGCAACACAAGAACAAGTTGTCTTTTCATTTATGTGAGCCATGACTATAAACCAACTAGCACTATACACCTAATAAAAAGGACCACAAAAAAAAAATGAATTGAAGCTCCAATCTCTCAGTCTCAAGTCCATCTGATTAATTTAGGAGGTAGCCAATGTCAAAGCTCAAATGATGATTCTGGCAAATGAAAATCATTGAAGCTTGGAATCATTTTTCCCTTCATTGTTTTCCTTAGTTATTTTGCCTGAACAGATCTGAGATCCATTTTCACAATGTAAATGTTTATTGCATCATAGTAACTTGAGTCATAGCATATTATTCTTGTAATTGCAGTACTAGGATTGGTTCCGAGTCCGCTATGGAACATGAAGAGCTTAAAAAGAGGATATATAATAAAAAGGTCACAGCTATATTTCTCCCCCCAAAAGAACATTCAATATAGCTAACATTTTATGAATGGAGGATCTCAAACCACTAAAACTTGAAAGATATTCAAGTATTCAACGACTGTGAACTGGCTGTCAAGGCATCGAAATTTAACTGTGATACAAACAATAATATTTATGCTACGGGCTTGTGTGAAGCAGATATGCTTAAAACCTATATCTAGAAGAAATAACAATTTTACTGATTGCAAGACATTTCAATTTCACACTCCAATTTCAAGCTCCACGTACAAACTACTGAATAACTCAAACATCATACATCAAACATGCAAAATCGGATTGCATCAGAATTGTCAATTGCACAAAATCAAAGCTCCAAAAAGTTATAAAAAAATGTGAAAAAAATCAAATACCTGAGAAGCACCAGAAAGAGAACAGGGGGAAGTAAAAATCTCCGATCTAGAAGCACTGGTTTTGAGATCTAGGGCAAACACATGATTGTGAGTCTTCACGGTAGAGGGCAGATTTGGAGAAGGACAAACCTTTACAACGAAATCGTAGACATCTTAATTTGGCGCTTGATTCGGATGCGCGAGTTATCTTTTAACGTGGCCCCACCTAAATAACTAATTCAATTTAATCAATTATTAATTAAAATAAATCTAATATCTTTTTTCCTGAATTAAAGTGATTTAAAATTTTTTAAATACCAATTGTAAAATATTTTACTTAAATTGATAATTTAAGTGAAACGCTCGAGATTTGTAATTAATTTAGATTGGCCGCATTAAAGGAGTAAAAATATATTAACAAAAGTATCATATCTCGACCTATATTCCTATAAATATCAATCTCCAAAACGTAATTGATCTCACTCACACGCACATGATTTTATTTCTACCCCTTCTTACGTGATTTTATGTATACCTCTTCCTAATTGATTTTTGCAACTTTGTGTTTATTATCTAATATCTAATTCTAATATAATACTAAAACAGATGTGAAAGATACACGTGACAACCTCACCTTAAATCAAGGCTTACGTGTCAGTTTTTCATTAAGTGTGACACCACCTATATAACTAACAGAATTTAATCAATTATTAATTAAAATAAATTTAATGATAATTTAACAAATTTATTAGAATATTAATTTCTCCCATATTTTTTTTACCCGTTTGAATTAAAGATATTTAAATTTTTTTAATTAAATTAACCAATTAATTACTTTCTATTGTAAATTTTATTTATTTTTTCTCATTTATTTTGTGTTAAAACTTAATATCTTTGTTATTTAGAAGATCATTGTCCAAGTTGAATTGGAGGAAGCTTGACGTGTTCGAGACGAAGGCACGCTTCGAAAACAAAGTGCTCAAGAAACGGGGATCCAACATTGTAATCGATCACTTTTCAGACGCTAAGTTAGATTTGTTGCTGGGTGATGAAAATAAGTTATCCATTGATGGAATCTTGCTTCTTGATGCGCATCTATTTCTGTATTGACTTCTCTTGATGCATATGCCGATCCAGCATTGTAGTCGATCATTGCCCAGGTTGAATTGGAGCTCTATCTTGATGCATATGTAGGAACGTTGAATTGGTGTTCTTCACATCACTGTTAATCTCCCAAACATCAATGATTGTTGAATTATGTGGGTTTTACTATTTGATTCAAACATAGCAGTTGTTAAGATCCATCTTTTTTCTATTTACAGACAAAAAACGATTGTAATATCATTTTACCCGTTTTTGGTAAGATTTCTACTGATCTCGGAAATTTTGTGGGATTTTTTCTACTGAATTATTTATAAAATGATTTTTTAAAATCTAAGATATTTAATTTTTTTAATTAAATTAACCAATTAATTACTTTCTATTGTAAATTTTATTTATTTTTTCTCATTTATTTTGTGTTAAAACTTAATATCTTTGTTATTTAGAAGATCATTGCCCAAGTTGAATTGGAGGAAGCCTGACGTGTTCCAGACGAATGCACGCTTCGAAAATCAATTGCTCAAGAAAAGGGGATCCAACATTGTAATCGACCACTTTTCAGACGCTAAGTTATATTTGTTGCTGGGTGATGACAATAAGTTATCCATTGATGGAATATTGCTTCTTGATGCACATCTATTTCCGTAGTGACTTCTCTCGATGCATATGCTGATCCAGCATTGTAATCGATTATTGCCGAGGTTGAATTGGCGTTGTTCACATCACTGCTAATCTCCCAAACATCAATGATTGTGTGGGTTTTACTATTTGATACAAACATAGCGGTTGTTAAAATCCATCTTTTTTCTATTTACAGACAAAAAACGATTGTAATCTCATTTTACCCGTTTTTGGTAAGATTTCTACTTATCTCGAAAATTTGGTGGGATTTTTTATTCTGAATTATTTATAAATTGATTTTTTAAAATCTATTTTTTTTCCATTTACAAATAAAAATTATTGCAATCTCATTTTACCCGTATATGGTAGGATTTCTAATGATATCTAAAAAAAATTGGTGGGATATTTACTGCTGAATTATGTATACAATGATTTCTTAAAATACAATGTTTATCTAATTACAAACAAAAGAAATTACAATCTCATTTTACCCGTATTTGGTAGGATTTCTACTATCTCAAAATTTTGGTGGTATTTTTATTGCTAAATTATTTATACAGTAATTTGTTAAAATCCAATATTTATCCATTTACATATAAAAAAAGTTCATCATATATCTCTACTCATAATTGGTAGAGTTGATCTTATTGTGAAGAATGATAGGCAAGTTCATTTTTATATGCATTGATTTGTATATTTTGTTATTAGTTATTTGTTTTTCCACCTTTAATATTTAAATCTTTCACAAGAATCGTATATTGAAGTGACATGTTGGTTCTTAATTATTTAAACAACTATATATATATACCCATCAATATGGAGCTGAATAGATACATCATTGATATATTTCAATTTCTTATATATTATAAAAGATGTTGGACATAAGTTTCAAATCATATTTCTTATTTAACTAGAGGGAAAACTAATTAAAATACCCCCACCTTTGGGGGTATGGTAAAAATATATCCTCAACTTTCAAACGTAATAAAAATATCCCGACCTTTGATGATTGTGGTAATATATTATCCTGTGTTTTCTCACGGATCAAAAATGCTGACAAGGTAGCATACGTGGATTTTTTTGACAAGACAACATACTTGAAAGCCTTTTTTACAAATTAGCACGAAAATTTGGTTTTTTTGAACGGTTTCCTTAGGGAAAAAATAAAACAATAAGAAATTAAACCCGAAAAATGAAATTGATTCAACAAAACAACTAATCCGGTCAAAATTGCCTCAAATTAACACAACACGACTATTCCTAACACCAAATCGACAAAAAAACTAAACCGACAATAACAACGAAGAGGGAAAAAAATCAAACTTACCCAATCAAGTCCGTGAACGAATCAGAGATGAAGAAGATGTGAGAGAGATAGCTCAAGATAGTCGACCATGAGGGATGAAGACTGACATTGAAGAGTAACCAGGAGCTATCTGGAAGACTCGGAAGCCAATTCAAGAGGCGATCACGAAAGAAGAGATGAGGGAGGAAAAGATGTTGGATATGAACCCAGTTAAGCTCTTTATTTTTTTTTAAGGACAATGTTTAAGAGAACCCTTGAAAAAAAAATCCACGTATGCTGCCTTGTCATCATTTTTTACTCATGAAAAAACTTGGGGTAATATATTACCACTACTCTCAAAGGTTGGGATATTTTTATTACATTTGAAAGTTAAGGATATATTTTTACCATACCCCCAAAGGTGGGGGTATTTTAATTAGTTTTCCCTTAACTATATTTATTGACATTATTTCTCAATATTACCAACAACAACAACAACAACAAACCCAGTATCTCCCGCTTAGAGCAGGGTCTGCGGGGTCGAGATGTACGCACCCGTGCCCCGACTAGGTCGAGAGGGTGTTTCCGAGTGACCCATGACCGGACATCAAAGAAGCTGGAAATAAGATAGGGATAAAGATGAAAAGTTGGAAAGGATGTACGCAATGAAAGTTGAGGTAGAAGGGAAGCATGAGTGAGAAAATGTTGTCCCTGACTAGCGTTCGTCAACGCGGATAGCACTCCTCCACTGAATCCTGTCGCGTGTCATCTCCTCCGAGAGTCCCAGAGCGGCCAGATCATGTCTAATCACTTCACCCCAGCTCTTTTTAGGACGCCCTCTTCCTCGTCGAACTCTTTCGATAGCCAAGTTGTCACACCTACGCACCGGCGCATTTGTATCTCTCCTCTAAACATGGCCATACCATCGGAGTCTCGATTCCCGCAACTTAGCCTGAATACTAGCCACTCCTACCTTTTCTCGGATAGCCTCATTTCTGAATCTGTCGCGCAAGGTAACTCCACACATCCACCTGAGCATCCTCATCTCAGCCACCATGAGTTTCTGTTCCTGAGCCTTATTTGTCGCCCAACACTCTGCGCCGTATAATAGAGCTGGTCTCACTACCACCTTGTAGAACTTACCCTTGAGCTTGAGTGGGACCTTTCTATCGCATAAGACTCCTGACGCGGCTCTCCATTTCTGCCAGCCCACTTGAATCCGATGCTTGACATCCATGTCCACACCTCCATCGCTTTGCATTACAGACCCCAGATACTTGAAACTGTCTTTCGTCGGAACTAGGTCCCCACCCATGCTGACACTCTCGTCTCCCTCTTCCTCTTCCTCTTCCTCTTCGCCCAACCTGAAAACCACGTACTCCGTCTTTGTCCTGCTCAAACGGAAGCCCTTCTCCTCAAGCTTATCTCTCCATAACTCTAGTTTGCTGTTAACCCCTGCTCTCGTCTCGTCTATAAGGACAACGTCATCCGCAAAAAGCATACACCATGGGATCCCCCCTGGATACTAATTGACACCACATCCATGACTACTGTAAATAGAAACGGGCTCAAAGCCGAGCCTTGGTGCAAGCCTACTTGAACCACAAAGTACTCAGGGTCCCCATTGTGTGAGTATACACTAGTCTGTGAACCATGATACATATCTTTGACAACCTTTATGTAAGTTTCTGGAACCCCTTTAGCTCCCAAACATTCCCATATAAGGTCTCTTGGCACTCTATCATATGCCTTCTCCAAATCGATGAAAACCATATGCAGATTTTTCTTCCGTTCCCTGTATTTCTCCACCAAGCGCCGCATCAAATGGATAGCTTCTGTAGTTGACCTTCCCGGCATAAAACCAAATTGGTTCTCAGATACGCTAACCAACCTCCTCAACCGCCATTCAATAACTCTCTCCCAGATTTTCATTGTGTGGCTAAGAAGTTTAATTCCCCTATAGTTGCTGCATTGTTGTACATCTCCCTTGTTCTTATATAATGGGATTAACTTGCTGAGTCTCCATTCCTCTGGCATCCTTGTAGTTCTGAGAATGACGTTGAAAAGCTGAGTGAGCCACTCCACTCCCTTTACGCCCAGACATTTCCACAACTCAACCGGGATCTCATCCGGTCCCACTGCTCTCCGACTCTTCATTCTACTCACAACCCCCTTCACTTCCTCATAAGACAGACGTCTACAGTATGCGAACTCTTCGTGGCCACTGCTGCTCAAAGTAGTCTCTGCTGGTCTAAAACCCTCATTAAGCAAATCAGAGAAGTATCTCTTCCATCTCTGCTGAATCTGGGAGTCATCCACCAGCACTCTACCCGACTCGTCTTTAATACATCTTGGTCTGCCCAAATCTTTACTCTGATGTTCCCTGGCCCGGGCCAACGAGAAAAGCAATCTGCCCTCCCCCTTTTTCATCCAAGGCCTTGTACAAATGTTCAAAGGCCTTATCTTTAGCTTTTGCTACAACAGCTTTGGCTACTTGTTTTGCCCGTTTGTACTCTGCTAGACGACTCTCTTTTTTCGCCTCGCTGGTACTACTCACCACTCTTCTGAAAGCCAAATGTTTCTCCCTAACCGCTTCTTGCACTTCCTCATTCCACCATGTCTCGTTGCCTTTGTGCCTGCTGCTCCCTCGAGAAACGCCCAAGACTTCCGAAGCTGCCGTCCGAATGCAATCAGCCACAACACCCCACATCAAGTCTGCATTGTCTCTAACTAACCATGCACCTCCCCTCTCCGCCTCAGCTAAGACCTTTTCTCTCAAGAGCTCCCCATTTTCCTCATTCATGCGCCACCATCTGATTTTCGGACTGTGCTTGCTGATTGACCTTTTTCTACACCCCTTGAACTCTAGCTGTAACACTAGTAGATGGTGCGGGGTAGTCAAGCCTCCAAAAGGGATAGTTTTGCAGTCCCTACATGCACTCTTGTCTCCCTTCCGTACAAGGAAGTAGTCAATCTATGAGCACCCACTCCTACTATCGTAAGTAATCAGGTGACTGTCTCTCTTAGCGAAGAGCGAATTCACAATGATGCAATCAAAGGCTACTGCAAACTCCAAAAGAGCGAGTCCACTGTCGTTCCGAACTCCGTACCCAAAACCTCCATGAGATGAACTGTAGCCGTCACTGCCCTGCCCTATGTGGCCATTGAAGTCTCCACCCATAATTAGACGCTCCGACTCTGGGATGTTTCTGACCAAGTCATCCAACTCCTCCCAAAAGATCCTCTTTTCCTCATCACCACGGTTCACCTGAGAGGCATACACACTCACAATGTTAAGTATGCCACCCTCCAAGACAAGCTTGATTACCATCATCCTGTCATTTCTGCGATCCACCTTAACGACAAGATCTCTCCATTTCTCACTCACGAGGATCCCAACTCCATTTGATCTCTTGCTATTACCAGAATACCACAGTTTCCAACCATCGATCATTCTAGCCTTAACGCGGACCCACCTTGTCTCTTGAACACACGCAATTTCGATTCCGCGCTCCTTGAGGATTTTAACCAACTCGATAGACTTTCCCGTCAGAGTCCCAATATTCCACGAACCAACGTTCAAATTCCAAGTCCCTTTCTTGGATGTAGCATGTACATTATTCATTTTTAAAAAGAAGAAAACCTGCACACGGAACTCACCACGAGGCACAAGGTGCTATCCAAATAAACACAAACAATCGTCACGAGGCGCAGGCCAAGCTCTAACCAAAACGCAAATAGAAATTAAAGTAAACTGAGAAGCACTCTAGCCGAAACAAGAGAGTCTGTCAAATCTATCAACCACTCACAACCAACCAAACCTAGAAAAGTTCAATTATGCAAGCTAAACAATTCTAAAAACAAACTAGCTATCCTAAAACCAATTCAAGGAAATAGGGACAAAGGAAATTAAAAACACCCAAGCTCAAAACAAACAATTCCAACAAGGTAAGCAAGTCAAACTAATATGCAATATTACAATCTACCAAGAAAGCAATCAAAGAAGGTGTGAAATTCAAAAAAAGAGTGTCAAAGGAGAAGAAATTTGATGGGATTAGGCAAATGTACACTAGCTAAAGAGAGAATAACATGTAAAAAATTAGGGAGGGAGATGATCGATGTTACCGTGTCCCGACAACAGGGTAAGACGGGGTCAAATTGTCCGGGTAGGGACGGAGCCCGGAAGGAGCAGCCTCCGGCGAAGTTCAGGGGCGAGACAGGGGGGTCGGGAAGGTTGAGGAGGTTGACCTGCAACTCAAGGCGGCGGGTTACGGCGACGGTTAGAGGTGGTGTTGGGTCTGGTGTGGGGATGCGCGAGGGAGGTTAGGGAGAGGGCCGAGGACAGGGCTGCGCGAGGGAGGGGACGGGGCTGAAGGGAGGATGCCGGATCTGGTGGTGCGTGTCGGGGGGTGCAAGGAGATGGGGTCGGCGAGGGTCCAGGCGTGGCCTGTAGGGAGGAGGGCGAAGATCTACAATCCCGGTTAGGGTTGGGGTGGAGTTTGGGGTCGGCGACTGGGGGTCGGCGAAGGTGGATGAGGGTTGGGCTTGGGCGGTGCCGGCGACGCGAGGTCGCCTGGATGTCCGACGCCGGAGCTTGGTCGACGAGCGAGAGCGAGAGTGAGAGAGTGAGAGAGCGAGAGCCGTGTGAGGGCAGGTGACCCAAAAAAAAAAAAAGGTAATGCGCGCCTTATTTTACTTATTTATTGTATCTATTATTACTTAATATACCATCTTAATATGGACTATATTTATTTTACAGGTTTCTTAAACCCGATAATACCTCCAAAACCAAAATTGTGCAACGACGCTATGAATTCTCCAACATTGTGGATTAATGAAGTTATCGTGATCTATATAGCACACTTTTAATTATTGATCGAAGAAGTGAATCAAGTGAGCAAGACCAATTTAGTATATTTATCATTTTGAAGTTTGGATTTAATATTATTTTTCTATATCGTTTTCATATTATCATATTATTATTATTATTATTATTATTATTATTATTATTATAATATATAATGTAGATAAATTATGATAATATCTTTTAGAACAACATAATATATTTTACAAATCCCGTGCGTCACGCACGGGTACTATACTAATTAATATTACTAATTCTGCTACCATTTTGCTGACGTGTCACGCCCACAATTAAAGTTGAATTTTTTATTCAAATGAGATTTTCTTATTGGTCAATATTATTATGGAAACTTTAAAATATTTGTTTCCTATTTTAAATATGATTTGAATCCATTCCCTTTTGTTATTTTCGGTTATATTGTCGTAAATATTGAGACATGTTTCCATTTTTTTCCCGATTGCAATCTCTTTTCGGTTATATTGCTGATGTGTCACGCTCACAATTAAACTTGAATTTTTTATTCAAATGGTATTTTCTTATTGGTCAATATTATTGCTGAAATTTTAAAATATCTGTTTCCTATTTTAAACATATTTGTTTCCTATTTTTATACTAAAATATTATTTAATTCGATATGTTGTATGTCAATTTGTGATCTATTTTAATCGTCTACGTACATTGAACATTCGTCAATTCTTGGCTGATTTTATTCTTGGATATTGAAATTGTTGATTTATCATTTTTAACCGATTGTAATATTCCCCACAATGTCTACATACAACGAACATGTAATAATCAATTTGTAAATATTCGATTTCAAAAATTAATTATAAAAATCAATTAGAGCCAAATAAGTGTTATTTTATAATTTAATTATTTTAGACATCTTAAATGACTATCGAAAAATAAATAATATTTTAAGACTCACAAGCATTACTAATGCTTATTTTACATCTTGGATGAGGCTTCTTATATCTCTTTTCTACCTCTAAGGATCTTTTTTTTACCATCTTACCTTTATTTTCACTATTAATTTCTCTATCTTTCTAACCATCTTTCTCATGAAAAATAATCAATAAGTTATGTACATCTACATATTTAACTTCAAAATTATTCACACAATCATGTGCTTATGATTTTTTAATATTTGTACGGGAGCTTATATTTTACTTTTTTAGATCTATGCTAATGATAATAATTATATATTTATTTCAAATTATATTAAATGGTGTGTTTGAGTATTATTACTACTTTACCTTATTAAATCATTTTCAAAATTTGTATCGTAACTCTTTCCAACTAATTTATAAATTATAAAAAAATATTTTATACATATTTTTGTTGTAAACACACACACACATCAATATAGTATTATATAGATATATAAAATGATGTTCAAATTAAAATGGATCAAGCTCCCGTGTCTTGTGTATTACACTAGTAAATCTTCAAAGGCTGTTAACGCGGCTAATAAATAATTTTAAGGTGTTAATTAACTAATCAAAATTTAAAAGGTGATATTTCACCAAAATTTCTCTAATAAATATATTTCACACTTAGCCAGCGAATTAAAATTAATTAAAGGCATTAATTTCCTAATTTCCCTTTATAATTCCTCCAGAATGTAGAGTTGTTAATTGATCGATGATCTTGATTCTCGATTGATTCTTCGCAATTTTTGTAAATCGAATCGCAATTATTAATTTGGATTTATACTCGTTTGTTGAGACTTAGATATATTGTGTTTGAGGATTAAAAAGCATATTTGAAATATATGATTATTACTTATGAATTCACCTTTTAATAATTGGAATGCACCTTTTAATAATTATTTTAATCCCATTATTATCAATTCAATTATGTCACGCGGTCATGCCTATAAAGAGAATTCTTGATTTAGAACCAACTTGGTTCACCTAATTCAAGATCCATTTGCTATGAAAGACTTTATTATTATTATTATTATTATTATTATTATTATTATTATTATTATTATTATTATTGTTGTTGTTGTTGTTATTGAACTGCGGAATAGGCAGACAAATAATAACTGAATACTCTAGAAGGGGGTTGAATAGAGTATGACAACCTTTCGCAAATGCATAAATAGGTAAGACCTTACCACCAACAGTAAGACCTTATCTGAAAAACAGAACCACGTTAAACCAAGATAACGAATAAGATCAATCGAAAGAACAAGCAACAAAGTAAAGAACGGAAAGTAAAGAACACAGTACTTGTTAACGAGGTTCGGCACAACCGCCTACGTCCCCGTCTAGGGTTATCCAACCCGTAGGATTCAACAAACTTTATTTCACTTTATCTTATGAGCCCTAGATACAACCTCTAGAAGACTTACCCTCTTTTAGACTAACTTCCTATCTAACAACCCAAGCACACTAGTGAAACAAAGCTTTATGGATACCGTAGTACCCTATACGTTTGGGTAAAGGAACCCTTAGTGTAACCTAGATGAATTGTACTATAATGCTCGAATGAAATCTCACACACTCTAAAGTAAATACAACACTTAGCAAATGGAGCGATGTGAGATCGAATGCTTGAAGAAGATGAGCTTGCAAAAGATCGTTTGAGCGTTGTGTAAATGTCTGTTTTCTACAATATTCCTCTTCTCTTTATATAGACCGGTACACTTGATTTGAAAGTCGAACGTTTGAAGGTGAAGATTGCACCTAACTTCCAGGAGAGATCTTTGGTCGAATCAACAAGTTCCAGAACCTTCACTTCAGATTAGTTAAGAGAAGGTACATTGTAGAGGTCTTGGATATTATCCGAACAAATCCTGCACAATCTCAACAACATTTGCCTAACACAATATAAAAATAAGATAGAATCCATTCAACACAATTAGGCCCAATCCATCACACTAGAACAAAGTCCGAAGTAAACATAATTAGGCCCGATAGCTAAGGTCCTATGGATCTCGGATCGATAAGGTTAAATAGGCCCGTTTAATAAATAGGCTCATTTAACCCATTCGACAGTTCGAGTCCACTATCGCAATTCTTTGAGCCAACTTGAGCCATTTGGTAAGACCTTACCAAACTCAGGAATCCCGAGTTTTGGCTTTCATCAACCAAGGCCTTAATCTCCATTAGGCAGGTCTTATCATCAAGGTGGAGTTAACAATCTCCCCCTTTGATGAAAGACA
Organism: Persicaria tinctoria; assembly: GCA_037127255.1. Classification (NCBI taxonomy): domain Eukaryota; kingdom Viridiplantae; phylum Streptophyta; class Magnoliopsida; order Caryophyllales; family Polygonaceae; genus Persicaria; species Persicaria tinctoria. Next base: position 41,530,901 of record JBANSL010000018.1, read on the forward strand.
AAACCTGTAATCCTAGTAAATCTGTGCACCTATTTTCAATGGAAAAAATAACATACATCATATATAAACACAGTGCAACATGTTGGATCAAAGTTTTCCAAGTGATTTAAAACCTAAAAACAGTAAGGCCAACAAAGCAAAAGTAAGGCCTTACAATCCAGAGTTCTCCCCCTTTTTGTCTTTCAACAAGAGGGGAAGAGAGTGTTATCAAAATACCAGCAGCCAGAGAGTTTTAAAACACAAACCCAAAATAGCTTTTCAAGACCAGCACAATACATAGATCCACCAGCACCATCACTCGTCATCCGAAAGCACCACCACCTCCTCATACCACTGGCTATACTTTGGAGGAACACCGTCTTCATCTGGGCTTCCTCAAAAGATCTTCTCACACCAGTTGTCCTTAGCGTTCTTGACATGGTGGTTCTTCCACATCTCCGTCTGTCTCCTTGCTTCAGCATCCCGCCATTTCTTTACAATGCCATACTCCTCGACAGTGAGGATGTGTGGCTTAGGGAAAAGTAAGCGTAGGATGAAGCGTTTCAACACCTTGCGTTCACAATTGAAGAGGACGTTCTTTGTAGTTTCCTCTACGTGCTTGACCGAGTCGACATCCATTGGCATAATAGAAGTGGTGGCTCTATGATTCATGCCACAAAGCATGAAAAGTTGATTCAGCTTTTCATCTATAATCATAAGCCGCTGGTGACTGTCATCCTGGTGGTCCACAATGTCTGCTTTGGCGGCGTTTAGATCCTTCCGAAGCGCGTCCACATCAGCTTCCGGGTACTCAACCCTCTTCTCCGGCTTCACATTATCTCCCTGGGATGATGTTTTCAGAATCCAGCCACCGACTAGAGTCTGTTCGATTCCCAATCTCTTCCAGCAATCCTCGTTAATTCGGCCAGTGTGGGAGACATGTTCCTCCCCTCGTGTGTCAATGTTGAAGAACTCAAAGATCTTAGGGAGAAAATTTGCATAAGGCAGAGGAGCGGTCAGAGGAGTGTTGATAGTGTGAAGCATGTAGGTGAGAATGAGATTAGGAACATCAACCTCATGACCCGCCAAGATCAGATAGAGGGTGTGAAGCAAGTAGTCAGTGACAAGCTCGCGAGAGTTCTTTCTGGGCAAGATACAGCGAGCGAGGAGAGTGAAGACCACTTTAGCCTAAAGGGTAAGAATATTGTGCGTGTGTTTGGGCTTAGGCTTGAAGGCTTCAAGAGGAGGGACAGGGCACACAAAGAATTCTTTTTGTGCTTTGCGGAGACAGTAATCTTTGGAAGGGTGATTTTGAGTGTTTACAACTTCAAGGATGCCAAGAATGAGGGCTAAGGAAAAGCGGGTAAGTGTAATCTGACACTGCTTTACCTGAGAGGAGAGAGTGAGTACTCCCTTCTCTTTGCTGGCAGTAAGGTTCACAAAGAAGAGCCTCGCGAGGCGAGGGTAAGCAACAGTGTCGAGGTTTAGGAGGGACGAGACATTGGAATTCTTCAACAAATTTACACACGGGAGGTGTGTGGATTCACGAAAATCTAGATCCACATGCTCACAGAAGTTGATGGGTTGATTAACATACCCATCCTTCCACATCCCGGACATAGTGTGACTACCGAACCAAGCGAGAGGGGTGTCGGAGAATACCTCGTGATTGATCGGAGTCTAGAGGCGATGTTGGTGTGGAGCCTTCTTGGGAGCGCGAGGATTCACCTGGCAAGGATGATTGCGAGGTGGAGGACAGGGTTCCCTCTTGATGATTTTCCGGCGACCACGGGATGCTTCATCCTCACTCTCGAAGGAGGTCTCCAATTGGCGAAGAGTCGCCTTACCCTTTTAGTCTTCTTCTTCAATTGCTTTGCCCTTTCCCTTGTAATCGGAAGAACGAAGCCTTTTGGAACCAGACCGAAAAGAGGGAGCGGAAGAGGTTTTCTTCGGAGCCACGACGGAAGGATAGTACTCAAGTGGTCTTGGGAAGAGAGAAAGAGAGAGAGAGAGAAGAAGTGAGCATGTGATTTGACAAGAAGGGGAGTGAGATATAAATAGGAAAGAGAAGTCCATTGAACTTCCAAATAAAATCCCCCTTCTTTAGATCAATCCGGCTGTTGAGATTCCCAAAACAAAATCTTGCCAAATCAAGTTAAGAGTACAACCACTTTTCAAAATTGAAATAATTGGATAAATACAAAGAATTTTGATAAGGTAAATCGATAAAAACATTAACCCTGAATAAAAACCGAAGATTTTTTAAAACCGAAAAAAAAATCCTTTTTGGTAAATGTCTAAAGAGATATTACCTAAAAAGATTTGATCCATAAATTTGTTTTTGAATTTCAATTTAACGCCAAACTATTTCATAGTAAGACTTTAAATTTTATTTCAAGATCTTGATGTATGAGATAATACTGATATCATAAGATACGATTTCTCCCCGTACATCGATGCTTCCTTATTAAGCATTCCAAGTTCTAATCTGAAGAAATTGAACATATCTTCGGGTAAAGGTTTTGTAAATATATCTGCAAGTTGTAGCTCGGTAGAGATGAATGTCAATGGCACATCACCTTTTTCGACATGGTCTCGGATAAAATAGTGTCTCACATCAATGTGCTTTGTTCTCGAGTGTTGTATAGGGTTTTTGGAGATAGAAATAGCACTGGTGTTATCACATTTTATGGGAATGCCCTTATAGTTGATTCCAAGATCTTGGAGTTGTTGTGCAATCCATAAGACTTGCGAACAACAGGCTCCATCAACAATATATTCAGCTTCGGCTGTTGAAAGCGCCACTGAATTTTGCTTCTTGGAATGTCAACTTATAAGGGATGCCCCAATAAATTGAAAACACCCTGAGGTGCTTTTCCTATCCACTTTATACCCTACAAAATCGGCATTGGAAAATCCGATAAAATCAAAGCTTGTTTGATGAGGACACCATAATCCGAGATCTTTAGTACCATTAAGATATCTCAAAATCCTTTTTACCGCAATCAGATGTGATTCCTTCAGATTAGCTTGGAATCTTGCACACATACAAACACTGAACATGATGTCAGGTCTGCTTGCTGTAAGATAGAGAAGAGAACCGATCATACCTCGATATTCTTTTTTATTTACCTCTTTGCCGGTAAGATCTTGATCTAGTGAGAGCGTCGAGCTCATTGGAGTTTTAGACACCTTGGAATCAATCATTTTGTACTTCTTGAGTAGCTCTCGAGTATATTTCCCTTGGTTAAGGAAAATACCTTTTGAACTTTGTTGCACATGAAGTCCAAGAAAGAAATTCAGCTCTCCCATCATGCTCATCTCGAGCTCCTTGCATATAATGTTAGAGAAGTCCTTGCACAATGAATCATTAGTAGCTTCGAAAAGAATATCATCTACATAGATTTAGATGGCAAATATATCCTTTCCATGGGTTTTGATGAAGAGAGTTTTGTCAATCAACCCCCTTTTAAAATCGTTTTCCAAGAGATATTTTCAAAGCCGCTCGTACCAAGCTCTTGGGGCTTGCTTTAAGCTATAAAGAGCTTTGTCAAGCTTAAATACATGCTCTGGAAATTCATCGTTTTCAAAACCTAGAGGTTGAGCAACATATACTTCTTCATCTAGAAATCCATTAAGAAAGGCACACTTCACATCCATTTGATAAATCTTGATATTCATAAAAGAAGCGAAAGCAAGAAGCATACGAATGGGTTCGAGTCTGGCTACGGGAGCAAAAGTCTCCTCGTAGTCAATACCTTTTTCTTGATTATATTCTTGTGCAACCAGTCGTGCCTTATTTCGGATAATATTACCTGCTTCGTCTAGCTTGTTTCGAAATACCCATCGAGTTCCAATAATAGACTTTCCCTTCGGCTTAGCCGTAAGGGTCCATACTTTATTGCGTTCGAACTCGTTGAGCTCATTTTGCATAGCTATGATCCATTCTGGTTCTTTGAGAGCGTCGGTGTATTTAATTGGTTCTACAAGAGAAACAAATGCGTGAAACGCACATAAGTTTCTAAGGTTAGAACGAGTTTGGACACCAGAAGAAGGATCCGAAATAATATCCGCCAAGGAGTGAGAAGAAGCATTTTTGAATTTTCTTCTTGTCGATCCTTGATTAGATGTTAAAGCTTCAGGAATAGGTGAAAAAGGCTCCTGAGGTTCAAGAGGACTAGTAGGATATGGTTACAGAGGCTCGAGAGTATTTCATCTTCAAGACTAGCTTCATTTGTAAGGCCTTGAGATTGAGTCCTAGTGCCTTGTGATAGCTCAGTAAGATCTTGAAATGGCTCCTACATATTTCTTGATTTGCTCTTCCCTTGTCCATTGGCTTCTCCTTTTGACTCGTCTTCCTCATAAGTGTTCAAGTTGAGATCTGCAAACCCTTCACTCAAGGTACCGTTATCACTTTCATCAAATAACACATGGATGCTTTCTTCGACTACTTTGGTGCGTTTATTGTATATTCGATAAGCCTTGCTTTGAGTCGAATATACAAGAAATTTACCTTCGTCACTACGTGCATCAAACTTCCCAAGATTATCCTTTCCATTGTTATGCACGTAACACGTACATCCAAATGGTTTAAAATACGATATGCTTTGTTTTCTTCTTTTAAAAAGTTCATAAGGAGTTTTCTTTAAAATTGATCGAATCAAACATCTATTGAGAATATAATTTGTTGTATTCACAACCTCTGCCCAGTATGACTTTGGTAGATTATTCTCTAATAGCATTGTCCGTGATATCTTCTCTAGGGTGCGGTTTTTTCGTTCCACAACCCCATTTTGTTGAGGTGTCCTTGGAGTCGAAAAATTGTGTGAAATACCATATTTCGCACAAAATAAATCAAATTTTAATTGATCAAATTCTCTACCATGATCACTTCTAATAGAAACGATAGGTAGGTTTTTCAAAGTTTTGAAAAATAAAACAGAGTTTCTGATTTTTCTTTGAGAAAGAAAACCCAAGTAAATCGAGAATAATCATCAACAACTACAAGAATGTATTGCTTACCTTTGAGAGATTTGACACGCATAGGTCCACATAGATCCATGTGTAGAAGTTCTAAAGGTCTAGTAGTACTAACAACCTTCTTTTGCTTGAAAGAGCTACGAGTATGTTTTCCTCTTGAGCAAGCTTTGCAAAGATCATCCACCTTGAAATTCAAATCAAGAAGGCCTCGGACAAGATCCTTAGAGTGGAGTTTACCGAGAGTGTGCATGCTTATATGTCCAAGTCGCCTATGCCACACCCTTGGGTCCTCTGATAAGACCTTGAGACATTTCATATTGGAGGCTGGAATGCGATCTGTATTAAGAGCATAAATATTAGAATCTCTATAAGTAGTAAGAACAATATCTCATGTCTTCTCATTCTGTACGACGCATTTCACCTTATTGAAGCTTACACGATTGCCTTTATCACACAACTGTGAAACACTAAGAAGGTTATATTTAAGGCCATCAACAAGATATACATCTTTAATGAAATTATTTGGATCAACACCAATGTTAACAATATCGACGATGTCACACTTTCCTTTATCACGAAGGGTTATAGTACCACTAGATTGCTTCTTTAGATGATGAAAAAAAAGAGATTCTTTTCCACTTATATGCCTAGAGCAACCACTATCCATAATCCATTTATGATCCTTAGTTTTGGTGATATCCTGCAAAACAAAAAATCGACCTTTCCGGCTTGACCAATAGATCGATTTAGATCCGTTATGGGGGTAAACCATATTTGGTAACCTTGTTCCTTTAGGGACCCAAACTTGCCTTATCTGTTCATTTAAGCGAACCAGAAATGTGTTTCGGATAATGTAAGGATCCGTTCTTCTATAAGGACACATCTCCTTTACATGACCCTTTTTGCAACAGAAGAAACAAGTAGGAGATCTCCAACTTCCTTTTGCCTTGACGAACTTGGTAGCAGGCTTAACATGAAAATTCTTGTTATATCCTATACCACTTCTGATACGTTTGGGATACCCGATCCTTTGCCTTGACGAACTCGGGTTTTCACTCGACGTCGAAGACAAGGTGAGGGCTGTTGTGTGTGATTTCCAAAAATATCAAGAACATGAAAGCTTTTGGGATTGATAACCAAGAACCCTTTAATCCATAACGGGGTTCTTAATTCTAATTCAATCTACTTAATTCAAAGGTGCATAACATGAATTTATAGAAAAACTATGGGAGATCTAACCAATCCTTCCTTGCAAAGGAAAGGGGTTTGGATAGATTAATTCTATCTAGAGATAAATAAAATAACCCTAAGATAAATATTTCCTAATAAGATAAATGTTTCATAACTTGGTGGCCAAGGATTATATCTAGAAGAGATATAATTAATTCCACCTTATTTATCTAAATTGCATAAAATAATAACATAGGTAATTAATATCATAGAACTCGGCCCACAAGGGCCCACTCGGCCAAGCCCACCAAATCTACTCGACATGTCTTGGGCCGAGTGACATGTGTCTTGATCAAGGCGGGTGTTGACGAGTCTTCATGAGCTCTGAGTGTGGACGCAAGCTCATTTCCAGTGCTGGTGGTGTAACCTTGAGCCAAGTGATCCAGGGTGGCCTGAACCCTTGCTCCAAAGTCCCATGGTGACGGACAAGAAAGGATTTAGTTGCAGTTTGAATCTTCTTGGCCTTTTCACGAGTGACAGGACCATCGAATGGAACCTTCATGTTGTCCTCAATGTCACCAGGAGTCATCGATAATTGAACGGCATCATTATCCTCCACTTGACTTCGATTTGTCTTCAAATCGTTGTCAGAGTCATCGTCAGACACGAACAAGGATAGATCGGCGACGTTGAATGTAGAATGGACGCTGTACTTATCGGCAGGGAGATCCAGCTTGTATGCATTAGGACCCATCTTCTGAACCACTCTGAATGGTCCATCTCCCCTGGGGTCCAGCTTAGATTTCCGTCGTTGCGGAAACCTTTCCTTCCTGAGATGCAGCCAGACCAGATCCCCAACGTTGAACTGCACATCCTTGCGATGCTTGTCCTTCGCGGCCTTGTATTGCGCAGTCTTCCTCTCCATCTGCACCTTGGTACGCTCATGCAAGCGCTTGATGAAGTCCACTTGCTTAGTTGCATCCACGCTCTCCTTTTCCTTGTATGGCCGAGGCAGCATGTCCACAAGAGTGAGTGGATTTTGGCCATATACTACTTCGAATGGGGTAATCTTTGTTGCAGAGTGCCTAGACCTGTTATATGCAAATTCTACAAATGGTAGGCATTCTTCCCACCTCCGGAGGTTAGTTCGCAGCATGACTCTAAGGAGAGCCTCAAGAGTTCTATTTGTGACCTCAGTTTGGCCATCAGTTTGTGGGTGACAAGAAGTAGAGAATAGCAATTTTGTACCCAATTTAGACCATAGAGTTTTCCAAAAAGAGCTTAAAATTTAGGATCACGATCAGACACAATAGATAATGGCAATCCATGTAAGTGAACAACATCTTTGAAAAATAAATTAGGAACATGAATAGCATCATCAGTTTTGTGACATGGAATAAAATGAGCCATTTTGGAAAATCTGTCTACAACAAAAAATATGGAATCATGACCCTTAGAAGTTCTAGGTAATCCGACAATAAAATCCATAGACACATCTTCCCAGGGTGCATTAGCAATAGGCAAAGGTTGGTATAGACCATTAGCATTAGATTTCGATTTGGCCTTAGCACATGTAACACAACTTTTGACAAATCTCAGCACATAATTAGACATTTTAGGCCAAAAGTAATGTTCCTTAAGTCCAGCTAAGGTTTTTTCGAAACCACCATGTCCTCTAGATTCATGAATTTCTTGAGTTAACAATCGGCGAATAGAAGAAGATGGGATACAAAGCTTGCCCATCTTAAATAAATAAACATTATCAAGAAAAAATGAATCAACTTCACCTTTAGACACACATTGAGCATATATAGTTTTAAAGAAATCATCAGAAGCATACATTTCCTTTATCAAAGCAAAACCCAAAACATTTGCATCCATATGGTTTAAGAGGACATACCTGCGTGATAGCGCATCAGCTACCACATTGTCCTTTCCCTTCTTGTGGTGAACCACATAGGAAAAGGTCTCTATAAACTCCACCCATCGAGCAAGAGGCCGACTTCTCCGTTTGCGCTCAAGGACCATTATTGTGGGGCTCGCTCATGCTTGGCCCTTCTCCTGGATCATCTAGGTCCTGATGGTAGTATGCAAGCTCAGCTGATAGGTTGTTGCTTGCATCATCTCCCTTCTCTTTCTTCTTCTTCCTTCCAGCTCTCAGTTTTCGCAGATTCTCTTGCCACGGTGTCTTATCTCCCCTTAAATCATTGATAATTTTCTTTATGGACTGAGGAGGAGTAGGATTCATACCTGAACTTACCTTTTCGGACCCAAAACAGGAATCTTTGGGCTTAGGGCTAGTCGACATCGAGTACAGCTGGTCGACCTCGAGTACAGGGACCCCATACTTAGGCTCTTGGTAAGTTTCTGGCTCTGTAGTGGTTGGCGAGATAGACAAAGTCTTGTCGACATCGAGTACGTCCTTTGTCGAGATCGAGTAGCCTTTGTCGATCTCGAGTACAGTGTTGGCTCCTTCCTTCGTTGTTTGCTTGGTCCCGTGGTTGCTGATGCTTTTCACCTCCAGCCATGAAATTTCCTCTTTTGCAGGACCAAAAGAGAAATCCAAAACCTCATCGCCTATGGTGAAGGTGAGCGATCTATTATTGACACTTATTTTGGCATCTGCAGTAGCTAAGAATGGTCTACCAAGAATAATAGGGCTAGTAGGATCTTCAGCACAGTCAATGATAAGGAAATCAGCTGGAACAAAGAATTTACCAACCTGGACAGGGACGTTCTCAACTATACCTGTAGGGATGACTACTGTATTGTTTGCCATGTATAGCTTGGCATCCACAGGTTCTATGTATCCTATCTTTACTTTCCGCCAGATTGATAAAGGCATGATGCTCACGCTTGCTCCTAAATCGCACAGAGAATCATATTTATATTGTCCAAAACCCACAGTAACAGAAAACTTACCAGGGTCAGGTCTCTTTTCAGGGAAGTGGAGTACTTTGCATTCGCCTGCGATCTCTGAGATGGATCGCTTCTTGCTTAGGATTTCTTTGAGAAATTTGACATATCCAGGCATCTCTTGCAGGGCTTCTGTAAAAGGAATAGAAACATTCAGTTCCTGCAGCATATTAACAAATCTGGTAAACCTACCTGCAGTGGGATGTTTCTGTGCTTTTGAAGGGAAAGGCAGTGGCTTTTTCAGTTTCGGAGCCTGATCAGTTGTCGGAGGTGCTACGGAGTCGTCGACGTCGGCCAGATGATGCTCCTCGATCTCGACCACGGGCTCCTCGACATCGAGTGGGGTGGTCGACCTGGAGTTGCTGGTCTGCGCAGCGGAGTCCGAGCTCAGCTTCTGGTCTGTGTCGAGTAGCGGCTTGTCGATGTCGAGTATACCCTCCTCGAGATCGAGTTGGCTGTGCTCTGTGTCGAGTTGCTGCTCTGCCTTGCTTTGCTGTTTTTCGACCCCTGGCTCGTGTAATTGATGTCCACTCCTGAGTTTGATAGCTGCGACGTGTCTGGTCTTCCCCTTAGGATTCGGTTCTGTTTGCCCAGGGAGTTGTCCGGACGATCGTGGGATCTGTGCAGCGATTTGACCTATCTGTGTCTCTATTCCCCTTTTTCAGATGTCCAATTCTCCAAATTTTGTAGTGATGTTCTGGAATTGGTTGTTGATGGTGCCCTGATTCCGACGCATCTCCTCAAGGATCAGCTGTAGATCATCCTTCTTTTGATCCCTTTCTGGATGTCCTAGAGCTCTGTAGGGTGGGGGATTCCTAGGAGGACCTTGGTTCCACTGTGGTTGGTAGGACCGTTGGTCTCCCATGTAGCGATTTGGACCCCTAGCGTAGGCTGCCTCCTCATGTGTTTCTGCCATCCTGACTTGCTCGGTGTGTGGGCACTCAGTAGTGGTGTGCCGCTGTGATCCGCATTCGATGCAAGGCTGATTGACAGATAGGTATTTGACTTGCTTGAGGAGCTTGCGATTTTGGTCTCTGTAGAACTGCTCCCTGACATCTGGGTCAATCTCCTTTGCTGGCTCATAGAGCGGCATTGATGGTGCTGGCCTGGCGCAGGAGTTCTCCTCATAGTTTGTAGGAGCCCCATATTTGTTGTCGTAGTTAGTGAGCTTTTCTAGCACACCCCATGCGTCGCTTGGTGGCATCGTCAGATACTCATAGCGAGTATAATGGTTGATTCTGTCCTTAGTAATTTGATCAAGAGAGTTGAAGAAGATCTCCTGAATGACGTAGGGTGGTTGTCCATGAGTAGGGCAAGATCGCAGTAGTTCTTTGTAGCGTTCCCATGCCTTTGCCAGCGGTTCCCCTTGCTTTTGTTTGAAGGCGGTGATTTTTTGACGGAGAAGTGCTGTTTTGGCGGGTGGGAAGTATTTGTTCAAGAACTCTTGCTCTACTTGGGCCCAGGTGGTGAGAGATCTCGGCTTCAGCCCTTCAAGCCACTTCAGTGCAGGTCCAGCGAGAGACCAGCGAAAAGATTTCATCTTGACATATTCCAGAGTTGTACCTTCAGCAAGAGTACGACACATATCATGAAAGTTAGTAATATGTTCAAGAGGGCACTCATTAAATTTGCCATAAAAAGCATTATTTTTAAGCTCTATCAAAAACTGAGTGCGAATTTCAAAAGAATTATCAGGGATTAGAATCGCCGATTCAGGCACGACGAGAGCTGGATGCATATAATCCTCTGCAGTAGTTGGATATTGGGCAAGCTCAGCTTCTGCTTGCTCCCTTGCTGCTTTCTCAGTGGCGATAGCGGCATCTTTAGCGGCTAGTTCCCTTGTAAGCCTTTCGATCAGTTGCTCTTGTGTTTCAGCGGCCGCCATGATCCTTTTGAGTTTAGAGTGGATGTGTAGGTAACGCTTTGGTTCATCTAAGACGTCAAACTCAGGTGGTAGACTAGAACGGCGCATACACCTGTATAATAACTCAAAGCAGATGTGAGATTTAACTACCTAAGGCGCGAATTATAGCTTCCCTGGCAACGACGCCAATTTGTTGATAGGAGGAAATCGAGACTTACAATAATAAAATATAAATAAATCACAGCAAACCAGATTCCGTCCCTTGCAAATAATTACAAGACCTCCTCCTGATGCAGCAGTGGGAAGTCAGAATCGATCCACGAGGAAGCGTGTCAGCGGATCCTAGGCAGCGGAGAAATCTCACGGTCAGAAGTCGACAACAGTGGTACTCGACCTCGACTAAGGGTTAGTCGACAGGAGCTCATCGACGTCGACAAGGCCTACTCGATGTCGAGTAGAGGTCTTAGTCGACTTCGCTTCGTCTCGTCGAGTACCTGCACAAGTAAGCTACAACGACTTTGGGTCGAAGATCAGTGGTCAAGATCGAGTAGTGCTATTCGATCTCGAGTAAGACAGGGACTAAAACGAAATAAAATAAATGCAAAGGCTTTTGTGATTTCGAACTAAACTTAATGTAAAAAGGACTTACAAGATTGGGGTTTGCAACAACGATAACCAAGCATGCATAAGGCAGAACCAAACAAATAATCATGTAAATCGCATCAAAGGACTAAGCTTTCGCCTTTTCCAACAATTAGACAACTCTTTCAAGAAACCCTAATTGTCTCTACTAATTTTATGTTTATAATCCAAGTTGTTAACATGGATCTCCATTAGACGGGTAATAAACACATAAACAAGTAGGAAAATGCTCAAAACATGATAAAGGTCGAATCTTTACCTCAAATGCGCATGGCTATCATTGGTCTCGCCCCAACCCTAGAAGTGGGTGGACTACTCACGCCTCATCGCAAACTCAGACATTGATTGAAAGAAAATAACAACTTGCATTAAACTAAACCAAAGAAAGTACAACCGAACAAAGCCAACTTGCTCTCGCTCCTTTGCTCCACTCGGCCTCACTTTCTCCCTCTACTTCTCCTACTTACTTCCCTCTCTAGAATTGAATGAATAAAACTGAGCCCCATGGGCTTTATATATAGCCTTATAATCCTTGCTAATCAAGGATAGAATATCTATATCTATATCTAAAACTATATCTAAAATGCTTAAGGATAAATAAAAGCAATAAGGAAATTAAATCTAAATATATCTTAAATTTCTTAAAGTGGATATAACTCCTCTTCCATGATGTATCTTGATAGATTGGATAGATTCTCGGCCTTCTCGACTTCCTTCGTGCCCAAGGAATCCCAATTCTACTCGGACTGCTCACGTCGATGCGTTTCAAGAAACGGGTCTACTCGACTTCGACAAGGGCTCGTTGATGTCGACTAGGATTCGTCATCGAATGGACTTCTCGGGTGACTCCGCTTGACATGGCTCGGATCTGGGCTCCTGGGCGTCGTCGATCTCGACTAGGGCTCGTCGACATCGACTAGGGTTGTGGTCGAGGGTGGCTCTCTGGTGATGTCGAGGACTCCTCCTCGGCATGGGCTCGGACATGCGCTAGGTGGCTCGTCGATCTCGACTAGGTCTTGTCGAGATCGAGTAGAGATGTGCTCGGCGTCTTCGTCCTCGGCTTCTCGATCAGCTCCTCTTCTCATCGACTCCGGGTGTGGCGCTGAGGTGTCATCGATCTCGACTAGGTCTTGTCGAGATCGAGTTGTGTTCCGGGAGTCGGGTTGGTCCGGCTCAGCTTTCTCGACCAAGTCCGCCGGGCTCTCTACTCGAGATCGAGTAAGGTGCACTCGACATAGAGTAGCCCTGGCTTTAGCTCGGTTTGTCCTGGTTCTGTACTCTCAGATTCTGGACTTCTGTAGTTGTTTTTCGAGCTTTTCTGACCTTCCTTAGAATTGCTGTAAAGCGTCTCGAATTCTGTGAATTTAAACAGAAACTGGTGTAGATTCCATAATTTGGCAAATAAACATAAACTACATAGATTCTGTACTATCTTAACCCAAATGTATGCAATGTATGCAGAAAATGATATTAAAGTTACTGTAAAATATGGCAGATTTAGCTCACAACAGTTGCCAAGTCTGTAAGCAGCGAACCAGTGCAAATAGCTCCTTGTCGTAGGTAGAATAGTTGAGCTCAGCGGAGCCCAACTTTTCGCTGAAGTAGGCGATGGGACGCTTGTTCTGCAGCAGGACCCCTCCAATGCCAGTACCAGAAGCGTCACACTCAAGCTCAAAAGGTTGAGCAAAGTCAGGTAACTGCAGCACTGGGGCGTGAGTCAGGCGATCCTTGAGGGCGTCGAAAGCCTTTTGATGTGAGTCAGTCCAGCGAAATGTCACATCTTTCTTTGCCAGCTCATGTAGGGGGGCGGCAATCAGGCTGAAGTCCTTGACAAAACGTCAATAGAAACCAGCAAGTCCTAAGAATGAGCGGACATGAGTGGGTGTATTCGGCCTGGCCCACTCCTGAATAGCACGAATCTTCTCCTCATCCACCTTCAATCCAGATGCGGTCACTACAAAACCAAGAAAAATGGTAGACTCGGATGCAAAAGAACACTTCTTTAAATTGGCATATAATTTTTCTTTCCTAAGACAATCAAAAACCAATTTTAAGTGACTTAAGTGATCATGCATATTCTTACTATAGATTAAGATATCGTCAAAATAGACAACGACAAATTTTCCTAAGTGTCTTCTAAGCACATGGTTCATAAGCCTCATAAAAGTAGAAGGGGCATTTGTTAAACCAAAAGGCATTACTAACCATTCATATAAGCCATACTTAGTTTTAAAAGTCGTTTTCCATTCATCTTCCTGTTTCATCCTAATTTGATGATATCCACTTCTAAGGTCAATTTTAGAAAAAATAGAGGCACCATGAAGTTCATCAAGCATATCATCTAAACGAGGAATAGGGTGGTGATACTTAACCGTTATTTGGTTGATTGCGCGACAATCAACACACATGCGCCAGAAGCCATCATTCTTTGGAACCAAAATGACAGGCACGGCATAGGGAGACATGCTCTCTCGAACAAAGCCTTTATCCATCAATTCTGTGACTTGGCATTGCAGCTCCTTTGTTTCCTCAGGACTAGCTCTATAAGCGGCGCGATTAGGCAAGGCTGCCACAGGCACAAAGTCAATCTGGTGCTCAATACCTCTAATAGGAGGCAAGCCTTGGGGTAGTTCAGCTGGAAGCACATCTAGATAATCCTGCAGAAGGGCAGCAATAGGTGCAGGAATATGACTCAATTCAACATTAATTAATACCTGTTTCATTACCAGAAGAATATGAGGTCGATGAGCATTCCATGTGATGGTCCCTTGCTGAGGTTGAGAGACCAAAGATCGACGTTCTACAGAGCCCTTAAGTGATGCAGAAGAGGGCTGAGTGGACGTCGAGTGGGAAGGAGTTGGTGCCGAAGGAGCCGCGGGGGCTGATGTGGGGGTCGCAGGCGCGGCAGGAGTGGCAGCGGGTGTGGCCTGCTTGGTCGAGAGCTCTTTGAGCTTCTCCTTCCTATCGGTTTCCTTCTGGGCGTCCTGTTGTTGCTTCTTGCGAACCTGGTCCTTCAGAATAGTTTGTGGCGAAAGGGGTAGGAGAGTAACTCTCCTCCCATCAAAAGTGAAAGCATATGTATTCAAACGACCATCATGAAGAACAGAACGATCATATAACCAAGGACGACCTAATAATATATGACTACAATCCATGCGAGCAACATCACATAATATTTTATCACGATATGTTCCAATAGAAAGGGAAACTAAACATTGTTTGGTGACCATTATATCAGAACCATCATCAGTAATGCCATTTAATCCATAGTGAGTAGCTCTAGGAGTAGTAGTTAAATGGAGGAAATCCACTACCTTTTCACTAATGAGATTGCAGCAACTCCCACCGTCGATGATGAGGCTTAAGGTAGCTTCGCGAACTAAACATCTAGCGTGGAATATGTTCTCCCTTTGATCAACCATGGGATATTCCTGAATGTGTAGGACCCGCCGGTTAATAATGCAAAGCAAGTTGTCGTACTCTGAACTATCGATATCCTCAATAGGCTCAGACGGCTGGTCCTCCTCCACTTCACTCGAAATTACATGGTCCTCAACATTCTTCTCCTCATAGTAATGGTCTCCCAAATCGTTGAGAAGAACCTTTCTTTTCCGAGGGCAATTGCGAGAGACATGCCCAGAACCACCACAAGTGAAGCAGCGGATAACTTTATTGCAATCTGTAGGTGCATCAACTCTTCTAGTTTCAACCTGATAACCCTGTTGAGGTGAGTTGGAAACTCCCTTTTGCTGCATATAAGGGTTAGAAGTAGAAGGCTTAGATTGACTAGAAGGGTTAGAGGGAACAAACCTGCGACCTTGAGAGGTCTGGTCGAATCTAGTCCTCTGTTGCCGAAGCTGCTGCTGCTGTTGTTCATACATAAGCTGTGCTTTATGAGTCAAAGTGTTAATATCTCTAATGGAATGGATAGATAAAGGATTTTTAATAGACATATTAAGACCGTCAAGAAATTGAGTACACAAAGCACGTTCAGTAAGATAAACATTGGCCTGATGGGAGAGTCGTTCAAGCTCATCCTTGTAGTCATTAGGAGAGCGAGTTCCTTGACGGCAGGACGCGAGCTGCATCCTCATAGACTCCGTGTATTCCTCAGGCACATGTCTCTTTTTCAGGAGATAGCGAAGTTGTGGCCAAGTTTCAACAGGTTGCTTGTCCTGACGACGGCGCATCTCACGAGTGCGGAACCACCAGGTGCGAGCTTTACCTACTAAATGCAATATAACAACTTCCAACATCTCCATTTCCTCATAGCGTAAATGTTCAAGCAGATAGTCAGTATGATTTTCCCAAACAAGATAAGCTTCAGGATCAGTGTTACCATCAAAGGTTTCTAATTTAAGCTTAACATCTCGTCTTTGTATAGCTTGAGCATTATCAAATCTAGGATGACCAAAATTAGGAGGGGGTAAATCATCAAAGTTCGGATTTACCTCATGGTAAGCATCCTCCAAATGTGGCATCTCATGAAGATCATTATTGTTGCGGCTGTCATCCCAGTTAGCACGGGTATGAAACGGCTGGTGATGATGCTGATTTGGCCTCCCTTGCTGATGTCGTGGTGGGGTGTGCTCACGGTGATCCTGGTGGCCATTGAAACCCGCTAAAGGATCGTTGTCATTCTCTCCAGTGAAAGGGTTAGGAGTAGCAGACTTAAGCTGATAATGTAATTGACCAGAACGGGGAGGTTTAACAGAATAAAAGGTGTTACCTGCAGGTTGCGGATTACCTGTAGGTGGGACAGTACCTGAAGGAGGTGTAGTATCTGGGGGTGGTGGAGGCGGCTTACCTCTAGAGCGAGGTGTAGATCCAGAAGCCTCTGCCTATTTTGCCTCCTCCAATTACCGCGTGACTGCCTGTTTGATGAGGTCAGAGAAAAATACGCGGTCCTCTGTACGTTCGACAGCTCGACGATTTGCAGCCTCTGCCAGTTCCTTACGCATAGCTAGGGTAGAGGATTGAACAGCAGAGTCAATAACAAACTGCATGTCAGCAGCCGAAATGGTAGTAGGTGGGGTAGGGGAAGAGTTGGGGTCGCTATCGTTCGACATGTTCCTACAATATCAGAAGAGCAATAAGTAAACGAAGCAAAGACCAGAAACCAAGTAATGCAAGCTCTAGTGATTCCTAAGAGTGATTCAAGTTTTAGAAATCAAAGAGCGAGAAAATAAGGCACAATATTCAAGCAGTTCCCCTGGACACTGAATTTTGCAAAATAAATCAGCCACAAGTCGGATATCAAGGATAGCAAGTATAAACAAGCGGCTTAATGTGGATATAAAAAGAACTACAATGTGATGCTTGAATAATATGAATGTGTAATAATCGACAATAGCAATCACAAGGGCAATCAAGTGCACACACTCCGTCAACTATTATCTGACGGTTGCAACACGGTTCAGAAAAAGATGGGTGTGACCAAGGCCCCAGTGTCGGCACAGCACAAAATCACACAAGTAGGGTTCTTTTGTAATGTTTAAAATCGATTAGATCATCTAACAAGTAGCAAGAAAAGAATGAACAAAGGAAGAGTTACTAACTCAACAAGGTAATGTATGCTAAACTTTTCTTTCTTTCTCTTTTTTTTCTCTTTTTTTTTTTTTTTGTCGAATGCTCTCGGCTTTTTTTTTTTTGCTATGAAATAGCTTCTGTAATTACAAAGCAGTAACCGAAAATAAGAGAAAAAAATAAAAATAAAAAATAACAAGCTACGATGATCTAAAAGTAAGCAAAAATAAAGAAAATAGGGAAAATAGGCTAGAAACTGGAGAAATTAGGGTTCTTTAGTGGTGCAAGTTCATATAATGCTTTTAATCCAAGAATCATAGTCATAGGTATGATATGTAACAACTAGGAATAAAAGATCACAACTTGCAGTCAAGAACTCAATATCTTCGAAATTAAAGATCCAAACAAAGAATAACAAAAATAAAGTGCCAATTTTGATGGGTGAATAATAAAGATTTTAACTTTTATGCAGCGGATATGGTGAAAAATAGACACGAAAAATAAATCACTCAATTAAGAAATCAAGAGAGTAAAGAACTTGCATTAACCTGAAATCCGATACCACTTGATACGTTTGGGATACCCGATCCTTCGCCTGTGGGCTCAAGATCAAGAACCACCCCGTATATTTGCTTAGATCTTGCAATGCTCTTTGATATCTCCTGATTGGAACAAATTAAACAAGTAATTAAAATTCTGAAATAGCGACAGTTCTATACTTAGTAAAATTCCAGCAATCAAGAACTCAGAATTAGCGACGGAAATAAAGCAAGGGTAGCGAGAGGGAAGCAAGGGACTGGCGCGCGAGGTTGCTGGGCACACAGGCACTCGGCCTCAGGGTGTGCGTGCGGGGTGAGCGCGGAACTCCTCTCGCTGGGAGCGAAGATGATGGTGACGAGAGCGAGGAGCGAGGCGCGCGGGAGTCATGGCGCTGGAGAACGGGGAAAGATGGCGCGCGAGGGACAACAGGTGCGAGAGCGAGGCGCTGGCGATTCCGGGCGCGCCGCGCTCGTTGGGAGCGATTCTCCTTGCGGACGACGCCAAGCGCTGCAGCTCCTCGGATGCGCTGTTGTGTCGAGTAGGGTGATGGCTGGGTTTTCACTTGACGTCGAAGACAAGGTGAGGGTTGTTGTGTGTGATTTCCGAAAATCTCAAGAACATGAAAGCTTTTGGGATTGATAACCAAGAACCCTTTAATCCATAAAGGGGTTCTCAATTCTAATTCAATCTACTTAATTCAAAGGTGCATAACATGAATTTATAGAAAAACTATGGGAGATCTAACCAATCCTTCCTTGCAAAGGAAAGGGGTTTGGATAGATTAATTCTATCTAGAGATAAATAAAATAACCCTAAGATAAATATTTCCTAATAAGATAAATGTTTCATAACTTGGTGGCCAAGGATTATATCTAGAAGAGATATAATTAACTCCACTTTATTTATCTAAATTGCATAAAATAATAACATAGGTAATTAATATCATAGAACTCGGCCCACAAGGGCCCACTCGGCCAAGCCCACCAAATCTACTCGACATGTCTTAGGCCGAGTGACATGTGTCTTGATCAAGGCGGGTGTTGACGAGTCTTCATGAGCTTCAAGTGTGGACGCAAGCTCATTTCCGGTGCTGGGGGTGTAACCTTGAGCCAAGTGATCCAGGGTGGTCTGAACCCTTGCTCCAAAGTCCCATGGTGACGGACAAGAAAGGCTTTAGTTGCAGTTTGAATCTTCTTGGCCTTTTCATGAGTGACAGGACCATCGAATGGAACCTTCATGTTGTCCTCAATGTCGCCAGGAGTCATCGATAATTGAACGGCCTCAACTTCGCTTTAAGGAAAGTTGTTGTTCTCCAAGCATCCTATCAAGAGTGGCTTTGGATCTAGTAAATTGCACCAAGGTTGTTTGTTGATCTTGACATTTCTTAGACAATTTCACTTTTTCATTCTCAAGGTTAGTGTTCTGAACCTTAAGAGATCAAAGGTTAGCCTTAAGTTCGGAAATATCTGATCGTAAGATCTTACCTTCAGTGATAAGATTTGAGTTCTTGCTGTCAAGGTCTTGCAATTTCTGCGACAACCTCCTTATGCAGATTTCTTGATCCAACACCTTCTCCTGTAGGCTACTGATTTCTCTGTTACAACTTTCTTCATTTGAAATCATGTTTTTGAGAAATTCAGATAACACAGCAGTGGAACTAGATAGTAGGTTTCTTACCACTCCGTCTGGATGTTGATCTTTGTCATCGCTCTTTGCCATTAGACATAAATTGGCATGTTCTTCTTCCGAATCCGAGTCACTTGAAGAATCCGAGTCACTTCATGCAGCCATCACTTTCTTGTTGGACTCTTTCCTCTTGTCCTTGTTTCGCTTCTTGAGGGGACATTCCTTAATGAGATGGTCTGTTTCCCCACATTCATTGCAAGTTAGGACACGGTTTCTTTTCGAAGTGGTAGAAGACTTACCTTGATTCCTAGATGATCCTCCAAATTCTTTATTAGAGAATTGCTTCTTCATTTTGAGAATGCGAGTCAATCCTCTTGTAATAAGAGCGAAAGGATCTTCCTCGTCTTCATTCTCGGAATCCTCAGGTGATTCTTCTTTCTTAACCTTAAGAGCTAGGTTTTTGACATTTGTGGAAGTTTCACCATCATCCTCATTGAGGATCATTTCATGGGTGATTAACTTTCCCAATAAGTTGTCAATGGTTAGCGTGCTAAGGTCTTGAGCTTCCTCAATGGTTGTTACCTCGGGACCCCATTTTGATTTGGGTAAGCATCTAAGTATCTTTCGGACTTCCTCATCATTTTGGAAAGTTTTTCCCAACGATTCAAGATTATTAATGATCTCCGTAAAACGGGTGAACATTGCTTTCACTGACTCGTCCGGATTCATCTTAAACAATTCATATTATCTAAGATAGATACTTATCTTGGTCTCTTTGACCTGGCTAGTCCCTTCATAGGTCACGACTAATTTATCCTAAATTTCCTTTGCAGTTCTGCAAGAGGAAATGTGGTTGAATTCGTCGGTACTCAGCCCACAATATAATGCATGGACAGCTTTGAAGTTTTTAGCAGTGCTCTCTAGATCTGTTTGAGTATATTCTTCATCTTTCTTGTCTAGCTTTGTTCCATTGGGTCCATTCTCCTTGGGTACATTCGGCCCTCGTGTAATGATGAGCCAGAGCTTCAGATCCTGGTCAATGATGAACATTTTCATCAGAGATTTCCAATGCATGAAGTTGTTCCCAACGAACAGAGGTGGACGAGAGACAGATCTTCCTTGACCGAAGCCACCTTGACCTTCGCATGCCATTGTTAGTCTCACATATAGTAGTATCTAAAGAATGTGAGTTAGGCTCTGATACCAATTCAAGTGCGGAATAGGCAGACAAATAGTAACTGAATACTCTACAAGGGGGGTTGAAAAGAGTATGACAATTTTTCGCAAATGCATAAATAGGTAAGACCTTACCACCAGAAGTAAGACCTTATCTGAAAAACAGAACCACGTTAAACCAAGATAACGAATAAGATCAATCGAAAGAATAAGCAACAAAGTAAAGAACGGAAAGTAAAGAACACAGTACTTGTTAACGAGGTTCGGCACAGCCGCCTACGTCCGCGCCTAGGGTTATCCAACCCGTAGGATTCAACAAACTTTATTTCACTTTATCTTATGAGCCCTAGATACAACCTTTAGAAGACTTACCCTCTTCTAGACTAACTTCCTATCTAGCACCCCAAGCACACTAGTGAAACCAAGCTCTATGGATACCGTAGTACCCTATACGTTTGGGTAAAGGAACCCTAGATGAATTGTACTATAATGCTCGAATGAAATCTCACACACTCTAATTTAAATACAACACTTAGCAAATGGAGCGATGTGAGATCGCATGCTTGAAGAAGATGAGCTTGCAAAAGATCGTTGGAGCGCTGTGTAGATGTCTATCTTCTGCAATCTTCCTCTTCTCTTTATATAGACCGGTACACTTGATTTGAAAGTCGGACGTTTGAAGGTGAAGATTGCACCGAACTTCCAGGAGAGATCTTTGGCCGAATCAGCAAGTTCCAGAACCTTCACTTCAGATTAGTTGAGAGGAGGTACGTTGTAGACGTCTTGGATATTATCCGAACAAATCCTGCACAATCTCAACAACATTTTCCTAACACAATATAAAGATAAGATAGAATCCATTCAACACAATTAGGCCCAATCCATCACAGTAGAACAAAGTCCGAAGTAAACATAATTAGGCCCAATAGCTAGGGTCCAACGGATCTCAGATCTGTAAGGTTAAATAGGTTTGTTTAATAAATAGGCCCATTTAACCCTTTCGATAGTCCGAGTCCACTATCGCAATTATTTGAGCCAACTTGAGCCATTGGTAAGACCTTATCAAACTCAGGAATCCCGAGTTTTGGCTTTCATCAACCAAGACCTTAATCTCCATTAGGCAGGTCTTATCATCAAGGTGGAGTTAACAATTATTATTATTATTTTTATAATATTATTATTAATAATAAAATGATTTACAAAAAGTTAGTTGGAAGTCTCATAGCAAATTGAGCTCCAACCCTCTTCTGAATAGTAAATCCAACTCTATGAAATAAAAAACCACCATTATTAGACCCCGCCCCATGACTCTTCGTAACCAATTGAACCCGCTTCATAAAGCCAATAGTATCATCTCCCAGTTCCCCAAAAGTAGAGAACGCAAATGCCATGAAGCAATACCCTTTAGTAGCACAAATATCTGCATACTTCTTCTCCTTCCTTTCAGTCGCTTGGGAAACCGTCTTGCCATGTACAAAGGAATCATTAGCTCTAGTTGTAAATGGCGAACCCCCAACCACATCGACACAATTGTCCCTACCTTTGTCCCACCCATAAACCAATAAATCACCTAGCCGCAGCTCAACACCATCATCACTGGTCATACCAATACGCACTTCCTTCTGAACTGCGATACCCGCCTTATAACAAATGTCTGCTAAAACATCTCGGACTATATTGTGTCGGTGCTTAGTCCCGATGCCTCGACTGCAATGCAGAGCATGGTCTCCAAAAGGGTCCATCTTATCCAGCTCACAACTGGGACAGGTCGGATACCCACTAAACATAGGAATCGAAAGATGGTATTGGAGGACAGATAAAAACTGGCGAGACGACATGGTCTGAGCAATGCCCTCAATGGGAGTAGTCAACTCCCATTAGATTATTATTATTATTATTATTATTATTATTATTATTATTATTATTATTATTATTATTATTATTATTTGGTTGCATCAATTTTTAATTCAAAATGTATTATCAAATAGTATAAGTGGAATGTGGTTGTTTAAGTGTAAATCATGAGCTCAATATTTCACAAATGATAATATATAGTAGAAAGATTTAATGCACAATACTGAAGTCCGTTAGGACTCGAGATCAGGGGTCGTGTGCACACGTGCGCCCATGCGCTAATAGCCTAGCACGTAAGCCGAGCGGGGTTCCATCCTAAAACCAATTGACAATAGGAGGAGTAACCCACTAGCGTATATACTAAGGTTTCTTTGTTCATATTGTCGATGTGGGACTCTTTTGGTCTCTCTTCACATCTTTCATTCTCTCAACACGCCTCCGCAAGTGCAACTAGGGTCGTTTTTCGCCTCTAGTTGACACTTGGACAACGAGTCTAACATCTCATTATCTTTTTAGCTAGCCCAGGATTGAAAGTCGGACCGTTTGGCTTTTCTGCTCTGATATCATACTTATGATGCCCGAAAGTTAACAAAATAAGGAAAAAGCAAATAAAAGGGCTAAAAGGGTTGTAGAAGTGGGCCCTAGAAAACACGACGACATGCGGTCCACGGACGAAAGGAACATGCACAAAAGGACAGGTGGCACACATGCCCACCATCCATGTGCACCTTCTCTCCAGGACACGTGGCAACCATATCTCAACAAGTGGCCAAAAAGGTGGAACATTCCCCTCAACGAGAGGGCAGGGAGGCATGCTATAAAAAGGAGAAGGTACTCTAAAAAGAGGCTTTTCGAAACAACAGATAGAGAGACGTTAATTCCGAGATAGAGAGAGAGAGAGAGAGAGAGAGAGAGGGTTAAAGGCTACGACAATATTCTTCTTCTTCTTTCTCATCCTTTATCCGTCCGCCGACAACAAGTACTTAAGAACGGGAGTCGGTACGGGACAGGTAGTAGGACGATAGTCCAGGGAGCAAGAGAGAATATCGCTTTCTAACCTCGATCTCTACTATAGTAAATTGATGCACCCCCTATACCACAAAGCCATTTGATGAACCCATAACACGATAAGTGATGCGAGCTTTGTCTAAAGGCTCGGCGGCTCCGGCCGTGAGGTCTTCGCGGATGGCGAGGATCTCAGGTTACGGGTAAGACCGTCAGAATTTCCTCCAGGTCGATATGACACAGGTTGAGACCCTTTCCCTCATTACACCAATACCAGGCGGTAATCACCGTAGAGGAAGGGCTTTAGGTAAGACCGTACGACCAAATAATCATATGAGGGAGTACGTGACATCCCCACCCCATGGAAATGTGGGGTGGGGCCAACTTTTTCATTTGTGGTTTCGTCATTGGCGCCATCTATGGGAACCCTCTCACCCCGAGGGGTTCCCGATGTTAAGAAAAAATATATAAATTAGAATACCGTCACTAACCGAGAACTTTTGTATGGTCAGGTGAAAAATGAGTGAAAGCATGGGAGGAGCCTCTCATGGGACGATGAGTCATGACCACGAAGGATTCCAGGAGTCCAGCATGCATGTGAATTCCCCAGGACAAGACAGCGCGCCGGAAAATCCGGTGTTCTCGCCATACGTCCCTCAACAAATGGGTCAGGGCTACTTCATGCATGAGGAACATTACTTCCCGCCGCCAAATCCGGGGTAAGGTTTCTTTTACGGGTATGAAGGATATCATTCGTTCCAACATGGGAACCCCTACAACGGTATTCCCCATAATCTACATGGACATACTCATCAAGACTATCACCAGCCAAGATTCTCCGATGATTTTGATACGCACCATCACTGCGAGGATAGACGTTCGCACAAACACCATAGGGGCGAGCGTTCATCCGACATTTCCACGTCAACAAGAATGGGCTCACCCCGTGATAATGAGAGGAGAATGGACTTTATCCCTTTGGTATTCACCACCGAGGTTTGTTTGGCTCCGGTACCGAAGCGATGGAGAGATACCAACCTTACGAAGTATGATGGCACCTCCGACCCTGATGATCACATGTGCCACTTTACAACAACAATGGGGATCAATGAGTATAACGACGCGATGTTGTGCCGCACTTTTCCATCAACTCTGACTGGCATTGCTCTAACCTGGTTCACTAATTTGCCTCATAACTCGATCGCTAGCTTTGCTCAGCTTTCCCAGGTTTTCAAGTCCCATTTTGGGAGTTCGCGGTCTAGAAAGAAGACCATGCTCGACCTTAACTCAATCCGACAGGGACCGAAAGAGACTCTTGGGCAGTTCTTTGCACGATTCACCTCTGTAGTGGTGCAAATTCCTAGTTTCAATCATGAATCAGCGGTCATAATCCCGATGGGGAACATAGCTGAAGGCGGATTCAAAACTCGACTCTTCAGGAAAAAACCGAAAGATTACGACACATTGAGGAATCTGGTATCTGCTCAGATTGAGGTAGAGGAAGCCGTGGCCTCCAGCTCAAGAGCCAATGAGGGCCCGCGGGGTTTCCTAGGGAAGGTAGCAGGAAAGTTTCGGAAAGACAAAGGAGTGATAAGGTCGAGGAAAAACTACTCCGCGGACAACATGCACGCGTGTTGTGAGCCTAATTTGCCATGTTTTACATTTAAGTTTATATCGATTTCTGCACACATTTCATTCATTTGGGCTAGGATAGTACAGAATCTATGTAGCTTATGTTTATTTGCCAAATTATTGAGTCTACACCAGTTTCTGTTTAAATCGCAGAATTCGAGACGTTTTATAGCAATTCTAAGGAAGGTCAGAAAAGCTCGGAAATCCACTACAGAAGTCCAAGGTCACAGAAGCAGCGGAACCAGTCGAATCAAGCTGAGAGCCCAGGTTACTCGATCTCGAGTGAACCTTACTCGATCTCGACGAACATGTCCGAGCACAGGCCTTGTCGACTAGGAGCAGTGTCGAGAGCCAGACCAACCCAGCTCCTGAACCCTACTCGATCTCGAGTACCACTAGTCGAGATCGACTAAGCCTAGACGTCACATCCGGAGTCGAGATAAGGAGCTGATCGAGAAGCCGAGGACGAAGGCGCTGAGCAACCCTACTCGATCTCGAGGAGGCCTTGTCGAGATCGAGGAGCCACCATGCCCTAGTCCGAGTCCATGCCGAGGAGGAGTCCTCGACATCACCAGAGAGCCGTCTTCGACCACACCCCTAGTCGATCTCGAGGAGCCCTAGTCGAGATCGACGACACCCAGGAGCCCAGATCCGAGCCATGTCGAGCAGATCTACCCGAGCCGAGCCAGTCGACCATAACCCTACTCGAGATCGACTAGACCTTTGTCGAGATCGAGTAGACCTCCAGAGCCGCGTTACTCGGTTTGACCAATTCTACTCGACTTGGGATTGCTTGGGTGCGAAGATTGCCGATTCTATCCAAATCTATCAACATTGATCATGAAGAAGGAAGATCTATCCATGGAAGACTTTAGATTTATTATTTCCCTTTAAAGATTTAATTCCCTTGTTGCATTTATTTATCTTTTAGCAAGTAGATATAATTTTAGATATAGATAGAAGATTCTATCCTTGATTAGCAAGGTTTAGAAGGCTATAAATAAAGCCCTAGGGGCTGGTTTTTCATTCATATTCCATCACATACAATTCAATTTTAGGGAGAGACAAGTAGTTCCACAGAGAAGTTTTAGGAGTTCTAAAGTTTTTAGGGTTTTGGCATTCTGCGAAAGTTGATTGTCGGGATTGTAAAGGCTTTGAATATAGTTTAATGCAAGTTTCTTTTCATCAATCAATGTCTGCGATTGCGATGAGGCGTGAGTAGTCCACCCACTTCTGGGGCTGGGTTGAGCCCGACGGTGGACATGTGAGATGATGCGGTAAAGGTCAGATCTTTTTATGCAATTCATCTTCTATTCCTATGAGCATGATTCTTTTGCGAGAGTTGAAGGTGATCATTGTTTGTATTATTGAAGCGAAAGTGATCTTAATGCAACTTGGGTTAATTATGTGAAAAGGGTTAGTAACAATTAGGGTTTATGCGAAAGCCTCTATATGCCTATTGTTGATAAAGAAAGTCATTTTGATGGAAAGCATGATCTTTTATGCCTTTATGTGTTACTTTGCATGGTTATCGTTGTGGTGTTGATACCCTGGCCTTGGAAGTCTTTTATATATTGAATTTATTTCGTCAGAAATATGAGTTTGGGGTTCGAAATATGCAATTTAAGTTTCTGTCTTTCTAGTCGATACAGAGGAGAATCTCGTCGAGATCGAGTAGGCTCTTGATGATCTCGAGTAGAGTCGTGTCTAGGTCGAGTTGTGTTTCTGATTTTTGTCATCGATTTTCAGTTTCTGTCTTTACTGTTCCTTGTCGATCTCGAGTTACTGCTTGTCGAGATCGAGTAAAGTTGCTGTCTTGCTTTTATTCCTTGTCTTCGTTTGTTATTTCTGTTATTTCTTTCTTTGTTTCTTTTATTTCTGTCTTTCTGTTGCTTGTCTGTGAGATCTGTTGCTACCTAAGAACTGCTGACGTGCTTCCTCGTGGATTCGATCCTGACAACCTTCTACTACAACAGGAGGAATCTTGTATTTATTTGCTGAGACAGGGAAGTCAGTCTGATCTTTATCTTATATTTATTTCATACTTGACCATCCTCTTGTAACAACAACGCGTCTCGACAGGACGAGGTACATTTTAACCGTGAAGGAAAGAATCCGGACGCGGGGTATGAAGAGCATGATCAAGGAGTACGACATAAGAGAGAGCAAGTTTCTCCTCGCAGGAAAAATGAGCATCGTGACAACGTCCCGTATTGTCAGCAAGCTCAGAACCGCTACGATAGAGGCCACGCGGAGACAGAGAGAGCTACCGACGGACCTCAAGATTCGAATACCCTAAGAGAGGGATGAACAACGGCGTTTTCCCCCTGCGAACAGGGGCAGGGGGAGGGGACGTTGGTGGAGAGGTGGCCGAAGAGGTCAGGGTCAACCTGCACAAGTATCAGTCAATCAAGCCCCATGAGACGATGTTCGCCGGGAGGGATCACGGGTCAATCAGATCCCAAAGCGAGAAGGTTTCATCGACACTCTGGTGGGAGGTGATGTCTCCAAAGTAGCCATGTCTTTATGCATATTTTAGTTCCATATTCTTTATATTTTGCATATTTCGGGTTGGGAATATGTCGGATTTATGTAGTATATGCTTATTTTGTCAGAAATGGAGATCTACATAAGTTTCTGTTTAATATTGCAGAATATGGAAACATTTCGGGAGAAAACCAAGAAGCGAGGACCGAAGCACAAAGCTACTCGACATCGACAAACCCTGTTCAATCTCGACGAGCCATGCCTAGACACCTGCCAGGATCGAGGAGCCTATGTCGAGAAGCCGAGGACAGAGATGCCGAGACACCTTACTCGATCTCGAGGAAGCCTTGTCGAGATCGAGGACCAGCACCGCGTCTGTCCGAGTCCATGCCGAGGAGGAGTCCTCGACATCACCAGCAAGCCATCCTCGACCACACCCTACTCGACCTCGACACGAGTTAGTCGAGATCGACGAGCCCAGAGCCCAGATCCAAACCTGTCGAGCAGAGCCACCCGAGAAGACCTAGTCGAAGAACCACCCAACTCGACATCGACAAGGGGTCCTCGAGATCGACCAACCCTGTGAGCCTTGTCCGAGCTTGTCGAGCACCAGCTAGCCGAGACGAAGAAGCCGAGCCAGTCGACCAACAATCCTACTCGAGATCGACAAGATCCTTGTCGAGATCGACGACAATTCCAGAAGCCGCGTTACTCGGTTTGATCAAATCTACTCGGTGTGGGATTCCTTGGGCTCGAAGTTTGCCGATTCTACCCAATCTATCAAGATACATCGTGGCAGGAGGAGATCTATCCATTAAAGACATTTAGATATATTTAGATTTAATTTCCTTGTTGCTTTTATTTATCCTTAAAGCCTTAGATATAGTTTTAGATATAGATATAGATATTCTATCCTTGAGTAGCAAGAATTAGAAGCCTATAAATAAAGCCCATGGGGCTGATTTTAGATGAATTCAATGACAGAAGTAGAGAAGTAGTTCCACAGAGACGGTTTAGGAGTTCAGACGTTTTAGGGTTTTGGCGTTCAACGAGAGTTGGATCGCCGGGATTGTAAAGTCTTTTGAATTTAGTTTAGTGCAATTAGTTTCCTTTCAATCGATGATGTCTGAGTTTGCGATGAAGCGCGAGTAGTCCACCCACTTCTAGGGTTGGGGCGAGCCCAGCGATAGCCCTGCGTGCCTGAGGTAAAGATCCGACCTTTATCATGTTTTGAGCATCTACTACTTGTTTATGTGTTTATTGCCCATCTAATGGAGATCCATGCTAACAACTTGGATTATAAACATAAAATCGGTAGAGACAATTAGGTTTTCTTGAAAGAGTTGTCTAATTGTTGGAAAATGCGAAAGCTTGTCCTTTGATGCAATTTACATGATTATCTGTTTATCTCTGCCTTATGCATGCTTGGTTATCGTTATTGCAAACCCCGATCTTGGAAGCCTTTTACATTAAGTTTATTTCGAAGTCCCAAAGCATTTGCCTTTACTTTATTTCTTTGTTTCGTTTTATTCTCTGTCTACTCGATCTCGAACAAGCCTGGTCGATCTCGAGTTACTGATTCTCGATCTAGCATCGTTGTAGCTTCTGTGTGCAGGTACTCGACAAGACAAGCCGAAGTCGACAAGACCCTACTCGATATCGAGTAGCCCTAGTCGATATCGATGAGACCCTGTGCTTGCTGCTGCACTGTGTTCGACTGTCCGGTCTTCTGTCGACTACCCTAGTCGAGATCGAGGACCCTGTTGTCGACTTCTGACCGTGAGATTTCTCTGCTGCCTAGGATCCGCTGACACGCTTCCTCGTGGATCAATCCTGACTTCCCGCTGCTGCATCAGGAGGAGGTCTTGTAATTATTTGCAAGGGACGGAATCTGGTTTACCTTAGTTTATTTACATTCTATTTTGCATACTCGATTTCCTCTATCAACAAATTGGCGCCGTTGCCGGGGAAGCTATCTTTCGCGCCTTAGGTAGTTAAATCTCACATCTGCTTTGACTTATTATACAGGTGTATGCGCCGTTCTGGTCTACCACCCGAGTTTGACAGCTTAGACGAACCAGAGCGTTACCTACACATCCACTCTAAACTCAAAAGGATCATGGCGGCCGCTGAAACACAAGAACAGCTGATTGCCAGGCTTACAAGGGAGCTAGCCGCAAAGGATACCACTATCGCCAATGAAAGGGCAGCGAGGGAACAAGAAGCTGAGCGCGCAAGGCAAGCAGAAGCTGAGCTTGCCCAATATCCAACCACTGCTGAGGATTATATGCATCCAACTCTCGTCGTGCCTGAATCGGCGATTCTAATCCCTGATAACTCTTTTGAAATTCGTACTCAGTTTCTGATAGAGCTTAAAAATAATGCTTTTTATGGCAAATTGAATGAGTGTCCTCTTGAACATATTACCAATTTTCATGACATGTGTCGTACTCTTGCTGAAGGTACAACTCTGGAATATGTCAAGATGAAAGCTTTTCGCTGGTCTCTCGCTGGACCTGCACTGAAGTGGCTCGAAGGGCTGAAGCCGAGATCTCTCACCACATGGGCCCAAGTAGATCAAGAGTTTCTGAACAAATACTTCCCACCCGCCAAAACAGCACTTCTCCGCCAGAAAATCACCGCCTTCAAACAAAAGCAAGGGGAACCGCTGGCAAAGGCATGGGAACGCTACAAAGAACTGCTGCGATCTTGCCCTACTCATGGACAGCCACCCTACGTCATTCAGGAGATCTTCTTCAACTCTCTTGATCAAGTCACTAAGGACATAATCAACCATTATACTCGCTATGAGTATCTGACAATGCCACCAAGCGACGCATGGGGTGTGCTGGAAAAGCTCACTAACTACGACAACAAATATGGGGCTCCTACAAACTATGATGAGAGCACATATGCCAGACCAGCCCCATCTATGCCACTCTATGAGCCAGCAAAGGAGATTGACCCAGATGTCAGGGAGCAGTTCTACATAGACCAGAATCGCAAGCTTCTCAAGCAAGTCAAATATCTATCTGTTAACCAGCCTTGCATCGAATGCGGATCACAGCGGCACACCACTACTGAGTGCCCACACACTGAGCAAGTCAGGATGGCAAAGACACATGAAGAGGCAGCCTACGCTGGGGGTACCAATCGCTACATGGGAGACCAACGGTCCTATCAACCACAGTGGAACCAAGGTCCTCCTAGGAACCCCCCACCCTACAGAGCTCCAGGACATCCAGAAAGGGATCAAAAGAAGGACGAATTGCAACTGATCCTTGATCAGATGCGCCGAAATCATGCACAGAACCTGCAGGGTACCAACACCATCAACAATCAACTCCAGAATTTCAACACAAAATTTGGGGAACTGGATATATGGAAAAGAGGAATAGAGACTCAGATGGGTCAAATTGCTGCACAGATCCCACGACCGTCCGGACAGCTCCCTGGGCAAACAGAACCAAATCCTAAGGGGAATACCGGACACGTCGCAACTTTCAAACTCAGGAGTGGGCATCAATTACACGAGCCAGAGGTCGGAAAACAGCAAAGCAAGGCAGAGCAGCAACTCGAGACAGAGCACAGCCAACTCGATCTCGAGGAGGGTGTACTCGATATCGACAAGCCGCTACTCGACACAGACCAGAAGTTGAGCTCGGACTCCGTTGCGCAGACCAGCAACTCCAGGTCGACTACCCTACTCGATGTCGAGGAGCCCGAGGTCGAGATCGAGGAGCAGCATCTGGCCGATGTCGACGACTCTGCAACACCTTCGACAACTGATCTGGCTCCGAAACAGAAAAAGCCATTGCCTTTCCCTTCAAAAACACAGAAAGATCCCACTGCAGGTAGGTTTACCAGATTTGTTAATATGCTGCAAGAACTGAATGTTTCTATCCCATTTAAAGAAGCCCTGCAAGAGATGCCTGGATATGTCAAATTTCTGAAGGAAATCCTGAGCAAGAAGGGATCCATCTCAGAGATCATAGGCGAATGCAAAGTACTCCACTTCCCTGAAAAGAGACCTGACCCTGGTAAGTTTTCTGTTGCTGTGGGTTTTGGACAATATAAATATGATTCTCTGTGCGATTTAGGAGCAAGTGTGAGCATCATGCCTTTATCAATCTGGCGGGAAGTAAAGATAGGATGCATAGAACCTGTGGATGCCAAGCTATACATGGCAAACAATACAGTAGTCATCCCTACAGGCATAGTTGAAAACGTCCCTGTCCAGGTTGGTAAATTCTTTGTTCCAGCAGATTTCCTTATCATTGACTGTGCTGAAGATCCTACTAGCCCTATTATTCTTGGTAGACCATTCTTAGCTACTGCAGATGCCAGAATAAGTGTCAAGAATAGATCGCTCACCTTCACCATAGGCAATGAGGTTTTGGATTTCTCTTTTGGCCCTGCAAAAGAGGTAATTTCATGGCTGGAGGTGAAAAGCATCAGCAGCCGCGGGACCAAGCAAACAGCGGAGGAAAGCGCCAGCACTGTACTCGAGATCGACGAGAGCTACTCGATCTCGACAAAGGCGCAACTCGATCTCGACCAAGACTTATCGATGTCGACAACCTCTGCTAAGCCACTGACTTGCCAAGAGCCTAAGTATGGGGTCCCTGTACTCGAGGTCGACCAGAAGTACTCGATCTCGACTAGCCCCAAGCCCAAAGATTTCTGTTCTGGGTCCGAAAAGGTAAGTTCAGGTATGAATTCTACTCCCCCTCAGTCCATAAAGAAAATTATCAATGATTTAAGGGGAGATAAGACACCATGGCGAGAAAATCTGCGAAAACTGAGAGCTGGAAGGAAGAAGAAGAAAGAGAAAGGAGATGATGCAAGCAACCACCTGTCAGTTGAGCTTGCATACTACCATCAGGACCTAGATGATCCAGGAGAAGGGCCAAGCATGAGCGGGCCCCACAATAATGGTCTTTGAGCGCAAACGGAGAAGTCGGCCTAGCGACTCTAAAATCTAGGGCATGTATATAAAACTTTTTTGGGACTTTTTGAACTTTGTGGTTTTTGTTTTTGGTCTTGGTTTTATGCCTTTTAGAATATTTTATGTGGATAGTCTTGTTTCTTGTGCAATCTAACACTTTTAGGTCGGCAATCATATAAGGATCGCGAAAAGTGGAATAAAGAAGTCCCTGAAAACAGTCAGAATCGACGAAGGCCAAGTCGACTACGACTAGGAGGAGAAACCCAGAAGTTACTCGACCTCGAGTAGACGTACTCGACATCGACAAGACACCAGAAGCTCCTCGACTTCAGAAAACCACTGGACGCAGACGAAGCTACTCGAGATCGAGTAACATGTACTCGAGATCGACAAGCTTGTCTACTCGACCAGCACTGATCTACCCTCCTCGACGTGTTATCATGTGAGTTCCTTCCTTTACTCTTGTTTTTATTTGATTTTATACAGTGGGGACACTATAAATTTTAAGTATGGGGTGGGGGAAGGGCTCATTATCATTATCATATGTGTTAGTCTTGCTTTTGGTTTTACATGGTGAAATTTTAAATTTTTATGTTATGCATTCATGTTTAAATTTTATGCCTTTTAAATCTTTCGTCATACTTTAGTTTTGATTTTTGCATAAAAAAAAAAAAAAAATAGAAAATGTCGAAAAATGAAAAATATGCATGTTTAATTTTTGCATTGTTTCAAGTTTTTATACCCTAACTTAGATGTCCTATGATGATAAATAATGACTGACTTGATCATATAAATCCTATGGCGTGTTTGGAAGGTTTAGCCTAAGTCCTCAAAATGGTTTTTATGTGGATTGTGAACTTGTGATGAAATTGAACACATATGATCCTAAGCTAAAGGTTAAAATCCAACAAAAATTGTCCTAGTGAGAATTTTGGCCTTATAGGGAGAACATTAAAAATCCCTCTGCTTTCTTGAGTGTATTTACTCTTCTTATGCATCTCTAAATGTTGTGATAGTTATTCAAAACCAATGCATTTATATGTTTATGTTGATGAGAATTAAATGATGGAGGCACCTTTTAAGCCAATTTTATCCTCTCTGTACCTACCCTACATTATCCCTGCTTGAAGCCAGAACATTAGCCTGACACTTTTATTGTAAACTCCATAAAATTTTTCTTAGCCAAATTGAGCCTGACCCCCATTTGGGAATTAAGACTTAGAGTTGGTTGGAATGATGATTTGTGGAAAGAATGAGCTTATGTTGCATTTCAAGAATGATCATGGAAATTATTGAGATATGGGTTGGTTGTACATTTTTTTATCTTGCTAGACATATGTTGTGAGCTAAATCTGCCATATCTTACAGAAACTTTAATATCGTTTTCTGCATACTTTGCATACATTTGGGTTAGAAAGTACAGAATCTATGTAGTTTATGTTTATTTGCCAAATTATGGAATCTACACCAGTTTCTGTTTAAATTCGCAGAATTCGAGACATTTTACAGCAACTCTAAAGAAGGTCAGAAAAGCTCGGAAAACCACAACAGAAGTCCAAGGTCAAATAAACAACGGAACCAGTCGAATCAAGCTGAAAGCCCAGGCTACTCGATCTCGAGTAGGCCTTACTCGATCTAGACGAGCATGTCCGAGCACAGGCCTTGTCGACTAGGAGCAATGTCGAGAGCCAGACCAACCCAGCTCCGGAGCCCTACTCGATCTCGACAAGCCCTAGTCGAGATCGACGACGCCTCAGCGCCACACCCGGAGTCGACGAGAGAGGAGGCAAGCCGAGGACGAAGACGACCAGGCAACACTCGCTGCCAGCGACTCGACTCGCTGCAGCGGACCTCTCGCTGCCGCGGAAATCCTCGCAGCCAGCGGGATGCACCAAGACGAAGCACGCCAACTCGCTCCAGCGGAA
This sequence comes from Persicaria tinctoria, assembly GCA_037127255.1. NCBI lineage: Eukaryota > Viridiplantae > Streptophyta > Magnoliopsida > Caryophyllales > Polygonaceae > Persicaria > Persicaria tinctoria. The sequence goes on from JBANSL010000018.1 coordinate 41,565,171, forward strand.
GGAGGTTCTCGCACCTGCGGACGGATGGACTCGCTGCAGCGGAAGAAGTGACTCGCTGCAGCAGAAGAAGCCACGTCGAGGACCTGCTAGCCGAGACGACAAGCCAGCCCAGTCGACGACTTTCCTACTCGACATCGACGAGCCCTAGCCGACATCGACAACGAATCCAGAAGCTATGTGACGTGGCTTGACGAATCCTACTCGGAGTTGGAGTCCTTGGAGCCGAGGATAGCCTAGTCTATCCGAATTATCAACATCTATCATGAAGAAGAGAGTTTTATCCACTTAAGACATTTAGATATATTTAGATTTAATTTCTTTATCACTTTTATTTATCATTAAGCATTTTAGATATAGTTTTAGATATAGATATAGATATTCTAACCTTGATTAGCAAGGATTAGAAGGCTATAAATAAAGCCCATGGGGCTCAGTTTTAGAGATCCAATTTCAGTTAGAGAAGTAGTTCCACAGAGACGGTTTAGGGAGTTCAAAGGTTTTAAGGTTTTGGCAGTTTACGAGAGTTGATTGCCAGGATTGTAAAGGCTTTGAATTTAGTTAATGCAAGTAGTTATTTTCCTATCAATCAATGTCTGAGTTTGCGATGAAGCGCGAGTAGTCCACCCACTTCTAGGGTTGGGGCGAGCCCGATGATAGCCATGCGTGCTTGAGGTAAAGATCCGACCTTTATCATGTTTTGAGCATTTTCCTACTTATTGATGTGTTTATTACCCGTCTAATGGAGATCCATGTTAACAACTTGGATTATAAACATAAAATCGGTAGAGACAATTAGGGTTTCTTGAGAGAGTTGTCTAATTGTTGGAAAAGGCGAAAGCTTGGTCCTTTGATGCGATTTACATGATAATTTGTTTGGTTCTACCTTATGCATGCTTGGTTATCGTTGTTGCAAACCCCAACCTTGGAAGCCTTTTTACATACAGTTTATTTCGAAAGTCCCAAAGCATTTGCCTTTACTTTATTTCGTTATTTCGTTTTGATTCCCTGTCTTCTCGATCTCGACGAAGCCTGGTCGACCTCGAGTTACTGATCTTCGATCTAGCATTGCTGTAGCTTAACTGTGTAGGTACTCGACGAGACGAAGCAAAGTCGACGAGGACTGTACTCGACATCGAGTAGCCCCTCATCGACATCGACAAGCCTCTCCCTGTGACTGCTGCTGCGCTGTGTTCGACTGTCCGATCTTCTGTCGACTACCCTAGTCGAGATCGAGGACCCTGTTGTCGACCTCTGTTCGTGAGATTTCTCCGCTGCCTAGGATCCGCTGACACGCTTCCTCGTGGATCGATCCTGACTTCCCACTGCTGCATCAGGAGGAGGTCTTGTAATTATTTGCGTGGACGGAATCTGGTTTGCTGTGATTTATTTATATTTTATTATTTGCAACTCGATTTCCTCCCTACAACAAATTGGCGCCGTTGCCGGGGAAGCTATCATTCGCGCCTTAGGTAGTTAAATCTCACATCTGCTTTGAGTTATTATACAGGTGTATGCGCCGTTCTGGTCTACCTCCTCAGTTTGACGCCTTAGACGAACCAGAGCGTTACCTACACATCCAATCTAAACTCAAAAGGATCATGGCGGTCGCTGAAACACAAGAGCAACTGATCGAAAGGCTTACAAGGGAACTAGCCGCTAAAGATGCTGCTATCGCCACTGAGAAAGCAGTAAGGGAGCAAGCAGAAGCTGAGCTTGCCCAATATCCAACCACTGCTGAGGATTATATGCATCCAACTCTCGTCGTGCCTGAATCGGCGATTCTAATCCCTGAAAACTCTTTTGAAATTCGCACTCAATTTTTGATAGAGCTTAAAAATAATGCTTTTAATACCAAATTTAATGAGTGCCCTCTTGAACATATTACTAACTTTCATGATATGTGTCGTACTCTTGCAGAAGGTACAACTCTGGAATATGTCAAGATGAAATCTTTTCGCTGGTCGCTCGCTGGACCTGCACTGAAATGGCTTGAAGGGCTGAAACCAAGATCACTCATGACATGGGCCCAAGTAGAGCAAGAGTTTCTAAACAAATACTTCCCACCCGCCAAAACAGCGCTTCTCCGTCAGAAAATCACCGCCTTCAAACAAAAGCAAGGGGAACCGCTAGCAAAGGCATGGGAACGCTACAAAGAACTATTGTGATCTTGCCCTACTCATGGACAGCCACCTTACGTCATCCAGGAGATTTTCTTCAACTCTCTGGATCAAATCACAAAGGATAGAATCAACCATTATACTCGCTATGAGTATCTGACGATGCCACCAAGCGACGCATGGGGTGTGCTAGAAAAGCTCACTAACTACGACAACAAATATGGGGCTCCTACAAACAATAAGGAGAACTCTTACGCCAGGCCAGCACCATCAATGCCACTATATGAGCCAGCAAAGGAGATTGACCCAGATGTCAGGGAGCAGTTCTACAGAGACCAGAATCGCAAGCTCCTCAAGCAAGTCAAATATCTATCTGTCAACCAGCCTTGCATTGAATGCGGATCACAGAGGCACACCACTACTGAGTGCCCACACACCGAGCAAGTCAGGATGGCAGAAACACATGAACATGCAGCCTACGCTGGGGGTCCAAATCGCTACATGGGAGACCAACGATCCTACCAACCACAGTGGAACCAAGGTCCTCCTAGGAATCCCCCACCCTACAGAGCTCCAGGACATCAAGAAAGGGATCAAAAGAAGGGTGATTTGCAGCTGATCCTTGAGGAGATGCGTCGGAATCAGGGCACCATCAACAACCAATTCCAGAATATCACTACAAAGTTTGGGAAATTGGACATCTGGAAAAGAGGAATAGAGACGCAGATGGGTCAAATCGCTGCACAGATCCCACGACCGCCTGGACAACTCCCTGGGCAAACTGAACCAAATCCTAAAGGGAAAACCGGACACGTCACAGCTATCAAACTCAGGAGTGGACATCAATTACACGAGCCAGAGGTCGAAAAATAGCAAAGCAAGGCAAAGCAGCAACTCGACGTAGAGCACAGACAACTCGATCTCGAGGAAGGTGCACTCGACATCGACGAGACTCTACTCGACAAAGACCAGAAGCTGAGCTCGGACTCCGCTGTGCAGACCAGCAACTCCAGGTCGACCGTTGTACTCGATGTCGACGAGCCCGTTGTCGAGATCGACGAGCAGCGTCAAGCCGACGCCGACGACTCTGCAGCACCTCCGCTGGCTGATCAGGCTCCGAAACTGAAAAAGCCACTGCCTTTCCCTTTAAAGGCACAGAAAGATCCCACTGCAGGTAGGTTTACCAGATTTATTAATATGCTGCAAGAACTAAATGTTTCTATTCCTTTTACAGAAGCCCTGCAAGAGATGCCTGGATATGTCAAATTTCTCAAGGAAATCCTAAGCAAGAAGCGATCCATCTCAGATATCGCAGGCGAATGCAAAGTACTCCACTTCCCTGAAAAGAGACCTGACCCTGGTAAGTTTTCTGTTACTATGGGTGTTGGACAATATAAATATGATTCTCTATGCGATTTAGGAGCAAGTGTGAGCATCATCCCTTTATCAATCTGGCGGAAAGTAAAGATAGGATGCATAGAACCTATGGATGCCAAGCTATACATGGCAAACAATACAGTAGTCATCCCTACATGTATAGTTGAGAACGTTCCTGTCCAGGTTGGTAAATTCTTTGTCCAAGCCGATTTCCTTATCATTGACTGTGCTGAAGATCCCACTAGCCCTATTATTCTTGGTAGACCATTCTTAGCTACTGCAGATGCCAAAATAAGCGTCAAGAATAAATCGCTCACCTTCACCATAGGCGATGAGGTTTTGGATTTTTCTTTTGGCCCTGCAAAAGAGGAAATTGCATGGTTGGAGGTGAAAAGCATCAGCAACCACGGGACCAAGCAAACAGCGGAGAAAGATGCTGACGCTGTACTCGAGATCGACAAGACCAACTCGATCTCGACAAGGGACCTACTCGACTTCGAAAAACCTCCGTCGATGTCGACAACCACTGCAGAGCTAGAAACTTGCCAAAAGCCTAAGTATGGGATCCCTGTACTCGAAGTTGACAAGCCTTCATCGATGTCGACTAGCCCCAAGCCCAAAGATTCCTGTTTTGGGTTCGAAAAGGCAAGTTCAAGTATGAATCCTACTCCCCCTCAGTCCATAAAGAAAATTTTAAATGACTTAAGGGGAGACAAGACGCCGTGGTAAGAGAATCTGCGAAAACTGAAAGCTGGAAGGAAAAGGGAGAAAGAAAAAGGAGATGATGCAAGCAACAACCTGTCTGCTGAGCTTGCATACTACCAGCAGGACTTAGATGATCCAGGAGAAGGGCCAAGCATGAGCGGGCCCCACAATAATGGTCCTTGAGCGCAAAAGGAGAAGTCGGCCTAGCGACTCTAAAATCTAGAGCATGTATATAAAACTTTATGATTTTGGGACTTTTGAACTTTTTGTTTTGTTGTTAGTTTTTGTTTTTGGGTTTTTATGTCTGTTAGAATGTTTTATGTGGATAGTCTTGTTTTGTGTGCAATCTAACACTTTTAGGTCGGCAAGCATAAAAGGATCGCGAAAAGTGGAATAAGAAGTCCCTGAAAAACAGTTAAAATCGACAATGGCCAAGTCGACGGCGACAAGGAGGAGCAGCCCAGACAGTACTCGATCTCGAGTAGGCCAACTCGACATTGACAAGCATCAGACACTCCTCGATTTCAGAAAACCACTAGACGCAGACGAGGCTCCTCGAGATCGACTACCCTGTACTCGAGATCGACAAGCCTACCTCTACTCGACATGCACTAATCTGCCTTCCTCGATGATTTATCTTGTGAGTTCCTTCCTTTACTCTTGTTTCTATTTGATTTTATACAGTGAGGACACTGTAAATTTTAAGTATGGGGTGGGGGAAGGGCTTACTTCATGCATATTTGACTTTATATGTGCATTATTTTCTTTGAATTGCTATATGGCTATTTTGGAATACACTATTGATTTATGTGCTTATATGCATGTTTTCCAAAGTTTGAAAAAATGACCCCCATCGAAAATTTTGAATAATGTCATGGAAGCTTATATTGAACTCAACGATGCAAAATTGGATTCATTAGAGATATAGCATGAAATTGCCTAGTAAAGGGAAGTCATAATGAAGTGCATATTTTGATGAAAACCATGAAAGGAGGTAAAATTTGAAATTGCTTTTGACATGTTGCATGATAAGATGATGGAGGACTTTATATTTCCATATAATGCTCATTGTTGGAAATCCTAGCCTTACCTATGCTTATGCATCACAAAAGCCATATTATGCCTTATTTCAAATATTGCTCCACATGATCTAAATATTTGCCATTCTTGACCTTATCCGGGGATTATGTTGAGAATGATGTTGCATTATGGAGATTATCATATGGTGTTTGTAATTATTGGAGTTTGGAAGGAAATTGTTTGAAAGATATGGAAAATTTAATGAGTGAAAGAAAATCCAATCACCTCAGGAGATAAAGGTAGATTGACCCTGCTCTCTGAGATAATAGTTTGGAGAGATGGGACACATTGTGAGGAGTCCAAAGCACTAAGTATCCGGGGCCATTCATGACACCCATGTTTGCGACTCGCGAGAAGGCAGTGCTGAGGTTAGAGAGGTAAAAGCATTATTATGGATAAAAGCATTATGAAAGGTGATGAATTTTATGAAAAGGAATGTGGAAATTCAAGTTTGGAAATACTCCATTTCCCCGGATCATTAGCACCACATTGCCAGAAATTGCCCACCTTTTAGCCTTTTACCAAATCTACTCCTTATTTGAGCTTAAATTGAAGTCTTCTTGATTATCAATGCTTTGTCACTTATGAATGTTTTTGCATAACCCTCCTTTTGTGAGTAGATGTTGCTTTGATATAATTGCACATGCATGGACGTGTGACACTAGTACCTTTTCAAGGATGGTAATTGACTGCTGGGTTATATAAGAATGAATCTGATATGTTGAGAGTTTTGATTTCTTCCCCTGAATGACAGATAAAAGTATTGCTTGAGGACAAGCAAGCTTAAGTATGGGGTTTTTGTTGTGAGCTAAATCTGCCATATCTTACAGAAACTTTAATATCGTTTTCTGCATACTTTGGATACATTTGGGTTAGAAAGTACAGAATCTATGTAGTTTATGTTTATTTGCCAAATTATGGAATCTACACCAGTTTCTGTTTAAATTCGCAGAATTCGAGACATTTTACAACAACTCTAAGGAAGGTCAGAAAAGCTCGGAAAACCACAACAGAAGTCCAAGGTCAAATAAACAACGGAACCAGTCGAATCAAGCTGAAAGCCCAGGCTACTCGATCTCGAGTAGGCCTTACTCGATCTAGATGAGCATGTCCGAGCACAGGCCTTGTCGACTAGGAGCAATGTCGAGAGCCAGACCAACCCAGCTCCGGAGCCCTACTCGATCTCGACAAGCCCTAGTCGAGATCGACGACGCCTCAGCGCCACACCCGGAGTCGACGAGAGAGGAGGCAAGCCGAGGACGAAGACGACCAGGCAACACTCGCTGCCAGTGACTCGACTCGCTGCAGCGGACCTCTCGCTGTCGCGGAAATCCTCGCTGCCAGCGGGATGCACCAAGACGAAGCACGCCAACTCGCTCCAGCGGAAGGAGGTTCTCGCACCTGCGGACGGATGGACTCGCTGCAGCGGAAGAAGTGACTCGCTGCAGCGGAAGAAGCCACGTCGAGGACCTGCTAGCCGAGACGACAAGCCAGCCCAGTCGACGACTTTCCTACTCGACATCGACGAGCCCTAGTCGACATCGACGACGAATCCAGAAGCTATGTGACGTGGCTTGACGAATCCTACTCGGAGTTGGAGTCCTTGGAGCCGAGGATAGCCTAGTCTATCCGAATTATCAACATCTATCATGAAGAAGAGAGTTTTATCCACTTAAGACATTTAGATATATTTAGATTTAATTTCTTTATCACTTTTATTTATCATTAAGCATTTTAGATATAGTTTTAGATATAGATATAGATATTCTAACCTTGATTAGCAAGGATTAGAAGGCTATAAATAAAGCCCATGGGGCTCAGTTTTAGAGATCCAATTTCAGTTAGAGAAGTAGTTCCACAGAGACGGTTTAGGGAGTTCAAAGGTTTTAAGGTTTTGGCAGTTTACGAGAGTTGATTGCCAGGATTGTAAAGGCTTTGAATTTAGTTAATGCAAGTAGTTATTTTCCTATCAATCAATGTCTGAGTTTGCGATGAAGCGCGAGTAGTCCACCCACTTCTAGGGTTGGGGCGAGCCCGACGATAGCCATGCGTGCTTGAGGTAAAGATCCGACCTTTATCATGTTTTGAGCATTTTCCTACTTATTGATGTGTTTATTACCCGTCTAATGGAGATCCATGTTAACAACTTGGATTATAAACATAAAATCGGTAGAGACAATTAGGGTTTCTTGAGAGAGTTGTCTAATTGTTGGAAAAGGCGAAAGCTTGGTCCTTTGATGCGACTTACATGATAATTTGTTTGGTTCTACCTTATGCATGCTTGGTTATCGTTGTTGCAAACCCTAACCTTGGAAGCCTTTTTACATACAATTTATTTCGAAAGTCCCAAAGCATTTGCCTTTACTTTATTTCGTTATTTCGTTTTGATTCCCTGTCTACTCGATCTCGACCAAGCCTGGTTGACCTCGAGTTACTGATCTTCGATCTAGCATTGTTGTAGCTTAACTGTGCAGGTACTCGACGAGACGAAGCAAAGTCGATGAGGACTGTACTCGACATCGAGTAGCCCCTCATCGACATTGACAAGCCTCTCCCTGTGACTGCTGCTGCGCTGTGTTCGACTGTCCGATCTTCTGTCGACTACCCTAGTCGAGATCGAGGACCCTGTTGTCGACCTATGTTCGTGAGATTTCTCCGCTGCCTAGGATCCGCTGACACGCTTCCTCGTGGATCGATCCTGACTTCCCGCTGCAGCATCAGGAGGAGGTCTTGTAATTATTTGCGTGGACGGAATCTGGTTTGCTGTGATTTATTTATATTTTATTATTTGCAACTCGATTTCCTCCCTACAACAACATAGTATGTAAAAAGATTTTTGGCTCACATTATAAATGCACCTCTAGTATTATTTTATATTTTCGTTTAAAAAAAATCCAAAAAAAAAAAGAAGAAAAAGTACATATGTTTGTGAATAAAGTGCATGAGCCAATTTTACCTTATTTCTTTCATTATTTTCAAGATGCATGATTTGGAGAGGTTGAGAAAGTTAGAAAGGTTACATACTTCATTGAGATAAATTGGAGAGTTTGGTTGATGCATATGATTTAGAAGTTATGGTTTGGTTGTGTTGGAAATTTAGGAGTCTTGATTCCCGAATTTTATTAAGCACCACATGACTAAATAATTCCATTCCTTATTATTTCTTACCAAGCCCCATTACAACCCCGCCGAATAGAATCTTCTTCGAAGACTTCTATTGAGCGAAGTCCTCCTGATATTTCTTGTTGCATTTTCATAATTGGTTGCGAAGTGGATTCATATTTAAATTGCAATGTTTATGAGATTGTGTATGAAATTGAGTTGAGAGTTGATCTTCATAGCCTAAACACATCGAGAGCTGAGTGTAAACACATTATTCCTGTGAGGTTGGATTTATGTTGCCTATGCCTATGGATCGCTCATATATGTGTGAGGACGTTAAATTCACTTGTCTTACATTGCTACTACTTGAGATGTTGCTTTTGACAAAGGCGAAGACTTGAAGGATGTGTTGTAGGTCTTAGTTATTGTTTGGTTATTGCTTGAGGACAAGCAAGTCTAAGTATGGGGTGATTTGATGTCTCCAAAGTAGCCATGTCTTTATGCATATTTTAGTTCCATATTCTTTACATTTTGCATATTTCGGGTTGGGAATATGTCGTATTAATGTAGTATATGCTTATTTTGTCAGAAATGGAGATCTACATAAGTTTCTGTTTAATATTGCAGAATATGGAAACATTTCGGGAGAAAACCAAGAAGCGAGGACCGGAGCACAAAGCTACTCGACATCGACAAACCCTGGTCGATCTCGACGAGCCATGCCTAGACACCTGTCAGGATCGAGGAGCCTATGTCGAGAAGCCGAGGACAGAGACGCCGAGACACCTTACTCGATCTCGAGGAAGCCTTGTCGAGATCGAGGACCAGCACCGCGTCTGTCCGAGTCCATGCCGAGGAGGAGTCCTCGACATCACCAGCAATCCATCATCGACCACACCCTACTCGACCTCGACAAGAGTTAGTCGAGATCGACGAGCCCAGAGCCTAGATCCAAACCTGTCGAGCAGAGCCACCCGAGAAGACCTAGTCGAAGAACCACCCAACTCGACATCGACAAGGGGTCCTCGAGATCGACCAACCCTGTGAGCCTTGTCCGAGCTTGTCGAGCACCAGCTAGCCGAGACGACGAAGCCGAGCCAGTCGACCAACAATCCTACTCGAGATCGACAAGATCCTTGTCGAGATCGACGACAATTCCAGAAGCCGCGTTACTCGGTTTGACCAAATCTACTCGGTGTGGGATTCCTTGGGCTCGAAGTTTGCCGATTCTATCCAATCTATCAAGATACATCATGGCAGGAGGAGATCTATCCATTAAAGACATTTAGATACATTTAGATTTAATTTCCTTGTTGCTTTTATTTATCCTTAAAGTCTTAGATATAGTTTTAGATATAGATATAGATATTCTATCCTTGAGTAGCAAGAATTAGAAGCCTATAAATAAATCCCATGGGGCTGATTTTAGATGAATTCAATGTCAGAAGTAGAGAAGTAGTTCCACAGAGACGGTTTAGGAGTTCAGAGGTTTTAGGGTTTTGGCGTTCAACGAGATTTGGATCGCCGGGATTGTAAAGTCTTTTGAATTTAGTTTAGTGCAATTAGTTTCCTTTCAATCGATGATGTCTGAGTTTGCGATGAAGCGCGAGTAGTCCACCCACTTCTAGGGTTGGGGCGAGCCCAGCGATAGCCCTGCGTGCCTGAGGTAAAGATCCGACCTTTATCATGTTTTGAGCATCTACTACTTGTTTATGTGTTTATTGCCCATCTAATGGAGATCCATGCTAACAACTTGGATTATAAATATAAAATCGGTAGAGACAATTAGGGTTTCTTGAAAGAGTTGTCTAATTGTTGGAAAATGCGAAAGCTTGTCCTTTGATGCAATTTACATGATTATCTGTTTATCTCTGCCTTATGCATGCTTGGTTATCGTTATTGCAAACCCCGATCTTGGAAGCCTTTTACATTAAGTTTATTTCGAAGTCCCAAAGCATTTGCCTTTACTTTATTTCTTTGTTTCGTTTTATTCTCTGTCTACTCGATCTCGACCAAGCCTGGTCGATCTCAAGTTACCGATTCTCGATCTAGCATCGTTTTAGCTTCTGTGTGCAGGTACTCGACAAGACAAGCCGAAGTCGACAAGACCCTACTCGATATCGAGTAGCCCTGGTCGATATCGACGAGACCCTGTGCTTGCTGCTGCGCTGTGTTCGACTGCCCGATCTTCTGTCGACTACCCTAGTCGAGATCGAGGACCCTATTGTCGACTTCTGACCGTGAGATTTCTCTGCTGCCTAGGATCCGCTGACACGCTTCCTCGTGGATCGATCCTGACTTCCCGCTGCTGCATCAGGAGGAGGTCTTGTAATTATTTGCAAGGGACGGAATCTGGTTTGCCTTAGTTTATTTACATTCTATTTTGCATACTCGATTTCCTTTATCAACAAGAGGACCGTCGATCTCAGGAATAAGCCAGCAAGAGAGAAAGAATTATGAAAGAGAGGCAAGGCAGCCTCCGTCAACCGCTAGCCGAAAGATCGCTTTACAACCACATCCAGAGATAGTCTTCACTACAGCATATGCAGATGAAGTTCGCATGCCACATGCGGATCCTCTGGTGATTCATGCCCAGATTGCCACTAAGACAAAAAAAAAAGAGTTTTCATAGACACCGGATCATCGGTGGACATACTCTCGTGGGAAGCTTTTTCCCAGTTAGGTGTGTCCGCAACAGCTTTAAGGCCCTATCATGGTACATTGATTACCTTTTCAGGGGATGAGGTGCAGGTGGCGGGCATCATCGAACTTGCGGTGGTTCTGGGCACCCCGCCTCGTCGAAGAATGGAAAGCATCATCTTCACGGTGGTACGGATTCCTACTACTTACAATGCACTCCTAGGGAGGGTATCACTTTACAAGTTTCAGATGGTTGTTTCGATCTATCACTTCAAAGAAAAATTCCCTATCCCCGGGGGGGGGGGGGGGGGGGAACGGGCGAAGTGTGTGGCCAACAGCCAGAAAGCCGGAGTTGTTATGTGACTTCCTTGAAAAAGAAGAAGGAGGTCATGTACCTCGAGGATACCGCTCAAAGTAAGGTCGAGGGCCCAAAAGGAGATCCTCAAGCAGAAAACGGAGTAGCAGACGTCTCCGAAGAATTTGCATAAGAAGCAGAACTTGAAGTCCGGCCATCAGAAAGGGAGGTTCCAACCGCGGATCTAAGAACCGTCCACCAGCCATTTCAAAATCCCAAAGAGAGAATTTACATGGGCCAAGCCCTAGGGACAGGGGAGAAAGAACGGGTTCTAGAAATCATCCGAAAATCTCGGGACGTGTTTGCATGGTCCCCGAAAGATCTTTTGGGTGTTCCCACATCCATAGCGATCCATACCCTCAGAATACGCCATGACGCGCGGCCTGTGGCCCAAAAGAAGAGGAAAATGGCCCCGGAGAAATCCCAAGCAGCAAAGGAAGAAGTGTAAAAGTTACTTGAGGCTGGATTCATTGAGGAAGCCAAAGACTCAAACTGGCTATCGAACATGGTCTTAGTCAAGAAAGCCAACGGAAAATGGAGGATGTGTGTAGATTTCTCAGACTTAAACAAGGCATGTCCCAAAGACAGTTATCCTTTGCCCTCGATAGACGAGTTGGTTGACATTACTGCTGGCAACGAAGCTTTAAGTTTCCTGGACGCATATTCCGGGTATAATCAAATCAGATTAGACCCTATCGACAAAAGGGCGACCACCTTCATCACCAATCAGGGAATTTTCTGTTACAAGGTCATGCCTTTTGGTTTGAGGAATACTGGGGCCACTTTCCAAAGGGCCGTAGACAAGATACTTCCTGAGCAGCTAACCAGGAATGTATCCATCTATGTGGACGACATCGTAGTAAGGAGCAAGAAAGCGGAGAATCACGCGGCCGATCTGTAGGAGACTTTCGATTCTCTAAGGCGTGGAGGGCTGAATCTGAACGCGGAGAAGTGTGTTTTTGGAGTCAACTCCGGAAAACTCCTGGGTTTCATGTTAATCCAAAAAGGGATAGACGTGAACCCCGCTAAGATAACTGCTATATAGGAGATGCGCCCGCCACGTATCATAAAAGAGGTACAATCTTTGAACGGAGCAGTAAACTTCTTGGGACGTTTCTGTTCTTGCCTGGCTGATAAGTCCTTACCTTTCTTCGCGTTGTTAAAGAAGAAAGGACCGATTCAGTGGACATCTGAACTCCAGCAAGCTTTCGAAGAGTTAAAAGTTTTCTTACAGTATGTGCCGACTCTAGAGCAACCAAAGAAATCAGAGAGCTTACAACTATACCTGGCAGTGAAAGCAGCTACTATCAGCGCGGTTCTCACCCGAGAAGTGCGGTACCCAGTTTACTATGTAAGCCGGGTGTTACAGGATGCAGAAACCAGATACGAGCCGGTGGAAAAAGTAATCCTTAGTTTGATGTTCGTGGCCAGAAGACTTCGCCCATATTTTCAGGATCACCTAATTGAAGTTTTGACGGATTTAACGCTTAGACAGATTCTTCACTCACCCGGTCTTTCGGGGCGAATGACGAAGTGGTCCATTGAGCTCTCGTAATTTAAAATAGCCTACATCCCGTGCAAGGCGGCGCTAGCCCAGGTTCTGGCAGATTTCATTTGTGAAACCAGTTTTGGGGATGAAGGCTGTGACACGCAAAACAGCTGGACAATGAAGGTTGATGGAGTCGTGAACGCGGACGGATGTGGGGCAGGAATAGTGCTGACCTCCCCTGGGGGAGATCAGTTCTGCTTTGCTCACCATTTGGATTTTCAGGTCACCAGCAACGAGGCAGAATATGAAGCTTTGATTGCTGGACTTGAGCTGGCCTTGGCCCTCGGGGCTCGAGCTGTCACAGTGTATACAGATTCCGAGATCGTCGCAAAGCAAATAGAGGGGGACTACGAAGCCAGAACCGGACTGTTACCAGATTACCTGCGGAAGGTAAACGCTCTAAGAAGAGCTTTTTTGCATTTCATAGTGGAATCTGTTCCTAGAGAAAAGAATGAACAGGCCGATTTGTTGGCCCGAATCAGGGCCGCCATGCCGCCAGACGTGGAAGGGAAATTCGAGTTTGAAAGAAAGGATAGGCGAAGACTCCTGCAAGAGGTATACTTCATCCAGACCGAGGGCCCCGAAGATTGGCGGACACCAATTGCTGAATATCTGAGAAAAGGAATACTTCCACTCGAGAGAATGGAAGCCAAAATGTTAACGAACCGAGCGGCCCGATTCGTCATCTACGAAGGAAAGTTATACAAGAAGGGTTTTAACTTCTCAGGTTTATTATGTGTATCCAGTCGCGAAGGACACACCATTATGAAGGAATTGCATGCGGGAGTTTGCGCTCACCACCAAGGATGGAGAGCCTTAACTTCAAAAGTTCTGAGACCGGGATACTACTGGCCCATGGTCAGAGCGGATGTACAGAGCTTCGTACACAGCTGTGACGCTTGTCAAAGGCATGGAAATGTGAAGAATTTACGCGTCGAACCACTTCAAAGCATCTATGGGGCATGCCCTTTCGCTTTATGTGGAATGGACATTCTAGGTCCTTTCCCTACAGCTCCCGGACAATTGAAGTATGTCCGGGTCCTGGTGGACTATTTCACCAAATGGGTAGAAGCGGAGGCGATGGGTTTGATCGCTGCGGAGAAAGTCAGAAAGTTCTTATGGAAGAACCTGGTGTGCCGATTTGGAGTACCCGAAGCCATCATCACGGACCATGGAACTCAGTTCGACTGTGAAAGCATTAGGGATTTTTGTGAGGGCCTCGGGATAAAGTTAAAGTTCTCATCGGTAGCTCACCCACAAACGAACGGACAAGCAGAAACCACTAACCGCCAAATCCTAGAAGGAATCAAGAAGAAGCTAGGGAAAACCTCCAAAGGCCGGTGGGTAGAACTGCTACCACTAGTACTCTGGTCGTACCGAACCTCATCTAAAACTCCCACCAGGGAAACACCGTTTTCTTTGGTATTTGGGGCAGATGCCGTCATCCCGATCGAGCGATTGATCCCTTCTGCGCGGGTTTTGGCCTACAAATCCAAGGCCAATGACGAAGCTCTGGAAGTTGAAATGCACCTTCGAGAAGAGAGGAGGATGCTCGCAGAAATTAAGGCTCGAGAATACAAAAGAAAGACCCAAAGACATAGAGATCAGCATCTCAGTGCACGACAGTTCGAGAAGCGAGACCAGGTCCTCCGCCTAGCTCTATCAGGTGGGAAGTTGGACGCTAAATGGGAAGGACCATATGTATCTTTCGAGTGTGTACATGTTGGAGCATCCAAGTTACAAACCCCTCAAGGTGTTGTTCTTCGGAAGACGTGGAACGCGGAACACTTGAAGAAGTACTATGTGTAATTTTCAGCTATTTTGAAGTTTATCAAGTCACCCCCGCTATCAGTAAATAAATCAAAGCGGTTAGTGGGTGCTTTCTACATTCTTGAAACAACTTTCATTGAGCTCCAGGACTATATTCGAAGTCCTATGACGCTGGAGCTTGCTCCGCGTCGGACATCTGGTGGACGCATTGAGCTCCCGGACTATATTTGAAGTCCTATGACGCTGGAGCTTGCTCCGCGTCGGACATCCGGTGGACGCATTGAGCTCTCGGACTATATTTGAAGTCCTATGACGCCGAAGCTTGCTCCGCGTCGGACATCCGGTGGATGCATTGAGCTCCTGGACTATATTGGAAGTCCTATGACGCTGGAGCTTGCTCCGCGTCGGACATCCGGTGGACGCATTGAGCTCCCGGACTATATTCGAAGTCCTATGACGCTGGAGCTTGCTCCGCGTCGGACATCCGGTGGATGTATTGAGCTCTCGGACTATATTTGAAGTCCTAAGACGCTGGAGCTTGCTCCGCGTCGGACATCCGGTGGACGCATTGAGCTTCCGAACTATATTAGAAGTCCTACGACGTTGGAGCTTGATCCGTGTCGGACCTCCGGTGGATGCATTGAGCTCCCGGACTATATTCAAAGTCCTACGACGCTGGAGCTTGCTCTGCGATGGACATCTGGTGGACGCATTGATCTCCTTGACTATATTTGAAGTCCTATGACGCCGGAGCTTGCTCCCCGTCGGATATCCGGTGGACGCATTGAGCTCCCGGACTATATTTGAAGTCTTATGACACTGGAGCTTGCTCCGCGTCAGACATACAGTGGACGCATTGAGCTCCCGGACTATATTCGAAGTCCTAGGACGCTGGATCTTGCTCTGCGTCGGACATCCGGTGGACGCATTGAGCTCCCAGACTATATTCGAAGTCCTACGACGCTGGAGCTTGATCCGTGTCGGACATCCGGTGGATGCATTGAGCTCCCGGACTATATTCAAAGTCCTACGACGCTGGAGCTTGCTCTGCGATGGACATCTGGTGGACGCATTGATCTTCCGGACTATATTTGAAGTCCTATGACGCCGGAGCTTGCTCCCCGTCAGATATCCGATGGACGCATTGAGCTCCCAGACTATATTTGAAGTCTTATGACGCTGGAGCTTGCTCCGCGTCGGACATCCGGTGGACGCATTGAGCTCCCGGACTATATTCGAAGTCTTATGACGCTGGAGCTTACTCCGTGCCGGACATCCGGTGGACGCATTGAGCTCCCAGACTATATTCGAAGTCCTATAACGCTGGAGCTTGCTCCGCGTCGGACATCCGGTGGACGCATTGAGCTCCCAAACTATATTCAAAGTCCTACGACGCTGGAGCTTGCTCCGCGATGGACATCCGGTGGACGCATTGATCTCCCGGACTATGTTTAAGACCCTATGACACTACAGTTCGACTCCTGTCAAACATTTGAAGTAGACCATCGCCTCCAATGAAGATGGGATACACTTGACAAACCCGCCGACATCATCAGAAGCAGTGTTGGTAAAACTCAAAAGGAACAACATAGAAATACCAAAGCAAAGTAGAAATCCTAAAAGCTTAGACTGAAAAAGACCAGTCGAGCAGTCCCAAGAAAGTCCTGAAGCAATCTTAGGGATGAAGAACCCATACTAGCTCATGGGATCACCTCTCCCTAGAATGATCAAAAACCAGACGAGTCCTGTCCCCACACAACCGCGTCCCATTTGGCAAGGGTCCTTCAGGATGAGGTTCTCTCCACTCGGCGTCAACCTCATCGCCATCCGCAGATAAAATATGAACCTCAAACCGTGCGTCCCCCTTGTGCAAAAAGGTGATGGCGGATCCTATATCAATAACATGCGTACAGGCAAAATGATTCCACCCATGACACAGGTAGGGCACACGGTAGTCACCACGGTAGACCATCACAGGAAAGTCCCGGATAATTCTCGACGACAACAAAATGTGCCCGGAAAGATCTGGGCCATACTAGACCTCGAAACGAGAAGGTAGCAGCTGCTCAAACGTGAATTAATTAGATAAATAAAGATACACTGGTTCACATAAAAAAGAACTATGAGCCACAGGAAGGACCTACCAAACGGTGCATCTGCTCCGGGAAGTCCAGTGACCAGAAAAAGGCCCAATTTGTCCGATTGGAGGATGACATCTTTAGGAGGACTAAATTTGCAATGACTGAGGAACTCGGGGATCCCGATTTTAAAGGATTGTCTCGGGGTCAGATGTTGCACAGAAATCACCTCAAAAACATAATGGGGGGAGGGCTCTCGAAAAACACAAGAACAGTCAAACAAGGCATCACTGCCCCAGGTCGGGTATGACGGACATCTGTATCATAGGGACTCACCTCGGGCAGACCAACGCCTGCCACCACGAAAAGACTCGACAATAGAGAAATGAAAGAGAGCCCGTGATTTCCCTCAAATTTGAAAATTGGGAAAGGAAGGAGAGGAAGAAAGCATCCTGGCAACATGAGTTGTTTCACGGATAACCACGAACCCCCTCATGGAATCACCCCAGGCCACTTTTTACAGAGTTATCTTGAAGGACGAACAGCTCCGACAACTCCGCCTCCCACTTATGTACGAGATATTAGAACAGGATGCACAAGGGAGCCTCACCCTCCGCTCACGAGCACACCAAGAACACGAAGTCAGAATCGACCGTGGTCGCGACGGGATCTATTGGATAACGGAAGGGTGGAGCAATTTTACTACAGCCAACCGCGTACGGGTGGGGACCATCCTCCGATTCACCAAAGAAAGAGAAGCAGCTCGATACGAGGTTTCCATTGTCGATCCGGACCTAGGCTATGAAGACCACCACTTGTCAAGATTTTGAGATCGATGTCGAAAGGGATGCGGACGGGGCATACTGGTTCACGGATGGGTGGCCGGACTTTACTTTCTCCAACCGAGTAGTCACAGGATGCTCGCTCCTCTTCGTTTACGAAGGGGAGTCCCACTTCGAGGTGTACGTATCCTATCCAGACTCAACCCCCGACTTTGAAAATAAGCGTGGCCCAATAGACATGGGCCCTCCCAAGGCCAAGGCCCACCGGAAGCCCACGCTGGCCCATGGAAGCTCGAAGGCCCCAAAGCGCAAAATGTGAATCTTTGAACCCTGATGTAACTTGTAACAATAAAAAAACTTTCAAAAAAATAAAGGATTTGTCATTCCCCAAGCACCTGCAGTAAGTCAGAAAAGCTGTTTTCCCTCGCTTTTTGTTTTCCATCCCTAGAAACCTAGGGAAGGAACGATTTTAGAAAAAACAAGGGGGGGGGGGTGAAGAACAAAATTGGTGGAAGTAATAAATGAAAAATCTAACGAATAAAGAAACAATATCTGTCATCTCCTCTATTAAAAACCAAAGCCAAGGAATCCTTGTTAGACATTTTATATCAGGAGATAACAAAGACTCCAAAACAAAATGGCAGCAGACAATGACCGCCCGAGAGATTTCCTCCGATGGATCCAGAACGCCTCTTTCCTGCAAAGAACGGTAATGTTCCTCAAACCTCTCCATTAATTCTCAGTTTTTCCTTCATGCCTAAAGTTTTCCCCAACAACCACATCCCCTGCCGGCGTTTTTCGAGGCAGAATATGGACTGCCAGGTGTCGAAAGAATAGTCTTAACCAATGGGTCGGGGAGGAGGGGCATCCACGTTCTGGTGAAGAGAGACGAAGCGGGGGTGCTCTTGCTCACTCAAGGTTGGAGTACCTTTACAAGATCAAGAAATGTCCGCGTAGGCGGGGTTGTACTCTTCAACTACTTGGGCGGCTCATGCTTCAGGGCCAACTACGTCCCTTCGGGAGAAGACGACGCTTCTGAAGGCGAAGGCAGCGAGGACACCTTTTAGGGTAGAAACCTGTCTTTAAGATTTAAAGCCTTGTTTGTCAGGGAAAAAGCTCAAATAAATGTGGAATATTGAATGAAAACAAAGTTCCAGTCCTTCTGGTCTTCACTTGGGGAGAACGGATGAAGGGGGACACCCGGGGTCTCCGCGGATTTCTTCACGCTCTGATGAATCCTGACTTTCATCCCTATATAAAAGCAATCTCTGTACCGGCCTTGGATGAACTCTTGCCCGGCCTTCTCATTCAACCATTCGGGAACCGCGCTCTTCATAAACTCTAGGCCTTTCGGGGTTTTCAGCCAATCATCCACGAGCTTTATACGATTTTGTGGAACGTCCAACCAAGACAGGACGATATCACTGTCTGTTCGGGACTGGTATCGCTCCAACTCGAGTGTACGTCGATTGGCTTCCACGACCGCTTTACTCCGCGCTTCGTTCGCTGCTAACAGCTGGTTTTCGAGCTCGATCTTCTGGGCCTCAGAATTAGATTGCAGGGTGGTCAGAGCCTGCTGGGAAAACTCAAGTTGGGCCTTCAATGTCTACATGTCCTCAGCCAACTTACTACTTTTCGCCTTCTCGGCGGCTATGATTTCGTCCTTTTCCTCCAGCCGCGAACGGAGGGACTCATTTTCATTCCGCGGCGTTTCCGCCTCCAGGAGCCTTTCTTTCATCTGCTCCAGCTTCTCTTCAAGACCGCGAGCGTGTTGACCCAAACGAAGATATCGACCCCAGCCGCTATGAGCAAAAACATGACCCTAACCACAAAGAACACCATGGGGTTTAAAACACACACCGAAAGAAAAGTCAAGGGAATCAATTAGACGAGATATAAAACGCGATTCACTTGCCCAATTGCACCAACGTTATTGCTCGATCGTAAACTACTCATCAGTCAGGTGGTCCAAATATCGCAACTCCGCCTATCTGAGATCTGGGGGAAAGGCCAACTGATCGAGGATGTCGGAGTCAAAACCGGGCATCCGGTATGCGGGACGACCATTGGCATCCACATGAAAAACCGGCACATCTCAATCAACACCTTCCCAAGCCGGATAGGAACGCGGTTTCTTCTTCTTTGGAGGTGCTTTGGAAGTTTCCGCTTCACCAGGAGAAACAACTCGAGGCTCCACGAGGGCCATCAGGGGAAGAGGTTGGACATCCGCGACTGGAGAAGAATCAATCATGATGACAGGAGGTTCGGGCTCCACCAGGGCAACAGGAGAGGAGGAAGCTACAACCACCGTTTTCTCCTTCACCGCCTTCTTACCTTTCGGTTTTGGGGCAGAAGTCTTGGGGCGCTTTAAGGCTCTCATCACGTCGGTGGGGAGTTTCCTTTTAGCAGAGGAAGGGGGGGCTGAAGACGTTTTCGCGGCGTCCACCATTGCTTTCAGTTCCACGGTGTCTTGAAAAGCCACGAAAAGAACAAAAACATCTATACCAAGTCAAGAAAAAACACCGAAGAAAGCAAGAATAAAGACACCCCCAAATTAACTACAACCTATGCGCGGATGAGAGAGACTCAAGCCAGCCATCTCCAGCCGCAAAGGAGAAACCATTTCTTTCCATGAAGGTTTTGTCCCGACCACGAACCTTTGCTCAATCTCTTTCAGGCTAGACACAGCTTTTCTCTTCACCCGTGTGTATAGACGTGGCTCTGTGTGAAAGTTCAGTACTTGGCGAGAAGGATCCCGGACCAAAAACCACTTATGTCGCCACTCCAGCTTGCTGGAATTACGTTCCACAATTGGAACACTGAGCTTAGCCTGATAGAGGCTCTTGTGAGTACCCCCATGACCCAAGGTGAGCATATTGCTCAAGAGTCCCAGAGTGGGCTGGATCCCGATCTCCAAGCAACGCATCACAAATGAAGTCAAGAAAAGCCAGCTATTCGGGACCAGTTGGGCAGGACTCAAACCACAAGCTTTTAGATAACGCTTGAACAAATTAGGTAGAGGGAGACGAAACCCCTGAACTAAGCTCTCTATATATACAACCAAACAACCTGGGTATGCATCCAAGCTCCCCCCGCCCTCCGCCGGGAGGCACAACATCACTCCCTCCGGTCAGAGGAAGACACGGGCAATCACGTTCAAATCCTCCAAGGTCGTGAAAGTCCCGCTACCGCGGTTCTGAGCATTCGGTGGAGCAATGGGAATCATCCGCTGAGGCAGAACGGCGGGGATCGGGCCCGCGACGGATGGATGAAAGTCCCCCCTAAAAAGACAAGTCGCAAACATTCCCTCGTTGTACAGAACCGGACGGAAGTCCCCCAGTACTGATGACGAACGGCGTTCCGTTGGTAGAAAGACAGGGCCGGAGGGCAAGTCAGCATGAGAGTCCCACTCCTTGTAAGAATGTTGAGACTCCGGTGACTCCAATATCGAGTCCGACCCTGATGACGAAGCTCCACCACCCGACCGCGAAGATGCCGAATCAACAAGGGAGGAGTTTTCGCCGCGCGCGCGACCTGGAGAAGAGTAGAAGGAGGGGTCCGCGAGATTTTTGGGCTGCCAAAAAGTAACGTCTTCGGGGACCACTATATCACCCATCAGAAGTTTGCCGCCAGAACGCCTGGCGAACGGGGGTCTGATCAAGGCCTGAACGCTACCGGAACTACTTTGCGAGGTCGATATAATGAAGACGGTTTACCGAGTAAGAGGAAAGAAGCAGAATGGGAAGAAGCCTATGGACCGACAGTGATTAAATAGGCACCCAGAAGTTTCCCGCACGACAACCGCGGCCGAAAAGAAGAGGAGAAAGAAAGAAAAACTAAAATCAAAACAAGAACTAAGACGCGGAAAGAAGAGAAAGTAAGAGTTAGATTTACCTCGAGATGTTCGGAAACGAGAACTGTAAAAAACGGAGAACGGTAAAAATGAAAAGGGTCAGAACCTCTATTTATAGGCTCCCCAATCAACGACGTTTCACCTCCGGTTTCGGTCCACGTGTCAAAAGCGCGGCTCACATCAATCAGGTAAATGGGCCGAATAGGTACCGGCCCAAAAGAAAGGAGGAAACATTAAGAACGGAGGAACATTAAGAACGGAGGAAGATTTCGAACCGCGGAAAAACCTGTCCGGTTTCCCCATGGCTCGAGGACCTGTGATGATGTTCGAAAGTTAACAAAATGAGGAAAAGGCAAATAACAGGGCTAAAAGGGTTGTAGAAGTGGGCCCAAGAAAACACGACGACATGCGGTCCGCGGACGAAAGGAACATGCACAAAAGGACAGGTGGCACACATGCCCACCATCCATGTGCACCTTCTCTCCAGGACACGTGGCAACCATATCTCAACAAGTGGCCAAAAAAGGTGGAACATTCCCCTCAGCGAGAGGGCAAGGAGGCATGCTAGAAGGTACTCTAAAAAAGAGGCTTTTGGAAACAACAGATAGAGAGACGTTAATTCCGAGATAGAGAGAGAGAGGGTTAAAGGCTACGACAATATTCTTCTTCTTCTTTCTCATCCTTTATCCGTCCGCGGACAACAAGTACTTATGAACGGGAGTCGGTACGGGACAGGTTGTAGGACGATAGTCCAGGGAGCAAGAGAGAATATCGCTTTCTAACCTCGATCTCTACTATAGTAAATTGATGCACCTCCTATACCACAAAGCCATTTGATGAACCCATAACACGATAAGTGATGCAAGCTTTGTCCAATGGCTCGGCGGCTCCGGCCGTGAGGTCTTCGCGGATGGCGAGGATCTCAGATTACGGGTAAGATCGTCAGAATTTCCTCCAAGGTTGATACGGCACAGGTTGAGACCCTTTCCCTCATTACGCCAATACCAGGCGGTAATCACCGTAGAGGAAGGGCTTCAAGTAAGACCGTACGACCAAATAATCATATGAGGGAGGACGTGACATCCCCACCCCATGGAAATGTGGGGTGGGGCCAACTTTTTCATTTGTGGTTTCGTCACATACTGAAGTCCGTTAGGACTCGAGATCGGGGGTCGTATGCACAAGTGCGTCCATGCGCTAATAGCCTAGCACGTAAGCCGAGCGGGGTTCCATCCTAAAACCAATTGGCAATAGGAGGAGTAACCCACTAGCTTATATACTAAGATTTCTTTGTTCATATTGTCGATGTGAGACTCTTTTGCTCTCTCTTCACCTCTTTCGTTCTCTCAACACACAAACCTACCATTAAAATATTACAAAGCTCCATTATTTTCTCCCTCTTTTCTTTTGAAATACCAATTCTGGAGGATAAATAAATTAAGGTTTATATATAATTGCTTCTATTATAGGTAGGTTTGGATAAAATTAGAGGGACCCAAAATCATCAACTAGCTCTTCCATCATTATTTACAAAAAAATAAAATAAAAAAAATTGCAAATGGGCGATTAAATTAACAAGGTAGGGGCATGTGGGCCATGATTTGGACCACTAATACCACTTCCAAAAGCAAGTGTAATCACTAAATAAAACAAACATGCAAAGTCCTCTTAATTTGTTGGTAATTAGTTTAACAATCTCACCAATAATCAATTAATTAATTACCTAATGACGCTTACAAGATTAGCAACCCAAATGGGATTGGATTGGGATTTCATCAAAGATCTGAGCTGTATTTCTAGCCCAATGTAATGTAACCTTTAATTATTATAAGTTGATAAGATCAAATCCACTCAAAATCAACGTCTATCATCAATTGGAAAAAATCTGAATACATCAACAGGTTATCAAAATTAAATTATGTTGAAAATGTATAAAAAAAAAAATTGTAAAAAAACCCCTAAATGCTAAAAAAATGCCCATATTTCAGTATTTCACATGGTCATTTTCACAGATCACACCCTTTATTTAGCCCATTTCACACAAAGCCAGTCTTTATATAAAAGAATTGTATTTAACCACTCCTTTTCATTATTTTATTTATAATTCCAACACCCAAACACATTTTTATCCTTTATTAAATATATATTTAATATTTATATTCTTCTAAGCAAGGGATTTATCAAATATTTCATCCCTTTTTTTTTTACATTTTTCATGTAGCTAAAATGGGTGTAAAATGGTTGTAAATTCTCATCAAAAAATGGTTGTAAATAACAAATTAAACAAATAGTGGTTTTATGCAAAATGATAAACAAGGGGGTGGTTTTGTAAAACTCACTCTAATTTACAAATTGGGACAGACTAAAATAAAAAATAAAAAAAGGAAAAGGAAAAAAAATTCCACCCCCACCCACACCCACTCTCACCCAAACACAATCTATAATGTCTGTATCTCTCCTCACTTGATTTGTAGTCGCACTGATTCATGTCTCCTTTTCTTTCCCGTGTGTGTTAAGAGAGAGAGAGAGAGATCAGATTTCGTTCCAGTTTCTCGCCAAAACCACACACTACTTCAAATCGTAGCCCAAGAACCAGTCTTTAGTCTTCGTTCACACTCAAAACAATCCTAAAGTTTGTTAGGGGAAATCAAACGCATGTCCATTTTCTTATTCCGTTGAATCAGTTCGATTTGTAATTTAACGTACGGACCCATTTGCTTCGCATCTGCTCTTAAATTTGGGGCTTTTTTTGGTCTGACTTGACTCTGAATGCCGAGGCCCCGGCGGTTTTTCTGGGCGAAGAGGCCGATCGGGGAATTGCTGGGGTGTTGTTGATTGATGGGCAAGGCGTCGTTTCTGTATTCACCCAACAGCTCCTTCACCGCCATCGCATCCAAGCCATTTCATGGAGGTGAAGATTCACATCGCTCAATGTGTTGGGTTATCCAAGTCAACATTTGAAGAGAAGCTCCGGTTCGGTGTTGTTTTGTTTCAGGTTAAGCTCAAACTCCGCCTCTTCGCCGTTTGTGGTAGTGTGAGTGAGATTTAGGGTTCTGGATTTATGATATTTTGTAAAGATTTTGAATTTGACCTATTCTCGAGCTGTCCGGAGAAATTAAGCTCATAATTGGAAGATTCGCGAGGGTTTGGAGGTTGTTCTATTGGGACTGTGTTGTGAAACTTGTTATGGCGTATTGTTTGCTTGATCTCACGAGTTCATTTGAAATGGTGTTTTCATCGGGTTCAATTCTGAGTAAAGGGGAAGTTTCTCCTGCTGCTGCAAATTTCTTTCTTTTTTTGGCCATTTATTAACTAATTATTGAAGAGAAATTTCTTGATTTTTAACTTCCTAAACTGTAAAATGTTTCTTCAGTGCTTCAGCTTTACCTCTTCCTTATGTTGTTATGTATGAGATAAGGTTGCATTCACAGCCCTTCACTACTGTTCATCATTTACTAGTTTAGGGTCTTTGAAGTGTGTAGATTTGTCCCAGTGAAAGGAGTAATGTTGATTTGTTATTTGTGTTTTTGTTATTATTGTGTTGCAGATTGTTCTGATATTGGCGTCAAACCAATTTGCTTGTGCAAAATCTGTTGAGCATCAGCTACAATGGCAGGAGAGGAAGGGGGAAAGTATAAATTCCCATTCTTGCATACATGATCAAATTATTGAACAACGGAAACGACCTGGTCGCCGGGTTTATTCAGTTTCCCCACAAGTTTACAAGGAGTCTGATCACTCAAAAGGGCCTAGCCACAGGGGAAGGTCTTTGCTTGGGTATTCAGAATCTGCTGAGCTTTCAAAGGATGCAAAGCAGCCAATTAGAATTTATTTGAACTATGATGCTGTAGGTCACTCACCGGATAGGGATTGTCATAATGTTGGTGATATTGTTAAGGTAAAGATGCCGGGGAATGTTGGTGGATAGTCGTTTTGCTCAGAACTTGCAGAAGTAAGCCCGTCACTAATTAGGATGTATTTTCATTTTGAATGTGGCAGCTCGGAGAGCCTCCCTTGACTTCCTTTTCTGGCACACCTCTTTGTAATCCGCACAGTGAACCTCCAGTTCATGGTGATTGCTGGTACAATTGCACTCTGGATGACATATCCAGGGAGGACAAAAGGCACCGCCTCCGTAAGGTTGCATCTCTAATCCCAAATGATCATTTTCTCATGCCAACCATTTTGGTGGATTGATTCTAAATATTTTCTTACTGCTGAAAGGATTCTGAACCTCTATCTTTTGGAAGTAATTTTGCCAATGACTTTCTATTGGACTCAAAATTCATAATGTGATGAGGACATGTTTTTGGCCAAGCATTAGAAAGTATCAAGCTATTTTTCAAACTTCGACGCCGTTTTCATTCTATAACTGGGGACATTAATGCTCTTGAAATGTGGAAAGCATATTTTATAACCTTCCTTATGCTATTCGTGTAACAAATCAAACCCTTGTAACTCCTGAATTGGAATTGCTGCAGGCCTTAGGACAAACAGCTGATTGGTTTAGAAGAGCTCTAGCTGTCGAACCTGTCAGAGGGAACTTGCGGTTAAGTGGATACTCTGCCTGTGGTCAAGATGGGGGTGTTCAGCTCCCCCGTGAATATGTAGAAGGTTTGTTTCAACTTTGTTATTCCCTTTCTTTATTCTCAGCTGTTGGCTATGGTTAAATCAAGTTTCTCATCCCTTATACATTTCCTAATGGTTTCCCGTGCCAGAGGGTGTTACCAATGCGGATTTAGTTCTTTTGGTGACCACAAGACCTACTACAGGAAATACTCTTGCATGGGCTGTGACATGTGAACGTGATCAATGGGGCCGTGCTATTGCTGGTAACTGAACTAGTGCTCTATTTACCTGATTATAAGATTGTATTGATCTGACAGTGATAAGCCTGTCATGATTGTAGGGCATGTAAATGTTGCTCCTCGCCATTTGACAGCAGAAGCAGAGACTTTGCTATCCGCTACTCTTATACATGAGGTAGGAAATATGTTAATTTAGATACCCCAATGAATGTCAGTGTTCATTTACTGATGAGTGAGGAAATATGATATTTTCCAGGTAATGCATGTTCTTGGCTTTGATCCCCATGCCTTTTCACATTTTCGGGATGAGAGGAAGAGGAGGAGATCACAGGTAATACTATTAAATTTTAATTTCTTTCTATGCTTATTTGCTAGGAGTGTTTGCTTGCTACCATTGACTTGTTTTTATTTATTTTTTGTCTATTTGGCCTCCTTTATAAGTCTCTCTTGTGTTTATCCCATCTCACTCATTTTCAGTTTGCTAAAAGTAAAGCTTATATCTTGTTGTTTCATTATCTGTTTCATGCCATGCTGCTCACGGATACTGTTTTTAGTTTGAAGATTGAAGTGCTGCTTTATATGTTCCGGCAGGTTACACGACAAGCTATGGACGAAAGACTTGGGCGTATGGTAACACGTGTAGTGCTTCCTCGTGTTATCATGCATTCCAGAAATCATTATGGGGTACTTGCTAATTTTCTGCCATAACATTTTATGTGCATATGCAAGTAAAACGTGGATATTTCATAGTTGCTACTGGGTGAAGTGTCACAGCATAAATGTGAATTTCCTTTTCTCCACAGGCTTTTTCAGAGAACTTTACTGGATTGGAGCTAGAAGATGGAGGAGGGCGTGGCACGTCTGGTTTGTACTTCTTGTTCATCCTAACATTTGTTGTTGTTGTTGACTGTGATTCCTTATTTGTTGCAACTTATGGAACAATAATTCTTTGCAGGTTCTCATTGGGAAAAAAGACTTTTGATGAATGAGATCATGACGGGATCTGTAGACACAAGATCAGTCGTTTCGACAATGACTTTAGCTTTATTAGAGGATAGTGGTTGGTACAAGGCTAATTACAGTATGGCTGAACGTCTTGATTGGGGCCGCAATCAAGGGACAAAATTTGTTACCTCTACATGTGACAAATGGAAGGGGGCATATTACTGCAATAATACACAGCTGTCAGGCTGTACTTATAACAGGGAGGCTGAGGGTTATTGTCCAATTGTGAACTATAGTGGCAACCTCCCCCACTGGGCTCGTTATTTTCCACAGGCTAATAAAGGTGTGTTGCATTTGCAAGGTTGATAGCTTTTAAGTAGCATTTGCAATCCCTAAGACATTCCAGCCTTCTGTTTGAAGGTCAATAAGAGAAATTGTATATGGGAGTGATAAATTTCTTGTTCCTGATTTAGTAAACGAGTTAGGTTTACACCAACCACCCTGATTAAATAAGTTTAGCAAATACTTGGTTTATGCAATCGGCGCTTTCTTATCTCTAGTATATTGCACGATGAACATTGTTGTCTTTAGAATATTGCATGAAAAGTTCGCCCTTTAGTGTCCAATCATGAAGCTGTTTCTCTCTGTTGAGGGCTAGGTGTCTGATTGAATATCAAGTTTATAAAGGAACTTTTTTTTATTATAATGCCACTTCTAATGTTGCTTAGAAGTTTAAAACATGTTATTGAGTGGCCACAATGCTGCATTTGTAATGCTTTATGGTCATTTGAAAAAAACTTAGGTTTAGTGATAAATTTATTTGTTGTGGGACTTGTGTCTATGGGTAAGAATTGAAGCTCAAAGTGATTGGTGGCTTTGTACATATCTAGATGTGTAACGGATTCTCTGACAGACATTGTCGTGGATGAGCTGTTTGCTGAATGATGGTCGATTGCAGTGGATGAGATTGCAGTTGAATATGTATTTTTCATCTGTTGATTTAGCTTTCTGAAGGCTTGGCTGAAAGTATTGTTTTGGCCCTTTTGGACACAGGTGGACAGTCGTCACTGGCAGATTATTGTGCTTATTATGTACCATACTCTGATGGGTCATGCACGGACACCAACAGTGCAAGGACGCCTGACAGAATGTTGGGAGAGATACGAGGAAGTAGCTCCAGGTAATGTCTGTGAAGGGAAAATGTTATCTTCAATTGTGGTCCTCAATCTCACACAACTGCATTTAATGGTTATTATAAACGGTGAACGTAATTTTATCCTCTTCTTTTATGCAGATGTATGGCATCTTCCCTGGTTCGTCTTGGGTTTGTGAGGGGTTCTATGACCCAAGGAAATGGTTGTTATCAGCACAAATGTATAAATAACACATTGGAGGTATTGTTTATATCTCATGCACTATGCATTCATGTATTTGTAGATGGTTTGTTACATATTGGCGAAAAATGGTTGACTTTTGTGTTTTAAAGGTTATAATTAAAATGTGTTAGAAAACTAGGTATGGGAAACTTAAATCAAGTGCAAGGAGTAGATGTTCAAAAGATGATTATTATGTGAAATGAGAATAAGAATGTTTTTATGAATCCTTGTTTCCTTCAAATTTGTGAAATTGTTGTGTGGTATCAATTTAGTTATGAACTTATGATGGATCTTAGAATGACCGTATATAATCAGAGATTAGTTGAAGAAAATCAAGAAATTGCTTACTTTTTCTTGGGGATGTTCCCCTCAATTGTCATTTTGCCAATTGTGATTCTTTGCTAGGTTGCGGTAGATGGTACGTGGAAAGTCTGTCCCGAAGCTGGTGGTCCAGTTCAGTTTCCCGGTTTCAACGGTAAGTGGAAAAAGGATTATTCAGATGTTAATTGACTAAAATCATAATAAAAAAGGTGTTTCTGAAGATGCCTTTTTTTTTTATTAGGCGAATTGGTCTGCCCAGCTTACCATGAACTGTGTGGCACACCAATGCTTCCTGTCCCGGGACATTGCACCAATTCTTGTAATTTCAATGGCGACTGTGTGAATGGAAAATGTTCTTGCTTTCTGGGTTTTCATGGGCATGATTGCGGCAAACGTTAGTTATCCACTTCATAGTCTTTTGCTATGCAGAGAAAGCAAAAATTGATACTGATGTGCCCTCTCCTTTTGCTTATTTTGCCTATGTTTGCAGGTAGCTGTCCTAGCAATTGTAGTCAGAATGGAAAATGTCTTGAAAACGGGGTTTGTGAATGTCATAGTGGGCACACTGGCATCGATTGCTCCACGGGTAATTGGATAGCTGAACTGATTGCGTTATATTTACACTGAATTGTTAGCATCATTTACCTTCTTAACTAGTGTTGGTTGGCTGTTGACATGCAGCTGTCTGTGACGAGCAATGCAGCCTTCATGGTGGGGTATGCGATAACGGCATTTGTGAGTTCCGGTGCTCAGATTATGCAGGCTATACATGTCAAAACAGTTCCAAGTTGCTCTCCAGTCTATCGGTTTGCAAAGATGTGCTTGAGAGTGATTTATCTGGGCAACATTGTGCTCCAAGTGAACCCAGTATTCTTCAGCAACTTGAAGAGGTTGTTGTCATGCCAAACTACCATAGGCTCTTCCCCGGGGGTCCAAGGAAGCTACTTAACTTTTTCGGTAGTAGCTATTGTGATGTGGCTGCGAAGCGACTGGCTTGCTGGGTAAGTCAACTTCTCCGCCATGACTAAGATTGCTGTTGCTGATAATAATGTCTGTCCAGATCCTTAGTTGAATTACTCCTCGGACGAGTCACCATAACTCTCATTGTTTTGGTTTGTGTAGATATCAATCCAAAAATGTGACAGGGATGGGGACAACAGATTAAGAGTTTGCCATTCATCTTGTCAATCATACAATCTAGCATGTGGAGCATCACTCGACTGCTCGGATCAAACACTTTTCAGTAGTGAGGAGGAAGGCGAGGGTCAATGCACCGGTGCAACCGAGATGAAGTTATCTTGGTTTAATCGGTTTCGTAGTGGTCTCTACCGCAGCAGTAATGGCTCAGGGGCTTCTGATGTGTAACGTAGGCAGCTCCATGTTTCGTCTCCGAGATTTTCTAGGCCCCATGGTCTGTAGGATAAAAATGAACAGAAGATGCTTTTTGAGCATCTTTGTAGATCAATGTAGGATTTAGATTTTCCATCCCAACCCAGTTGTGATTTATGAAGGGTTCTGGGTTGGGAGTTATTTACCTAGGTTTTCTACTTTCTGGGTTGTAAGTGTAAATGTATAGTTAGAAAAATGCAAAGGCATGGAGAACAGAGAAAAAAAGAAGAAGCAGAGAAATCCAAAAAAAAGTGAGTAAAGGGATTAAAAACATAGCTCTGGCCGAAGGCCTGGAGAGTTTAAAGTTTATTGTTCTAATTGAATCTCATTTGTTTCTCTATCTGCAATTCCATTATTTGACAGATGCCAAATTGCTTGTGTTTTGGTAATAGATTTTCTGAATTCATTTTCTGCTGGCTTTATTGATGTGAATTCATTACCAGAACCATCACTTTGTGCCCTCCAAAATATCAGTAATTTTGCATTTTCAACTCACAAGACATCAGATGAAATGGATGGATTAATGAATGCCAAGACAGCCAAATCAAGAATCGAACCATAGTTCCCTTGCTCACGAATGAAAAATTCAAATTCAAGATAGTTGGGCTACATAAAATCCATGGTTTTCCATTATGATTTGGGCTAACAAAGCCTAATACAACCAAGTTTCAGAAGTAACCCAATAGTATCATTGAAGTACTTCCTGATCAACTGCAGCACTTCCTAGGATCTCTATTCACATCTTTTGCTTCTCCCTATACAACATTTTACTAATAAATCCCATGATTGGCAATGGCCGGATGTTGAAACGGGTTGCATAAGCCAGATATGCACAGCTTAAGACTAAGTAGATCCTAAACCAGATAGAGAACAGGGCACAGTATATAAACACACCTGTCAAACCTATTACCAAGAGGGCATTTACAAAACAGTTCAAGGTTGAAAGCTCCCCTTCTGTCCCCTCATCCGGGAAATGGCCTTGAATGCTAAATTCTGCAAGCAGCTTGTCTTTGAGCTGAAATGTGTCCATCAACCAAGCCCCGGATTCATCCTCAGATGACGGAATATCCTCAATGGGGATCCTTCGTATATGTATGTGGACTTCTGATGGATCCACCCCGAATACATTGTCCATGAAAACTGGACAATTGTTTTTGTACGCAATCGTTACATCATACACTGCATGGATTATTTAAGGAAACTACTCAGATATCAAAGAGCATCAAAAGCAGCAAGGAATATTGTTAGACAAAGAACAACCTGCATCCAAAGATTTTCCAAGAGTTTCCAAGCAAGCAAAAAATCCCTTTGTTTTCGGAAGCAATACATTCTTAAGCACAGGAAGTCCATTTTCGGCTGCAAACTTTTGACTCCTTATGCACTTCTGTTCACTGCATAATACATGATATAATTGATCACTAAAATGTAGAACTGTAGAAGATAAAGAAATTTGCAACCAAGCAATACTAAATACCGAGGATAAGGAAATGAAATATTACGTGTAATCGGTTCCTTCGGGGAACACAGCAAGCCACAATGGATCCTTGGGATCAGTAATTTCGGAGAGCATCCTATGCATGATCACTTCATCAGCTTCCCAATTTCTTTCCACTGGGATGAACTCAAAAATGTGAAATCCCCAGCCAAATATAGGAAGCTTCATTAGACTACTCTTAAGCACATATTTGATGTAGCCCAAACGACCTTTTCGTAATGCAAAATTCCACAAATACATCCAATCAACCTCAGTCCTGTGATTAGCAATAATCAGAACACGCTCCTTCGAAGGGATAGAGTCTCCAGAAAACACTACCTTTGTCTTGTTTATCTTTTCAAACAAGCAGGGCCATAGTCCTAGCCATAAACCGAAAAGGAAGGAAGCTGCTTTTCTGCTGTAATGGATGCTGAAAAGTCTCAATAACACCGCAGCAGGCGGAGAAAAGCAAACCAAGAACATGAATGCAGTCGAGAGGATAACTGTCAAACATATCAGACCCCTTAAAAACCTGAATGGCGTCAGAGGGCGGTGCTTCAAATTGAGCGGCTTGCGAGCTTCCATCTTCTGTGTCATGTCAAATGTAAATTTCCAATCTGGAAGACCAAAGCTCCTCGGATATTTGTAAACAATGTCAGCTTGATCTTTAGCTCATATCTAAAGAGAAAAAGGGAGGAAAACAAAAGAAGAGGAAGACGGATGAGTTCTTATGATACACATTGAATAAGGTATCTTAGCAGATCAGATTCAAATTTTAATAAATATGATGTGATGTACTCTTCCACTCTGCCGACAGCTAATTTAAAGATTAACCAACGCAAGTCCAGTTGCTTTTAAAATAGCTCAGATGCACATCTTAATCAGCAGAACCACATGAGGAGGAAAGTTCTAAGGCTCCACTCATTTTTTGTGGCTACCAATTCCATAGGGCATTAAATGTCACATTTACAACATTTTCAGAAATTCAATTATTTTTCGCAGGTTGCATCGCCTAATTTATAAGAAACCAAAGTCAATACAGATTTAAAATCTCAAACACAGCCGTAAGTAAAAAGCGAAACCAATTCCGTAGCACTCGATTTTCCGTCTCAATTTCGATTCAACAGTGTACTATTAATTAACAGGAACGCGCAATTCAAAAGATCCGGTAACCGAATAACCTAACAGCAACCAAATAGCGAAAACAAAGACACCTCCAAGCAAAAAGAAGAAGAACAAATCAACAACTTTATGGAACGAAGAAAACTCACACCTTGCTTCAATTCAGATCAACAGAACAATTCAAACAAATTCTATTCAGAGAGAGACAAAGTAAGCAACTCTGAGAAGCAGAGAGAGATTAGAAAGTCACCTTAAGGTCGAAATCCGCTTGGCCACGAACTGGCAGGAGCTTGGCGTGCTACGTCGCTATCGGCTCTGGAATTCGGAGCAATGGAAGATCCGGGGAAGATACACGAGACTGGGAAGGAAACGGCGCCGTTTAGAGAGGCTGAAGCCTGAAGGGGAGAAAGTCAAGTGGTGGCGCAGATGCCGAGAATAATTTAACCCGGGAAAATGGACTGATAATTAATTAGGCCGTGTTTGGACGCGGAAACTCCCTTTCAATTCAAGAATGAATTTTGATTTTCCGAATTCCATCCAAATCGGAAAACCAAACAACAAAACCCTATTTTGATCGGATCTTTAAACCGTGTCAGGAGGCGGCCAATTTTTCCATATGGAATACGGAGTATTATATATTTATATACAGTATTTTCTTTTAGGACCTCTTGAGAAGAAGGTAATTTGTAGATGCGGACCATTGAAGGAAGATATTTATGGTCTAGGGCATTAATTATCCATTAATGGTATGCATCGCCCAATTTCGACACTCAATGCTTGGCGTTGGTCCATGATTTTTTTTTTTTTTTTTTGTTTTTTTTTGTTTTTTTGTTACGAGTAATAATTTGGGTGGGGTTAGTCCCTGCTAGACCACCACCCAATAGCATCCTTATGGATTAGAATACAAAGGTGTCTATTAGTCCGATCATTTAGAGATGCGTCTGTCTGGAAGAGGCGAGAGATGTGGTCGACACATCTGTTAATCTCCCGGAAACAATGCGAGAGGCTAACATGCTCGAAGGACCATAGAAGTAGTGGAATCTCCGTGGTGAGCATCTCGATTTCCCAAGGGCAAGACCAACATCCCTTGATTGCATTGATTACAGTGAGGTAGTCACCTTCAATGTGGATACTAGACAAACCCAGTTCCTTCTCCATCTGGATGCCCAGAAGAAGACCCATAGCTTCTGTCTTGAGCGACGACTCGAGTGTAAACTGCTTGCCTTCGCAACCAACTAGAGAACCCCTGTGGTTGTGAATGATGAAACCTGCACCAGAAGAACCAGAGTGATTGTAACTACCATCGAAATTTAGTTTGAATGTTCCTTCAGATGGTTTATTCCATCGCAGATGTCGTTTCTTTCG
The DNA here is from genome assembly GCA_037127255.1 of Persicaria tinctoria. Classification (NCBI taxonomy): domain Eukaryota; kingdom Viridiplantae; phylum Streptophyta; class Magnoliopsida; order Caryophyllales; family Polygonaceae; genus Persicaria; species Persicaria tinctoria. The sequence goes on from JBANSL010000018.1 coordinate 41,599,379, forward strand.
GATTCCTGATCTTTTTGGGGTACCATTAATGTTTGGTTTATCCAAATATTTCGATTTTTCACAGTTTATAATTGTTTGTCTTATCATATTTTTCATGTTTTTTTATTGTCACATTGTTTTCATTGTCGAAGATTTTCATATTTCTGGATGTCCAAAGACACCACCAAGTAGTCGCCAATTTCTTCCTTTTCTCTAGAGTTATTATTTCAAAAATTATTGACATAATTCTTTTTATGTCTTGTTCATTTATGTCTAATTCGTTCAGTTGTTTTTCTATTTTGGGGTCAATTTTTCGTATGAGATTCCTGCTAATGTAACACTGAGTGAATAAATGAAGTGGGGTTTCGTCACACACATCACATAGTTCACATGTGGAGGGGAGGGCCACTCCTTTTTCGTTTAGTCTAGTCTTTGTTGGGACTCTATTATTATACAAGGACCGTTTTGAATGTTGCTTTGATCTTGATGATCGGTGTTGGTAGCATGTCCTGAAGTTCGATAGTGTTTCAAAATCTATTTTCATTTATGTATTTGTCTACCTTGTCGCTTTTGTTGATTCTATTTGGTACAAGACATCTATTTTCTAGCGTTTCATCGTCCAACCATCTATCCGTCCAAAAGTTGATCGTTTTCCCATTTCCGATCTGCCATATGAGGCCTTTACAAAGTTCTGCCTTTATGTACATTAGTTTTGTCCATTGCCAAGACGCTTTTCCTTTCCTTTCATAGCTTAGGATATGTACATCTTTCAAGTAATTATGGGATATGGTTTGGATCCATATATTTTCTGGTTCCGCAAGTATTTTCCATATTCATTTGTAATGCTGAATTCATATCTTTTGTTTTGTGGATTCCAGCTCCACCGTTTTCTTTTCGTTTGCATACTTTGTCCCATCCTATTAGCGGTTTATATGACATATCTTTGTTCTAGAAGAAAGTTCTATTTATCTGATCAAGTTCTTTGTGCATCGAGTTTGGGAGCATGAAGTTTTGCATGACGAAACTTGGTTTTGCCGCTAGGTTCGTTCTGATGAGAGTGGCTCTTCCTTCTTGGGTTAGCGCGTTAGCGTGCCACTTTGATAGTTGTGATTTTATCTTGCAGATCGTTTCTTCAAAGGTTATTCTATTGACTCTGTCATTTATGATTGGACAACCAAGGTATTTGTCCAATTTGTTTTGGCATGTGATGTTTGTTAGTCGTTGGATTTCTTGTTTCTGAATTTCCGGTACTTTTGGTGTCGTTTGGAAGGCCGACTTGTGAAATTTAACAAGTTGACCAGAGATCGAGCAATATTCATCAATAATTCTTTTAATTTCAATCGCAGAAGAACTGCATGCTTTGGCAAATATCATCATGTCATCTGCAAAGGATAGAAATGGAATCCGAGGACCCAGTCTGGTAATGTTGAATCCTATATCTTGGTCTGCTTGGTTGCTTTCTGTTTGTAGTTTTCGGGCTAGTATTTATGCTCCTAAAATGAAAAGAAGTGGGGATAGTGGGTCCCCTTGTCGTTGCCTCTTTCTGGGTTGAAAGGTTCCGAGGGTCCGTCATTGACAAGGATTGAAAAGGATACAGTTTTGACACATCGCTCAATCTAGTTACAGAATCTGGTGCAAAAACCGAATTTCTTTAGCACTTGAAAGAGGAAGTTCCATTCAACTCTGTCGTAGGTCTTTTCCATGTCTAGTTTTATTGCCATCCAACCATTCATTCCTTTTTTCTGTCTGAATGAGTGGAAGATTTCATGGGCAATAAGGATATTGTCCTGGATAGCTCGGTCTGATATGAATGCTCCTTGTAGAGGGTGAATGATCTTATTCATTACCCTTTTTAGTCTATCGGCTAGGATTTTTGCGATTGTCTTGTCGTAGAGCATAAACTTATAGGTCTATAATGAGAAGTCGTTTTCATGTTTTCTGTTTTCGGTATTAAAGTAATGAATGTCTGGTTAATTTGTTTCAAGATTTTGCCGGAGTGGAAGAAACCTTTTATGGCATTTGTAACAGTTGATCCTACTATGCAATAGCACTGGTAGAACTCAGTTGTCATTCCGTCTGGTCCTGGTGATTTGTCTTTTCCAATGTTGAAAATGGCATTTTTGATCTCTGAGTTTGTGACTTCTTTTATCAATTCTTGGTTATCAGAGTCATTTATTTCCCTGTTTATGAGTTCTAAATAGAGTTCAAGTGTTGTATTGTTGACTTCCTGTTTTTTGAAACGTTGGATGAAGTCTTCTTTGATTTCTGCTCTAATGTTTGCTTCTCCTGATATCGTTTGACCTTCCGCATTCAATAATTTTTTTTTTGATATTTATCCTGTTCATTCTTCTTGTTGCTAGTTTGTGAAAGTATCTAGAGTTTGTGTCTGATAGTTTAAGGTGTCTGGTTTTTGCTCTTTGACTCTAGTATTGTTTGTGAAAGTTGAGGATTTCTTCTTTTCTTTTTATGATTCTACTATGTTTTTGAATGTCAGCTCGTGATTGCTGAGGTGGTCTGTTGTTTTGTATTTCTATCAGTTGTTCATCTATTTCTTTTAATTGTCTGAATATGTTCCCAAATGTTTTTTTGTTCCATTCTTTTGTTAGTCTTTTCAAGTTTTAAGTTTTCTTGACTAGGTTATACATGTGCGAGCCAGGGAATTGGGCCCGCCATGCTTGTGTTACAATATTCCTATAGTCTTGTCTTTCTAACCACATCTTTTCAAATTTAAATGGTCGGGCTTTGTGTTTTTCTAGGTTGTCTAACTCAGTCACAATTGGACAGTGATCTGATGATGTAAATGCATGGTTTTTCGTTTTGATGTTTGGGAACCAGTTTAGTATCCGGTCGTTTATAAGAGTTCTGTCAAGTTTCTCAAGGATGTTATTAGTTTCATATCTATTCTTTCTCCATGTAAATTTATTTCCGATAGAGGGTACTTCATGTAATTGACATGTATCTTCGAAATTCGTAAGAATTCGGTATCGATTTGGATGAGGTTCTAGCCCGCCTTCTTTTTACGAGTTATTTTGAATTTCGTTTAGGTCTCCCGTGATCATACATGGGCAATCCATGTTTTGAACATGTTGTTGTAAACATGTCCAGAAGTTTGGTTTGTCGACCTCATGAGGAGGACCGTAGACGAAGTAGATCGACATACTAATATTTCATTGTGTATTTTCATATCTTATCACTATGAATCTTTGATTTGTGTGTATCATTTCCATTTTTTCATTTCGTAGGTTACGGGTTTTCCAAAGTACACAGAAACCTTCTGCTCGTCCGATTGTTGGTGCCCATATCATTTGATCAAATCCTGCTTTTTTCCATACTGATTCATGTGGTTGTCTTTCAATTTTTGTTTCTATTAGTTCCATTATGTTAATTTTTTCAATTTTACACAAGGAGTCTATTTCCGTCCGTAGGTTTTTGCGGCCTATTCCGCATATATTCCATGAACATATCTTTATAATAATGATTTTAGTTTGAGGGTTTCAGTTCCGTTATCTTTTCTCTTTTCTTGTGGGTTTTTTGTGCTTTCTTTCATGTGTGTAGGGGGCTGATGTTTGTGGCCAATATTCCTCGTGGTCTTTTGATTATCCACACCTTTTAATAATATCCTTGTGTAGTTTTTTGCTTGGATATTGCATATTTTCCAATGAGATACTGTTAAATGTTCATTGTTCCCAAAATTGTTTCTTGTATCAGGTTTTGAATCGGATGAGGTGGAAAACACATATATGCTGCTACAAAGACATCTATTTCGCTCTTCTAATCGGATGTTCATATGTTCTTTATTTTTTCCTTCCTGATCGTGTTGCTTCCATTGCACTCGTTTCATATCATTAGCACAAATTTGCAAAAAAGGTTCTGATAAGTAAATCAGTTTGTAACAAGACAGTTTTGCAATTTTCTTGATCAAGTTGTCACGTCTATGATCTTTATAATTGGTAAAATTAAGAATGCAGTTTGCACAAACATATGGTTCAGCAAGTTGTTCAACAAGCAAGTCCCCATGTTTTCCTAATTCATAGCTTACCGGGCCCTCATTTTCACAAGCAAAATAGGTTTTATGTCCAATTTGATCAGTATCCCATTCTTTATCATTTGAATCAGTTGAACATGCTATCCAAATTACAAAGGATAGGGGTTCAAATTTAGCTTGAGTTACCCGATGGTTTGCTTCTTTAGTTATCTTTTCCTGTTGTCTTCTTGGGCGTTGGTCAGTCTCAGTGTTTTTCCTTTGTCTTTCTTCATTGTCTCTTCCCATTTTTTGCTTCCGTTTCATAGAGCGTTTCATTTCTGAAAGGAACTTCACATATCTGCACATTGCGGAAATGAATTGAAATGGTTCAAGAGGTTCAATCTTTTCGTTAAGATAACATTGAAATAGAGAATACAACATATCATAGTGTATACCCTCCACAACAAGCTGAACATAAAAGATTTCAAGGTTCGTGTCTTTCGTTTTCAGGTTTGGAATCGAATCTTCCAAATACAAGGAAGAAAACCAAATCAATTTTTCAGCCTTCTGTTCCGTTTTTTCTTTTCTACTAGGTAGTTGACCGGAGAGATTTTGGTTCATGTCCACCCAAAACCAAAAGAAAGAAGGGAAAGGGAGGGCGAATGACAAGGAACGAAAGTACCTTGCTATCAGATCTGGCTTCTTCTTGTCATCTTTCTTTTTCAATTTTGTGAAAGAGTCTTTCACAGGAAGGTTCATGAAATTAGGGCACCAACCATGCCACAATGAGGTAGGACTCAATCTCAAAGACACCAGGGAGAAGGCGTCACCGCCAGCAGGGAGAAGAAGACGTCGCCGGAAGGACCACCATAGACCACGCCGCCAACCCCGAAACCACCGAACACGACCCCGCCACCCCCAGATCGAGACTACCTTTTTCCTTTTTTTGTGTTTCTTTTTTATTCTTTAACTTCTTTCTCTCTTGCTCTCTGAAAACTCCATTGTTGATCGATTTTCCTTCGATCCCAGCTCAACTCTCTCTTTTTGTTTCTTTTTTCCTCGATATGTATTCTTTTGGGGGTGGGAATGGCGAATGTTGGTTTGGATTTCACTGCTCGGTGACATATTGTGGGAGATTTCTTTGATCGACACTCATTTTTATGGCTAGGGGTTGAGGTTTTGGGGGGTTGGCGGCGGCTAGGGTTTGGGTTTTGTGTTTTCTCTCTCTTCTCTCTCATTTCTATCCCTTCTCGCGTTGGTCCATGATATGGCCTATGGGAATAGTCCAAATACGATAAGTTATATATGGCTAAATTTTAAGTTATTTTTTATAGGGTGATAATATATACACTAAAAAGTTTTAATATATACACCACACCCTGCCCTTGTTGAATCACAGACTCCAGAAGGATAGGATCTATTTTTTTTTTTTTTAAAAAAAAAGGGATATGTGGTGTAGATAATAAAATTTTAGGGTATAAATCACTCCTTTTTTATAAGATCCACAAACTATAGAAACATTGCGCCAATAATCCTTTTGTCAAAGATGGTTGGTGGGATGAAATGTCATGTGTTTCACCTCGCCAAAAGTAATAACCCAAACTAACAACTTAACTAGTAAACTAGTATAACGGATAAGTAAGGGGTCGAACCCACAGAGAAACAAGTACTTCAGTGCAATATGTATTTATCAATTATGACACTAACAAAGGACTAGGAACACGAATGAAGAAAGACAACACAAATAAACTAGGACAAATATATGGATATGAACAAAGAGAAGACAAAAGGTAAGAGTTTGGTTTGCCTACAAATCATAACATTGGTTGATTTATTGATCCTTGAGATGATTGAAATATTATTCCTAAGCCTATGTCGACTTGACTAAAGTTGAAGGATCCACATAGATACAATCATCTTATTCAATATCACTAAAGAATAGCATTAAGAACTCAAGTACTTAGACCAATTGGCACATTGATTCAATTCAATTGAGACAGATAGGCGCAAATTGAACTCAACCCTAATCGAATCTACACAACATAGATCAATTGTTATCATCCACTACAAAGGCATAGAAATATCACTAAATCAATGACTTCGTTTGCTATCGAGAAACCAATAACGGATTCATAGCATAAATGCGAATTCTAACTGGATGCGCGGTCATAGAAAGAATCACAAATATAAACAATGAAGAACAAGATGATAAATAAACCACGAGAATTCTAGGCAAGCATAACAAACCTTGAATCCCTAAACTTCAATCCTCTCATTGTAATGAGTTTGTGGGGAATAGATTCTATGAATTTAACTCTAAAATTTGACCTAATATAGCCTCCTTTCGTCGGCCAAACCCTAGAATAAGTGAAGATAAAAGTTCCCATAAAGATGGACTGGGCCGCGTATCGCAAATCCGGATCTGACGAGGCGGCGGGCGCCATGGAAATGGCGGCGGGCGCCGTGCCTACAGTGCTGACAATTTCGGCAGACTGAACTTGTAACGCACTTTCTGGAGTCATCCTTTATCCGATTGACGCATATGAATATGCGTTGGAAAGCTCTTTCTAAGCACTACGATTCTCATGAAGACCTCATAAGCTAATTTCAATTTCTCAGAACCTTAAAGACGGGATTTCTCCATGTTCTCCATTTCCGCTCTTGTTTCTTAGCTCTTCTTAGTCCATTTTGCTCCATTCTTTCTCCACCTTTCGAGGCCAGATCTTATAACCTACAAATAAACACTAGAAACCGTAGATTCCGAACTTCGAATACCAAATGACCAAGAATATGAATACGCTTATTAAACATGCAATATGAATACTTAATACACCTAAGACCTCCTATAAATGACCATATAAAATATGCATTATCAATGATTAACGTTAGATACCATGGATAAATTACACAAGACACCCAAATTTGATTTTCAACAATCCTTTTATTACTTAATGTTGGAGTTTTGTTTCCGAAAAGTCACCTCAATGTTTCAACGCTTTATGAAAAATGTTAGATTGATGCCCATCCAAATACCCGTAAGAAAACCCGAACTCCAGAAGGCAGGAGCACTCGTCGACTCCAAAGTCTGCATCCTTCTATGACTCAATTATTGTGTCGGAATTTGGACTCGTTTTGCATGATTTTTTAGTTATCTTGGCGGTGTTTTACTTTTGTCTACAAGTGACAGCGGTGTTTTATCATAAGGTTTTTCTCGAGTCTCTCTCTTGCAACTCCAATATGCATCGATGGATGTATTTTTTTAAAAAAAAATTAATTCCTTTTATTTCCTTTTTTTTTCAACCAAAATATTAACAAATTAGACAAAGTGACATTTGGTGAAAAAAATAAAAACCTCGGGGCATTTGGCAAAAAAAAAAAAATGAAAACCTCAGAGACATCTGATGTCAAACTTTTGCATACAAAGTGAAAACCTCATAGGCATTTGGCGAAAATTCCTGGAAAAAAAATATGTGCATTTAATTGTATTTAACAAATATATAAAAGCTTAAAATGACATAAATGGTGAAAAAAGAGGAGGGGTATTTATTCATTTTAGATGGCGTAGAAGCTAGTTACATACGGAAAATACTTGGATGACCCATTTTTGGGTGACCCAAGGGGTAGTTAAGTAAATTCCATAAAATAAATCAAATGGATAAAAGGAAATTAAAATCTGAAAATTAGGTAATGAGTACTCTACTTCTAGCTAGGTTAATAATGATGTTTTTTATTTTCCTTTTCCTATCAATATTTGAATTACAAACTCTCAATTTATTCAAACTCTCAATATCCAACTTCTCCTCACACGCTTTGGCCGGAATGAAGAGTTAACTCGCCGGAATTTGTGGTGGATCATCGGATTCAAGGTTTCCGATCGCCGAAGTCGCCAAAGATTTAAGGTTAGACATACTATTATTTATCAGTTTCAAGTCTGCATGTGTTGCTTTTGAATCTGCAATTGAGGCGTTTTCATTTATTTGAATCTTCAACGAAGTCTGCATGTTGCTTTTGAATCTCGAAGGAGGTGTGTTTCACTTGATTAACCTTGATCGTCTATTAGGGTTCACGGATGTGACAAGTTGATTGAAGATTAGGGTATGAACAAATCGATTAGCCTCTTATTTTCGAAAATCGAATACCTGGGGTTAGGGTGCATTCGAATACAAGTTGATTGAAGATTAGTGATCGATTAGGGTCCTCAGAAGTATAATTGTAGTGAGTAGCTAGGGTTCTAAGATGTAATCTTGCATCTGATTTGTGCCAATATAGGTAAGAAGAGCTGTTTATAAGTTGATTTGTGGCAATAAGGTATTACCTTATTTAATTTGTTTCGAAACTAATTGTGGGCATTGCTGGATTCATTGGACAATGAGGGGCTAAATCATCTTTAAGTTTGATGAGGGTTTAGGATTATGGATGTATTTATTTTAAATAAGATTATTCAACAAAACTTTATTGTATATTCTCAGAAGAAAAAATAGTATAACTGCCCGCGGCTTGCCGATAGGCCTACGGGCACTGGACGCGGCTTGCCGACAAGCCTGCGGGCACTGGACGCGGCTTGCCGATAGGCCTGCGGGCATTGGATAAAAACACATTTAATCATACATTCATTAAGTTTTCTGTCTGTCTCGCTATAGTATTATGGGTATAACTTGGTTTCATCTTTCAATAACAGCCGGGTTCCTCCCAACTGGGACGATTGTTTAATCATATCATCACCGATGAGTCAAGAACGAGGATTTGATCTTAACGTTGGATACGAGGATAGTGGGTCCGATAACGACTCGGGTAGCTTACTCTATCAATTAATATTCCATTAACATCGGGTGCATATGAATCCATTCCATGACATACCATTTGTTGCATGCATTTGCGAATAATACGTACAGTTGGGTTGGAATCGCAAGACACCATTGTCGTGATTTCGGATGATGACGCCTTAGAAGGTACGTCAATGAGTGGAGATCACGTTGACATTGCGGCAAATGAAGGAGAGGGTGTCGATGTGCCAACGTCGGATCATGGTGTTGAAGCTGATGTTAATTGTCCAAAGGTCGGGCTGATTTTGGAACACGAACATGATGTGTTCACATTCATCAATGGTTATGCTAAACGACAAGGATTTCAAACAAGAATTCGGAGTTCCACCTTGTTAAAGGATGATGAAAGAGGCATTGGGCCAGGTATGAATGATAGGCACAATATGTTGAGGATAATATGTTCTAAAGGGGGTAGGTTTAAAACGAGGTCAAGGGACCCGAGGAGGGGGCCCACGTCGGCTGTTACAGGGTGTAAGTTCGGTGTTAAGGTTGTCCGTGAGAAAGCGGGGGTGTGGAAGATAACTAGAGTTTCGCTTGAGCATAACCACGAGTGCGTCCCGACGAATTCAAGATTCCTTCCAAATTATAGGATCATCACCGAAGGGAACAAGAGACGGATCTTAGACATGGATAGGGTGGGTGTGCCTATAGCTAAGAACTACACATCGTTTGTAATTGCAAGCGGGAACCACGAGAATGTTGATTTCAATGAGCGGGACCTTAGAAACATCGTTGGCAAGGCCCGAAGAAAAGACATGGATAATGGGGACTTCAATGCGATGAGGAAACATTTTGAAGATATGTGTTCAATCAACTCGAATTTTTTCTACGCATACGATGTCGATGACAAAAACACATTAAAGAATGTGTTTTGGGCAGACGGAAGGAGTCGAGCAGCGTATGTGGAGTTTGGTGACGTCGTATCATTCGATACGACGTACGTATCGAATAGATACATGATGCCCTTTGCACCGTTCATTGGGGTTAACCACCACGACCAGAGTTTGTTGCTAGGATGTGCTTTACTTATTGGAGAAGAAATAGAGAACTTCGTGTGGTTGTTTCGTACTTGGCTCAGGTGTATGTCCGAAAAGATGCCAACCGCAATCTTAACAGACCAATGTCAAGCCATCGGTATGTTGTACGTTCCTCCATCCAGTTATTTATAAATATCAACGTAGGCGTGTTCTTTGTTATATCAATACATTGTAGCATGTCAGTAGTTACTGTAATGTAGGCTTTTAGCTATTGTAGGCTTGTAGCAACCTTACAACTTTGATATGTGGCGTTTGTGTGCAGGAAACGCAGTGGGGCAGGTGTTTCCGAACACTCCACATCGATGGTGCATATGGCATGTGATGCAAAATGCACAAAAACATTTTAACAGCAATCCCCAGTGGAAGGGGGAGAAGGGCATACGCAGTGCACTCCAAGGGGCTCTAAACGATTCACTAAGTATTGCAGAATTCGAAAATGCATGGTCGGAGATGCTAGACAAGTTCGATTTGCATAACAACAAGTGGTTATGTACTATGTATGAGAAGCGAAGCCGTTGGGTTCCTATCTACTTCAAGGACACATTTTGGGCCGGAATGTCGAGCACACAAAGGAGTGAAGGTATGAATCATTTCTTCAAACAGTTTGTCAACATCAATACTACTTTGAAGCTATTTGTAGAGCAATACGGTCTTGCATTATCGAAGAGGGTTTGGGAGGAGGAGACTGCTACATTTGCATCCATCAATAGTCCAATTCGATGTATGACCGAGCATGTGTTTGAGTACGTATTCCAGCGGTTGTACACTTCTGCGAAGTTTGCCGAGTTACAAAATGAGGTGCAAAAGCTCGTGTACAACAATGCGGTTAAGGTTCTCGACTCCGGAGATGTGTGCGCTTACGACATCGTCGTAAAGCAACCTACATACAGTGGTACATGGTGCAAAACGTTTAAGGTGACAATGCATAAAGCCACGATGGACATAAAATGCGAGTGCAAGTGGTTTGAGTTTAGGGGGATATTGTGCACACACATTTTGCGTGTGATGAGTGAAGAGCAGATGGATTATGTACCGGAGAGATATATTCTAAACCAGTGGCGGAAGGATCTACCCTGGGAACACGTAACTGTTGCGGTACCTTACTACGCCTTGCTTAAAAAGAAGCCTGATGGAATCCAGCGGTATGATAATATTCATAGGAAGGTCAATGCCATGGCTGGGTACGCGATGATCAATCAGGAATTGTACACGAAAGTTATGGCTAAGCTTACAGAAGTGGAAGATATGGTAAAGGAGGCTGCAAGGGGGACGCATGGCCTGCATTTGCACAATATCGACGACATTGGGAGGGTGTATGGGCGGCGATCGATTCACCCACGTGAAAACCTGGCTAAGGTAGCGCTACCCCTTCGTCGAAGGTGGCCTTGCAGAGGAGACTCGTGCTGGAAAGCTCTCCGACGACTGCACCCACCCAAAGCAAGATGCCTGCTATTGCTGAGAGTCCTCCGTCGAGTCCAGCCAAGACGGTGGTCATCGACCTAGACGATGATTGATCCATTTGTTTGAATTCGCGTTGGAGTCCAGCCATGCAGTACGTACGTCTACTAAGTATTTTTAGGGTTTATGTTAATTTGAATTCGCGAGGGAGACAGCCCCTCGCTATATTGTTATTTAACTTATTTAAGTACGTCGTACATTGTTTTCCAAATCATCAATGTACCTATCGGGATATATATATATATATTAATGCATGGATGTTGATCAGTTGGTTTGATGTCAACCCTCTTATATACTATGTTGTTTGAGATCTCCAATTTTGATAGAAGTTATGAGGGAAAACAATGTTTGTACCTTAATCTAAAATATTTAACTTGGTTCAGATGAGTGACTACTAAATACACATGGAACTTAGGGTTTCATGCATATACTGCGCGCCACAACAATAGAATTAAAAGTTTTTCTATGATATACAAAAACTTAAAATATGAATGTTTGGCTAAGGAATTCTATGATATTTGAAGGTTTACATATTATGTAAAGAGTGGTTGTCTTTAAGTTTTAAAAATTATGTACATAATGACCATTTTAGAATGGTTGGAATGTTAATCGCAGGCATATCAGATGCACTTGATATTTACCAAAAGAAATTAGGGTTTCATATGCCCACATGCATATCAGCAGGCCGAAATCGCCCAAATAAATGCACAAACCGTAATATACATATCGCACATCCACTAGCCCTAGATTTCGAATTTGGGATTGCCCATAGATTCCAACAAGCCAAAGTCAAGAACACGGAGAGAAGAAACATTGAAGAAGGACAGAAGAGAAGAACGAGAGAAGAGAGAGCCTACCTGAGCGTATATAGAGCGAGCGAACAGAGCAAGAGAATGGAGAACAGAGAAAGAGAAGGGAGAACGTGATATCAGTTACCCCTCATTATAACCGCCCGCAGGCATCTCGGCAATCCGCTTCCTGGCAGCAGGCTGATCGGCAATCCGCTGCCTGTCATTATAAATGCCCGCAGGCCTATCGGCAAGCCGCTGCCTGTTATTTTCGCATTAAAAATAAAAATATATAAAATACATTTGTTTAAAAAATAACTTGTTTTTCCCGAAACTGAGAGTCGAACACATGACCTGAGAGTAGTGTGGATGAGAATAATACCAATGGGCCAGATAGTGCTATTGCTTAAGTCTTCAGTTTTTTATTTTGAAATCCATTGTTATGGCTTCGGAACAATGCCCGCAGGCCGATTGGCAAGCTGCGGTTAGACATATAAAACAATCTTTTTAAAAAAAATACAGGTTTCTTTGTTAAATGTTTTATTATTTAAAAGTAAAATAAATTTATAATATGCATTTGTGAACAAATGAGATTTGTATAGTTATTAATTTATTAAAAAAAGGTAAATAGTTTTTAAAAAAACTTCTTTTTAAAAACGATATTTTTAATGAATTCATTATAAACTTTATATATGTACACAAATAAATGTCTGCAGGCCTATCGGCAAGCCTCTGCCTGTTATTTTATTTATGTTAAATGTTTTCGTATTAAAACTAAAATATAGAATATAAATTTGGGGAAAAAGCTTGTTAGTAAGTTTAGTTAGTAAAAAAAGTTGACCATTAATTTAGTAATGCTTGGTTCTATTTCCATTAGTACTAATTTTGTAGATTTTTTTAAATGGGTAATTATATGGAAAAAGGATTCTCGGAGTATTTGTTCCACGTACTATGTGATTTTATGATAATTCGATCCGGTTTGAATAAAGCTCAAACATATAACTTACACTATGGTTAATAAAAACGTGAATTATAAGACTGATTTTATTATATAAACAGAATTATAAAAAAAACATGAATTATAACTGAACACTAAATTACAAATTACTAAAGAATAAACTTGAACTATCACTTTGTATAACCCCAAAATAAAAGAATAGATAAATTAGAAGGGGGAGCCTAGCTCTAGGGTGCAGCCTTTTAGAAAAAGCTTACCTACTTTCACTTATTTTCCTTTTATCTTTTAACATATTTTCAAAATGACCTTCAAATACCCCTAGAGTCACCCAAAAATGGGTCATCCAATCATCCTCCGTTACATACGGAGTATATAGTTTTCAACTTCTAAAAAAAGCAAAGACAAGATAATTTAATTTGTTTCAAAGGGGTCCCTGTGAAAATACGTAATTAGGGGAGAGGCCCCCCATTTAATCATTGTTTGGTGTATTTGTACGTTATTAGCCACAATTAAATACCAACAAACCATTATCGTGTTTTGCCACTCAACCAACTCATCACAAACCACAACTTGTACAATCATACTGTCGCCGGTTTCCATTAATTCTTTATACATAAAGTTGTCATCAATGTACTAATTACTAGTGTAAATCTTAGGGATGTTTGGTAAATAATTTTTGGGGATTTTCATTAAAATAGCAAATAGGTGTTGTGTTGAGTCAAATCTAAAGCACAGTAGCAGTGACTCCAGTGAGTAGTGAGGCTTGGCAATTGGCATGCCATGCCATGAGGCCGTCGACCATTGTTTCTTGTTAGATAGGGTGAGTAAAGACGATAATAACTTGATTTTGCTATATCGAATTGAATGTGCGGATACAAATACATAGCGATTGGGTGACACTCCCCTTTCAAACCAACAACCTTTGATCCCGAAATTGAATTGTCGGATACTCGAAAGGAACCATTCCTAATTCCTATCGCTAAACACATTACGATTCCAAACTTCCAATGCATAAGTAATCATCAAAGAAAGGGAGGCTTGGTAAAAAAAAAAAAAAGGGTAAAATGTAGCTCTCTTGATAAACATTACTATCATTGTTACTTGTTAGTTTAGTTTCAATCCACCTTCAATGGGCTAGGCTTCTTGGCTTTTCTGGCCCAGGTATATTCTTTTCTAAGAAATTATATATATATATATATAGGGTAGGGTTCAAGTGAGAATAATTTCTACCGGTGAGAAGGAAATAAGTGATTTGATTGGTAGAAACGGATCTGATTTTTACTTTAATAAAAATATGCTCACGCGCTTTCCTATCCTTTCCTCTCCCCCACACCTCTTACCTTCCGGTTCTTCACTCTCCTCAAATTCCGGGAGCGTAACCGCCCATGCTCGCATTGTACGCATACCGCCCCGCCGCTGTCGACGACGTGTGGGTTCCGTGGCCGTCGGCGTCTCTAGGTGACTTGAACTCAACCATCTGGTTAATGGCTCCGCCGCTGATATCCAGAAAAGCCGATTTGTGCCCCTTATTGAAGAATCTGGCTCCGACAATTTTCCTTTTGCAGTTCGCGGCGGTGAATCTATCGCCGGCCTGGAAAATCCCCTTCTAGTGAGAGGGGACGGGGCCGAGAGTCCTGTCGGAAAAGCTCCTCCGTTCGGGCGAGATCCCGGTGTCGAAGATGCCGATGATGGCATCGGAACCGTAATCGGACTCCGCCTTCTTCCTCCTCCCGGGTCTCCACCCTCGACCCTTTCTCTTCCCACTGAAATTTCATTTGTTTTAACTTTCTCTTGCCACCACCATTGATTTCTTCATCTGCTCTGCTTCTCCATTCTTTTGGTTATATCCTCCTGGAATTGTAAATAATGCTGCAAATGTTATTGTTACAAAGAGAGCCGCTACGGCGCCACCGCGACTAGGATGTCCATCAACTGTTTCAACTCCTCCAACTTTATCGACACAAATCCATGAGTAAAATTCCCCCAGATAATTCGAAACGTAGCCCTTGGGTTCACATTTTTGTAAATATGTAGTTTAATGGGGGCATAGCTAGGATCGAGTTACCGAAAATGAAAGCTCCTTTACTACTTCAAGATGAACCTTTCTTGGTGCAATAAAAAAGTCAACTTACCTTACTAAATAGAGATTGGTTCAGTGACGAAATAGAGGTTGATTCAGTGACCGAATAGAGAGTGGTTCAGTGACTAAATATCTTGGTTGAGTGACTAAATAGAGATTGGTTTAGTGTCTAAATAGAGATTGGTTCATTGTCTAAATAGAGGTTGGTTCAGTGACTAAATAGAGGTTGGTTCAGTGACCGAATAAAGGATGGTTCAGTGACCGAATAAAGAGTGGTTCGGTGACTAAATAGAGATTGGTTCAGTGACCGAATAGAGAGTGATTCAGTGACTAAATACAAAGTGGTTCAGAGGTTTAAACCAAGTGGTACAGAATTTTAATACCAAGTGAATCACTACAAATAAAATGGTTGAACCAATGTGAATAAAATTGATGAACCAATGTGAATAAAATTGCTGAACCACTATGAATAAAACTGATGAACTAATGTGAATAAAATTGCTGAATCACTGTGAAGAAAATTGTTGACCACTGTGAAGAAAATTACTGAACCAATGTGAATAAAATTGCTGAACCAATGTGAATAAAATTGTCGAACCACTGAGAATAAAATTATTGAACCACTTAGAGTAAAAGGGCTGAACCACTAAGTACTTACGAACCTTATGAATCACTTATTGTTAATTTTTTTTTCAACAAAACATATACAAAGTGGGTGTCTATGGGTAGATAAAATTAAATTACACCCAAAAATATATTTTTTATTTTTTTTAATAAGTGAAAATGCCAAAAATTAATTTTTAAAAGTCAATTTCAAATATTTTTATATGTGTACGTAGCTTTTCTAATTAATTAGCAAGTTGGGTGTATATGCTCGTGTAATTAATTAGTTTTGTGTTTTAATTAGCGCGTGTCTAACTGAGAGTGGGGGTGTTACTAATTAATTTACATGGGTGTTACTAATTAATTTGGAGAGACGCATCTGAGCTGATTTGGCATTAATTTTTGTACACGTGGACCAATCAGCGCGCTTCTTTCCTTCTCATTATTGGAGGTGTGTGTGTATATATATATATATATAATATGCAGTGAAAGAACATAAGAGCATCCACAATCAAGGGTTTTCACTACCTTAAGGTAATTAAAAGGTAACCTTATGATTGTGGACAACACTTTAAGGTAAAGGAAGGGGTTACCTTGGTGTGGAGAGGTAGAGTGTGCTTTGGACCATGTGCAAAAGTTGATGATTTATTTATTTATTATGTTTTTCTATTTAACTAATAATATTATGATTGGTGGAAATAATACGATGAATATAGATATATGAGAAAAAGATGAGGATGAGGTAAACTCATGGTTATGAAGTAAAAATATGAAAACCTTAAAGATAGAGGTAGATAAAGTGAAAAATTTTTTAAAAGAAAAAATAAACGAGGTGTCAAAATATTATGAAGAGAGATAAGAAAAAATGGAGAAGAGGTAACCTTATGATTGCAGATGGTCTAAGAGCAAAGAAGCAAGAGACGCACCAACACCATGGAAGAAACGAACATTGGATGGAAAAACCATATGATAGGCTCTTTTAAGATCCATTTCGATGATTCTAAAGTGCCTATAGGAGAAGCAACAATGGAGTTTGTAATTCGGGACCTCAATGGCAACATTTGGGCCTATGAAGCCTTATTTTATGGTTCAGTCTCGTCTTTTATGGTCAAAACATTGGCTCTCCGTTTGCGGTTGCCGACTATGAAACAGATGGGGCTGTCAATGCAAGGATTATGCTCGAAGGAAACAATCTTAATTAATGTCATTACTTCAGTTAGAAAGATTTGGAGGTGCCTTCAAAAGACATGGTCATCTTTGACGCTCTTTATATGCTCTAAGATTTTGACTCTGTTTTTTGCAACCACATGTTTCGCAAAATCAATCAGGTGACATACAAATTGATGTCAGATATGTATGAGGACCGGCATGTCTCATGGCAGGAGAGTCGGAGTGTATCCAATGAGGGTTGAACCCAGACACCGGGGACCATCGAGGGGCGACGGTCGAAGGAGGAGGGTCGCGAGGCCTCGTATGGGGCGGCTGCTGCATAGCGCAGCTGCTGCTGCAGATGTCAATGCCGCGGCCGCGGCAGCGGCCGCAACAGATGAGGTCGGAGGACTCTTTTTTTTTCTCGTCGTCAAGAACGAACAGAGAAAGGGGTTTGGGATCGAATCCGGGAGGGAGCACAGAGCAATAGGGAAAACGGAGAGAACAGGGGGTGGCGACGCCGGAGGCGAGGCGGCGGAGCTCTGTTGGGCGGAGTTCCGAGCGGAGGGCAGCGATGATAGGGAGATTGAGGAAGCGAGATAGGGATGCCGACGACGGTGGGCAGCAGCGGCGGGGCTCGGTCTGCGAGCGAGGGAGGAGAGGCGGAGGACTCGGACCGGCGGGGGTGGGCTCGAATCTGCGAGGAGGAGGCCGACGAGTCCGGTGAGGCGAGTGGAGAGAGAGAGATCGGCGGCGAGGGGACGACATTGGCGGCGGAAGAGGAGGGGTGGGGCGAGAGGATCAAATTAGGGTTACGTGAGGAAGAAAAGACCGTTATACCATGTAAGATCACAAGATTGATGTAAAGTCCTTCGTGAGGGTTTCCATTCATTGATATATATATATATATATATAGGTTACAAAGGTATTGAACATTTGGGTCTTTGAGCCCACTATACAATATAAGACATATATAATCTATCAGATGTGTTTAACCACTACCAGTGTACGATTCCTTCTCACCCTAAGTTTCTTGATATCATCATAAGGAACACTATTAGATAGTGTATCAATAAAAGGGTTGACACCACCAAGTCCACCAAATTCTTTACTTCTTTAAAAAAGAGTATAATTAGTTTATGTTTTACTACTTCCGATTCAAAATAAGTGTCGTTTTAGACTTTTGAATTTGATCCAAAACAAGTGTCGTTTTATTTTTTTCTAGGCAATTTAATAAATTGATTAATGAAAATTGTTATTGAAAGTTGTATTTGTTGACTACTTTTTCTTTCAAACTCTCCACTTATTTGCTAAAAAAGTTAATAAACATTTAATAAATGATAAAATTTAGAAAAAAATGTATAAAACCAATGATAATTAATATTTTAATTAAAAATTGTATTGAAAGTCAAAACGACACTTATTTTGGATCAGAAGAGTACTATGTAAGGTTGGAATTGTACGCTTATATTTATTGGCGTTTGTTGTTTACACCTCAAAAAATTACTATCTACACCACAAATTTCATCGGCCTGATTTTAATTATAATTCGTGCACATCTTAAGTCGTAGGTTTACGCCTCTTATGGCGTAGGTTTTTTTTTATTTTTGAAATCCTGCCCCTCTTGAGTCATAGATCTATGGATCAAGAGG
Organism: Persicaria tinctoria; assembly: GCA_037127255.1. NCBI lineage: Eukaryota > Viridiplantae > Streptophyta > Magnoliopsida > Caryophyllales > Polygonaceae > Persicaria > Persicaria tinctoria. The sequence goes on from JBANSL010000018.1 coordinate 41,617,870, forward strand.
CGCATGTTTTTTTTTTTTTCCAACTCTGCTCCTCTTGAGTCACATAGTTGTGACCCAAGAGGCGCAGCATTGCAAGTATTTTTTAAAAATGTGATTTGTAAGTATTTTTTCTTTAAAATGTATAATTTTATATAAAGTATAATTATTTGAATTTTTTTAATTTTATCGTATAAATTGCAATGTGTAAATTAAAAATAATCATATATGTAAACATTTAAAGTTTTGTCCAATATATTTAAAAAGAATCATAAATGATAACATTTTAATTTTATTTAAATGAGTGAATATATTTAATTAGATTGATGTAGATTAATTATTAATATATTGATATTAACTAGTTTTACTACCCGTCTGTTGTGCGGCTTCTTAATAAACAAAATGATTTTTAATTTATATTTTATTTCTGAAATTTGATTGTTAATAGTTTGGTTAAAATCTTTGGATCTCTTAATAACAATAAACTAAATTAAGAGTATGTTTATTTCAGATCAATATACAAAATATTATATATGTATACATATTGAACAATTAACATATAAACATATATATATATATATATATAATAGATAAATAAATTATGTTTATTGAAATTAATGTACTTAAAATTTTCTTAAATAAATAAATTTAAACCTTGGGAATTTTTTAAGATAAAAATAAAAAGTACACATAATTATAAAATAATTAATTTTAATTACGTAATTTTTATTAATAATATGAAGGGACAATCAACCATGGGGTCCTTTTCTAGTTTTCCATATAATAATGTTTATTTTAATTCTAAATCTAAGTTTATGAGATTAAGTACGATTATGGTTTAAAGATTATGAGATGAAATTTGATCTTATTGAATACGGAGTATAAGATAATTATTAATTTAAACTGTTTATTTATGTTATTGTCGATGCAATTAGGGTGAACACATATGATGATACATGATTTTGGTAAATAAAATTGTGTATCTTCATAAAAATTTATGACTAAAATTAAATTATTATTTTATTTATTACAATATTTCTCTTTTAATTTATTAAAAGATTTATTAAATCAGGTATAATATTTATCTTTTATGAAAAAATTTATTCAAGGGGAAAATCTTCATAAGCTTTATGCACGCTTTTTTAGTTCAGAATATAACACGTAGGCGAATTGAACCAGAAACTGTTTGTTGAGTTTTATTGGATTGAAAAAAAGAGAGAGATTTACTCTTATATAATGCATACATAACTAATGCTCCATTTTTTTTTAAAAAAAACATGGCTTTTTAAGGAGAACAATACATATCCTATATCCTATACAATACTAAAGTATGATATGTTTAATCTCTTCAAAAAGTGTGAAGTTTGTTAGAAGAACAAGTATCCTTATACGAATGCAGTATCATTCTTTTTTTTTTTGTAAATTTACTTTAAATGATTAACAACTATGACTAAGTCGACGATATTAAATTTCAAAGATGATTGAGTCGAAGATTTCCAATAGTTAGATAAAGTACCTTTTTATAAAATATTATAGGTGTCTTGAGTGTTTCATTATAAAGGAAAATGACGCCTTCATTAAGTTTTTGTTTAGTTTTACATATTTTGAAATATTTATTGCAACAAACAAATTTCTACTCATTAGGTTAATACTTTTTTCACCAAAATGTGATTTATTAATTAAAGATAAATATCTTTAAGTTAAAATTTAAAATTGAAACTAATTAAAATGACCCAAAATTTGTAGAAGTGGTAAAAAAATATCTTTACCTCTCAAATGTAAGAAAAATTAGCCAACATTTGGGAAGGTGTTAATAAAGTATCTCAACTCATAAATTGGGTCAAAACAATGACATAAAATTGGTCAAATAATATCACTCTCATAGTCTCATTAAATCAAGTCAATATCATTTAAAATTCCTTACAATCTTAATTTTGCCAATTATATGTCATCGCGTTTGCTTGAATTTATAGTTGAAAAAAATCGAAATACTTTGTTACCATTTCCTCCAAAGATTGGGGTTTTTTTTTTACCGTTGAAATGTGTGGGTAAGTGTTAATTATGGTGAATATTATAAAGATGAAAATTTAGTGATTAAGAAATTTATCAATACATATTCATGGTTTATTTAAAAAGAAATTACTTTCATCCTCACATTTTATCAGTTACAAAAATATATAATATTTGTTCATGAGAAGAATTCTAAAAGGTTGTTATAAAATAGCCAGATTTATATTGGTTTGTTAAGGTAATATCACTACTTGAAATAATTTTATGATGCAAAAATATGTTTTTGTTAAAAAAAACCCTTAGCTAAAAACTTTGTATTTAACTAAAACCTTATAATTATAATGGATTGCTAAAAATATATTTTTGATTCTCTTTTACTCTTTAGGTACACTACTTTTATAATTTTTTGAAATTATATTAGTTTCAAACCTTCTTTCCATATATTAGATAAGAAAACTCAATACTTTCATACATTCAATTCTTTCCCTATACCTTCTTATAAAATACTAAGTTTTATGTTTTTCTAACACACTTATGTATGTTAAAAGAAAATTAAAATTGATTCTTATAATATCTTTTTAGTGTAACTTCTTAGTATTTTGCTCAGGCCAACTAACTCGAAGATGATAGTCAAAGGAGAATACATTAATGTAAATACAAGCTAGATCTTTTAATTTGTTATAATTGAAATAAATTTGGCACTAACACCCAATTTATAAATTAATTTATTCAAAAACACATGAATCTATGTTAAATTCGACGACATATATGGAGAACTACAACTTAGTTAATGAATATATTATATATTATGAAACTAGTGTAAGTCCCGTCCCATGTATGGAGAATACATTAACACAATATCATAATTAATTTAGGTAGTTTCTAATAAATAAATAAATAATAATCTAAATATAAATCAATTTTCCACCAAAAAATAATATAGATATAAATAAAATTAGTTCTGACGAAACCAGCAATAAAAACATCTAAATAAGTATAAAGAGAGGAAACAAAAAGGAAAATAAAGACACCACAAAGGCAACCGCGGATAGAATTAAAACCTCCATCTATAAAGTCATGTCATCTGCGGACAGAAGGAGGGGATACGTGCCCAACATGCCCCCATCCCACGGGTAGAACACGTATCAATCGGGAAATCACACGTGGTGACTACCTGGGAAACACTCATCTCCTATAAAAGGGAGAAAAGAAACAGAAGAAAAAGACTTTTTGGGCGCCAAGAAAGGGGAGGAATGAGCGGACCTGATACAATATCCTTGAAAGATTAAGATCTAGAGAGAAAGAGAGATAGAGAGAGAGATGGAGGAAGGGAAAGCAGTAGATAAAAAAGATCTTGATCAGGATAAGGAACTACTCCGCAGATAAGGGTTGAACTCATCCGCGGAAAGTTATTTGTACTCTTTCTTGCCATTCAGGAGTCTGAAGTGAGAATCAAGAGTTCGTAACCGTCAGCTACAAACCAACAATTAGCGACAGGTAAATGATTGATTCCCACTTTGTTGATGAATCCTCGATGAAGGGATAGTGTCTTTAGGTTATATAATTTGTTCCCGCGACACAGGTTGGGCCGTACCGATTATCTCGGTGCGGGTCAGGTAAGCCCGTTGGGAATATTACGGACCCCACTGGGTCTATCCCCAGGTCCCACTAAAAATGGAGACCTTTTTTAGTTCGTGATTCGTCATTGGCGCCGTCTGTGGGGACCCCCTCACGCTAAGGGGTTCCTTTGCAAGTTCCAAATCTAAGAAAATCAAATAAAACTCCCAACTCCTGGAGGGGGCGGGGAGTCTGCGCGCGTAGAAGAAAGAGACTTTTTTGAAAGAATAATGAACCAACGAGTCATTGATTTGTCAAATTTGATTCGGTGACAGAAAAATGAGTGCTAACCAAGACAACGCGACACAGGACATGAGCCAAGCGATCCACCACGATCAGGAAGCCTCAAGTATGTATATTCTGTTGACACTCCAACCTGATCCAGAAGGTGAAGCAGGGGAGCCGCCTCATATTACCCCTCTCCATCATCATTATAATCAACATGAAGCTGGAAGAGAGTACATACCTCAGAATTTCTGGTATTATGAATTTCGTCATGACCAACCTAATCCTTTGCAACAAGAGCAATCGTAGTATTACTACTATGATTATATGACCATGCGTTGGAAAGCTCTTTTCGAGGGCTACAACTCTCATGAAGACTTCAAAGCATGATTCAGAATGATGAATGGCGAAAAATGGCATTTTCTCCGGCTACACCATTCTTAGCTTCTCCATGAGTTTCCTTTAAGCTCCAAAGTGCGTCCGATTTCTGTGAAATATAACAAAAACTTGTGTAGACCTCCATATATTGCAAATAAACATAAACTACACAAATTATGTATTATTCTAGCCCAAATGTATGAAATGTATGCAGAAAACGATATAAAAGTAACTATAGAATATGGCGAATTAGGCTCACATCAAACACCCCATACTTAAGCTTGCTCGTCCTCAAGCAATACTTTTAATTGTCATTCAGGGGAAGAAACAAAACTCTCAACATATTAGATTCATTCTCATATAACCCTGCAATCAATTACCATCCTAAAAAAGGTACTAATGTCACAAATCCATACATGTGCAATAAAAGCAATATCTACTCACAAAATGAGGCTTATGCAAAAAACAATTTATGTGACAAAGCAAGAATAATCAAGAGGACTTTAATTAAGCTCAATAAGGAGTAGATTGGTAAAAGGCTAACGGTGAGCAATTTTGGCCATGTGGTGTTAAATCCGGGGAAATGGAGTATTTCCAAACTTTCATACCACATTCCTTCTTCTTTTGATTTCTCACCTTTCTCTCATCGCTCATTGCTTTTTTCAATATAATGCTTTTACCTCTCTAACCTCAGCACTGCCTTCTCGCGAGTCGCAAACATGGGTGTCATCATGAATTGCCCCAGATACTTAGTGTTTTGGACTCCTCACCTGTGTGTCCCATCTCACTGAACTATTATCTCTGTAAGCAGGGTCGATTTACCTTTATCTCCTGAGGTGATCGGATTTTGTTTCACTCATTAAATTTTCCATATTTTTCAAACAATTTCCTACCAAACTCCATATATGATAATAACAACACAAATACCATATAATAATCTCCATAATGTAACATTATTCTCAACATAATCCCCGGATAGGAAATAAGGTAAAGAATGAGCAATATTTAGAACATGTGGAGCAATGTATGAAATAAAGCATTTTATGGCTTTTTGTGATGCATAAGCATAGGTAAGGCTAGGAATATAAACATATGAGCATTATATGGAAATATAAAGTCTTCCATCCTTTTATCATGCAACATGTCAAAAGCAATATCAAATTTTACCTCCTTTCATGGTTTTCAAGAAATAATGCACTTCATTGTGACTTTCCTTTACTAGACAATTTCATGCTATATCTCTAATTAATCTAATTTTGCATCGTCGAGTTCAATAAAGCTTCCATGACATTTATCAAAAATTTCAATGGGGGTCATTTTTTTCAAACTTTGGAAAACATGTATGTAAGCACATAGATATCAATAATGAATTCCAAAATAGCCATGTATAAGCAATTCAAGAAATAAACTTAAAAATATGCACAAAAAATGTCAAATATGGTAAAATATGCACAAAGTAAGCCCTTCCCCCACCCCATACTTAAACATTACAGTGTCCCCACTGTATAAAAACAAGGGAAAAGAAAGAAACTCACTAGACAGGCGTGCAAATTGTCAAAATCGAGTGCTATGCTCTGGGCCGAGTCTTATTTTAGCTTGCTTCTATCCCCATGGACCTGGAAAAAAAAATGTAGAAAAGAAATACCCACAATAGAAAAACTAAAAAATCAAAAACAAACAAAAAGCAACAATGTCCAAAAATCCCAAAAATAAATGTCTATTTACAAGCTCTAGATTTTATAGTCGCTAGGCCGACTTCTTCATTAAGCATTAGCCTGGCTCATCTTTTTCCGAAGGTATAGGTGGATCTGGTGGTTCCTTTCGGTGGTGGGAAGCGTGGAATGTCATCCGGGGGCATCATTGTAACGGCCCGGGATTATGATTCCCGAGTTACGTTTCGAGGGATGAAACCCCTCGTTGGGATCTTGCGCCCCGAGTACAGGTTGAAGGTTTGAAATCGAAGATGCGCAGTTTAAAGTGGGATTTTGCACCCAAACCCGGAAGGTCCGTTGGAGACCCCGGGGTAAACCCCTGTACCTGTCCTAAGTCTACAACGCGCGAAAACCTTTATCATGCAAAGGGCGAAAGTTCTGAAAACGATACAACCAGTGCCACGACAGAGCCGGGTCAAAACGGAGTATAGTAGGAAGAAATCCAAAAAGCATGAGTCTGGTGAAGTCAGGGTTCATACACTCACTCTCCGCCATATGAATGGACCCCGTCATATCAGCACAAAATCAAGTAGTAGATCGGGTACCTGAAACTATACCACCAAGTCAGGCCAAGAGTCCGCCTACGGGTCCTCTGACCGCGCTGAGGACATATAATACGCCTATACCTAGAATAAAGGATGCCTTCATGCAGTACTGAAATAAAACCACACTATCATGCGCCTAATTCATATGTGCAGAATATCGAGGAAGGCCTTAACAAAGAATACCAAGCGGTATATCCCTCTTTTACCACCACCCCTCTTCCAGACAAGGTGGAGACTGGCCAGTTCGATGCTATAATCATATCAAATCTCATCATCATATCATATCTCATCATTATATCATATCTCATGCCCATCTCGTATCTTGTGATATATATAAATGACTCGAGGAGGACAACACCCGATGAAGCTGGGCTGCCCTATGACCCTAGCAAGGACTCTAGGACTCACAAATAACGGTCGTTCTGTATTCAAACGCATACAGAATAAGGATGCTCATTTGTAAATGCAATTCCTAAGCATGATACTACATGATATGCTCTTATGCATATGCAGCACCTACATACTATATGACACATCAGGCATGAGGTACTGGTTACTGAGTAAGCCTTGGAGGTACTTACCTCGCTAGAAGATCAGCAAAAGAAGAATCCAGCACACAGTAGTCACGATCACAGAATATCACCTAATCACATAACGAGAATATACTAAGTATACTTCTATAGCCTTTCTGAACACATATATTACTCACTCAAATTAGCAGATAGATAAGTAAGCTTGCATCAATCATACTTTCAATTTATCACGATCAACCATCTCTTATCTCATACCATTCATCATAACTTGTCAACTTATCAGTTAAAAAAAATATACTCCCTATATATATCATACTTATACTTTCCATATATATCATCATCATAAATATCGAACATTTAATCTCTTGTGAAAATCACCACAATACCACGCTATTAGTCATCGTCTTATTCCCAAGTTAGCTTCAAAATCGTTTCAAATCCGAATTAAACAGTTAAGAGTTCTGACCCCTTGAAAATACTCGCTAAATTCCCTTTTTAATTTATTTATTAAATCACTTTTTTAACCTTTTATAAAATCTCTAAAAAAAATAATATTTTTATACCTTAATCCCCAAATAATATTAATTATTTAAACCAATAATTCAAATGACCAAAACGCCCGCCAAAACGCAACTAAACCCACACGGACAAACAGTGCCGCGGCCGCGGCAAATTGCGGCGCCCGCAGCAGATGCGGCGCCCGCAGCAAGTCGTCTTCTTCCTCTGCGTCTGACTGGTTCGGCCCTTCTTGGTGGAGCTTGGCTCTCCTTCCATTTCCGACCCCTCTCAACCTCACAGACCCTCAATCCCAACCACCAAAGACACACGCACACGGATTGAAGCTAAAGGAAAGAATGAACGAGGCTCACCGAGGTGTTCGCGGACGTCAGAGCTTCGTCGGAGCTCGCCGGAGGCTCGATTCGTTGCGTCGGAGAGGGAGGAACCTCGGATTCAACCTAGGAGGGTAAAGAAAGGTTAAAAGAAGGTTCATCCATGGAATTTCGGATCGAACGAGAGGTCGAAGCTTACCGAACGGAGTTTGCGCTCGAGCGAGGTAGTGGAGCTCCGGTGGCTCGATGGAGGCGCTAGGGCCTTTAGGGCGGCGTCGGGATGGTGGTGAAAGCCGGTAGAGGTGGCTAGGTCTGCTGTTTCTACTGCTCGTCGAGGAACACGAAGGTGGAGGTGGAGGGGGAGGTGGCGATGGAGATCGGTAGTGGCGGCTCGGCTGTCTCCAGTTGCCGCTTCTGGGTGGCTGCTGGGCTAATCAGAAAGGGAGAAAGTAGGAAGGAGGAAGCAAGGAGGAGGGTGGGAAGAGAGTGATGGCGAGGGAGGGCGTGGGTGATGGTGGAAACAGGGGAAGGGACGGGGTGATATAGGCAGGGGAATGGGCTCGGGTTGCAGGACAAGGTAGGGGGGAGTGGGTGAGAGGTTGAGTGTGAAATTGGTTAACCAATACCCGGAAATAAATCCCGAATACGCGAATTTTGAATCCCGAAATTAGTTTCCAAATGTTAGTTTTCCCGAATCCCGCTAAACGAGTTTTATAATCGATTTTAATTTCATTTTTAATTCACTTTTTCTGAAAGAAAAAGATTTAAAAATCCGAGCCTTTACATCATTCACCTCTAAAAACAAGTCTCGTCCTCGAGACTAAAATCATTTTTAAAACAGGGGATGAAGTTTGAAATCGGTGAGTCCATGAATCACGCCATTGATCCTGTAAACATCTCATAAGTGCTCCTATGAGGTCCTCACAGTACCGTTGCCGTGATCATAATATCCCCAAATAGACCGTAGTAAGGATGTAATATGGGCCCCTACCACATCCTTACTCCGACTCCTTGGCCATATCATAACTCAAATACTTATCCACTTCGTGGAGCGTTATAATGAGGTCTAGTTTTTTTTTTTTTTTTTTTTATCCGAGTTTGTCTCTTTTGAAGCACGATTCAAAATTTCATGTTCGACGTTAGTGAAGTTCATTTCTACCTTCTACGTTCATCTTACCATCCACCTCTAAGGGCTAACCCCACATTCTCTTCCTAGGTTCCATGTTATGATCAAATTCCAATACTTCAACTTCCATCATTTCTATCATCAAGCCTCATATATATATAGAGTGACACTCATATCACATATTAATAGCATGACCTAAACACATCAAGTATAGTCGCATACCATAAAATATCTAGCACGTCATCACATCATCACATCATCACATCATATCACCAAGGATCTGCACACAACTACCAATAAGTACACAAGCAAGGAGATACTACCAATCAACCCCAATCCAACTAGACAACTCACCGCACTCGCGAGGTCAGGGAAATATCTACGCTCGTCTCGACATAGGATGCGAGCAACTCGTCTAGGACATCCCCATAACTAGCCTGAATACTCTCCTCAGTCTCCCACGTGGCCTCCTCAGGGCTCCTCCTAGACCACTGAACTAGAAGCAAAGGAACCTCCCTGTTCCTAAGCCTCTTGACTCGACGTTCAAGAACTCTCACAGGACGCTCTACAAAGGTATGGTCAGGCTCAACCTGAAGGTCTGAATAGTCTAGGACATGGCTAGGGTCAGGGATATACTGGCGAAGCTGTGAAATGTGAAAGACGTCATGAACACCGGCCAAGGATGGGGGCAATGCTAAGCGATAGGCCACCTCGCCAACTCTATCCAAAATCTCAAACGGGCCAATATACCTCGGACTCAACTTTCCTTTGATCCCAAACCGTCGGACTCCTGTGGTAGGCGAAACTCGAAGCCACACATGCGAACCTACCTCGAACTCAATCTCTATCCTCCGCCTGTCTGCATACTTCTTCTGGCGATCCTGAGCGACTCTCATGTGCTCACGGATGCGTCCCACCTTATCAATGGTCTCTCTAACTAGGTCCGGTAAAGATGAAACCGTGTCCGCAGGCTCATCCCAACAAACTGGCGACTTGCATCGCCTCCCATACAGAGCCTCATATGGAGCCATCTCGATCGACGCATGGTAGCTGTTGTTGTATGAAAACTCCACCAATGGTAGGTGTCTAACCCAACGGTCTCCCCACTCCAAAACACATGATCGCAGCATATCCTCCAAGGTCTGAATCGTCCTCTCACTCTGACCATCTGTCTGAGGATGAAAAGTTGTACTGAAATACAGTCTAGTACCTAGGCTCTCCTGAACCTGGTGCCAAAACCTCGAGGTAAAACGTCCATCTCTGTCAGATACGATCCTCTCAGGTACTCCATGAAGTCTCACGATCAGGCAAATAAACTTCTCAGCTAACCGCGATGCTGGCCATGTCTCCTAAATCGGAATGAAGTGAGCCGACTTGGTCAACCTATCGACCACGACCCAAATGGCGTCGAATCCTCTGACATTGTTGATAGGAGGAAATTGAGAATGCAAATATTAAATATAAATAAATCACAGCAAACCAGATTCCGTCCCTTGCAAATAATTACAAGACCTCCTCCTGATGCAGCAGTGGGAAGTCAGGATCGATCCACGAGGAAGCGTGTCAGCGGATCCTAGGCAGCGAAGAAATCTCACGGAAGTCGACAACAGTGGTACTCGACCTCGACTAAGGGTTAGTCGACAGGGGTCAGGCACAGTCGAACACAGCGCAACAGCAGTGACAGGGGCTCGTCGACGTCGACAAGGCCTACTCGATGTCGAGTAGAGGTCTTGGTCGACTTCGCTTCGTCTCGTCGAGTACCTGCACAAGTAAGCTACAACGACTTTGGTCGAAGATCAGTAGTCGAGATCGACGAGTGCTATTCGATCTCGAGTAAGACAGAGATTAAAACGAAAGAAAATAAATGCAAAGGCTTTTGTGATTTCGAACTAAACTTAATTTAAAAGGGCTTCCAAGATTGGGGTTTGCAACAACGATAACCAAGCATGCATAAGGCAGAACCAAACAAATTTTCATGTAAATCGCATCAAAGGACTAAGCTTTTGCCTTTTCCAACAATTAGACAACTCTTTCAAGAAACCCTAATTGTCTCTACCGATTTTATGTTTATAATCCAAGTTGTTAGCATGGATCTCCATTAGACGGGTAATAAACACATAAACAAGTAGGAAAATGCTCAAAACATGATAAAGGTCGGATCTTTACCTCAAACGCGCATGGCTATCGTCGGGCTCGCCCCAACCCTAGAAGTGGGTGGACTACTCACGCCTCATCGCAAACTCAGACATTGATTGGAAGGAAATAACTACTTGCATTAACTAAATTCAAAGCCTTTACAATCCCGGCGATCCAACTCTCGTTGAACGCCAAAACCCTAAAACCTTCGAACTCCTAAACCGTCTTAGTGGAACTACTTCTCTAACTCTGAAAATTGAATAAATAAAACTGAGCCCCATGGGCTTTATTTATAGCCTTCTATTCCTTGCTACTCAAGGATAGAATATCTATATCTATATCTAAAACTATATCTAAAATGCTTAAGGATAAATAAAAGCAATAAGGAAATTAAATCTAAATAGAAAATTATATCTAAATGTCTTAAAGTGGATAGATCTCCTCTTCCATGATGTGTCTTGATGATTTTGGATAGAATCGGCAATCTTCGAGCCCAAGTTATCCCACACCGAGTAGGATTCATCAAGCCACGTCACACAGCTTGTGGAATCGTCGTCGATGTCGACAAGGGTCTTGTCGATATCGAGTAGGAGTGTTGTCGACTGGCTCGGCTTCGTCGTCTTGGCTAGCTGGTGCTCGATGTGGCTCGGACTTGGCTCACGGGTCTAGTCGATCTCGACAAGGGCTCGTCGACATCGAGTAGGGTACTTCCTTTCCGCTTTCGCGAGCCGCTTCTTCCGCTGCAGCGAGTTCGTCAATCCGCAGGTGCGAGAGACCCCTTCCGCTGGAGCGAGTCGGCAAGCTCCGTTGTCTTGGTGCATCCCGCTGGCAGCGAGGATTTCCGCGGCAGCGAGTGGCTCGCTGCAGCGAGTCTAGTCGCTCGCAGCGAATGCTGCCTGGTCGTCTTGGTCCTCGGCTTGTTGATCAGCTCCTCCTCTCGTCGACTCCGGGTGTGGCGTTGAGGTGTCGTCGATCTCGACTAGTGGTCCTCGAGATCGAGTAGGGCTCCGGAGCTGGGTTGGTCTGGCTCTCGACACTGCTCCTAGTCGACATGTCCGCCCGGGCTCTCTACTCGGCATCGAGTAAGGTGTACTCGACATAGAGTAGCCCTGGCTTCAGCTCGTTTTGTCCTGGTCTTGTACTCTCAGATTCTGGACTTCTGTAGTTGTTTTCCGAGCTTTTTTGACCTTCCTTAGAATTGTTGTAAAGACGTTTCGAATTCTGCAATTTCAAACAGAAACTGGTGTAGATTCCATAATTTGGCAAATAAACATAAACTACATAGATTTTGTACTATCTAACCCAAATGTATGCAAAGTATGCAGAAAACGATATTAAAATTACTGTAAAATATGGCAGATTTAGCTCACAACAAACACCCCATACTTAAGCTTGCTTGTCCTCAAGCAATACTTTTATTTGTCATTCAGGGGAAGAAATCAAAACTCTCAACATATTAGATTCATTCTTATATAACCCAGCAGTCAATTACCATCCTCGAAAAGGTACTAGTGTCACAAATCCATGCATGTGCAATTTAAAGAGCAACATCTACTCACAAAAGGAGGGTTATGCAAAAATATTTATAAGTGACAAGGCATTGATAATCAAGAGGACCTCAATTTAAGCTCAGATAAGGAGTAGATTTGGTAAAAGGCTAAAGGTGGGCAATTTTTGGCAATGTGGTGCTAATGATCCGGGGAAATGGAGTATTTCCAAGTTGAATTTCCACATTCCTTCTCCATAATATTCATCACCTTTCATAATGCTTTTATCAATAATAATGCTTTTACCTCTCTAACCTCAGCACTGCCTTCTCGCGAGTCGCAAACATGGGTGTCATGAATGGCCCCGGATACTTAGTGCTTTGGACTCCTCACAATGTGTCCCATCTCTCCAAACTATTATCTCAGAGAGAAGGGTCAATCGACCTTTATCTCCTGAGGTGATTGGATTTTCTTTCACTCATTAAATTTTCCATATACTTCAAACAATTTCCTTCCAAACTCCAATAATGATAATAATCACAACACCATATGATAATCTCCATAATGTAACATCATTCTCAACATAATCCCTGGATAAGGTAAAGAATGGCAAATATTTAGGTCATGTGGAGCAATAATTGAAATAAGGCATAATATGGCTTTTGTGATGCATAAGCATAGGTATGGCTAGGAATTGAAACAATGAGCATTATATGGAAATATAAAGTCCTCCATCCTCTTATCATGCAACATGTCAAAAGCAATTTCAAATTTTACCTCCTTCTATGGTTTCCATAAAAATATGCACTTCATTATGACTTCCCTTTACTAGGCAATTTCATGTTATATCTCTAATGAATCCAATTTTTGCATCATCGAGTTCAATATAAACTTCCATGACATTAATCAAAATTTTCAATGGGGGTGGGGGTTATTTTTCAAACTTTTGGAAATCATGCATATAAGCACATAAATCAATAATGCATTCCAAAATAGCCATGTAGCAATCTACAGAAATAAATTCTAAATATGCACAAATAATGTCACAGTATAGCAAATATGCACAAAGTAAGCCCTTCCCCCACCCCATACTTAAAATTTATAGTGTCCTCACTGTATAAAATCAAATAAAAACAAGAGTAAAGGAAGGAACTCACATGATAAAACATCGAGGAAGACGGATTAGTGCATGTCGAGTAGAGATAGGCTTGTCGATCTCGAGTACAGGGTAGTCGAACTCGAGGAGCCTCGTCTGCGTCTAGTGGTTTTATGAATTCGAGGAGCGTCTGGGCTTGTCGATGTCGAGTTGGCCTACTCGAGATCGAGTAGTGTCTGGGCTGCTCCTCCTTGTCGCCGTCGACTTGGCCTTCGTCGATTTTGACTGTTTTTCAGGGACTTCTTATTCCACTTTTCGCGATCCTTTTATGCTAGCCGACCTAAAAGTGTTAGATTGTACAAGAAACAAGACTATCCACATGAAATATTCTAAAAGACATAAAACCCCAAAACCAAAAAAAAAAACCAAAAACAAAAAGTTTAAAAGTCCCAAAAAATCATAAAGTTCTATATACATGCTCTAGATTTTAGAGTCGCTAGGCCGACTTCTCCGTTTGCGCTCAAGGACCATTACTGTGGGGCCCGCTCATGCTTGGCCTTTCTCCTGGATCATCTAGGTCCTGATGGTAGGATGCAAGCTCAGCTGACAGGTTGTTGCTTGCATCATCTCCTTTCTCTTTCTTCTTTTTCCTTCCAGCTCTCAGTTTTCGCAGATTCTCTTGCCACGGTGTCTTATCTCCCTTTAAATCATTGATAATTTTCTTTATGGACTGAGGAGGAGTAGGATTCATACCTGAACTTACCTTTTCGGACCCAAAACAGGAATCTTTGGGCTTGGGGCTAGTCGACATCGAGTACAGCTGGTCGACTTCGAGTACAGGGACCCCATACTTAGGATCTTGGCAAGTTTTTGGCACTGTAGTTTTTGTCGACATCGACGAAGGCTTGTCGAGATCGAGTAGGTCTCTTGTCGAGATCGAGTTGGTCCTGTCGATCTCGAGTACAACGTCAGCACCTTCCCTTACTGTTTGCTTGGTCCCGTGGTTGCTGATGCTTTTCACCTCCAGCCATGAAATTTCCTCTTTTGCAGGGCCAAAAGAGAAATCCAAAACCTCATCGCCTATGGTGAAGGTGAGCGATCTATTCTTGACACTTATTTTGGCATCTGCAGTAGCTAAGAATGATCTACCAAGAATAATAGGGCTAGTAGGATCTTCAGCACAGTCTATGATAAGGAAATCAGCTGGAACAAAGAATTTACCAACCTGGACAGGGACGTTCTCAACTATACCTGTAGGGATGACTACTGTATTGTTTGCCATGTATAGCTTGGCATCCACAGGTTCTATGCATCCTATCTTTACTTTCCGCCAGATTGATAAAGGCATGATGCTCACACTTGCTCCTAAATCGTATAGAGAATCATATTTATATTGTCCAAAACCCACAGTAACAGAAAAATTACCAGGGTCAGGCCTCTTTTCAGGGAAGTGGAGTACTTTGCATTCGCCTGCGATCTCTGAGATGGATCGCTTCTTGCTTAGAATTTCCTTGAGAAATTTGACATATCCAGGCATCTCTTGCAGAGCTTCTGTAAAAGGAATAGAAACATTCAGTTCTTGCAGCATATTAACAAATTTGGTAAACCTACCTGCAGTGGGATCTTTCTGTGCTTTTGAAGGGAAAGGCAGTGGCTTTTTCAGTTTCGGAGCCTGATCAGCTGTCGGAGGTGCTGCAGACTCGTCGACGTCGGCCAGATGCTTCTCCTCGATCTTGACCACGGGCTCCTCGATATCGAGTAGGGTGGTCGACCTGGAGTTGCTGGTCTGCGTAGCGGAGTCCGAGCTCAGCTTCTGGTCTGTGTCGAGTAGCGGCTTGTCGATGTCGAGTACACTCTCCTCGAGATCGAGTTGGCTGTGCTCTGTGTCGAGTTGCTGCTCTGCCTTGCTTTGCTGTTTTCCGACCTCTGGCTCGTGTAATTGATGTCCACTCCTGAGTTTGATAGCTGCGACGTGTCCGGTTTTCCCCTTAGGATTTGGTTCAGTTTGCCCAGGGAGTTGTCCGGACGGTCGTGGGATCAGCGCAGCGATTTGACCCATCTGCGTCTCTATTCCCCTTTTCCAAATGTCCAGTTCTCCAAATTTTGTAGTGATGTTCTGGAATTGGTTGTTGATGGTGCCCTGATTCCGACGCATCTCCTCAAGGATCAGCTGTAGATCATCCTTCTTTTGATCCCTTTCTGGATGTCCTGGAGCTCTGTAGGGTGGGGGATTCCTAGGAGGAACTTGGTTCCACTGTGGTTGATAGAACCTTTGATCTCCCATGTGTCGATTTGGACCTCCAGCGTAGGCTGCCTCTTCATGTGTTTCTGCCATCCTGACTTGCTCAGTGTGTGGGCACTCAGTAGTGGTGTGCCGCTGTGATCCGCATTCAATGCACGGCTGATTGACAGATAGGTATTTGACTTGCTTGAGGAGCTTGCGATTTTGGTCTCTGTAGAACTGCTCCCTGACATCTGGGTCAATCTCCTTTGCTGGCTCATAGAGTGGCATTGATGGTGTTGGCCTGGCGTAGGAGTTCTCCTCATAGTTTGTAGGAGCCCCATATTTGTTGTCGTAGTTAGTGAGCTTTTCTAGCACACTCCATGCGTCGCTTGGTGGCATCGTCAGATACTCATAGCGAGTATAATGGTTGATCCTATCCTTAGTGAGTTGATCAAGAGAGTTGAAGAAGATCTCCTGAATGAGGTAGGGTGGCTGTCCATGAGTAGGGCAAGATCGCAGCAGTTCTTTGTAGCGTTCCCATGCCTTTGCCAGCGGTTCCCCTTGCTTCTGTTTGAAGGCGGTGATTTTCTGACGGAGAAGTGCTGTTTTGGCGGGTGGGAAGTATTTGTTCAGGAACTTTTGCTCTACTTGGGCCTAAGTGGTGAGAGATCTCGGCTTCAGCCCTTCAAGCCACTTCAGTGCAGGTCCAGCGAGAGACCAGCGAAAAGATTTCATCTTGACATATTCCAGAGTTGTACCTTCAGCAAGAGTACGACACATATCATGGAAGTTAGTAATATGTTCAAGAGGGAACTCATTAAACTTGCCATAAAAAGCATTATTTTTAAGCTCTATCAGAAATTGAGTGCGAATTTCAAAAGAATTATCAGGGATTAGAATCGCCGATTCAGGCACGACGAGAGCTGGATGAAGATAATCCTCAGCAGTGGTTGGATATTGGGCAAGCTCAGCTTCTGCTTGCCTCGCGCGCTCAGCTTCTTGTTCCCTTGCTGCCCTTTCATTGGCGATAGTGGTATCCTTTGCGGCTAGTTCCCTTGTAAGCCTTTCGATCAGTTGCTCTTGTGTTTCAACGGCAGCCATGATCCTTTTGAGTTTAGAGTGGATGTGTAGGTAACGCTCTGGTTCGTCTAAGGCGTCAAACTCAGGTGGTAGACCAGAACGGCGCATACACCTGAAAAGTAACTCAAAGTAGACGT
Source organism: Persicaria tinctoria (assembly GCA_037127255.1). Lineage (NCBI taxonomy): Eukaryota > Viridiplantae > Streptophyta > Magnoliopsida > Caryophyllales > Polygonaceae > Persicaria > Persicaria tinctoria. Next base: position 41,634,982 of record JBANSL010000018.1, read on the forward strand.
GAGATTTAACTACCTAAGGCGCGAATGATTGCTTCCCCGGCAACAACGCCAATTTGTTGATAGGAGGAAATTGAGAATGCAAATATTAAATATAAATAAATCACAACAAACCAGATTCCGTCCCTTGTAAATAATTACAAGACCTCCTCCTGATGCAGAAGTGGGAAGTCAGGATCGATCCACGAGGAAGCGTGTCAGCGGATCCTAGGCAGCGAAGAAATCTCACGGAAGTCGACAACAGTGGTACTCGACCTCGACTAAGGGTTAGTCGACAGGGTTCAGGCACAGTCGAATATAGCGCAGCAGCAGTGATAGGGGCCCGTCGACGTCGACAAGGCCTACTCGATGTCGAGTAGAGGTCTTGGTCGACTTCGCTTCGTCTCTTCGAGTACCTGCACAAGTAAGCTACAACGACTTTGGTCGAAGATCAGTAGTCGAGATCGACGAGTGCTATTCGATCTCGAGTAAGACAGAGATTAAAACGAAAGAAAATAAATGCAAAGGCTTTTGTGATTTCGAACTAAACTTAATTTAAAAGGGCTTCCAAGATTGGGGTTTGCAACAACGATAACCAAGCATGCATAAGGCAGAACCAAACAAATTTTCATGTAAATCGCATCAAAGGACTAAGCTTTTGCCTTTTCCAACAATTAGACAACTCTTTCAAGAAACCCTAATTGTCTCTACCGATTTTATGTTTATAATCCAAGTTGTTAGCATGGATCTCCATTAGACGGGTAATAAACACATAAACAAGTAGGAAAATGCTCAAAACATGATAAAGGTCGGATCTTTACCTCAAACGCGCATGGCTATCGTCGGGCTCGCCCCAACCCTAGAAGTGGGTGGACTACTCACGCCTCATCGCAAACTCAGACATTGATTGGAAGGAAATAACTACTTGCATTAACTAAATTCAAAGCCTTTACAATCCCGGCGATCCAACTCTCATTGAACGCCAAAACCCTAAGACCTTCGAACTCCTAAACCGTCTTTGTGGAACTACTTCTCTAACTCTGAAAATTGAATGAATAAAACTGAGCCCCTTGGGCTTTATTTATAGCCTTCTATTCATTGCTACTCAAGGATAGAATATCTATATCTATATCTAAAACTATATCTAAAATGCTTAAGGATAAATAAAAGCAATAAGGAAATTAAATCTAAATAGGAAATTATATCTAAATGTCTTAAAGTGGATAGATCTCCTCTTCCATGATGTGTCTTGATGATTTTGGATAGAATCGGCAATCTTCGAGCCCAAGTAATCCCACACCGAGTAGGATTCGTCAAGCCACGTTAGACAGCTTCTGGAATCGTCGTCGATGTCGACAAGGATCTTGTCGATATCGAGTAGGAGTGTCGTCGACTGGCTCGGCTTCGTCATCTCGGCTAGCTGGTGCTCGATGTGGCTCGGACTTGGCTCACGGGTCTAGTCGATCTCTACAAGGGCTCGTCGACATCGAGTAGGGTACTTCCTTTCCGCTTTCGCGAGCCGCTTCTTCCGCTGCAGCGAGTTCGTCGATCCGCAGGTGCGAGAGACCCCTTCCGCTGGAGCGAGTCGGCGAGCTCCGTCGTCTTGGTGCATCACGCTGGCAGCGAGGATTTCCGCGGTAGCGAGTGGCTCGCTGCAACGAGTCTAGTCGCTGGCAGCGAATGCTGCCTGGTCGTCTTCGTCCTCGGCTTGTCGATCAGCTCCTCCTTTCGTCGACTCCGGGTGTGGCGCTGAGGTGTCGTCGATCTCGACTAGTGGTCCTCGAGATCGAGTAGGGCTCCGGAGCTGGGTTGGTCTGGCTCTCGACACTGCTCCTAGTCGACATGTCCGCCCGGGCTCTCTACTCGACATCGAGTAAGGTTTACTCGACATAGAGTAGCCCTGGCTTCAGCTCATTTTGTCCCGGTCTTGTACTCTCGGATTCTGGACTTCTGTAGTTGTTTTCCGAGCTTTTCTGACCTTCCTTAGAATTGTTGTAAAGACGTTTCGAATTCTGCGATTTTAAATAGAAACTTGTGTAGATTCCATAATTTGGCAAATAAACATAAACTACATAGATTCTGTACTATCTAACCCAAATGTATGCAAAGTATGCAGAAAACGATATTAAAATTACTGTAAAATATGGCAGATTTAGCTCACAACAGACATCCCGCCTCAGCCCGGTGACGAAGTCCATCGAGATATCTGTCCACTTCCACGCGGGAACTGGAAGCGACCTGACAAGTCCTCCCGGTCTCTGGTGCTCAATCCGAACCTGCTGGCAAACCTGACATCTGGCTACAAAGTCTGTGATGTCTGCTCGCATCCTCTGCCACCAATAATATCTCCTCAAATCCTGATACATCTTATTCGTCCCTGGATGGACAGAATAAGGAGTGGAGTGAGCCTCCTGCATGATCCTCTGCCTCAGACCTGACGTCGATGGAACTACAACTCTGCCCTGAAAGGTCAGCATCGCATCTCCTCTCTCTACAAGCTCTCTAAATCGACCCTGGGCCATCCGATCCCTCAGAACTGCAATCTCTGGACAGTCTGCCTGACCTCGCCGAATCTCCTCGGTCAACTCAGCCTGAACCTCCAAGAATGATAACTGTCCATTCTCTCGCTGAACCCACACCTCGAAGCAACACCTCATCAAATCTGTCTGCAAATACCTCTGAGATGTAAGCCTCGCAACTGATGCCTCCTGGTGAGTCTTCCTACTGAGCGCATCTGCCACCACATTGGCCTTTCCTGGGTGATAAACTATGTCCAAGTCATAGTCCTTTAGAAGCTCTAGCCACCGTCTCTGTCGCATGTTGAGCTCCTTCTGAGTGAAAATATACTTCAAGCTCTTGTGATCCGTCCTCACCTTGCATGAAGTGCCGTACAGGTAATGCCTCCAAATCTTCAAAGCATGAACTACAGCTGCCAACTCCAAGTCATGAACGGGATAGGACACCTCTGCAGGCTTCAATTGGCGCGAAGCATAAGCGATGACCCGATCTCTCTGATGCAAAACACATCCCAAGCCGAAACGCGAAGCGTCTGTGTAGACGACGAAGTCCTCTGTCCCTTCTGGCAATGCTAGTACTGGGGCGGTCGTCAGCTTCTCCCTCAGAAGCTCAAAGCTGGCCTGACACTCCACACTCCACTCAAAAGGAACATCCTTCTTCAGCAGCTGCGTCATCGGCCTAGCAATGCTCGAGAATCTCCTGTAGTAACTGGCCAATCCTAGAAACGAGCGGATGTCCTTGACGTTCTTGGGCACCTCCCAAGAAACGATAGCATCAATCTTCGCCGGATCCACGGCGACTCCCTCAGCTGAAATCACATGGCCTAAGAAAGCCACCTCTCTGAGCCAGAACTCGCACTTGCTGTATTTCCCATACAACTGATGTTTCCTCAGCGTCTCGAGCACGATCCTCAAATGCTCCTCGTGCTCCTCTCTACTCCTCGAGTAGACTAAAATGTCATCTATGAAGACAACGACGAATCTGTCGAGGTAGTCAATGAACACGCGGTTCATGAGTTCCATGAAAGCAGCTGGTGCATTGGCCAGCCCAAACGGCATGACCACGAACTCGTAGTGACTATAGCGGGTCTTAAAAGCGGTCTTCTGGACATCCTCTGGCTTCACTCTCAGCTGGTGATAACCCGACCTCAAATCAATCTTCGAGAAAACAACGGCGCCCTGCAGCTGATCCAACAGGTCGTCAATCCTGGGAAGGGGATAACGGTTCTTCACCGTCGCACGGTTCAGCTCCCTATAATCGATGCATAGCCTCAATGACCCGTCCTTCTTCTTGACGAACAACACTGGTGCTCCCCAAGGTGATGCACTAGGCCTGATGTAACCCTTCTCGGCTAGCTCCTCCAACTGAGCCTTCAGCTCCGCCATCTCTGTCGGTGCCATGCGGTAAGGGACACGTGAAATAGGTCTGGTGCCTGGGTCTAGCTTGATCCCAAAGTCAACCTCTCTCAGTGGGGGAAGTCCCGGTAGCTCATCTGGAAACACATCTGCGAAGTCTCTCACAACAGGGACATCTGACAAGCTGGGATGTGTACGATCCACCTCTAAAGCGTAACACCAATACCCAATGCATCCCTGGTCTAGAAGTCTGGCAGCTCTGACTGCGCTAATGAGCGCTCCGTTCCTCTTGGGGTCGCTCCCCCAAACCTGGTGCTCAGTCCCGTCATCTGCCAAGATAGACACCGTCCTCGTCCTCAGATTGATGATCGCTCCATAGTGGTCCATGAAATCCATACCCAGAATGAGATCATCCATCCTCAATGGCATGGCAATAAGGTCGGTTGGCCACTCACGCTCACCTATATGGATGGGGCAACCTAAAATCTCCCGACTCATCCTAACCTTTGCCCCGTCCGCTAGACCAATAGTAAGGGGTAAACCACTCATGCAGCTCAGGCTCAGCCTAGCAACGCACGCCTCTGCTATGAAGCAGTGGGTAGCACCAGTGTCAAACAATATAGACAAGCACGCATCATGGAAATGTATAGTACCTGCGGAAGTAGGGGTAGTACGGTCATCAGCTCTCATCTGGAACACGCGGGGCGGTGGGGGTAATGCTGGTCCTCGGCCTCCGGAACTCTGGCCACGATCATACCCGGACCCAGATGGTCCTGCAGATGACGAACCTCTACCCTGACCTAGCCCTGACGGCCCTCTGCCTCCACGATCATAACCTCTACCTCCTCTACCTCCTCTACCTCCTCCTCGACCTCTACCAGAAGCATCTCCTCGCCCCTGACCCTGGGGATAAGTCAGTAGTGGCGGCTGTAGAGTCGCAGGAAGTCTCGGTGGTTGTGCAGTCGGCGGGGCTCTACCGTCCTGGGGACAACGGGCAGCTCTGTGCCCCATGGTGCCGCAAGTGAAGCAGACAATCGAACGATCTGGGCAGGAAGCGACATAATGACCTCTCTCGAAGCATCCATGGCAAGTGACACTCCTCACTCGTGCATCTCTTCCATAAACAGCTGGACCGAGCGGCTGGGGTGCCCTCGGTGTAACTCTGTGATATCCCCGTCTAAATCCTCCTCCATAGCCTCCTCTCCTGGATCTGTCGTCTCCGCGACCATCCGCTGGTCTCGCTCTCTTCACCTCAGGGCGAGAAGTGGTGTATGCAGTCTCGGACAAGATCCGCTGCTGGTCGTACAAGAGGATGACCTCCAAGAATCGATCAAAGTTGACAGCTCCCAAGCTAGAGGCATGCAAAAGTACTGGAGGCGGCAGTCTCATCGATAACATGCGAATCCGGCTCTCATCGGAAGGGCACAAGTGAGCACAGTAGACCAGTTCCTTCTTGAACTGGCGAACGATGGTAGAGACAGAAGCTGATCGGTCATAGTAGCCTCGCATAAAGGACACCTGTCGGGCTATCTCAATCCCAGGAGGGTGGTACTCTCTCGGCATCAGATCCCTAAACTCCTCGTAGGTCCACTCAGCCTGATCTATCTTAAATAAAGACCAGCGGTCAAAAGCGTCTCCCTGTAGACGGCCTGCGGCAAGTCTCTGTCTCTCGGAAGCGGAGACAACAACATGGTCGAACAACCCATCCATCTCACGGAACCATCTCTCAATATCCCCCCCAACCTCTCCAGTAAAAGCCGGAGGACAGCACTGAGCTAATGTCTTGACCCAGTCGACGCGCTTCTCAGGGCGTGCATCGGCTACGGGCTCAGCTGGCTGAACATGAACCTCGGGCGTCGGTGCTGTAGATCGGGCTCCTCCCCGTAACTCGCTCAGAATGTCGTGAAGTGCCGCCTCTAGCTGTCCAAGTCTAGTCTCTGTGGGAATCGGAATCTGGTCGTCAGCCGGCGGAGGTGAAGCTCGCTCCTCAACGTGATCGTCAGCAGCGCGCTCCTCGACGCTCTCAACAGCAATCCGACGGAGTCGTCCCCGACCACGATGTGCCCTACCCCCACGCCCAACAGAACCGCGTCTAGTATCGACCATGAGTACTACATGAACGGTTAATTTAAACACTCAGCACAGAAGCACTCGACGATTAATATGATCCCCTTCAAGGAGGATCGCCCTCAGGCATAATTGCATATATGTATAAATTAAGCATAGAGACGATCTATGCCTTCCTTCGAGGGACGGCTGACCGGAGGGGCAAAACCTCACGGTCACCTAACTCGACACTCCAACCTCCATGGTGTTCCTTGGAGTTATCTAGGCCCATCTGTAAATCAAAGCTACTATTTTGCCTACCGTTCCCCGAGTTCTACATCCATAAGGGAGGTCTATCGCTTTGGTCTCTACCCACGAGATTGTTTCCCCTTTATTCATTTTACGTTTTAATTCCAATTAAATTCATTTTGCCCTTTTGAAAGCATTTCTCAAACCCATTTGAAAACATTGGGCGATTTTCAAAACCATCTTCAACCTGTTGTACTCGGATTGCAAAACCTGGCTCTAATACCACCTTTGTAACGGTCCGGGATTATGATTCCCGAGTTACGTTTCGAGGGATGAAACCCCTCGTTGGGATCTTGCGCCCCGAGTACAGGTTGAAGGTTTGAAATCGAAGATGCGCAGTTTAAAGTGGGATTTTGCACCCAAACCCGGAAGGTCCGTCGGAGACCCCGGGGTAAACCCCTGTACCTGTCCTAAGTCTACAACGCGCGAAAACCTTTATCATGCAAAGGGCGAAAGTTATGAAAACAATACAACCAGTGCCACGGCAGAGCCGGGTCAAAACGGACTATAGTAGGAAGAAATCCAAAAGGCATGAGTTTGGTGAAGTCAGGGTTCATACACTCACTCTCCGCCATATGAATGGACCCCGTCATATCAGCACAAAATCAAGTAGTAGATCGGGTACCTGAAACTATACCACCAAGTCAGGCCAAGATTCCGCCTGCGGGTCCTCTGACCGCGCTGAGGACATATAATACGCCTATACCTAGAATAAAGGATGCCTTCATGCAGTACTGAAATAAAACCACACTATCATGCGCCTAATTCATATGTGCAGAATATTGAGGAAGGCCTTAACAAATAATACCAAGCGGTATATCCCTCTTTTACCACCACCCCTCTTCCAGACAAGGTGGAGACTGGCCAGTTCGATGCTATAATCATATCAAATCTCATCATCATATCATTTCTCATCATTATATCATATCTCATGCCCATCTCGTATCTTGTGATATATATAAATAACTCGAGGAGGACAACACCCGATGAAGCTGGGCTACCCTATGACCCTAGCAAGGACTCTAGGACTCACAGATAACGACCGTTCTGTATTCAAACGCATACAGAATAAGGATGCTCATTTGTAAATGCAATTCCTAAGCATGATACTACATGATATGCTCTTATACATATGCAGCACCTACATACTATATGACACATTAGGCAGGAGGTACTGGTTACTGAGTAAGCCCCGGAGGTACTTACCTCGCTAGAAGATCAGCAAAAGAAGAATCCAGCACACAGTAGTCACGATCACAGAATATCACCTAATCACATAACGAGAATATACTAAGTATACTTCTATAGCCTTTCTGAACACATATTACTCACTCAAATTAGCAGATAGATAAGTAAGCTTGCATCAATTATACTTTCAATTTATCACAATCAACCATCTCTTATCTCATACCATTCATCATAACTTGTCAACTTATCAGTTTAAAAAAATATACTCCCTATATATATCATACTTAAACTTTCCATATATATATCATCATCATAAATATCGAACATTTAATCTCTTATGAAAATCACCACAATACCACGCTATTAGTCATCGTCTTATTCCCAAGTTAGCTTCAAAATCGTTTCAAATCCGAATTAAACAGTTAAGAGTTCTGACCCCTTGAAAATACTCGCTAAATTCCCTTTTTAATTTATTTATCAAATCACTTTTTTAACCTTTTATAAAATCTCTAAAAAAATAATATTTTTATACCTTAATCCCCAAATAATATTAATTATTTAAACCAATAATTCAAATGACCAAAACACCCACCAAAACGCAACTAAACCCACACGGAAAACAGTGCCGCGGTCGCGGCAAATTGCGGCGCCCGCAGTAGATGTGGCGCTCGCAGCAAGTCGTCTTCTTCCTCTGCGTCGGACTGGTTTGACCCTTCTTGGTGGAGCTTGGCTCTTCTTCTATTTCCGACCCCTCTCAACCTCACAGACCCTCAATCCCAACCACCAAAGACACACGCACACGGATTGAAGCTAAAGGAAAGAATGAACGAGGCTCACCGAGGTGTTCGCGGACGTCGGAGCTTCGTCGGAGCTCGCCGGAGGCTCGATTCGTTGCGTCGGAGAGGGAGGAACCTCGGATTCAACCTAGGAGGGTAAAGGAAGGTTAAAGGAAGGTTCATCCATGGAATTTCGGATCGAACGAGAGGTCGAAGCTTACCGAACGGAGTTTGCGCTCGAGCGAGGTGGTGGAGCTCCGGTGGCTCGATGGAGGCGCTAAGGCCTCTAGGGCGGCGTCGGGACGGTGGTGAACGCCAGTAGAGGTGGCTAGGTCTGCTGTTTCTGCTGCTCGTCGAGGAACACGAAGGTGGAGGTGGCGATGGAGATCAGTAGTGGCGGCTCGGCTGTCTCCAGTTGCCGCTTCTGGGTGGCTGCTGGGCTAATCAGAAAGGGAGAAAGTAGGAAGGAGGAAGCAAGGAGAAGGGTGGGAAGAGAGTGATGGCGAGGGAGGGCGTGGGTGATGGTGGAAACAGGGGAAGGGACGGGGTGATATAGGCAGGGGAATGGGCTCGGGTTGCAGGACAAGGTAGGGGGGAGTGGGTGAGAGGTTGAGTGTGAACTTGGTTAACCAATACCCGGAAATAAATCCCGAATACGCGAATTTTGAATCCCGAAATTAGTTTCCAAATGTTAGTTTTCCCGAATCCCGCTAAACGAGTTTTAAAATCGATTTTAATTTCATTTTTAATTCACTTTTTCCGAAAGAAAAAGATTTAAAAATCTGAGCCTTTACAATCATGTGAAGAAGCTTAAACCTCCCCGAGTGGACGCTCCATGGCTCCACCCATTCATCTTCCCTGGCTCGAGCTAGCATGTATAAGGGAAGATATAAAGAAAATATACATACCTCATCATCATACCTCTTCCGCTTCATTGGTTGATTTGTTTGCGCGTCTCCACCACAGCAAAACGGTGGAGTGGGAAGAGATATTTCCACCTCATCATGCGGAGCTTCATGCCACTTTGCTAGGACCCCATACTTGAATATGAACATCGGTTGCTCAAAATCATTGGGGATAGCCTTCACCTTGTAAGGTAAAAGCGATCTTGGAATGCCCTGGTCAACAATGTCCAACTTCTTCTCTTCTAGTGCTATTTCGCCTTGGGATCCTTCATATGATTCATCAACAATAGGTAGCAAAGTAGGAATGAAATTCGAGGAATGACATACCTAGTTGTCGACATCGAGTGGGTCAATTGACTCGTCGAGAGGAGAGCATGGTCCTTTAGACTGATTGGAAGCCTCAAGCCTTCGGATTTCGTCTTCCAGCCGATCTATTTCCCTTAATCGTGACTCCTCCACTGCGATCCTATTTCTTCGTCTCAAATCTTGAACCCATTCTTCCCATGCAGGATTCCCTTCGACAAAGTCTTCCATATTTGTACCTAAGCTTTGAAATCACAATCAAGAACACAAATTAGTAGCAAAAGCTTGGCACCTAGTTGGTATCGGGGAGGTAGGTGGTGGTAGGGTATGTGATAGGGTAAGAAAAAGGGATGGGCTTTTCTGGACCTTTAAACACAATTAAACTAGGCGCGATTGATATCTGATGTCCATGTTTTATGCCATGTTTTATATCTACTGTTATATCGATTTCTGCATGCATTTCATGCATTTAGGCTAAAATAATACAGAATCTGTGTAAGTTATGTTTATTTGCAATATATGGAGGTCTACACAAGTTTTTGTTATATTTGGCAGAAATCGGACGCACTTTGGAGCTTAAAGGAAACTCATGGAAACGCTAAGAATAGTGCAGCTGGAGAAGAGGCCATTTTTCACCATTCTTCGTTCTGAATCAAGCTTTAATGTCTTCATGAGAGTTGTATCCCTCGAAAAGAGCTTTCTAACGCATAGTCATATGCGTCAATCCGACGAACGAGGACTTAAGAAAGTGCGTTTTAAGAACAGAGCAGAAAGCTGAGAAATCTTTACTCGAGATCGAGTACACTCTACTCGAGATCGAGGAGAGTCTGGTTGAGGAAGAGCTGATCGAGAAGACGAAGACGAGGAAATGTCGGGTTACACTCTACTCGAGATCGAGTAGACCTACTCGAGATCGAGGAGCCCGGAAGCCATGTCCGAGCATGTCGAGCAGAGCCACCCGAGAAGACCTAGTCGATGAACATTCCTACTCGATGTCGACAAGACTATCGTCGAGATCGAGTACACTCGTGAGCCAAGTCCGAGTCACATCGAGCACCAGTTAGCCGAGACGCCGAGCCAAGCCCAGTCGACAACAATCCTACTCGAGATCGACAAGACCTTTGTCGAGATCGACGACGGTTCCAGAATCCGCGTTACTCGGTTTGATGAATCCTACTCGGTTTGGGATTGCTTGGGCCCGAAGATTGCCGATTCTATCCAATCTATCAAGATACAACATGGAAGGAAGAGATCTATCCATTAAAGACATTTAGATATATTTAGATTTAATTTCCTTATTGCTTTTATTTATCATTATGCTTTTAGATATAGTTTTAGATATAGATATAGATATTCTATCCTTGAGTAGCAAGGAATAGAAGGCTATAAATAAAGCCCATGGGGCTGATTTTAGATTCATTCAATTTCAGAAGTAGAGAAGTAGTTCACAGAGACGATTTAGGAGTTCAGAGGTTTTAGGGTTTTGGCATTCAACGAGAGTTGGATCGCCGGGATTGTAAAGTCTTTTGAATTTAGTTTAATGCAAGTTTCTTTTCATCAATCAATGTCTGAGTTCGCGATGAAGCGCGAGTAGTCCACCCACTTCTAGGGTTGGGGCGAGCCCGACGATAGCCATGCGTGTTTGAGGTAAAGATCTGACTTTTATCATGTTTTGAGCATCTATTACTTGTTTATGTGTTTATTACCCATTCAATGGAGATCCATGTTAACAACTTGGATTGTAAACATAAAATCGGTAGATACAATTAGGGTTTCTTGAAAGAGTTGTCTAATTGTTGGAAAAGGTGAAAGCTTGTCCTTGATGCAATTCACATGATTATCTATTTATCTCCGCCTTATGCATGCTTGGTTATCGTTGTTGCAAACCCCAATCTTGGAAGCCTTTTACATTAAGTTTATTTCGAGAGTCCCAAAGCATTTGCCTTTACTTTATTTCTTTGTTTCGTTTTATTCTCTGTCTACTCGATCTCGACCAAGCCTGGTCGATCTCGAGTTACTGATTCTCGATCTAGCATCGATGTAGCTTAATTGTGCAGGTACTCGACAAGACAAGCCGAAGTCGACGAGGACTCTACTCGATATCGAGTAGCCTCTAGTCGATATCGACTACACCCGGTGCTTGCTGCTACGTTGTGTTCGACTGTCCGATCTTTTGTCGACTACCCTAGTCGAGATCGAGGACCCTATTGTCGACTTCTGACCATGAGATTTCACCGCTGCCTAGGATCCGCTGACACGCTTCCTCGTGGATCGATCCTGACTTCCCGCTGCTGCATCAGGAGGAGGTCTTGTAATTATTTGGAAGGGACGGAATCTGGTTTGCTGTGATTTATTTCTATTTTAATTTGCATTCTCGATTTCCTCCTAACAACAAATTGGCGCCGGTTCCGGGGAGGCTATCATTCGCGCCTTAGGTAGTTAAATCTCACATCTGCTTTGAGTTATTATACAGGTGGATGCGCCGATCTGGTCTACCACCTGAGTTTGACAGCTTAGACGAACCAGAGCGGTACCTACACATCCACTCTAAACTCAAAAGGATCATGGCGGCCACTGAAACACAAGAACAGCTGATTGCCAGACTTACAAGGGAGCTAGCCGCAAAGGATACCACTATCGCCAATGAAAGGGCAGCGAGGGAACAAGAAGCTGAGCGTGCAAGGCAAGCAGAAGCTGAGCTTGCCCAATATCCAACCACTGCTGAGGATTATATGCATCCAACTCTCGTCGTGTCTGAATCGGCGATTCTAATCCCTGATAACTCCTTTGAAATTCGCACTCAATTTCTAATAGAGCTTAAAAATAATGCTTTTTATGGCAAATTTAATGAGTGTCCTCTTGAACATATTACCAATTTTCATGACATGTGCCGTACTCTTGCTGAAGGTACAACTCTGGAATATGTCAAGATGAAAGCTTTTCGCTGGTCTCTCGCTGGACCTGCACTGAAGTGGCTCGAAGGGCTGAAACCAAGATCACTCACAACATGGGCCCAAGTAGAGCAAGAGTTTCTGAACAAATACTTCCCACACGCCAAAACCGCACTTCTCCGCCAGAAAATCACCTCCTTCAAACAGAAGCAAGGGGAACCGCTGGCAAAGGCATGGGAACGCTACAAAGAACTGCTGCAATCTTGCCCTACTCATGGACAGCCACCCTACGTCATTCAGGAGATCTTCTTCAACTCTCTTGATCAAGTCACTAAGGACAGAATCAACCATTATACTCGCTATGAGTATCTGACCATGCCACCAAGCGACGCATGGGGTGTGCTAGAAAAGCTCACTAACTACGACAACAAATATGGGGCTCCTACAAACTATGAGGAGAACTCCTACGCCAGGCCAGCACCATCTATGCCACTCTATGAGCCAGCAAAGGAGGTTGACCCAGATGTCAGGGAGCAGTTCTACAGAGACCATAATCGCAAGCTCCTGAAGCAAGTCAAATATCTATCTGTCAATCAGCCTTGTATCGAATGCGGATCACAGCGGCACACCACTACTGAGTGCCCACACACCGAGCAAGTCAGGATGGCAGAAACACATGAGGAGGCAGCCTACGCTGGGGGTCCAAATCACTACATGGGAGACCAACGGTCCTATCAACCACAGTGGAACCAAGGTCCTCCTAGGAATCCCCCACCCTACAGAGCTCCAGGACATCCAGAAAGGGATCAAAAGAAGGATGATCTGCAGCTGATCCTTGAGGAGATGCGTCGGAATCAGGGCACCATCAACAACTAATTCCAGAACATCACTACAAAATTTGGAGAACTGGACATCTGGAAAAGGGGAATAGAGACGCAGATGGGTCAAATTGCTGCACAGATCCCACGACCGTCCGGACAGCTCCCTGGGCAAACAAAACCAAATCCTAATGGGAAGACCGGACACGTCGCAGCTATCAAACTCAGGAGTGGGCATCAATTACACGAGCCAGAGGTCGGGAAACAGCAGGGCAAGGCAGAGCAGCAACTCGAGACAGAACAGACCCAACTCGATCTCGAAGAGGCTCTACTCGACCTCGACAAGCCGCTACTCGACACAGACCAGAAGCTGAATTCGGACTCCGCTGCGCAGACCAGCAACTCCAGGTCGACCACCCTACTCGATGTCGAGGAGCCCCTAGTCGAGATCGAGGAGAAGCATCTGGCCGACGTCGACGACTCCGCAGCATCTCCAACAGCTGATCAGGCTCCGAAACAGAAAAAGCCACTGCCTTTCCCTTCAAAAGCACAGAAAGATCCCACTGCAGGTAGGTTTACCAGATTTTTTAATATGCTGCAAGAACTAAATGTTACTATTCCTTTTACAGAAGCCCTGCAAGAGATGCCTGGATATGTCAAATTTCTGAAGGAAATTCTGAGCAAGAAGCGATCCATCTCAGAGATCGCAGGCGAATGCAAAGTACTCCACTTCCCTGAAAAGAGGCCTGACCCTGGTAAGTTTTCTGTTACTATGGGTTTTGGACAATATAAATATGAGTCTCTATGCGATTTAGGAGCAAGTGTGAGCATCATGCCTTTATCAATCTGGCGGAAAGTAAAAATAGGATGCATAGAACATGTGGATGCCAAATTATACATGGCAAACAATACAGTAGTCATCCCTACAGGTATAGTTGAGAACGTCCCTGTCCAAGTTGGTAAATTCTTTGTTCCAGCATATTTCCTTATCATTGACTGTGTTTAAGATCCTACTAGCCCTATTATTCTTGGTAGACCATTCTTAGCTACTGCAGATGCCAGAATAAGTGTCAAGAATAGATCGCTCACCTTCACTATAGGCGATGAGGTTTTGGATTTCTCTTTTGGCCCTACAAAAGAGGAAATTTCATGGCTGGAGGTGAAAAGCATCGCAACCGCGGGACCAAGCAAACAACGGAGGAAAGCGCCAGCACTGTACTCGAGGACGACAAGAGCTACTCGATCTCGACAAAGGAGCCACTCGATCTCGACAAAGGCGCCACTCGATCTCGACCAAGACTTATCGATGTCGACAACCTCTGCTGAGCCACTGACTTGCCCAGAGCCTAAGTATGGGGTCCCTATACTTGAGGTCGACCAGCAGTACTCGATCTCGACTAGCCGCAAACCCAAAGATTTCTGTTTTGGGTCCGAAAAGGTAAGTTCAGGTATGAATTCTACTCCCCCTCAGTCCATAAAGAAAATTATAAATGATTTAAGGGGAGATAAGGCACCATGGCGAGAGAATCTGCGAAAATTAAGAGCTGGAAGGAAGAAGAAGAAAGAGAAAGGAGATGATGTAAGCAACCACCTGTCAGCTGAGCTTGCATACTACCATCAGGACCTAGATGATCCAGGAGAAAGGCCAAGTATGAGCGGGCCCCACAATAATGTTCCTTGAGCGCAAACGGATAAGTCGGCCTAGCGACTCTAAAATCTAGAGCATGTATATAGAACTTTATGAATTTTTGAACTTTGTGGTTTTTGTTTTTGGTTTTTGGTTTTATGTCTTTTAGAATATTTTATGTGGATAGTCTTGTTTCTTGTGCAATCTAACACTTTTAGGTCGGCAAGCATATAAGGATCGCGAAAAGTGGAATAAAGAAGTCCCTGAAAACAGTCAGAATCGACGAAGGCCAAGTCGACTACGACAAGGAGGAGAAGCCCAGAAGTTACTCGACCTCGAGTAGACGTACTCGACATCGACAAGCCGCCAGAAGCTCCTCGACTTCATGAAACCACTAGACGCAGACGAAGCTCCTCGAGATCGAGTACACTCTACTCGAGATCGACAAGGAATCTACTCGACATACACTGATTCGCCCTCCTCGATATTTTATCCTGTGAGTTCCTTCCTTTACTCTTGTTTTTATTTGATTTTATACAGTGGGGACACTGTAAATTTTAAGTATGGGGTGGGGGAAGGGCTCGTTATCATTATCATATGTGTTAGTCTTGCTTTTGGTTTTACATGGTGAAATTTTAATTTTTATGTCATGCATTCATGTTTAAATTTTATGCCTTTTAAATCTTTCGTCATACTGTAGTTTTAATTTTTGCATAAAAAAATGAAAAAAAAATAGAAAATGTCGAAAAAATAAAAAAATATGCATGTTTAAATTTTTGCATTGTTTTAGTTTTATATCCTAACTTAGATGTCCTATGATGATTAATAATGACTGACTTGATCATGTAAATCCTATGGCATGTTTGGAAGGTTTAGCCTAAGTCCTCGAAAATGGTTTTTATGTGGATTGTGAACTTGTGATGAAATTGAGCACATATGATCCTAAGCTAAAGGTTAAAATCCAACAAAAATTGTCTCAGTGAGAAGTTTGGCCTTATAGGGAGAACATTAAAAATCCCTCTGCTTTCTTGAGTGTATTTACTCTTCTTATGCATCTCTAAATGTTGTGATAGTTATTCAAAGCCAATGCATTTATATGTTTATGTTGATGAGAATTAAATGATGGAGGCACCTTTTAAGCCAATTTTATCCTCTCTTTACCTACCCTGCATTATCCTTGCTTGAAGCCAGAACATTAGCCTGAGACTTTTATTGTAAACTCCACAAAATTATCCTTAGCCAAATT
Source organism: Persicaria tinctoria (assembly GCA_037127255.1). Classification (NCBI taxonomy): domain Eukaryota; kingdom Viridiplantae; phylum Streptophyta; class Magnoliopsida; order Caryophyllales; family Polygonaceae; genus Persicaria; species Persicaria tinctoria. The sequence goes on from JBANSL010000018.1 coordinate 41,650,939, forward strand.
GAGCCTGACCCCCATTTGGGAATTAAGACTTAGAGTTGGTTGGAATGATGATTTGTGGAAAGAATGAGCTTATGTTGCATTTCAAGAAGGATCATGGAAATTATTGAGATATGGGTTGGTTGTACATTTTTTATCTTGCTATGCATATTATGTAAAAGGATTTTTGGCTCACATTATAAATGCACTAGTATTATTTTATTTATTTTCGTTTCAAAAAAAACAAAACCGAAAAAAAGAAAGAAAAAATGTATATATGTTTGTGAATAAAGTGCATGAGCCAAATTTACCTTATTTCTTTCATTATTTGCAAGATACATATTTTTGAGAGATTTAGAAAGTTTGAAAGATTACATACTTCATTAAGATAAATTGGAGAGTTTGGTAGATGCATATGATTGGGAAGCTATGGTTTGGTTGTGTTGGAAGATATAGGAGTCTTAATTCCCGAATTTTATTTAGCACCACATGGCCAAATAATTCCATCCCTTATTATTTCTTACCAAGCCCCATTACAGCCCCGCCGAATGGAATCTTCTTTGAAGACTTCTATTGAGCGAAGTCCTCCTGATAATTCTTGTTGCATTTTCATAATTGGTTGCGAAGTGGATTCATATTTAAATTGCAATATTTATGAGATTGTATATGGAATTGAGTTGAGAGTTGATCTTCATAGCCTAAACACATTTGAGAGTTGAGTGTAAACATATTACCCTTGTGAGGTTGGATTTATATTACCTATGCCTATGGATCGCTCATATATGTGTGATGACGTTAAATTCACTTGTCTTACATTGCTAGTACTTGAGATGTTGCTTTTGACAAAGGCGAAGACTTGAAGGATGTGTTGTAGGTCTTGGTTATTGCTTGAGGACAAGCAAGTCTAAGTATGGGGTGATTTGATGTCCATGTTTTATGCCATGTTTTATATCTACTGTTATATCGATTTCTGCATGCATTTCATGCATTTGGGCTAAAATAATACAGAATCTGTGTAAGTTATGTTTATTTGCAATATATGGAGGTCTACACAAGTTTTTGTTATATTTGGCAGAAATCGGACGCACTTTGGAGCTTAAAGGAAACTCATGGAAACGCTAAGAATAGTGCAGTTGGAGAAGAGGACATTTTTCACCATTCTTCGTTCTGAATCAAGCTTTGATGTCTTCATGAGAGTTGTAGCCCTCGAAAAGAGCTTTCAAACGCATGGTCATATGCGTCAATCCGACGAACGAGGACTCGGGAAAGTGCGTTTTAAGAACAGAGCAGAAAGCTGAGAAATCTTTACTCGAGATCGAGTACACTCTACTCGAGATCGAGGAGAGCCTGGTCGAGGAAGAGCTGATCGAGAAGACGAAGACGAGGACATGCCGGGTTATACTCTACTCGAGATCGAGTAGACCTACTCGAGATCGAGGAGCCCGGAAGCCATGTCCGAGCATGTCGAGCAGAGCCACCCGAGAAGACCTAGTCGATGAACATTCCTACTCGATGTCGACAAGACTGTCGTCGAGATCAAGTACACTCGTGAGCCAAGTCCGAGCCACATCGAGCACCAGTTATCCGAGACACCGAGCCAAGCCCAGTCGACAACAATCCTACTCGAGATCGACAAGACCTTTGTCGAGATCGGCGACGGTTCCAGAATCCGCGTTACTCGGTTTGACGAATCCTACTCGGTTTGGGATTGCTTGGGCCGGAAGATTGCCGATTCTATCCAATCTATCAAGATACATCATGGAAGGAAGAGATCTATCCATTAAAGACATTTAGATATATTTAGATTTAATTTATTTATTGCTTTTATTTATCATTATGCTTTTAGATATAGATATAGATATTCTATCCTTGAGTAGCAAGGAATAGAAGGCTATAAATAAAGCCCATGGGGCTGATTTTAGATTCATTCAATTTCAGAAGTAGAGAAGTAGTTCACAGAGACGATTTAGGAGTTCAGAGGTTTTAGGGTTTTGGCATTCAACGAGAGTTAGATCGCCGGGATTGTAAAGTCTTTTGAATTTAGTTTAATGCAAGTTTCTTTTCATCAATCAATGTCTGAGTTCGCGATGAAGCGCGAGTAGTCCACCCAATTCTAGGGTTGGGGCGAGCCCGACGATAGCCATGCGTGTTTGAGGTAAAGATCTGACTTTTATCATGTTTTGAGCATCTACTACTTGTTTATGTGTTTATTACCCATTCAATGGAGATCCATGTTAACAACTTGGATTGTAAACATAAAATCGGTAGATACAATTAGGGTTTCTTGAAAGAGTTGTCTAATTGTTGGAAAAGGCGAAAGCTTGTCCTTGATGCAATTCACATGATTATCTGTTTATCTCTGCCTTATGCATGCTTGGTTATCGTTGTTGCAAACCCCAATCTTGGAAGCCTTTTACATTAAGTTTATTTCGAGAGTCCCAAAGCATTTGCCTTTACTTTATTTCTTTGTTTCATTTTATTCTTTGTCTACTCGATCTCGACCAAGCCTGGTCGATCTCGAGTTACTGATTCTCGATCTAGCATCGCTGTAGCTTAATTGTGCAGGTACTCGACAAGACAAGCCGAAGTCGACGAGGACTCTACTCGATATCGAGTAGCCTCTAGTCGATATCGACTACACCCGGTGCTTGCTGCTACGCTGTGTTCGACTGTCCAATCTTTTGTCGACTACCCTAGTCGAGATCGAGGACCCTGTTGTCGACTTCTGACCGTGAGATTTCACCGCTGCCTAGGATCCGCTGACACGCTTCCTCGTGGATCGATCCTGACTTCCCGCTGCTGCATCAGGAGGAGGTCTTGTAATTATTTGCAAGGGACGGAATCTAGTTTGCTGTGATTTATTTCTATTTTAATTTGCATTCTCGATTTCGTCCTAACAACAATATCTCCCCGGCAACGGCGCCAATTTGACGAGAGGGTTTCTCGACCAAATAAATTTCTAGTCAAGACCCCCGCTATAGTATAGGGGAGTCAAATTCGTCCTCAGGAGAGAAGTCAGCGGTTCTAGGTTTAGTGTGTTTTGGCGTTCAGGAATAGCGGGAAGAGGTGATGAGGGTGGCTGTCGACAAAGAATAGAGGAGTCGATGTCGATGGATGGAGAGGGAATGGTGGTTTGATATCAAGTAGAATATGTGCTGAATAAAAATATTAAAATAAAATAAATAAAGATGCAAACTTCCAAGGTTAGGGATCACCGCAACAATAAACATATGTGTAGATCATAAATCACATAAAGATGCATGCTTTGTATCAAAGAATCGACTTTCGCAAATTCCAACAATTTAGGTGATAAAGGTTCTCGCATAAAAACCTAATTTGTTTCTACCTTTTCTTAATTAGGATTAACCAACTCTCGCAAATAAACCCTAATTACTATCCAAATTCATAATAAGATCACTTTCGCTTCAATATCATGAATAAGGAATTTCCTCAACTCTCGCAAAGGATTAAGCACATAGGTAGATGATGATAAAGACATATATATTCATGGATTTATAAATCAAACGCACATATCTATGTTGGGATCACCCCAACCCTAGAAGAAGGAAATTAGAAACAAAACACAATAAAATAAAATAACTTTAACATTCAAAATAAAACTTAAACTTACAAAACCTTCCAAACGTTCCTCCTTCTTCTCTCTCGCCTCCTCTCTCTCTCTCTCTCTCCTCTCCTTGCTCTCCTTGTGCCCTAAGACGACTTGACTTGAATGAATGAAAATCAACCCCCTAAGGCTTTATTTATAGACTTTCAATCCTTGCTAATCAAGGAATGAATATCTATCTATATCTATATCTATCTATCTAAATTATTAAGATTAAAAATATGGAAATAAAGAAATAAATCAACTAGGAATTATATCTAATGTAGGTAAATATCTTCTCCAACTTGATAGATCTTGATAGTTCTTGATGGAATTTGATAGAATTTGATCTCGAAAATATCTCCATCGGCTTCGGGATAGAAACTTAACAAGATTCTCAGACAGCTCCTCATCAGCCACTGAGGTTTCCTCGATATCGAGTAGGATTCCTCGATATCGAGCAGCACCTTCTTCGTCTTCTGCTCATCAACTCGATTCCGGCTTCTGGACGCCACATCGACTAAGTTTTTACTCGACATCGAGGAAATTTCGTCGACATCGACTAGAGTTTGGTCCGTCTTTAGCTTCTTCGTCGATCTCGGCTCCAGGATGTGAAAATCGAATAAGTCTTCCTCGATATCGAGTAGATTTCCTCGATATCGAGTTGCATGTTCAGCTCCCAGCTTCCCTGTCGATTTCTGGAACTTAGTTCCATTTGAGGTTTACTCGATATCGAGTTATATCGACTAAGTCTTTCAGCTTTTTGCTCTGTTCTTGAAACGCATTTTCCCAAGTTCTCGTTCGTCGGATTGACGCATATGACCATGAGTTGGAAATCTCTTTTGGAGGGCTACAAGTATCATGAAGACTTCAAAGCTTGATTCCGAATGATGAATGGCGAAAAATGGCCTTTTCTCCAGCTACACCATTCTTAGCTTCTCCATGAGTTTCCTTTAAGCTCCAAAGTGCGTCCGATTTCTGCGAAATATAACAAAAACTTGTGTAGACCTCCATATATTGCAAATAAACATAAACTGCACAAATTATGTATTATTCTAGCCCAAATGTATGAAATGTATGCAGAAAACGATATAAAAGTAACTATAAAACATGGCGAATTAGGCTCACATCAGCAGGCCATGGAAAATTTTGAGAAATAGCATTAAGATCAGCTAAACCAAGAAGAGTAGTACAACCCATAAGTTCTTCAACAGGAGATCGCCACGGGTGGACTCTTTCAGTCACTATCACAGGACGAGTAGAAGGGGGTGGTTGAACTCTAAAGTCTCCGCGAAAAAGACAGGAATCCAAATATTTTAGCTCATATGCCGGAGTCTTCAGATCAGTCAGGTTCTCTTTGGAACGAATCTTTTTTAGGGTTTCCGCCACACTAATAGGAGGAGATGAATAGGGAATCCAGGTCGTTTCAGTTTCTTGGCCGACATCCTCAGGATGAGAAGTAGAGGAATGGCTCGTGTCATCGGAAGAACGGAGCCCCGTTTCACCCACATCTACGGATTTTTCATCTCCTGCACATCCCTTCGAAGAAGAAGAAACTGTGTAAGGAGAAGAATAGTAATCAGGGTCAGAACGCTTCCGGCGCCTTCTCACCTTAACAGGGCTGCCTGTGGGACCAACCCGAGTCGGAGTTGACTCAGATCTAGAAGAAGATGACTCCGACGAAGTACCACTGGAGCTAGAAGAAGAACTCTCGGAAGTAGAGGAGGAAATCTCCTGAGATTGACGCGGATGAGAAGACGAAGCAACATCACCTCTCCACCCTTCTTCTTTTTCAAAATCATCCAACACATCGTGCTCTCCGCTGAGGTTATCCATTCCCAAAGAAACTAAAGAAAATCGTATGAAGGTTTACAAACGCGGAACAAAATCTCGATTAAAGGAAAAACCGGTTTAGAGGCAGAGTTCCTCCCTAATTTTCGATCTACACATTAGGAAAATTGAGAAATTGAAAAGACAAAAATCTGGAAATAACTTGAAACAAGAAGAACTACCTTGATTTTTGGAAGAACGTTGCCGGAAACTTCAACTGAGATACAGTCGACAACCTGAGACCACCACCGGAAAACCAAAGAGTAGATAAAAACAAAATTTAGAGAAGCCGGAAGAAGACAAATATGAGGTAAAAAGGAACGGAACGGGGTAACTTATAGAGAAGTTACCGACTGTTGAACTTCCAAAAGCAAATTGGGCCTAATGGGCCCTTCATGGGTTAACACGAGAAAGAAAAAAAGCCCATTATTGATTAACTGATACAAAGATGAGACATTCACAGATAGTCAGATGTTTTCCATGCTAAGATTATCGGCCCGCGTCAATCCCATTGGGAATCAATCCAGCCCGAGGAGCTGTGAAGAAACCAGCAATAAAAACATCTAAATAAGTATAAAGAGAGGAAACAAAAAGGAAAATAAAGACACCACAAAGGCAACCGCGGATAGAATTAAAACCTCCATCTATAAAGCCATGTCATCCGCGGACATAAGGAGGGGGTACGTGCCCAACATGCCCCCATCCCACGGGTAGAACACGTGTCAATCGGGAAATCACACGTGGCGACTACCTGGGAAACACTAATCACCTATAAAAGGAAGAAAAGAAAAAGAAGAAAAAGACTTTTTGGGCGCCAAGAAAGAGGAAGAAGGAGCGGACCTGATACAATATCCTTGAAAGATTAAGATCCAGAGAGAAAGAGAGATAGAGAGAGATAGAGGAAGAGAAAGCAGTAGATAAAAAAGATCTTCATCAAGATAAGGAACCGCTCCGCGGATAAGGGTTGAACTCATCCGCGGAAAGTTATTTGTACTCTTTCTTGCCATTCAGAAGTCTGAAGTGAGAATCAAGAGTTCGCAACCGTCAACTCAAAACTAGCAATCGACGACAGGTAAATGATTGATTCCCACTTTGTTGATGAATCCTCGATGAGGGGATAGTGTCTTTAGTTTATATAATTTGTTCCTACGGAACAGGTTGGGCCGTACCGATTATCTCGGTGCGGGTCAGGTAAGCCCGTTGGGAATATTACGGACCCCACTAGGTCTATCCCCGGGTCCCACTAAAAATGGAGACCTTTTTTAGTTCGTGATTCGTCAAGTTCGACATCTTATAAAATATCTAAATTTCTTTTATTTAGATTCTCTAAAAATATAAATAAAATTCTCATTTATAAGGTGTTTTTTTTTTCTAACCTACCATTAATTGAATCTCATGTAATTTAATAGATAACTATTTTTAAAAAAGATTTTAATATTGTTTTTTTATTAAATATATAGTTTAGATTTCTTACGTTAGCTTATTAAATTATCTATCCACGGATTAATTTTTTCCACCAAAAAATAATCTATATATAAATAAAATAGCACTTATCAAATACTACATATTTATCTATTAATATTTTGGTAAGCATGACTATGAAGTATTTTTTATTTATATTTATGTCAATTAACTAAAATATAAATATATATATATATATATATATATATATATATATATATATATAGATTATGGCTTATATAACTTTCTATAAACTATGATAATATATATTTTTTCCTAGAATCAACTACAGCGCGCCACATAAGATTTTTGTCCTCAGAATCAACCACAACGCGTCACATAGAACGCTATGCATCGATTTTAGTATATGTATATAGGTAGATGTTTAAGATACATTATGAAATATTTAGGTAACGAATATATTATGAAATATTGAAGATAAAACATTATGAAATGTCTAGAGTAAAAAAAATTCCTATAATTTATGATTTAACTTAGAAAATGAATATAAATGAAATTGTTAAGATAAAATATTATCTAATGTTATTATGAAACGTTTAAGATAAGATATTATGAAATGAATATATTATGAAGTGTTATTAGATATTTTTATATAATTTTACACAATTATCTTCACTCTAAATAAGTAATTGAAAGAAAATAAAAAATTATATAATAGAAAAAATATTTTTATTATTAATTAAAAGGGAAAAATATTGTTTGTTTGTGATGTTTCTACTCCTCGAGAGACATAGACGTACTCCTCATAAGTCAAAGAGCTGCTCCTCATAAATCCTAAGCCTGCTACTCCTGAGTTATAGTTCTACGCCTCTTGACATGCACGAATTTATAAATAAATGGACGATTTTTTTTTTTGGTGCATATAGTAAATTTGGGAGTGTAAAGATTATCACCCTATTTATTATAATCTACAGTACAAGTTAATAGGTGATCAGATTTACTTTTTTCATTTTGATTTTTATTTTTAGTCTTCTAGTACATTTAATTTCCTGCGGAGCTGCCAAACCCACATGTCAGTGCTAAGTGAAAGAAATTAGAAGCTAATTAAGTGACAAATTCACGAGTTGAATTGGTACAACTTAGCACTAATTTCTGTTAGGGTAGAAAATTAGATTTTGATTACTTTCATTAGATATTTGAATCAACTAATTCTTTTTATCTTTATTTTGGTTTGAACCAACATTTGAATCAAGGAGGTGATTGCCAGAGTGTTCCTGATTCATCATCGTTTGTCTTTGCTAGAGTGTTCTTTTCACCCTTTTCTTTTCAGCGTATCTTATTTTTGATACTTTATAGTGTTTATATATGGTTCGAATAAAAAAAAGTGTTTATATATGGTGTTGTCTGATATATTTCCTGACGGTTAGTCCGTCATCGAGCTTTTCAACCTTTCGATCCATTGAGCTTGTTCGGTGAATTGAATTCTTTCCGTTTTTTTTTTTAAAAAAAAAAAAGAAAAAAAAAGGTGGTTAGCCACTGTATATTTGTGTTATGGTACACCTGCTGGTCAACTCCAATATTAAAATTAAATTAATTGTTAAAGCCGATAGAATGTAATTATGATTTATGAAGTTAAATTTGTGAATTTTGTCAGCAATGAAATTAAATTTGCAACACAGGGTCACAAACAGTTGGATTGGATCTATATATGCGCGCGCAGAGGAAACATTTAATTGGATAGACCCAGGCCACTGGAATTGAATTGGGATACCTGATGAGAGTGACAAATTTCCATTCAAAGTACCCTATACTAAAATCGAACAATTGCTTCCACCGTTTGTCGATTTTGATGGAGCTCTGATGAAAGGCCACCGAATTAAATAGGAACTCGACTAAAGTTACCAGCTTTACCAAATTGAGTTCCAATGGTTTTGATTTTGAGTAAGTTTCAAAGGTTTGAGCTTGAAAACGCACATCAAATGATGACAGCATCAAATGGGGTACGGTGGGGCAGGGGCTGGCCTGATTAGGTTACAGATACACCTAACTCCCCTCCCTTCCTAGTCCTTCCCTCCCAGTCGCACAAAGATGATGAGAACCACTATCACGTGTCCAACTTTACACTGTGCTTCCTTTATTTAGGTAAATTACACAAAACCACCCTTAAAAATATACTATATGAATCAGAAAATTACATAAAGTCACCCATAATTTTTTTTAATAAAAAAGAATCACACATGGTTTGATGCTTCAAAAATATTAGGGTCTGTTTTCAATAACGTTTTTTTTATTATTGATAAGGACATTATTTGCACCGATAATATTGCCAAACAAACTCATACCAACAAATACCTTGTTTCAAGCATCCGCTCACAAGCCCTCTCTTTTGATCTTAATAGATTACTCAGGTCCTCACATGCCATAACATTCGCATTAGCGGCTTATTATTTTACTTATATTTTTGAAAATATTATTGTAAGCTGCTTACTCAACCTTGCTCCCAAGAGTAATAAATTACCTCCGGAAGTTATTTGGAAAAAATGTGGGATTGCTCACATGGCTTTCGACCCATCTAGGAGTTTTTCAGGGGGTATTTGTCTACTATGGAAAGTCCTTCTTGTGTTAGAGGGTGATATTACTCTCATCTCAGTCAATCGTAGACTTATCCCATATTAATTATCTTGACAAGATAATCAATAAATTGATAGCAATTCTTGTGGTTTATGCACCGCCGGACCATCGCTCTAAGGACGAATTTTGGGAAAGCCTTACCAATTATGCAACCAACCTAAACATCCCGTTCTGCATTATAGGAGATCTTAATGAAATCTCAAAACCAGAAGACAAACTGGGGGGCATCGACCCATCCCCAGCAAGATTCAAAAGACTTCATGACATCAAACAATCACTTCATTTAACAGAAGTTCCTACCCAAGGGGGGCAGTTATACTTGGCACAAAAGGAAATCGGATATGCCAAACAATAGCTACGCCGAATTGGATCGTTTACTAGCGCAGAATGAAATCATTGCAGCTTTTGACGACATTTGAGTCAAAATCCACCCGTTCACCAACTCCGACCACGCTCCCATCACTCTCGATTTGAAATCCCCGTCTCAGATTAATAGGAGACCTTTCCGCTTTGAAATGGCTTGGACAACTAAACCCGAATTCACAAACCTCGTGAATCAGACTTGGAGACTGGATCCGTTAGATCCTACATGTTTAAGCTCGTTAAAAAGACGAGCCTTCTAAAAAATCTAGCTAAACGTTGGCATAAATGCACTTTCAACAACATTCACAAACAAATTTTTTAGACGGATGAAACGCTGTTACAATTACAACAAACTCCGATTGTCAATCCAAATCAGGAACTTAACGCTAGACATAAGCGTTTGCTCCACAAGTGTGAGCAAATGCTTGATTTCCAGCGTCGATATTGGAGCCAACGGGCTAAGGTTAAACACAATAGACTAAATGATACAAACTCCAGTTATTCCACCAAATAGCTACAACCAAACGGGGTAGGAATATGGTAAAATTCCTTACCACAGATTCGGGACTGATCCTATCAGACCATAACCAAATCAGGGACGAATTTGTTACCAGCTTCTCGAAGAGATTCAGGTCGTCCTACAATCACGAAATTTCCTATGACGAGGATCTGATAGTCATTAACCGTGTGATCTCTGATCAACATAATCAGTTGCTTACTACGCCCATCACAAACGCAGATATTAAGTCAGCCCTTTTTTCGATAGGTGCCGATAAGGCGCCGGGACCTGACGGTATGCCGACAGGTTTCTACCAAAAATACTGGCACATTGTTGGCCCTTCTATCATTAAATCAGTTAAAGTGTTCTTTTCGAGTGACAAGATGCTACGACAAATCAATCACACGTTCATCACTCTTATTCAGAAGAATGACGACCCTCAAAATGTGGGTCAGTACAGGCCGATCAGCCTCTGTTTGACTATTTACAAAATCATCTCCAAGATTTTGACAGCCAGATTGGCTAAAGTTTTCGACCAACTAATCCATCCCTTACAAAGTGCTTTCACTAAAGGTAGGTCGATACAAGACAATATCATCATTGCTCACGAGATTTTCCACTCGCTTAGACTAACAAAAGCTATGACAGGTGACATGGCTATCAAGCTAGACATGGAGAAGACTTACGATCGTATAGACTGGCCCTTCTTTTTCTCGACTCTTACTAAATTCGGTTTCGACCAAAAATTCGTACTTAGTGCTTATTAATGATGAACCATCTACTGTTTTCCTCCCATCACGAGGCCTCGGAAATGGAGACCCCCTGTCACCTTCCCTTTTTATCCTCACTGCAGAGGTTCTAGCTAGAACGCTACAACGGCGATCAAATATCTCAAGGGACTTAGGTTTCACCCTAGGAAAGGGTTGGGTAAAGATCCCCTTCCTGGCTTTCGCTGATGATATCATGTTTTCTGGTAAAGCAAACCCATATAGTTGTTTTGAGTTCTCCAATAATACAGCGTTTCTGTCAGATATCTTGCCAAAAGGTAAATCTCCATAAGTCCAGCTTCCAAGTTTCCTCAAACACTTCAGCCACAAACATCCACACGGTAATGACTGCTATGGGTATCGCTCGTGTAAATAACCTAGAAAATATCAATGGTTGTGTCAATAAAAACACTTTCACGTATATCATCCTCAAAACTAAGCTTCAACTGACTAAATGGAAAGCCTCATCTCTTTCCGCCGAAGGAAGGAAAGTTCTGATTAAAGCCAATCTATCAGCCCAACCTCTGTTCCTCATGCAAGCTTTCTTATTGCCTTTGTCGATTCTGCACGAACTCGACGAACTACATGAATTTTTTTTGGAATAAAGACACCAACAACACTCCTCTGGTGAGCTGGGACAAGATATGCACAGATACCCTAGATGGGGGGGGGGGGGGTTGGGCATCTATAAAGCCGAAACGATGAATATAGCACTTCAAATGAAATTGTTATGAAAACTTATTGCCGAACCAGATAATATCTGGGTTAAACTGATAGCAAGAAAATACCTCAAGGGGGTACCACTCCTAAATTACAAACAGAAGGGAAATACTTCTTGGGAGTGGACTAAATTAAATTCTATCACAGAACTCTTCAAATCGGGCCTGCGCTGGTCAATTGGAGACGGACAAACCGTTAATTTCTGGACTGAAAATTGGGTCAGCAACAAACCTCTCAATTACATGGCTAACCAATCAATCCCGGATGAGATTGCGACTTGGTCGGTCGCCAAATTTATTAACGACAATAACACTTGGAACATTCACAAACTTCATACGGATCTACGAGGCTTTCTTAACATAGAATTCATATCCATAATCTCAAGGATTCACCTCCCTCAGAATAGGTTCTCTGACATACTATTTTGTGGATCTAGCAAAGATGGCTGGTTCTCCACGGCATCAGCAACTAAGATTATACCCAATCATGGGGGCAACCAAAATTTCGACTGTAACTGGATATGGAAACTAGACATTCCCTACAAAATAAGGCATTCCTTTGGAAAATGGCTCGTGATGGCCTACCAACCACTGACAGACTGCAACGGTCTCATGTTTTAGTATCTTCGGGGTGTATTTTCTGTGGATGTACTATTGAATCTACTAGTCATATTCTGGTTCAATGCCCCATGATGATTTCTTTGACCAAAACGCTAAATATAAGCCATCCCTCGGAGGATGATCTCGACTTAGACATGAAGCCCAATCGGCTTCTTCACGATATTCACATCAATCTAGGCACCAAATCTTTCACTAATCTGGCTTTTGTTTGGTGGGGTATATGGTACTTCCATAACCAAATAGTCTTTCAACATATAAACAACGCCTCGGTTAAGGCTATCGATGTGTTATGCAATTCGATATACCATACTTGGAATGCTCGAATTGATGACTTTGAGATGGTAAATCTCAGTAATCATAACAGAAATTCAGGATGGACCACTAAAAAGCCTAATACTAAGAGAGGCAAGACCTCCAGATCGGTGATTTGGAAAAAGCCACCTATATGTTACTACAAACTCAATTTCGATGGATCGTACTGCCAGCCGGGGGTCGGTACCTGCAGTTTTGTGATCAGAGATCATGTAGGAGAAGTGATGTCCTTAGGAGCAGAGCAATGTAATAATAGCTCCGTTGTTTTCGTCGAGGCTATGGGTCATCGAATGGGGGTCTCCAAGGCCAAATTTATAGGTTTTAATAACATTCTGATCGAAGAAGACTGCTTGGTCGTCATAAAGGCTCTGCTAGGGGACTGGTCTAGCCCCTGGGAGATCGAGCTGCTGATGGCTGATGTAACTGGCGATTTATATTCTTTCTCTCATGTTGTTATTCGTCATATTTTCAGGGATTCCAATGCGGTGGCCGACAGGATTGCACGTCTAGCCTACTCCGTCCCTACCGATGGTAGCTTCACTGATGATCCAGAACTTCGGGTTCTCGTCCGCTCGGACGTGCTAGGAAAGAGGTCGGATCGTTGACGTGTTTCCTAATCCTTATCCGCTTCAAAAAAAAATAAAAAAAAATTGCCAAACAGACTTTGCATTTATCACTTTGTTTAATGAATAAATGCTACTACCCCCTTCTAAAATAGCTGTTTTTTTTAGTAAATGATATGAGTTTTAATAAGGAATGTATATTTTATTATCTTAAACATCATCATTTTACTAATTTTTTTATATATTTTTACTTATATTTTAGTACACACTACCTAATTTAACAAATCAAAACAACTCACAAATCAATACGGAGTAAATATCATTAGAATCCACCACCTTTTTTTTTTTTACAGTATGCAAACAGTTGGAGCTTGTTACGGTAATTGTAACAAACAACCAGGATCATCCCTTAGGATGATGGAGTACAGCTCCTTCGTAAGGGGAGATGTAGAACTAGTACAAACGATACCCTTTCTAGCTATGAAGTCGGCTACTTTGTTTGCTTCTCTATAGCAGTGTTTGAACTGGATAAGCTCGAATTCTGCAGCCATAATATTGATCTTCTCAACTTGGTGAATGACTTCCCATGGAGTAGCGATCTCTTTCTTTACTGCTTTGATGATAGTCTCATTGTCGCTTTCAATGATGACCTTCTGGATCCCTTTACTACTTGCATGCTTGATGCCTACAATGATAGCTTCTGCCTCTGTTTGTAAAATCGAACCTGGAGATGTATTTTGAAAGAATACATCTATCAACCCGCTCTCAGAGTCACGAATGACCCCACCCACTTGGCATTCGCCCGTGGGTTTAACCGAGCCATCTATATTAATTTTATAGATACTGCTCGGTGGTTTGGTCCACCTAGTTATACGTCTAGTATTACTTCGGTTTTTGTGGTCGTTTTCTAATTCTATTTGTGAGTTCCAAAGTTTTATGTTTGAAATAATCTCGAAGGCTAGGTTGATTGTTGCATTTGGTTTTTTATTTTTGAAAATGTAATTGTTTCTGGTGTCCCAGATGGTTTGCCAAATGAAGGCTAACTCTTTGATTGCTGATTTGCTACAACTCCTTTTATACTGTAGAATATACTTTATATCCTCATCATAGTCTTCTTTGAGAAGGAGAGTTTTTCCGTTTGTACTTTCATAGTTTTGGATTACTTTTCTTGTAAACTCACAGTTGATGAAAAGATGGTTTGCATCCTCATCATCCGAGTTACAAAGTGAGCATTGAGATGGCACCCTATTAAAATGTTTGTTTAATCGCTGAGTGGTTGGTAATCCGTCCATCATTATCTTCCAAAGTAAATTTTTTTATCCTTTGTAGTATATCAAGTTTCCATATCCATTTATAATCTTCCATATTTCCATTATTGGTAATGGGTTTTAGCCGCAGAGTTGATTTGGTCGAGAAAATACCATTCTTTTCAAGTTTCCAGATCAATTTATCGTTGGTTTCCCAAATTGGGAATCTGTAGTTGTAGAATATGGTCAACAATGTGTGTGGGGAACAGTTCTCGGAGTTTTGTTATATTCCATTGCTTCTGATCGTTTATTAACTGGGAAACTTTGAGATTTTGATTTTCTAAGCTTTGGTATTGACTTAGGTTCACTCCCTCTAGCCATGGGTCTCTCCAAACATTTACTTGATTACCATTGCCTATTAGCCATCTGATGCCCTTGTTGAATTTTTCCCTTAAGGATAGAAGCCTCCCAAATTTCCAAGAAGTATTTTGATTCTCTTTCATTGATTTGATTTGTTTGTAAATATTTTTCCTTTATAATTTTAACCCACATACTAGAGTTATCTGTATGAATTTTCCAAAGAAGTTTCATTTGTAATCCTTCGTTAAGAGATTCTGCTTTCCTGATTCCCAATCCTCCTTCATTTTTACTTTTACATATAGTGTCCCAGCTTAGTAAAGGAGTATATCTTTGTGATTGGAGCTTATTCCAAAAGAAGTTTTTGTTGATTTGATCTATTTGGTGTAAAATTCCTTTCGGAAGTAAGAAGTTCTGCATAAGATAATTTGTTTTGGAGCTGAGATTGGCTTGAAAAATGTAAAAGACTATCTATTTCCGATCAAAATTTATTATCTAAACAATCATCTATTTTAAATAACAGAGACTAGTATATTATATTTATACAATAATTTTTTTTTAAGGAATACAATTACAATTTAAAATTATTTTTAAGCATAAAAGTTTAATATAATATCATAATTGATGAATCCTTTAATGCTGTACTTTGAGACTAGTTTTGTGTAACTGATCTCTAATTAATTGTAAGTGCAAGTAGGCATATGTGATATGTGATTTGTGAATTGTGACTCTGAAGGTTAGGTTGATAAAGTACCCAACCCAACGATGACTTGGTCATCCTTGATACACTGAGATAAATTGCTCACTTGCTTTTCTTTTTCTGTCGTTTATTTTTTGTCCTATTGTGCGTAAATTGATGTAGGAAACTGTAGTGTACTAAGAATAAACAAACACCCAATCAGGAAGTAAAAAGGAGGCAGATGTAACGACCTTTCAAACCGGAGCTTCAACTCCCACCAAATCCCCCAATTGCTTTCCTTTTCCTGATATCCGCACTCTCCTAAATTCAATCCTCAAAACCCCCTAAACCCACCAAACCCCTTCATCCCTTTTATATGAATCCTGCATCACCCACCTAGCTTGTTTGTAAGTCTCTCCATCTGTCTCTGGCTGATCCAGCTTGAGAGTTGAGCCACCATGGATAGCACCCCATTGCTGCGGTTGAATGGGGAGGGCCAGGAGCCATGTAAGCTCTCCTCAGTTCAAGAGTTCAAGAAAGAGTCTAAGATGCTATGGCATATTGCTGGGCCAGCCATCTTCACCGCACTCTGTCAGTACTCACTGGGTGCCCTCACTCAGACCTTTGCTGGCCTTGTCGGCGAGCTTGAGTTGGCCGCTGTCTCCGTCGAGAACTCTGTCATAGCCGGTCTTGCTTTCGGCGTCATGGTAATTACCCTCTTCAATTCAATTTTGTGTTGATTGCTATAGCTAATATATAACATAACATGTATTGTGTATTGTGTATTGTGTAGTTGGGAATGGGAAGTGCCTTGGAAACATTGTGCGGGCAAGCATTCGGGGCAGGCAAGATTCGAATGTTGGGTGTGTATATGCAGAGGTCATGGGTCATCTTGTTGACTACCGCCATATGTCTAACTCCCATCTACATTTGGTCTCCTCCCATACTTGAGCTGATTGGGGAAACCACTGAAATCTCTGAGGCTGCTGGTATGAAAACCCTCCTTAAATTGTTGAGAGTTAGATTGTTGTTGTTGTTGTTGTTGTTAGAATAGAATGTAACAGTGAATTAATTGAATGGCAGGGAAATTCGCGCTGTGGATGCTTCCTCAGCTGTTTGCTTATGCTTTGAACTTCCCAATCCAGAAGTTCTTGCAGGCGCAGAGGAAGGTGTGGGTGATGGCGTGGGTCTCAGCCATTGTGCTCGTCATCCATACTGTATTGAGCTGGCTCTTCATTCTCAAGCTCGGTTGGGGACTCGTTGGGGCCGCTATCATGCTCAACACTTCCTGGTGGATGATTGTCATTGGCCAGCTTCTTTACATTTTCATCACCAAATCGGATGGTGCTTGGAGTGGTTTCTCATGGTACGCATTTTCTGACTTGTGGGGATTCGTCAAGCTCTCCCTCGCCTCTGCTGTCATGTTATGGTATCTCCCTCTCACTTCTCCTTAGCTACTAGCTACTCTTCTTTTATATATATTCTGCCTTTTGTCCGATATCATCATCCGATCTCATGGATTGTTCGTAGCTTGGAGTTTTGGTACCTCATGATTCTCATTGTCATCACTGGCCGTCTAAAGAATCCTTTGATTCCTGTTGATGCCATCTCTATATGGTAATTAGATCCTCCAAAATCCCGTCTGGTTGTGTTCTTTGCTGTCGCGCAACATTGTTGTTAATGCAGATGATTCTTGTGCAGCATGAACATACAAGGATGGGATGCAATGATTGCAATCGGTTTCAATGCTGCTGTCAGGTGACCTTTCGTTTACCTCAACAACCTAACTTATGTCACCAAATGAAGCGAGGAAAGTTCTTAAAGATCCTATCTTGTTTGCATATAGTGTGAGAGTGTCGAATGAACTTGGAGCTGGCAATTTTAGACAAGCGAAAATAGCTGTCATGGTTGTCTCCGGAACTTCAATGTGTGTTGGTATCGTTGCCTTTGCTGTGGTACTCATAACTAGAGATTGGTTCCCATACCTCTTCACTACCAGTGAATCTGTGGCTGCACTAACTACCAAACTCGCCCTCTTGCTTGCAATCACAGTCTTCCTCAACAGTATCCAACCGGTCTTATCTGGTAAGTCGGCTTTTAAACAAGCTCCTCGTCACATTATCAGCAACAGCTGCCTAACTAACCCTTGATCCATTTGTCTCAGGTGTTGCTGTGGGAGCTGGATGGCAGCACATTGTTGCGTATATCAACATAGGTTGCTATTACCTCGTCGGGTTGCCTGCTGGGATAGTCCTAGGATTCGTATTTGATTTCGGTGTTGTGGTAAGTGGTCCTCCAAATCACCAATCTTCTGAATCAAAGATTGATGGTTGAATTAAATCAATACAAATCAATGCAGGGTATTTGGAGTGGGATGATAGGAGGAATCACTTTGCAAACCATCATCTTGATTGTCATTGTTTCGCTAACAAACTGGCGTAACGAAGTGAGTTCTTACCTTGCTTACAACCATCTCTATAGTATAGTTTTAAAACATAAAGAAACAGATGTTTTTATGAGTTCTTATGCCATCATCTGTACTGTAGGCATCTGAAGCTGAGAGCCGTGTTCGTAAATGGGGAGGATCCTTGGCAGACCAATGATTTTGAGAGTAGCAAGCACATGGAAGTAACAAAGGGACTAAAAGGACTGATAAGCTAACTTGATGATTGATAAGGATCGCGATGGTCCGAAGCTTTCCCAGCTTGCTTGCTTCTTGTATGCTTCTCAAAGGGCTGGTTAGATTCTGGCCAAGAAAGTCTGTATAATTTAGGGATATTCATAAGACGGGTCACCATTTTCGAATAGACGAATTTTTGGCGCGGTGACTAACCTTGAAATTTAGCTTTGCTGTGTTTTCAGATTTTAGATTGCCTTGTAATAATCTACAAGCTTGGAGATGATTTGATTTTATATAAATTTTAGATGGATGTTCAAATTTATATTTTGGATGTTTTCAGGCAGTTTCACAAACACACTTCACAATCTGTACAACTGGAGGAAATTGGTTGTGGATTTGAGTTTTTGGAGCTCAATTTCTGTGTTCTTTCTCAACAATTTTTTTTTTCTTCCTGTATTGCTTTTTATTGTGTAGCTACATACCCTTGGAGTTACAGAATAAAAAAAATAGAGGCATACAAAATAAACTGTAAAACTATGATTCATGCTACTTCCTCTTGTATGTACTAACTAACTATATCCTTCCAGCAAGTGAGAGGTCTAAGATTGTGAAATCTGCATCTACCCTTGTTGAGTATCTGAACGCGACAGTTTTGATAGACAGAAGATGGAGGCTGATGAAAGGAGAACTGACCCAGCGAAATAGGCAAGATCCGAGCCAGTAACAAGAGGCACACTCTTGAACTTGTCCAGCATTCCTACTTGAAGAATCATCAGCAACGCATGGCCTATCCTCGTCTTTGCCTCTGATACCGACTCCATTTTGAGCCATGATGGAAGCATCTGGACCATCAAGGATGTTAACATTATTCAAAGAAGTTAACAATATAATAAACCTTGAGTGATGAGCTATAGCTAACCATGTTGGACTTGGATAGGTGGTTCATGTTGTTAGACTTGATAAACATCACATATAACCCCATGCCAAAAATTAGCATGGCAGTTCCGACTAGGAACATGTCTATGGCTTCGACAAGGAGCTCCACGGTACTTCCATGGTCTAGCTTTTTCAGCATTGCTTCAAAGTAGCGAAGATATGATTGCAAAACCATCACGAAGCCCTGTAGCATCAGAGAAACTTGCACATAAAAAACAGGCGTGTAAGAATAAGATCGCTATCTTAGATACAAAACGCGTATATACCTCCACGAAGCACAAGATGGAACCGAGTAAGGAGCCAGCAATGGCGAGGAAGGTGAAAAATCGACAATCTACTATAGCCTGCAACATCATGTATATAACTCAGATGAAAGAACCAAAGATTCAACAATTGAATTAAGGCGATTGGTACTCACTTTTTCAACAAGTGCTTGAGCTTGTACTGGGGCGAGCTTCCAATTTGCGACTCCAAGGGCGATGCTCACCGCTAAGCCAACCACATTCTCCCAAAGGATGACCACATCAAACCCTTGTGATGTTACCGGCTGAGACACCACATCACGCGTCGCCGCCTTCCCTGCAAACAAAGTGCCTGAGCTCGCCCTTTTTGAGCCCGTATCACCGCTCAAACTCAGGACTCGTAGAGACTTATCATTGCTTGATGAATTCAGAGTGCAGCTAGGAATGCAAGAATGCGACGAACATGACCAAGGTCGTTGAGCTGGACGCCCACCACCAGGAGGCCTGGACAACAACCTGCTGGTAGCCATTTGGTCTACAACAGTTTTCGAGTTCCGAATGTGAGGTTTCTTTGGACCAACAATGTCATATATACTGCACTTCACATCAGATGTTTTGCTTGGTAGAAAAAAGGTGCATGGAAGATTCCAGGCATAATTTGAACACTGATGATGCTCACAGAAATGACTTTTAGAAGGGGAGAAATTGAACTTTAGACCTTTCCTTTTTTTAGCCTTTTGTGTCCCATTACTTTGGGGAGCCTCGTAATGTACAACCCACATGTGGGGCCACAAGCTCCCTGAACCGCACACGTGGCAAAAAGGCTGATATAAATTTCACTATTTCTTTTGTTAGCAACTTAGCATTACTATTCATTGTACATGTGAAACTAACGAAACAACATGGCAATTGCAGTTCATTCCGCCTACCCAGAAGAAACCAAACCACACCAAACCCTCCCTCACAATATGGTAATGGGTCAAAGGTCAAAACCCCCAACTTGGATGGTAAGGAACCACATCTTCAAAACCCTAAATACTGCAAGTTTGAAAGCTTAAAAGTCTAAACAGGAGGTGTTACACATGTAAAGCCAGCCAGGATCTTCAACTTGGTTGTGCACAAAACTCAATAGGTTGGCTTTCTCACATAGTTTAATCAAACACCAAACCCCCCCAAAAAGACCCCTCAGAATAAACCCTAATTTTCAAATTCAACTAGTTTCTAAACCACACGCTGGGTTGTATAAAATATCTGCTTTATGGCTAGATATAGCAACACCAGTACAGACAGTGAAAGCTTTGTTGGCTTTCTCATAATATGGAGTATATAAGAGTGAAATAACCCATCATGTGGAGTTCAATTACATCTTCAGTACCACCTACTTACAAATTAAAGGTTGGGAGACCTTTAAATCAGCTCAGTTCTTCAAAATGATCAAAGGTTTTCTCAGCACAAGGAGAATGTATATAGCAGCACACAGACCTCAGTAGTTATCTGCAACGGGTCTAGATGGGAATAGCCTCAAAAGGAATGTGATCAAAGACCATAGACAAACAACACCAAGAACCGTTAGTGTTAATAGCATTGCTCCCAATGCGTTGGTTCTTTCGATAAGCTGAGGGTTAGTGGTGAGTCCATTCATAGCATACAGCAATCGCTGGATGAAGTCAGCCGATTTGGTCAATTGATAAACTCGGTAAACCTGCAAGATAATTTGCGTCACAGACTGTTTGATAAGATGACAGAAAACAAGGTTCAGGTCTTCAGGAGGCAAATAAATTACAGAAGTACCTCAAAGATGATGGGAACAAGAGGCCAACACGATGAACCTCGAACCTTGAGAGAAATCTCAAACAGAAATTGTGCCAAACAACCAGCTAACAAGGGAATGACTGCAGCTAGGCCTTCCATGCCAAGCTCCGGCCAAAAGATGTATACGGTGAATAAGGGAGCAACAATTTTCAGGCCCATGGTGAAAAACGCTGATGCAAGGTATCCTCTCAAGCCAGTGATAAGACCCCATCTCTTTGCACTGTACTGCAAGTAGGGCCTCTGAACACGGTCGGTGGTAGCAAGGAAGAAAGCCAGACCAGCATAGAATGCCACTTCTGACGAAAGGGAAGCCACAATTTCTATTCGCAAACAACACATGATTTCTTAGCAGTAGCAAGAATAGAACGATATGGCTAGATACATAATTGAAGGGACAAAGAACCAAACCCACCAGATTGACTTGCTTTTTGAATTCTAAATTCTTTTTTCCATTGAAATTTTAGTTTCACACTCAAGAAGCACAGAAACAATCTAAACCTACTAGAACTTCTACACTCTCCCATTAAAAGGTGGCAATGAATAACATACTAAACCAATTACAACATCCAAAGTATTCTATTTGAATATTGATAGCCAGGTGAATTTATTTTTGTATACCATGTGAAAGAACACATTCAATGTAACAAGTTATTTTTGAATATTGATAGTAAGAAAGATAATACAATCCAGTAAACATGCAATCCTCAATTTGTTGATGTTCGGCCAAAATAAACAAATAACCTTGATAACACGCCATTACTTTGATGCCATACTCATGCGGAATTCATTAATAAACATATACTCTGAATAATATAAGAAGAAGAAGTTCACCTGCAAGAGCCGCATTCTTGATATCAACTATACTTCCCACAAACAGAGGAGGAAGCAATAAAGACAATATCAGCACCAGAGGACCTAGAGCCCAAAGGAAAGAACCCGTCCCGGGCTTGAAAGGGGACGACTCCAATTTCCCCTCTTCCACCATCTGATGAGTGATCCCATAGAAGGAAACGGAGCCCGGTTTACCTCGCAACGGCTCAAACCCACCATTCCCATTTCTAGTTACAATCTCCGCGTCACTCCCCTGAGCCAACCTCTTCCCAAAATCAGAAATGGAAGCACAAACCCTAGCTGCTCTATTAAGCCTGAAATGTGGGAAGTCATTGTTTACCCGATTCAGACCCGTTGCAGGCACTGCACAAACCCCACAGGGCAAAATTTTAAAGCCCACCCAACAACATATTATTCCAAATTGAAATCAGTGAACGGAAAAAAAGCAAGCTACTTTCTTCAAATTAACAAGGTAAATGCATACATTTTGCGGCATAATCTGAGTTAAGCCTCTGGTTTCCGGACGCCGAACACTGAGCCGAGTCAAACCCCAAGCAATTCAACAGAAATCAGATGATAAAACAGCGAAAACAAATGGGAAGATGAATGGAAAGAGCGGAACATAGAGGGGAACTCACGAATCGTTCACAGTAAGCACGCGGCGGGTTGGAGATTGAAATCCTGGGATAGCACAAAGAAGAGAAAACGGATTGCGATGCCATTTGGGAATTGGGAGTGTTTTGGGGGGTTTATCGCCTTGCACAATTCTTAAACCCCAGGCAATGGCATCTTTTCGTTGCACTGTTGGAAGTTGAAGATTGGAGCTCCAACCGGACCGGCCCACTTTACTGTCTAATAGGCCTTCGAAGGCTATGTGTGCACGGGCTTTATTAATTTGATCTTTCTATAACATACGAATAGAGCATCTCAAGTCGAAAAAGAATTTTAGGGTTTCAATCTATTAAGGGCTCTTTTAGTTAAATGTACAAAAAAACAATTCTTCTTTTTAGAAATTATACTAGTTTAGTACCCGCATTTTTTGCGGTCTTTTTTTTAAAAAAAAATTAATGCATTTAATATTAAAAATGTATAAAATGATTTTGTAAAAGTAATTTTATTCACATCTAAACATGGTTAATTATTATATAGTTAACGATAAAAAAACGTTGAATATTTGCAATTATAGACAAAATTTTATCCCATTGTTAATTAATATGCACCAAATACATATGTATGTAAAAATAATCATAAATTATATATGCAATGTACCGTTATTTAGAGTTGAAATTGCTTGTCCTTTATTTAAATTTTACGTTGTTTTAAATACAATGTAAATACTATTAATATGTACCAAATACACATGCATCTTGCTAGAATAAAATAATTATTTGTATTTTTAGCATAGCAGGACTTTACCAACATTTACCTTCTTCCATTCACGGGGATATACAGTACTTTCGAGTACACTTTTTCATTCAACAAAAGATATCTTACCTTTTTTCATTTAACAAAAATATGAATTCCACTTAAACTCTCCAAATCTCAAATCTTAAGCGGAAGTCCATATCATGCAAAATCATCACAATGGTGAGCAGACAATTAATAATGCATCCATTTTTCAACCCAATTTTCGTAGAGCAAATTGGTTAATTACTTAATCAAGATGATTGACGAATTTAATCTGATCAAAGCAAAAGTAGGTTTAGTGATTTACCTTGACTATATATTACCTCTTAGCGTGAGAATGTTCCCACAAACAGTGCCAATGACGAAGCTCGATCACCCAGAGTCTCTCGCATTCTACTCGATCCCGGAAACCGCAACCACGATATATATATATATATATATAGGGTGGCTTATGTGGGAACAGCCCTTAAGATGGGAACGTAGGAACAAAAGATTATTCATGGGAAATGAAAACATTATTCGTCCGAATAGGATAGTTTAGTTTTATTATTTATTAAGAGAAAGTGTGAAAATGAATACATTATTCGGAAATAATTAGTGTTTGTGAAAATGGTGTGAAATTCAAAATATGATTCATCAACCAAAGAAAGACTATTCATAGGAAATCATAAATTATTTGTCCGAATTGATGTTAAAATTATATTATTCGGTTAAATTAAAAACATTATTCCATTAAATATGATATATTATTCGGTTAAATTTGAGAGATTATTTGGGTTGATTATAAATATTATTCGTATGTACGATGAAAATTATATTATTCGGTTACACTTGATTTATTATTCGGTTATATTATAGAGATTATCCGTATGTAAGAGGTTGATTATTTACATATTTATTTATTTTAGAATATTAAAATAGTAATCAATAAACTTGTACATTATTTGGTAATTATTATTTGTAGATAATTTAATAATCATTAATTGGTTAATTTTGAGAGATTATTTGGTTACATTACAGAGTTTATTCGGTTATTTTTGAGAGATTATTCGATGATCCAGAAATGTTCCTACGTTCTCACCCTAAGGAGTGTTCTCATCCTCTCTCTCTCTCTCTCTCTCTCTCTCTCTCTCTCTCTCTCTCTCTCTCTCTCTCTCTCTCTCTCTCTCTCTCTCTCTCTCTCTCTCTCTCTCTCTCTCTCTCTCTCTCTCTATATATATATATATATATATATATATATATATCTCGCGTATTGCAATTCAACCCAATATATAATATCTTAAGTGAATTAGATTTACTTAATTAATGAATTAATTAGTTAATTGAAGATAAATATGGAAAATAAATCCTATTGATGATTTATCCAAATCTGTTTGTTGCATTTGGATAATTATTACGATTTTTTTATTAAGAATGTATTTTAAATCAAAATTTCAAAAATAAAATAATATATATATATATATAATATAATCCATTCATTTTTTATTTTTAACTAATAAATTAATTAAATTGATGAATTGGTTAATTAGATTTTCAACCAAATTTATGTAGAGCAAATTGGTTAATCAAGATGATTGACGAATTCAATCTGATCAAACCAAAAGTAGGTTTAGTGATTTACCTTGATTATAAATTACCTCTTAGTGTGAGAATATTCCCACAAACGGAGCCAGTGGCAAAGCTCGATCACCCGAAGTCTCCCGCCCTCTACTCGATCCCAGAAACAGCAACCATGAGATTCTCAAAAGTCAAAACAGAATTTGTCGTGTATATATATATATATATATATATATATATATATATATATATATAACATATTGCAATTCAACCCGACTAGAGATTCGGCGTCCTCCCCCTGCAGAGGGAGAACGCTCAAGGGCGGGAGAAGAACGATCAAGGGCTGGCGCAAGCGCCGTGAGATTCTATGATTTTTGCATATATAAAGACGGTAAAGAGCACCTACATTGGGGTCTTTAAAAGAGAAAAATAAGGAACTTAACAATGAAAAATAATGAAAAGGGGATATATTTTGGTAAGGAATGATCTGATGCTAGTAAGAAACCTTAAAAACTCCAAAAAAGAAAAAAGAAGGTGGGGGATATGGGTGAGATGGTAGAAAAGAGAAACAGAGAGATTTAGACCATCCACATTAGTGAATCTGTTACCGGACTCATAACTTACTTTTTCAGTGCCACATCAGCTTATGAACCCTATTTCAGAATTTTGTTTTTACACCCCCCATTCATGAACCCGTACCTTGAGTTCATAACTCACTCTTCTTTATTTTCATTTTTTATTAAATGATATTTTCTTATATTAAACTCGTAATATAATCATTCTCATTAAGTTTATTAATAATAATAACTTTTGATTACTAAATATTAAATATTATTAATTATTTAAATATTATAATTAGTGTAACTATCGGATTTATTATTATTAAATATGAAATATTATAATTAAGTTTATTAATAATAATAATTTTTATTATTTAATTTTATTAATAATAATTTTTTAATTTTATTATTAAATATTAAATATTATAATTTGTATAACTGTCAGATAATAAGTTACATGGGTGATATACGAAAATTAAAATCTGCATAAAAATTAAAGGTCCAAAAAGGCGAAAAAACAGATCTCTTCGTGAAAAGGTCTTCTCTTCGCTCCCGGCGAGGTTTCCGGAGGCCGATGGCGAGTGGCGCCCAGCCTAATGGCCCTCTAGGGGACCCTCCTGACAAGGCGAAATCTTGGAGGGACACCTTGCTGGGTGGGACGAACAGAGTGGGCGTGGCTGATGTGGATTATAGAGATGAACTGGTCACTGTATCATTCCCTGGAGGTGAGGAAGGTGACCCAGTTGTGGACATTCCACACGAGGTGATGACAACGCTCGAATCAGTCTGGCAATCATCATTGATTATCAAAGTCCTCGGAGGGTTCATTCCCTAAGTGACAATGGAGAGGAAACTGAAAGAAATCTGGAAACCATCTGGGCAATTGTTGTTGGCCGATTTACCCAAAGGGTACTATATAGCCAGGTTCGACAACGAGCATGACTATATGAAGGCTCTCACCGGAGGCCCACGGCAGGTGTTTGGTCATTACCTGATTATCAAAGCTTGGTCGTCGTGCTTCGATCCGATGACAGATACTATTTCCACTTCGCCGGCATGGGTGAAGGTCTCTAATCTTCCGATCATCTTCTATGAAGAAGGGATACTAAGAAAGATAGCATCCAGGATTGGCAGGCCTTTGAAAGTGGACAATCGAACCATGTTCACGAACAGGTGCAGATTTGCACGCGTGTGTGTCGAAGTTGATACATTTGGAATCCCCGATCCTTCGCATGTGGGCTCAAGATCAAGAACACCAAACTTATTGATGGCCCGATCTTGCAATTATCCTTGCTATTCTCGATGTTTACAATTAATTACAATAAGGACTTGAAACTATTGTGAAAGAAAGGAAAACAAACAAATAAAAACTAAGGCAAAACGTAAAACAGCAACAGAACTGGTGCAGCAGCAGCGATGGCAACAGTGGTGGCGACGGATGCTGCGGGCACAGCAGCTATTGCTGCGGCCGCTGCCAGCGGCTGGCGCGACGGGTCTGGCATGTTGTTGCGACGGTTTTTGGACAGCTTTTGTTATTGTGTTTGGACGTGTGTTTTGCCGATTGAATTTGATTGTGTTTGTGGGGGATCTTGTGTTGCCGAGTAAACTAAGAACAAAGGGGATAGAAAGCCTTTGGATTGGAGGAATTGTAGAAACCCTAAAATCCTATTAAGGTTCCACAATATAATTTTCCAATCTAATTAAATCAATGCAAATACAAGAGTTTAAATAGGGAACTATACCAATTCTATCTTTACAAAAGATAGAGTTTTGGCTTAGATAAATAAATATTAAATCCTTATAATAATCCTAGATAAATATTCCTACTTAGTGGACAAGGAAAATATCTAGAAGAGATAAACTTTCCTTTTCCCTTTTATTCAACTAACTAAGTATTACTAAAATTAAGACATTCCATAAATAGCTCCAACTAACATATGAGTAACTAAATATGGAAAGAATATAAAAACTAATAATAATAATAATAATTAAATAAATAAAATATCTTTTCTTCAATCCATGGTGGCGCCTTTTTCTTCCTCTTGAGGAAGACACTCTTTGCTATCAATGACCCTCGAATCGTTCTTGAGAGCTCGCCTGGATCAAGATCATTGTTTGACCCACAGAAGGCCATCTTGATCCGCATCAGAAGTGGATTTGTCTAAACCACTAAAAGGGACGGTAACTGTTAATAGCCATGTTTATTTTCTTGAATATGAAGGGCTTAACCGGATTTGTTTCAAGTGTGGCAGGTTTGGACATCTTGCGATGCAGTGTGTGGCTAAGGGCAAAGGAGGGATAGATACGCAGACATGCAATTCTATGCCTGGTAAGACCAATACTAGTGCTGAAGAAAAAGGAAAATCTGTGCAGGATGCGGAGATGGAAATTGACGGGACGACGGAAGGATCTGGTGGGCAATATGGCCCATGGATGGAGGCAACTCGGAGACGCCAAAATACGAAAAAGAAAGGGCCATCAACCAGCAAGGACGATGGTAGGGGCAGGAAGGAGGAGAAGAGAAGCCTGGTGAATCCCGCCAATACAGAAGGAAGCTCCGGGGTTAATGGGAGTCAGAACCAATTGGAGCAAGTGTCGGTTCCTGGTTCTGGGATCGGAGAAGATACAATTAACGTCGGTGGTACTCACGAGGAAAAAAGCAACCAGAAGAAGGACCCCGAGACGGAGGAAATAATGACCAACGGGAATATTTTTAATGTGAATGTGATTAATGATACATGTAAAGTGACGAGACCTAGGATGATAGGGAAGACGACCGATGGTTTTGCTATGGGTCAAGTTGGAAGGAATGGATCCACTAAAAATGAGGGTAAGAAAAACAGGCCTAAGGGTGTGAGTTTGAGAAATAAATCCGGCCCAACCCAAGCAGGCCCAACCAAAAGGCCTCGTACCAAACCAGAGTCTGTTTCTTACTTCAGATTCAAGGAGGGTTTAGAAGCCACCGAAGAACTAAGAGAGGCGATGGTCAAAGCAGGTCAGACGAAGGCAGCTTCTACCGCCAAGCAGATCGAAGTTAACCAGGGGTTGGGATGCCATGCTCCCTTGGATTCGAGTATGGCTACGACCCAACCGAATTCTTCGAACATCAAGAATAATGTGGATATGGTGATTGAAGATCGCCAGAATAAGGAAGGGGAGATGATGAATTGCCTCATGTGGAATTGCTGTGGAGCCGGTCGTGATGGGTTCCGCAGGGGTATGAAATATCTTATTAAACATCACAAGTTGGATGTTGTTGCGATTTTCGAACCTAAGATTTCGGGAACTCGTGCTGCGCAGGTGTGTGATAAGATCGGCCTCACGGATAGATTTATTGTTGAGGCGGATGGGTTCAGAGGTGGTGTGTGGCTGCTGTGGAATTCGAAGGATATCAAATTGTCAATTGTTCGCCATCATGACAGATTTATTGTTGCTAAAGTGGACAAAAGAGCCAAATCCTTTCATCTGATGGTGGTGTATGGGTATCCGAACGTGGTCGATAGAAGGGCTCTTTGGAACTGCTATCAGGATGTTACGGACAGCATCAGCGGCCCTTTATTTATTGGCGGAGATTTTAACTGTATTATGCACAGCCGGGAGAAAGATAATGAGGATGCCGGTCTTCCTCAGGACTCGGACCGTTTCCTGGAGTGGATGAACAATGCTGGTCTGATCGATCTCGGTTTCATTGGTCCGACCTTTACTTGGTCCAGAGGTAAGACTATTGAGAATTATGTGGCGGAAAGGCTGGATCGGGTGGTTTGCAATGTTGAAGGCATGATGGATTGGCCGGAAGCTACTGTTAGGCACTTGACTAAGTTTGGTTCTGATCACAGTCCTATCGTTCTAATGCTGGATACAAAACTCAAGTTCAACAACAAAAGGCGGCCTTTTCGTTTTCAAGCAGCTTGGATGACGCACCCTGAGTTTAACGGTCTTGTGCAGGACAACTAGGATGAGACGAGACCTACGAACTCGGCTCTCCACATCCTGCGAGACCAATTGATTAAATGGAATAAAAATGTGTTTGGCAACATTTTTGAAAGAAATGATAATTTGGTGGCGGAGTTGAGAAAGGTGGAGAAAGATTTGACTGTGCGCCCTTCGACCTTGTTGATTGAGCAAAGGAATATAATTCAAGAAGAGCTGAATAAAACCCTCGAGCAAGAGGAGCTGCTATGGTTCCAGAAGTCGAGAGACAATTGGCTTCGGGAAGGGGATCGGAATACATCTTTCTTCCATATGTCGACCGTCATCCGTAGAAACAGAAACAGAATTCAGATGCTGAAAGGTGCTGATGGGGAAGATATTTGGGAAGCTAGTAAGATCGAGAGTGCAATGGTGGAGTTCTTTCATAATCTCTACTCTATTCTGGCTGTGGAAGCCTTGCCGATCCGGATCCCTAGGGGTGGTTTTCCTAGGCTGGATCAGGCAGTTTGGGAGCGGCTGACCATTCCAGTCACGGATAGCGAGATACACGAGGCTACGAATGAGCTGGGATCCTTAAAGGCTCCAGGTATAGATGGCTTTTAGGCGGTTTTCTTCCAAAAATGCTGGAGTACAGTTGGAGGTTCTGTTGTTGATTTCGTAAAGACCTTCTTTCGGACTGCCTGCCTGCCGAATGAGGCTAATGAAACGATGATCGTCTTACTGGATAAAGTGGTGCGACCGGAAACTGTGGCTCATTTCCGTCCCATTAGCCTATGTAACGTCCTTTATAAAGTGATTACTAAAATCTTGTCGAAGCGGTTGAGGAGACTGATGCCTAAGTTGATTGGGCCTATGCAAGGGAGTTTTGTCCCTGGTAGATCAATAACGGAAAATATTGTGATTATGCAAGAGTTGGTTCACTCTATGAGGAAGAAGAGAGGCAGAAAAGGGTGGATGGTCATGAAAATTGATCTTGAGAAGGCTTATGATATTCTCCGCTGGGATTTTGTTAAGGATACCTTAGAGGATGCGGGGTTTTCTGATAGATGGGTTAAATGGGATATGGAATGCATTGGGACTGTGAATACTAGAGTGCTTGTGAATGGGGAAGTCTCGAGAGAGTTCAAGCCGTCGAGGGGGGTTCGCAGAGGGGATGCTATTTCTCCGTTCCTCTTCGTCCTGTGCATCGAGAGGTTGAGCCACTTGATCAAGAAGGCAGTGGAGGATGGCGATTGGAAGCCAGCTAAGTTGACGAGGAGCGGACCTGAGATATCCCATGTCATGTTTGCTGATGATTTGGTGTTGATCTCTGAAGCCTCGGTAGAGCAGCTTCGAGTGATAAAAAAGATTCTCAATGAGTTATGCGAAGGCTCAGGTTAGAAAATTAATGAAGGTAAGTCTAAGTTGTTCGGGTCACCTAATGTGCCGGATGCGATCACATCGCAGCTTCAAGCAGAGTGTGGGTTTGAGGTTACGACCAATCTCGATAGCTATCTTGGCATGCCGGTTCTGCACAAGAGGGTCAGCGGAGAGACATTTGCGCCGTTAGTGGACAAGGTTAGTAGCAGATTGACGGGTTGGAAAAGGAATCACTTGAGTTTTGCTGGGAGAGTTACCTTAACTAAATCCGTTTTATCCTCTATACCTGTTTATTCGATGGCGACAATTAGACTCTCGATAGCTACTTGCGACGCCATTGATAGGATCTGTAGAAACTTTGTCTGGGGAGATTCGGAAGATCATAGGAAGATTCATCGATCTTGTTGCTTGGGATGATGTGTGTAAACCTAAAGCCATCGGAGGTCTGGGGGTCAGAAAAATGAATGAGCTAAATGAGGCCATCACTGGGAAGTTAGCGTGGCGCTTCTTAACTAATAATAATATGGATATGTGGTGCAAGGTTTTGCAGGCGAAGTATGTGAGAGCGGAAGCGGATGAGGTCCAAGGACCGTCTACGATTTGGTCTAGTATCGGTAAAGCTCTTGATGTCGTCGTGTGTGATGGTGTTAAATGGCTGATTGGGGATGGTTGTACTGTTAGATTTTGGGCTGATCAATGGTTAACAGATGGCAAACTGATGGACTTGGCTACGGTAGAGATTAGCGCAGTTGAGGCGAACAAGACTGTCCGAAGCTACTGGCGCAGTGATGCTGGGTAGGACTGGGATACCTTAGCCCATCTCCTTCCTGCGAGTGTACTGCTAAGGCTTGCGTCGGTGGGTATCGAGGATAGCGGGGTTATTCCGGATAGACTGAGCTGGAAAGAGTCCAAGGATGGAGAGTATTCAATCAGATCGGCCTACGATCGAATTACGAAGGCTCGGCAGTAGGAATGCGTGGATGTAGTGATATTTGAAAAGATTTGGAAAATGCAAGTCTCGGAAAGAGTTAAAACTTTCTTGTGGCTGGTGGCTAGAGGCGTCGTGCTCACAAATGAAGAAAGGTGGAGAAGACACATGACTACGGAGCCTTGGTGTGCCAACTGCAGGGACATCCCGGAGACGCTCAGACACATTTTCAGGGAGTGCCCCCACATTAAACATGTTTGGAATGATTTAGATATCCTAGATTATTTTTCTGAATTTTTCGATATTGGCTTTGCAGAGTGGTTTCGAAGGAACATAATGAGCAACAGGAAGGATAATGAAGGGATATCCAATGGGCGACTACCTTTGCGTATACTCTTTGGTGGTCATGGAAGTGGAGGAACGAGCGAGTCTTCAACGGTACTACGGTTATCAATCTGAAGTTATGCGACCTTTTGTACCCCAAGTTTGAGTGCTAGTGCTTCTGCTTGAAGTGCGGTTTTAATACCCAGTTGTTTATAACCAATGTGTATTGGGTGTCCAAGCCAGTCCCTGATGACAAACCCAGCGGTACTACGGTTATCAATCAGAGACGAACCGTCAAAGTTGAGTTTGAATGTGCCTTTTGGTGGTTTGCGCCACTTGATATGACGGTTTATGTTTCTCTTTGCAGGTTGTCTGCCGATTTGTGAATGAGGATTGATGTTATCTTCTAATGTACTATCATATTTGTGAGTGTAACTCCAATTTTTCTCATGTGTATTAATAAGCAACAATGCGGCATCCCGCGAAGGGGTTTGAGCTTGCATAAACTCATGTTGGTTCCGAATGTACCACATTGTCCACCAAGCGAAATCAAGTTTACCAAGAGCGGCCTTTGGTAGGCTATTCCCAATGAATGACATGATTGGGGTTATATCCCTTGATAGTGTGATTCAGCTGACTATTGCGGAGTTTATGTGGCTTGGGAATTTGGCAAGAGACCTCGAGTATTGACATTCGAATATTCAATGTACATCATCTTCCATAGGGCAATTACAGAGGTTACATGTAGGAGGGATAGGAACCCCCCATTGGGCTAGTTTAGCAGCCGTGGGAAGGCCGTTTTGGCAGACTTTCCACAAGAAATTTTTTATTTTAGGTGGGATGTCGAGATGCCAGATCAAGGAGTTGTTGTCTAAGGGAATTGAGGATTCGGAAGAGACCAATTTATATGCGCTCGACCTAGTGAACCAGCCCTCTCGGTCCGGCCACCAGTATAATCTGTCCACAAAATTTGATACTGGAAGTGGAATATCAAGGATTTCCTCCACCATGTTGTGTGGGAGAACAACTGATAGTTTCTCCTCCCACCATTTACATCCGAGGATATAGTCACTAACTTTATCATTAATGTTTTCAATTCTCGGGCAATCGACACGAGACCAAATAGAAGATGTTGTAATCCAATTATCAGACCAGAAATTGATTACGGTCCCGGTGCCGACTGACCAGATAAGCCCCCTTTTGAACTTATCAATCAGAGTTGTAAGTTTCGCCCATTGCCAGGAGGTGGCACCTTGTTTCTTATAATGGAGAATGTCGTCCTCACAAAGATATTTATACTTAATTATTTGCACCCACACAATATCCGGCTCAGCTAGTGTTTTCCATAGCAGTTTCATTTGTAGCGCTTCATTCATTTCTTTGGATTTTCGAATCCCCATGCCCCCGCATTTTTTTGTTCTACAAATTCTATCCCAGCTAATCAACGGGTGGTGTTGCAGATCCTTGTTCCAGAAAAAATTTCTATTTATCTAATCGAGTTCTTTATGGATTGAAGATGGTAGTAAGAAACTTTGCATTGTATATAAGGGTTTGGCTGATAGATTTGAGTTTATAAGAATAGCGCGACCTTGTTGAGATAGAGAATTTGCACGCCATTTACTCAGTTGTTCTCTGGATTTACAGATAATATCTTCGAAGGTTTCTCTAGTTACTCTGTCGTTGATAATTGGACAACCAAGATATTTTTCCAAGGAGTTGACGTTGGAGATCGTTAGGCAGCTATTGAGATCTTGAAGTCTGGACGGTGTGATCCCTCTAGTAGCTTGGAAGCATGATTTTTGATAGTTAACTTTTTGGCCCGAGACTTTGCAATAGGAGTCAATAATAGATTTGACTCTTCTACATGCGTCAACACTACCTTTCGAGAAGATGATAATATCATCTGCAAAAGATAGAAATGGAATTCTTGGTCCATTCCGACCAAAAGCGAAACCGATTGGGCTTCTATCCCTATTTGCCTCAACAGTTAGGTGGCGTGCTAATACTTCTGGACCTAGGATGAACAGGAACGGTGATAGGGGATCCCCCTGCCGAAGACCCCTAGAAGGGAAGAACATATCTGTAGGACCGTTATTAACAAGTATAGAATACGAGACTCATTGTACACATTCCACAACCCAGGAAATGAAAGTAGGGTGAAACCCAAATTTATCAAGAATTTTTTTGGTGAAGTTCCAGTCAACCCTATCATATGCATTTTCCATGTCCAGTTTGATTGCCAGCCACCCTTCATGACCCTTACGCGACCGAAAGGAATGGAAGATTTCATGTGTTATTAGGACATTGTCTTGAATTGACCTATCTGACACAAATGCCCCCTGTACTGGGTGAATGAGCTTACCAACTACTACTTTAAGTCTTTCTGTTAGAATTTTAGAGATGATTTTATATAGGTTGGAACATAAGCTTATAGGTCTATAATGGTTAGTAGTGGATGGGTTATCTTGTTTTTGGTAGTAGGGAAATAAATGTATGATTTATTTGTTTAAGGATTTTCCCGGAACTGAAAAAACCTTTGATGGCTTTGATAATCGAGTTTCCCAGAATATCCCAAAATTGCTTGTACAATTCGGCCGTCATCCCATCTGGACCAGGAGATTTATTTTTCCCAAGGCTGAAAACGGCGGACTTAATTTCACCATTAGTTGGGGCTTGTGTGAGGAATTCATTTTCAGCGGGGGTGATTGAAGGGTGAATTATGTTTGTCATTTCATTAAGAAGTCTCTCATCAATCGTTTCCTTGGTAAATCGTTTCTGGAAATCATGATTCCACCTTGATGATGTGCATATATTTGTGATATATTTTTATATGATGGAAGACAAATAATATCAATTAGTATTTATTTATATACGCTAATATATTTATTTAATTATTTATTGGGATTTATATTTAATTAGTTGTTGGAGATTTTGTGCAGGATTTGATTTGGTTATTGAAGATTTGAAGTTGACTTTCTAAAAGCCTCTTTGAGGATTTTGCGGAGCAATCTTCAAATTCAAAAGGTTGTTGGTTTGTTGAGATCTTCAAGAGATTTGGTTAAACCAATCTTTGATTGCATTCAACGTTTTAAAACAAACCAAAGTCAAAACCTTGGTTTCCAGGTTTTGGTAAGGCCTTACCGGCACTGGTAAGACCTTACCGACAGTGGCCTCAGGAATTACACGAGCTTGGAATTATATGACATAGACTCAATGTAATTGGGCCTATTTGTTAAATGGGCCTATTTTACTTGAGCTTACACTTCAAGCTTTAAAGGACCAATAGGTTATTGGGCATAATTTTTAATGGGCCTATTTATACCTAAACTTATAAATCTGATTCTAAAGGACCAATTTGTATTGGGCCTATTTTTGAATCTAGATTGGGCCTAAGTTTGTTGAACTTCGGATTTATATTGGAGTGTGATTTAAGATTCTATTTATTCCTCCCATTAGCTACGGTGGATTTATTTATATATATTTGATATTAATTCCTCTCATCATATCTTATCTAAATCAAATATATAGTTGACTTCTTGTTGAGATTTTGCAGGGACTTGTTGGCCAAAGTTTCAAATTGCTCACGCAAGATTCCAACGAAGCTTCTGGAACTATTTCAAAACATTAAAGCTCCGGATATCTCGCAAAACGTTCCTCAACAAATCAGGCGTCCAAAGTTCAAGCGTTCAAATTATTTCAAAAAGCCGAAGATCTCTCCCAGGAAGATTTTGTGCAACGCTCCTCAAACAACTTTGTAGAAAATTCAGACGTTCATCTTTCAAATTGGAAGAGCCGACCTATAAAAGGAGAAGTGGAAGATTGCAGAAAAAGAAACACACCAAGACACATCGCTCAAAGGCTTCTGCAATCTCGTCTCCTGCATCATCCGATCTCTCTCATCTCTCCATTGGTCTAATTGTTTTATTTCTTTGAGAGTTTGTGAGGTTTACATTGAGCTTTATCATACAATTCATTCTAGGTTATACTAAGGGTACATCTCTACCCAAACGTATAGATACTTCGGTATCGGTAGGACTTTGTTTCACTGGTGTGCTTGGGTTGCTAGATAGTAAGGTAGTCTAGAAGTGGGTAAGTCTTCTAGAGGTTGTATCTAGGGCTCATAAGATAAAGTGAAATAAAGTTGTTGAATCCTACGGGTTGGATAACCCTAGGCGGGGACGTAGGCGGTGGTCCCGAACCTCGTTAACAAGTATCGTGTCCTTTACTTTCTGTTCTTTACCTTTCGTGCTTGTGTTTGTCTTTACTTCTTATTCGTTATTTTGTGCTTAACTTGCTACTGTTTTACAGATAAGATCTTACCTCTGGTTGGTAAGGTCTTACCTTGGGTTGGTAAGGTCTTACAGTTTTCAGCATTTGCGAAAAATTGTCATACTCTATTCTTTCTCCTTCTAGAGTATTTCTTTGCCTTTTATCTGCCTATTCCGCACTTCAATTGGTATCAGAGCCTAACTCACGTACCTTAGATATTACTATCTGTGAGTCTAATTATGGCAGGTATAGGTCAAGGCGGCTTCGGTCAAGGAAGATCGGTCATCCGTCCTCCACTCTTTGTTGGGGACAACTTCATGCATTGGAAATCCTTGATGCAAATGTTTATCATTGATCAGGATCTAGAGCTCTGGCGTATTATTACGCGAGGACCTAATATACCCAAGAAGAATAGACCCAATGGGACGAAAGTGGACAAGACGGAAGAAGAATACAATCAGACGGATCTAGAAAGCATGGCTAAGAATTTCAAAGCCATCCACGCATTGTATTGTGGGTTGAGTACCGATGAATTCAATCGCATCTCCTCTTGCAAGACTGCAAAAGAGATTTGGGATAAATTGGTAGTCACTTATGAAGGGACTAGCCAGGTCAAAGAGACCAAAATCAGTATCTATCTTAGACAATATGAATTGTTTAAGATGAACCAAGATGAGTCAGTGAAAGAAATGTTCACCCGTTTTACGGAGATCATTAATAACCTTGACTCATTGGGAAAAACTTTCCAAAATGAAGAGAAAGTTAGAAAGATACTTCGATGCCTTCCCAAATCTAAATGGGGTCCTAAGGTGACCGCCATAGAAGAAGCGCAAGACCTTACAACTCTAGCATTGGATGATCTTCTTGGAAAGCTTATCACGCATGAGATGGTCCTCAACGAAGAGGACGGTCAACCATCCTCCAGTATAAAGAATCTGGCGCTCAAAATCAAGGAGGATGTGTCATCAGAGGACGACGAAAGTGATGATGATCCATTCGACTTGATCACAAGGGGACTTGCTCGGATTTTAAAGATGAAGAATCAATTCTCAAGCCGAGAATTTGCGAGATCATCAAAGCATAAAGGTAAGTCTTCTAACCCTACTAAAAGGACAAAAATTCTCACATGCTATGAATGTGGTGAAACAGATCACTTGATGAAGGAGTGTCCTCAAAAGAAGAAGAACCAGCAGAAGAAGGGTGATCGAAAAAAAGACGATTCGGACTCTACAAGTGAATCGGATTGGGAAAATGATCCAGTAAATCTTTGCTTGATGGCGGACCAAGACGATCAACATCTAGATGGTATTGTAAAAAAATCTTATCTCTAGTCCTATTGATGTTCTCTCGGAATTTTTGAAAAATATGATTTCTAATGAGGAAAATTGCAACAAAGAAATCAGCACCTTGAATGAGAAGGTAAAGGATCAAGAAGTGTGCATAAGGAAGTTGTCGCAAAATCTGCAAGATCTTGACAGTCAAAATTCAGATCTTATCACTGAGGGTAAGACCTTACGATCGGAAAATTCAGAACTTAAGGCAAACCTCTCTTCTCTTAAGGCTCATAACAATGACCTTGAGATTGAAAAAGTGGAATTATCTGAAAAATGTCAAGATCAACAAACAGCCCTGGTGCAATTCACTAGATCCAAAGCCACTCTCGACAAGATGCTTGGAGAACAACAACTTTCCTTGAACCGATGTGGTATAGGTTACAACAGGAATTTTCCTGTAAAACCTACTACCACATTCGTTAAGGCAAAAGGAAGTTGGCGATCTCCTACTTGTTTCTTTTGTTGAAAAAAGGGTCATGTAAAGGAAACATGTCCATATAGAAGAAAAGACCCTTATATCATTAGAAATCCCTTTCCTGTACGTTTAAATGAACGAATAAGACAAATTTGGGTTCCTAAAGGGACAAGACCACCAAACATGGTCTATCCTAATTATGAATCTAAATTTGTACATTGGTCTAGCCAGAAAGGTTGATGTTTGTTCGTTTTGCAGGATATCACCAAGATCAAAGAGCTTAAATGGATTGAATCAATCGCTCTTGGTGATAAAGGATCGTTTTTTTATATATATAAATGTTATGTGCTTCTAATGATTCACCTTGTTTAATATTTTCTTTGGAGCTTAATTGGTATGTTGAACAGGGAAGCATTATCGTAGGGGGAGTAATGCTGTCTACTAACATCTCAAGGCCTTGAGAGCAATTTCAAGGTCTTGACTAGCTGCTGAATTGGTAAAATCCGATTTCTTCCCTTCCTTGTTGGAAGACAAAAAGGGGGAGATATTAGGTTGTTTATGTAATAAGATGTTAGGTTGTTTATGCAATATGATATTATACTACATGCTTGTTATTTGATGCTCTGCAATGCTATTTATTTATATATAATTGATATTTATTTTGTCTTCCATCAAGGGGGAGATTGTTGATTCCACCTTGATGATGTGCATATATTTGTGATATATTTTTATATGATGGAAGACAAATAATATCAATTAGTATTTATTTATATATGCGAATATATTTATTTAATTATTTATTGGGATTTATATTTAATTAGTTGTTGGAGATTTTGTGCAGGATTTGATTTGGTTATTGAAGATTTGGGGTTGACTTTCTAAAAGCCTCTTTGAGAATTTTGTGGAGCAATCTTCAAATTCAAAAGGTTGTTGGTTTGTTGAGATCTTCAAGAGATTTGGTTAGACCAATCTTTGATTACATTCAACGTTTTAAAACAAACCAAAGTCAAAACCTTGGTTTCCGGGTTTTGGTAAGGCCTTACCGGCACTGGTAAGACCTTACCGACAGTGGCCTCAGGAATTACACGAGCTTGGAATTATATGATATAGACTCAATGTAATTGGGCCAATTTGTTAAATGAGCCTATTTTACTTGAGCTTACACTTCAAGCTTTAAAGGACCAATAGGTTATTGGGCATAATTTTTAATGGGCCTATTTATACCTAAGCTTATAAATCTGATTCTAAAGAACCAATTTGTATTGGGCCTATTTTTGAATCTAGATTGGGCCTAAGTTTGTTGAACTTCGGATTTATATTGGGGTGTGATTTAAGATTCTATTTATTCCTCCCATTAGCTACGGTGGATTTATTTATATATATTTGATATTAATTCCTCTCATCATATCTTATCTAAATCAAATATATAGTTGACTTCTTGTTGAGATTTTGCAGGGACTTGTTGGCCAAAGTTTCAAATTGCTCACGCAAGATTCCAACGAAGCTTCTGGAACTATTTCAAAACATTAAAGCTCCGGATATCTCGCAAAACGTTCCTCAACAAATCAGGCATCCAAA
Organism: Persicaria tinctoria; assembly: GCA_037127255.1. Lineage (NCBI taxonomy): Eukaryota > Viridiplantae > Streptophyta > Magnoliopsida > Caryophyllales > Polygonaceae > Persicaria > Persicaria tinctoria. The sequence goes on from JBANSL010000018.1 coordinate 41,690,631, forward strand.
GTTCAAGCGTTCAAATTATTTCAAAAAGCCGAAGATCTCTCCCAGGAAGATTTTGTGCAACACTCCTCAAACAACTTTGTAGAAAATTCAGACGTTCATCTTTCAAATTGGAAGAGCCGACCTATAAAAGGAGAAGTGGAAGATTGCAGAAAAAGAAACACACCAAGACACATCGCTCAAAGGCTTCTACAATCTCGTCTCCTGCATCATCCGATCTCTCTCATCTCTCCATTGGTCTAATTGTTTTATTTCTTTGAGAGTTTATGAGGTTTACATTGAGCTTTATCATACAATTCATTCTAGGTTATACTAAGGGTACATCTCTACCCAAACGTATAGATACTTCGGTATCGGTAGGACTTTGTTTTACTGGTGTGCTTGGGTTGCTAGATAGTAAGGTAGTCTAGAAGTGGGTAAGTCTTCTAGAGGTTGTATCTAGGGCTCATAAGATAAAGTGAAATAAAGTTGTTGAATCCTACGGGTTGGATAACCGTAGGTGGGGACGTAGGCGGTTGTGCCGAACCTCGTTAACAAGTATCGTGTCCTTTACTTTCTGTTCTTTACCTTTCGTGCTTGTGTTTGTCTTTACTTCTTATTCGTTATTTTGTGCTTAACTTGCTACTGTTTTACAGATAAGATCTTACCTATGGCTGGTAAGGTCTTACCTTGGGCTGGTAAGGTCTTACAGTTTTCAGCATTTGCGAAAAATTGCCATACTCTATTCTTTCTCCTTCTAGAGTATTTCTTTGCCTTTTATCTGCCTATTCCGCACTTCAATTTTTAATTTCTTGCCTAACGTTTTCTTCTCCAATTATTAGGGTACCTTCTATAGTAGTAATGTTACGCACTTGTTTCCTGTGTCGTCGGCCAAAAGCGACCCGGTGGAAGTAGGATGTGTTAGAATCTGTAAGCTTAAGATGTTTTGTTTTAGCTCTTTGACTCCAAAATGTTTTTTGAAAAAGCAGGAGTTTTTCACGTTTCCTTAGCAGGCGACTTTCTTTACTATTTTGGCTTTGAAATTGCCCGTTGGCAACAACCGATTGTATCTCTAATAGGTCATTCTCTACTTCTAGCAACTGACGGAATATGTTGCCAAAAGACCGCTTGTTCCATTCTTTGGCTTTTTGTTTTAGGATTTTCTGTTTAAAGACGAGTTGAAACATTGCGGATCCTGGGCAAGAGGCACGCCAGGATTGTTTAACAATATTGCGAAAGTCCTTTCGTTGAAGCCATGTATTTTCGAGTTTAAATGGTGGTGCTTTAAATGTGGTGCTACAATCAAGGATTATTTGAATGGGGCAGTGGTCAGATGAAGAGAAAGCCCCGTTTTTTGTGATGAGGTTTGGCAAGTTGTCAAGAATTTGGTGATGGACGAGCACCCGGTCCAGCTTTTCGAAGATATTATCCGGAGCCTCGGAAGATTTTCTCCATGTAAACGGATTCCCAAAAGTTGGCAAATCCAAAAGAGAGAAATTGTTCTTAAAGTCGATAAGACGCGTGAACCTAGACGGAAAAGTGGTAGCACCGCCAAGTTTATCCTCTCTACACATGATTTCGTTCAGATCTCCCATAATAATGCATGGGAAGGACGATTCTGTTATGATTCTTGTTAATTCTTCCCAGAACGGATTCTTATCCCGAGGATCAGACAGAGCATAGACAAACAGAAGGAGGATCGTGAGATTGTCACTTATGTTTTCGTATCGTAGTCCAATGATTCTCGGAAGGTGTATCGTAATCGAAAGGGTTTCATTTGACAGTTGGTATGATTTCCATAATACACCAAGACCACCAGACCGGCCAATGCTCGGTGACCATGTAGCAGAATCAAAGCCAATATGTTTCCATAATTTTTCGTCCGGCAAGACTTCTGTCTTAGTTTCTTCCAGGGCCAGCAATTGTATATGTTCATTTGTACACATCACACTGATTTCCGTCCAGAAAGTTTTTTTTCCAATCCCTCTGCAATTCCAATAGCTTATTTTCATAAACCACTAATTAGGATATGAGGAGACCAGGTAAAATTCCTCATACCAGCAGGTTGCTCATTTTGGGTTTGTAGAAGGTTATATTCGTGACTCAGTTTTTGACTAGATAAGCGTGTTGAGTGCAACCAAATAGCGGAATTAATGAGCAACATCAGATTACTCTGTGATATACTTGACCAAAGTCTACACTCAATGACACATGCCATTGTTTGAGAGAACCTGACCGAGAAAATTGTTTGATTAGGCAATTTAGTGACATAATATTTGTTATATGAGTTTTTAAAAAGATTAGGCATGGAATTATTTTTAATACTTTAATTATATCTCTGCCTAACAACAAAAGCTTTGCCAAAGAAAGTAAAATCACACAGCCAAGTCGGTATATAAGGATCAAAATTTTGATCATGAGCACACCACCCCTAGAGCAACAAATCTTAACAAACTCATGTATTCAATAACATATACTATAGGTAGGTTGTAAGGAGATCCATGTCAAATAGCAATGGAATAGAGATAGGCCTAAATCTTATAATTTGATTTCTATATCCAAGAGATAATGATAGACAAATGGATACATCCCGTGTGGGTATAACATCATCAATAAAGGAGGAAGCTAAGTTCCACAAATTAGTGTGCATTGCAAAATGAAAACAAGACCAATGAAGAGCGCACATAATATATTTACACACACCAACCCATGGCCACACCAAACAACTCTTGAGAAACCAGGCCACATGTCGATACGAAGTATAACGAACCCATGGAACCGGGAGTATGTTGCACGAGGGATACCCTGTGCAAGCGAAGGGGATAGCATGTCTCCGGAGGCAGCACACGACAAGGGGTAAGCATGACGGTTGAGTTATGAAGAGTTGGGACCCCAAGGCACCACCAAACCGCATCGAAAGCATCTGGTAAGATCGAAGGGTGTGGTATGAGGACACGAGGAATAAGGTACGATTGCAAGAAACTGACCAAAGCCACTCCAGTGTGCTGAAAGCCAAGTTCGTTCTGGCTAGGATTTGCCTGTGGACGTAGAGTCGCATCACCATCAAAAGAGGAACAATCCCCTCAAGCCTAAGACCCACGCAGGAGGAACTATTTGACAATATTAATGTGCAGCCGAGAGATTGTGATAAGGGCATAAGGCAGTATAAGATGATAGGATTTTAATATAGAAGTATTCTGATTTTAATTCCGACATAAATCGACCCAACCGGAGAAACGTAGAGAGCTGAAATGAAAGCCATTTACCTGCAACCATAACTAGCATACATTGGCATATTTTACAAGGAAAGCCATCAAGAGAAGACCACAACCACCCTAGAACAGCCAGAGAGGCGAAAGGTGCCGAGTACCACCAGAATGGAAAGCAAAAACTAACAATCGTCCTAGATGAGCCATTAAGGATCATGAGTTTACCACCAAAATTAGAATGAGACTTTAACCCCCCTAATCCACACCGTGGATAATTAGAATATAAGCAAAATGGTGGTAAATTCATCAAACTAATGTTCAAGACCCAAACAAGGCAAAAGGGGCTAAGAACAACCATAACACTAGGGTACTTAACCATGGAGACGTTTTGAACTACATGCAACCATGTCCGAGCAGGCAGTGTCATTGTCGTCGAAGCACAACTTCCTCTTGCTTGATACAGACTTAGATACAGATGCCGCTGGCGGCACCATCAGTTGGGTCGGAGTAGCCGTCGGCGACAAAATATCCTCCATCATAGGGTCGGCCTGGGAATCGTTATGAATCTGGATTCCGAGATTAGCTAGACGGACCTCGACAGAGGTGGAGTAGTCAAGAAACATCCTGTCAATGGCTTCATCAGTGAAGGACGCAGTAATTGCCGCACCATCGGCTGCTGAGAGGGGATCCTCCTCATAATCAACAAAGTCCATGTCGAAAGCTTCATCAAATGCAGAGTCGGAGAGCGCAGGTTCGAAAGCCGGGGAGATGTAGGCCTCCAAGACTGAGAGGGAGGTATCCTTCGGTATTGGCAGGTGAGCAGACTCAGACGGATTCTGGGATGTGGTTAGAGGCGCCAAGGAAGGAGCAGGTGCCGCGGCCTGAGGAACCGTTCCAGGTGGAGGAGACACAACATACTCATTGACCGACACGTTGTTGGATGAATTAGATGTGGACGAGTTGGAGGGATCCTCCGCGTTGACGCCGAACAGAGCCAAGAGTGATGCTTTAGAGTGACCAAAAGAAGGCGGTGGAGCCTTCTTCTTAGAAGCCACCTGCTTCCAGCCACCGACATCTGAGGAGGCGGGGGTGCCAATTGTAGCATCAATGTTACCTTCCATTGGAGGAATAGGATCAGCAGCATGAGGAATCGGGGCCATGATGCGCTGGGGGCAATCCTCAAAGAGGTGGTCCGAGAGGCCACAACACGCACACCCTTCAGATAGATCATACAGCCAGACCGGGTATTCTTAGAGAGAGCCTGCCTCGTTGAGTACCTTCACTTTCATCTCCTTGAGTTTGGTGATATTCACCGAGGCGCAGATCCTCGGATAACGGTAACGCGCACCGTTTTTTCCGAAAGCATCGACCCTTATCACTTCTCCAATCCTGTTGCCCTCTACAAGATCCTTCAGAACTTGGTTGCTCACGTACTTCACCGGAAGGCCGGGAAGGCGAATCCAAATGTCTATCACCGTGAGAGGCTCCGTAATTGGATCGAAATCGAGCCTCCACGGCCTAATCTGCATGAGTTGCTTAGCCACGTGGTACGGCCTCCCATTCCAAACCTTCTGGCAGTCCTCCTCGAGATCAAACCTGATCTCCATCCAGTTGTTTTTCATGGGGATAATTTGGAATCCACCATTAAGAAACTTCCAGTCGAAGAATATTTTCTTCCTTATAGTCTTGATGGAGACTGGGTCACCGATAATCGTAGCATAAACAGAGGTTAGGCTTAGATTTTTGATATTCGCCTGAACACCAGTAAAGGCAGTAAGCACACCCTTGAGTTTTTCCATATTCAGAGCTTTGCTTTGCTTTTTCCCAACCTTTTGATGGCTACAAGCACCTATTACAGTGGTAGCACCAGCAGGATGTGTGGCCTCATAAAGAGGATTTTTGGCCTCATGAAGAGGATTTGCACCCAAAAGGGTATTGTTTTGAGAGGAATTAGAGTTTTCGACCCCCATAGGGGACTTACCTTTGCTGATTTCCAACGGAGGAGCACTATCCATGGAGGACCGCTTGGAAGAGAAGAGAAAGTAGCCAGAAAAAGGAGAGCAGAGAAGAAAGAGAGAGAGAGGAGAGGAAGAAGAAGTAACCAGCCCCCGACCCCCGCAACACTTATAAAGGCACAATCTCCCCACACCGTACATGCCCAAACTGAGGATAGGAGGATCAAATCGATCATTGTAATCATGAGCACAATCCAAATCTGAGTACACAAATCCACCCGTATGAGGATAACAGGACTCCTACAGTGCAATGAAATGATGGGGCCAGGCCATCTTGGGGGGGGGGGGGGGGGGGTTGATGCCGGCATACCCCACAGAAGAGGGACTATAATCCCTAGTATGACAGCAATTTAGGGGGAGTATGGGAGATAAACCATTAGAGAGTGACGCATTTGGGAGGGGGAGAAATCCACAATCCCTAGACGAAATCCCAAATTTTTTATTCAGAGAGGAAATCCCATGAGAGCCTACACGGGGCCGGAGGGGGGCAGACCGCCGGAGATGCCGCTTTCCGAGGAAGCCATAGGCGACCACCCAAAAAGGTTTGATAGCGCCGCATAAGAATCGGCCACTGTAGATACAAGGTTCTTCCTTCATTCCGGAGAGAGAGTTTTTACTTGAGGATCTTGCAGTTGAATCCAACTACCCGGGTTCATGCGATTTAATTTTTTTTTTCCCTACTTTTTTTTCCAGCTGTCCGGTTTATGAACCCTTGGGTTCATGAATGTGGATGGTCTTAGGGTAGGCGGTAGAGCTATTTTCAATTTTATATTATTTAGTTTATAATAAAATGAGTTGGAAGAATATGGGTTAAAAATTAAGTTGAGTTTTTTAAGTAGAGAGAAAAATAAAAAAGAGAGTTAAAAAACTGAATCGGATTCCATGAATGTGAATGCTCTAATAGTCGTGTTTTGACTATTTTCTAGACCCGACCCATTTCACATACTAATGGACCTACAATTACATGTTTCTAGGGGAACTCAAAATCTGCCGATGGGCTCAATTTGGCCCACCAATCGGCCCATTTTCAATATAATTAAGAATTCTTCAAATTGCACCTAATTTCAACCGGTTGCTTGCTTATCCTTGTCCAACAAGCAGCCAGCATCATTGCCTGTTATACTTTTTTATATTACAAATCTCATGGATATAGAGTATCATATAGTGTATATTAGGTTGTAATAAGTAACCTCAGTTGAGATCCTAATACTCACTTTTCACCTACTAATAAGGTAAAAAAACTAATTAATTATTTTAATTTCGTTGAACGGGCACGTGGAGGCCACGCCCATTTCTACGACCAAACTATATATACAGGTGTTTCAGTTTCAGTGTAGGCCAAATGAAGAGTTGTTAAATACTGCGTACAGTATAATTTAGACAATGAGACGTAAGAAGGTAGCATGATTGTCGCACAATTAGTTAAGAAGACGATAGATTAAAGTGGAGAAAATAATAGTAATGCATACATTAGTCATTAGTGGGAGTGATAATTTCAATGGGAATGATAGTTGCTTTTTTAAGAAGGTAAAAACTATATAAAATATTAATTTTTTTATTAATTTTTTTAATAATTACAAACTTATTAAGGGCAAATTGCATAAAATAGCACGAACTTTATAGGTGGTTGCACTCAGTGGCACGAACTTAAAAAAATACAAAAATAATCACCAACTTTGGTGTTTAGTTGCGGCCAGTGGCACATATACCCCCTTAGGGGTGTTTATGATTCGGTCCAAACCGAATTTTTGGGCCGAACCAACACAAACCAAATCGAACCTAACCGAAGTTTTTCGGTTCAAGAATTTTCATTTTCGGTTCGGTTTGTGTTCGGTTTCGGCTCGGTTTCTGTTAAACCGAATGCATGGAAATTAGTAGTCATTTTACAGAATGTGTGATTGACACATACCCTAGCTCATATATCTTTTAAACTCATGTACGTTTGAGGAGTTTAACTAAGATTTACAAGAAAGAGACCCCCGCGTAAACTATATATATTTAATGGTGGCTTTTCCAGTGGAAATATATATGAGTAATTAATAATATATCTAAGAGAGAAAGGGAAGACATATGATAATATATGTGTAAGCAAGAAGGAAACGACATTGCTTGAAAGAGTAGTGTTACCTACACTGTAAAAGACACATGACAATTCATGGAAATTCGGTTTAATTGTGTTAAAACCGAACCGAACATAGACCAAACCGGTGAATAACCGAACCGAGCCTAATTAATGCTTTCGGTTTGAAAATTTGAGAGTTTCGGTTTCGGTTCGGTTCGGTTTGGCCCGGTTCGGTTCGGTTTTAGACCGATGCACAGCCCGTAACCCCTATCTCGCTAATGTGGACTAGTGGGGGTGCTTACATGAAATTTTTTTAATTAAAAAGGCATATAGCGAGATATGAATTAGTGGGAATGCTTACATGAATTTCTTTTTTAAAAAAAATTATAAGACATAAAAGATGTGCCCAAATTATGAAACTAGCTAGGTTTCAATTAATTCATATCTCGCTATATGTCTTTTTAATTAAAAAAATTCCATGTAAGCAACCCCAGTAGTCCACATTAGCAAGATAGGGGTATACGTGCCACTGACCGCAACTAAACACCAAAGTTGGTGATTATTTTTGTATTTTTTTAAGTCCGTGCCACTGAGTGCAACCACCCCTAAAGTTCATGCTATTTTATGCAATTTGCCCACTTATTAATAATAAGTTTGTAATTGTTAAAAAAAATGAATAAAAAAGTTAATATTTTATATAGTTTTTAACTCCTAAAAAAGCATGCATGAATAGTAAAAGTCCATGTATGTTTGGACGGAGGGAGCATCTGTCAGTGTCGGGAGCTACCTACTCATACTCGGTCTCATATCTCATCTCATACCATAAGTGATAACATAAGTCCGTATGTATTGTTGATGATGGTCTCTCCCTCTTTTTCCCCTCATTGCTTTGTCTTTTGCCATTTGTTCCTTTTCAATATTGTTGGAACTTGCTATCTCATTCAATTCCTCACTCACCAAATATCAAAAGTTAAATGGATGAACATCAACTAAAGAAAAGGAGAAACATATTCAACAATAACCATATACGGAGTATAAGGGGAAAAAAAGCTGTCGACTATGAATCAATGGGACATGACCCATCTTACAAAATTTTGACAAAATAAAGATTAGTACTTATAATTCAAGTGATATTGTTTGGAATTGAAGAACCTATGGACTGAAATAGATAAATTATACCAAATCCAAAAAATTCAAATGATCGTATTAATGGAAATTAGAACAAAGTGACCAATAAAGGAAAGAATCTAGAAGAAACGGGATTTGACTCCATGGAATGGGTTCCTACGATAGGGAGATCAGGGGATATTTGTATACTTTATAAAAACTATCATACACAATTAAAAAAAATTAAACTAATCTCAAAAGGATATCGATATTTTTGTTTCAAAGTTACTTTATCGGTCCAAAATGTAGTACTAGCCACTCCACTTTGCGTATGACCCATCGAGTGAAACAAAAAAGGATGAATTCTGACGAGAACTAACATACCACATTAACAACCTAGGGCTTCCGGCCATAATTATAATTGGAGATCTAAATGAAATCAAATCTGATCACAAAAAACGTACATGTGAATGCCCACACAACCATAGTAGATTTAACATACTCTTAGAATTTCAAAGCATCGATGAATTCAGTGACTTGCCAACAATGGGAAATGACTTCACATGGCAAAAAAATAGAACACTTACAAGCAATATTTATGAAAAAATAGATAGAGTGTTTGTTCATACTCAAATTCTCCAATAGTTCCCACAACTAACAACGACAAATCACATATTCTCACAATCAGATCTCTGTCGGATCTCATTTGAATTTAAAATAGATAACAAGTACAAAGGAAAATATTTTAAATGCGAAATTTTTGGATGACAAGACACATGGTCAAACAAGCTTGGAGAACAAACTCAACAGGATCACATATGTTCAAGCTTATTCAGAAAACGAATCCTTAAAAGGCTCACAAAAGATTGGACAAGAGGTCGTTTAGGAACATATTTAGATAACTCAATGAAGTTGATGAAAATTTAGTACAAATACAAAAGCACAATGCCATAATGCAAAATGACAAAACAAAAGCAACACAAGTACGACTACTCAAGAAAAAAGAGAAATTACTAGAATATCATAACATCTACTAGAACCAAAGAGCTAAAACAAAACATCTTAAGCTAGTCGACACTAATTCGGGTTACTTCCATAAAGTAGCAAAAGCAAGACGAAATAGAAAAACGATCAAGAAATAAGAACGACCGATGCATGACACAATAATTGTAGAAGAAGAAAATATAACTAGAGAAATAAAAAATGATTTTGACAAAAGATTTTAGAAAGAAACTATTAACACGGTGAAACTAAGAGAATATTTCCAACTCATTGAAACTATGATCAAAATGGATACAAATGAGATGCTATCTAAACCAGTTAGTAATAGTGACATCAAGCGAGCAAATTATCGATTGGGGAAAACAAGTCCACAAGTTCAAACGAAATGATAGCAGAATTTTACCAAAAGTACAAGAACATTGTAGGATCGGATGTCACTAGAGCAATTAAAGGCTTCTTCATTTATGGATGAATGCTTAAACAAATCAACCAAACCTTCTTATCGCTTACACCAAGGTATGAAAATCTATACTCGACGAACCAATATAGACCGATTAGCCCGTGTTCCACAATTTACAAGATAATAGCCAAAATTATTGCCGACAAAATGAGAAATGTACTTGCAAAAATCATTCATCCTCTACAAGGGGGCTTTGTCTCGAACCGGGCCATTCAGGACAACGTCTTGATTGCTCATAAGTAGACCTGTCAAACTGGTCATTCGGGTCGGGTTCGGGTCCGGTCACTTCGGGTTTCGGGTAAAACGGGTCTCGGGTAAAACGGGTTTCGGGTTGACTCGAACTCGGGTTTAATCGGGTTTCGGGTCGGGTTCGGGTCGATTTCGGGTTTGTCAAATTTTTCTTTTTTAAATTAAAAAAATCATTATTTGATAATTTTGTGATAAATTTTAATTATATATAAAAAAATAATTATATATAATTATAAATCAACCGGGTCAATCGGGCCATCGGGTCAATCGGGTAAATCGGGTCAAAATTACCGGGTCAATCGGGTCAACGGGTCGAAACCCAGATTACCCGGAAAATTTCGGGTTTTTCGGGTTCGGGTCGAAAAAAAATTTCGGGTCAAAAATTTCGGGTTCGGGTCGGAAATTTTTCTGGTCGGTCGAGTCGGGTCACCGGGTCGGGTTGTGTTTTGACAGGTCTACTCATAAGGTCTTCGATCCACTAATTTAAGGGAAGAAAGGGGAAAGTAGGTTGGATGGTGATTAAACTTGACATGGAGAAAGCATACAACAACGTTGAATGGGACTTTTTATTCCAAGTTATGACAAAATTTGGTTTCTGTAGCCAATTTATCACATGGATTGAAGAATGTGTGAAAATTTTATCCTTTTTGTCTTAGTCAATGATGGACCTACAAAGGTGTTTAAGTGTTTAGGCCTAGCCGTAGACTCGAACGGGGAGATCCAATCTCACCGTTCTCTTCATTTTAGGTGCAAAAATTCTTGCTAGAAAATTACAGAGAAAATGTAATGAATCCAAGAAAACAATAGGCTTTGACATGACAAGATCAGGAACCAAAATCACATTCCTCTGGTATGGTTTGCATATGTTATTATAATATTTGCAAAACCAAACATGGAATCATGCAAATAAAGTGAAACAAATAACCGATGGTTCTCTTGACAAATACCTAGCTTGTCCTAATATAAATGGAAGAGTAAATAGGAACATGTTTGAGGAGACAATGTGAAAAACTAGAACTCAATTTACAAAATGGAGGGAAAATCCATTATCACAACAAGATCGAGCAATACTAATAAAATCTAATCTAACCATGAAACCAAATTATGTGATGCAAAGTTTTATGCTTCCATCAGAAATCCATAAGGAATTAGATCAAATGAACAGATTCTTCTTCTAAAATAAAGACAACAATTACAAATCATTGAGTGGTTGGGATAAAATTTGCAAAACTAAGAAAAATGGTGGAATATTAATAGGGCTCCACCAATCTAAAGACATCAATAAAGCATTACAAACTTAAAATCATCAAAGAAAAATATATGAAGGACTCGAATATTTGGAAACACAAGAAAAAAGACAAACATCATGGCAGTGGACAAAATTAATGGAAATAAAAGTTGAATTCCTTGACGACATAATTTGACAAGTAGGAAATGAAAAGACAATAAAGTTCTTGAAAGATAAGTGGACGGAAGGAGGAAAACTCATTGACCACAAAGTACAAAACTGCACAATAAATGAGGAAGAAAAGGTAGAAACTTATATAGTTACAGATAAACGCTGGAAAATTGATATATTACAACAAGTACTTCCTTCCAACATTGTACAAAAGATTCTAAATATTAAAATCCTCATTTCTTAAATCGATGATCGAATATATTGGAAGATAAGTTACAATGGATGATTTTTGACCTATGCTACATTGGATAAGATTACGAGACATCAAAATGCCCAAGAAAGTGACATAGTTTGGTGTGTATATAGATAGGATAGATCATATGTACTCAACTCTTATCGTGTATCATGTGAACAAATCCTAACCATTGATTTAAAGGTATTGGATGACTGAGATTAATCCAAAATATTTATTAATTGAAAATGAAAATGGATAAAACACACCACAAATCCTATAACTAGCGCATGTATTAGCCTCCCAATCTCAACCCTAACCAATCTACACAAACAGTAGAAAATCACAGGCTTCTCCCCGATCCAGCAGTGAAGGCGATCGGAGGTGCGACGATCCGCCTCCGTTCTTTCGCATGTGCTTCTTGCGATGATGGAGGCTTGAAGAGAGACAATCAGAAGCGACTTGAAGGATATGGTGTAGGCGATGACGACCGCAGACGACCCACAGAGGTGGGAGCAAAGGTGGTCGGGGATGGCAGCGAAGGTGAACAAAGGTTAGCCCTCTCGTTGGCGCGACAAAAGCAAATGTGGATTAGTTGAGATGCAACAGATCTGGACGCAATAATTTACAAAAGGCGGAAGCGTAGGCAGTCTGGGCGCCGTGATCCCTCTCGATGGCGGAAGCGAAGGTGGTCGGCAATTACAAGTCAGAGGAGATTGATGGTGGAAGTGAAGGCGGTCGGCGATGGATATGCGGTGGGGAGTTTTCTAGTGGGGGAGACTGGTGGATTTTCAATTCTGGGCGGTGGGTTTAGTCCCATTCTTCTTCCCCTATTCGTGGATCTGGGCGCCGGTGAGGAAGCTGTGGGCGACTCCCTTGTGGCGGATTTGAAGGCGGGAGGTTTTCCCTTGTGATGGATCTGCAGTGGGGAGTTTTTCTGGTGGTGGTGACTGGTGGATTTGCAGTCGGGAGGTTCCCTGGTGGTGGATTTGGAGTCTAGGGTTTGTGATTGGTTGAAATTTGTTATTTGCTTGATTGAAAGAGATATTAGGGGAGAAATCCGAATTATTCGGTACTATCGAATAATCAATTGATACCATCGAATAATCCATCGATAACATCGAATAAATTTTAGTTATTTGGTAAAATGACATAAGTAATCGAATAATATTGTAGCACCATCGAATAATCAATCGATATCATCGAATAATCAATCGATACAATTGAATAATTGAATAATCTAACGATACCATCGAATAATCCAACGATACCATCCGACGATAATCACTCATATACAAGCGAATAATCATCTACATACCATCGAATAAACATTCATAGACGACTGAATAATCAACCATTTCGTAAAGATTAACAAAAAAAAAATTCAGATACTGTCGCATAATCGGTCGATACTATTGCATAATATGTCGATACGATCGAACAATCAAGATATACTATCGAATAATTTAATGAGAGTACACCACACACTCCCCCAATTAACCAAGTGGGCAATAAAATACGTGGGTCCCACTGATTTTTAATATATATATAGTGATGAATAGTACCCCAACGAAAGAAAGACTAGCTAGCTAAAAAAAGAGTAGATGTCCCCCTGCCGTGTATTCACGTCATATGATTGCAAAACATAGCTATAAAGTGGGACAAATCATACAAACAATAGACAAAACGAGTCGAACAATAAGACAAATAACAAACGACATATTTCTCAAACTTAACAAGAAACAAAGAAACCTCCTTAGCCACTGTGTGGTAGGGTTTATGAACCATTAGAAATAACCTTGTATTCAATGACGGAAACTATGCAGTTAATGCAGACATTAGGAAGCAAGAAACATATTTACGACAACAACTGCAAGATTCCAAGATATTATTCTGGGAGGAGATGGAGACTACGCTAACTCGACAATAACCAACCCCAAGACATTGGAAAAATATTAGATGGACGAAACCAGCAGAAGCCCACTTCAAAATTATTTTTGACGGGTCTAGACTCGTGAGGTTTGGGCCGTTTGGCTTCAATTGGCTTTGTTATTCGTTGTAATGACCCGAATATAAATACCCAGGTTACATTTCGAAGGTCGGATACCTTCGTTCAAATCTTGCAATCCAGGTATGGGTCGAGGTTTCAAACCTCTTTAAGCATTAGTGATTAAAGCGGGGATTTCGGACCCCAAAACAATCATAGGGCCGTTAGGTACCCTTACCTTGTCCTAAGGACTAAGTCGCGGAAATTCATTTAAGGAAAGCAGAATGGAAAACGAAAGTAAAGTACAACTTGCCATGGCGAGAGTTGTTGAGTAAGCTCCCGTAGGATACCTGGAAATGCCAAACAACAAAAGATAACGCAAATGGAGTCCAACAAGCAACAATCACCTATAATTACATAAATTCGACAACCTACCATACTACCACTCATACACACACAGAAATCGAGTCCCCAAAAAGTTTCTAAAACCAAGCGAGAGTAAAACCATTCCAAAGTCTTTTGATATGATAAAACACCAAACGAGGTCATCCGAGCAACTCAATCCCATCAATACTCATTTCACAATACTCATTTTCAAAACCAATATCGATCATACAACCAAGTTAAAGAATCTCGACAAGAAAAGGAAATCCTTCAATACGTTTTCCAAGAACAAAACCCGATAGTTCGAACTCCGTCAAAATCCCACAAATATTTAATAATAAAATAATTTCCTAAGATCCCGCTTCTGAAATCACCCGTCATCTAAAACATATTCGAAAGGAATCGGGTTAAAAACCAACAAGGAACCCAAAAGAGGCAAGGAGTGACTCCGCCAAGTCACTAGGGACATCTCGCGACCGCGAGATGCTCCCAATTTCTAACCGCGAAAGGATGGCCTTCACTAGCCGCGACACAAGGATCTCACGGTCGCGAAACCCTGTGGTCGCGGCTGTGAAAGGTCGTCTTCAACCTCTGAAATCAAGGTTCATCCTCGCCGCGACGACCATGGTTTCGCCGCGGCTAGACTTGAACCCAACCTTGTTTGTTTTTGCTCGTTCTTGCTTGTTCTAGATCCGTTTTCGTTCAAACTTGTTATAAAACGTTTCTAAATCAAAACAGAACCCAAATAACATAAAAATGACTCCAACACACACACACACACACACACACACACACACACACACACACACACACACACACACACACACACACACACACACACACACACACACACACACACACACACACACACACACACACACACACACACACACACACACACACACACACACACACACACACACACACACACACACACACACACACACACAAGACTTCAAACAAGATTACAAGAACTAGAGGGGAGAGCGAAAGAGGGATTACCTAGCCTCTTTGAGGCCCTTCGAAATCTTGAACGAAGGGAGTCATTTGGCTTCGATTCCCTTGCTATTACAACACCTATGAGAGATAGATCTAGCTTAAAAGAAGACCTTTACAAGGATTGAGATCTAAAAACGAGAGGGTTTGAATAGAGACAACTTACCTTGCCTAAAAAACAGCGAGAAAAGAAAAAATAGGCTCAAATCCGCTTCAAAAGGTGTTATATTTGAATTTTTCTTGACCTCATAAGGTAGAGGAGAGAGTGAGGAGCAAACGGAGTTAAAACGAGGGAGAACGAAGGATTTTACCGAGACGTCGCCAGATCTGGGTGCTGAACTAGCGGTGGCGAAATTATTGTTGACGACAGCGAATATAAACTCACGGTGGCAAACATGAGTTTGTTCTTCTGAGTTCATACTCGCGGCGGCAAAAGTACTATTCGCGGAGGCGAAATTCCCCAGAAGCAGAAACTTCCGTTTTCAATGAAATCGACCGACTGAATCTGATTTTTGGGTTGTTTTCTTGAGAGGAGATCTTCTTGAGGGGATTTTAAAGACTATCTAGGGTATGAGAAACAAAAATGGAAGATGAGAGGAAAGAGATTTGGATCAAAGGAGAGAAATGTGAAGATTTTGGGATTTTTGGGTTTTTGATCTTCAATCTCTTTTAGGTAGGCTAGGGTTTCTTGTGGTGGCTCAGAATTTGAGGGCATGAGGATCCTCTTAGAGATGGGTGCTCCTTATATAGGAAAGAGAGAGAGGCCCATTAGGATTTTCATGGACATGGGCTAGAGGATAAAACACTTAAGGAGGGGAGAGAGAGAGAGAGAGAGAGAGAGAGAGAGAGAGAGAGAGAAAGTGAATGATTCCGCTCTTCCGACCTTGAATCCCGATATCCCATCCCGACATCCGACATCCCGAAGCCCGACATTTCGAACAGTTGACCGAGAATTCAAATTTCATTTCAAACGACTCTCTAAATTCTCAAAATCGAAATCCGATAGATAAAGCTTAGAATCCATCAAATCAAAATTTAAAACATGTCGGGATATTTTCTAAGAACTTTCCAATAATAGAAATTGCTCGAGGTCGGGTTTTCCGAAAACCTTCCTAATTTGGAAATTCTAAAATCCGGTCTTTATATTTGTGACCATACCGGTTTTATTTTGTCTTCTGGTTCCTCGCGGTGTGGCTCCACCTCCCTGCTTCTGGTTGAAGTCTTGATACTCCATTCGGGTCTTATGACAGCTAGAGACTTGGGTTGATAGCGTATTGATGTTGAAGGTGACAATCTCATAGTCATCAACACAATCTCCGGAGTCTGGCAATGTCTTTGGGAGATCGAGATGATCGTCACAAACATCCAGTATCTCCTCCAGTAATTTGAGTGGGCGACCTGTTCTCATGTCTTTCGCGAAATTAATTGTATTGCGGATAAGGTGGCTCACTTCAGACACTTCATGGATCATAGAGCTCTCATATCGCACTTGAAGTTACTGTCCCTCATTTGAAAAGATGTCATTGGGAGGTGGATTAACAAGGTTTGACACATTTCAAAACCTTGCCTTATATGAAAAAAAAAAAAAAAAACTCACTCAACATAGCAATTTATTTATGGGTAGTCTTAATTGATTTAGGATATAATTTTTTAAAAATGTAAAATTGATTATAGGTAAGAGTCGATTATTGAACTGAGTTATACATTATTCGATTGAGATGTATGTATAACAATTAATTTTGATTACACCCTACCGGAGTTAAACTAAAAAAGGAATCCATAGACTATAGGTGCAAGTCTAAATTAAGTATATTTATACATGTGTGAGTTTGTTTAATTATTATTTCGGAAATTTCGCGAGGTACCCCTGAAATATTGCAATTTTCGTAAGGTATACAACTCTTTTGCATATTTCGCGTGGTGTCCCTGAGATTTTTAATTTTTTCGCCTCGTACCCTTCTTTGTTAAATTTTAATTGATTCCGTTAGTTTTCAATTAAAAAATAAAAAAGAAATAGAAAGAAAGAAGGAACGGATAGAAAGACATTGATCTTTCCTGAATCTTATTTCCTGCTTGATTTCAATCAAATCTATCTGTAAACAATCAAGCTCAATCTTTCATCTTGCACATACAATACTTAAAGATTTGAATAAAGGCATCCTTTTATATTGCTTACTGTACCTTATCAAGCGCCCCACTCAACACTCCAAGCAACAATTCGGCTCAAAGCTTTCCGGCCACCGCACCACCTTTTCGTTCTCATCTGATCGGCAGAGCAAGATGGTACATACCGGACCTCGGAAAGCGACCCTAACCAGTCAGGCAGCCCCAGAAGCAAGCCATCCCAAACACGGAAAAGCCACCAGAAAGGCCGACGCCACCACCAGCCCCGCCCAAGCCGAGGAAAGCACAGCGAGAACCATTTTTCTTCAATTTTCCTCACTTTGCTTTTCACCTTATCTTGCCCCGTTTTGAGCCTTTTCTTCTTCTTTATTCTCCCTCTTTGATGGACATTTCTACACGAAGTCAGATTGGGGATGACGGCGGTCTTAGAAGCTTTGAGCTTGAATTGAATACCTTCTTTGAGATAATTTTCCGAGGTCTTTTTGTGGAGATTTTGGGGGTTTCCCCGGCGGCGATAGAGAGGGGATCGAGGTCGGATCTTGGTCTCGCTGGCTCTTCCATCAGGGGATTGTTCGGATCTGGAGCTTGGGGGTGGGAGCGGCGGACAGGGGTTCCGAGATGGGATCGGCGGTCAGAGGTACCGGGTTGGAGGCGTCGATTTGGTTAGAGGCGGCAAGGGAGGCTAGTGTTTTTTTGCTCTCTTCTCTCTCTTCATTTTTCCTCAATCGCTTCTTCTTTCTCTTTCTCTCCGTTCCTTCTTTCTTTCTATTTTTTTTTATTTTTTAATTGAAAACTAACGAGGAAGGGCACGAGGCGATAAAATTAAAAACCTCAGGGGCACCACGTGAAATATGCAAAAGAGTTGTATAGCTCGCGAAAATTACAATACCTCAGGGTATTTCACGAAATTTCTGTTATTATTTTTGATTGACTGATGAATGTGAAATTGTTTATGTTTGAAAAATTAAAATGATTTTATTGGGTGGAAGCGTTGACATTTGACCATAATCATTGATCATTTTAAGATACAACTCTAAGGGTATAGGATAATACTTACATTTGATATTTTTTTTTAATTTTAATTAGTTTCATTTTTTTTAATAATTTTTTTTTTCAATTTAGACTCTTATTTTATACTCTTAGGATAGGATATAAGATAGAAGATATTACAAATAGCAAATACGGAGTATCAAAATGTTTATGTTAGTTTAATTTCATGAGGTTTAAAGGATGGGACAATAATGACACATGAATGATGATTAATGATAAGGTTTAGGTGTGTTCATTAAAGAAAAAATTAATAGAAACATAAATTAATAGAAACAATAATGATACATAAATTACGATAAGTGTTGTTGGGGGTGGAGCGGGGAAGAAAAGATAGGAAATTAATTAATTTTTTATTAGTGATTCATTATATATCTTTATGACATTTAAGTGAAACTTATATAGTTCAATTGTTTGCCTTTTTTTTGGACATAATAAATATCAAATTATTTAAAATTTTTGATATTTTATATAAAAAAAATTAACATATTAAAAAGTGTGTTATCGTTTGTTGATTAAAATATTTTTTTTCTATCTATTAGTAAAAACATATGTTATTATATAGTGTATTTTTTTGTTATATCAAAGACAATTTATTATATGTTTTTGTCTTTATTTTAGATAAAAGTCCTTATAATAATTGATACATTAGTAGATATAATTTTCATGAAAAACATTGAATAATAAATAAAAAAACACCAAAAATAATACTAAGTATCGACCTTAAACAAAAAATAATTCAAACTTTAAAAAACGACAATTCATATACAAATTATTTCCTTATTAACCAAAAATAATACAGATGTATTTTCTGGTGAAATTTTTGACCAAATTTGCCACATGTACGTAGGAAATACATGTGACATATTTTTTTTTTTTACAGCTCACTACATGTCGAAATTATATAGACTTGAGGGATCAGAGTGACAAATTTGGATGGAAATTTCACCGGAAAACACATCTGCATATATTTTGTTAACAGGGCAATAGTTTGTATATTAAATTATTATTTTTAAAGTTCGTATTATTTTTTGTTCAAGGTCGACATTTATTATTATTTTTGATTATTTTTCCAATAATAAATAGAAGTAGGGGTGGGCACAAATTCCGCAAATCCCGATCCCGTCCCGGTCCCATCCCGATCCCGTCCCGATCCCGGTGGGATTTAGGACAAAATAGCGAATCCCGTCCCGATCCCGTCCCGCAAAAATTATGCTGGACGAAACGCGGGACGATCCCGGTGGGATCCCGCAAATCCCGTCCCGTCCCGCATATAATAATAATAATAATAATAATAATAATAATAATAATAATAATAATAATAATTTTTATAATAATAATATTATAATATTATAGAATAATAATAATAATATATTATTAGTATTATTATTTTGAGAAAATATTATAATTATAATTATAATCATAATCTTCCATTTATAATAATAATAATAATAATATTTATTTATAATAACAATATCCACCTCTTATACTTATTATTTTAGAAGCAGACTCTTTGTAAAAGAATGAGCCACGTGTCCACCTTTTCACAAAAATAAGAAAATGTCTTTCCCTTTCCTCCAAACCCACGTTCTCCCCATCCATGCTCAATGATTTCAATTTCCTCCTCCATCCATGCTCAATTTCCTCCTCCATCCATGCTAATCTCAAGTGCTTAGATCCGCCGACGCTCAACGATTTCAAAGTCTGCTACACTCTCTGTCATCCTCAAGACGAACACATGAGACACCAATTGCGATTTGATCGCCAGGTCTGCGGCGCCTTAATCTCCACAAGCGCTTACTCTGGGAGGCCTGGTACTTGATCGGAGTAGACGAGGGTGCTACTCGATCTTCATCCACGGGTATGTATTCCATTTGAAGCTATCAAATTTGTCAAAAATTAGGGTTTACGGGATTCAATTTACACTATTTGTGCATATCGGATTCATGTTTCTCTGGAGGTAAAACGCTTTGTGTTTGCTCTTTGATTACCAACTGGATCTGTATACTAGGTTTGATTAATTTGGAGGATTTTGATTAATATATTGCACACAAGGTGTTCGATGAAATGCTTATAGGTTGATTAATTTGGAGGATTTTGATTGATATTGCACACAAAGTGTTCGATGAAATGTTTATAGGTATATTTTGCGTTAATATATTGCACTGCCTTCTTGAGTGTCAACTAGATCAAAAAGGCTTCATAGTATATCCCACCCTAATACTAAAGTCGGACTGAGAGGAAAATAATCCATACTAAAATGGACTTGGGTTTAGGATTTGAATTAACAATGCATATAAGGTGTTTGATAAAATGCTCAAAAGAAATTATATAGAATCTTATTTGTGTTGTTTTGTTTTGTTGATGGTTGTTGGATTTTTTTGCCTATGCTAATTTCTAATTTCAGCTTGACGTAATTCCACCAAAACCTTATCACGATTTGTTTATTTGATGATTTTTCAAGTGTTATGAGTGTTTTTGAGCTATCCTAACACCCTTGATCGATTAGGAAGATGGGCTACAAAGATTATTCACGGGTTCGTCATCAATCTCTTCTTCAGAGTTAGTCATTGCCTACTTCTTTGATCTGCGTTTATATTTTTTGTAACTTCATTTCTTTAACTCCGTGACACTCTTTATGGTCGTTTAAAATTCAATTGTTATTCTCTCCCCACAAGTCACACACACACACACAATATATCACACATTTTACTTTTATAAACAAACTTTTGATCTTCCCATGTGCCTAGATTTTTGTTTGTAGCTTATGTCATAAACAGGGTTGAAAAGGATAATAAGACATTTACCAATATATAATTTAAATATAATGCTTACATTTTATTGTTCTTATTATGATCATATTTTTTTTCATGGCACCCCTATGAAATGGCCTGAAAGAAGTAATTATTTTTAACTATTTTGGATTTTTTTTATCATTTATTGTTTAATTACCCACCTTTAATTTAAAATAAAGTACATAATTAGATTCCCCCGTAGAAACAAGTGTTAAGCTACCTAATACTTGTACGTGATAAATTTTTCTGCTAATTGCGGTAATTTTGTTCTTGTGTAGTTCAATATATAGAAAATATTAAGGATTAGTGAGGACTTCATTTGTCATGTTTAGCCTCTATATATGGTTATTTAGTAATAGACTATCGTTGATGCCATAATAGTGATTAAAAAAATAAGGAACAACTATAACAATTCTATTTGACTTAGTGAGGTTCGGCTCTAATTGGTTAGTCATGTTCAATTCTATTTCTAATTCAACAATGTTTTTTAAATAATCAATAAATTAGAACATTTATTTTCTCTATCAGTTAATACATCGAGGGGGCCTTCTTATTTTGTACTATATGGATTTTATTGACCCAACATGTGCTACAATTGCTGTGACTGCCCTAAAGGTGAATTGCATGTTCTACTAGCTCAAGTGTTGCTAATCGGTAGTTATGGTGGACTTATTATTTTGGTTTGATACGGTTACTAAGGTTTATAAAATTGCAATATCCAATTGTATGTTGTACTTTAACTTATTTCGAAGCTTCCATTTTCTTGCTCCCTTTTTGGATGCTTACAAATTACTTATGCCTGCATGTGGTTCCTGATTGAACTTAGTACAATTTTGATGAATTCATTCTTTTAGTAGATTGATTGTATTCGTAATTGTGGTTTGCAATTGCTTCTTTTGGATATGTGCTCAACAATTGGGGTTTGGGTGTTTCGATTCGGGGAATTCGGATCCTCTTCAAAGAGTTTTAATGAAGCATTGTCTATTGAAACAATGGTTTGGGCATCACATCACTCAGAGGAGCTATGTAGACAAGTCTACATTAGTTTCGGGTTTGAAACTGTGGTTTGGGCATGACTTTGTCTTGGTTTTTTGTGTAGTTCGGTTTATTTTGGCGTTTAGTTTGGGATCTGATTTGTTTTCTACTTGATTAAAATTAAATAATTTTGTCATCATTATAAATATAAACTGAATATATATGGTTTTGTAAAGAATGTTGATCTTCCTCTTTAACTCATTGAGTATTTTGGATTTTTGGGGCTTGAATTAGGTTTTGGATTGTTGGGGCTTGAATTGGAAATTGATACGGTCAATTACGCTGCGAGGAAGAGAAGCTGCAAGAGAAGCCACGAGGAAGAGAAGTTGTACACAATCCACTCCCGTCTCCCGCTCCTCCCGGCGAGTCACCCAGTTTCACCCAGCAATCCACTCCCGTCTCCCGCACAGGTGCGCCGCCCTCCATCCAGGACTCGGCCCACACTCCAATCCCGTCTCTCCCACAGGTTGCGCAACGACCTACTCGAACAAGTTCTTCTTCGATCTAGAGCTTCAAGGTTAGTAATTTTGTTCCTCTACCTTTTCATTTGATTGTTGTTAACTTCAATTGGTTGAGATTAGAATGAATTTAGATTAGACTTAGTGGATTTGAGAATCAATTTGTGGACATTTCGATTAGGGTTCGTGATAAAGAAATTTGTGAATTTGTGCTTTGGCATTGGAATTGTTGTTTATGTGTTTTATAAACAAATTTGTGTATTTGTGGTTTGTCAATCTATACTGAAAAGATTCTACTGTAATTTGTGAAAATACAAGGAAGATCACTCTTTGAAAATCTAAAGACATTAGATAGTTTTCCCAAGTTCCTCGGACATGATTGTTTAAAATTCTAACCGTATCAAGGGCCAAGCGAGATGCCAGTAATAAAAAATGATGGCCTAAATTATTATGAATACAGGAATAAGCCAAATGTTCATTGAAAAATCCGAACTGATAGTTATGATTAGAAAACATCATGTCACTGTTCTTCATCAAATTTCTCTCAAGAAAGAATCAGTGACTCAAGATAATATTGAAAACTTTCCAAATTAAAGCCATATGTTCTGGAGTGGACTAAACTGTTTCTTTTTGTTTGAAAAACAGGACTAAAAGTTATGATAAGAAAATATTATGTGACTGTCCTCCACAGATTTATATCTACGAAGCATTGCTTCAGTGACCCAAGTTGGTGTTGAAAACTTTCCAAATTACAGTCCAAAGAGTAGAATTTTTATTTCTTTGTTCTGTTGTAAATTCTTCAAAAATATTTGATAGAATTGGAGTTGGTCAATTTATTTTTGATGTGGTGGGTTCTCTTTCATTTTGTCTTTGAATTTGAATATGATTGTTGATTGCTTTTGTATCCCACTTTCTGTTTCTCAATTGTCAAGATGCATTGTACAATCAACATAATAATCTTACGACTTTGGGGAAAAATTTGGAGGAATTATGGTTGAGCAAATCATGTATAGAAGATGGAATTTGTTTAGGTGTTTGAACATGTTATTGTAAAATGACGTGTCTTAACCTTTGGTGTATTCGATGTTTTACATTAATCTTATACTTGAGTTGAATGGTAATTGTAGATATGGCTAGAACTAAAGCATCCAAGACTAGAGGGGCACCTAAGCCCAAGAGACAAAAGGCATCAGCACCAGCCTCTGCAACGCGAAATATGCGCCGGAAGGCTTTTGGGGTAAATTCCGGTCCCTCTTCTAGAGCTAACAACCCAACGAATCCTGCTGCTGGGGAGTCTGGAGTATATGATATTGTGTTCAAAGATGGGGGCAACCAAAAAGCTCGATACGATGATCATATTATTTTATAGTGAGTTATACAATTACGACTAAAGCTCAAAGATGTGTGATACAATTTTTAAAACTCCCACCGATTACGGAGTATATTTTATAGTGTGTGATACACACAAAAAGCTCAAAGATGGGAGTCTGCGGTATTGAATATTTTAGGTTGAATTATTTTACAGTGAGTTATCATATTTAGCAGTATCTGACTAAAGTCATATTTAGCAGTCTGCGGTATTGAACAAACTTGGTATTTCTTTTATTTATGATGTTTTTCACTTGTGTATGTCTAACTTAGCTTTTCTCTCCGTATTTTATAATATGTATTAATATATGTAATATATGGTACAAACTGTGGTTTCCTATCTTTCACACATATAAGTGTTGCTATTTTTATGATTATGTGGCTGGAAAATGATCAATTTGTTACTGTTAGTTTAGTTGATTTGGTGTAATTGGTGCCCTTTCATCATTATATTTCAATATGTAATTATATTTCAATATGCAATATGACTTGTGCCTGATTAACATAACGTTATAGGTGCTCACATTATCGAGAAATATGAGACTGGCAAATAGTTGTTCAAGTGCTGATCATAGTGAACTCAAAAAGTTTGCAGACTGGATTCTAGATATTGGGGATGGGAATATAGGTGACAGTGATGAAGGAGATGCAACAATACAAATTCCTCCTTATTTGTTGTTGAATGTCATCAATGATCCTATTTCTACTATTGTTCATGCAACATATCATCAACTTCTTCAGAATTTGAACAATCCACCATATTTTAAGGAGAGAGCCATTCTATCACCAACGCATGTGATCGTTGATGATGTTAATGAGTATATGTTTCATTTGATGCCTGGGGAGGAGAAAATTTATTTGAGTGCTGATGGCATATGTAAATCAGATGCACGTGCAGGATTTAATGCCTCCGTATATTCATCTGACTATTTGCATAGCATTCGCTCTTCCGGACTTCCTAATCATGTGTTGAAGCTGAAGGTTGGTGTACCGGTAATGTTGCTTTGCAATATAGACCAATCTTCCGGTTTGTGTAATGGAACCAGATTAATGATCACGCGTTTGGGAACGAGAATAATAGAAGCACAGATCATTAGTGGTCGAAATATTGGGGAGAAAGTTTCCATTCCCCGGATGGTGCTCAACCCTTCTGATTCAACACTTCCTTTCAAATATTGGGGAGAAAGTTGCCATTCCCCGGATGGTGCTCAATCAGTTTCCGATTATCCTTTCATTTGGGATGACTATAAATAAAAGTCAAGGTCAATCCCTATCGCATGTGGGGTTGTATATTTCGAAGCCCGTATTCACTCATGGTCAACTGTATGTTGCCTTATCTAGAGTCACAAGCATTCAAGGGTTAAATGTCTTACTTCTAGACAAATATGGGAAGAGTGTGACGGAAACAAAGAATGTTGTCTACAAAGAAGTTTTACAAAACATATAATCCTTCCTTACTTATATGGTAAGTGTTTATATAAAAGTGTTTATTTGATATTTTTCTTCCTTCTTGTGTGTGCATATATAGAATGTGCATTGTATATTAGCATTTGAATACGCTTTGTGTTTGGCAGGACTTTCCGACTTCACTTGTGGGGTGTGGGATATTGTTTTTGCAGTCATACTTAGTGCAGAATGGTGCATCTGGGTATGTCAAATGTCATTGTGATTTGTTACCGTAACACCATGTTTGTAACTTAACATATATACTATGGGACTTTTGTTTATATATATGTGCATTACGTGTTATGAGATATTGGGTGTAATAAACCCATCGTTCTGTACGTTTAATGATATAATTTTCATTTGTCCTCTTATCAATTATGAGACTTTTGTTTGTGATTGTAAATGTTATTGTATTATAACAGGGGTTGTAGTTGATAGCAGGACAACAATTCAATTCAAATGAAATATACTCATAGTATGTGGGAATACTAAAACGGTAAATTTCAATACAAATACTCACCCGTACAAGGTACGGGAAAAGTACTAGTTATTATTATTTGAGCAAATATTATTTATAACTATAAAAATAATTTTCAATTTATAATAATAATAATAATATTATTATTATATAATATTATAATTTAATTTAATAATATTATTAATTTATAACAAAATTATTATTATTATTATTATATTATTATTATATCATATTATAATTTTTTCTTGTAAAGTATAATTATTTTATAATAATAACAATAAAAATAAGTGATATTATTTTATTTTATTTTTAATTATAACGTGGGATTATTATTATTATTATTATTATTATTATTATTATTATTATTATTATTATTATTATTATTATTATTATTATTATCATTATTATTATTATTATTATTATTATTACTATTATTATTATTATTATACCCATTTAGAGTTACAAGAGGCAAATAGCTAATTAAATACGGTATTCTTCCCAACTATCAATCGATAATGAGACAATATCTGGTGAATCTCGTCTCAATTCCCTTCCGTCCTGATCTAGTAAGATAATGTAGCCAAATATGTTGACCATTATAATTAATTATACAATCATTGTATGAATTAATAATAGTATTATAATATTAATATTATTATTATTATTAAATAATATAGTTGAGAAGAATACCGTATTCAACATATTATACAAAATAATGAATTATGAAAGCATTTTTCACTTTGCAAATTTATATAATATTTTATTATTTTTATATGCGGGACAAGGCTCGTCCCGTCCCGATCCCGTCCCGTCCACACACCATCACGTCCCGAAAAAAAAGTGTCAATCCCGTCCCGTAAAAATTTCGCGGGACGAGTCCCGTCCCGGCTCAATCCCGTCCCGTGCCCACCCCTAAATAGAAGTATAATAATAAGTTTTTTTTTTTTGAAAATTGTGAAATATAAAATCTTACTGCGTATATTTTATTGTTCAAGGTCAACAATAGAAGGCGTTTGACTTAATGCATGTACTTCAAGAAATTAAAATTTAAAAAATATTAAGTTTTTTTTAATTTAATACTATTTATTAGTAATAGGTATAAAATGGTAAAAAAATAATATTTTTTTTGTATTCTCTATATTTTTTAATCCTTTAAAACACGTTTTTTAAATGCAAATATCTTATATTTTGAAACTGATAGAGTACTTAAAAGCATTTAAACAATCGCCATGGTTTTTATAATACTTTAGCCTTTAGGGATATATGCGAATTCTGCTAAAATTTACTTAATTGTAATAGTTAACTTAAAAAAAACATTATGTACAAATGTACAACGTGTGAAATCCCTTGATCTCTAATGACATAGACATTTTGATGAAAAACAAACACTAGTGGGGATTGACGGCCGGCCTAAACGTTGGCGGTGGTTTGAACGGCCGGATGACTAAAACTCCGTTGACCAAATATCTTACGTCTTGGACGGAAATGTTGACCGTGCGCAATCACCACGCCCATGCCCGTGTTTGTGTGTGTTGTGCGTTGGCTGCGCCCTTTTTCCGGTATAAACACATGCTTTTATTATTTATAACCGTATTATTCATTATAGTCAGTGTGTTTTTGTATTTTATATTTGTTTTAGATGGTTATCCGTCTATCGACTTTTAAGGTTTAAGTATGTCTCGTGTCGAATTTTTACCTAATTGAAAAAATAAAATAAAATTATAGTATGTTTTTGGATTCTCGTACATTTTAGTTATAACCTATATATAAACACTTGAATAACATTTGTTTAATCCATTTCACAATATATTAAAAATAAAGTAAATTTTAAATAAAATATATTGTAAAGTATGTCAATTAAGTATCTATTATTGTGTAACGTTTATAATAAAAGCAATAACAACCTAGTATATCCCGCGAAAATGCAGGGTTTGGGGGGTCAATTAAGTATCTATTATTGTGTAACGTTTATTATTTATGACCGTATTATTCATTATAGTCAGTGTGTTTTTCCGGTCTAAACACATGCTTTCCCCGAACGAGTCGAGAGAGTGTGTCCGGAAGACCCACACCAATAAGCCACTTAAAGCGCATGTAAACAAGGCAAACAATAGAAAAGAAGGCAATAGGAGGCAGAAACAATATGAAGGCACTAGGAAGCCGACATGATGGAAGAAAAGAAGCAGAAACAACATGACCTAAAAACAACATGACCCAACGCCCAGACTCGAACTACTAAACATCAGAAACCCGAATGTGCTTCTTCCAATGGTCTCTATTTAATGCCATATCTTCTGAAAGGTTCAGCAAAATGAGATCTTGACGGATAACCTCCATCCAGCCCTTCTTCAGTCTCCCTCTCCCTCTACAAATAGCACCAAGGTCCAAGCTCTCGCACCTACGCACCGGGGCTGAAATAGGTTTCCTACGAACATGCCCAAACCACCGTAATCTGGACTCCCACAATTTGTCAACAATACTCGCAACTCCAATCTTGCTCCTAATGTGTTCATTTCTGATTCTGTCAAATCTCGTGTGCCCACTCATCCATCGCAACATTCTCATCTTAGCCACACAATAAGGCCGGCCTAACCACCACCTTCTATTATTGTGTAACGTTTATAATTACATTACAAATTTAATATAATTGTTCGTCATAATTTACAATTTTAAAATTTATGCTATTTTAAATATATTGTAAAAAGTGCTAATTAAACACTATTCACTTGATTATATTTATAAGTGTATTATAATTAAAATGCATGTGAAATCCAAACAGTCCCCTACTTTTCTTGGATCTTCTAACTTTACAAATGGATCATTGATCTTGTAGGGTTACTGCTAGCTTGTAAAACTAATTTCTCACAAATTTGTTATGACTTTTAAAGCGGTTGTGAAAAATTCGAGATTCCTCAGATTTGTGTTTAGATCAATGGATGAAGAACAAGATTGGTTGTTGGTTTTGGAGGGAAGCTGAGCACAGAGTTCCAACTTCCAGTTTTCTGATTTTCATTCAATTGATTTCTATGTTTCGGTTACAACCTATTTAACAAGATGCAACCAATATGAAATGACCTATTTGCCCCTCACAATCTATCTATTCTATATGCCCTCCTCAAGTTGGACTTGGTGCAATGACAAGGCTTAACTTGGAGCAAAAGAATTGATGTTGAACCTCACCCAGTGGCTTGGTGAACACATCTGCCAGCTGTTCTTGAGTCTTGACATAAGTTGGATACAAGAACCCTTCTTGATACCTTTCACGGACATAATGACAGTCAAGGCGCAAGTGTTTAGTACGCTCGTGGAAAACCGGATTTTCCACAATATGTATGGCGAATTTACTGTCACAGTGGAAGGGAATTAGTTGGGAAACTGAGCAATGCAATGTCTCTAAGACAGTGGCTAACCAGACAAGCTCACTTGCAGTCTTGGACAAGCTTCTATATTCAGCTTCAACAGATGACTTGCTCACGGTGGTCTGCTTTTTGGTTTTCCAGGAAACCAAGGCTTTACCTAAGAACACACAAAAGCCAGTTAAGGATCGGCCAGTGAATTGGCAATCACCCCAATCAGAGTCACAAAATCCTTCAAGAGCAATGTGATTGTCAGAAGGATAAAAGATGCCAAGATTTGGAGTGCCCTTAAGGTACCTGACCACATGTAAAGCTGCTTGCCAATGTGGGAGGCGAGGAGCACTCATGAACTGGCTGATATGTTGAACTGAGTATGAGATGTCTGGTCTGGTCATATTGAGAAAGAGCAACCGACCCACCAACCTCATGTACTTCTCAGGATCAGTAAGTAGCTCACCCTGATCCGTGGAAAGCTTTAAACCTTTTGGCATTGGAAAGGCAGAGGCCTTGCAGTCCACCATTGCTGTGTCTTGGAGGATGTCTTTAACATACTTGCGCTGATTTAGTAGGGTGCCTGTTGAGGTCCTGGCAACCTCCAATCCTAGGAAGTAACGGATCTCCCCAAGGTCCTTAATTGTGAATGCAGTGTGGAGCTCATGCTTGACATGGGCAATTGCATCCAAACTGTCACCAATGAGCAGCAGATCGTCGACATACACCAAGGCAATCACTAAACCTTGGGGAATGACCTTGACAAACATACTGTAATCAGCCATTGATTGGACAAATCCCAATTTAGTAAGGAATTTGGTCGATTCTATGTTCCATTGCCTAGAAGCTTGTTTTAGGCCATACAAGGAACATTTAAGTCTGCAAACTTTGGAAGGTGGAGCAACATAGCCATCAGGTAAGGACATGTAGACTTCCTCATCCAAAAAACCATGGAGGAAGGCGTTATTGACATCCAACTGGTGAATTGGCCACTGCTTTAGTGTTGCAAGAGCAATGATCATCCTTACAGTGGTAAACTTGGCTACTGGGGAAAAGGTGTGATGGTAATCTTTACCCTTGATTTGGTTGTAGCCCTTGGCTACTAATCTAGCTTTCAACCGTTCAATTGTACCATATGGCCAAAACTTAATTTTGTAAACCCATCTGCTTCCAATAACAGTCTTTCCAGGAGGGAGATCAGTAAGATCCCAAGTGCTATTTTGTTCAAGAGCCTGTAGCTCAGAGTTCATTGCTTCAACCCAAGCTGGATCAACTTTTGCCTACCTGTATGTCATAGGTTCCTTGGCAGCTAGAACATGAGCTAAACTGGCCTTGTATTCAGGGGTATAGAAATGATGATCAGAAAGGGACAAGGCCATGAAGGAGTTTGAAAGGGAGGTGTGTGGTCTAGAGGTCATGACAAAGTCATTTAAGTGTGAAGGGAGCTGAGGTTGTCTAGCAGATCTCCTTAAAGAAGGATCATGTTGTGGGATGGGGTATGGGGAAGTAGCAGAAGTGGTGGGGGAATCAGATACATGAGAAGGAAGAGGTGGTGAAGGAGCATTGACAGATTCAGAGCCTGTAGGAGTGACAGGTGCTGAGTGGTTAGGAAGTGGAGGTAAAGAAGGAAAATCAAGGGCTGGATTTACTAGAGGAAGACCAGGTTTAGGGGATGAGGAGGAGGATGTAGTTGAATGAAATGGAAAGATGTTCTCAAGGAAAGTAACATCTCTACTGATAAGGAATTTGTGGGAGTCAAGGTCATAAAGTTTGTAGGCTTTTTGACCATGAGGGTAACCAATGAAGATGCATTTATGGGTTTTGGAAGCAAATTTGTCCTTAGGACCACTTCTGTTCAGGGCATAGCAAAGGCAACCAATGGTTTTGAGATTACTATAAGAGGAAGGATGACCATATAACCTTTCAAAAGGGGAGCACCACTGTAACACTGTAGAGGGTAACAGATTAATCAAATGAGTTGCAGCAAGGATGCACTCACCCCAAAATTTTATAGGAAGATTAGCATGTAGTCTTAGAGCCCTAGCAGTCTCCAATAGGTGTCTGTGCTTTCTTTCTACTCGGCCATTTTGCTGGGGAACATATGGTGCAGACCTTTGCCAGACAATTCCTTTTTCATCAAAAAACTGTCTGCACTTGAAGAACTCAGTCCCATTGTCACTTCTCACAGTTTTGACCCTTGCATCAAATTGGTTCTCAACCATATTGACAAAGGTAGTAAGTAAGGAAGCAACCCGAGCTTTATCTTGGACTAAGAAAGTCCAAACTGATCTGCTAAAATCGTCAAGGATAGTGAGAAAGTACCTCCTACCAGTCATACAAGCTACCTTGTATGGTCCCCAGAGATCAGTATGAAGCAATTGAAAGTTTTCAGAAGCAACGGATGAGCTCAAGGGAAATGGAACTGAATGAGATTTAGATTGAATACAAGTTTCACAATCCACCACATCAGCAGATTTACACAAATTCACGTGTTTCAGTCTAGAAAATGAAACATGGGCCAATCTTGCATGAAGCAACTGGACATTATTAGCAGAATTCATTTTATTACAAGATGCAGTAGAGCAAACTATACTGGAAAACTGCACAGCGTGAGTCATAGATGCTCGAAACAACCTTCCTGGAATCCTTCCAGCAGACAACACATCTTGACCATCTCTAGGGTCCTGAAAAACACAATGCCCTTTGTGAAAACTCACAACCAGATAAGAGTCATCAATAATCTTTCCAACAGATAGCAAATGTTCTTTGAACTCAGGCACATAAAATACTTCATGCAACACTAATCCTGAAGTAAAAGTAATATCACCAACTTCATGAACCTCTCTAATGGTTTCATCAGGAAGAGAGACTCTAATGATAGTAGCAAGCTTCCTTTTAGAATGCAGTAATTTGTCATTATGAGTCATGTGATCTGTAGCACCCGAGTCAATAATCCAAGAATTAGGATCAGTAGAACATTTAGAAGAGCTCATAGCTAGAACCATACCAGCGCTATGAATGTTCATAGGAGCCTTCCCCTTCATTGCCTTGATGACTTCTTGACACACAACATTGACAAAGGAAGCATCCACCATCTATAAACTGCTATCAGATCCTGAAGTCCCCTCATCCAAAGGTGAATCTGCAACACCTGCAGCGTTGGCCTGAGATTTCCCATTGGTTTTCCCTTTTGGATGGTTGAACCACTCAGGATAACCAATGATACGAAAACATTCAGCCTTCAGGTGCCCCTTCATGTTACAGTGAGTGCAATGCTTGTTTTCTTTGTCAGCTTTATCTTTCTTGGAAGGTTTCTTGTTGTCACCATGCCTGTTAGCAGCAAAGGCATTTGAGTTAGAGGGACCTGCTCCAGAGGATGAATTGTGAGCTCCCTTATCAACCTGTTGCACCATATAATACGCCTTATTGACTGTCGGCATAGGCTCTGTTGTCAAGATCTGGTTTCGGACGCTTTCATAGCCATCATTCAAGCCCATCAGAAAGTGCAACATCTTGTTTCTGTTATCCATGTCCATCTGCTTCTTTTTCACATCACACACACAATTATTGTAAGCTCCACAAGCGCACACAATTGTGCCTTCCAAACTAAAAATCTCATCCCAGAGTTTCTTAAGTTTGTTGAAGTATTCCAGAATTGACAGACTACCTTGTGTCAAATTGCATAATTCCTTCCTCAATTGGTACAAAAGAGGACCATTGGACTGTGCGTACCTTTCGACGATTTCGTCCCAAAGCTGCTTCGCCGACTCAACATACATGAAGTTTTCCGATATCCCGCTGCTCATGGAATTCAAGATCCAGCAACACACCATAAAGTCGCAACGAATCCATCTTTGCACATCCATCTGGTTCAGACCTTCTCGGCTCAGGCTTCCATCAATGAAGCCTAATTTCAGTTTGGCTCCTAACGCCATCTTGATTCCCCGACTCCAACCTAAGAAGTTGGATCCAGTGAACACATTAGCTACGAGCTGTGCACCGGGATGATCGGAGTTTGATAGCGCCAGGGGATCGTTCATCGCCGCCATTGGAGCTGGAGCGACAATTTCTTCGTTGTTCATTCTCACGCACCGCTGATCGACCAATCCAGATCTTCAAACACGATCTCTGTGATTCTTCAGATCGAACGCAGTGCGCTCTGATACCATGAAAAATCTGAGATTCCTCAGATTTGTGTTTAGATCAATGGATGAAGAACAAGATTGGTTGTTGGTTTTGGAGGGAAGCTGAACACAGAGTTCCAGCTTCCAGTTTCTTGATTTTCATTCAATTGATTTCTGTGTTTCGGTTACAACCTATTTAACAAGATGCAACCAATATGAAATGACCTATTTGCCCCTCACAATCTATCTATTTTATAGGTGGCGAATTTAATTGGCCCTGGCTTCTTATTTGAAGGGAAGAGAGTTGTCACAATTTCAGAAACCGTGAATGGAGAAACCGTGATTTGATTTCTCATAGTTTCAGAAACTAGAGATGTAGAAACTGATTTGGGCCGATTTATAAATGAATGGTTCATACAATTTTTGTTTTTTGACCAATTTTAAACAATTTTTTCTTTTTAGGATTTTATAAATTGCGGTTGTCAGTGTCACCATATCAATGCGGTGTTTGTATCCAGTGCCGGCCAAGGGGGGTAATCAAATGTAATTTTGTTGTTGTTCCGGCAATCTAATTTTGATTGTTGTTTAATTTTGACTTGAAGTCTAAAAGTTCAACCATAACCATGTACGGCTATATATATGCATATATGTCCGTTACACGCTGACTTCCTCTATTTGGTAAATGTATCCAATGCGTATATATAATCTTATATTTTTTATTATAAAAAAATAAATAAATAATGAATTATGCGAAAATAAAACACTAGCCGCACATAAGATCCGACTACGTTTTCCAAATAGTTGCTATGTGCAAGCACTTACTCTGGATTTTTATAAAGAAAATGTTGTTTTAATAGTTGCATTAAGGAAATACATTCATATAACATGGATATCCTACAATGTCTCAATGTGCCATGGGTGTGAAATAAAAATATTTATGATATTTTTAATAATAAAAAAATTACAAAAACTATATATATTTACATTATACATGTCAAACAACATATATTTGTATAAATTTTTAATATAAAATCATGTTTAAACAAATTATAATTAGAAGTCATTATGTTAGAATATTAATATGATAATTATTAATATATCATTTTGTAAGAAAAAAGATGCAAATATATATTATTAAACATGTACAATATAAATATAATTTTTATAATTAAAAAATATTACAAATAATTTTATGTTACACCTAAAGACACATTGGGTATAGGAGATCCATTCTATATATTACTAAAATAGAAGGTTTTTGTTTTGGATTAAGTAAAACTTCGAGATCAGGTAAGACTGATTTTCAAAAGGCCGACGAATCGGCAGACGAAAACCGCCTAAACATACAATGAAAACATAAAATAGCGTTAGGAGACACAAACAAGCAACAATAACTCTACAACACGAACGAACTAAGAAGAACTCCTCCTCCCAACTGTTGCGGGCTACGACGAAGAACTAAAACATAAGTTGAATTGTCACATGTCAAATGGCACATATACATTATAAGGCCACATATTTATCCATATATATATATTTGTAATTTTGTTTTCTATAAGTGTCAATAACTTTTTTTGGTAAGAATATCTAACCTAATTGAAAATATTGACTTCTTAGTTTTTATTTTTAATTAATTTTTTTTGGTCAATTTCTCCAATTTTTCCATTATTCGACTAAGATTTTTTTTATCCAATAAGATAATTCTAGCCTTGGAAGTTATAAACAATAATAAAATGAGATTTGTTTTTTTTAGTATGTTAATATTCTTTTCTTTGTTATAACATATTAACATTATATATTTTATGTGTAACGGCCCGAGTTATAGAACCCGGGTTACGTTTCGAATGAGTGGATACCTTCATTCGGATCTTACAATTCACGTACGGGTTGAATTTTGAAACAAAGTGTTAAATTTGAAAGAAGTGATTTCGAACCCTAAATCTGCGAGAGGTGATACATTTGGGATACCCGATCCTTCGCATGTGGGCTCAAGATCAAGAATCACGCCGTATATTTGACCGATCTTGCAATACTCTTTGATATCTCCTGATTTGGGAACAAATTAAACAAGTGATTAAAATTTTGGAATAGCGACAGAATTAAACTTGACTAAATTCAACCGAAACTAAAGCGACGGAAAGAATAAGGAAGCGGAAAGAGATCAGCGAGGGAGCGAGTGCAGGCAAGTGCGCGGAGGCAGGGACATCTCAGGGGCTACGTTCGCTGGGAGCGAAAATTAGACGTGGGAGAAGTCAGAGACGCGCGTGCAACACCTTGCGAGTGAGAGAAAGAGCGAAGATGCGGGAGCGAAGACACGGGAGCGAGAACGTGGATGCCCGCAAGCGCCGGGGAGCCCTAGCGCCTGGCGCTGAGGCCTTTGGAGCCTGGTGCCGAAGCCAAGCGCCGAGAGGGTGGCTTCTTCCTTGCGACGAATGGGTTAGGGTTTGTGTTTTGGTTTCTTTTTGCCGACGGTATTTAAGAGGTTGATGGTGTATGTGTTTGCCGAATGTAGCATAGATCACAAGAGCACAATAGCCTTTGGGATTGAAATTGAAGAACCTTTAATCCATAAAGAGTTTCTCCAATTCTATTCAATATAAGAAATTGAAAGTACAAATGTATGATTAAATAGAAAAGCTATGGGAGATCTAATCAATCCTTCCTTCCAAAGGAAAGGGGTTTGGATAGATCTATTCTATCTAAAGATAATTAAAACATTCCTAAGATAATTATTTCCTATTAAAGATAGAATTTAAATAACTTGGCGTACAAGAACTAATGTAGAAGAGATATAATCCTTGTAACTTAACAATTCTACTTACAAAAAATAAAACTAATTAATTAAGTGCATAAGAAACTCGGCCCACAATGATGGAACTCGGCCAAGCCCAAAAAGACCACTCGACACATGTGTTGGACCACTCGACAAAGGCCCATGCCGAGTGTGTGTCGAGTCCATGCCGAGCTCAAGGTGGATGATAGCGAGTTTGCATGAGCTTGATTTGTGGACATAAGCCCATCTCTTGCTCCGGTTGTGTAGTCTTGAGCCAAGTGATCCAGGGTGGCCTGAACCCTTGCTCCATCGTCACTTGGTAACGGACAAGCAGGGCTTTGGTTGCATCTTGAATCTTCTTGCCCCTTGCACGAGTGACAGGGCCATCGAATGGAACCTTCATATTGTCCTCAGTGTCACCAAAAGTCATCGATAATTGCACTGCATCATTCTCCTCCACTTGACTTCGATTTGTCCTCAAATCGTCGTCAGAGTCATCGTCAGGAACGAACAAGGATACATCGGCGACGTTTAATGTAAAATGGACGATGTACTTATCGGCAGGGAGATCCAGCTTGTATGCATTATGGCCCATCTTCTAAACCACTCTGAATGGTCCATCTCCCCTGGGGTCCAGCGTAGACTTCCGTTGTTGCAGAAACCTTTCCTTCCTAAGATACAGCCATACCAGATTACCAATGTTGAACTGCACATCCTTGCAATGCTTGTCCTTCGCGGGCTTGTATTACGCAGTCTTCCTTTCTAGTTGCGCCTTGGTACGCTCATACAAGCGCTTGATGAAGTTCACTTGCTTAGTTGCATCCATGTTCTTCTTTTCCTTAAGTGGACGAGGCATCATGTCCACAGGAGTGAGTGGGTTTCGGCCATATACCACTTCGAAGGTGCTCTGCTTCGTTGCAGAGTGCCTAGACCTGTTATATGCAAATTCTACAAATGGTAGGCATTCTTCCCACCTCCGGAGGTTAGTTTGCAACATGACTCTAAGGAGAGCCTCAATAGTTTTATTTGTAACCTCAGTTTGGCCATCAGTTTGTGGGTGACAAGAAGTAGAAAATAGTAATTTTGTACCCAACTTAGACCATAAAGTTTTCCAAAAAGAGCTTAAGAATTTAGAGTCGCGATCAGAAACTATAGATAAAGGAAATCCATGTAAGCGAACAACATCTTTAAAGAATAAGTGTGCTAAATGAATAGCATCATCAGTTTTGTGACATGGAATAAAATGAGCCATTTTGGAAAAATCTGTCTACAACAACAAAGATAGAATCATGACCCTTAGAAGTTCTAGGCAATCCTACAATAAAATCCATATAAACATCTTCCCAGGGTGCATTAGCAATAGGCAAAGGTTGATATAAGAGCTCTTCGCTGATATAGAAGAGCTCCTTGTCGTAGGTAGAATAGTTGAGCTCAGCGGAGCTCAACTTCTCGCTGAAATAGGCAAAGGTTGATATAGACGCTCAACGGAGCCTATTCTGAAGAAGAACTCCACCAATGCCTGTGCCAGAAGCATCACACTCGAGTTCAAAAGGTTGTTGGATGTCGGGTAGTTGCAGCACATGGGCATGGGTGAGGCGATGCTTGAGAGCGTCGAATGCCCTCTGATGTGCGTCAGTCCAACGAAACATCACATCCTCTTGGTCAGCTTATGTAGGGGGGCGGCAACAGTGCTGAAGTCTTTGGCGAAGCGTTGATAGAAGCCCGCAAGGCCCAGAAATGAGCGGACATGTGTAGGAGTATGGGGCTGGGACCACTCCTAAATAGCGCGAACCTTCTCCTCATCCACTTTTAATCCAGATGCAGACACTACAAAACCAAGGAAAATGATAGAATCGGATGAAAAAGAACATTTCTTTAAATTGGCATATAATTTCTCTTTTCTAAGACAATAAAAAACCAATTTTAAATGACCAAGGTGATCATGCAGGTTCTTGCTATAGATTAAAATATCGTCAAAATAGACAACGATAAATTTCCCTAAGTAACGTCTAAGCACATGGTTCATAAGCCTCATAAAAGTAGAAGGAGCATTTGTTAAACCAAAACACATTACTAACCATTCATATAAGCCATACTTAGTTTTAAAAGCCGTTTTCCATTCATCACCCTCTTTCATCCTAATTTGATGATATCCACTTCTAAGGTCAATTTTAGAGAAAATACAAGCACCATGAAGTTCATCAAGCATATCATCTAAACGAGGAATACGGTGGTGATACTTAACCATTATTTGGTTGATTGCACAACAATCAACACACATGCGCCAAGAACCATCCTTTTTTGGAACCAAGATTACAGGTACGGCGCAGGGGGAGAGGCTTTCTCGCACAAAGCCTTTATCCAGTAGCTTCGTGACTAGGCGTTGAAGCTCCTTTGTTTTCTCAGGACTAGCTCTATCGGCGGCGCGATTAGGCAAGGATGCGCCAAAGACGAAGTCAATCTGATGCTCAATCCCTCGAATAGGCGGCAATCCTTGTGGTAGATCAGTTGGAAGGACATCTAGATAATCCTGCAACAGAGCAGAAATAGGTGCAGGAATATGACTCAAACCCACAACATTTAACAATACCTCTTTCATTACCAATAGGATGTAAGGTCGATGTGCCTTCCATGTGATGGTCTCTTTCTGTGGTTGAGAGACCAATGGGCGGCGTTCAACAGAGCCCTCGAGCGAAGAGGAAAAGGGCTGAGGTGATGCCGAGTGGGAAGGGGTTGGCGCCGAGGGGGGCGCGGGTGCGGGTGGGGATGTCTGGGTCGCGGGTGCAAGTTACTCTCCTACCCCTTTCGCCTCAAGCTGTTTTGAAGGAACAGGTTCGCAAGAAGCAATAGCAGGACGCTCAGAAGGAGGCCTAAAAGAAGGAAAAGCCCCGAGGAAGCTTGGCTCAGCAACCCGCGCCCACGGCCTAGGCGAAAGGGGTAGGAGAGTAACTCTCCTCCCATCAAAGGTGAAGGCATAGGCCACGGGCGCGGGTTGCCGTGCCAAGCTTCCTCGGGGCTTTTCCTTCTTTTGGGCCTCCTTCTGAGCGTCCTGCTTTTGCTTCTTGCGAACCTGTTCCTTCAAAACAGTTTGAGGCGAAAGGGGTAGGAGAGTAACTCTCCTCCCATCAAAGGTGAAGGCATATGTATTTGCACGACCATCATGAATAACAAAACGATCATATCATCAAGGACGGCCTAGCAAGATATGACTACAATCCATGCGAGCAACATCACATAACACTTCATTATGATATGATCCAATAGAAAAAGAAACTAAACATTTTTCGGTGACCATTATATCAAATCCATCATCAGTTATGCCATTTAAACCATAGTGAGTAGCTCTAGGAGTAGTAGTTAAATGGAGGAAATCCACTACCTTTTCATTGATGAGATTGCAGCAACTCCCACCGTCGATGATGACACTTAAGGTAGCCTCGCGAACCACACACTTGGTGTGGAAGATGTTCTCCCTTTGATCAGCCATGGGAGACTCCTAAATGTGTAGGACCCGCCGATTGACAAGGCAGAGTACATCGTCGAACTCTGTAGTGTCGATTTCTCCATTAGGCTCAAACGGCTGGTCCTCCTCCACTTCGCTTGAAATTACATGGTCCTCGACAGTCTCCTCCTCATAGTAGTGGTCTCCCAAATCATTGAGAAGGACCTTCCTTTTCTGAGGGCATTCGCGAGAGACATGCCCAGAACCACCACAAGTGAAGCAGCGTATGTCTTTTGTGCGCTCCTTAGATGGTGCAGCAACCCTTCTAGTTTCAACCTGATAACCCTTTTAAAGTGAGTTGGAAACTCCCTTTTGCTGCAGAGGAGGGTTAGTAGTAGATCTAGATTGACCAAAAGAGTTAAAAGGGACAAACCTGTGACCTTGGGAGGTCTGGTCGAATCTTGTCCTCTGGCGTAGCTGCTGCTGCTGGTCATACATAAGTTGTGCTTTATGACATAAAGTGTTAATATCTCTAATAGAATGAATAGCCAAAGGATTTTTAATAGAGACAT
Organism: Persicaria tinctoria; assembly: GCA_037127255.1. NCBI lineage: Eukaryota > Viridiplantae > Streptophyta > Magnoliopsida > Caryophyllales > Polygonaceae > Persicaria > Persicaria tinctoria. The sequence goes on from JBANSL010000018.1 coordinate 41,730,718, forward strand.
TAAGGCCAACAAGAAATTGGGTACATAAAGCACATTTAGTAAGATAAACATTAGCCTGATGAGATAGCCGTTCAAGCTCATCTCTGTAATCCATGGGTGAGCGAGATCCTTAGAGACAATAAGCTAGTTGCATCCTCATGGTCTCCGTGTACTCCTCAGGCACATGTCGTTTCTTCAAAAGGTAGCGAAGTTGTAGCCAAGTTTCAACAGGTTGCTTGTCCTGACGACGACGCATCTCACGAGTGCGGAACCACCATATAAGAGCTTTACCTATCAAATGCAATATAACAACTTCCAACTTATCTGTTTCCTCATAGCGCAAATGTTCAAGCAAATAGTCAGTATGATTTTCCCAAACAAGATAAGATTCAAGATCAGTGGTTCCATCAAAGGTTTCTAACTTAAGCTTAACATCGCGCCTTTGTATAGCCTGTGCATTATCAAATCTAGGACGACCAAAATTAGGAGGAGGTAAATCATCAAAGTTAGGGTCTACCTCGTGGTATACGTCCTCCAAATGGGGCGTGTCGCGCAGCTCAGCGTTGATGCGGCTGTCATTCAAGTTAGATCTGATGAACAACGGATTCGTGTGCTGTTGATGATGCTGGTGTGGCCGACCCTGCTGGTGATGCCGAGGGGGTGAATGCTCACGATGATCTTGGTTGCCACTGAAGCCCGCTAGATGATCGTTATCATTCTCTCCATTGAAAGGGTTAGGAGTAGCAGACTTAAGCTTAAAATTTAATTGACCAGAAGGGGGTGGTTGACCAGAATGAGAAGAATTACCTATAGGGGGGTTATTACCTGTAGTTGGTGTATTACCTGAAGAAGGTGTGTTATCTGGAGGAGGTTGAAGGTTCGATAAAGTAAAGCAAAGTAATATAGAAATACTCTAGAAGGGTGGTTGAATAGAGTATGCCGGTTTTTCGCAAATAATCTCAAGACTTTTGAAGCTATTGCAAAACCCTTTGAGATTACACGTAATACTTCTTCTGGCAAACCTGAATCACAAAGTTAAACAATTCGAACCAAGTGCGGAAATAAGGTAAAGCAGTAAGTAAATGACTCAATGAATTGTTTTCGAGGTTCGTCATGAACTTGGCCTACGTTCCCGCATAGGGTTCTTCCACAACCCTAGGATTCAACCGGTTTTTATTGATTCACAAGACTTAGGATCCTAATAGATCACCGAGAAGCCTCTCTCTTATACAATTGCAATCTAGTCAACTCACATTCCCTTGGAGTCCTAGACCAATCTAGAAGAGCCCCACATCTCTCAGCTATCTAGTACAATCCTTTTACACTTAGTGAATCAATCGCCTAGTGTCCACTTCTTGAGTTACAAACTCTTTAGTATAACACTCACTCGAAATATATCCTATAAGCTCATAGTGTAACTCTCAAATGCTTTGAAATGAAATAACTGACTCTTAAGAACTAGCAGAGAGCGCACGAAGAAGACATATTTCACTTTAAGGCTTGAGTACGAATGAGAGCTTGTGTTCAACGAATGTATCTGTCCTCTTTTCTCCATCTTCTTCTTATACAAATCAACTCGGCGCCTAGAGATTTTCTTCAACGGCTAGAACTGATTGTGGCTTGGGAAGAAATCTCCATGATCTTCTATATTTGGAAACTCGGACGCCATGATCTTCCAATTTGAATTCTCTCGATTTCAAGCTTATGGAAGGAGATAATTTTTCGAACAACTTCCTGAAATGTTAGTATATAAAATAATATCTGGAAGCATATAATAACATAAAATAATATTCGGACATAATATAAAAAAGTACAGGTTTTGTGTTTCATCAACACAGCTGTAGCTTTAAGACATTTGACACAAACTTCTGTCAAAGCCTTTGAAACTAATTCCGATTTTCATCAAGGGAGTGGAGTTATCAATCTCCCCCTTGATGAAAGACAAAACCTGTGCATCCCTGCAACTTAGTCAAGTAATAATATCATAAGCAAAATCGGACTAAGTACCTAGGGGTGTGTATAACCGGGTATCCGACACGAACCGGTTAATCGTGTCGGGTACCCGGAACCGTTAAGGCCAAATCCTCCGAACCGTACACGAACCATATAAACCCGAGTACCTGACACGTTTAAGGTATTCGGTTCCGTGTCGGATACCCGGGTACCCGACAGGAACCGTCTTTTTTTTTAAAAAAAATTGGCTGTACGTGTTGTTATACTCCTGCCTGAGCAGCTCGATCGAGTCGGTACACCGTACAGATCGGGATCCCTAAAATTGAACTCCCAGATGTAGCGACCGCCGCCGGAGCCTAGATCCGGGAGGTTTCCGTCAGAATCGGTGAGAATCAAGCCTACCTGGATGAGTTCCAAAGCGTCGACGTTCGATTTAAAAAAACAGTATAGGTCGGAAGGGAGGCGGCAGGCGACGACGTAGCTAGCGGTGGGATTGGCTTGTAGACGACGTCGGGGAACCCGGTATCCATCGAAACAAAGGGGAATCGTCGATAGCTGGAGCAATCAACTCGAAGCAAGGTCGGGCGCCGGGCGGGGCGAAGCTCGATGTAAGGGGAACGAGAAGGATGCAAGGAGAGAGATGGAAAGGGGAAGGCGAGGGTGGTTCCACGGGAGTGGAGAGGCCGAGAGCTCGAGCCGGTCATCGGGAGTGAGAGACGGAGATCTGAGCGAAGAGGTTGAGGGAGAAGCATTTGTGAGTCTGTGAGAACGAGACAGAGAGAGCGGCAGCTGGTACTTCTAGGGTTTCAATTAGGATGCTTTTAAAAGAAAAGAAAAGTAATTTGGTATGGAAATTGGGAAAACAAAAGAGACACATGGGGGAGTCGAACTTGAATCTGTTGATACATAGCCAATTCCTCCCGCCTCCCTTGAACCAATTGAGCGAACGGAACATTATGTGATTTGTGGGATCTTAATTATACAAGTACTAATACCACTAGATCTAAAATTAAAAAAAATTAAAAATTAAACGGTTCGTGTCGGGTACCCGACAAGGCGATTTGCCCGACCCGAACACGAACCGTTTAGAGCCGTGTTTTCTCGATTCGTGTCATTATCGTGTCGTGTTTTTTCAGTTTCGGGTTTTTTCGTGTCGTGTTGTCGTATTTTCGTGTCGTGTTTTCGGTTTCGGGTTTTTCTACACACCCCTATAAGTACCTGCATGGGTTAGACAAATGTTGGATCATAACTTTATCATGAAAAACATCCAACCAAAAACAAGCAAGGTCTTCCAAGACCTTGGAATCACAACAGTTTGTTTTAAAAAGTCTAACACCAACACTAGATCATCTCCCCCTTTTTGTCTTTCAACAAAGGGAGGAGGTAAAACAGTCACCAAAAGTTTTGAAACAGTTTCAAAAAACCAGCAATGTTTCAGATTCAGGGTTAGGGTAGGGTAGGATAGGGTTAAGCTTCATCATCCGGAGCATCATCCGTGAGCAGCGACCTCAGACCTTGCAACAGTTTGGACACCCCGCTCATCTCCGTCATAAACTCCTTATGCAGCTCCTTGATATCCAGGCGAACTTTCTCCAAGCCTAACTCCAGGTTGTCCATGCGCTTATCAATGGTTGAGGTAGTGGGAAGAGCTTTTGAGGGAGAGGCAAGAATCCAAGTCCCCTGGGGGGACCGAGTAATGCCTATTTTCTCAAAGCTCTTGGAGTCGAACTTACCCATATGACGCTGTTGTTCTTCATTTTTGAAATCAATTCCAGAAGCTTTGAAGATATGGGTCAAAAGGGTGGAAAAGGGGAGGGGAGTTCCTTTTCTGGCTTTTTGAGTGTGAGCCATGGATCCTAGAATAGTATTGGCCAGATCAAGATCAAGGTCGTTCATGGCATTATCGGTAAGGAGAGAGCCATAGTTTATACGGGGTAAGAGGCAACGCACAATGATATTGAAAATAATTTTTGCCTCTAGGGTAAGGGATGAGTGGGTAAGCTGTTTTGAGGTGTTGTTGGATGCTTCGGGTAGGAGATATTTAGATCGGGCAAGGGTAATGCGTTCTTCTCTTGTGGGGTTTTCAGGAGAGGGTGGACAAGGGCTAGGTAGGCCAAGGAAATCAGCAAAGTCAATGGAGTTGAAAGACATTCTAACTCCCTTGACGACTGGTTCCAAAGACCAACCATCGGCATTGTGTTTGGCTTTAAGATTAATGTAAAACAGGCGGGTAAATTGGGGATAATAAACAGATTCAAGGTTGAGAAGGGTCCAGACAGGGGATTGTTTGAGGAGAGAGATGCATGGCAGATTCAAAGCTTCTAAGAACTCAAGATCAATAAAATCATAACAACATATCTTACGAGTTCGAAACTCATCTACCCACTTTCTAGCCATCTCAGCATTTTCAAACCAAGAAGAGGGCAAGGATTGGTTTACCTGGATGAGGGCAGGTGGATCAGCATTCTTCCTGCGAGCCTGTGTGGGAGCAGTCCTCTTGGCAGGCGCCTCAAGGCTTCTGAGAGTGCCCTTCCTGGTGCGCTTGGGAGATGGAGGCTTTGCTGCTGGGGCTTTGAACTTCTTCGGAGACGGGGGAGGAGGAGGAGGAGGAGAAGGAGAGGGAACAGGTTTAGGCTCCTCATCCTCTTCATCATCTGACCCCGAGTCCTCAGCGGACCCTTTAGCGTCCTCGTCGTCTCCAGTTTCGTCGGCCTCCTCTTCCTCTTCCTCAGGTTCCTCTTCGGCTAGTTTCTTTGCCAGCTCGGCCTCGTCCCCGGTCTTTCTCTTTCTCAGAGCTTCTTCCTCGGCTTCCTTGGCGGCATCTCGTTCCAAAATCGCATCTAGATCCTCCTCTTCCTCCACCTCCTCAGCAATGATTTTCTTTTTCCCTTTTTGCTTAGCACTGAGATGTTTCTTTGCTGAGCGCTTTAGAGAACGCTTGGTTTCTGTAGTCGTGCTCTCAGAGATGGTGCTCTGGACAGTAGCTGGGACGATTGCTTGTGGAATGGGTTCTGGTTGAGGGGAAGTAGTAGTGGTCTGGCGTCCCTTGGGGGTGGCGCCAAGACGTTTGGGAGTGGAGGTTTTCTTTGATTTGGGAGCCATGGGGATATTCGGCTAGGGTTTCAGAACAGGTTGAGAGTTTGAAGAAGAAGAAGAAGAATTGGAAAGGTTTTAGGTAAATATGAAGTTGTGAGATAATCGGGTGAGGATTGGGGTTTAAAAGGGGAGAGAGGGTTAAGTGATGGGGCGGGTTTAGAGTTCCAATGAGGGTAATCATAACATTGCATTTTTGAAAATATTTCAATTCAAATTTCAAACCTTCTTCTCACAATTTAAAATAGGAGGGAAGAAATCCGAAAATATCTTTTCCAAAAATAAAACACATACTCGGATAGAGGAATAAAATATGCAACATATATAAAGAAGTTTAAAATCCATTAAAAACTATATTTGATCAAATATCTACAGAGATATCAACCAAATATATGATCCGTTATATGTACTCTATCATTCAGTTCACAAACCTTGACATAATTCTCAAAGGTCTTGACACTGAGTAGTATTTATCTTTCGTAAAGGGAAAGCTCCCCCTACGAAAGTGCATCCTTGTTAAGCATTCCAATCTCACGTCTAATGAAGGTGAACCTGTCCTCTACCAAAAGCTTAGTAAAAATGTCAGCCCATTGATAATCAGTTGAAATAAAAGATATGGACACATCACCTTTTTTTGACATGGTCCCTAATGAAATGATGTCTCACATCAATATGTTTGGTCCTTGAATGCTGAACAAGATTCTTTGTGATTGATATGGCACCTGTATTGTCACACTTAATGGGAATACCTTTGAGGTTGATGCCAAGATCTCTCATTTCTTGAGCTATCCAAAGGATTTGGGAGCAACATGCTCCAACTGCTATGTATTCGGCTTCAACAGTGGATAGAGAAACTGAGTTTTGTTTCTTTGAATGCCAACTGATCAAGAATGCTCCTAAGAATTGGCAACATCCTGACGTGCTCTTTCTATCCACCTTATATCCTGTAAAATCTACATCAGAATACCCGATTAATGTAAAATCTTTTTGCTTTGGGTACCACAAGCCAAGCTCCTTAGTGCCATTGAGATATCGAAAGATCCTCTTCACAGCTACGAGGTGAGATTCTTTAGGATCAGCTTGAAACCTAGCACACATGCAAACACTAAACATGATGTCAGGTCTACTAGCTGTAAGATATATTAAGGATCCAATCATTCATCGATACTCCTTTTGATTGACACTTTTCCCAGTCTTGTCTTGATCTAGAGATAATGTTGAGCTCATGGGTGTCTTGGCTGCTTTGGATTGATCCATCTTGAACTTCTTCAAGAGATCCTTAGTGTACTTGCTTTGGTTGACAAAGATCCCTTTCTTGGATTGATGAACTTGTAATCCCAAAAAGAAGTTGAGTTCACCCATCAAGCTCATCTTAAATTCACTGCACATGATGTCAGAAAATTCCTTGCACAAAGATGTGTTAGTAGCACCAAACAATACATCATCAACATATATTTGAATAACCAAAATATCCTTTCCTTTGGTCTTGATAAAAAGAGTCTTGTCGATCAACCCCATTTTAAAATCATTTTCTAAAAGATATTTTGACAAGCGCTCATACCAAGCTCTTGGGGCCTGTTTCAAACCATAAAGCGATTTGTCTAGTTTATAAACATGATTAGGAAATTCCGAACTTTCAAAACCTGGAGGTTGAGCCCATAAACTTCTTCCTCTAAGAAACCATTAAGAAAAGCACACTTGACATCCATTTGATATAACTTTATGCTCATAAAAGAAGCAAATGCTAATAAAATGCGAATGGCTTCAAGCCTGGCTACGGGAGAAAAAGTCTGCTCGTAGTCAATACCTTCCTCTTGATTGTAGCCTTGAGCAACAAGCCTTGCTTTGTTTCTCACGATCTTACCATTCTCATCTAGCTTGTTTCGAAATACCCAACGTGTGCCAATGACTGATTGATGCTTTGGCCTAGGCTTCAAGGTCTAGACTTTGTTCCTTTCGAATTCGTTGAGCTCACTTTGCATAAAAATGATCCAGTCTGGCTCTTGAAGGGCCTCATCTATCTTCTTTGGTTCTATAAGAGAAACAAACGCGTGAAAAGCACAAAGATCTTTAAGTTTAGAACGAGTTTGAACACTAGATGTAGGGTCAGAAATGATATCCTTTAATGAGTGTGATGATGAGTATTTCAATTTTCTTTTGCTAGTCTCGGCTCCTTAATTCGTCACACCAGCAAGATTGATTTGTGATACATCTGACTCCGTGGACCTGTTAGGTTCAGTTACAGTAGTTTTTGACGTTTCAACACTGTTGGATTGGACACCAAGGGCTTTGGACGAATCTTCAACACCTTGGGCCAATTCTTCAGTGTTGAGAATCTGTTCATGCATGTTCCCCTTCTCTGTGTTCTTGGTAGCAGCATCATCACCATCCTCGTTCTCTGTATGGATGTTAAGATCTAAATCTGCAACACTTTCACTCAAAGAACCGTCATTGCATTCATCAAATATAACATGTATACTTTCCTCAACTAACTTGGTCCTTTTGTTGAAGATTCTATAAGCTTTGCTACTTGTGGAGTATCCAAGAAATATACCTTCATCACTACGTGCATCAAATTTCCCAAGGTTATCTTTTCCATTGTTATGAACAAAACAAGTACAACCAAAGGGTTTAAAGTAAGATATAAGTGGTTTGCGGCCTTTGAAAAGTTCATAAGGAGTTTTCTTTAAGATGAAACGTATAAGACAACGGTTCAAAATATAGTTAGCTGTGTTAACAGCTTCAGCCCAATAGGTTTTAGGTAATGCATTTTCTAAAAGCATAGTCCTGGCCATGTCCTCTAGGGTGCGGTTCTTTCATTCCACAACCCCATTTTGTTGAGGTGTCCTAGGAGCAGAAAAGTTATGGGAGATGCCATATTTAGCACAAAACAAATCAAACTGAAGTTGATCAAACTTCCTACCATGATCACTCCGAATTGACACTATGGGCTCGTTTCTTAAAGTTTGCAACTCCTTACAAAGTTTTGAAAACTCAAATAAGGCCTCTGATTTTTCTTTTAAAAATGCAACCCAAGTATATCTAGAAAAATAATCAACAACAACAAGCATGTACTTTTTACCATTGGGAGATTTGACTCGCATAGGACCACATAAATCCATATGTAAAAGTTTAAGGGGTCTAGAAGAACTTACAACCTTTTTGGGTTTGAAAAAGCTACGTGTTTGTTTACCTCGTGTGCATGCCTTGCACATCTCAATACCTTTGAAGTCCATCTCAGGTAGCCCTCTTACAAGCCCTTAGGACACAAGCTTTTGTAGTGTATGTGGACTCACATGACCGAGTCTCCTGTGCCAGAGATTTGGATCGTCCGTCAAAGCCTTTAGACAGGTTAAGCTTCCTTGTCCCACTTGCTCAGCATTTACAACATATATATTGTTGTAACGATATGTAGTTAGAACAACTTCACCTGTATCTAGGGGTGGGCAAACTCAATGAATTGATGTTTCAATTAATTGCTTAGCAATTAATTGCTACTTTCAATTACCACAATTCAATAAATTTGTTTGAATTGAAATACACAATTAATTGCTAGCAATTAATTGCTACTTTCAATACAATTAACCAATTAATTGATAATTGAATGAAAATTGAAACCAAATACAAATCCCATCTCTGATCCCCAATTTTGCAGAACCGAAACCAATTAGTAATTAATAATTGAATGAAAACCGAAACCAAATACAAATCCCCGTCCCCAATTTTGCAGAACTCCATCTCTGATCTCTCCGTACAAATACAAATCTCCACCGCCATTAATGTGTTCCACCGATGGAGCAGCAATCAATGGAAGAACAAGACCAGCACCGGTGGAAGAGGCGACGGAAAACCAAAACGGTGCCGTTCTGCATAAACGACCACGGTGACGTGCTCTTCGAGGTGCTGAAGCGCCTCGACGCGCGCTCCCTCGGCGTCGCCGCCTACGTCTGCCGGCTCTGGAGAATGACAGATCTACGAGAAATCCGACGATGGAGAAAGATAGATCGAAAGATACCAGTGAGGGCATAAGCAATGGCACAGAATCACAGATCCGGCGATGGAGAGATCCGCGCGACAAAGCGATGGAGAGAGATCTGCGATGGAGATAGAAAAAACGATGGAGAGAGATCTGCGGGTAACTGATCATTTTTTTTAATAAAGGCTGCAATTAATCAATTAATTGGTCCAATTAATTGAAACTGATTTGAACTATAAAATAAAACCAATTCAGTTAACTATCTTGAAGTGTATTTTTATTTCAAAACAGTTAATTGCAAAATGGAGCAATTTTTCAGTTTTTCAAATCAATTTTTCAATTTCAAGTATTTTTGCCCACCCCTATCTGTATCTTCTCTGCACACTAGACATCTTTTCTTGTTAAACCTGACATCATTGCCACTATCACATAATTGAGAAACGCTAAGCAAATTATACTTCAAACCATTCACAAGATAAACATTTTTAATACTATGGTTGGAATCACTCCCAACACTACCAATACCAATGATGTCACACTTTCCTTTGTCAGCAAGAGTGATTGTTCTAGTGGATTGCTTCTTTAGATCATGAAAGAGAGAACTCCTTCCGCTCATATGCCTCGAGCATCCACTATCAATAATCCATTTTTGCTCTTTCACCTTGGTGATCCCTTGCAAAACAAACATCAACCTTGTAGCTAGACCAATAAGCAAATTTAGATCCATTATTGGGATAAACCATATTTGGTAAAATAGCGCCTTTGGGGACCCAAACTTGCGTTATCCGTTCTTTTCTCAAATGAACAGGGAATGTATTGCGAATGACATGTGGATCATTTCTCCTATAGGGGCAGGTCTCTTTTACATGTCCCTTTCTAGTAAAGTGGTGACATATAGGAGAGGTTCTGCTTCCTTTTGCCTTTACAAAAGTGGTAATGTGCTGCTTCTTTAAAAACCTTGTATTGTAACCAATACCACTTTTGGTTAGAGAACTTTGTTGCTCACCCAACATCCTATCAAGAGTGCCTTTGAATTTGGTAAAACTTATGAGGGCTGTCTGTTGGTGTTGAATCTTATTATTCAGGGAGATCTTCTCGTTCTCTAAGTCATGATGTTCACTTCTTAGAGAGGAGAGATCTTGCTTGAGTTCAGATTTCTCTGAGTCAAGAGTCTTGACTTTAATGTCAAGACCTGAATAAGAAGCTTCAAGACTTTTGACCCTCATAGACAGATCTTCAATAGTTCTTTCCTGGTCCACAGTTTTCTTAATAAGAGTGGTAGTCTGGGCAATAAGTTTCTCTTCATTGGCAATCATATTAGAAAGGAATTCCGATAATACCTCTTTTGGACTTGCCATAAGTTCTCTTACAGTTACCTCAAGCTTTTCATCGTGAGATTCATCTCCTGAGGCCATAAGACAGACGTTGGTCTTCTCATCATCGGACTCTGAGTCAGAATCGCTCCAAGTTGCCACCATGGCTTTCTTTTTCCATCTATCACCCTTCTTGGACTAGCTCTTCGTCTTTTGAGGGCAGTCTTTTACAAGATGATCTGTTTCACCACATTCAAAACAAGACAAAGGTTTTATTCTTCTTGTCATATTTGTTGTATTGAGACTTACCTCGAAATAAGGTAAGTCTCAATACGAGGTTTTTCGCAGATAATCTCAAAAAATACTCTAGACGTACTACTTCTTCTGGCAAACCTGAATCACAAAGTTAAACAATTCGAACCAAGTGCGGAAATAAGGTAAAGCAGTAAGTAAATGACTCAATGAATTGTTTACGAGGTTTGGCACGAACTTGGCCTACGTCCCCGCCTAGGGTTCTTCCATAACCCTAGGATTCAACCGACTTTTATTGATTCACAAGACTTAGGATCCTAATAGCTCACTGAGAAGTCTCTCTCCTATACAATTTCAATCTAGTCAACTCAGGTTCCCTAGGAGTCCTAGACCAATCTAGAAGAGCCCCACCTCTCTCAGCTATCTAGTACAATCCTCTTACACTTAGTGAATCAATCGCCTAGTGTCCACTTCCTGAGTTACAAACTCTCGAGTATAACACTTACTCGAAATATATCCTATAAGCTCACAGTGTAACTCTCAAATGCTTTGAGATGAAATAACAGACTCTTAAGAACTAGTAGAGAGCACACGAAGAAGACAGATTTCACTTGAAGGCTTGAGTGCGAACGAGAGCTTGTGTTCAACGAATGTATCTGTCCTCTTTTCTCCATCTCATTCTTATACAAATCAACTCGGTGCCTAGAGATCTTCTTCAACGGCTAGAACTGATTGTGGCTTGGGAAGAAATCTCCATGATCTTCTATATTTGGAAACTCGGACGCCATGATCTTCCAATTTGAATTCTCTCGATTTCAAGCTTATGGAAGGAGATAATTTTTCGAACAGCTTCCTGAAATGTTAGTATATAAAATAATATCTGGAAGCATATAATAACATAAAATAATATTCGGACATAATATAAAAAAGTACAGGTTTTATGTTTCATCAACAGAGCTATAGCTTCAAGACCTTTGACACAAACTGTCTGTCAAAGCCTTTGAAATTAATTCCGATTTTCATCAAGGGAGTGGAGTTATCAGAGGTGGAGGCGACTTACTCCCTTAAGGAGGTGTAGATCCAGAAGCCTCTATTTGTTTGGACTCCTCAAGTTGGCGAGCAATTGTCTGGGTGATCAGGTTGGAGAAATGTACGCGATCCTCAGAACATTTGACAACTCGACGATTTTCAGCCTCTGCCAGCTCCTTGCGCATAGACAGGGTAGAGGCTTGGACGGCATAGTTAATAATATACTGCATATCAGATGCAGAAATGCTAGTAGGTGGGGTAAGGGGAGGGTTGGTTTCGCTATCGGTTGACATGTTCCTACAATATCAGAAGAGCAACAAGTAAACGAAGCAAAGACCAAAAACCAAGTAATGCAAGCCCTATTGATTCCTAAGAGTGATTCAGTTTTAGAAATCAAAAAGGCGAGAAAATAAGGCACTAAATTCAAAAGCAATTCCGTTGGGCACAGAATTTGCAATATTGAAGACTGCAAGTAAGAATCAAAATTGCAAATTAAATCAGCCACAAGTCGAATATCAAGGATAGCAAGTATAAACAAGCAGCTAATGTGTATAGAAAAAGATATACAATGTGATGCTCGAAATATATGAAGCAGTAGCAATCGATATAAAGCAATCACAAGGGTAAGCAAGTGCACACACTTCGTCAACTATTATCTGACGGTTGCAACACGGTTAAGAAAACGAGGGGTGTGACCAAGGCTCCTGTGTCGGCACATCACAAAATCACACAAAAGTAGGGTTCTTTGTAAAGCTTGAAACCAAATAGATCATCTAACAAGTAGCAAATAAAAGGAAAGAACAAGATGCTAAGAGTTACTAACTCAATCAAAGGTAAAGATGAATGTATTCTTGTTTTTTTTTTTACTAAAAGAGCTGCTGTATTACTGTAATGCAACAGAAACAGCAAAAAAAAATCTAAGCTACGATGATCTAAAAGTAAGCAAAAATAAAGAAAATAAGGGAAATAGGCTAGAAATTGGAAAAAGTAGGGTTCTTTAATTAGTGGTTCAAGTCCATATAATGCTTAAATCCAAGAATCACATTCATATGTATGATATGTAGCAACCAGGAATAAAAGATTAAAACTTGCAATCAAGAACTCAATATCTTCCAATTAAAGATCCAAACAAGAAATAACTAAAATAAAGTGCCAATTTTTAGGATGAACAATAAAGATTGAACTTTTATGCAGCGGGATGGTGAAAAATAAGGCACGAAAATAAATCACTCAATTAAAGAATCAATTGAGTAAAGAGCTTGCATACACCTGAAATCCGATACCACTATCCTTCGCTTGTGGGCTCAACATCAAGAACCACGCCGTATATTTGCCCGATCTTGCAATACTCTTTGATGTCTCCTAATTTGGGAACAAATTAAACAAGTGATTAAAATTCGGGAATAGCGACTGAATTAAACTTGACTAAATTCAAACGAAACTAAAGCAACGGGAAGAATAAGGAAGCGGAAAGGGATCAGCGAGGGAGCGAGCGCGGGCAGGTGCACGGAGGTAGAGATGTCTTAGGGGCTACACTCGCTGGGAGCGAAAGCCAGACGCGGGAGAAGCCGGGGACGCACGCGCGACGCCTTGCGAGCGAGAGCGAGAGCGAAGACACGGGAGCGAGAACGCGGATGCCCGCAAGCGCCGGGGAGCCCTAGGGCCTGGCGCCGAGGCCTTTGGAGCCTAGTGTCGAATCCAAGTGCCGAGAGGGTGGCTTTTTCCTTGCGACGAATGGGTTAGGGTTTGTGTTTTGGTTTCTTGGTGCCGACGGTATTCAAGAGGGTGATGGTGTGTGTGTTTGCTGAATGTAGCATATATCACAAGAGCACAATAGCCTTTGGGATTGAAATCGAAGAACCCTTAATCCATAAAGGGTTTCTCCAATTCTATTCAATCTAAGAAATTCAAAGTACATAGGTGTATGATTAAATAGAAAAGCTATGGGAGATCTAACCAATCCTTCCTTGCAAACGAAAGGGGTTTGGATAGATCTATTCTATCTAAAGATAATTAAAACATTCCTAAGATAATTATTTCCTATTAAATATAGAATTTCAATATATAACTTGGTGTACAAAAATTAATCTAGAAGAGATATAATCCTTGTAACTTATTAATTCTACTTACATAAAATAACACTAATTAATTAAGTGCATAAGAAACTCGGCCCACAATGATGGAACTCAGCCAAGCCCAAAAAGCCCACTCGACACATGTGTTGGGCCACTCGACAAAGGCCCATGCCAAGTGTGTGTCGAGTCCATGCCGAGCTCAAGGTGAATGATGGCGAGTTTGCATGAGCTTGGTTTGTTGACGTAAGCTCATCTCTAGCTTGCTCCGGTTGTGTAGTCTTGAGCCAAGTGATCCCGAGCAGTGGTGGATCTGTCGGGGGCTCGAGGTGGCTGAAGCCCCCCCTCAGAATGTAAGAAAAGGTAAATATTTTTTTTTTATATTGGATAATTTTGTAATAAATAAAATTGAGGAGGGATAGTAAACTAGAAGAATGCTTTGGCGTAGTGGTAAGGGGGACGGAAGGAGTCTGAATTGGTGCGTGGTACCTCAGGTTCGAATCCCATCTTTAACTTTTTATGTGTTTTTTTAACAACATAATTTTTTTTTAAACATCATACGACATAAACTTTGCATTCCTTTTACAGTTTGAACACGATAGAGATTAAAGAGTCGCGTCACCCCCGAGCCTGCCTCCATCGCAAGCTCCACCTCCGGCCGAGTCGCCGACCTTCACCAACCCTCGACGCTCGGGGAATCCCCGCCCAGGTCGCACTCCAATCCCGTCTCTTGCACTGTCCGCACAGCAACCGCCTCTAGAAGCTCTTCGATCTTTTAGTTAGTTTTGACCCTCCCTTTTCTTTTAATTTGATTGTTTTAAGTTGAATCGATTCAGATCAGAATCAATTTAGATTAGAATTTTTGGATTTGAGAATTAATTTAGGGAAATTTCAATTAGGGTTTGCAAATTTGATATACATTGTAAGAAATTGTGATTAGAATTTGTGGTTTTGAAAGATAAATTTGTGGTTTGTTATTTGAAATTGTGGTTTTGAGAATCAATTTAGATTAGAATTCGTGTATTTGAGAATTAATTTGGAAAATTTTTTTATTAAGGTTTGCGAATTTGATAATACATTTTGAGAAATTGTGATTAGAATTTGTGGTTTTGATAAGTAAATTTGTGGTTTGTGATTTGAATTTGAGGTTTGTGGTTGTGGTTTGGACTTTGGAATTGTAGTTTTGGCTTAGTAAGTAAATACAAGTTGTAGGATTCAATTAAACTTGGGTTTTGTTTGTTGGCAAGAAAGAAGTAGGAAAATATCGCACTTAGGTTTGTGGTTGTGGTTTGAACTTTAGAATATATTGTGGTTTTTGCTTAGTAATTAAACACAATTTGTATGATTTAACAGAACTTGGGTTTTGTTGGTTGGCAAGTAGCAAAAGATTGCAACTTCTCCACTAAGACAAATGTGTACAACATCGGGATACTACTTTCGGAGATTGTGTGTGGTAAACTCTGGAAATCCTATAAGCATGGTAAGTAAAACATGTCCAAGGGACCTTTTTTCATGTTCATTATTAAAAATCCGTCCGTGTCTAGTTTTCAACCCCCCCTAACTAAAATCCTGGATCCGCCACTGATCTAGGGTAGCCTGAACCCTTTCTCTATCGTCCCTTGGTAACGGACAAGAAGGGCTTTGGTTTCATCTTGAATCTTCCTGCCCCTTGCACGAGTGATAGGGCCATCGGATGGAACCTTCATATTGTCCTCAATGTCACCAAGAGTCATCGATAATTGCACTGCATCAATAGGTCCATTAGGGACCTGGTGTTTTCACACCGAACATGTCCTATTTTTTAAGTCGTGCAAATTTGCGGCGAGGTCCATAATACATAACATTCACTTCAGCGATGTCCTCCTGAATCAAGGGACACTTCTCATTCAGATGAGTTGGATCTCCACAAACTCCACAAGGTCTAGGCTGATGGGTTTGATTAATTTGTGTAGCCATCTTGTTCACGATCTTCATAAGCCTATCAACATCATCCTTGTGTCCATCTCTCGAACTATCCAACTTATGAACTCTTCTAACTCCTTGGTGTCTCCCATATTATTGCGATGCATTAGCCAACCCTTTAAAAATCTTCATTGCTTCCTCAGGTGTTTTATCCAAAATATCTCCTCCGCTAGTAGTGTTGATGAAACTCATGTCGGTGTCAAGCAAGCCTTCATAAAGATATAGCACTATATCATCCTCGGGTATACCGTGTTGCGTACAACTACCCTTAAGATTCTTGAACCGCTCAACATACTCATAAAGACTCTCCGTAGGTGATTGCTCAATACTGGAGAACTCCTTCTTAAGTTTGCAGGAAAGCTTTCTTCAATTGCACCCAAGTAGTAATGCTTTCTAGGGGTAGTTAGTAAAGTCAATCGCTTGCAGCATCCTTCAAAGTAAAGGGGAACACTCTCAACATCAATTGGTCGTCAGACAAGCCTTGGGGTCTCAGTCTATTACACACACTCACAAAGGTAGCAAGGTGCTTGTTTGGTTCTTCCCCAGGAAATCCATGAAAGTAAGACAAAATAGATGATCATTTCGACTTGAAATCAAATCTTGAACCCTCAGGGAGATCAGGAAGACTAATTGCAAGTGGTTGACCACTCAAATCAGGTTCCTTTAACTTTCTCAGGGTCCTTCTTGGCGGATTAACAACAGCATTTGCCATCTCTTCGTATGTCTCAAACACAAGCTTCCTCTTCAACCTAAGAGATCTTTGAATCTCAGGATCAAAAGACAAAGGCGATGAATTAGAAGATCTAGTTTGAACAATACAAAGACACAAAAAACTCAAAGTAAAGAGTAATTAAAATAGTTAAAGAAAATCAAACTCCTTTCTTCTCCCCGACAGTGGCACCAAGAATTTGATGTGGGAAGAACGTCGTTCGCACTTTCGCCCTTTGCCAAATAGTAATAAAATCCAAACGTAAACACACAACTAATAGATTAGGCAACCAATCACTTTATAAACCAAATAACTACTAGTGTAGCGATGAAGTCGGGTGTCGAACCCACATGGAGAAGCGATTTCCTATTCAATAACTCTAGACAAACACTCTTAAAGAAAAGCAATTAAGAACTCAAGTAATCAAGACCAATTGGCATATTCCTAGGTCCCCATATGGAGAAGCGATTTCCTATTCACTTGTAATTCTCTGACAATGGTTGGAATTCATTATCCTCGGATTGATCTATCAATTATTCATATTCCTAGGTCTACTTGACTAAAGTTGAGAGATCCCCAGAGATTTACTCATCTTATTCAATATCACTAAAGAATAGCATTAAGAACTCAAATAATCAAGACCAATTGGGATATTGACTCTACACAATTAAGACTAATAGGCGCATACCAAACTCAATCTTAATCGAATATCCTCAACATAGATCAATTGAAATCATCCACTACAAAGACAAAGAGACATCACTATCATCAATACCTTTGTTTGCTATCGAGAAAACAACAACGAATTCATAGCAAGAGATGCAATTCCTAACTTATTGATCAGGCATAGAAATGAACACAAATATAAATTAAGCACAAGATGATAACTAAGAACATGTATAATCAAATAGAATCAAATCCTCACAATCCAAACAATCATGTCTTCGAATCACATGCGAAACTATGAGTTTAGCAACTCATAGACCAATTCTCTCTCTCTCTCTCTCTCTCTCCCTCTCCCTCTCCCTCTCCCCCTCTCTCTCTCTCTCTCTCTCTAATTGTGTTCATAGTTTCGCAATAACCACTCTCTTTTTTCTCTAAAGAACTGAAAAACAACTAATAAACCCTCCCAAAGGTCGGCCAAACCTTAGTGGAAATAATAGGAAATAATATAAAATAATAGTCTTCGGATCCAAAGCCGCGTATCCAAGATCTGGGGTCACGGCGGGCACCGTGCAAGGGGCGGCGGGCGCCGTCTCTGCAGTGCTCAATGTTCCTTAATTTCCTTCAACAGATTCCAATGTCGTGCCTCCTTGCTCCTCCTTAGCTCTTCCTCAGCCTCCATATGCTCGAAAACATACTTCTTAAGCTCTTCCCAAAGTCCAGCCAAGGTTGGAATGTAATTATGTAGAATAAACACTAAAAACGCATAGATTCCGAACTCGAATACTTCACAAGCAATAAACGGAACTAACTCAAAACATAACAAAACCAATACCTAATAGCAATAAGAAACACCTATAATGCCTATATGAAATATGCATTATCATGCACACTGTGTGGAAGAGGAATCCGAGGATGTAGAAGAGAGATTAGCAGCGGAATGAACTCATCGAGATTGCTGAGAGGATGGATAACCATGAAGCTTCCAACACCGTTCAATTGAATGGTTCGTTTGCTTGCAATGGTCACAGAAAAACCGATTCCTCTTACCAGATCCTTTACCAGAAGCAGGTTTCGACGTCAAAGGCTTAGATCTAGAGTTCTTGAAAGAGTTTGCAGCCAAGGCAGTTGAATCGGTGCTAAGAGAGCCTTTACGAGAGTGAATGAAGCGTTGTTCTTCTTCTTGCAAAACCATCTAGAAAACCTCATCCAAGGAAGGAGGGGGAATGACCAGCAAGATATTGCCACGAAAAACCGAATAAGTGTCATTCAGCCCCATTAAAAACTGGACAAGTTGCTGATCTGTCAAGATCTTGGTGGCAAGCGCAGAAGAACCACAAGAACACACTTGATCTTCAACAAGCATCAAGTATTCATCTCAGAGCGATTTCATTTTCGTGAAATAATCGGTAACAAACATTGAACCTTGAGAAAGAAAGGTGAGATCACGCTGAAACTGGAACAATCGAGTGCGATTTGGTTTACCAAATCGTGCTGCAAGCTCTTTCCAGATTTACAAAGCAAATCGACAATACAAAATTGATTCAGTGATGTACTTGTTGACAGAGTGAATGAGCCAAGACATCGCCATTTTGTTACACCTCTCTCACTGTATCAGGAGAAGTTGATTATCAGCAGGAGGATGACACGAGCCAGTGACGAACCCCATCTTGTTCTTCGCACGTAGATAAACTTCAACAGAGCGCTTCCAATGGTGGAAATTCCGGCCATCTAGCAAATTTGTGGAGAGAATGTAACTTGGATGATCGGAATTGTGGAGGAAGAGCTCGCTGAGAGGATCGATCGGATTAGGAGGAGGAAAACGAGGATCCT
This sequence comes from Persicaria tinctoria, assembly GCA_037127255.1. Lineage (NCBI taxonomy): Eukaryota > Viridiplantae > Streptophyta > Magnoliopsida > Caryophyllales > Polygonaceae > Persicaria > Persicaria tinctoria. The sequence continues at coordinate 41,749,552 of JBANSL010000018.1, forward strand.
GCACATGCTCGAACGTCATGGATCAAGAAGAGAAAACCCCAGCTGATACCATGTTATAAGATGTAATCGAGAGAAAAACAGAGGAGAGGAAAAATGTGTTTGTTGAACTGAATTGATTGAGTTCATATTACACTGAGGAATATGTATTTATAGACACAAGCCACCACTACTAACTCCCTAGCTGTTACAAAGCAACCACCAATTCTTACAACATCCTAACAGAAATGATGCCGAGTTGGTTTGGCGTCAACTACTCCTTCCTCCTGGTGTTGGAGGGAGTATCCAACAAACTTTTTTTTACAACCCAAAATGCTCTTTTGTTAAAAAATAAAAATAAAATTCAACAATGAATTTAAATATGATGAATTCAGATCAATCCGTCTATCCATTGTTGAAAATTATAAGAAGTGGATTTTAGAGTTTTTTAGTATCATGTTTTGGTCCTATTTAATAATACTAATAAAAATAAAAACAAATCATTTTAAGCTAGGGATATCTCTTCCTTTACCCCCATTGAGTACGCTTATGATTGAAGATGGAGCTTAGAGATATTAATTAGTTGATGTTTGATGTACACCTTTGTTAACGCATATATATCCATGTAAAAAATTTGTCACATTTCCACATATCCCAACTACAACTTCGTTTATACGGAGTACGGAGTAATATATAATGTACATATATTCAACTTGAATGTTATGTTTACTCGCCCTTGTTATTATAGAATTAAATACATCAGTGTCCCAATAAATACATCAATGCCGCAATAAAAATCATGGCTCTAATAGCACAATAATACGTACGTGTGATTAAAGAGGTTGGACCAATTAATTTTACTTGAAAAAGCAATTAGTTGCCAAAGTTTACAAAAAATAAAAATAAAAATAAAAATCAGTTGCCAATTTGCACATTCCAGCTGCCATCCCCACCTCCTCAAATTACTATACCCTCCACACCTCTATAATTTAGAAAATTACAAGTCAAAATACTCCGTACGAATCTACCCAAATACCCCTATTTAATACACACATGCAATTTCTACTGGGCTGTGCAGAAAACACCGAAACCGAAAACACGATACGAAAACACGATAACACGACACGAAAAAACCCAAAACCGAAAAAACACGACACGATAATGATACGAACCGAGAAAACACGGTTGTAAATTGTTCGTGTTCGGGTCGGGATAATCCCCTTATCGGGTACCCGACACGAACCGATTAATTTTTTTATTATTATTTTTAGATAGCGTGGTATAATATTAGTAAAAAAAGAACCCCCTAAGTATCAATATGTTTCGTTTGTCCAGCTGGTAGCGGGAAGCGCTGGGTTTGGGGCGTTTTGGCATCTGATCCGAGTTCAAACCTCGCTGGCAACCTCAATTCCACACAATTTTTCGCTTTTTTTTTTCTTTTAATTTCAGTATTTCAGTCTCTATTTTTGGGGAGCGTAAAACCCTAGCCGCCTTGTTCCAGCAGCGGTGAGAAGAAGCTCCTCTAGATCGAATTGGAGAGCGTAAAACCCTAGCCGCCTTGTTCCTCCAGGCTGAACTCCGAAGAGCCAGCAGCGGTGAGAAGAAGCTCCTCTAGATCGAAGAGCGAGCGGCGAGAAGAAGGAGATACGGAAACCCCTTGTTTGCTCCTCCAGATCTCGACAATGTGCTTCAGATCTCCGTTGGTGCTAGCCGATCTCGACAATGGTTGTTACAGACTAGGTGCTTCAGATCCCGACAATGGGTGCTACAGAGAAGCCGACCTCCTCTATATCGTCGGCGTTCGGCAGCAAGAGGAGAAAGAGAGGAATTGAAGACATCTCAGGCGAGGATTTCTCTGGAAAGATGTCGGAAAGATGTAGATGCCGACGGTCTATTTCCCCCTCCCACGCTTGAAGTGGTTCGTGGCGGGTACCTGGGTATCCGACACGGAACCGAATAGGTTAACCGTGTCGGGTACCCGAGTTAAGATGGTTCGTATACTGTTCGGGCAATTTGACCTAAACGGTTTCGGGTACCCGACACGATTATCCGGTTCGTGTCAAGTACCCGGATATGCACACCCCTAATTTCTACCATCATTTTAATATAGATTTTCTAAATGTGCATCCCTCGCCTCGGGGAACATCGTGTGATCCACACTTCCCCAGATGTCGTCTTTGCCTTATGAGAATTTCTGCTTTCCGTCTTTCCGACGACGAGACATCGTGTCAGTCAGTGATGTCTCATGCGCTCGCTATCCACTTCACCGCGCCGGGCTTCCTTCCTCTCAATATTGTGTCCGCTTGTTTGCTAAGGGTTTGAGGTTTTTCCGGGTTTGTTTGGGGTATTTCTTTTGATGTATTTTGTGGTTGTATTTCTTTCAGATCTTCGTGATCTCATCCTTCGGGATGCTCTCGGGTAGGCTAACTACCACCCGAATTTTTTCCTTATAAAAAAAAACAAAAAGCATATATTCAGTATTAGACACTTAAAAGAAAAGTATTATAATTGACAATACTCCGAAAAATAATAATAAGTCATCTCAAACAAAGATAAACGAACGGCTAGAGAACAAGGCCTCGAGCGAAAAGACCAATATGTCCAATCACAATTATCATTATTACTATCCCACAAATAATTTAACTGAACCTCTCCAACTACTATTCGTTCACGATCATAAATAAGTCATCCGAGAACCACTTGACAATCTGGCTGCCAATCCCTTACTGAATGACATTTTGTGGTGCAACCCACCAAGATCGCTTCGTCCCTGGCCTCACCTCGCTGGTAGCCACTTAGAAGGCCACTTTTTCGAAAATCCCGCCTCTTCGAAAGTAACCTCATGCACCATCGCTCTGGGAGCTCCCTATTGGACATTGCTTCGCGGTGCTTCAACGAGGTCTAACCAACTACTGGCCTCCTAACTCTATCAATACACCACTCGACTTCATTCATAGGGACCGAATTCGAGCAATAAGAAAGAAGCTCTACAACTACATCTCGGAGTAAAAAGTATAGGAAGTAGGATTTCTAAGTCTTCTAAAGGTGAAGAAACTACTCCTGGAGAACATAACATCGAAACCTCAGTCAGGTAACGAAGTCCATGGAGATATCTATCCACATCCACTCGGGAATTGGAAGGGATTTGATGAGTCCACCCGGTCTCTAGTGCTAAATCCTTACATGTTGACAGACCTGAGATATGATGACGAAATATGTAATGTCTGCTCACATCCTCTTCCACCAATAGGATCTCCCCAAATGCATGTACATCTTATTCATCGCTGGATGGACAGAATAAGGGGTAGTGTGCGCCTCCTACATAATCCTCTGTCTCAAATATGAAGTAGACGACACCACGATCCTACTTTGAAATGTCAACAACCCATCTGATATATCTGCCAGCTCACCATCTCGTCCCTTAGCCATCTGCTCTCTCAATGATGATATCGTAGTTCTTTAGGAGCTCCAACCAGCGCATCTGTCTCATGTTGAGTTCCTTCTAGGTGAAGATGTACTTCAGGCTCTTGTGATATGTCATCACATTGCATGAAGTACCGTACAAATAATGCATCCAGATCTTCAGAGCGTGAATCACTGTTGTTAACTCCAGATCATGCATGGGTTAAGTCTCCTTTCCAAGCTTCAACTAGCATGAAGCGTAGGTGATAACTCAATCTCTCTGGTGCAGAACACAACCCAAACCAGCTCGCGAAGCATTGATGTAGATCACGAATTCCGTTGTCCCATCTTGTAGTGGTAGAACTGTTGCGATCGTCAACTCCTTCTTCAGAAGCTCAAAGCTGGCCTGACATTCCTTACTCCAAATGAAGGGAACGGTCTTCTGATTCAACTGGGTCATAGGTCTAGCAATGCTCGAAAAGCCCTAAACAAAGTGTTGATAATAATTGGCCAAGCCGAGAAAGGAACGGATGTCTCGAATATTCTTGGGAACCTCAAAAGAAACAATAGCGTCGATCTTCGTCGGGTCCACGACGACTCTTGTTGCTAAGATCACATGACCTAGGAAGGTCACCTCGAGGATCCAAAAGTCACACTTGCTATATTTTCTATACAATTGATGCTTCCTTAAAGTCTCTAGGACAATCCTCAAGTGCTCTTCATGCTTTTATCTGCACCTCGAGTACACTAGAATGTAATATATGAAGACAACCACAAACCTGTCCAGATAATCTATGAACACTCGGTTCATGAGCTCCATAAAAGCTGATATCCAGTTGTTCAGCCCAAAAGGCATGACCACAAACTCATAATGACCATACCGCGTCCTAAAAGCGGTCTTCTAAATGTCCTCGAGCTTCACTCTGAGCTGATGATATCCCAACCTCAAGTCAATCTTCGAGAACACCACTGCCCCCTAAAGCTGATCCATTAAATCTTCAATCCTAGGAAGAGGGTAATGGTTCTTCACCGTCGTCCACTTCGGCTCCCTGTAATCTATGCACAGTATCAACGAGCCATCCTTCTTCTTGACGAACAAAACTGGTGCGCCCCATGGTGATGCACTCGGACGAATGTAGCCTTTCTCGACCAACTCCTCAAGCTGAGCCTTCAGCGCCGCCATCTCTGTAGGTGTCATCCGGTAAGGAGCTCGGGAAATCGGTCTAGTGCCTGGCTCCAACTCAATCGCGAAGTCAACATCTCTCTGTGGAGGTAACCCAGACAACTCATCTGGGAAGACATTGGTGAAATCTCGAACCACAGGTACGTTTGACATGTTGGGTTTGCCTCGATCCACCTCTAAGGCGTAACACCAATATCTCGTGCAACCCTGGTCTATAAGCCTCACTGCTCCGACAGCGCTGATAAGTGCCCCGGTCCTCTTGGGTCACTACCCTAGATCTGGTGCTCCATGCCATCATCTGCCAGAATAGACACTGTTCTCATCCGCAAGTTAATGATCGGCCCATAGTGGTACATGAAACCCATGCCAAGAATCAAGTCGTATTTCTTAAGGGCCATCACAATAAGGTCAGCGGGCTACTCTCGCTCACCTATATGGACAGAGAATCCTAATATCTCATGACTCGTCCTAGTCCTAGCCCCGTTCGGCATGCCCACAATAAGGGATGAAACCCTCGTGCAGCTCAGGCTCGGCCTAGTGATGCACGACTCTGCTATGAACTAGTGAGTAGCACCAATGTCAAATAAGATACTCAATCATACATCATAAAGGGATATGGTGCCTGAGGCACTCAGAGCGGAATGGTCCTCTCCCTCATCTAAAAGACGCAGGGCAGTGGGGGCAATGTAACAGCCCGAATATAAATACCCGGGTTACATTTCGAAGGTTGGATACCTTCATTTGGGAAGAGGGATTACCTAGCTTCTTTGAGGCACATCAAAAACCTTGAGGGAGAGAGGTCCTTGAGGCTTTGATTCAACAATTTCTTGCTAAGACATAGCCTAGGAAGGTTGGATACAAGATAAAAGAGCACCTTTACTAAGCTTCAACCCCAAAAATGAGAAATTCAAGTGAAGGAGGGCTTACCTTGCTCAAAACTAGAAAAAGAGAGAAAAGGGGCTCGAATCCACGCCAAACCACAATGGATATGAGATTTATTGACCTTAGAAGGTAGAGGAGGAAGTGATTAACAAACAACAACAAACGGATTCGAGAAAGGAGGAGAATCGAGGAAGAATGACTTGATTTACTGAGGAGACGTCGCTTCTAGTCTCGAAGTCGCAGTGGCGAGGAAGAACGTCGCGACCGCAAGCAAGAACACACGTTTCTGGGTTTGTTCTTGCGGCGGCGAAAGGGTGAGGGTCGCGGCCGTGACTAGGTGCAGAACGCAGCTCTTGCTTGGAATGGGCCTTCAAATCTTTATTTTTGGGTTCTTTTTTTGGAAGGAGGACTTCTTGGAGGAGACTTGAGGGTGTTTATGGGTGTAGAAACAAAAGAAGAAGGAGAGGAAGGAGAGATTTTGGATTCAAGAGGAGAAAGGGGAGAGTTTTGGTTTTTGGATTTGGTGAGGGTTTTTAATCTTCAAGGGAGGCTAGGGTTTCATTTGGCTCAATTTTTTTGTGGTGAGAGGATCCATTTAAGGATTGTTGCTTCTTTATATAGGAGAGACAAAAGGTTCACTGGGGTTTTAAGGAGGAAAGAGAGAGAGAGAGAGAGAGAGAGGCGTGAGGAAGGCAGAGAGAGAGTGTGTGTGAGTGATTCCGCTCTTCCGACTTTGAATCCCGACATCCCATCCCAAGACCCGATATTTGAAGTCCGACCAAAATCCAAATTCTCACAGAGCCTCTGCCTCTACCTCTAGATCTGCCTCTAGTTGAAGTACTGTCACCTCTCCCCTAGGGATCCATACGTCAGAAGCTGGGGCTGGGAAGCCGCATGAAGTGTAGGTGTAGGTGCAGCTGGTGGGATCCTACCACTCTTGGGACAACGAACAACTCTATATCCCGTACCTCCGTAGGTGTAGCATCTGATAGCTCTATCCGAGCACTCTCTCACATAATGTTCCCTCTCAAAACAGTCGTGACAAGTAATGCTTTGAACGATAACCTATCGACTCCTGATAGCTGTTACTAGTGGTGAATCCTATCTAGAGTCTGTGGGCCTTGACCTCTTCACCTCGAGGAGAGAGGGAGTATAGAAGGTGGCAGAGATGATCCTCTGTCGATCGTACAAAAGCACAACCTCCCGGAATCTCTCGAACGAGACAGCTTCTAAGCTCGATGCGGGAAGAAGAACAGTTGGCGATCGTATAGACAATCTTGGATACAGAAAGTGAAGGTTCATGAGTCGCAAGCATGAAGGCCACCTCCCAAGCGGTCCGAGTCCCAGCTTGACAGTACTCTTACAACATAACAAGCTAACTAGAAGCCGTTTTTCGAGGAGCGAGTGACTAGAGGGGGCAACTAGCTATTGGTCTCTACCTAACCCCGCTACTCCAACAACCACGGTGCAAACTCCTTGGAGTCTTCCAAACCCATCTGTAAAGTTTAAAGCTAAGTTTTGCCTGCTCTTTTCCCAAATCTACGTCCAATAGGGACGGTCTATCGCCTTTCTACCAACACGATTACCCTTTTCATTTTCTTACCTTAAGTTAGGTTCAATTAAATTCATTTTTCCCTTTTGAAAACCTTTCGAAAATACTTGAAATTCATGGGCGGTTTCCAAAACTTACACTCAACCCTTTTGTACCCGGATTGCGCAACCTTGCTTTGTTACCAACTTTGTAACAACCCAAATATAAATATTCGGGTTACGCTTCGAAGGTTGGATACCTTCATTCAAATCTTGCAATCCAGGTATGGACCGAGATTTCAAACCCAAAAAGTTAATCTTTAAAAGAGGGGATTTCGAACCCCAAAATACGTGAAGGGTTATTGGGTAACCAGAACTTGTCCTATTGACTAAGTCGCTCAAAACCAATTGTAGTACAAAACATGATAAAAGGAAATCTGGGTACAACTTGCCACGACATGACCAGGTCCAAACCGAGTATAAAATGAGTATATAAAACATCCAAGTATATGAAGTTTGGTGGAAGTTAGTATCTCAGTCAACGGTGCATCAAAATGATAAACCAGCCATGGATGCATAGAGCAATCATCAACTTGCAATCATACCTTAAAAATAATACAGGGAACGGGATCAGACTAAGGCTCACACACGGGACTCGGTCCCACTGCGATCACAACATACACGCTAATCCGAAATAAATATTCCCTAATGCAATGCGGAATTTAAACACACAAGTCATGATTATCAAGATATAATATGCGGAAAGTGCGGTAAATGGCTAAAAGAAAGCCAAGTGACATATCCATCTCCTACCTCTGCCCCCTTCCCGTTAGGAAAGACACTAACCAGTTCGATGCTATAGCATATCCAATCCATCATCATATATATGCATATCAATAATCATGATCATCAATCATCATGCTCATAATAAAATCAAGCTTATAAAATAATCAAGCTCGTCTCGTATATCATGACAATAATGACTCAGGATAAAACCAATGGGACTGGATTGTCCTATGACCCTAGCAAAGACTCTACGACTCACATGTAACAGCCGTTCTGTTTCCAAACACATGGAGTAAACAAATGCTCATTCAAGTGTGCAACCTAAGCAGGATACTACATGAATCATGCGATTATGCTCATGCAGCACCTCATATATTATGTGACTACAAGCATATGAGAAACAATTTGAGTAAGCTCCATGAGTGAACTTACCTGCAAAGTCGAACAATAAAGGCAATAGCAGGTAGCAGAAGTCCAACAAGTCAATAAGCACCTAACATATTGAATAGTAACGGATGTGATAAGTCAAACAATCCCACTAACTAACCACAAAGAGAACATGTACTCAAAAGCATTTCCAAAATCACCCGATAAGTCAAAGCATTTCAAAACCACTCGAAACACGAGAAAACATCCGAAAGCCGAAATATCCAAAGGTTACCATTTCGTATCAATTCTCATAACTTATCATCATTCTAATGTCCAATCTCAATCTCAAGGTCTAGTCCAAATCATATAACTGTTGAACGGTTTAGTCAAGTCTCAAGGCAAAGTCCAAGTCAAGTTTGGTTAATAGTCCAAAGAAGTCCAGTTAAAAGAGGTCCAAAAGTCCAACAGGTTAGATAAATCCGTCAAACAAGATCCGTGAAATACAGTTAATTCAAGGTCATTCTCAAACCATTAAGTTCGGTTAATTAGTCAAAGCTATCGTTAAAGGAACCTCAGCATCTCGGTTTTCAGATACAAAACCTTTCAAAGCTTTTCGAAATATAAGTTTCCAAGATCGTCAAGTAATTGAACAACAATTAGGATTCAAAGCCTTTTAAGAGGTTTCAAAATAAACAAAGCACTCCGACACATTCAAATCATTAATGGAATCAAACACTTTTCCAAATTCTTAGAATCATATTTTATCACATATAATAATCCCTTAAAATAATATATTTAAATCCACATTTTAGAATCGACAACCAACAATAAACCCAACATAGATTGGTTCAACCCAAAACCAAACCAAAGGACCGAAGGACCAGAGGGATCAAGGGAGTCGGCCTCGGCCAAGGCACTGGGTTAGTTTCGCCGCGGTAAAATGGCCGCTGACCGCGGCAAAACTCACATGTTAGCTCCCACGAAGGGGAGCTTTTTGCTGGTTTTGAGAGACCTCTTTCGCCGCGACGAAATGGGCATTCGTGGCCACGAAATGTCGCCTTCCTCTTCCTTGGGTTCTGTTCTAACTTGCCGGGGCGACCATGGTTTCGCCGCGGTGAGATTCGAACATTTTGGCTATTTTTTTCCTTGAATCAATTTTGTTCTTTTCCAAACCAATTCTAAACTAAAGCATAACATTCTCCGACCATAAACAACACAAAATGACGCCAATGAGGACCGGAGGGGGAGAGCAAAAGAGGGATTACCCAAGAGTCTTCAAGAAATCTTCACAAGCTTCAATGATGGTCCTCTGAGCTCCAAATCGACAATGAAAATGAACGATCGAGCCTAGGAAAGATAGAGGATGAGTAAAAGTCCTCTGTTACAAAGGTTTGAGACCAAAAAGAACAAAAACGAGAGAAATGGACCTTACCTTTGTAAAACAGGGGAAAGAGGGAGAGTAGGGCTCGATTTCACTTTCAAAGGGAGTAGACCCAACCGTTGGGTCTACTCCCTTTTGACCTTGGAAGATAGGAAACTTAGTAAATGTCCACTTTAAAAGGTTTGGAAAGAAAAGGAAGCAAGGAAAGCGGATAACGAGGGGATTACCACGAGAAACCACGAATGGGGCACCACCTGGGTTCTTCCTCGCGGCGACCACACAAATTATACACAAAATTTCATTCTTTCTTTTTTATTCCCAATTACTCAAACACACAAGGTATAAGTGTTAGTAGTAAGGGTGTTATGTGAACACGAGTAGTTCGAGATCGGCTCGTATTCGGCTCGAAAAAACTCGACTCGAGCTCGTTCACATTTAAAAATGAGCCGAAAATGAGCAGGTTTTCGAGCTCGTCACGAGCTCGAGCCGAGTTCGAGCTTTATTCGAGCTAGCTCGTATAACTCGTTTTTGGCAGAAATTTACAGTTTTTCCCTTATGATCATTTTCCCCTTTTAATTTTAGGGTTAGATGAGTCTGTCTCTCTCCTAACCTCACAAGATTCACAACGCCTCCACTCCTCCATCTCGTCTCTTACCTCAAAGGCTTGAAGCCATGAACCCAAATCCTCTTCGGTTTCGCCACCTTCACCTGCTGGAGTCCTTGTCGGAGTCGTCGGCTGCTCACATACTCAAGTTCGCTTGTATCTCGCTCTCTCCGGCTCTTCGCTTTCATCCAATCTTTGCAGATCCAACCGCATCGACGTCGCATTCACCATCAGGATCTCATCGTAGTCATCGCTTCAAGTCAGGTTCGCTGCCTCAAGTCGTCGGCTCCTCACATCCTTAGGTTTGCCTCACAAGTCTCCAATTTAAAAGGGTGATTTGTTGTTGTTCGATCTTTCCCATTTTCTGATTTGTGGTTGTTCTGTAAGCTTAAGTATGTAATCTTCAATTTGAAAACTGAAACAACTCAAACAAGCTTATAGAAATATCAGATTGTTGTTGTTCCTTCCCTTTTGTTGATTTCTTGTTGTTTCTCACGAGGCCGAACGAGCCCACAAGGTCATTCGGGCTCGGCTCGAACAAAAACGAGTCAAACGAGCTCGAGCTCCTTATAAAGCTTACAAGTCGAATATGATCAGTTTTTTAAGCTCGAAAAATAAAAAAAAATCAAACTCGACTCAAACTCGACACGATAAAAAATGAGCTGAATATAAGCATACCGCTATTCGACTCGAATAACACTTAGTAGCCCTAAAACCACCTTAATTTTAAGAAAAGAGGAGTAATATATTGGTACATGTGATGTGTGTGTTCCGCAAATTACACACACACCCCAATACACCATCCCTGACTTCTTTGAAAAATAATACGAGTATATAATAATTTTATTTGTCATTTGGTAGAAATATTTACGTGAGTCTACCGGCTACGTGCTCTATATAACTAGTGCCAACTGCCTCCCCTTTTCTCTCAAAAAGTATTTTCTCTTATCATTCATCCATCCTCTCTCTTGATCGATCTCCAATGGCGACTCCTCTCTCCCTCCCCCATCCCCACTCCATCCATGGCCTCTTCTCCCTAAATCAAAACCCTTTCCGATCAAGAACCCCTTTCACCCTCAACATCACCGCCACCTCCACCGTCCCGCCTCTCTCCCGCACCTCATCGAGCCCCGACCCTAAGCCCGTTACCCGACCCATCCCGGGCGACCACGGCCTCCCCATAGTTGGTCCCATCAAGGACCGTCTGGACTACTTCTACAACCAAGGCAAGGAGGAATTCTTCAAGTCCCGCGTCAGCAAGTACAAGTCCACCGTCTTCCGCGCCAACATGCCCCCTGGCCCCCTCATCTCCTCTGACTCCCGCGTCGTCGCCCTCCTCGACGCCCGCTCCTTCCCCGTTCTCTTCGACACCGACAAGGTCGACAAGAAGGACCTCTTCACCGGCACCTTCATGCCCTCCCTCGACCTCACCGGCGGCTACCGCCTCCTCTCCTACCTCGACCCTTCCGAGCCCGCCCACTCCAAGCTCAAATCCCTCATGTTCTTCCTCCTCTCCTCCACCCGCGGCCGCGTCCTCCCCGAGTTCCACTCCACCTACTCCGAGCTCTTCGACTCCCTCGAGTCCGACCTCGCCGTCTCCGGCAAAGCCGACTTCAACGACCCCGCCGAGCAAGCCGCCTTCAATTTCCTCGCCCGGGCCTGGTTCCGGGCCGACCCGGCCCAGTCCCCTCTCGGCTCCGACGGCCCTAAAATCATCGGCAAGTGGGTGCTGTTCCAGATCGGCCCGCTTCTGACCCTCGGGCTCCCTAAATTGCTCGAAGAGATCACCCTCCATAGCTTCCGGCTACCGGCGGCGCTGATCAAGAAGGACTACACCAAGCTCTACGATTTCTTCTACGAGAACGCGAATCCGATCCTGGAGGAGGCCGCCAAGATCGGGATCTCGCGCGACGAGGCCTGCCACAACCTGGTGTTCACCACCTGCTTCAATTCCTTCGGCGGGATGAAGATCTTCTTCCCGAACCTCGTGAAGCAGGTCGGGAGGGCCGGGGCGAAGCTGCACGCGGAATTAGCCGCGGAGATCCGGTCGGCGGTGAAGTCGGTAGGCGGTGGGAAGGTGACAATGGGGGCGATGGAGCAGATGCCGCTGATGAAGTCGGTGGTGTACGAGGCGTTGAGGATAGAGCCGCCGGTGCCGCTGCAGTACGGGCGGGCGAAGCGGGACTTCACGGTGGAGTCGCACGAGGCGGCGTTCGAGGTGAAGAAGGGGGAGATGCTGTTCGGGTACCAGCCGTTGGCGACCAAGGACCCTGTGATCTTCGATCGGGCGGAGGAGTTCGTGGCGGATCGGTTCGTGGGAGAGGAAGGGGAGAGGCTCCTTCGGCACGTGGTCTGGTCAAACGGGCCGGAGACATCGAAGCCGACGGTGAACGACAAGCAGTGCGCGGGAAAGGAATTCGTGGTGCTGGTGGCGAGGCTGTTGCTGGTGGAGTTGTTCTTGCGATACGATTCGTTCGCGATCGACGTCGGGAATTCGCCGCTGGGGTCGAAGATCACCTTCACTTCTCTCAAGCGGGCCACGTTTTGATCGTTTTACTTCCGTTGAGGCGCGGTGTGAAATTTGTTTAATTATCTGACTTGGTTTCTGTATTTTTTCCAATATATATATATATGTTTCTGAGGGTAAATACTAAAATAGGGGCTTTAATTATTAAATAAGAGTGATTGAATTTGGAATTTGATTTAAACCCATTTTATTTCATGAGTCGAATCCCCTGCTAAGTCTGGGTTGTCGGCCACTGCAACGAGTCTGTCCTCCAGTCCTCCTCCGTAAATCTTATATTATATCTAATTAATAAAAATAAATTATATTTATATTGATTGTTTAATACTCTTTTCATTCTAAAATAAAAGTCATTTGTCCTTTTTATAATAAGGTGGTAAAAATATTATAAAATATTATTTTTAATTAATTTTTTTAATAATTTTATACTTGTTAGTAGAACTGTCAAAACACAACCCGATTCGGTCGACCCGACCCGACCGCTCGGAAAATCTTCGACCCGAACCCGGATATTTTGACTCGGAAATTTTTTTCGACCCGAACCCGAAAAAATCGGAAATTTTCCGGGTCATCTGGGTTTCGACCCGGTGACCCGATTAACCTGATAATTTTGACCCGATTTTACCCAGTTGATTTTTAATTAAATATAATTAATTTTTTTTATATATAATTAAAATTTATTGCAAAATTATCAAATCATGATTTTTTTTAATTTAAAAAGGAAAAAATTGACAAATCCGAAATCGACCCGAAATGACCCGAAACGACCCGAAACCCGGTCAAACTCGGTCAAACCCGGGTTCTAGTCAACCCGGAAATACCAGGGACCCGTTTTACCCGGAACCCGTTTTACCCGAGACCCGAAGTGATCCGACCCGAATGACCCGTTTGACAGGTCTATTTGTTAGTCATAGGTATGAACTTATAAAAACAAATTTATTAAAAAAAAATATTTTATATATTTTTTACCTCTTTAAAATATGTGTTGAAAAGTAAAGTGAAATTTATCATAAAACTAATGGAGTATATAATACTAATAATATAAATAATTGAAATATAAGCAAGTTGGAGTATATAATACTAATAATATAAATAATTGAAATATAAGCAAGTTAAACAAGCGAATTCAAATTTAGGAAAAGCCTATTTACTCGACAACTTATAAATAATCCCATATTATTTCTGATTTCTCACTTATTAATTTTATTAAATTGTAATTAAAACTATTGTAGTAATTATTTATATATTTATTTTAATTAAAAAAAATAGCGAGTATTATTTCTAATTTCTCATTTGGTAAATGAGGGTTCTTATAAATCATCTCATATTATTTCTAATTTCTCATTTTTTAATATTTATATATTTATTTTAATTAAAAAAAATACCGAGTATTTGTTGCAGGTTAGACTAACTCCAATGGTTGTGTCATGTGTGTAAATTTGTATATGTGTATTTTATAGATTTTTTTGGGCTTCATTGGTTGCTTTTGGGGTGTGCAAATGTGCACATTTGAGCATGTAATATGTAAATTTTAGCACATCATCTCCCCCATATACAAAAACTTTTTCAGACAACAAGAGAATTTTATTGGTGTATCTTTTATGATTTTTGTTTTCTTTTTTGTTTTAAATTAATTGTATGATAATGATGTGTAAAAAATACACATTTGACCATTGGAGCAAAATAACAAAAAATAAAATGTATTTTTACACATCTTGTATAAATATATACATTATAGACAAAACCACTGCGGATAGTCTTATTATTCATCCGTGAGCTTATTCCCTATTTTCAAATCTATATACTTTCCTGATACAGGTGCGGGCTAAGCTTAATTAGCAATCCACTTGAGATTAACCCAATGATCATTTTCCATCCATTTTCATGGACAATAATAGTATATGATAGAGCAGATTGAATTAGTCAATTTAATTCTGTTTAAGATAACTATGGATATTAATCGTTATTAAATTATTCGATTTAATTCTGTTTTTTTTTTTTTAAACGGTGGAGCTAATGACATGACATTATCCCCTCCCCCACCCTCCTAAAACGAGGTGTTTAACTTCAAATATCCTTTATTTCCGAACAAATAGAGTATATAGATTAAAAACTCTAATATTAATTTTATGTATAGCTTTTGGACTCCTATGCTAGCTAAAAAGGAGCGAATCATTTTTTTTTTATTAGCAAAAAAAAAAAGCGTAAATCATGAATAAACACATGTTAAATGGGATTGCTGGAAAACAAAAAAAAAAAAAAAGTGGTAGATGGAGTATTTGGACAGTTTGTTTTGTAATTGTATGGAATAAAAATAGAGATGCATAATCCATGTAGACAAAACCAAGTAGTCCGTAATAGTAATGAACAATGATTTGAGGAATTGGGAGTGGATAGTAACGTTGGGGCCATCTCTTCGTCACGCGAAATGGAAAACACCGAAGCCGGCACTCAAAAATCAAAATGGCTCCATAATTCGGACAGCAGAATAAAGTGTGATGTTTGACACCTCTCATTTGGGCGTTTTTGCATTAACATATATATAAACATACATCTCCCATTAAAAAGGACACCCTCAACCGCAACTATAAAGTCTATAGTTGCACTGCCTTTGCTTATGGTATTTATTTAGGTATGGATGTTTAGTTGCTTCCAGATTGTTCATCTTTTTAATTCATTATTCTTCTTCTTTTCTTTTTTTCTTTGTTTATTGTTGGTCGAAGAACTGCAGTCTTAAACAAGGTTATTTGATTAATTAAATGATTTGGATTCTGACATGTCATGTGGTCATAATTTTATTAATGCCCGGTAGCCGGTAATAGATCGTCTCCACCGACTTATAATTATGAACCGTCATTCAAATATTACGGACTAATATATTAATTAATATTTTCACCCCTAATTTTTGATATTTTCACCACTACTCAGTGCACTAAATTGCGGTGAATTAATAACCCCTAGTCGTGTACAACACAACATAAACATACAACGGCGGACTTAAGACTTGATCAAGTATGTGAATCGTTTCAAGTCCACCACAATACACTGCAGTGCACTTCAACCGTCCCATCTTGTTGGATTTGAAACTCACAGCATTGTGATGCGGTGAATGTCAACCTTCGATTCAACACTCATCGTGCCCTGATGCGGTGGGATGGAACTTGCAACAACCCTTTGATGGGACGGTTGCATTGGAATTTAACCCACCACGTACTCGACCGGTGCGGTGTAGGGGTGTTATTCGAGTCGAACGAGCCGAGCTTGACATGTTCAAGCCTGTTCATTAGTTAAATGAGCTCGAGCCGAACCGAGCTCAATTTTTAAACGAGCTTTCTTTTAATTTTTGTTCAAGCTCGGCTTGTTTTAGTAAATGAATGAGCTCGAGCCGAACCGAGCTCAATTTTTAAACGAGCTTTCTTTCAATTTTTGTTCAAGCTCGGCTTGTTTTAATAAATGAATGAGCTCGATCCGAGCTTTTTTTTTAGCTTTACGTAGTTTTACTTGGTCATAACATATTGACTTAAAGAAAATTTTAGAAATTCCATATTATTCGAGCTATTCGAGCATAAATCGAATGAGCCGAGGAGCTTAAAGTCATGTTCATGCTCGACTTGTTTAGGTAAGTGGCCGAGATCGATCAAGTCGAGCTTTTTCGAGCCGACACTAGTACAAATTTTAAAGCGGTTTTAAGAAACCGTTGTTAATTAAAATATCGCATAGCGCTTTATAAAATAACCGCTAAGAACATTTTTTTAGCAGCGCTTTATACCAAAAAGGGATGTCCCAATTGGGAAGGATAGCGGTTTCAAGTAAAAGCGTTGTTAATATTTAAGAACAATATTTTTTTAATAGCGCTTTATACCAAAAAGCGCTATCCCAATTGGGAAGGATAGCGATTTTCAAATAAAAGCGTTGTTAATGTTTAATTTTAATTTTAAAAAAATGTAAAAAAGAGATAACCCTAATTAAATTACCGCCTCCTCCTTGCTTTTTTAACAACCATTTCTTGCTTCTGTAAACACCGCCTCTAGGATCCTCCACCTTCTTCTTCCCCCATAACCGCCGCCTCCAACAACACCATCCACCGCCTCCTCGACTCCTACTCCTTCCATCCGCGCCGACGCCATAGCCGCACCTTCCACAACCTCCACAATCTCTCCTCCGTGGCTCCTCCTCCTCCTGCTTCCATCCGCGTCGACGCCAACAGGGGCACCAACCTTCGCAATCCCCTCCTCATCGGTTGATCCTTCCATCTGCACTGGCGCCAGTAGCATCGTCCACCGCCTCAACAATCTCCTCCTCCTCGGCTCCTCCTCCTTCCATCCGCACTGACGCCAGGTTGCCAGCAGCACCTGTCACCGCCTCGACAATCTCTCCTCCTTGGCTCCTCCTCCTCCTTCCATTCCCGTCGACGTCAACAACATCTTCCACCAGGCCGACGCTAATAGCCCCACGTAGATCGGGATTGCAACCCAGATCGCCAGATCTACAAGATCCAAATCGCCAAATCCATTCAAGATGTGTGAGATCTACAAGATCCATTCAAAACGCCAAATCTCGTAGTTGAAGACGTCATTAGTTTCAATTTTAAGATTTTTGAATTTTAGGGTTTGTGTCTAATTACTATGTAATTTCTTCTATAGATTGATTTCTTCAGGAGATTGATTTCTTCAGTTTCAATTTCTTGGGAATGCTCACAAGAGCTTTCCTACAACAATCTCCAAAATAGAGAATGAGAAATCAAATATTCCGAATATTTTTTTGCTCCATTCCAACAACTTCTCCATTGTACAATTCACCCCAAAAAATATAGAGTTTGCTCCAAATTTGGGGAATGATCTCTATATTTTGCCTCAATTCTCTATTTTGGAGAATATAATGGGGAAGTTTTTGGAGCAAAAACCATCACAACATTCTCCAAAAAATGAAGATAGAGAATCTCTTAGGGATGCTCTAAATTGATACACTGTAATTTCTCCCTATTGATATATTGTATATAGCTTGTGATTTTTGTTCAGTTTAATGGCTTATGTTTGGTGTGATTTTTCCAATTGCTAATGTTTTTATTTTTTGTTATATTGATTTTATGAGTAATTGGAAGGTAATCGATTGTATCCAGCAACATTTTCATTTTCATTTTATTTTTTTTACAAAATTGAAGTTAGACAGCGCTTGTTTAAAAAAAAGCGCTATCCTTGTATTTTCCAACAACGCTTTCCAAAAACCGATTTCAATAGTGTTGTCAGCGCTTCAGTTAACAGCGTCTTGAAAAGCGTTGTGCTTCCCAATGAAAAACCACTCTTAATTGGCTTTTTTGTACTAGTGCGATACTGATGCGATCCCGAGCCGAGCTCAAGCTGTTCAACTCATATAACAGCCCTAGTGCAGTGGGTATATGATGCTTATAAAAAAGGCGAGGAGCCCTCCTCAACCACACTCCATTTCAAATTCCAAGAGCCCCTCATCCTCCACACCCCATTCTTTCTCGCTACCTTTTTCCTATTTTTTCCATTCAAATCGTTTGTTATCTTTCTACTCCCAAAAAAAAAAAATGGTGCGTACCAAGGGAAGGATCTAAGGGTGGACTGGTGTGTGCTACAGCCCACATCATTTTCCAGTAAGATATGTAGTATATGTATGCTAGGTAGTCACATTGTTTCATTGGCACAGTTGGTGAAGAGTGGAGAGAGTAAAGAAGGAGGCGCAGGTTCGAAACTTGCTGCTACTCCCAACCGACGCCTCTATCCTTTTTTTTTCCCTTTACCTGATGGATACAATGTTAGATTAATTTATTAGTTCTGAGAGTTGTTTGAGCCTTTGAAAGACATTGCATGCTAGACTGCAATGTCCATGGGTTTTGTGGTTGTGGTATTTGTAATGGTAGTACCGGACGTGGTGCCGGTGAGACATTATAGGTAAATAAAATTTGAATTTGTGTTAAATAGTTACAAAAAATATTTATATACACCGTAATTTGGTATTATAAAATGAATAATATATCAAATCTTTCTCGTTCATTTTTTAACCCGACCTATCCCGACTATATGTAGATGTGAGCTGGGTGCTCGGGGCTCGGGACATCAAGGGTAGACGTGAGCATGCTAGACTGCAAGTGTACATTTTTTTTTCTAAAATTATATGCAAATTCAGCCTATCTAAAATTGTAATCCTGGTTCCGTGCCTGTGCGTACCCATGAGGTTCGTGGGCGTGGTATTTGTAATGGTGGCACCGAACGTGGTGCCGGTGAGACATTACAGGTAAATAAAATTTGAATTTGTGTTTAATAGTTACAAAAAATATTTATATACACCGTAATTTGGTATTATCAAATGAATAATATATCAAATCTTTCTCGTTCATTTTTTAACCCAACCTATCTCGACTATACGTAGAGATGAGCGTGGTGCTCGTGGCTCGAGACATCAAGGGTAGACGTGAGCATGCTAGACTGCAACTGTACTTTTTTTTTTCTAAAATTATATGCAAATTCAGTCTATCTAAAAATGTAATCATGGTTCCGTGCCTGTGCGTACCCATGGGGTTCGTGGCCGCAGGCCAAGACCTGAGGCGAGGCCCAACAGGCCGTCGCCTCAGGCCCACTTTCGCTAGAGGGCCCAATTTTCATATGTATATATATATATATATATATATATATATATATATATATATATATATATATATATATATATATATATATACACACACACACTCACACAGAAGTTGAATACACTATAAATCTACATAGGCAACTTGGCTCAGCGGATAAGGACAAAGGAGGGAGGAAGGTAACGAAGGTTCGAATCTCTTCCTTTCCGTTTTTTTACCTTTTTTTTTTTTTGTTTTTTTAATTTTGTTTTTAAAAACATATGTTTTCTTACCTTTTTTTTGTTTTGTTTTTACAAACATCCAATTTTTTTTACCTTTTTTTTGTTTTGTATTTGAAAACATCAAAGGCAATTTTGTTTTTAAAAACATCTGTTTTTTTACCTTTTTTTTTGTTTTGTTTTTTAAAACATTCGTTTTTTTACCGTTTTTTTTGTTTTGTTTTTAAAAACATCCATTTTTTTCACTTTTTTTTTGTTTTGTGTTTAAAAACATCAAAGATAATATGTTGTTGACTTGCCGCTATTTGTTTAAGACAATGTATGAAGTGTATGTTGCCGCTCTATTTTTTTTTTAATACTTTGATGTTTGCTTTGTTAGGGTTAAAAATAGTAAAGGGCTCCATTTTGAAATCTCGCCTCAGGCATTTAAAATATCAGGTCCGGCCCTGTGTGGCCGTGGTATTTGTAATGGTGGCACCGGACGTGGTGCCGGTGAGACATTACAGGTAAATAAAATTTGAATTTGTGTTTAATAGTTAAAAAAAAATATTTATATACACCGTAATTTGGTATTATAAAATGAATAATATATCAAATCTTTCTCGTTCATTTTTTAACCCAACCTATCCTGACTATACGTAGACGTGAGCGTGGTGCTCGTGGCTCGGGATGTTAGAATGTTTATAAACATTTTATGGGCCTCATGTGATTGGGTTTAATTGAGTATTTGGTCCATGTATATTATGTTATTGGATTTAATATAAGAGTCGAAACCGTGATGGATTGGTCTCGATTAAAGAATTAAATCCGGGGGTAATTATATACTCCCTCATCCCTTGCCTATAACATATTATAGTTTGCCTTTCTCATAAAATTAATATAATGAGATTTATTAGAAAGGAAAAAGGAAAAGAAAATAAAAGAAAAGAAGAGGACGGTTATTCTTCTTCCCTTTTATTTTGTATTGTTCTTCTTCCTCTCGTCTCTTCCCTGAAGTGAAAGAGAAAGGCAGTAGAGGTCTCTTCCATCTGAGACAAAGTAAAGAGAAGGCTAAGGGGCGAGAAGTAGATTCACGGTTCTGCTACGAAGACGCTATGGACCAAGGTAAGTCTTCGGTATAGAATTAGGGTTTGAATTGAATTGAAATCTAGATCCTGGTTTGATTGATTTCATGATCGAAATCGAATAGAAATCTTACAATTGGTATCAGAGCGGGTTTAGATTTCTACAATTCACCATCAAATTGATGGATTCGGAATGATCGATATGATGCACAGTTATTGTCGATTTGGTGGATGTCGCACTACAGAAAAAGCAGACCATTTTCGACGCTTTTAAAGACCATTCTCGACGCTTTAAAGCATCGAAAAAATCAATTTCGACGCTTTAAGAAAGCGTCGGTATTTTTAGCGTCACGAATGGCAATCTACCATTTTCGACGCGAAATTATGTCGAGGCCCATTTTGACACCTAAAAGCGTCGAGATTGGCATGTCATTTTCGACACCCTAAGGTGTCGAAAATGGCTTATGTCACTGCTTGACCTACCAACCATTTTCGACGCCCTAGGGTGTCGAAATTGGCACATATATTTATTTATTTATTTTCTCCTCTTTTCTAAGCTAAAGTATTAATTAGAAAAAACATTAACCAAAGCATTAACCGAATATTTATAAATCTTTGATAAGTCACGTATGTTACGATTTAGGAAGTAATCAGCATTGACTAAAGCATTAATTAGACAAAAAGTTTTAGCATTTAGGGAGTATAACAAATTTTAATTTAGCATTTAGGAAATAAATAAAAGACACGTGTAATGTAACATCTGTTAACAAATCCCCTATACATCATGGTGTTGAGAGTAAATCTAGCATTATAGTAGCTTCTTTCCTATGTTTCTGGAGCTTGTCTTCAACGGCTGTAGTGCCAAGAAGAATCAAATCCCTTTAAATTTTATCAGCAGTGGCATCAATCTTATCATTGCAGTTTGCATCCACATAACTTTTTGCCCTAGAAATTTCTGACTTAGTCGATCTCTAAGCTCTTCTTCTTCAAGCTCTCGATATGCAAAGACAAGTGTTCCTTAGTCTCCTGCTCAAAGGCTCTCCCCTTGTCCGAAAGTCGCTCAAACATTACACTGGCAAATAATCAAGGAAAGAAAATATAAAAAAATTATCCTTCATAAGCATCTCTATTCAGTTAATTAGCTGAAAGTGAAGACTGCAATTTCAGCTACTTACAGTGTACGGTTGGATTTATAAACCTGCAAATAAGGCAAGTGAAGTGAAGTTGAACCATGATCAGATTTATATTAGTCATACATCGACAATAACAAATATAATACGGATTCAGCATGATACCTTAATATAACATACATGGGCAATGAGCTCATAGTCCCACTTGACTGAAAATTGGTTGCTAAGATATCAACTGTGATCAAACACTCCCATTTGACTGAAATCATAAAGAAAGGCAATCTCAGCTGTGATGAAGGGAACAAGTAACTATAAGCTGTAAAAGCAAGTGCATTGTCATGAGTCAAGGACATGAATTTGTGTTGAGTTATGTTATCAAACACTTTAACTGCATCAAATCAACTCCAATAAGAAGAAGGCTTCAATCTATGACAGCACGAATGATTATACCAACATGAAAACTATAACATTTTCCATCATTTGTTTATTTATCTTGAGTTGAAGTGATCACTTCAGAGTAATCGCCTTTCCGTAAATGAGAACGAATAATCTGATCAGTTCTCTAAGAAAAATGGATTTTTCGGGCATGAAGTGAAATACGAAATTTTGAAAGGGTAAAGCTCAAGTACCTGCAAGATCAATAAACAAGCACAGCTGAAGTAGCTGATGCTGATCAGGACAGAACCCTTTATGGTGTCATGAAGGCTTATCTTGATCCTTAGAGTGCCATGACCAATGCTAGTCTGATATGACCATCTGTGGATTATCAAGGGCCATCGCACGAGCGTCAAGACCATGGCTCCTCCTACTGTAATGCATGTTCCAAGCACCTTGGCTTGGCTGATTGCACAGCTTCGCTCGCCTTTTTTTTTGGCATGATATATGTATCAGTACCTGAAAATGCAAGCCATGAGAAAGGTCACTGCAGGGAGAATGTTGTACATGGAAGCTGCAAAAGTCGCTGATGTGTACTTCAATCCGAGGAAGTATAGGTTCTGGTCAAGCACTGGCCTGTTATATAAATTAGACAAGAGAAACAGAAATGTCATAAACGTTTTTACAGCATTCATAACTTTTACAGTATTTCATTACCAAGCAAAGTCACATTACCAAGCAAAGATGTAAACACATATTTATAAGTATATATAAAGTGTATAACTATACACACACACAATATATATATATATATATATATATATATATATATATATATATATATATATATATATATATATATATATATATATATATATATATATATATATATATATATATATATATATATAGAACATCCAATATAAATAAGATGATATAAAAGCTAAGGCATTGGACACTATCCATAAGCATCAAGCATCACTAACAACTACCTGAACTGTCATAAACTATCAATGTGAGGGAAATATTCAAAGGAAAATGATTCATATTGAGTTAACCACTAATAACTACCTCTCTTAAAAAATTGGTAACTTGTATATCGATGGAGATCCTATCCAAAGGCATATGAAATTGGTAACTTGTACAAAATCAAAATCTCAGCCTGTAATCTAAATCTAAAAATCAGAAATAGAAAAGCATTCAGGATTTTTTTTGGCCAAAAATTCCAAACCTATACCTCTCTTCAAAAAGTGTGTCAATCAAAGGGAAAAAGGCCCTCCTGAAATCTGTATCAATGACACATTTTAAAGCTACCAAAAATTCCTGAATTAGTTAACAAAACATGTGAAAAGAGCGAAGAAATGAGCAACAGAAGCACACATGCTTAAAGAGAGCGGAGCAAGAAGCAAAGAGACAATGGAAGTCTCCAACACCTTTATCTAAAGTATTTCATTATAGAGTAAAAAGAAACCCCCAAAAAAGAAGGGGCTAGTAAAGTATGGAGTAGAAACAAAACCCCAACATCATCCCCTATGCTTACTGTCCCTCAAACCATTAAAAATGCAGTATAGCAGTTGCCTAAACCAGACCATACCCTAAGTTAGAACTCTGAACTATAATAGACCTTTCAATTTTCAACCATCCACAAACACACAAGCTTACTTGATGATAAAGAAAATCAAGCCAACGAAGAAGAAAACTGTACTTACCGGTAGTCACTACACAAATCTAAACTAAACCAGAAATGAGACGATCGACCAGAGACATTTCAGATGTTCCCATTCAAGTATTTATAACATCAAGACTTCCATTCTTCTTGGTAGGCTTACTCAACTGGAAAACCGGGTGTCTGCACAGCTTCTTCACTCCTTTTTTGAAGCTTAGCCTCTCGAGTAAGCACTCGCCTTCACCTCTCTCACACCTATATATCAACATATATTAAGGATTCCCTTTTTTTTATTGAAATGCAAGTTGCTAATGTATCGAAAATCCAGCTTTGTTCAAACAGACAGTTGATCTAAATTGGCTCTTGCCAAAGCTTGTAACTCGATACTTGACAGTATATATATACATACAATGAAAGAGACAAATTGCAAAAGAATATGACTAGAAATCAAATTGCACAGAAAGAGGAAAAAAGGTTGGAAGAATGTGACTAGAAATCAATAAAGAAGTAACAAAACAATCCAAAGCCAGAGGGAAATTAATCTATGTTCAATAGGGATAAGAAGGAACCTTGTTTCCATTCTTGTTCTGATTTTCATTCAAAACTCCAAAGTGCTCTTATCCCAAAGATGAGCTTCATACCCTCTAGAGTCCATCTATGCCTGAATTTCCGATTACCGGAGATCAAAATCACATTTACCATACTAACATTGCAATTGCAATTGATTAAATTTCCTCTGCCGCATAGCAACAATTATTTATCAACTGACTCAGCTTCTTCAATTCACCAACCATCATCCGCAATCAGAGGTAACAAAACAAATCACTAATCGAATGAAAAAAGAGAAGAAGAAGATCGAACAAAAAACAGGCCAAACCTAGTAAATCCATGGTAGATGGAGCTGCGCTTGTCCGCGTACAAGGCGACATCTTACCGATCCTCTCCTTGGTGGTCGATCCTCGCTCTCACTTTACCTTTTTCATCGCGGCACGAGCTCCCAAACTCTTCGGATTTTGTTGCTCCCTCACAAAGCTCACCACCTCCACCGCACCTCCGCCGCCAAGCTTCGCCTTCAACACGTCGCCATCACCGTCTGAACTCGAAGCCTTGTTGTCCCCTGTAATTTTCGTCGATCTACTTTTCTTCACCGGAAAACCTAACCTTCCTATCGCTCTTCCTCGATGACACAAACGAAGCAGCGTTGGCGGAATCGCGTGACTTCTTCGAGAACCAAATATCATTATTCATTTTTCTTCACCGCCATTAGAAATTCTTTTCGAGGATTTGAGGGGAAAGAGAGGACAAGAGAGATGGATCGCTGAGGGCGGCGAATTTTTAGATCTAGCGGAGACGGCGAGGACTGATTGAGGAGAGAGAGAGAGAGTGCTAGGGTTTTAATTATTTAAAATAAAATATATTGTCATTCTCAACACATAGAAGTGTCGAGAAAGGCTAGGATTTTTTTCAACACTTTTAAACGTCGGTAATTTTCGACGCATATCAATACCGTCGGAATTTACACAGTTTTCTAGTAGTGTCGGTTGTGCAATTTTCATGAAATATTGAATCTGAGTGTGCGCCACCTTTGTTGACTCAATTAAGAATTGCTCCTTTCCGAATCCATAGCATCGTGTGTATTCGATTACGGTTTCATGTATTAGCACTAATTAATCGTTAGTTGTGTGTATTGTAATGTTGACTTGATTTGCAAATCTCATGAAATGTTGAATTTGCTTACATCATGTAAAGTATCGGCACTAATATATGTACACTGATCAATTGCTGATTCATCATGCGTTTTGACGTTGCCAATTGCTATTTGTCTGTTCATATTATGTTTATTTTGAATCGATGGCATTATAGTTGGCAATTACATTTATCGATTTCATTTGTGTTCGATTATGTATGCCGTAATTGATAATTGGTACTCGGCCTAATTAGATAGGCATAAAAGATTTAACTTAATTTTGTATAGCATAAGAGTTATATGCGTTATAAGGTATAATCGCATTAGAATGGATAAACGTTTATACATTAAAGTAGGTTAAATTCATTGTCTAAATTTTAAAAGACTTGTTAGTCACCAAAGTTGCCTGGTTGTAAGGAAATTTAGACTTTGATTTATGGTTGTCAATTGTTCATGATTAAAGGATGCTAAATGACATAAAGATTTGATTGAACAATTGATTTTATTGACTATAATTCTTGGAGATCGCCCAAAGGTGGATCATTGGATATAGTTGATAATATTAAAGGGATGATTTTCCACAACTTGGATGGGTAGTATGTATATCCAAAGATAACATGCTTATTTGTCTAATGTGTGTGGTGATTGTCTATTAAATTTTATATATTTAGCATCGATGATTGTATGTGTATTTGAGTATTGCCCAAAGGTTGCTTGAATACATGTTTTAAGGTTTATTGCCTGAATCTGTATTAAAGTTTCAAAGCACTAATAGGTAAGCATGTATAATTGTTTGCAACTTCATCAAATATCTTTGCATCTGCAAACTCTGTTGTGAAATTCAATGGGCTCAACTATGATGATTGGTCCGAACAAATCCGATTCACATTGGGTTTTATGTCCTTGGACCTTGCAATCATTACAGAAGTACCACCCGCTGCCATTACAGAGGCTAGCTCCGACGCAGAAAAGTCCTTTTATGAGTTGTGGGAGCGGTCTAACCGGCTGGGTTTGAGCCTTATGAGGATGACAGTGGCAGAAAATCTTAAGTCATCTCTTCCTAAGACAGAGAGTGCAAGGGAATTCTTATTTGCAATGAAAAAGTATTCAAAGTCGGATCTGGCTGACAAGTCAATTGTAGGCAGCATTATGTCTGAGCTGACCACGAAGAGATTTGACTGGTCTCAGCCTATCCATGATCATGTGATGCATATGTCCAATTTGACAGCAAAGTTGTCGACCATGGGGATGAACGTAAATGAGACATTTCTTGTCCAGTTCGTCATCAACTCTCTACCTCATGCGTTTGATCAGTTCCAGGTGAATTACAACACCATTAAGGAAAAATGGAACTTTAAAGAGTTAACGACCATGCTCGTAGAGGAGGAAAGGAGATTAAAGCAAAAGATGATAGAACAATCAGTTCATCTCATGGGTCATAATGGTGCTAGCAGCAGTAAAGAAAAGCCAAGTAGGAAGGACAAGAAGGACAAGACTTCACTGAAAGTTAGTGATGGTCATGTTCAGAAAGATGTGAAGTGTTTCTTTTGCAAGAAATTGGGACACTTCAAGAAGGATTGTCCGAAAAGAAAGGCATGGTTCGAAAAGAAAGGTATTCATTATTGTTCTGTTTGCTTTGAATTGAACCTTATGGAAGTGCCTAATAATACTTGGTGGATAGATTCAGGTGCTACTACTCATGTTTCTCATATTGAACAGGGATTCAGTACGATCCATCCCATAAAAGGAAGTGAACAGTACTTGTTCATGGGGAACAGGATGAAGGCGCGCATTGAAGGTATTGGGACGTACAGATTGATCATAGACACTAGTTGTCACATAGATCTGAAGGGTTGTCTCTATGTACCTGATTGTGCCAGAAATCTTGTTTCTATTAGTAGACTGGACGATTTAGGTTTTGATGTTAAGTTTGGACATGGTAGTTTTTCATTGTACCGGAATAATTACTTTTATGGTAGTGGTACTTTGATTGATTCACTTTACAGGTTCAATCTTGATATTAAATTTTCTGAATCCATTATGTATGTTGAGAGTAATGTGGGAATTAAGCGTAGTGCATCTAATGAAAGTTCTGCTTACTTGTGGCATCAAAGATTAGGTCACATTTCCAAGGAAAGGTTAATGAGGTTGACGAAGAGTGAAATTCTTCCTCATTTGGATTTTAGTGATCTTGATGTGTGTGTAGACTGCATTAAGGGAAAGCAGACTAAGCACACTACAAAGAAACCAGCCACAAGAAGCACTCAGCTTCTTGAATTAATTCACACCGATATTTGTGGTCCATTTGACGTTCCTTCTTGGAACGGAGAAAGGTACTTCATCACTTTCATTGATGATTACTCACAGTACGGTTACATATATCTATTGCATGAAAAGGCTCAGTCTGTGAATGTCCTAAAAGTGTTCATCGACGAAGTGGAAAGACAATTAGATAGAAAAGTAAAGATAGTGAGATCTGATCGAGGTGGTGAGTTTTATGGAAAATACGATGAGAGTGGACAATGTCCAGGTCCATTCGCAAAGTTCCTTGAAAGTAGAGGTATTTGTGCGCAGTACACAATGCCCGGTACACCTCAGCAGAATGGTGTTGCTGAAAGGCGGAATTGTACATTAATTAAAATGGTTAGGAGTATGTTAAACAATTCCACCTTACCTCTTGCATTGTGGACACACGCATTAATGACTGCGACATACCTGCTTAACCGGGTTCCTAGTAAGGCAGTTCCTAAGACCCCTTATGAACTGTGGACAGGAAGGAAACCCAATTTAAGGCACCTTCGGGTTTGGGGTTGTCAAGCAGAAGTAAGGGTGTACAATCCACAAGAAAAGAAGCTTGATCCGCAGACAGTCAGTGGTTTCTTCATTGGCTATCCAGAAAAGTCCAAGGGGTATAGGTTTTATTGCCCTAACCATAGTACGAGAATAGTTGAGACGGGCAATGCTAGGTTCATCGAGAATGGTTAAACTAGTGGGAGTGGTGAACCACGAAAGGTGGACATTCAAGAAATTCGGGTTGAAGTTCGTTCACCTGTTATTTCTTCTAAGGTTGTTGTGCCAGTTGTCGTATCACAGCTTGATGACACAATGGAACAACAAGATGATGTCCAAATCCCACATCATGAGGATGTAGAGGATGAGCCAGTCACAGTACAGGAAGAGATAAGTATACCACATGAACTACTAAGGCGATCAGTAAGGGAAAGAAGATCAGCCATTTCAGATGATTATGTGGTGTATGCTCTTGAAGATGAATGTGACTTAAGCATTGATGAAGATCCAGTCTCATTCAAGAAAGCCATGGAAAGTAACAATTCTGATTTGTGGTTAAATGCCATGAAAGAAGAAATCCAATCGATGGGTGACAACAAAGTCTAAGATTTGGTTGAGTTGCCTGAAGGTTCCAGGACGGTTGGGTGTAAGTGGGTCTTTAAGACCAAACGAGACTCAAAAGGGAACATTGAAAGGTATAAGGCCAGACTTGTTGCTAAAGGTTTCACCCAAAATGATGGCATTGACTACAAGGAGACCTTTGCTCCATTTTCAAAGAAGGACTCTTTGAGAATTGTTTTGGCTTTGGTGGCTTATTATGATCTCGAGCTTCACCAAATGGATGTGAAAACCGCCTTTCTCAATGGTGAACTAGAGGAGGAAGTTTATATGGACCAACCTGAAGGGTTTCTGGCCACATGAAAGGAAAACTTGGTGTATAAGCTGAGAAAGTCAATATATGGACTAAAACAAGCTTCCTGACAGTTGTACTTAAAGTTTGATGATACTATCACGTCATATGGTTTTGTAGAGATCGTCGTTGATCGATGTATCTACATGAAGATTAGTGGGAGCAAGTTTGTCGTTTTAGTTCTGTATGTTGATGACATTCTGCTAGCTGCAAATGATAATGGCATGTTACATGATGTAAAGAAGTATCTCTCCGAGAACTTTGAAATGAAGGATTTGGGTGGGGCATCCTTTGTGATTGGGATAGAGATATTCCGTAATAGAACACAAGGATTGTTGGGATTGTCTCAGAAGAGTTATATTCAAAAGATCTTAGAGAGATACATAATGGATAAACGCTCTGCAGGGGTAGTTCCAATACAGAAAGGGGACAAGTTCAGTAAAATGCAATGTCCTAAAAATGAGTTGGAACGAAAGGAAATGGAGAATAATCCCTATGCATCAGTGGTGGGGAGTTTGAACTATGTTCAGACTTGTACTCGACCCGATATCAGCTTCGCTGTAGGAATGCTGGGTCGATATCAAAGTAACCCTGGATTGGACCACTAGAAAGCTGCTAAGAAGGTTCTTAGGTACTTGCAAGGAACCAAGGAGCACATGCTTACATATAGGAGATCCGATCATCTTGAGGTCATTGGATATTCAGATTCAGATTTTGCTGGATGCGTTGATAGTAGGAAATCGACGTTTGGCTACTTGTTCCTACTAGCTGGTGGGGCAGTATCATGGAAGAGTGGAAAGCAGTCTGTCATTGCTACTTCCACTATGGAGGCTGAATTTGTGGCATGCTTTGAGGCCACGATTCATGCATTGTGGATGCGGAACTTTATCTCAGGGCTTGGGATTGTCAACAGTATAGCCAGGCCGCTGAGAATTTATTGTGATAATACTGCAGCCGTCTTCTTCTCAAAGAACGACAAGTACTCGAGGGGTGCTAAGCACATGGAGTTGAAGTTCTTGTCGGTGAAGAAGGAAGTACAGAAACGTAGAGTGTCTTTTGAGCACATCAGGACGGATCTCATGATCGCAGATCCGCTGACTAAGGGTTTGCCGCTCAAGGCATTCACTGGCCATGTAGAGCGTATGGCCATTATTGATAGAGCCTTTCTATTATGATTTTAGCTCATTATGGTTAAGACACTTTCTGTATACACTTATGGTTATGTTTCTGCATTATCAGACATGTTATCATTATGGTGTTTATGCATACTTATTGTTTCTTGATGACATGTTGTTTGAGGCTTATAGTTATCCTCATATTTAAAGAATAACTGAATTTGTATTTTTCCGTGATACATGGAAGGAATCATGTCGCTCAATGACTTGTGACCGCCATGATCCGATCAGTTCTAATTCTGTAAAGGTTATTAATGTTATATGGACCTTATATATTATAGTTGTACATTTAAAGTTTCAATTAAGCCATCAAGTCGTCACACGAGCCAAGTGCGAGAATGTTAGAATGTTTATAAACATTTTATGTGGCTCATGTGATTAGGTTTAATTGAGTATTTGGTCCATGTATATTATGTTATTGGATTTAATATAAGAGTCGAAACCGTGATGGATCGGTCTCGATTAAAGAATTAAATCCGGGGGTAATTATATACTCCCTCATCCCTTGCCTATAACATATTATAGTTTTCCTTTCTCATAAAATTAATATAATGGGATTTATTAGAAAGGAAAAAGGAAAAGAAAATAAAAGAAAAGAAGAGGACGATTATTCTTCTTCCCTTTTATTTTGTACGGTTCTTCTTCCTCTCCCTGGTGTGTAACGTCTCTTCCCTGAAGTGAAAGAGAAAGGCAGTAGAGGTCTCTTCCATCTGAGACAAAGTAAAGAGAAGGCTAAGGGGCGAGAAGTAGATTCACGGTTCCGCTACGAAGACGCTATGGACCAAGGTAAGTCTTCGGTATAGAATTAGGGTTTGAATTGAATTGAAATCTAGATCCTGGTTTGATTGATTTGATGATCGAAATCGAATAGAAATCTTACACTGGACATCAAGGGCGACGAGCCTCGTTACTTGTGGTAGAGGTTAATTTTGTAATAAGGATTACGTATTTGCTATTAAGTACTGTATATTTTAATTCATGTACTTTAATTCAGATTCAATAATTGCTACTCTCTCCGTCCAACAATACATGGGTTTTTAGATGTAGATTTTTGTCCAACAATAGATGGACTTTTAGGTTTTCTAGGTAAAAAGTTGTAATGATTTGTATTGGTTTGTGTATTGTTGACTTTTTAAAATAATTTGATTGGTTAAAATGTATAGTGGGTGTTAAAAAATAATAAAATTTATGAAAAAGTTAGTGCAATGATGATGTTTTTTTAAAAGTAAGGTGTTTTATTAAAACTTGTGCAAAATGCTAAAAGACAATGTATTTTAGGACGGAGGGAGTATTACGTACTATAGTTGATTAGATGAAATGTGCTTGTTACGTAGTTGATTAGATAAAATCTCTCAGTCGAAAAGAATTAAATTTTTTTTGGTAATGATATATAGACTCCTACCCAAGGCTTAGCGTATAGGGTGGTTTTGTGGACTACATGTAGCGCTGTCGTTAAAGCGATACAAGCCTTTCTGGGAATGCGTCGTCAGACTAAGTCTATTCCTTTCCGTATGCAGGAAGTAGAGGACCGTTGTACTCATCTTTAGTAGGCGATGATGTTAGTATAGGGTCTACTCAGGGGGTGTCT
Source organism: Persicaria tinctoria (assembly GCA_037127255.1). Lineage (NCBI taxonomy): Eukaryota > Viridiplantae > Streptophyta > Magnoliopsida > Caryophyllales > Polygonaceae > Persicaria > Persicaria tinctoria. The sequence goes on from JBANSL010000018.1 coordinate 41,781,399, forward strand.
AGGATAGATGATGTGGTAGGATCCGAGTCCCAACCGCACTCCTATGGCACCTACTCCGGGAATATGTTCGCGAGCGATGATCTGAATTCATATAGTGATACCGAACCGTTACTCGATTGTGATGCAAGTGGAGGTAGTCAGGTCGGTAGTCATGGTGGAAGCACCGACGCTGATGCAGTCGACCCTACATACATAATTGAGGATTTTCTAAACCAGACAGAGATGTACAAGTCGTATCAACCTTTGAGTTCTTTCCTGCACGGAGGGGAACATATCAAGAGCGACTGCAAATGCTACCACTGAGGTCGGACGTGAGATTGATTACGATCCCCTTGATGTTGACAGTGCTACCGGCAATGTTCAGCCTATGGCAGTTAATAGAACGGATCATGACGAGGAGAGAGTTGATGGCGCTGATGCAGAGGGAGGTGTTGTTGGTGGTGACACCGCGGTTGACATTGAGGCATATGGTGCGGCCTTTGGTAGAGGTACTCGGACCACAGACCTATTGGGAGACTACGGGACACATTTTGTTGGTGCCATATGGAGGGAGGATGAGAAAGCATTGGGGAGGGTTTTACGTGTGCATGGGCGCGGAACTATGGCACAACGTATTGATCCCTTGGTGCGTGACAACGGTCTAGACACATGGTTTCAGATTGTGCATGACAGTGGACTCTAGTTGTTGCGAGACTTCTCATGGAACGAGGTCGATCATGTGTTCTTATCTCGGCCTTCATTGAGCACTGGCATCCTGAGACGAACTCCCCCTTTTTCCACAAGTGGTATTATGGTAGGAATATGGTACTCGTTCACGGACCAGCAATGTGAGATCTTCGACAAGCATGGCGGTCCAACTGTGCCTCCCGATATATGCCACGAGTGGTCCGTCCGTGCCCTCATTCCAGGAGGTTAATGAGATAGATTTAGTCGTTCATAGCCACCATTTTGTGCCAATATGTTTTCTCCTATTTCTACTTTTCATTCTTAACTTCACACTGTTTACTTTAACTTCCGACGCAAATGTCATTCGCAGATTTGGTTACTGCATAGATAGCCTTTGCCACCTATTTACACTACATGGACAATGTACCAACACCCTAGTGTCAACGGGTGATGCGACAAGTTTGCATCCAGGATTGCATGATACAGATCTTACTGACATCAAGATGGTGGCCGTCCGTAGAGGTGGCAATCGGGCGAGTCGGGTTTGGGTCGGGTTATTCGGTTTCGGGTCATATCGGACTCAGGTTGATATCGGGTGTGATGACAATTCGGGTCTGATCGGGTTTAGATCGGGTTTAGTCGGGGATTAGTTTATCGGATATAATCGGTTTTCCGGGTCCTATTCGGTTCGGGCGAATCGGGTTTCGGCCTAAATGAGTTTGGTTGAATTGGGTATCGGTCTAAACTGGTTTGGGTGAATCGGGTTTCGGTCTATGTGGGTTTGGGTGAATCGGGTTTTGGTCACAACGGTTTTGGTCGAATTGAGTTCAGTCAATTCAAACCTGCAAGAATCATATTTGATAAAATAAATCAATTTTTTTTACCTATGAGATATTTATCCTTTTATATAGATTAAGCTAATGTTTATCAATTCTTAATCAATACTACATTCGTTAGAAAAAAAGTCAAAATCATATAAAATATTGTTTTTTTTAATATTAATTTCATACTTATTACTCATAACTATGAAATTATAAAAATACCCAAAATTTGATATTTATATAGTTTGGGCTCAAATTAAAGTTATTTTTTTTTAATGGAGGGAGTAGAAAATTATACTACGTATTTAATTATATTATATGCATGATAATATTACCATTCATTATTAAGTAATCAAATACTACGTATTTAGGTTGTTTTTAGTATTTTAGGGAAAATGCTAAGATTTTTGTTGGCTTTGGATATAATCGGGTTTGAATTATTTCGGGTGTCGAGCATTATCGGATTCGGATAATATCGGGTTTCAGATATGCTCGGGTCGGGCAATTTCGGGTTTCGAGTTCATTTCGAGTTGATCTATTCGGATATAATCGGGTTCGGGTTCTTACTGAGTTCGGATTGCTTTCGGGTTCGGGCTTAACTTGAATCGGGTCGGTCAGATTCGGATCCAAACTTTTTTTCCAATTATTCGGGTGTCGGACGGATTCGGGTCAGATTAATCGGACCGGTTTTCTCGGATCGGGTATTGTCAGCTCTAGTCGTCCGCTGCTCTACTAGGATTTGTATATAGTGGGTGATTATATTTGCAAACAATTGAGGGTTTTATGCATTTTTGCCTTTGAATTAACATCTCATCCCGCCTTGTATAAGCTTAAATAAGTTATAATTTTTAAATAATTAAAACTTTACTTACATTATAATTTCCTTTTAATTTTCTTCGGTTCCCTCGCTTTCATCCTTCAAGATACATGAATGATAATTATATATGTGGTTTTTGATTGATGCCCATATATGTATTCGTCACAACTGCAATAATAGAGTACGTAAGTAGTAACACCATCAATTGCAAGTTTGCAACCTGCCAGTTTGTGTTTGTGCTTTTAATTGCTAAAAGCACTGTACGTTGCAAAACTCAACTTATGTTTAGTACTGTTACATATTTGTGTTTGCATTCATATGTATTAACAGCTTCCATAGAATAACACACATGTACGCAATTCCTGCGTTCCCTATAACGACATCTATTGTTGAACACAGGAGTATTAGCTAGCTAGCTACTCAAGCACAGCGGACCTATTTTGGCTAGCTAGACCACGATTCCTATGTCGAAACATGGGAGCTTTCCTTGATATCCAATACCGGGATCTCGAAACCAGTCTCATTCTGAAGCATATAGAATGCTAGACTGCCAATCCTCGCTTTCTCTACTACCAAGCTGAATTCAGCATCCGATGATGATGAAGAGGACGATAGCTCTCCTCCTGTCAACAAGGCCGATGAATCAGCCTCATCGACAGATACCTGTCGGCTTGATCCTATTTGCTCCAGCTCCGAGGCAACTTCCGACATGGAAGGCCTCATGTCTTGGTGGTACGCGAGGCACCTAAAGGCCAGTTCCGCCACACTATGCACCGAGCATGTGGTCCAAGGATCCGCCAGCTCTCGTTTGAAGAACGTGTCGGTGATCTCATTTACGCACCCCTTGCCTATTCTATCCGCCACGAATGCAGCCAGGTTCACCTCATCTGAGGACCGAGAAAAGTCTACCACTTTGAGCCCGGTTATGATCTCCGCCAAAACAACTCCGAAGCTATATACATCGCTCTTGTCGGAGAGATGGAAACACTGATGGTACTGAGGATCGAGGTATCCTGGTGTTCCTTGCGGGGCAGTCGAGATGTGGGAGGATTCAGGCAACCCAAACCTCGAGAGGCCAAAATCCGCGACTTTTGCTTTGAAATCGTAGTCCAGCAGAATATTGCTAGACTTGACGTCTCTATGATAAATAGGTGGGTCAGCCGAGTGGAGGTAAGCTATGGCTTGAGCGGTTTCCTTGGCAATGCTAAGCCGAGTTGTCCATGTAAGGCCGTCGCCTCTTTCTCTTTGTAAGTGCTGGCAGAGGGTTCCGTTTGGCATGTACTCGTAAACAAGGATTTGTTCATCCATGTTTTCAATTGAACAACCAAGAAGGTGGACTAAGTTAGGGTGGTTGACCGACGACAGTAACTTGATCTCATTGATTACCTGCTCAAAGCACTCCCCAGTGTCCCTATGCTTGATGCTCTTGATTGCAACCTCAAGATTATGAAGCTTTGCCCGGTAGACAGTGCCGTAGGCACCTGTCCCTAATCTGTGCTCTTCAGAGAAGAAATTTGTTGCTCTCTCGATTTCTTTGTAAGGGTAGATGGGAATGCAGATGGTGCTGGATTCTGATAAATGGTGCCTGGAAATTTTTCTGAACTTTGTCATCCTGCGTTTTCGGTGGAAGCACAAGCACAGTGATGCCAAGCACACCAATGCTAATGAAGCTCCAGCAGCAGTGCCTGATATTTTGGAAACATTGATCAAAAGTCGAGTCAGAAGCGCTAAAAAATTTGTGCAAAATGATGCTCTGATGTTTTGGGAAATTTAGGAGACTACAGATTACCTGAAACAAGCACAGTGACCTTTGTTAATCCACCACACTTTCCATTTATGTACTTGGATGTATCGCAGACTGAAGGTGCTGATGAATGTTAGATTCACGGATTAGTCACTGAAATATCAAAAGCCGAATCATAACAAAGTTATGTGCATATGCAAGTGTAAGCATGAGTGATGCAGTACAAGGATCATCCTTTTTTATCACCCCACTCGTTCTATAGGAGCGTGAGGTTGAATATGAACTGCTTCTAGAAGTCACAACTAAGATAATTGATAGTCAATTAGTCATGGTTTGACTTTAAAGGTAAAGGATACATACAAGAGATCAGAACACAAAAATCAAACTAGCTCCATCACTCAAAGGAAAAAAGAGCAAGTGTTAGGTGAACCACTAAGAGGTTTGTCTGTAAACTTTCTGCATTGCTTTGATTGAAAAACAAATTAAAGGCAGACAACACAAATGCATGAGAGATGATGAATGGAGGTGTGGTGTGGACTAAGCTAATAATGGAGTGGAGGGAGTCATCAATCAATTACATTTTTTGACTTCATTTCACCACACTAATGCAGACCAAATGATAAGATTAAGGGCCCCAATCTTAACCCCACCCAAATAATCACATTTCCCCCTTTCATCTCCTTGCACTGCAACACCAAAAGGTCCAAAAACAACTCCCAACTTTTTATCTATCAGATATTCATGTTTCATCGTCTTGATTGACCCCAGCCCGGTAGTTCAGGCGTATCTAACATCCGTTAAGTTGTCGATTGAGTGACGTACTTTAACTTTTATGCGTTAGCTCCATGTCTACTGTTTTACGATTCTATGTACTCATCATTACAGTTTACAGAATTGACTATCAATATAACATAGACAGTAAGTTTTTTTCTGTTAAGCTAACTACATTTATAGGATGTATTAGAATATTATTTACCATATTGATTATGATTCATCAGGATTTGATTCTATACGCAACCATTTGATTTATAAGGATTTCAGGATTTGATTCAAATCCTCCATGTTTTGTTTGAAATTTTTGGATTTTGACTTCTGACATTGCTAATGCTAGTCTAAATTCAAACTCAACTACATTGACTAACATGTTAATTTCTTTGAAGATCATGAAATTGAAACTAACATACTACAAACATAAGGAATGTTATTTTGATTAATGACGAATTACGCTGATTTTCAATTCGTTTCCAGTTCTACTCTTGATTCATCACAAATTCGATTAACAAATTCATTTTAAGATGAAAAGGAAAAGTTTAAAGATCAGACCTTTCCGGCAGCCATGGCCGTCGATGTACCCATCACCATCAAAACCATCCCGGCAGCGACACCGGAACCCCTCACCGTTCGCCGGAGACGGCACCTTCTCACAATCCGCACCCTTCGAGCACATATCGCCTCCATCGCAGCGCCCTTGCAGCCACCAGCGGAGCTCCACAACCTCAACCTCCAAAGAGACGACGGCCTCCCCGACATCCAGCGCCGTCTCATTCGCGTCCGAACCAGCCGAACTATTTGCGTCGGAAAAAATTGAAGAGAAGAGGGAGCCACACCGGCTCCTGCTCACCGCGTCAGGATCGACGAAATCGGCGCCCGATTTCCTCTCGGAGTAGCAGCTCAGATTGTTGCGAGGCCCACCGCCGCAGTCGGAGAGCTCGAATCGGGCCTGGACGAGAATGGTGGGGATGGTGCAGTTTGAGAAAGGGACGCTGCAATTCCTGAGGAGGAAGGCGTTGCGGCGAGTGGGGGCGAAATTGGAGGAGTAAAGGAGGCGGAGCGAGTCGACGGGGCGGCTGCAGCTTGGTTTCAGGGAGATCAGGATCCTGTCGGAGGTGACGGCTTGGACGGGGAACGCGGCGGCGCCAAGGAGGATGGTGGTGTGGTTGGCGCAGGAGAGTGGGATGGGGCAGCCGGAGGAGAAGCCGAAGGGATAGGGAAGGCGGTGGGAGCCGCAAGTGGAGTCGCATATGGCGGCGGACGACGGTGGTGGTGAGGATGTGGTGGCGGTGGCGAATAAAAGGAAGGAAAGGAGGAGGAGGGAGTGATGGTGGAGAGTTGGAGAAACCATAGTAGGGAGGGAAAATGGAGGAATGAAAGCATCCCACTCCCACATCGATCGAATATGGGGTTAACTTTTTGTTTTTTTTTTTTTTTATGTTTTTTTTTTTGATTGGGTAAGAATTCGGGAGTATAAAATTACCCGATAGCATCCGTAGACCTGTATCTATGTGAAAAGTGGTGGTGGGGTGGGGGAACAAGAGCAAGAACAAGACCTGTATCGGACATAATTAGCTCAATTTCCCATGAACATTTGTTTTCGATTTTAAATAATCAATGATTATAAGCGAGTCGCTTTCAATGACAAGACTAGGTATCCTCATTTCACGGGCCCTGATGATTTCTTCTCTCAATGCTAGTGCCTCGGTCATTAATGGTTTGTGCAGCCCAATTATTCTTCCCCCTAGGACAAAGACCTGACCCCTGTCATCCAAGATAATATATCCTACAGAGCTTTGTCTGTGGCCAGCTGCCGAGCCATCGAAATTTAGTTTCCAACAACCAGGGGTGGCCTTCTCCATTTGCTTTTGTTCTTTGCTTTTATGACGTTTGGGGTCCTATTTTTTTTTGTTTTTGATGATAGTATTTTCACTTTCTGTAAATCTATTAGCCTTTTCCCATTCGTTATAAAACGAATTAACCATTTGTAGTAGTCCCTCCGTACTTGGAAGCTTTTGTTGTTGGAAGATGGGTTTATTCCGACATAACCAGGTAGTCCACCAGTGAAATGCCAGCCGGATTCTTTGCTAGCCGTCAAGTAGTCTTGCAGTGAAGGCCATTAATGATTCAATGTTTCTTGATCCTTTGATTTTTTCGCGAATTTTTGCTTTTACAGCATTGGGCAGTTTTCGGCAACAAAGCGAGTATTTACATTCAAACAGAAAATGAGTAGTGTCTTCTTCATAATGCTCGCAGACCGCACAGTAAGGTGGGATGGCGAGTCCCCTTCTAGATAGTCGGGCGGCTGTGGGTAGACCATTGTGGCAGATTTTCCACAAAAATTTTTTTATTTTTGGTGGGACATTGAGTTTCCAGATCTATGCATTGATGACATTGGGGCTAACTCTATTCGAAACAAATAAAACTAGTCACTTTTTTTTATTAGGTAAAAATTCGAAGGTCAAACAGGCCTGGCTCATCGATAGGCCGACAAAGTCGGCAGACGGCGAACCGTCAAACATACTGCCAACAATACAGAAATACAGATAACTAGCGAAATGAAACAAGCAGAAATAAACTCTACAACAAGACGATCCAAGAAGACCAACTCCAAAAAAGCCGAGGAAGCCGCCGAAGAACGAAGCCAAGCACCACCGAACAGTAGCACCGTGGGCCAGCGGTACAGCAGGACTCTAACTCCTGTGGGTAGTGCAGACGAGCTCCAAGGAAACATCATCCCAGATACGGAGTCGCCCTGAACGCACCACCTCGACCCCAGCCAGACCCGACTCCAGACTCCACACCCCCAACCAAGCAGAAAACCTCCTAGAATCATTGGAAGCAAAGCCGCAAGCTGCTCGAACAAAATGCCAACAAGATTTCACCTACAGGAATATCGTTAAGCCCTTACGAGATTTAATCAAACCCCTTTCGGGTGGATTTACTCAAACCCTTTCGGGCTTTGGTTTTGTTTTTTTTATTGACATTTCCCGAAGGCACCAAACTTGGGCCCGAAGGGCCCGAACTTGGGCCCCAAGGCCCCGAATTTGGGCCCCAAGGCCCCAAACTTGGCCCCAAGGACCCAAACCAGGGAACCCAGTCGAGATCAAGGAAGCGCCGCTGAGGGCCAACTGGAGAGGGAAGACGACGGGCACACCGAGGGCCCCGATATGGACGAAAGGAGAGGGGACCAATTAGAGGGGAAGAGAACCCCACCACATCACACAAGAGGCCAAGCCGAAGCCTGATTCTCAAAAGAAAGAAAAGTCCCAATTTAGGGCAAAGGAAGAAAGTCCCAAATTGGACCCAATCTAGGGGGATTGATGTGTCTTGACAACCAAGAGAAGAGACTAAGGGAGAAGGGGTATGAAACCCCCAAACACAGACCCCGCCCCAAATTGAAGGAGGAATCCCCAAATTGAAAGAGGAAAAGGAAAGATTTGGTGGAGAGTGACTCAAGGACGGTGGCGGAACAAAAGGCAGCCGCCGGACAAGCACCAGACGAGCGTGAGAGGCTTGGGCGACGCCGACATCGCTAAGGATTTATGAGGCAAGGAGTGAGACCGGACGAGGAACGAGCCAAAACCAACCAGTAAACACCGGCGGACGGCGATTAACAAGCACATAGATCCCAAATTAGAGTTTGGAGAGGACGATTTGTCTGATGATAGATCAACAATTCCTTTCAGAATGGATAGACAAAGAGAGTTTCTCTCTCCTAAGAGAGAGAAACTCTCTTTTGATAAGTGGTGTATTGATTATTGATCAGTGAAAAAAAAACCAGTCGCTGAACTTTAGGACCATAAGGCGTTTGTCACTTCATTATTTTTAAAAAAAATTTAATTAGAAAAGAATTCGATATCAACATACCTGAAACTTGATAGTCGATAAGTCGACAGACGGATAACCGTCAAAGCAAACATAAAAATACAAGGCTGACAAGTCGACAGACGGATAACCATCAAAGCAAACATAAAAATACAAGGTCGACAACTCGACAGACTGGTAATCGTTAAAGCAAACATAAAAATAAAAGCTTGGTGATAAATACAGGCAAGAACTCTACAAAAGCGAAACTAAATATAGCTAAACCGAACAAGATGAGGACGTAGATGAATGACGAAGCCAAGCACTACCCCAAAGCAACACCGTAGGCCAATGACACATCAGAAGTCACCTAAGGTGCCTGTTTGTCAAAATGTTAGTACTAATGGAGATTATTTTTTACCCACAAGCAAAGAAACTTAAAATGAAATAGGAAAATTTTGATCAAATATCCATTTAGGATATCTATTTAGGTCAATATCCATTTATTTTTGTCAATTAAGTAAATTTCTATAATATTTTTATAAATCCCAAATTACCCTATCTTTTATTTGATTTTGATTGGACTGACAGTAACACAAACAACCATTCAATCTCCTCCATTTCATCTTCTCGATCAGTTTCTCTCACTTGCTTAATCTTCCATGTTGCGCTGGAGGCGGAATCGAACTGGAGCTCCACCCCTACACTCCGTCGGCTTTCAACCGCCATCCTCTGCCAAACCAAAGATGAAGACGACTGGTGTTATGCCTTCGAGTTGTGGGGGGCCGACTTTTGCAATGACCACTTCAACGCCGTCTTTCTAGATACCTCCGATAGAGGAAACGACGTCGTGTCCGTTCTCTCGTATCCTTCTTGTCGATCGGTCAGTCTCTCTACCGAACCGTAATTTTTTCTTCAAATGGTTCGATTCTAATGTCTTGGAAGTTTATTTGAGTTCCATCGTCTCTAGAGCGTGGTTTATCGACCGACAACAAAGAGGCAGCTTAATTAGAGGTTTGCAGAGGTGAGCCCTAATTGTAGAGGAGACAACAGAGGTGAGCCCACTACTACTGTGAATTGAGGTCATGACAATTTGTGCTGTTGTTCGTCGTTCTCGCTACTGTCCAGGTCGTACTGTAGTTGTTAATTAATTAGATTTTGACCATCTGGCACTTCTTAGTCTCATAGTCATAGCAATTGATTTTTTGTTTCATGTTATTGTTTTTTTCATCTATAAATTTATAGTTTTTCAATTTGTGTATCTGGAACCTTGATACCCATTATGTGAATAAATGCTGCAAAATAATTCAATGTTAGCCTCATTTTTTAGATGCCAAGGTGATTGCTTTATTTCCGCTCTGAAATAGTTTCTGGAAAGTCAGATTTTGATGTTATTGGTAGTTTCTTATTTAGTGTTTGTTTAGAAATGTGGTATTGCATACTGTGTGATGTTGATGATAATGAGCTGAAAATTTATAATGCAATTGCAAGTTTGCAACAAACATACCTTAATCTGTGCTTTCTGTAAATGGATTTTCCTTTTAATGCTTTAATCAAATAAGCTCTACATTTGAACACCTGTTTCAGTCCATTTAAACCGTTTATGCATCTAATTGCATGAATTTTGTGAAATTAGATTTTCAATTTTAGATCGGTGGGGTTCAGAAAATAGTTGTCATGTGCCATGGTCATTTTAATAGTTTCATGCGCCATGCCCTTGGAAATAAACTTCACTGATATGCAATTACAGGTAAAGTTGATGGTTAAATTTTGAAAAAATGGGCTGGTGACAATATCTTAGTGATATTTAGTATGGTAGCAACAATTTTTCGTGATTACATGGTAGTGGTGACAAATATGTATTGAAATAATATTTTGGTGATAATTTCGGTGAGAGAAACTAGTCAAACTTTTAAAAGTTTATTTGGTGACAATATTTAGGTGACAAAAGTGAGTTAATATTAGGTGATAACGGTGATGACATTAGTAATGTACACACATTTTAGTTTGGTGACAATGTTTTGTAGTTGGTGAAAATAGGTTGGTGAGACTATTTTGGTGACAATTTCAAGTGAGAGAAACTAGCCAAACTTTTAAAATTTTATTTGGTGACAATATTTCGATGATATATAATGTAGTGACGACATTTATTGTTTTGTTGACATATTTTTGTTAGCATTAACGATTCAACATTTGAAAATATAGGTTGATAACAATCCCCTGGTGATATATAATGTTATGGCGATAATTTTTTAAGGTTATAATATCGTGGTGACAATATATTGTCATCAACCTCGTCACTAAAAGCTATCACTAACAACAGTCATGAGGAAAATAATCTATTAGCATAAAAAAATTATCACCGGAAAAAATGATACTAGCAACTATCACCAGAGGAAAATCAACTATAAAAAAATTTATGTCACCAGAAAAAAAAAAATCAATTGTCACCAGAAAAAAATCTCCACAATTGTCACTAGAAAAAATAAAATCTCACCAAAAACTTAAATTGTCACATAAACAACTGTCACCAAAAAAATATAATCAACTGTCAACAGAAAAAATATCAACAAATATAGGTTGACAATTTCAAGTGAGAGAAATTAGTCAAACTTTTATAATTTTATTTGGTAACAATATTTGATGATATATAATGTGGTGGTGACATTTATTGTTATGTTGACATATTTTTGTTAGCATTAACGGTTCAACGTTTTGAAATATAGGTAGATAACAATCCCTTAGTGATATATAATGTTATAGTCACAATTTTTTAAGGTTATAATATCGTGATGGCAATATATTGTCATCAATCTCGTCACTAACAGTAGTCACCAACAACAGTGACGAGGAAAATCATCTATTAACAAAAAAAAAATTGTCACCGGGAAAAAGTGATACTGGCAACTGTCATCAAAGGAAAATCAACCGTAAAAGAAAAATCTATGTCACCAGGAAAACAAATCAATTGTTACCAGAAAAAAAAATCCCGCCAATTGTCACTAGAAAAAATAAAATCTCACCAAAAAGGTCAATTGTCACCGAAACAACCGTTACTAAAAAAATATAATCAACTGTTACTGGAAAAACTATGACCAAATATAGGCATTGACCAAAATGGTCAATGTTGACTGTTTAATGTCAAAACTATAAAAGGTTAAAGGGGGAAGGAGAGAGGGTTAGAGATAGGGAAGGAATGGTAAAAATGGACATTTACTTAATTTATTTAAAAAGTGGACATTTACTTAAGGAAAAATTTGGTTAATATCCATATTAGGAGAGAATATTAGGTAAATGTCCACTTTTTTTTTCATAATTAGGTAACTGCCCATTTATGACAATTTTGCCCCTGTTCTAATTTCCCCCAATTAGGCCGATCTTCCTTCCCGCATCAAACACGCTCTCCTTCAGCACACTTCGTCTCCCTCATCAATTCCTTCAATTTGTCACAGAGGCATCCGATCCAAGGAGATTTTGGTGGATTTGTGGGACGTTTATCGTCAGATTCAAACTATTTTCAGATTTCGGGACAAATTCATCCTCAAATCGAAGATTATTTGTCACTTAACAATCTGATCAAAAAAGATTCCAGTGGATTGTTCATATTAGGGTGAATCCAACTGAAATCGAGTTACTGGTAGAGATTATATCAACAAATCAAAGACAATGACAATTTGTCATCATTCGATCAGATTGAAGACTATTTCGGTTGTTGATGTTTGATTCATCATCCTTTTTCTTAGATTGAAGAGATTAATCATCAAATTATCATCTTATATCTTGTTTTAGGTAATAATCATCTCTCTTTTTTCTATTCATGATGATAGCGAATCCTCTTATTGAATAGCTTGAACTCAATTTAGAACTTGGTACAAGATTGGTGACATATAGCACTGTCATCATTTGAAAATTTGAGCAATATGTAATGTAAACATAAATTTTATCATTAGTTGGTGACAATATTGTAGAATAGATTGAATACAATTTAGAAGTTGGTATGAGATTGATGACTTATAAACCTTACTTTTATATCGATTTCTGCATACATTTTCTACTTACTTTTATATCGATTTCTGCATACATTTTCTACATTTGGGTTAGAATAGTACAGAATCTATGTAGTTTACGCTTATTTTCCAAATTATGGAGTCTACACAAGTTTTTGTAATACTTCGCAGAAATCGGATGCACTTTGGAGCTTAAAGGAAAGTCATGAAGAAGCTAAGGATGGTGCAGCTGAAGAAAACGCCATTTTTCATCATTCATCGTTCTGAATTAAGCTTTGATGTCTTCATGAAAGTTGTAGCCCTCGAAAAGAGCTTTCCAACGCATGCTCATATGCATCAATCGGACGAACGAGGACTCGGGAAAGTGCGTTTCAAGAACAGATCAGAATGCTGAGAGCGAACCAGTTCTACTCGACGTCGACCATATCTAGTCGAAGTCGAGTACATCAAGCCCAAAAATTCTACAAGGAGTCGAGCAGAGTCACTCGAGCAGAACAATCCTACTCGATGTCGAGGAGTTTTGGTCGACATCGAGTACACCCGACGAGTCCGAATCTTGCTCGAGCTCGAGTGCAATCCGAGGGAAGAAAAATCCTACTCCACGTCGAGGACTTTTGGTCGACGTCGAGCACAATCCAGTCGAGTCCGAGTCCGAGATGGAGTTGGATACGAGAGGATAGAATTGCTTGCAAGAGAAGATATGTGGAATTCTATCCATTCACATCAAGATCTATCAAGTCAAGAAGGATTTATCCACAACTAGTTCTAGTTTTCTTTTAGATATAATTATTTTATTTCCAAATTTAATCTTAATGATATTAGATAGATAAATTTAGATATAGATAGATAATAGATAGTTCCTTCTTTGGATAGCAAGGATTGTGACCTATAAATAAAGCCCTAGGGGGCTGATTTTCATACATTCAAGCCAAGACGTCTTCGGGCGCAAGGAGAGAGGAGAGAGAGAGAGAGGAGGCGAGAGAGGAGAGAGAGAGAGGAGGAACGTTTGGAAGGTTTTGTAAGTTTAAGTTTTATTTTGAATGTTAAAGTTAGTTTCTTTTATTATGTTTTGTTTCTAATTTCCTTCTTCTAGGGTTGAGGTGATCCCAACATAGATATGTGTGTTTTGTTTGATTTATGAATTTATGAATTTGTATGTCTTTATCATCATCTACCTATGTGCTTAATCCTTTGCGAGAGTTGAGGAAATTCCTTATTTGTGATATTGAAGTGAAAGCGATCTTATTATGAATTTGGATAGTAATTAGGGTTTGCTTGCGAAAGTTGGTTGATCCTAATTAAGAAAAGGTAGTAACATTTAGGGTTTATGCGAAAGCCTCTATATTCCTATTTGTTAATAACAAAAGTTATTTGATATAAAGCATGCATCTTTATATGATTTATGATCTACACATATGTTTATTGTTGTGGTGATCCCTGACCTTGGAAGTTCGCATCTTTATTTGCTATATTTTATTATTTTTATTCGACACAGGTTCTACTCGACACCAATCACCATTCCCTCTCCATCCATCGACATCGACCCCTCTATTCTTTGTCGACACCCACCCTCATCACCTCTTCCCGCTATCCCTGAACCTAGGGCTGGCACGATGACAGAGGGAAAACCTGTCGTTGATCCGCCAAAGTAAACTCAAACCTATAACTAGTATAGCAATAAGCAAGAGGTCGATCCCACAGGGAAATTCGTTATTCAAGTGTGATTTAGATGCCAATCAAGTAACCAAAAGGGGGGTTTTGAGAGTGTAAAAGTTCCGCCTTTTATCAAAGCGGAGTAAAGAAAGCAAAGTAAAGGAATTTGTTTTAGACAATTTGGAGAAGCAATTCTACCTACAATTTTCCTACTTTATTGGATTGAAGCGATCCTTGTAACTTCTTCTCGTCCTATAAAGTTTCCTATGAATGCCCTTGTCCCGACCTAATATAGTTACTAGTCCAACCAGTCCTAGCAACCCTTATCAATCGAACAGTCCCTAAAGAAGGATTTAACCCAATTGATAGCTTTAAGTTCAGAGATTAGCCAAGGTATTTGCAGTCCCTAAAGAGGGATTTAACAACACATTCAAACTTCCTACTCATTCAATTAGTTCAACCAGCCCTAAAGGAACAAGTTTGCCACTTAGGTTAAGGTTCACAACCAGGAATCTACAAAACCTTAGCAATTGAATTGATTCTAACTAGTTGCGCGGGCTAGATAGAATAAAACAATAGACAATCAAGCACAAAGAAGTTGAAGCATTCAAATATAGGAAACAAGGAACGAGAATTAGAAACTCACAATCAATCCGAATAAAGCTTCAAATTGCACGCAGAATAGATGAGTTTAGTTCCTCATGGAAGACATCGCTCAAAATCTCTAAAGTGTCTAATGGAAGAAAGAATAGAATTGAAGTCGTGAAAATAACATAAAACTCGGCCTTATAAAAGTCTAGGCGGCCACAAAAAAGGAAAAAACAAAACTAGGGTTTTTAATTAAAACGGCGTCGCGCTGGCAACACGTGCTGTGGCCGCAGCATCTTCACTGGCGGCGGCCGCAGCATGTTTGCTGCGGCCGCTGCATTGGTCTTTTACGAAAAATCCGTCTCGAATTTGCTCTTCTTGTCAACGGAAAAGTTGTAGCTCTTTGAAAGAGCTTTCCAACACATGGTCATAATAGTCAATCAGACAACCGAGGCCTCCAGAAAGTGCAAAACAAGTTCAGCATGTCTGACGATAACTTTTGCTGACTTGTTCTTCGTTTAGGTTCGCTTCTTCTTCTCATGACCTCTTGAGATCTTCATGTAAGCTTCTTCGATCAACTAGAAATTCTCATCTAATGCGTTATCAACCCATGTCTCCTCCTCGGATCCACGATTACCTGAAATAATCAATGAAAGCATCTAGATTCCGACTCCAACCACACAGAGAACAAATATGCAAATTATACTTAAACCATGCATGATATGCATCATAACTAAGATAAATGAAACATATTATAACTCTCTAAATGCATGCTATCACACGATACTGTACCATGGTAAATTTTCGATTACCACGTACCGTACCGATAACATTCGGTATGGAATTGTTTGTACCACGTACCAACCGTTAATATCGGTAACCGATATTGTTGGTACCGAAACTTTCGGTTACCGAAGGTCGGTACCGTGGTAACCAACACTGCTAATTTCAATAATCAATTTACGTTTTATACTCTGTGGTACCGATGGTACCGATGGTACCTATGGTACCATTTATCAAATATTTTATTTTGTACTGACGGTACCGATGGCACCTCAAATTTTTGTACCATTTATCAAATATTTTTTTTAAAAAAAAAAATACATATACAATGAGTACCAATGGTACCACGGTATTTGGGTTTTCCTACCGTGTACCGTACCGACTTCTTTCGGTACCGAGATTTCGGTTACCGACTACTTGGTACCAAATTCCTGTTGGTACGGTTGGTAATTGCTTGGTACGGTAATTTTTTTACCACCGCCCAACCCTACCTGAACCCCAAAACACACTAAACCTAGAACCGCTGACTTCTCTCCTGAGGATGAACCTGACTCCCCTATACTATAGCGGGGGTCTTGACTACAAATTTATTTGGTCGAGAAACCCTCTCCTCATAAGGCAGGGTGATCCTATAGCCCCTTATAATTTTGTAATAGTCATGGAAAGTCTTGCTAGAGAACTACATAAGGAAGCTCTCCTTGGTGATTCCCTGGTTGGCATCAAACTAACTAAAGATGGCACACCTATACCTCTCCTCGCATTTGCAGATGACAGAATCATCTTTGCAAAAGCAGCCCATACAAGTCTTAACACAATACAAAACATGATAAACAATTTCTCCAATCTCTCAGGTCTTACGATAAACTATAACAAAAGCTTTATTCAATTCTCAAGGAATATTAACCAAAACCTAGCGAGGGATCTAGTGCAAAGTATGGGCATTCCAATTTCTAAAACCCTCGAAAAATATCCGAGTATACCAATTTTAAATGGTCGTATAAAAATAATATGTTTGAAGAAGCAATACAAAGTCTCAAAAAACAGTTATCGAAATGGAAGGCCTCTACCCTATCCCAAGCAGGTAGAGTAGTTCTTATACAAGCAAACCTGAGTTCTAAAATAAACTATCTAATGCAAAACTTCCATTTAACAAAAGTTGTTCTAAACCAGATTTATCAAATAAATAAAAATTTCTTCTAGAATAAGCTCAACTCTGAAAGGTAGACACCCCTGATCTCGTGGGATAAAATCTGCAAAAGCAAACATCAAGGTGGGCTAGGCATTAGAAAAGCGGAAGAGCTTAATGAGAGCCTCCAAATGAAACTTCTCTGGAAAATCTACACAAATGAAAACAACATTTGGGTACAAGTTATCAAAGAGAAGTACCTAACAAATCAAGAGATCCAACAAAGAACAAACCAGGACACCTCCTGGCAATTTGGAAGACTACTCTCCATCCGGGAAAAATTTGAAAAAGGGCTCTTATGACTAGTAGGGAATAGTCAATCTATCAATGTCTGGAATGATCCTTGGATCCCAAACATAAGGCTAACAATTTTTTTAAACAACCATGATCCAAATATGAAGGTTAGTGATCTCATCTTAATGACAAAACCTGGAATAGCCAACTAATTAGCAATATCTTTCCAACTAACATTCAGAATGAAATTCTCAAAATCTACATCCCAGATTGGCTAGTTCAAGATAAGCTCATTTGGAAACCCGACCCCTCTGGAAACTTCACAAAATCGGCCAAGACCATATTCAGAAATGAAGAACAAGTAATAGGAAACCACAAATGGATTTGGAACCTAAGTCTACCACCAAGACAAAAAAAAATTCTTTGGAAAGTCATGTCAGATGGCCTCCCAACGAAAGAACGCCTAAATAGATACTTTAATAGAGTTCCGAGTCAATGTTGCCTATGCAATCAAACAAGTGAAGACTTACATCATCTCCTCTTAGGATGTCAATATACAAGAGAAGTAATCGCCCATTATGAACAAATGACAAAAACCTATTTCCAACTCTCTAACAGAAATGGTAACCTAATCAATCTAGAACAAGTCAAAGAGGACAACTGTAATTTTAATGATATAGTCTTCATATGGCTTGCCATTTGGGAGGCTAGAAACAATAAAACAAAACATATACCCCTCCAAACATAATAGCTCAAACTGCTATCCCTGCCATTAAAGACTGGAATTATGCAAAGCAGGAAACTATCAAGCCAGGAAGAAAGAACAAGAGATCAAGAGCAAAATGGACCAACCCCAAAAATCTCTCTATAAAATTAATGTAGATTGCTCCGTGAAACCCACGGGCGCCTGTCAGGTGGGGGGGGGGGGGGGGGGGGGTTATCGGAGACTATCAGGGTCATATTAAGGATATTTTTTACAAGGTAACGGAAAGAGGAAGTATCCTCCAAACTGAAGCCTATGCTATTCAAATAGGAATGGAGCACGTCCGAAGATTAGGTATGAGGAGAATTGTCATTGAAGGAGATAACCAAGAGATTATAAAAGCAATCAAGGAAGGGAAGAACACAAAGTGGGAAGTCTTACGTCAAGTACAACACATCAATCGGCTAAAAGAGCACTTTGATCATGTCGAATTCAACCACTGCTACAGAGAAGCTAACAAGGTTGCAGACTATATAGCTAGAATTGGTATCATTACGAATAGGAATACCATCCCTTTTAACAGGGACCTTTGTACCATCATCCGTCAGGATGATCCAGGGAGTAAATTACATTTGATGTAATTCTCCCTAATGTTTGCCTACTGTAAAAAAAAGGACAAAATAAGCTTTTGTCATAGAAAATGACGTTGATCTTAGAATTTTTTGTGCAAATAAGTGAATTAAAGGAAGTGAATTGGACATTACCTTTATATATTTCTACGATTAGAAGGGTAAATGAAGAAAATGGAAAAGAGATGATATTATGTGTTGATGAGTATTTCCAAGGTGTGTATGTTGGTGTAGACATGGTTGTGTCGAATTTTGATGATGAAGCATATATAAGTGATGATGGAAATCCATTTGATGTTAATTATGGCTGATTATGAGAATAGTAGCTGCCTAACTAAGGGGAGTGTGACTGACAATGAAATGTATAAAAGTTTTACACTGACTATTGGTCAGCAAAGGGCTAATGTCTTAAGAGCAAGCCCAACGGCTTTGCTAAAATAGAGAAAATGAGAGAATTTAGAGAAACTAGCCAAATTTTCTTCCCAACAGTTTCTTCAAACTCATCTCTAAAATAGAGAAATGGACGGATGGAGGGAAAAAGTCTCTAAATTTGTAGGAAGAGAAGTTGATCTCTATAATTTAATGTTCACTTGTCCCTATATAGAATTTAATGACACAATCCCACATTTTCACCCATAATATAGAAAAAAATATAATTTCATACGTACTAGTAATAAAAATATAATTATTTTAAAAAATTAATAAAAAAAAGTTGATATGATTTGATATAATATATAAATTAATTATGTTAAATCAATATAAGTAGATAAACAAAATATCATAATTCTATGTTAACTTTTATAAATAAAATAGCATAACTAATTTCATCAAATTTAATGCTATAAAATTCACATAAAAAAAATTAGCCTTTAAAATTTTCACTTCAAACAATATTTACTTCAAAAAATAGTCACTTGAACTCATAACTCATATATGAATGATTTTATTTTTATAAATTATAAAGTAGGCCTTATTAGTTAATTAATTTAATTAATTAATCACATTTGATCAATAACCAATCTAAATTTTATAGTAATAATTTAAATTTAATATTAATACCATTTAAAAATAAATATCAAATTTATCACTAGAGTTTGTTTTAAAAAAAATATAATGTGAGAAAATATAATAATAATAATAATAATAAATTAATATTGTAAAGGCTCGGATTTTCAAATCCTAATTTTTCGGAAAAAGGAAATTAAAGATGAATTTAAATCGAATTAAAAGCTCGTTTAGCGGATTCCGACCGTAATATAAAATTTGACGAACGATTTCCGTCCTTTTACCTCGAAAATTGAAAATAATTATCAGATGGCGATATCTTTTTTTATTTATTTTTATAAATCTAATTGATCGAGAAAGTGAGAGTCGGGAAAACTAACTTTGATAACTAATTTCGAGATTTGAAATTCATGTATTCGGGTTGAATTTCCGGGTATTGATTTAACCACTTCCACACACTACCCTCACCATACCTCTTTAAAGGTCCTCCCTCACCCCGTCATTCATTCATTCATCATCACCCTCACCTGCTCCCTTCAACCTCAATCGCCATCACCATCGTCCCACACTTACATCTTTATCACCGTTGTTCCATCATCGTACACCACCGTCACCGCACCTTCAAACCACCGTCTCTTCCTCCTTCCCTCCTTCCACCTCGAGCTGCCAGCGGAAGGTCCCACGCACCCCTCGGAGCAACCATCAACAGCCGGAGCAGCCCAGACGCTCCTCAGCGCCGCCGCAAGCCACCGGAACACCATCGCCCCGTTTGAGTGCGAACAATATTCCGGTAAGCCGTTCTCCTTCGTTTCCGATCCAAATCACCCTCGGACTTCACCATCACGCTCACCGATATCCGACACAGGTTCGACGAGCCATCGATGGCCTCCGAAGGCGCCCAGACCTCTAATCGAGAGCTCCGAAGCCACGAAATCACCTCGGTGAGCTTCGTTCCTTCCCTACCTTATACCGTTCGTTCCTTTCATGTTTATTGGTCGGGGAGTGAGATTGAGAGCCGAGTGTGGGAAGGTGGGGCGAGGTCGAGGGCTCCGACGAGATCGAGAGGTCCGTCGAGCTCGAGAGAGTCGATTGCGAGGCGAGGCGAGCGAGCGTCGAGAGCGAGGCCGGGAGCAGCAAGTGTGATTGAGGGAGGCGGGAGAGCCAAGGAGCTGGGCGAGGCTGAGCGATGTAGCAAGCTCCGTCGATCAGTGGCACAGTGCAACGTCGCCGGCGGGATCGCGTGAGGATGGCCATGGCGGGAGCCTCCATTTGAAATTGGGGAAGAAGAAGGCTGGTGTGGCCTTTGGTGGCCCCCCTTGCTAACATATATACATATATATTTTTTATTTATTAAACCGGGTTGGGATTATATTACGGGTTCGGTTCGGTACGGTTCGGGTTATCCGTATATTATCTAACTAATTAACGGTAATTAAAATATATTATTAAAGTAATTGAGGATTTAAAAGATAAATTAGTATATTTTGGGAAAATTATAAGAGTTGATTTATTAATTTATAAAAGTGTGAAATAAATGGTATTTAAAATATCATGTAATACTATTTGAGATTTAAAATATATTATTGGGACTTCAAGATTTATAAACAATTTGGAAAAGAATTTCAAGGTTGGAAATTAATCTAATAAATAATTTAAAAAGGGAATTCAGCAAGTATTTTAAGGGTCGGAATTCTTAACTGTTTAATTCGGACTTGAAACGATTTTGAACTAAACTGACAATAAGAGTTATTCGATGACTAACTAGCATAATAGTATGATCGTTTGACTAACGACATGATATGTGGGACTAATGGCATGACTTGTGGTGATTTATTATAAGGGGATAAATATTTGTTACCGATGATGATAATGATATATATACTTATGAAGAGTATGAGTATGAAATAGTAATATGCAAATGTGACTAAGTATGATATGGGGGGGGGGGGGGGGCAGGTAAGTACCTCCGGGGCTTACTCAGTAACCAGTACCTCCTGCCTGATGTGTCATATAGTACGTAGGTGTTGCATATGCATAAGAGCATGTCATGTAGTATCATGCTTCGGAATTGCATTTACGAATGAGCATCCTTATTCTGTATGCGTTTGAACACAAAACGGCCGTTATCTGTGAGTCCTAGAGTCCTTGCTAGGGTCATAGGGCAGCCCAGCTTCATCGGGCGTTGTCCTCCTCGAGTCATTTATATATATATATATATATATATATATATCACGAGATACGAGATGGGCATTGGATATGATATGATGATGAGATTTGATATGATTATAGCATCGAACTGGCCAGTCTCCACCTTGTCTGGAAGAGGGGTGGTGGTAAAAGAGGGATATACCGCTTGGTATTCTTTGTTAAGGCCTTCCTCAATATTCTGCACATATGAATTAGGAGCATGATAGTGTGGTTTTATTTCAGTACTGGAAGAAGGCATCCTTTATTCTAGGTATAGACGTATTATATGTCCTCAGCGCGATGAGAGGACCTGCGGGCGGACTCTTGGCCTGACTTGGTGGTATAGTTTCAGGTACCCGATCTACTACTTGATTTTGTGCTGATATGACGGGGTCCATTCATATGGCGGAGAGTGAGTGTATGAACCCTGACTTCACCAAACTCATGCTTTTTGGATTTCTTCCTATTATACTCCGTTTTGACACGGCTCTGCTGTGGCACTGGTTGTATCGTTTTCAGAACTATCGTCCTTTGCATGATAAAGGTTTTCGCGCGTTGTAGACTTAGGACAGGTATAGGGGTTTATCCCGGGGTCTCCAACGGACCTTCCGGGTTTGGGTGCGAAATCCCACTTTAAACTGCGCATCTTCGATTTCAAACCTTCAACCTGTATTCCGGGCGCAAGATCCCAACGAGGGATTTCATCCCTCGAAACGTAACTCGGGAATCATAATCCCGGACCGTTACAAAGGTGGTATCAGAGCTGAGGTTTTGCAATCCGAGTACAATAGGTTGAAGAGGTTTTGAAAATCGCCCAATGTTTTCAAATGGTTTTGGAAAATATTTTATAAAGGGCAAAATGAATTTAATTGGACTTAAAACCTAAAATGAATAAATGGGAAATAATCTCGTGGGTAGGGACCCAAGCGATAGACATCTCTTATGGACGTAGAATTCGGGGAACGGTAGGCAAAATACTAGCTTTTATTTACAGATGGGCCTAGAAGACTCCAAGGAACACCACATAGGTTGGAGTGTTGAGTTAGGAGGTCGTGAGGTTTCGCCCCTCCGGTCAGTTGTCCCTCGAAGGACGGCATATATCGTCTCTATGCTTACGTTTATATATGTACATATACGCAATTGGGCTTGAGGGCGATCCTCCTCGAAGAGGACCATATTAATCTTGTTGATTGCTTTTGTGATGAGTGCTCTATTGTGCTTAGGATAGCGAACTAATCAGTATGCCTTGACTTGAATCATGTGTTGAATAATTGTGAAAACGGGATAGTGGGAGAAAACCTTGTTCTTATGTAATCGGAATTCCTATTTTGTCGAAATAACCCTTTCATAATTCAAACCCCCTGATGGTTCTGACTCTGTCATCCGCCCCACCAAAACATCTAGGCATGTTAGCAAGGGTCGAGAAGCATCCGCTTCCCTTTTTAGAGTCTTGTTTCGTATCCCACCATCGATGCTTCTATCAAGTCTCGTACCTGTGATTGGGGTCTTTCACGGGGAATTTGGGTCGGTCAACTAAATACCTTCGGAAATCGTGTCAGGTGTGAGGGTTACCTGAGTATGTTAGTGGGAGTGAGGATTTAAATCGTTTCGAGATAGAAGTGAGTTGTCTTATGGAGTCATCCCTTCCGATCATCGTAATGGCCAACCATGTCTTCTTGTCACAAGAGTCTAAACACGAGTTCTACCCTCATCTATCAGAAACGGCATGAATGTCCTTGTGTCCTACCCAGCAAGTCATACTAGCGTCCCACGAGAAAACGGGGTGGTGAGTCGGTGATTGTCCTTAGAGAATTCTATCAAGGTATAATGATGGCCTCCTTGTGATTTCATGAAATTGTATATTGGTATAATTCAGCATGACTTGCCTGGTACCTTGCATGGTTGCACTTATGAGTAGATGTATGTGTCGTATGCATTGAATCCCCATGATTACCGTCTCCCTATGAACTAGGTCCATGATAGTGTGCTCAACTCTCGTTGTATGTTAAAACGTGAATTGGATGACTTAGCATGCCAGATGAACCTCATTGGATCTCAGGATTGTGTACATGTTTAATAAGTATTGCTAGTATCATGTAGGATATATACCTCCCAGTTATAAGCCCTCATATGATTGTGTGACATCTTAGTCTTAGTATGTGAATATGGATGTATGTGATGAGATAGTTGCTATACCAACTCTGCATGAACTGACTATACCCTTAGCATGATTTTTAGGGTGCATCTTAGCATGCTTGCCTCAATTTCGCAATATTATGACTTGCTTATGTGTGTATTTAAATTGAGTGATAAGTCGTGCATATGATATCTTGTGATGTTTGCTAGGTCTTGCATAACTTATGACATATATGTCCCATGTCAGTCTGTGCATACATGTTCTTAGTCTGTCAAGCATGATTGGTGAATTAAATGATAAGTTCCTAGCTTGTTCTGCGCACATATAAAGATGATTATATGAACATGTTATGAATGCGTAAATCGATATTCCTTGAGATAGGTGCATACTAGTGTGAAATAATGTGATGTTATCTCTTGATTTTTATGTGTTTGCGTGCCATAATTATAAGAGCATCGCTGTAACTCTCGGGTTAGGATCTTATCCTTGGTCTCGTCGTCCCTAGTCCTGGTACATGTCTGAACTCTTAAGGAAGTTGTGTCTTCCGCCCTTGTCTCTCCCCTATCTCTGTAACTTATAACCCTTGCAATCCTTCGATGAGCGCCGACATGCAAGAAAGGACCGACGACCAAGTGGCACCATAGCAGCGCAACGGAAGTGTGATGGGTCCATGACCCATAGACCACAGGACTGACGTCCCCAAAAGTATACAAAGGACGAACAAATTTGAAAGATGGTAGTCGCGTACGTGATTCTCTTAGATGACTCAAGGATTGAGAAGGACGTTCTTAATCCAAATTGTGGATTCTTCTATACTAATCGGAATTGATGTTTTGTGATAGGCCTAGAACTGACATAATTGAATGTGTGATGACGGATATGCTGAATTGGTAGCGATGATTCCCTGACTAACTTGTTTCTATGACGATGTGCCTATGTGCTTGGTATACTGACTTGCGGGTGAGTAGGTTTTGAGTTATATGTATGAGAGTGCTTTATTCTTGAGCTTGAGTCGTGAGATTCTTCGGTGAGGCGGGTTGGAAAGTGGCAGGTGGATTAAGGTATTTGGATTGGGTCATTGGTCATGTGAGATGGGGTGCAGAAAGGATGCGTTAGCTTGGGTAGAGCCGAGTGAGTTGGTATGTGTCGAAGATAGTGGTCTGTGAGTATAGATGAGCTTCTAGGTAGGTCTTAGGTGAGCAGTACGTGGGGCTAGTGTGCCGAGATTTTGAGGGGGGTGTCCTAGTGAGAAGTGGTAGTCTAGGTAGGTAGTGTGTGCGGGTAGTATAAGAGAGTGGTTGACTGAGGTCTGGACTAGTTTCATTAGGGTGATCTTGAGTTTGGGTGTGGGTAGAGGTAGTTAGGATAGTTCTAGAGGTGGATGGGCGAGCTAGGAGTTGATCGGGGGATTCTTGAAGGGAGGTGTTGTGAGATGGATTGGCGTGCCAAGGAAGGTGTCTAGATAGTCTAGGAGCGGATCATGGGCGGAGTCGAGGATGATCGGTTAAGGAACGTTTGAGGAATCGTAGAATTTGGGACTAGGTGGTGTGTGCTATGAATGGGAGCAATTTCGGTAAGGGATGAGGTTAAGGAGTTGCCAAGGAAGAGTAGTATGAGGTTTCTTGGGAAATTATCGATCGGGGATATTAGGTTGTTCATATTAGGGTTGTTCGTGTGATGAGTATTTGGGGTTGTTTAGGTAGGATTGGTAATGTTTGGGAAATTGATGAGTGAAGGATTTATAGGTGCGTTGTTGGAGGATTTTGGCATAGGGAATGAATCGGGATTTATGAGTGGATGTTATTATGGCTATTGAGGTATTTGAGGATGTGAGATGAATCTTTAAGGAAAGGCTAGTAGCTAGGCAATGATGCAGTTGAGATTCCTAGTAAGACTATGTGCTTAAGGTTGAGATAGAGAGATTATGAGTATGGATTTGGGAACTAGGCAAAGCAGAAAGTATTGAGGACGCTAGAGGATAAGAGATTTTAGAAGGCTGGTGAAGTTGCGGTACTTAGGAAATTCGGACGAGGATGTCATAGGAATTCGGTGAAAATGATGATCGGTACATAAGGGTTTAAGCGGTAGAGATTTCAAAGTTTGAGGAAGTGTGATCTGAGGCAATTTGGGGGAAACATGCGGAGTTGAGGGAACTAGTCAGGGTAGAGTGTGCTGGGAAGAGGATCTAGAGTGGGTCGGCTTGAGGGTCATGGTGATTCGTGGTTGGGAGTACCACTAGTTGGGTTCTGTGTTAGAATTGGTCAGGGGTGTCAGGTGTGAGATGGTCAGCATGAGTTGGGTCCTTAGAGGTGGATGGTTAGTGAGAGTGGTTAGTGGCGTGGGAAGTATGATTAGGTTAGCAAGGTGATTCGAGATGTCTCTTTAGGAGATGATGGCCGGGCGGAGTCTTGAGAGCATATGAAGAGTAAACGCGATTGTTATGAAATGTCTAGATCAATCATGAGAGCGGTTCAGTTGAGGACTCAGAATTTTCTATTAAAGGGTAAAGATGGGAGTGATAGAGAACCCCTAGGGCAAGGACGTGTTATATATGGAGTCTTGGTAGTAGATTGAGTGGTTCAGCTCATCGAAATGAGGGAATTTTGTGATTTGGGAACTCCGAGAGATAGTTTTAAATAGTCGAGTGGAAGGTAGGACTTGAGATCAGGATGTCTAAAGGGATTGGCCCTTAGATGGCTTGATGGCATAAGAGTTGGGATACCTTGTAGTTGGTTTGGATATTCGACCTTGATTGCGAATAGTTATGAGGCTAGAAAGGTTGTATGTCAGTAGGATACAATGGTGCCTAGAACTGGTAGTGGATTGAGTTGGTAGACCTCGGTGAAGTTGATCTTAGTGCAAGGGATGGTGAGTAGTGGTCGCGTCTTGTCATGATTTGTAGTGTAAGGCACATTCTCCTGGGATAGTGATCTAGTGTATACTTTACTTAGGGCCGAATGTTGTGCGAATTCTATGCTATAGACGATGTTGATTCTCTGATGTGTTGTCGTTGAAAATAGGGAACTGTAGTACTAACATAGTTATCCCTGAACTCGATGGAATGCTACTGTACGGAAGCAGTTGTTTGCCTCTAATGCGATGTCGCTTGATAGTTAGAATGAGTATGATGTACTTATTTGATTGATATAACGTGCTTAAAAGATTGATATGGTGTGTTACTTCTGTGAGATGATATGATAAATTCTACCATATATGATACGATGCTAGATATGCTATGCTATGTGGCTATTCTTGAGGTGATTATGTTATGCTATTAGACGTGAGGTGCTATTGTTATTCGATATATATATGATGCTTGATGATGAAAATGATAGAAATTGAATTGTTGAACCTTGATTCTGTCTTAGAACCTAGGAAGAGAATATGAGATTAGCCTTTAGAAGTGGATGGTAGGATGAATGGAGAGGTTAGGAATGCTTTTGGCTAATGCCGAACTTGAAGTTTTGAACGGTGTTTTAAAGAGGATGTTGTGATGTTTTGAGTTATGATATGACCGAGGAGTCGGAGTAAGGATGTGGTAGGGGTCCATATCACATTCTTGCTACGGTCTATTGGGGATATTATGATAACGGCAACGGTACTGTGAGGATCTCATAGGGGCACCAATGAGATACTTACGGGATCAATGACATGATCCTTGGACTCACTAATTTCGAACTTCATCCCCTATTTTAAAATGATTTTAGTCTGGGGGACGAGATTTGTTTTTAGAGGTGGATGATGTAAAGGCTCGGATTTTCAAATTCTAATTTTTCGGAAAAAGAAAATTAAAGATGAATTTAAATCGAATTAAAAGCTCGTTTAGCGGATTCTGACCGTAATATAAAATTTGACGAACGATTTCTGTCCTTTTACCTCGAAAATTGAAAATAATTATCAGATGGCGATATCTTTTTTTATTTATTTTTATAAATCTAATTAATCGAGAAAGTGAGAGTCGGGAAAACTAACATTTGATAACTAATTTCGAGATTTGAAATTCATGTATTCGGGTTGAATTTCCGGGTATTGGTTTAACCACTTCCACACACTACCCTAACCATACCTCTTTAAAGGTCCTACCTCACCCCGTCATTCATTCATTCATCATCACCCTCACCTGCTCCCTTCAACCTCAATCTCCATCACCACTCCGCTCTCTTCTTCTACACGTCTTTGGTACCATTACCTCCATCTTCCCTTCACCTCTTCCTCTTTCATTTCATTTCTTCCCTCCAGCTGCTCCCTTCCTCTCCATCACCATCGTCCCACACTTACATCTTTATCACCGTTGTTCCATCACCGTACACCACCGTCACCGCACCTTCAAACCACCGTCTCTTCCTCCTTCCATCCTTCCACCTCGAGCTGCCAGCGGAAGGTCCCACGCACCCCTCGGAGCAACCACAAACAGCCGGAGCAGCCCAGACGCTCCCTAGCGCCGCCGCAAGCCACCGAAACACCATCGCCCCGTTTGAGTGCGAACAATCTTCCAGTAAGCCGTTCTCCTTCGTTTCCAATCCAAATCACCCTCGGACTTCACCATCACGCTCACCCATATCCGACGCAGGTTCGACGAGCCATCGATGGCCTCCGAAGGCGCCCAGACCTCTGATCGAGGTCCGTCGAGCTCGAGAGAGTCGATTGTGAGGCGAGGCGAGCGAGCGTCGAGAGCGAGGCCGGGAGCGGCAAGTGTGATTGAGGGAGGCGGGAGAGCCAAGGAGCTGAGCGAGGCTGAGCGATGTAGCAAGCTCCGTCGATCAGTGGCACAGTGCAACGTCGCCAGCGGGATCGCGTGAGGATGGCCATGGCGGGAGCCTCCATTTGAAATTGGGGAAGAAGAAGGCTGGGGTGGCCTTTGGTGCCCCCCCCCCCTTGCTAACATATATACATATATATTTGTTATTTATTAAACCGGGTTGGGATTATATTACGGGTTCGGTTCGGTACGGTTCGGGTTATCCGTATATTATCTAACTAATTAACGGTAATTAAAATATATTATTAAAGTAATCGAGGATTTAAAAGATAAATTAGTATATTTTGGGAAAATTATAAGAGTTGATTTATTAATTTATAAAAGTGTTAATTAAATGGTATTTAAAATATCATGTAATACTATTTGAGATTTAAAATATATTATTGGGACTTCAAGATTTATAAAGAATTTGGAAAAGAATTTCAAGGTTGGAAATTAATCTAATAAATAAATTAAAAAGGGAATTCGGCGAGTATTTTAAGGGTCGGAATTCTTAACTGTTTAATTCGGACTTGAAACGATTTTGAACTAAACTGACAATAAGAGTTATTCGATAACTAACTAGCATAATAGTATGATCGTTTGACTAACGGCATGATATGTGTGACTAATGGCATGACTTGTGGTGATTTATTATAAGGGGATAAATATTTGTTACCGATGATGATAATGATATATATACTTATGAAGAGTATGAGTATGAAATAGTAATATGCAAATGTGACTAAGTATGATATGCAGGTTATCTTAAGTTATAAGAGATGGTTGATCATGATGAACTGGTTGTATGGTTGGTGTGATCTTGCTTATTTATTTGCTTGTATGAGTGTGTAATATATGTGATCAGAAAAGCTATAGAAGTATACTTAGTACATTCTTGTTATGTAATTAGGTGATATTCTGTGATCGTGACTACTGTGTGCTGGATTATTCTTTTGCTGATCTTCTAGCCAAGTAAGTACCTTCGGGGCTTACTCACTAACCAGTACCTCCTGCCTGATGTGTCATATAGTATGTAGGTTTGCATATGCATAAGAGCATGTCATGTAGTATCATGCTTAGGAATTGCATTTACGAATGAGCATCCTTATTCTGTATGCGTTTGAATACATAACGGCCGTTATCTGTGCGTCCTAGAGTCCTTGCTAGGGTCATAGGGCAGTCCAACTTCATCGGGCGTTGTCCTCCTCGAGTCATTTATATATATATATATATATATATATATATATATCCCGAGATACGAGATGGGCATGAGATATGATATGATGATGAGATTTGATATGAATATAGCATCGATTTGGCCAGTCTCCAGCTTGTCTGGAAGAGGGGTGGTGGTAAAAGAGGGATATACCGCTTGGTATTCTTTGTTAAGGCCTTCCTCAATATTCTGCACATATGAATAAGAAGCATGATAGTGTGGTTTTATTTCAGTACTACATGAAGGCATCCTTTATTCTATGTATAGGCGTATTATATGTCATCAGCGCGGTCAGAGGACCCGCGGGCGGACTCTTGGCCTGACTTGGTGGTATAGTTTCAGGTACCCGATCTACTACTTGAGTTTGTGCTGATATGACGGGGTCTATTCATATGGTGGAGAGTGAGTGTATGAACCATGACTTCACCAAACTCATGCTTTTTGGATTTCTTCCTATTATACTCCGTTTTGACCCGGCTCTGCCGTGGCACTGGTTGTATCGTTTTCAGAACTTTCGTCCTTTGCATGATAAAGGTTTTCGCGCGTTGTAGACTTAGGACAGGTATAGGGGTTTACCCCGGGGTCTCCAACGGACCTTCCGGGTTTGGGTGCGAAATCTCACTTTAAACTGCGCATCTTCGATTTCAAACCTTCAACCTGTACTCCGGGCGCAAGATCTCAACGAGGGGTTTCATCCCTCGAAACGTAACTCGGGAATCATAATCCCGGGCCGTTACAAATATGTCGTGCAAGAGGATGGTAACATATACTAGTTCACCAACAAATGTGAGGCTAAATGTTATAATTAAGTTTTTAGAAATGTAGAATGAAATATCGTTAATGAATGTATTTATTTATTATAGTGTTTAATAAATGTAAAAATATGTAAAATAGAGAAGTTGTTGGAGTTGGAGTGAATTTTTTTTTTGAGATTTTGATATTTTAATCTCTATTTTAGAGATTTTTTTACCAAAGTTGTTGGACTTTCTCTAATGTGTTTGGGAAGACTTTTCAAATCAAAAGAGGAGCTCAAGATTGTTGTGGAATTATTGGTTGTGCAAGAAGCATTTGGTTATAAGGTAAAAAAAATCAACACCAAAGTACTTTAGAACAAAATGTGTTGATGAAAATTGTCAATGGCTGATACATGCTACAAGGATAGATTATTCAAATGTATTTGAAGTAAACAAATACGTTGAAGACCATACATGCAATATGCAATTGATATTGAAACACCGTCATCCCTCTTCATACAAAGTAGTGGCAGAAAAGCTAAAACCAAGGTGAAAGTTTAATTGTCTTTTACTTATATTATCTACCAATATATGATTTTGATACTTGAGCAATTTTTAATATTTTATAAAAATATATGTTTGAGGATATAAATGAAGGCCCTACACCAAAGCAGATTGAGACATGATGAGCAGTGATTATAAAGTGAAGGTTAGCTATTGGAAATCACGGAAAGCAAAAAAATTAGCTGAGACCAACATGGAACTGCCTTCAAATGTGAGCAAGATTGTTCTAGAGAGGTGCAAGGAAACAAGAAAGTACAACGTCAAGCACTTGAATAACTTTTAGTTTGAGATATTGGGTGGAGAGCAAAGAGTTTTGGTTGATTTGAATGCAAAATCTTGTACTTGCAAGATGTTTGGTCTGGAAAGAATTCCTTGTGTTCATGCACTTGCTGCCATTGAAGAAAAAGGATTTAGTGCTGTGAATTTTGTCAGTTAGTACTACAAGAATAAATCATGGTATTTGGCATACAATGAAACCATTTATCTTGTTTTGTCAGAAACTAAGTGGATTATTCCCGAAGACATCAAGATGCAGAAATACTATCCACCATTGGTTCAAAGGAAGAGTGGAAGGCCACAGAAGAAGCGAAAACCATCAGTTGGTGAATACAAATACTGCAACAGAAAGTGACAGCAATGCTTTAGCAAATACTTGGATATACAGAAATAAAAGCAGCATATACACATAGTCAGCATTACTAATCATATTTTTAATATTGTTGAAGTCAATTAGTTTTGATTTGAACTATATTACAAGTCAATTAATTTTAGTTTGAATCATATTACAAGTTAATTAGTTATGTTTTGAACTATACGATATGTTATATAAGCATGATAGTATCATCAAGATTACAGTGTCACCAACTGTTGTCACCAATATAACATAACTTTATCACCAAATATTATCATGAACTAGTGAAAATTACCATCAACCTATAGTCAAAACATATTGTCATCAATTATCAACCTATTGTCACTAGGGTTGTGCTTGTGCATGATTCGGCCCAAACCGAATTTTTGGGCCGAACCAACACAAACCGAACCGAAGTTTTTTGGTTCGAGAATTTTCGAGAATTTCCAATTTTCGGCTTTGCTTTGGTTTGTGTTCGGTTTCGGTTTGGTTTGTGTTAAACCGATTTTATTTCTTTTTTAAATATCAAACTGTGTAGGCTTATAATTTTATTAATTTATAAAACTTATAAATTTATAATCCTTATAAAACTTACTTTTTTTTAGTGTTTTATCACTTTTATGTCTACAACTTCAATGTTTTTTTTAATATTTATCACTTTTATGTCTACAGCTTCAATAAAACTTTTTTTTTAAATATCAAATTGTTATGCAAGTATGCATCTTAGCAACTATAGTCTATGGATTGGATTGTTATTACTGTAAATCTTATAAAACTATTTGCAAGTTATTCTATATTTGCCGCCACATGGATCGAATTGTGGTTACTAGTTTTGTTATGCAACTATGGATTCGGTTTAATTAGGTTAAAACCGAACCGAACATAAACCAAACCGGCAAATAATCGAACCGAACCTAATACTTTCGGTTCGGCTTTCGGTTTGAAATTTTGAGATTTTCGGTTTCAGTTCGGTTCGGTTTGGCCCGGTAAGATTTGGTTTTAGATCGATGCACATTCCTAATTGTCACCAACCTATTGTCACCACCCTCTTGTATGTAATATATTGTCACCATATAAAAACATTGTCACTAAGCTATTAACATCAAATATTGGCACATCAACGACAGAACATTGTCACAAACCTATTGTTACCAACCTATTTGCACCAACCTATTGTCACCAATTACAGAACATTGTCACCAACCTATTGTCACCAACTACAGAACACTGTCACCACTCTATTTTCACCAACTACAAATCACCAATTACAGAACATTGTCACCAACCTATTGTCACCAACTACAGAACACTGTCACCACTCTATTTTCACCAACTACAAAACACTGTTTTCATATTATTTTCTCAATCGTATTGTCACCAACTAAAAAATATTGTCACAACCCTATTGTCATCAACCTCTTCTCGGTAGTCTATTGCCACCAACAACAAAATAGTGTAACCAACCTATTTTCATCAACCTTTGGTCAATAATCTACTGTCACCAGTTACAAAACATTGTCACCAATCTAGTGTCAACCACATCATTTTAGAAATTAATTGTCACCAACGACAAAACAGTGTCACCAACCAATTGTCACCAACTACAAAGCACTTTCAACAAACTAAAATGTTTACAGTGCTAATGTTATCACATTTGTCATCTAATATTAACGCATTTTTGTTACAAAACTGATACCCTAGAACTAGGGGAGCATAAACCCAATAGGGGCTAAACTTGAGCAGACGAAAATTTGATGTACATTATGATTTATAGTTTAGGGTTTAGTCTTTAGGGTTTAGGACCTTGGTCCTTAACCCTAAAATGTGTGCAAAGTACTAATGTTAATTATCAGATTTGTCATCTAATAATAACGCATTTTTATTACGAAACTAAAACCCTGAAAGTAGGGGCGCATAGACCCTAGAGGGGTTAAACTTGAGCAGACGAAAATTTGATGTACAGTACTATGGCATCACACTTTTCATATAATATTAAAGCATTTTTATTACAAAACTGAAACCCTAGAACTATATGAGCATAGACCCAAGTCGGGCTAAACCTGATCAGACGAAAATTTGATGTACAGTCCCTAAACCCTAAAATGTGTGTATAGTACTAATGTTATCATATTTGTCATCTAATATTAACACATTTTTGTTACGACACTGAAACCCTAGAACTAGGGGAGCATAGACCCTAGAGGGGCTAAACTCGAGCAGACGAAAATTTGATATACTATACTAATGGCATCGATCACATTTATCATCTAATATTAACGCATTTTTGTTACAAAACTGAAACCTAGAACTAGGTGAGCATAGACCCTAGAGGGAATAACCCTAAGTAGATGAAATTTGATGTAAAGTTTAACTTTTTAATACTTAATTGTCAGACTAAATTAACTTGCAAAAATATCAAAATATAGGGGAACAGTTGAGACATTAATACTTAACATCCAAAATAACTTCCAAACTACAAGCACTAGACAACTTTCTACTACTTAATATAAATCCCCAATTGTCAGACTACATTAACTTCCAAAATAAACGGCAATAGTTGAGACAGTCACCATCATAGTTAGATTGCAATAAGTATCAAAATACAAGCACCATGCAACATTCTACTACTTAATATCCTAAAACAGTGACAATTAAAACATAGGTGAAGATTGTAGTCCTACAACTTCCATGTTCAACACTTCTTGAACAAATCCATAGCCATCCTCTCTCTATACGCATCCATATACTCGTCAAAAATAACTTCAATACCACCATGAAATGAAAGACCCTCGATATATTTGATGGTATACATACCACAACTTTCAATGCAATTGAACAGAAAGATAATGAAAATTACAGTAAAGCTAAATGAGATATAAAAAAATGAAATATATTGTAACACATGGAAGAAAAACATAACCTCCAATATTCTGCGCAAGACCAGCGATCCTCTCGACTGAAAATGGTCCGTCATTAAAATTAGCGGTGGGCGCGCCACATAATTTTTGCGGGACGGGATTTACATATTTTTTTCCAGTCCCGCGCGGGCCTCTCTCACGGGACGGGATGAGCCCTGTCCCTCAAATAAAATATATTATTAAAAAGTAGAATAAAATCAACCTCTATCTACCTGCTATAAAATTCATTTACACAAGAGTAAAGTTTCATACTTAAAATTCATACTAAATAGTTCATAAAATCCAAGACATACATGACCCAACAAAAAAAAAAAAACAGTACCGGCTAAACGCTCAAATTCATTCATACAAGACCCAAGTTTCATACTTAAAGTTCATACTAAATAGTTCATTTAATCCAAAGACATACATGTCAAAAAAAGTAGGTTATACTTCATATAACTTGAAAACTTAAAGCTTAATGACTTCAGTAACAACTGATTTCCTCTTCCTTGTCACGGGTGTAGCTTTAGGGATGTTCTTACTTTATGCAGTTGTCTCATGCTCTATATTAGAATAACATAAGGACCAAAGGTTAATGACAATAGAATATTTACTTATATGATTCCAAGTTATAAAAAAAAACAGTAACACTTATGAATTAAAGGATTATACCTCGCTCAACTGAATAATAAAACTTCGTGTTTTCAATTGTTGGCTCGTCCACTTCTACCAATATCTTTGCAATATCATCTCCTAGCATCCAATTCTGTAAGCAAATAAGCCCCTCTACTGATTTAGGAGTCAATGAACTCCTAAATGCACTGATAACTCTGCCCTCGAAAGCCACGGTTGAAGTCTGAATAGCAAGAACATCCCTAGCTTGCTATTGCTGCCGAGACAGGATACTTGCACCCATTAATCTTCCACCAACACAAGATGTCAAAGTGATCTTCTTCTTCGGTTGGATCTAAGGGAACATCCAAGTATTGATCAACTTCATGAGCTACACTTGCCTCGTCATTTTCTTGCACAATCTTCTTCCACTTACTTAATTTGTTGGATCTAGTTGTAGTGCTTCGAGTTGGGAGGGGGGAAAAAGAGTTCACCCCTTGTGGATTTTGCATGTGCACACCTTCATCTACATGAACAATGTACTAACAAAAATAACTAAAAAAATCAACAACTTAAATGAAACTAAACAGAAATTTAAACAAGCTGAAATGAACAGAAAATAAAACCATACAGAAACGAAAACGAACAGATACTTAAACATCCCCTCTACAAAAACATAGGGGTGGGCGCGGGACGGGACGAGGTTGTCCCGCGTCCCGTCCCGCGTTATTTTGCGGGACAGAACCAGGACCGGGACGGGAAGGGCCTTGTCCCTCAAATAAAAAAGATTATAAAAAATAAAAAAAATTATGTATATTTTCCGATTTTCAAAGACGTAACACATATAAATCTATAAAAAAAAATTATATTTTACGGATTTCCCTATATACATACATATACGTACGTGTGTCACATATACACACCGATGAAATTGTATACACTGCATAATATGTTTCAACTTACTGATCCCACATAGAGCTTAATATATATGTACTATGTATTATACTGTATATAATAAATAATACATTGTATAAACTGCATAATATGTATACACCGAATGAAATCTTTTTGTTTTTAATTTTATGCATTACTGCATATGTATTATATATAATAATACATATTTACATTATTTTATTTATATATATACGTATATGAGGGACGGGACGGGATTTGCGGGATTGGAACGGGTCGTCCCGCGTCATTTTTGTGGGACGGGACCGGGACGGGCTCGGGACGGGACCGGGATTTGCGGGATTTGTGCCCACCCTTCAAAAACATAAATGAACAGATACTAAAATGAACAGGAAATGAAACTGAAAAGAAACTTAAACAAAAACAGCAAATAAACAAAAACCCAACACATAGAGCAAAGATAAATAATATAGCAAGTTTAAACTGAACGGAAACATAAAAAAAAAAAAAGACAAGTCACTGGAATCTAAGTGAAGTGAAAAGAAACTGAACTAAATAATATAGAAAGCTAAAAGGAAACTCATCAATAAGAATCATCTCCACACAAGTGGCCAAATAATCAGCTTGGCTATAAGAAACCTATGTTACCTTGTTTGTCTTAGAGTTAGACTTATCTCCACCTAAGAGCCTTTGTGACTTATCAGTTGCACGTGGAAAATACCTACACCTTTGATTAATATGTCTAAGCATACATGAAGTGCCACTCCTATATGCAACTCCAAAATCCCCAACCTTTCTTCTAGGACAGTATTTGCAATAAGCCCTTTTATGAGTGACCTCCACTGTTTTTCCATCTTTATCTTTAACTTTCTCAATTTTGTAATATGCTATAAAATGATCCCAAAGAGAGCTAGATCGTTTCAAAGATGAAGTTTCAGAAGTTCTCTTACCACTCTCATCCACGGATGTAACAACAGCTTCTCAGATAGATGCAACTGGAGTCTAAACGCTCATATGTGCAGCAGAGAGTGATGCGTCGGAGGAGAGGGTGATGCAAACAAGGTTTCTGTTGACCCAAGATGAGGGCCTGAAGCAGAGCTGCCTATTGGAGCCACCGATTCTCTCTCTTTAGTGTTTGACATTAAAGCTGCAAAAAATCGCACAATCAATAAATTGAACAGAAGAGGGTGAGCGTGGAGAGGGCTAACACAAATCTGAATAGGACATTGAACACAATGAAAAAAAATGTCTTTGATCGAACTCGGATTGGAGAAGAAGAGAGCAAACATGGGAGAAGTCTTTGTTCTTAAGCACCGTCGTTGAAACTTAAAAGAGGGCAAACCCTAGTTTTTTTTTTAATTTTGATGATGGGCGATGGTAGTATGGCACGAGGGTTAGGCAAAAGTAACACCAAGTTATTTCCTATAAATGAGATAAGTCATAAGTGAAATAATATTAATAGAAATAAATATAAGTATAAGTATTAATAGTTGTTATTAATGTTATAAATGATAAATTTCAGACCGCATATATTAAAAATAATATATATATTATTTTTAATATATATGCGGGATGGGATGAGATTTGCGGGATTTAAAAACCTCATCCCGCGTCCCATCCCGTAAAATTTTTACGGGACGGGATTTACATTTTTTTTTCAAATCCCACCGGGATCACCAGGATTTCCTCATCAGTGTTGGAAGCAGTTTGCACAACTCTTCACACTTATTAAGCACTACTTCAACTGAAAAAGGACTTGTATTGCAATCGTAAACATTGACATTCCTATCCTTCAAATCAATCTCTAAGCCTACCCAATTTTTATTGTCAAAATTGAGTGGAGTATACACCTTTTTGACACCAACCCAAGACTTCCCAAAAGTACCCTGGAGAGATCCATCAAAATATTTCAAAAAGAGTTTGTCACCATCAGCTGATTTTTTATCTCTCTCGAAAGCCCCATCCATAAACTTTTGGATCCAAAAACAATCTAAAATCAGAATATCTGCAAACTATTCGGGATGTCCATGGATACGCTTCCTAAAATGAAACAATGCCTCGCTAATGTGCTGGAAAAATACAAAACACATGCGAACATATGAATATATTATTATTTCTTACTGTCACCAAAACAATGTCTTCAAATCAAAAAAAAAATTGCGGTAGAAAAGTAAGAATACTTACAGTATCAGTCAGCCAAAGTTCATGTCCCACAAGTACCTTGAAAAATGCATTATCAAGCTCATTTGCACCACCATTGATGACACGGACGCGACTAAAAAGCAAACATAATAAAATATATAAGATAGTATAAAAGTACAAGCAATGATTTATCTATATATAATCAAGTAACCCAAAATTGAATAAACAAATACAAAAAGGAAATAATATTTACCCAACAGGAAGAATCCACTCATATAATTGAGTGCGATCATCAACGCAAACTAAACTACTCTTCAGTTGATGTGGAAGACCTTTGAGCATCTTCTTCTTCCTCTTAAAAGAAGTGAAAAGAGTGTGCTTCAAAGGTCCAGCTTTCACCACTCTATTTGAACGTGTTGGAGCAAGACTTCCACAAGGCACCGCTCCATGCTGTTTAGAGTCAAGAACTTGATTTCTATCAACTTCATTATCACCGTCATCAAAAACTTGAGTGTCATCTACTACAGGGACATGATGGGCAACATTATCGACATCCTTATCCGGGACAGAAGTTGGACTGTCATCAACATTGATAAAAACATGTCCATGCTCAGATAGCTGGGAGCAATTTTCCTTGATGTCAGCCATCACATCCTTGAGAGAAGCATCAAGTTCAGCATGATGCCTATCTAAATCAAAATCACTACCAATTGTTGGTTGAGATGAGTGTGCTTCAAGGTTAGAGAACCTCTTGTCAAGTGCCTCAAGCTTCTCAATACATTGCTGGATTTGTGATTCAAATTTCTCAAAATAAGGCATAAAACCTTTACAGATCTACTCAACATTAGCAATTCTATCAGAGAGTTATTTGGCCCATACAAGGATATCTGAATGTGCATCATCGGTAGGACAAGGATCAGGTGAAACACCACTAGGAACTTTAGCATGTCCAGCATGCTCCATATCCTTCTGCTTCTTATCTCCAGTCTTATCAACAACAGGGGTACGAAGTTTAAATTTATGGGATACCTTAGCATTCTTATCTCCAACCTTCTCCTTATCCTTCTGCTTCTTATCTCTAGTCTTATCTCCAGCCTTCTTCTTATCCTTCTGCTTCTTATCTCCAGTCTTATCTCCAACCTTCTCCTTATCCTACTGCTTCTTATCTCTAGTCTTATCTCCAACCTTCTTCTTATCCTTCTGCTTCTTATCTCCAACCTTTTGCACACCTTCATTTTGAGATGAATCTCTTCAGTTGACAACTGCCTTTAACTTTCTATTGTGGAAAGGCACTACAGAACCCTTACTCAAATTCTTACTATACAACGGAGGTTCGAAATCAGATGCGTCATCAGAAATCTTTGTTGAGTCATCCATATCCTTTGTGGGATTCCTTGGCACACCTCTTTTCCTTTTCATTGATGGAGGATGATTTGGGATAATAGCTTCATTGCCACCCGTTTGAAGGTTACCGCCTTCTTTCCTAAGAAGATGAGCTTGCATCCATGCAGAACCTTCTTCAATTAGCTCATTTACCATATGACTAGCAACATACGCATCAATTAAAGGATCAGCTGCCTCTTCATCAAATACTAGACCAGGTTCTTTCATAAATTCAACATAAAGTGGGAATATTGTGCCATGTGAAGAAAAGAAAAGTAAAAGTTTACATAGAAATGTAATATGTCACCAATAAAACTAAAAAATGTGAAAATATAGCAAAAACAGTAATATAACAAAAACTTAAAAAACTTTTAGAGAAGATATCTCGACACTTATCAAACCTAATGGAAGTCACTTTAAGAGAGCTATACCACACCATAGATGAAGGAGATCCAACAACATGAGAAAAATGGCAATATGTGATTGTTGCCATCATGGGAATTGACTCCAAAATCCACATCTAAAAGTATACAATAATGAAAAATATTAGTGTCATTAAAAATTGAAAAAAAAAACCCTTAAACAACCTATTAAAAACAACAAATAGTGAGCAAATATATACCTGTAATGCAAAAGGATAGCCAAACAAGTTATAAACTAATCTTTCATTGGCACAATTGGATAGGTCAGCTCTCATGGCATGCCTCAAATAATACAATGTGTCTGAATAAACCTCCCTACCAAACGGATACCTTGGTAATTGCTCAATGTCACACATAAGAGGGATGAATTCTTCTCGAATAAACTGCTTCCTTTGGGGTAACAACATATACTCAATGATCAACAAGTAGGCAGTAGGAAGCTTTTTGACAGAATCAATCGGATTTCTTGAGAAAAAAATCTAGAAGTTGAGCTACTGTTAAGTGAGGAACACCAAAGAAAGATTCCAATGAAACATTCCCAACAATATCAATATTATCATCTATTCTATTCAACCCGGTGATACGGCAAAATTCAAGTAGAGAAAACCTCAATAAAGTATTACTGACTCTGAACCACATTTCATATTTCTTATTAGTTTTTATCTCATGCAGAAGCATATGATGAGCTAGTTGGTGAAAGAAATTCATCCTATCAGTTGCACGAACAATGTTCCCAAAACATCCATCAACTAACAAAGTCTAATCATCTGATGGCAACTCCTTTTTATAAGATTTATAAGCTCTGGCTTGGAATAAACATTTGCACAACCACGAAAACGTTGCGTAGGACGAACAATATATTGGAATTGAGCTATTGGGTCACCACGAACAACGAGTGCGGAATTAGTAGCTAGAAATAATAAATAAATAAACTGTAACCAAAACAGAATATATATAACTCTACCAATGGGCACCAATCTAAAAAAAAACAACAAAATAACAACATAAATTCCATTTGTCACCAAACAATCAAGCAAATCCCTGATAGTACCATTTAAGTTGATGATATAGAATCAATCTAAATACTAGTTGTCACCAAATAAACAATTGCCACCAAAACAAACAAGCAATGATAAACCCTTGAAATTGAATAGCATATAAAGTAAGAACGAAATTAGATTCATAAAGAAGAACACTAACCATTTGGATGATCGATTTGAAGTAGCTAGGAACATACTAACATGACGGAGGGAAAACCTGTCGTTGATCCACCAAAGAAAACTCAAACCTATAGCAAGTATAGCAATAAGCAAGAGGTCGATCCACAAGGAAAGTTATAACTCAAGTGTGGTTCAGGTGTCAATCAGAGTAACAAATTTGGGGGTTTTTGTGTGTGAAAGCTCCACCGTTTATCAAAGCGGATTGAAGAAAGCAAAGTAAATGGATTTGTTTTAGACAATTAGGAGAAGCAATTCTAACTACAATTTTCCACTTTATTGGATTGAAGCGATCCTTGTAACATCTTCTCGTCCTATTACGTTTCCTATGAATGCCCTTGTCCCGACCTAATATAGTTACTAGTCCAACCAGTCTTAGCAACCCTTATCAATCGAACATTCCCTAAAGAAGGATTTAACCCAATTGATAACTTTAAGTTCAGAGATTAGCCAAGGTATTTGTAGTCCCTAAAGAGGGATTTAACAACACATTCAACTTCCTACTCATTCAATTAGTTCAACCAGCCCTAAAGGAACAAGTTTGCTACTTAGGTTAAGGTTCACAACCAGGAATCTACAAAACCTTAGCAATTGAATTGATCTAACAAGTTGGCCAGACAAGATATAACAAATCAATAAACAATCAAGCACAAAGAAGTTGAAGCATTCAAATATAGGAAACAAGGAACGAGAATTAGAAACTCACAATCAATCCAAATAAAGCTTCAAATTGCAGGCAGAATAGATGAGTTTAGTTCCTCATGGAAGACATCGCTCAAAATCTCTAAAGTGTCTGATGAAAGAATAAAATAGAAGTTCTTGAAAAATAACTAAGTTCGGCCTTATATATGACCCAAGTCGGCCACCAAAAATATTCAACACAAACTAGGGTTTTCGTAACCAAAACGACGCACATACGTCAAATGCTGCGGCCGCGGCATATGCTGCGCCCTCAACATCGACTTCTTTCAAACCCCGCAACAATTGATTGGCCGTGGCCGCGGCATACATGCTGCGGCCGCAGCCAGGGGCTTTTCACGGAAAATATATCCCGAATTTTCTCTTCTTGTCAACAGGAAAGTTGTAGTTCTCTGAAAGAGCTTTCCAACGCATGATCATAATAGTCAATCGGACAACCGAGGCCTCCAGAAAGTGCAAAACAAGTTCAGCATCTCTGGCGATAACTTCTGCAGACTTGTTCTTCGTTTAGGTCCGCTTCTTCTTCTCAGGACCTCTTGAGATCTTCATGTAAGCTTCTCCGATCAACTAGACATTCTCATCTAATGCGTTAACAACTCCTGTCTCATCATCGGATCCATGATTACCTGAAATAATCAATAAAAGTGTGTAGATTCCGACTCTACTAACATAGAGAGCAAATATGCAAATTGTACTTAATCATCCATGAAATCCATCTTAACAAAGCTAAATGCAACCTATTATGCCTACCTAAATGCATGCTATCAAAACCCTAAAAAACGAAAATAAAGTGTCATCGATAATACAATTGAGCAATGTACTCAAAAAAAAAAAACCAAATTCGAATCTGATCATTTCATGCTAATAACACATTGAAAAAATAATGAGACTTATGACAGTACGTGAAGTATATTTGATACGGGGTAAGCCGTAGGATGGCCCGATCTTCGACAATCAAGACACCTATGCAAGAATCAACAAGAACAACCAAGAATCGACAAGAACACCAAGAACACACAAGAACTCGATGTCGACTCAAGAACAAGACCAAGACGCAGGAAGACTCGATAAAGGAAACACGACTTGATATCGACTAAACAAAAGAACAAGACTCGGCCATGATTGAATTGAAAGACTCGACAAAAGCAATGTAATGACCGATAGATTGGATGAGTCGATCTATATAGAACAAGATGAAGACCCCAGAGCTCCGTAAAGGGTAGGAATCAACACCAATGACTATATAACCCGCCTCTACAACCCTACACAACCAAGCGGACAACTTGGAGGCACAATGAGGGGGCTCGTGGATACCAGGGATTACCAAACCCTTACGAGATTGACAAACACGAGACAAACCAAGCTGAAATCAATACCAATGGTTGCAATCGATGAGCCTTGCTTCGAATCCATTGACTTTGCGCTCGATGTGTTTCAACACAAAAGAGAGAACTTTCATTCAAAATAGCGTAGTGTTTAACAATGGTGGAATCGACCTTAATATAACCTAGAGGCTGATTTTCTTAAAAGAAATAACAATTAAAAGAATAATTAAAATAACCCCTAAAGTTACCTAAAATACCTTAAGTAAAAATGTTACTAAAAATAGCAATAAAAGGGGTTCCAACACTTAGAATAATTCGGCCCACATATGACTAAGTAGGATCGGCTATTTCATGGCCTATGCACATATAAGTCGTCAATGGTGCCTCTTGAAGCTATACAACGCTTGAGAATATAGCATGACTCACGAACATGAAGGAGTCTCATTGAAGCTTCTTAGCACGAGCTCGAGTCATCGGTCCATCCCCAAGTATGATAGGCATGTCCGGAGGTGTAGAAGATGGTCCCGCATCAACCTCCCCATCTTGGAAAGGATTTGTGGTCGAATCCAAAGTCTCATCCATAACAAGGTAGGGAATGAGATCCGCGACGTTGAACGTAACACTCACGCCATAGTCTTCAGGAAGCTCCAGCTTGTAAGCATTCTCACCAACTCGTTGAAGAACCTTGAACGGTCCATCTCCTCACGGTGCTAGCTTGCTTTTCCGTTGCTCCGGGAACCTCTCCTTCCTTAGGTGCACCCACACAAGATCTCTAGGCTGGAACACTACAAGTTGTCTCCCCTTGTTGGCCTTGTTGGCGTTGTACTCTTCCTTCTTCACAAGCTTCTGGCGTGTTCGTTCATGCAGCCCCTTAACGAACTCGACATGCTTACCTACTTCAAATGATTCTTTCTCCCTCATAGGGTATGGGGTAAGATCAAGAGGGGTTAGGGGGTTCACACCATAAACACATTCAAATGGAGTTAACTTGGTCGATGAATGCATAGTCCTATTATAGGCTTCTTCCCAAAGTTTCAAATTCTTCCTAATAATGGCTCTAAGGACGGTTGTCAAGGTTCTATTGGTCACCTCAGTTTGGCCATCAGTTTGGGGGTGGCTAGAAGTAGAAAACAACAACCTAGTTCCCAATTTACTCCATAAGGTTTGCCAAAAATGACTTAAGAACTTAACATCCCTATCACTAACAATTGTCTTAGGCACACCATGCAACCTAACTACTTATCTAAAGAACAAGTTTGCAACATTAGTAGCATCATCGGTTTTATGACATGCAATGAAATGAGTCATCTTAGAGAATCTATCCACTACTACAAATATAGAATCTCTCCCCTTCTTAGTTCTAGGCAACCCAACAATAAAATCCATAGAAATGTCTTCCCAAGGGGTTGTAGGGTAGGTAGTGGCGTGTATAACCCATGAGGCATAAGGTTCGATTTGGCCTTTAAACAATCAATACATCTCTTAAGGCAATGTTCTACATCCCTAAGCATATGAGGCCAATAAAAATGTGTCTTAAGTGTATGATAAGTCTTATCTCTCCCAAAATGACCCATTAAACCTCCACTATGGGCTTCATTAACTAGTAACAATCGAAGAGAACACCTAGGAATGCACACTTGATCAATCGTAAACAAGAATCCATCAAAGATATAAAATT
Source organism: Persicaria tinctoria (assembly GCA_037127255.1). NCBI lineage: Eukaryota > Viridiplantae > Streptophyta > Magnoliopsida > Caryophyllales > Polygonaceae > Persicaria > Persicaria tinctoria. Next base: position 41,826,313 of record JBANSL010000018.1, read on the forward strand.
TATCAGTAGGACCCTTAGCCTCACAATTTCGAAATACCTCTTCAAAATCTTCATCATCCTTATACAATTCCTTAATATAGACAAAGCCTAGGACTCTAGAATCCAAAGTGGTTAATAAGACATGTCTCATAGATAAAGCATCAGCAACCACATTATCTTTGCCTTTCTTATACTTAATCACATAAGGAAATGTTTCTATGAATTCCATCCACCTACCATGTCTCCTATCTAGTTTATCTTGACTCTTAAAATGCCTCAAAGATTCATGATCAATCCTAAGAATAAACTCTCTAGGCCATAAGTAGAGGGACCATGTCTTAAGAACTCTAAACAAAGCATATAACTCTTTATCATAAGTAGAGTAGTTAAGACACGCACCTTTCAATTTCTCGGAGAAGAATGCAATAGGCTTACCTTCTTGCATAAGAACTCCTCCAATCCCAACTCCGCTAGCATCGCATTCCACCTCGAAAGGACGAGTGAAATCCGGCAAGGCCAAGAGTGGGGCCTATGTCAATTTCTCCTTCAAGGTGCGAAAGGCCTCTTCTTGTGCTGCGCCCCACTTGAACTCACTCCGCTTCTTGGTAATCTCGGTGAGTAGGGCCGCGATGGTGCTGAAATCTCGCACAAAGCGCTTGTAGAAGCTCGCCAGACCATGAAAACTCTTGACCTGGCCGATTGAGGTAGGGGTCGGCCACTCCTGAATTGCCTTGATCTTCGCCTTATCAACTCGTAGTCCATTCGAGCTCACTACAAAAACAAGAAAGGACACTTGATTATTACACAATTCACATATCTTAAGATTTGCATACAAGTGCTCTAATCGAAGTGTAGAGAGTACTTCTCTAAGATGTGCTTCATGTTCCTCAGGTGATTTGCTATAAATAAGAATATTATCAAAGTAAACAACAACAAATTTACCTATGAAGTTTGTAAGCACATGATTCATTGAGCGCATAAAAGTACTAGGAGCGTTAGTTAAACCAAAAGGCACAACCAACCATTCATACAAACCAAATTTGGTCTTAAATGCTGTTTTCCATTCATCGTCTCCCTTCATTCTAATCTGATGATAACCGCTTTTAAGATCTATTTTCGAAAATATAGAAGGTCCATGCAATTCAGCTAACATATCATCTAAGTGGGGAATAGGATGACGATATTTGACAGTAATATTGTTAATAGCCCTACAATCTACACACATTCTCCATGAGCCATCTTTCTTATGGACTAGTAACACGGGAATAACACAAGGACTCAAATTTTCCCTAATGTATCCCTTATCCAACAACTCTTGGACTTGGGATTGAACCTCTTGGGTATCAGTGGAATTCATGCGATATGCAGGCCTATTAGGCAATGCAGCCCCCGGAATGAGATTAATTTGATGCTCAATGCCACGAATACAGGGTAGGCCTGGTTGTATATCATCGGGAAAGACATCCTTATACTCTTCAAGAAGAGATAGGATGTGAGAAGGGAGGGTAGCTCGAAGCTCCTCACTCAACATATTCAACCCTTTGCATAGGAGAATGAGGGTTGTTTCCACATCCACAAACTCGTCTACAAATGCTCTCTTGGATGCCAAGAGGACATCTTTAGGCCGAGTAGGGGTAGTAGTGTGGCTCACCAGAGCCTTCCTGTCTAACTTACCTTCACTTACCTTACTCTTCTCAATCTCATCGGCCACCTGTGTTGGTGTCATAGGCTTGAGGACGATGTTCTTTCCCTGAAAAACAAAGGAATAACGGTTAGTGAAGCCATCATGTAAGACCTTACGATCAAATTTCCAAGGACGACCTAAAAGTATATGACAAGCTTGCATAGGCACAATATCACATAGAACAACATCTTCATAATGTCCTAGTTTAATTTAAAATTTAGCTTGCATGTTAACTTTCAAATGTCCACAATCATTCATCCAATGCAATTATAATTACAACAACTTCCGCCATCGATGATCACAGTACAAACCTTACCCTTAACTAAGCATCTAGTATGAAACAAGTTTTCTCTTTGATTGTCATCACAAGATGCAGGTTGAACACTTAAAACTCTCCTACCAATCAAGGAATCACCATGCTCATATTCAATGCAATAATCATTATCATAAGCAAGTAATAAGTTAAGGTTTTGATCATCATTAACAAGCTCTTCATTTTCATCACAAGAATTTTCATATTCATATTCTCCTAAGTGATTAATCATGAGAGTTTTCTTATTAAGGCAATACTTCATAACATGTCCTCTACCTTGGCATTTAAAGCAAACAATGTCCCTAGATCTAGTAGTAGATGGGTTAGGATTACTCCCTTTAGGGCCAGTAGATGCCCCAAACGAATTTCTGGCGACCATAGGCGCCTTGCCTTTGTCGATGGGCTCTTAGGGTGCACAGCCTTGGCTCGCTCTCTCCCTAAAGTCGTCGTCCATCCTACCTTGGGGTTGTTGAGGCCGGTTTTGGCGCCACCCTTGAGGCTGACCACTCGACATTCTTCCTCCTTGGCTCCTGTATCTAGCATTCTTTTCTACTTTCATAGCTAAATGCAACAATTCAGTAGGCGTAGAATAAGGAAAGTAATCAATTTCATGAGCTAAGGCGGGATGCAAAATCCTAAGAAACCTAGCATTAGTATCCTCATCATTTTCAACTACATTAGCTCTAGCCATGGTTTCTTGCATTGCATTAAAAGTTTCTTCAACACTTTTATTACCTTGTCTAAAATTCTCTAGTCTCTGTCTAAGCTCTCGGGAATAGTATTGGGGAACAAACCTTCTCCTCATAAGCGCTTTCATTTGCTCCCATGAAGCAATAGGCGCATCTAAATCTCTTTTTCTCTCTTTAACTAAGTTGTCCCACCAAATCAATGCAAAACCTTGAAATTCAAGAGAAGCAAGTTGTACCTTTTTAGCGTCGGAGAAGTTATGTCAATTCCAGATTTGATCCATTTTAGTCTCCCAGTCGATATATGTGTCTAGATCAGTCTTGCATTCGAATTGAGGAATCGTCACCTTTACCTTGGCTATGCCATCTTGCTCAGGCTCCTTAGGTGCTATGTAGTGGTGTCGACCTCCTCTATCATTCTGCCTAGGACGTTGCTCCCAATGATCCTCCTCTTGGAATTCATATTCGTCCTCTGAAGGGTAGAACTCTTCTTGTTGCCTACGACCTCGTCGTCCATGCGCATTAGCAAACGCATTATTCCTACCATGTCTCTCCCTTCGTGGAGAGATGTTCTCATCAAATAAAGGGTTATCTAAATGAGGGGGAACATTTTATTGCTGATTAGCATTAGGATTAGGAGGACTATTAAGATTAGTTACTTCCCTTTCATCCGGAGGCGGTTCATCACGCAATGGATTACCTTGCCCAGCCACGGTGTTAGAGTCGGATAGTCGTGCTTCTACAGCCGTCAATCTCTCCGTTATCCTCACCAAAGTTTTAGTTGATGGTGTTGAACATGTTGAACACCTCAGGAGAAAGTGTGGTCGAGGTATTGGTATAGTTGTTACCGTCGTTGTTACCGTTTTTTCCCTGGTTATTAGACGTTGCAAATAAAGACAAACAAAGAACTATGTGAAGGTTAGTAGAAAATATAAACAAACTCACAAGTGTATCACTCACACTCCCTCTCTAATTGATATGTTACGCTTGTTGTTTCAATCTGCCTTGGGCAAATCAATAATCAAGCTAGGACTTAGCAACACAAGGTAAATAGATCAAAGGAGAACGAATGAAACAAGACTGCACTCGGCAACACACAAGAGCACTCGACAATTTGATAATGAGCACTCGACACAAACAAATTAGAATAATGCAAGGACTGATTTCACTACTACAATTAAGGCCTAAGGCAACGGCTCTAAACCGCCACAATAGATAAGAAAACCGCTTCTAAAGGCCTATTGTGGCGGTTTTTACCCGCCTCTGTTGCTCGGGTTGCATTTGGTCTATTGTGGCAGTTTTACCATCTATTGTGGCGGTTTATTATGAAAACTCAAAACCGCCACAATAGGTAGATAAACCGCTACAATAGCCATGTTTAATGTGGCGGTTATTTCAAACCTATTGTGGCGGTTTTCTTTTCTAATGCGGTGGTTTTGTGATCTAATGTGACGGTTTTTTTAATCTAATGTGGCGGTTTTGTGAATTCTAATGAAACAGTTTTACAACTATTATGGCGGCTTTTAAATTTTATTTTCATGCATTTTATAGATTAATTGTAGCATTTTTTGTAATTTATAGTTTTATGAAATTGCGAATAATAATAAAGTACAAACACCGGGGGGATCGCCCTCCCAATTCGAAGTTTCATTAATAGAGATGAACCACCATATATACACACAGTCATATATAACCATATTATAACATATCCATTACATCAAAATATATATTCACTAATAACTGAATATATAAAATTCAAGTGTATCGATATCTAAAACTCATTCACAAAATAACACATTTAAGTGTATCCTAATTCAAAATATAATATAGTAAATTCAGGAGTACATAGCATCACTTGTGTATTAGCATTCATCTTCTCGTAGCGGAGGTACACATCTTGTAAAGTGGCATGGAAGCAACTTTTGACGGTGGCAAGCTGGATGAAACAAGTGAAAACAACAAATAATCATGATGTTAGTAGCTGAAAAAAGCAATATTCTACATCTTACTAGCTAAAAAAAAAACCAACAACAATATAAACCAAGCTCAATTCAACAAGTTCAACTCCTTAAATGAGCATTAGATATACAACATGAAGAATAAGAGAGGGCGGAAATAAACAAAATGTTACCTGATGGGAAGATATTACCTGATGGGAAGATACTTGAACTGAGGAACTGTGGAATATCTCATCAAATAGGATGTTGAATTAGTTGACAATTTCTGTAGTTTCTGTGCACATCATTCTATTAAGTTGCACAAAAAATCCAAATATTACGGCATGCCTTAGGTAGGACTGTTTCTCATTCTCCCACAGGTATGGCTCGTACCTATAAAGAGACAAGACCTTGTCATGAGATATGGACATAATGTAGTGACAGAATCATGAAGGCCATAAGCTTGTCAGTTTTTGAATGAAAAAAGTAACCATGCTATGATCATTTTCCCCTAAATGACAGAAATCAATGTCTAGCTTGGAAGCGGGAATTTCGACAAACAAGAATATGTAACATTATAATAGCATTCTTTTCCACCTGCTGTCTGGTTTAATTATTGATATTTCCCTAAAAATTCATCAAATCCAAGACCATCAAATACAAAATGTATCACTTAAGAACCTTAAACCTCACTTCATCCTCCTGAAAATTTTTATTGCGAAATATAGAGCCTTGTCCCTGGCGATTGAACAGTCAGAAGAAAATATAATCCAGCAAACAACATTGAAATCTATTTGTTTTTTTATTTCTCAATCCTTAAGTAGCACACAAGCAGAAGACAAAAATAAACCTATCATTCCTGTATAGTCCATAGAGAGTTGAAAGCTTGAATTCTATTAACAAAGTGTTTTTTTTTCCAAGTCAAAGTAATCAATTTAGGTTCATTTACATCAATCAAGCCCATTCAATTGCTAATTTGAATTAACAGACTAGAAACACAAAAACAACCTTACCTTTGCCAGTCAATTGGATCAAGCTTCAGTGCAAAACGGTTGAGTAGTTGATCTACACGTTCTCTCGTGACTGATTTAGAAATGCCATGTTCGATCTAGGGTTTCTCACTTCGAATAGCTTTCGACAAACTCAAGTAACACGATAAACATGCATAAACGTGAGACACAAAGCTTTGTTTACGCGGTTCGGTTTCCCTACATCCGCGGAACCTCGGGAGGGGAGGTTCACCCAATTTCACTAAGCAACCAAAGGTTCAAGACAGGTTACAGAGGTTCTAGATGCACTAGATCTAAGACGCGATTCTAACAAACAAGGACAAAGAAGATAAACGAGGAATAGGGTTAGAGAAAGTCCGTGAAGGACACCAAGAAATCTCAGGAGAGATTTCTCCTTGCAGAACCCTCCATTCTTCTTCTTCTTCGTCAACCAAGCAGGTACTCAGGTAGCATCAACCCAAAAGAGCACCCTTGAAGAGAATCGCCAACGTTAGGTGGTCAACCCTTGTGTTTTCTCCCAAACCCTAACCCTGGTCGCCCCTTGGCTTACCAGAGAGAGTGAGACGATGCTACAGTTCTCAAAGGTATCCGGAAGAGAGCTTAAATAGGCTTAGGGTTACAACGGTCGAAAGAGAGCCAAGAGAAATGGGCTCAGATTTGGGCCGGATGGAATAGGCCCAAATCTGTGTGAGCTCAAGCCTGCAAACATTCAACACAAACGGACCCAACAAACAACTCTTATAAGGCATCATACATACTTAGCTTCACCTAATGGCCCAAGGCTAGCCATTAGACCTAATCATGGTGCAACCATGGGTCCAATGAGCTTTTCCTTGACCATGGCAATGGCTAAGTCTTGTAGAGCCTTTAGAGAACCTGTCCTAGATTTCTAGTGCATCTTACAAAACCAAATAAACCATTGTCTAGTTTTACAACTTATTACAAGGATTACAAAACATAACAAATGCCCTTCTAATCCTTGTGATACAGTTCTTCTTTGGTCACCAGTAGTGAATTGGGATTCCCTCCAATCCGTCGTCGGTTCAAGAACAGCTAAGGCACTTAGGTACTCTCCCATATATGCAGGAAGTTCCTACAAAAGGAGAATTTATCAGCTGTGACAATCTTAGTACCAAAGTCAGCAGGATTAAGGTCTCCCTTAATCTTCTTCACATCTATTAGATTCTTTTCAACCTGAACACGAATGTAATGGTGCCTCACATCTATATGTTTGGTCCTTTCATGATATACAGGATCCTTACACAAGTACAAGGCACTTTGGCTATCCATATGTAAAACATGTAAGAAAGTAATAGGGAAGATTTCACCAAGTATTCCAGCCAGCCAGGAAGCTTCTTTAGCTGCCTCAGTTGCAGCAACATACTCAGCCTATGTAGATGACAGAGCTACAACTGATTGTAGATGTGACTTCCGTGATATACAATTACCAGCCCAAGTGTAGGCATATGATGAAGTTGATTTTCTATCATCTTTATTTCCTGCATAATCAGAATCAACAAACCCATGCAAATCATGCTTTGAAGCATGTTCACCAAACACAAGGCAGTAATTTTTGGTGCCACAGAGGTATCTAAGTAAGTACTCCATGCCTTCCCAATGAACATTGCCAGGGTTAGACATAAATCGGCTAAGAACACTTATAGCAAATGCAAGGTCAGGTCTAGTGCATAACATGGCATACATGACAAACCCAACAGCAACATCATAGGGAATTTTAGACATCTTTTGTTTTTCAGCTTCTTCGGTGGGACAGTGTTTCTTAGTTAAGTCTAAGTGCCCTCCTAAGGGAATACTTGTGGGTTTAGAACAATTCATGTTGAATTTATCAAGCACCTTCTGCACATAATCACTTTGAGAAAGCCACGTCAGTTTCTGTTTTCTATCTCTAGTGATGTTAATGCCAAGTATTCCTTTAGCAGCTCCTAAATCTTTCATATCAAAATGCAGTTTCAAGTCTCTTTTTACAGCAGCAATAAGAACTTTAGAGTTGCATAAGATAAGAATGTCATCAACATAAAGGAGCACAAACAAAGGAGATTTAGACATAACACCTTTGAAATACAAGCAAGTGTCATAACTACTTTTCTGGAAACCAAGTTTCTTCATGCAAGAATCAAATTTTAAGTTCCATTTCCTAGGACTCTGCTTTAAACCATATATAGATTTCTTAAGAAGACAAACATGATCAGGTTTATTAGCATCAACAAATCCTTTTGGATGACTCATATAAATGATCTCATGCAAATCATATAAAACCCTTGGCCACTAATCTAGCTTTGTATCTAGGTGGTTCATGAGGTTTTACACTTTCCTGTAACTTGTAGATCCACTTACAATCTATGATCCTAGCATTTTTAGGTTTAGGAACTAACACCTAAGTTTTGTTCACATGCATAGACTGTAGCTCATCTTGCATAGCTTTTAACCAATACTTAGAATTAGCATTTTTCATAGCTTGGTCAAAAGACTCAGGAGTATAAGATCTAACAAGTTCAGCAGAAATGAATGCAAACTCCACCAAATCAACATCTTCCAATTCAGCAAAATTGATATACCATCTATTAGGTTGAATTGCCCTAGGTTCTCTATCTCTAGTGAGTTGATAATCACTGTAATCAGGGATATGATGCACAGAGGTATCATTCACAAAGGACTCTCCAGACTGAGAGTTTGAGAGAGGGGAAGATGCACTTACTTCTCCACCAGATTGGTGGGGTGAATGCACTTCATTTGGATCACCAGGGTGACCTCCATGTTCACTGTGGTCATTTGAATGACCATTTTCTTGGTTTGAAGGAAGCTCTGAGTCATGCTCCCCACCATGAGAGGAGTTGTCTTCAGGGAAAGGGCCATCCTCATCATCTGGAGATTGGATGGCTTCATGAGGTAAGAAGAAAGTTGGAAGATCCTCAGCTGCTCCAGGGGTACCTGTACACTCATCAGAGCTTGTCAGTTCAGCTTTATAATGGTAAGCATCCTCATCAAAAGTCACATTTCTTGAAGTTATTACTTTGAAACCATGAGGTTGTATGAGCAATAACTTGTAACCCTTTGTGCCCTCAGGATATCCTAACATGGCTGCCTTTTGGGCCCTTGGTTGCAGCTTGCCTTGAGACACATGTGTGTAGGCAGTGCATCCAAAGGGCCTAAGGTGTGTCAAGTCAGGCTTTTTCCCAGACCACAACTCCTATGGAGTCTTAAACTCCACAACAGAAGAAGGGCACCTATTTATGAGGTATGCAGCTGTGTTAACAGCCTCTCCCCACAAATAAGGTTTCATCCCAGCACTGAATAACATGCGCATTGCTTTTTCAAGCAAAGTTCTGTTCATTCTCTCAGCAACAGCATTTTGCTGAGGTGTGCCAGGGACTGAGAAATGCCTTTTGACACCATGATGCTTACAGAAATCACTAAATGCATGATTACAAAATTCTAAGCCATTGTCAGTTCTTAAACATTTCAGTTTATGGTCAGATTCATTTTCAACATGCAACTTCCAAGTCTTAAACACATCAAAAGCTTGGGTTTTTTATTTAAGCAAGTAAACCCACACTTTTCTTGAGTAATGATCTATAAAAGATATGAAATATTTTCTACCCCCTATAGTATCAATCTGAGCAGGACCCCACAAATCAGAATGCACATACTCAAGAGGTTTAGTTGCAACATATGAAGACTTAGGAAAAGCATGTCTAGATTTCTTACCATAGATGCAACCCTCACACAGTTTCAGATCAACAGGTTTAGAATTAATCATGCCAGATTTAAACAGGTGATTCAAACTATTAAGGCCAATATGACCAAGTCTAGAGCGCCAAAGTTTGGTATGATCAAGTGCCACACCATCCTTAACAGTGGTACAGTTCAATTCAGGAGTGCCTATAACACAGTATAGTCCCATTTTTAGAGACTTCCTTAATTCCACTGTAAGTGTTAATGTGATACTTGGAATCATCCAAAATAGATTCAGACATCAGATTTCTCTTAAGGTCAGGCACCCACCTGACCTTTTGGAGAACCCTGACTTTCCCATCAAACATTCTAATATGCACATTTCCAATACCCTTAATAGACAAAGCAGTGTCATCACCAAGCAAAACATCACCACCATCATACTCAGAAAAAGAGCTAAACATAGATCTATCAGGAGTAGCATGAATAGTGCAACCAGAGTCTAAAATCCAAGTATTAGAAGGCACATCAGAAGAGCACACAAGCAGTTGATGGGAATAATCAGTTTGTTGTTCAAGAACAGCAGTAGTTTCCTTTTTCTTCTTGTTTTCGTCAGCTTTTTTCTTTTTATAACAGTCTTTAGTAAAATGCCCAGGTTTATCACAATAATGGCAATTTTTGTTACTGTTACCTTCCCCAGAAGAACTGGACTCATCTTTTTCCTTATCTTTCTTCTTAGACTTCTTGTTATTGTTTTTACTCTTAGCCTTAGTAAAGAGAGCCTCAGATTTGACATTGTTTTCAGCTTTCTTTTCATTTTTGGTTTTGAACACTTTCATAATCTCATTTTTCTCAATAATAGACTCAAGAATTTTTTCTTTACTCAAGTCTTCATTACTGAATTGTATCACATCCTTAAAAGTGTCAAATTGAGCAGGTAGAGAGTTTAATAACAAAACATCTTGATGAGTGTCCTTAACCTTATCATCACATCTTTCAAGCTCTTGAGTAAGTCTAAGAAATTTATCCAAGTTTTCATTTAATGACAGGTTAACATCCATTTTTAAAGTGAACAACCGACACAACAAAGATATCTTTCTAGGCAAAGACTTAGTCAAGTAAAGAGACTCAAGTGCATCCCAGAGAGTTTTAGCAGTAGTTTTGCTCACCACCTGACGAGCTACGTCGTCATCTAACCTTATCATTATCTCATAATGAGCTTGCTCATCCATTTCAGACTTGGATGCATCTGTTGTGCCAACATGATAGGCTTCTTTCACAGCCTTCCAACACTTCTCCTTGATCAACACAACCTTTATTTTGACTTGCCACATGGCAAAGTCAGTGGACCCATCGAAGGGCTTCATCCTTACTGTGTTCTCTGCCATAGAAAAACACAGATCTAAGTTAGAGATAACTTAAAAATAAGGAATATAAAGCAAGGAAGGATAGATCTAGGAAACCCTAAAGTAAACAAAGCTATTTTTGGTTTTTCTTGTTACTGAAGAACAGAAAACACAAAAACAAACTAAACGAAGACAGTAAAGTCTAGATCCAGCGGAAGCTCAAAGGATCAAGGCCGGTTCAACTTCTTTTCGTAAACGAAAAGAGAGTCAAGCCTAGGATCTGATACCAATTTGTTCGATCTAGGTTTTCTCACTTCGAATAGCTTTCGACAAACTCAAGTAACGCGATAAACATGCATAAATGAGAGACACAAAGCTTTGTTTACGCGGTTCGGTTTCCCTACATCCGCGGAACCTCAGGAGGGGAGGTTCACCCAATTTCACTAAGCAACCAAAGGTTCAAGACAGGTTACAGAGGTTCTAGATGCACTAGATCTAAGACGCGATTCTAACAAACAAGGACAAAGAAGATAAACGAGGAATAGGGTTAGAGAAAGTCCGTTAAGGACACCGAGAAATCTCAGGGGAGATTTCTCCTTGCAGAACCCTCCCTTCTTCTTCTTCTTCGTCAACCAAGCAGATACTCGGGTAGCATCAACCCAGAAGAGCACCCTTGAAGAGAATCGCCGACGTTTGGTGGCCAAGAAGCCAAACCCTTGTGTTTTCTCCCAAACCCTAACCCTAGTCGCCCCTTGGCTTACCAGAGAGAGTGAGACGATGCTACAGTTCTCAAAGGTATCCGGAAGAGAGCTTAAATAGGCTTAGGGTTACAACGGTCGAAAGAGAGCCAAGAGAAATGGGCTCAGATTTGGGCCGGATGGAATAGGCCCAAATCTGTGTGAGCTCAAGCCTGCAAACATTCAACACAAACGGACCCAACAAACAACTCTTATAAGGCATCATACATACTTAGCTTCACCTAATGGCTCAAGACTAGCCATTGGACCTAATCATGGTGCAACCATGGGTCCAATGAGCTTTTCCTTGACCATGGCAATGGCTAAGTCTTGTAGAGCCTTTAGAGAACCTGTCCTAGATTTCTAGTGCATCTTACAAAACCAAATAAACCATTGTCTAGTTTTACAACTTATTACAAGGATTACAAAACATAACATGCCATGTTTCTGCTTTCTCAGGTAAGCATATTTTTATTGATGGGCTTTCAAGCGAGACATCATTTAGCCTGGAATAACCACCGAACATAATATCAGTAGCAAATCTTACATCCAATGACACTTCAACTCCATGGTTGGCAATGAGTTCACCATAAACATTAATAATTAATCAGGAGGCTAGGATAGTTTAAGACAAAGTTGAAGATTTACCTTAAGCACATGAGTAGCTTTTGAGCACCACTGGAAACATGTTGCGCACTAATATCACCTGTAAAAAATAGCTTCATGTACTAAAATAAAAGGTAACCTTTTAAAGTATCCAGCTGATTCACCAAATATAAATCTCAATGATTCTTTGATTAAGCATGCAACAACTATAAACAAATAAATGACTGATATAATCCTTTTCAAACACACCCACACCCACCCCCCCCCCCCACGCACACCCACACCCACCCGCATACGCCCGCCCGCGCCCCCGCCCGCGCCCGCGCACGCGCGCACAGTACTATATGTTCAGAGTGAACGGATGTATGAAGCACAACCTCAGCTGTTTCATATGGTTGCTTTCTGAAAAATTATGTTCACAGTATTGCAATAATAGAGTTCAGCATGCATATGTGTTTTACAATCTGTCAAACTTTACACCTACTTCTCCTTATACTGGCCTTTAATTTGAATATGTAATACTTATGTCATGAGGAGCTTGATAAATGAAAATCTTATCTTAGTCACATCCCTAACTTAACATGAGTGAGGTGCTCTCTCAATTTCTAACCACCCAAGGGAAATCAATTGCTAATCACTAAAAACAAATAAAAATTATGTAAAAAGAAAACATACATACATACATGTATATATGTTTGTATTTCAAAGGCACTACAGGAGGAAGAGACCGACCCGATGCATTCAGGAAGGGGCTGCGGTTGCACTCTGCAGAGGTGGTATCCCTGTTAGAAGATCTTATATTTATAAATTTAAAAAAGGGTTAACTGGCCTTCATCTTTTGCTAATTAGCTTCCCAAAATTACTTTCACCACTTTCTTCCCCTCCTAAAAAAACACCAAAGTGGCCAATATCCTATTTAGTTTACATCATATTAGGAGCTTCTGCATCTCCAAATTTGAAGGTATTGATTTTTTTTTTTTTAAATGTATTCTTAGGGAGGTCCTAGCCACAAGAATATGAATCCATTCAGACTGTGAAACTCTTAACAACTTGGCTGAAAACTATATGTTGCTGCAGAGTGAGGGTATTAGAGTCAAGCATAAAAGCTAACAGTTACGAGTGAACAAAATGACCAATGCAATTGTATTGAGAGTTTCAATTGCTCTTTAGTCATCTCATACTTGTTTAGAACCATACAAAATGAATCATTCTACAGAATCCCTAGAAAGATTATACCGAATGAAATCTAAAGTTAAAAGTGTCTATTCTCTCTCCCATTCAAATTGCAAATAGAAACTACACATAAATACAAATTAGGGTTCGTAAACCCAAAGAACACTCAATTGACCCATAACTGAGAAAAACAAATTGACAGAAAAGTGAATAAGCCTTACATTGAAGGCCTTCTCAAATCTAGTTGTTCAAAACCGAGTTCACGTACAAATGTACAATATCACCCCAAAGAAAAAAATTACGGAATTTTCGCCAAATACCCCTGAGGTTAAGGCTAATTCGCGTGGTGTACAAAAGTTTGACATATTTCGCCAGGTTCCCCTGAGGTTTTCATTTTTTTTGCCAAATACCCCTGAGGTTTATATTTTTTGGCCAAATGCCCCTCTGTCGAATTTGTTAACGTTTTTTTATTGAAAAATAGTACAATTCCCCCAACATGGCGCATATTTTTAATAAAAATAAAATTTTCTAAGTATAAAAAATTACTATGATAAATTTAAATAAGATATTATCAAACGTTAACATAAAATACAAAAAAATAGATTTGATAATTAAGTAAAAATAACAACCAATAAGATATTATTCATAAAGACGTCAAATTCACTCACAAATAACAACCAATTCAGAATTTCGAATGACCTAAGCTTACCAGAATTCCGCTTCATGTGACCGTCGTAAGCTCTCTTCGAAATGTGAAAGATGCTCGATACTTTGTTCTTAATTTGCCCTCTTTTGTGAAGCTGCTCGATACTTTGTCTTTGCTCTCTTTTCTGAAGCTGCTCGCCCTCTTCGATGATTCCAACCAGTTCTCGCCCTCTTTAGGCACGAGAAGATTGCTTGCCCTCTTTCGTCTTTCGTGAATCCAACACCCAGATGACCTAGTTCTCACTTCTCGACTTCTCGCCCTCTTTGATTTTTAGAATGAGTTGTAAAATAACTTGCTTTTCGAAATACTGTAAATAATATACTAAAAAAAATACATGATCTAAAACCGCCACATTAGGTCAAAAACCGCCACAATAGAGTCCTTAAAACCTCCACAATAGGTATAGTTATTATAGTAATACATGACCAAAACCGCCACATTAAGTCAAAAAACCGCCACAATAGAGTCCTTAAGATCGCCACAATAGGTATTATGGTAATACATGATCAAAACCGCCACACGAACCGCCGCAATAGATTAAACCGCTTCAAAAACCGCCACAATAGACTAACCGATGCAATAAGATGTTACAATAGACCTTCATTATAGTAGTGTTTTGTGGAAAAGAAAGAAAAGAAAGAAAGAAACAACCTTTGGAAATTTACCTCTTTTGATATGAACCCTCTAGTAAGGATGTTGTAGTTGAAAGGTAAGGTTTCAAGGTTGTGTTTGGGAAAAGAAGGTTTCGAATGGGGCTGATGGAGTTCACCAATTTGGTCCCTTTGAAGCTTTCTTGCACTAGATCAAACACTTCTCTTTTTTTTTTTTTTTGACTTACTTTTTCTTCTAGTGAATTTTATCCTCCTAGGTCCAAGCCTTTGATTTTTTTTTTTACTGATTTTTTTTTTTTGTACCTAATGCAAGAATTATAGCAAAAATAAGAAGGGAACTCGAAAATAACAAACCTTTGGTGAATGAAATAAAATTCAGTCCTTAAGAAATAGATATAGGTGAGGTTTTTGCTAAATTTGGTAACTTGCCTTTCTATCTATTCCCTTATGATCTAAGATAGATAAAAGTAATTATATCTACCAAAGAATTTCAGAAATTACTAGGAATAGAATAGATAGATCAAAGATAACAAACTAGGGTTAAGGAACCTCTTATGGATTGTGAAGGGCGACCGACTAGGATTCTTAGGGTGCCAATGTTGACTGCACCAAAGGTAGAATCAGCCACACTTGTGAAGGTCATGGCTGGATTTTGTGTTTAGAGTTAAGGTGAAACCACAACAATCACAAACAAAAAGGTTAGTAATAATCAAAATTCAAGAACAAGACGTAAAAGACCAAAAATTTGATAAAGACTCTATTTTTGTGGGGTTTTTATGTTTTTATGATCAACAAAAGTAAAGACACAACTTTTGATGTCGATAACCTAAGCTCTGATGCCAATTTGATACGGGGTAAGTCGTAGGATGGCCCGACCTTCGACAATCAAGACACCTATGCAAGAATCAACAAGAACAACCAAGACTCGACAAGAACACCAAGAACACACAAGAACTCGATGTCAACTCAAGAACAAGACCAAAACGCAGCAAGACTCGATAAAGGAAACAAGACTCGATATTGACTAAACAAAAGAACAAGACTCAATCTTGATTGAATTGAAAGACTCGACAAAAGAAATGTAAAGACCGATAGATTGGATGAGTCGATCTATATAGAACAAGATGAAGACCACAGACCTCCGTAGAGGGTAGGAACCAACACCAATGACTATATAACCCGCCTCTACAACCCTACACAACCAAGCGGACAACTTGGATGCACAAGGAGGGGGCTCGTGGATACCATGGATTACCAAACCCTTGCAAGATTGACAAACACAAGACAAACCAAGCTGAAATCAATACCAATGGTTGCAATCGATGAGCCTTGCTTCGAATCCATTGACTTTGCACTCGATGGGTTTCAACACAAAAGAGAGAACTTTCATTCAAAATAGCGTAGTGTTTAACAATGGTGGAAACGGCCTTAATATAACCTAGAGGTTGATTTTCTTAAAAGAAATAACAATTAAAAGAATAATTAAAATAACCCCTAAAATTATCTAAAATAACTTAAGTAAAAATGTTACTAAAAATAGCAATAAAAGGGGTTCCAAAACTTAGAATAATTCGGCCCACATATGACTAAGTAGGATCGGCCATTTCATGGCCTATGCACATATAGGTCTTCAATGGTGCCTCTTGAAGTTGTATAGCACTTGAGAATAGAGCATGACTCACGAACATGAAGGAGTCTCGTTGAAGCTTCTTAGCACGAGCTCGAGTCATCGGTCCATCCCCAAGTATGATAGGCGTGTCCGGAGGTGTAGAAGATGGTCCCGCATCAATTTACCTTTATATTCTTCTTTCTAATTAAAATAATTACATGCTAGGGTTTGTTTTCCCAAATCCGAATCCGATCAAGTAGGTGAACTCTGTTAAATTGATTTGCTTTTCTTTTGTCCACAGATTGTGTAGGTTCAAGGGAAACACAATAAAAACTCACATCTAGAGCATAAGCAAGTGCAATCGAATTTAGGGCTAAACAACGAAATTCCTCAAATCGAAAGGGGAAGGGAACCGAAAAGAGGGGGGAAGAGATTGAGAACAACGGGAAGGAGAAAAGGAATGGAGATTACCAGTAGGACTAGAAGCGACCACCAGTAGGAGCGAACGCCGATGACCTGGTGATAGGCGCGAAGGAGAGACGTGTAGGAACGAAGGATCGAAGTAGAGGTACTGTACTGAGGGAAGGAACGAGGGGTGAGGAAATTTTTATAACAGGCTTAAAGTTGGGATTACATAAAAATTGTGGACATTTACTTAATATCCGTTTAAATATGCACATTTAATTAATTAGCTTTTCTAAACGGATATTCCACCAAAATTTTCCTTTACTTAAATATGACAATTTTTTTTTCTGAACATCCACTAAATTAAACCAATAAAATAAGGGCAATGTCATCATTTTCTTTTTCATAAAATAACCTTATACACACCAAACAATACACGATGTTATATCGGAGTTATTTTTTGAAAACAATCTCCACCTTTTTCACCTCCATAACCCTTACACTAATCTCTACCTCAATTAATCCCTTAAATCCACAAATCCACAAATCCACAACCCATGAATTCTTAAAAGGCTAATTGAGAAAGAATCCGCAAACCCTAAATTGAATTGATAAAGACTTATTTACCTCCACCGTCATCACCAAACTTAGCTCGATCTACCGATGTCCACTCTCATCAGCGTCGGCCGTCAGCTTTAGATTCCTTGCATCGATCTCTCCCTCTTCCTCTCGACGCAATATCGATGGATGGACATGGAGCTAGAGGCATGTATTTTTGTTTCTTTTTATTTAATTTTCATTTTTATTTTCATTTTTTAGCAAGAATGTTAACAGAGGGAACAGAGGGGTATTTGGCAGAAAAAACGAAAAACTCAGGGGCATTTGACAAAATATGTCAAACTTTTATATGCCGTTGACGGAGGGAAAAGTCGTTGATTTCCCTCGCCAAAAATTATTCCCAAACAAACAAACTAGTATAATATGCAAGTAAGGGGTCGAACCCTAGAGAATCAAGTATTTCTAAATATTGTGTATTTATCAATATAAAAGAAACGATTTTTATGAATGAAAATAAAAGAAAATAATATTGACAAAAGCAAATAAAGGATAGAAGAAAAGCGTTTCCACCTACAAGTTCTCGACTTTGGTTGGTTTTATTGATCATCGAATCCTTTTCAAGTTATTATCTTTTCCTACGAATTCCTCTCGTCTTGGTTTAAGTAGATTAAAAGTCCTACGAGTCCAATTAATCCCTTACACCTCAATGCAACCTTAACACGGTCAAGATTTAACAAAGAGATAGCAAATAGTCCCAAGAACTTGAGCATATAAATAACACCAATTAAACACGGTAAATCAATGTTTAAGATATATGTCAACTTCCTACATAATCATGCTTCAAACACGGAATCCACAATCTTATGCGTGCTACTACGGAAATAACACAAATACGAAAGTATTAAATCCTAGCATGAAATCAATATTATCAAGGTAGCTAATGAAGATAACATCAATAACATAATCAATTTCACACAAAGAAGTTAAAAGAATTAAAGAGGAAAAATAACTTGAATTAGAAACTCACAAACCACCAACCAAGTCTCGAAAGTGTAGGCGGAAACTACAAAATTAGCCAAACATGGCTTACCTAAGCTTTCTTCTCTTCAATGGTGATTTCTCTACTTGGAATTAATTTTTTAAACTTAATCCTAGAACATCATATTTATAAGCCTAATGTCTTCCATAAAAGGTAGATAAAAGATAGATAAAAGATAGAAATTTCCTAAACAAACTAGATCAAAGATAGAACTTTCCTAAATTAATTCAGCGTCGGATTCCGCTGGCAGCGAGAAATTTCCGCTGGCAGCGAATGGCCTTGATTGAGCTTCTGTTGGATTTCCGCTACCAACTCGCTGGCACACTCGCTGGCAGCGACTTTCATGCCTTTAGAATTTTCTCGAGCTTCTCCATGGTCCCGTCCTTCCGCTTCCGCGAGTACCTGATTCCGCTGCCGCGAGCTGGGACTTCCGCTGGAGCGAGTAGCCGAAGCTTCGTCCTCCTGGTGATTCCCGCTGGCAGCGGATTTTTCCGCGGCAGCGGACGTCTCGCTGCAGCGGAATTAGTCGCTAGCAGCGGACGTTGCTTGCTGGCTCCTCCTCTCGCTGGCTCTCTCTCCCCGCGGACTCTCTCTCGCTGGCTCCTCCTCGGATTCTGGTTCCACTCGCTGACAGCGAATGAAATCCCGCTGGCAGCGAAATATGCCCAGAAACTTGATTCTTCATTGTTCTTCCCTCGTTCTTTCTCTTCTCCTTTCTTTCTCTTCTTAGCTTGATTTCTTGACTTCACTTGGCCATGTTTAACAGCTTTCCCTTGCTTTCCATCATGTCGGATCTACGATTCTGCACAATTCAACCGAAATAGCGTAGATTTCGAACTTTTCCACAAAAAGAGTTTAATCTAAATTATCATTAAAACATGCATATTATACAATGTAAATGCAACTAAATTATCCTATAATGCCCATTAGAAATGTGCATTATCAGCCGTGCAAAATAACTATTATCTCAAGGGCACCATGCGTAGTTTTGTTAATTAAATTTATTTAGAGTATTTTGAAATATTATGTTTGAAAATGTTTATAAAATTTTGAAATATTATGTAAATTACTCTTATTTATTTATATTTTAAAATTATTATTATTTTTCTATAGTTAAAATATTTTTGTTCAATAATTATCTTTGATAAAAATTGAAAAAGGTCTATAATTATATTTAAGTTATACAATTAATCAATAAACTTTTTTTAAATTTGAGTCAAAAGGCATGTGAATTTCCCCATATATATATATATATATATATATATATATATATATATATATATATATATATATATATATATATATATAGAGTGAGGTTAAAGTGAAAAAGGGGCTTAAGATGAAAATTTTGATTAAAGTGAAAATGGGCCTAATTTTAGAAAAATTAAAATCAGGCCCAATTAACCTCTTAATTAGCCCGGATCAAACAACGCGCGTGGGAGCTCCCCTCTTCCAAGCCACCAACTTCCATCGATGATTCGATGTGCAGATCGCCAATCGTCCCCGCCATTGAACAAGGTGTTGTAGTCGTTGACTGGTCGCGCCACAAGAATCGACTCTCCTTCTCCGTCAATAAACACCTCTCATCATCTTCCTCCTCTCAGGGATCGACGTTGTAGTCGCCACAAGAATCGACGCCGCCGGGGATGTCGATGAACTCAATGATGGGTTGTTTTCGACATCGATTTCCCATTCAATCACGTTCCCTACCTCTCAGGGATCGTTTTCGTGCAAAAACCCCTATCAAATATGTAAAAAAACGCAAACCACCATTGTTGGGGACCTTGGACCTTCATGGTGAGCTGGTTCGCAGCCCCTTTGTAGACACCTATACCGGCGTCACCGTTCACCCTTTGACAAATCCAGCACAACAACACTAAAGTAGAGATTGCACTCGTCATTTTGATAGGTCGTACGCATCAAAGGGAGCTTTGTGCAAAGAGAACGAGTGGCCGGAAGATCTCTGAAAATCAATGTTGAAGCTGCGAAAAGCTTCTGTCGGGCTGAGTTATATTTATGGGTATTTACACGAAACCTCCCCATATACTCATTTTTGTAAAATATGCCCTTGTTTTAGTTTCTAAAATTATAGAAATTATCCCACAGTTTTAGATTTTGTTCTAACTCGCATAATCTCCTTAATCTGCATCGTTATCATCAAATCTTTACCCATCCATAATGAGTGTAGATACCAAAGAAGATCGTAATGATTTTATTTTTGACTTTCTAATTAATTCGATTTTTAATTGAATTAAATAAGTCAATTCCATTTACGAAATGAGTCAATTCGATTTTTTTTTTTGACTTTCTAATTAATTCGATTTTTATAATCTTATTCATGCATTTCATATTATTATTCATACACGTTATCATTTTATTCTTGCACATTATAATCTTAAGTGTGCACTTCATAATCTTATTCATGCACTTCATATTATTATTAATAGACTTTATCATTTTATTTATCCATTTTATAATCTTAATTGTGTACTTCATATCCTTATTCATACACTTCATATTATTATTAATAAACCATCATTTTATTCTTGCACTTTGTCATTTTATTTGCACAACATAATATTATATTTGCACAACTTAAAGTTATATTTGCACAATATAATGTTATATTCACACAACATAATATTATATGTGCACAACGTAACATTATATTATTAGATATGCACAACATAATGTTACATTTGCAAAACATAGTGTTATATTTGCACAACTTAAAGTTATATTTGCACAATATAATGTTATATTCGCACAACATAATATTATATGTGCACAACGTAACATTATATTATTAGATATGCACAACATAATGTTACATTTACAAAACATAGTGTTATATTTGCACACCATAATGTTATATACGCATTATTTCATCTTATTTGTGCGCATTATCGTTTTATTATTGTATTTTATAATCTTATTCATGAACGGGAACAAAAAGAAGACAATCATAAATAGCATGTGTGAGATTATGAACTCGAACCTTTGTGCATGGGTACATCGTTATACCATTTTGAGCTAATAGGCTTTTAATGACACATGTCGCATTAAAGTACAAAACCGCCATAAAAATAGCAACTCATAAAGAAAATATTTGGTAGGAAACTTACTTTACATTAGGAGAATGCACATTTATTAATAATAATCTTTATTGTATTATTTGTTCACTTTATAATTTGTAATCTCATATTTTTCACTTTTTAAAATAAAGACAAGAAATGTGATGTAGCATATTTTGTTGCATTTTGTAATCTTGTAGATGCACCTTATAATATTATTTCAAATAAAAATTACGGGCTAAAATATGTAATTTTTATAATTGAAATAAGGGCAATATTGGTAGAAATAGAAAGTATGGGAGAGGTGGTGACATTTATTTCATAATTAGGTTCATTTACCCTTTTATCCATTTACCCCATAAAATTAGGCTCATTTACACATTAAATAGGCTCATTTATCTATTACTCATTTAATTAGGCTCATTTACCTTTAAATTAGGCCCATTTATCTTCAAATTAGACTATTTTCACTTTAAGACATATTTTCATCTTAAGCTCCATTTTCATTTGAACCTTTATCTATATATATATATATATATATATATATATATATATAAGGAGGAAATCAATATTGCAAATAAAATATAAATAAATCAAAGCAAACCAGATTCCGTCCCTTGCAAATAATTACAAGACCTCCTCCTGATGTAGCAGCGGGAAGTCAGGATCGATCCACGAGGAAGCGTGTCAGCAGATCCTAGGCAGCGGTGGAGTCTCACGGTCAGAAGTCGACAACAGGTGCTAGATCTCGACTTAGGGTAAGTCGACAGGAGATCAGGCTAGTCGAGCAGCGCAACAGCAGTCACAGGACTCTAGTCGATCTCGACCAAACGCTACTCGAGATCGAGTACGGCCTTCGTCGACGTCGGCTTGGCTTATCGAGTACCTGCACACAGAAGCTACAGCGATGCTAGATCGAATATCAGTAACTCGAGGTCGACCAGACTTGGTCGAGATCGAGTAAAGGCAGAAAACGAAACAAAAGAAATAAAGTAAAGGCAAAGGCTTTGGGGATTCGAACTAAACTGTATGTAAAAGGACTTCCAAGATTGGGTTTTGCAACAACGATAACCAAGCACGCATAAGGCAGAAATGAAACAGATAATCATGTGAATCGCATCAAAGGACTAAGCTTTCGCCTTTTTCAACAATTAGACAACTCTTTCAAGAAACCCTAATTGTCTCTACCGATTTTATGTTTACAATCCAAGTTGTTAGCATGGACCTCCATTAGATGGGTAATAAACACATAACAAGTAGCAGATGCTCAAAACATGATAAAGGTCGGATCTTTACCTCAAACGCGCATGGCTATCGTCGGGCTCGCCCCAACCCTAGAAGTGGGTGGACTACTCGCGCTTCATCGCAACCTCAGACATTGATTGAAAGGAAATAACAACTTGCATTAAACTAAATCCAAAGACTTTACAATCCCGGCGATTCAACTTTCGTTGAACGCCAAAACCCTAAAACCTCTGAACTCCTAAACCGTCTTTGTGGAACTACTTCTCTAATTGAAATTGAATTCTTAGAAATCAGCCCCATAGGCTTTATTTATAGGCTTCTAAACCTTGCTATTCAAGGATAGAAATATCTATCTCTATTTAAAACTATATCTAAAATCATTAAAGATAAATAAAAGTAACAACATAATTAAATCTAAATAAGGGAAATATATCTAAAGTGTCTTCAAGTGGATAGATCTCTCTCTTCATGATGTATCTTGATAAAATCGGATAGAATCGGCAACCTTCAGCTCCAAGGAATCCAAATTCGAGTAGGACAACTCAAAACGCGTAACGCGGCTTCAAGAGGCTTCCTCGATCTCGAGTAAGGCTACTCGATCTCGAGTAGAAGTGTCGTCGACTGGGTTGGCTCGGCGTCTCAGGTTGCTGGTGCTCGACAGGCTCGGACATGGCTCCTGGGCGTCGTCGATCTCGAGTAAAGGGGGCTCGTCGACTAAGTCTTCTCGGCAGCGTCGGGTAGATCTTCTCGACATGGCTCGGGTGCCGGCTTCCGGGTTCCTCGATCTCGAGTAGGTCTACTCGATCTCGAGTAGAGTGTAACCCGGCATGTCTTCGTCTTCGGCTTCTCGATCAGCTCCTCCTCGACCAGGCACTCCTGGGACATTTTTGGTCGATCTCGAGTACAACTACTCGATATCGAGTAAATCTCTCAGCTTTCTGCTCTGTTCTTAAAACGCACTTTCCCGGGTCCTCGTTCATCGGATTGATGCATATGACCATGCGTTGGAAAGCTCTTTCCGAGGGCTACAACTCTTATGAATACATCAAAGCTTGATTCAGAACGAAGAATGGTGAAAAATGGCCTTTTCTCCAGCTGCACCATTCTTAGCTTCTCCATGAGTTTCCTTTAAGCTCCAAAGTGCGTCTGATTTCTGCAAAATATAACCAAAACTTGTGTAGATCTCCATATATTGCAAATAAGTGTAAACTACACAGATTCTGTATTATTCTAACCCAAATGCATGCAATGTATGCAGAAATCGATATAAAAGTAAGTGTAAAACATGGCGAATTAGGCTCACAACATATATATATATATGGGTAAAGGTTCAAATGAAAATGGGGCTTAAAATGAAAATATGTCTTAAAGTGAAAATGGGCTATTAACCAAACAAATTGGTTTAACTGGACACGGGCCTAATTTCAGGAAAAAAAAGGTCGTCGAAGAAGATGAGGATTGTATTGAAGAAGAAGAGAAATGGTTGGCCGCCTGGCCGAAGGTATCACCGGGATTCATCAACGCCTTCTTCTTGTACTATGTTCTGGTAATTCATCTCGTTTATGAAACAATTCAATCTCACTATCCCCCGCACAAGCTTCTTCGTTTTTTTCTGAAACCCTAGCTTTTCTGAAACTCAGTTTGATGGTGAAATCAAGTACTTCACTATCCCGTCCTTTGCAAGTTGACGTCAAAATTTCACTGGAATCGTGCTCTCTATAGAGTCCTCTCTATAGCAATGGAATCTCGTCGAAATCGTGCAACAAACTAAATGCAGGTTTGTGTTCTCTCGCTTCTTTGTTCTTTTTTCCCCTATATTGACGATTTTTGAAATTCACATCTTTCACATCATTCAGTTGATCTTTGGTTGGATCTGCTTCTTTTTGTTTTAATTTTTTTTTTCTTATGGTCTCTTTTTATTTAAGTAACTTCTTTTTCAATTTCTTGTACTAGTGAGAGCAATTCAATTTTAGGGTTTTATCATCTGATTTGGTTTCTCTTATTAAACTTTTTTTTATATTTTTCCCCAGAAAAGCAGTATCAACCATCATCCACCGAAGTTGTAGCAGATCAAGGCAAGTTTCCATCTGTACTACTGCTGATTGTTTATGTCAACTGTCAGTAGTCATACATGGAAAGATAGAACTGATGAACCTATGGAACAAATTGCTTTTTGTACCTTGTTTAGATAGATAGATCATAGATACGATACCATTAGGCTGGATATGTGAACTTTGGAGTACATGTGTTCAAATCAAACTTAAGTGCCATGTGTGAATTTAGGACCTGCAGGAACCAATGAGAGGCAGCCAGCGTCAAACTCCAAAATTGGATCAACATCTCATCAGGGAAAGAAGCGGAAGCAGTGTGACTTAGAAGTAGAGGTAACCGAAACAGTAAGTGTGCGGGATCACCTAGTTCAGGTATTGGAGGAAAATGGGAGGATCGTTGGTGCACATCTTGAAGCTCAAAACACCAACATGAAGCTGGACAAGGAAGAAAGAAAGGACCATGCTAATAGCACCAAGTCATGCGATAAATCTATATCTACATTGTAAGTTAGTTATTCCATATAGTGCAGTTTCCTTGACTGGCACTGATCATTTTTTAAAGTAAGAAATGTTTTGCTGAGATAGAATTGTGAATCTTGGGCTACTTAGTCTTTGTGCTTCAAATGATAAATACTATTGGGTAATACAAAACATATTAGAATGACTGTTTGGTTGAAGCAAAAAATAAAAGTCAGCTGGCAACATATTGGGGGGACTGTTTGGTTGAAGCAAAAAATAAATTATCTCATTTTCCTTCTTTTTTGGTGTTAAGCTAGATGCCCTTATAAGGTAGACAACCGAAAAAAATTATAATTTGCCTATTAGCTCAAATTGGTAGAGCGATGTGCCATGCATAAAGATGCGGGTTCAAATCCCGTATAGGCTATTTATGATTGTATTGTGTTTGTTCTCGTTCATGAATAAGATTATAACGTGCAAAAAAAAAATGATAAAGTGTATAAATAAGATGATAAAGTGCACAAATAAAATGATAAAGTGCGAGAATAAAATCATGAAGTGCATGAATAAAATTATGGAGTGCACAATAAAGATTACAAAGTGTAAGAATAAAATGATAAAGTGTAAGAATAAAATAATGAAGTGCATGAATAAGATTATGAGGTACACAATTAAGATTATAAAGTGCATAAATAAAATGATAAAGTGCAAGAATAATATGATGAAGTATATGAATAAGATTATGAAGTGCATGAATAAGATTCTGAAGTGCAAGAATAAAATGATGAAGTGCACAATTTAAGATCATAAAGTGCATAAATAAAATGATAAAGTGTAAGAATAAAATCATGAAGTGCATGAATAAGATTATGAAGTGCACAATTAAGATTATAAAGTGCATAAATAAAATCATAAAGTGCAAGAATAATATGATGAAGTGCATGAATAAGATTATGAAGTGCATGAATAAGATTCTGAAGTGCAAGAATAAAATGATGAAGTGCATGAATAAGATTATGAAGTGCATGAATAAGATTCTGAAGTGCAAAAATAAAATGATGAAGTCCATGAATAAGATTCTGAAGTGCACAATTAAGACTACAAAGTGCAAGAATAAAGTGATGAAGTGCATGACTAATATTCTGAAGTGCAAAAATAAAATTCTCACCTTTTATTTAGATTTTTTTTCCAAATCCGTGAACGAGTATAAAGATTCAAGTGGTGTCAAACTACTATATGGATCCAGGTGGAGTCGAACCACCAACCCCCGAGCAACAAATTGCTCGTGTGCTCTTTCCTATTTGAGCTTATGGATCTCAAACTCTCAGTGCATAAACATGATTATAGAGTGCATGTTTAATATTTGCAAAGTGCATTTATAAGATAATATATTGCATAAAACACTACCATGGTATTAAAGCTAAGAGCATAGAAAGAAAAAATCAAGAATCTCATAGCATTCAAAAGGAGAATGGCATATAACATGACCATAAAAACAAGTTGTTTTAGAGTGTATATCTCAGTAAACAAATGGATTAAGACGTACCTGTTGCTTCAGTGTATGCAACTGAGAACAAGAACTGTGAAGTGTTTCTATCATTTCTGTTTGGAGTCTTGTTTTCAGCGAGGTACTCAAAAGCCAGGCTGGCATATTCTTCACACAAAGACAAAGTGCATACATCTGCTTTCTTTCTGTTCCAAACCTGGAAATACAGTGAACACTGCGCTATAAAAATAATCGACAAGATCCAGTTAAACAAGAGCAAAGACCAATACTAACGAAGAGAGGTTGTTTTCAATCGCACAACCACCTGTAATTGTAAAGAAAAGAATGTTTTTCTTTGCAACATCATCTTCATAAAAGTTAGATCCCAATTCAATTCCCACATCCATTTGCATTGGCGAACTATCTAAGCCAGTTCATATATTTCCTTAAGACATACAAAAATAATCTTAAGAAAAAACCAGAGGGTTGGAAGGGAGGACACAAGACCTAAAACCAAGTGAGCAGCGGGCAAGAACGCACATGAACATCGACGCGCTGGATGAACAGGGACCAAGGGATTCGAATCTCCGAAGAAACACGACATTGATGACAGCAGCTTCGACTTTACCAATACTATTGAGTGACGGGAAGAGCTTATTGTTGCAGGAGGATGGTCAAGTATGAAATAAATATAAAATAAAGTTCAGACTGACTTCCCTGTCTCAGCAAATAAATACAAGACTTCCTCCCGTTGTAGTAGAAGGTTGTCAGGATCGAATCCACGAGGAAGCACGTCAGCAGTTCTTAGGTAGCAACAGATTCTCACAGACAAGCAGCAGAAAAGACAGAAATACAAGCAGAAAATAACAAATAAAGACAGCAAATAAAAGCAAACGAAAGTAAAGAACAAAGCAAGGCGGAAGCGTACTCGATCTCGACAAGCAGGTAACTCGAGATCGACAACAGTAAGTCAAAAATCGAAAACAGAAACTGAAAATCGACGACAACAGAAGAAAACTCAACTCGACCTAGACAAGACTCTACTCGATATCGACTAGGCTCCTACTCGAGATCGACAAGACTCTCCTCTGTATCGACAAGAAAGACAAAAACTTTAAATTGCAAACTCGAACACAGAACTCAGATTTTTGACAGAAATAAATCAATATAATAAAAGACTTCCAAGGCTAGGGTATCAACACCACGACGATAACCATGCAAAGTAACACATAAAGGCATAAAAGATCATGCTTTCCATCAAACAACTTTCATTGTTAACAAATAGGCATATAGAGGCTTTCGCATAAACCCTAATTGTTACTAACCCTTTTCACATAATTAATCCAAGTTGCATTAAGATCACTTTTGCTTCAATAATACAAACAAGGATCACCTTCAACTCTCGCAAAAGAATCATGCTCATAGGGATAGAAGACGAATTGCATAAAAAGATCTGACCTTTACTGCATCATCTCACATAGCCACCGTTGGGCTCACCCCAGCCCCAGAAGTGGGTGGACTACTCACGCCTCATTGCAATCGCAGACATTGATTGATGAAAAGAAACTTGCATTAAACTATATTCAAAAAGCCTTTACAATCCCAGCAATCAACTTTCGCAGAAAACCAAAACCCTAAAAACCTTAGAACTCCTAAAACTTCTCTCTCCCTACCCCTCCTTTCTTCTCTCTCAAATTGAATATATGAAAAACCAGCCCCTAGGGCTTTATTTATAGCCTTCTAACCCTTGCTGATCAAGGATAGAATATCTATATCTGTATCTAAAACTATATCTAAAATGCTTAAGGATAAATAAAAGCAATAAAGAAATTAAATCTAAATATATCTAAATTGTCTCAAGTGGATAAAACTCTCTTCCATGATAGATGTAGATAAAATCGGATAGATTTTGGTCTTCTCGACTCCAAGGACTCCAACTCCGAGTAGGATTCGTCAAGCCACGTCAACAGCTTCTGGATTCGTCGTCGATGTCGACTAGGGCTCGTCGATGTCGACTAGGAAAGTCGTCGATTGGCTCCTCGGGTTCGTCGTCTCGGTTAGCTGGTGCTCGATGTGGCTCGGACTTGGCTCACGGGTCCCGTCGACCTCGACAAGGGCTCGTCGACATCGAGTTGGGCCTTCCCTTCCGCTTCCGCGAGTTGCCCCTTCTGCTGGAGCGAGTAGGCTTCTCCGTCAGCTTGGTGCATCCCACTGGCAGCGAGATTTTCCGCGGCAGCGAGCGGTCCGCTGCAGCGAGTCGAATCGCTGGCAGCGAGTGTCGTCTGGTCATCCTCGTCCTCGTTCTCGGCTTGTCGACTCCGGGTGTGGCGCCCGCTGGCAGCGGGGATTTCCGCGGCAGCGAGAGGCTCGCTGCAGCGAGTCGAGTCGCTGGCAGTGAGTGCCTCCTTGTCGGCCTCGGCTTGTCGACCAGCTCTTCTTCTCGTCAACTCCGGGCGTGGCGCTGAGGTGTCGTCGATCTCGACTAGTGGTCCTCGAGATCGAGTAAGGCTCCGGAGCTGGGTTGGTATGGCTCTCGACACGGCTCCTAGTCGACAAGGCCGGTGCTCGGACATGCTCGTCTAGATCGAGGAAGGCCTACTCGAGATCGAGTAGCCTGGGCTCTCAGCTTGATTCGACTGGTTCCGCTGCTTCTTTGACCTTAGACTTCTGTATTGGTTTTCCGAGCTTTTCTGACCTTCCTTAGAGTTGCTGTAAAATGTCTCGAATTCTGCAAATTTAAACAGAAACTGGTGTAGATTCCATAATTTGGCAAATAAACATAAACTACATAGATTCTGTACTAGCTAACCCAAATGTATGTAAAGTATGCAAAAAACGATATTAAAGTTACTGTAAAATATGGTAAATTCAGCTCACAACAAACACCCCATACTTAAGCTTGCTTGTCCTCAAGCAATACTTTTATCTGTCATTCAGAGGAAGAAATCAAAAACTCTCAACATATCGGATTCATTCTTATATAACCCAACAGTCAATTACCATCCTCGAAAAGGTACTAGTGTCACAAATCCATGCATGTGCTATTTAAAGAGCAACATCTACTCACAAAATGAGGGTTATGCAAAAAACATTCATAAGTGACAAAGCATTGATAATCAAGAGGACTTCAATTTAAGCTCAAACAAGGAGTAGATTTGGTAAAAGGCTAAAAGGTGGGCAATTTCTGGCAATGTGGTGCTAATGATCCGGGGAAATGGAGTATTTCCAAACTTGAATTTCCACATTCCTTTTCATAAAATTCATCACCTTTCATAATGCTTTTATCAATGATAATGCTTTTACCTCTCTGACCTCAGCACTGCCTTCTCGCGAGTCGCAAACATGGGTGTCATGAATGGCCCCGGATACTTAGTGCTTTGGACTCCTCACAATGTGTCCCATCTCTCCAAACTATTATCTCAGAGAGCAGGGTCAATCTACCTTTATCTCCTGAGGTGATTGGATTTTCTTTCACTCATTAAATTTTCCATATTCCAAACAATTTCCTTCCAAACTCCAAATACAACACAAACACCATATGATAATCTCCATAATGTAACATCGTTCTCAACATAATCCCCGGATAAGGTAAAGAATGGCAAATATTTAGGTCATGTGGAGCGATAATTTGAAATAAGGCATATTATGGCTTTTGTGATGCATAAGCATAGGTAAGGCTAGGATTTCAAATAATGAGCATTATATGGAAATATAAAGTCCTCCATCATCTTATCATGCAACATGTCAAAAAGCAACTTCAAATTTTACCTCCTTCTATGGTTTTCATAAAAATATGCACTTCATTATGACTTCCCTTTACTAGGCAATTTCATGCTATATCTCTGATGAATCTAATTTTGCATCGTCGAGTTCAATATAAGCTTCCATGACATTAATCAAAATTTTAAATGGGGGTCATTTTTCAAACTTTTGGAAAACATGCATATAAGCACATAAATCAATAATGCATTCCAAAATAGACATGTAGCAATCCAAAGAAATAAATCAATAATGCATTCCAAAATAGACATGTAGCAATCCAAAGAAATAAATTCTAAATATGCACAAATAATGTCAAATATGGCAAATATGCACAAAGTAAGCCCTTCCCCCACCCCATACTTAAACATTACAGTGTCCTCACTGTATAAAAACAAGGGTAAAGAAAGAAACTCACTAGACTGATGTGCAGGGCCTCTAAATTTCGAATGGAAGCACCTCCTGGGCTGAGTATGAATGTTGATATAGCTTGCCTCTATCCATGGACCTGAAAAGTGTAGAAGACATATACCCACAATAGCAAAACTAAAAGTGTTTCAAACCAAAAACAAAGTCTCAAAAAGTCCTAAAAAGTCTATGTACAAGCTCTAGATTTTATAGTCGCTAGGCCGACTTTTCCATTTAGCTCAAGGTGGCATTTGCAGGGCCCATGTAGCTTGGGCCTCAAATAAGACTCCATTCTTGTCTATCAGCTGTAATCCTCCAGAATGGATCTTGTTCACCACGAAAGGCCCCATCCGCTTCTTGTTGAATTTGTTAGGGAACCAATGATCCTTTGATTTAGAGACATAGAGCTTGTCTCCAACTTCATACTCTTTGGGCTCATCATTGGATATCCTACATAAGCGCACATACCAAGGCAAACCTCTCCCATGTATAGATAGATCTTTAATGGAAATAGGGGAAGACAGATCCATACCTTGGCTTACCTTTACAGCGACGGAATTGGGGACCACTGTGTTTGGTCGATTTCGACTAGGGCTAGTCGATTTCAACGAGTCTGTAGGTTCTGGTGGTGGGCTGCTCGAGGATGCAGAAGCTGGTGAAGTCGAGGGCTTGTCGACATCGAGTAGACTACTCGATGTTGAGTAGGGTTCTGCTCCTGGTGGCTACAGCGTCGAGGAAGCAGGAACTGGTGGAGCCTGGTGATGGTCGATGTCGAGTAGCTTACTCGATGTCGAGTAGCCCTCAGTTTCTATATTGTTGCTCGATGATGCTGGTGCTGGTGGAGGCTTCTGTGTCTTGTCGAGATCGACTAGGTTCCTCGATGTCGAGGAGTCTTGGTCGATCTTGACCCCATACTTAGTTCCTGTCAAGGCATCCGAAAAATAATTAATCCATAATGACGTACCTTCATTTGTGTCGATTGGATTTTCTGCGTCCTCCTTTAGGATTGCCATGATCTCCTCCACCTGGGCCTCCATGTCCCTTTTTTCCAGCTCCTCAGGGGTCATATTTCTGACCTTGGGTTCCCCGTAGGTGATGTAGCCAGCTGAGATAGATTTCACCTCTTCCATTGGACCTGTATGCCTTTCAGTTTTATTAAAGGAATACTCAATTACCTCATCGCTGATGTTGAAGGTGAGCACTCCTTTCCTTACGCTTATGTTGGCATCCACCGTCCCCAAGAAGGGTCTCCCTAGAATAATTGGACAAGCAGGATCTTCTTGCATATCAATAACTAGGAAATCAGCAAGGACAAAGAATTTACCTACTTGTACTGGCACATTGTCCACCATGCCTGTTGGGATGACCACCGTGTTGTTGGCCATATAAAGTCTAGCATCCACAGGCTCTAGGGCACCTATCTTAATCTTGGACCAAATTGTTAAAGGCATTATACTCACACTAGCTCCAAGATCACATAAAGCATTAATTTTGTATGGACCAAATCCAATGGTTATAGCAAACTTACCTGGATCCGGCCTCTTCTCCAGTTTGTCAAAATGGCTGCATTCCTCTGTAATTTCAGCCATTGATCGCTTTTTGCTCAGTATCTCCTTTAGGAACTTGACATAGGATGGCATTTCATTGAGAGCTTCTGTGAAGGGGATGGTGACGTTGAGTTTCTGAAGCATCTTGATGAAGCGCTAAAATTTCTTTTCTGCCGGGTCCTTTGGAGATTTTGTGGGGAAAGGCAGCCTCTTTTTCGGATTTGGAACAGACGTCAGAGGGGCTGCAGCTTTGTCGACTTCGACTAGGGGCTCCTCGACATCGACTAGGTCCTTGTCGATCTCGACTAGATTGGGCGTTGTCGAGTTGCTGTTTAGTGCAGACGAAGGTTTCTGAAGTTTCTCCTCTACGTCGACCAGGCTCTCCTCGATGTCGACTACAGTGTTGTCGATGTCGACTTGCTGTTCTTCGTCGTTCTGCTGCTTTTCGACGTCTGGCTCTTGCAATTGATGTCCGCTTCTGAGTTTTACAGCAGCGATGTGCCCAGTCTTTCCCTTAGGATTTGGTTCTGAAGACCCAGGGAGCGCACCCGACTGTCTGGGGATTCCTGCTGCCAGCTGACCAATCTGTGTATCAACTGATTTTCGCCATATATCAATCTCCCCAAGCCTAGAGTTGGCCCCTTGCATCTGAGTGTAGACGGAGTTGAAGGAATGCCTAGTTTCTGAGTGATTCCTCCGTATTTCCTCCAGGACTGTCTGTATATCATCCTTTTTCTGGTCTCTTTCCGGATGTCCTAGAGCTCTATAGGGCGGGGGGTTCCTAGGGACACCTTGGTTCCATTGTGGTTGCTGAAACCTTTGGTCCCCTATGTAGCGATTGGGGCCCCCTGCGTAAGCTACCTCCTCGTGATGTTCTGCCATCCTGACTTGCTCTGTGTGTGGGCAATCAGGAGTGGTGTGCCGCTGCGATCCGCATTCAATGCAAGGCTGGTTGACAGAAAGATACTTTACTTGCTTTATGAGCTTCTTGTTCTGATCTCTGTAGTACTGTTCCCTTACATCCGGATCAATTTCCTTAGGAGGCTCATATAGGGGCATGGAAGGTGTTGGCCTGGCGTATGGGTTCTCTTCATAAGTTGCAGTAGACCCATACTTGTTGTCGTAGTTGGTGAGCTTCTCTAGCACACCCCATGCGTCACTTGGCGGCATTGTCAGATACTCATAGCGAGTATAGTGGTTGATTATGTCCTTAGTGACTTGATCAAGAGAGTTGAAGAAGATCTCCTGAATGACGTAGGGTGGCTGTCCATGAGTAGGGCAAGATCACAGAAGTTCCTTGTAGCGCTCCCATGCTTTTGCCAGCGGTTCCCCTTGCTTCTGTTTGAAGGCGGTGATTTTCTGGCGGAGATGTGCTGTTTTGGCGGGTGGGAAGAATTTGTTCAGAAACACTTGCTCTACTTGGGCCCATGTTGTCAGTGATCTTGGTTTCAGCCCTTCAAGCCACTTCAGTGCAGGTCCAGCCAGCGACCAGCGGAAAGACTTCATCTTGACATATTCCAGAGTTGTACCTTCAGCAAGAGTACGGCACATGTCAGAAAAGTTCGTAATATGTTCAAGAGGACACTCATTAAATCTACCAAAAAAAGCATTATTTTTAAGCTCTATAAGAAATTGAGTGCGAATTTCAAAAGAGTTTTCAGGGATAAGAATCACCGATTCAGGCACGACGAGGGTTGGATGCATATCATCCTCAGCAGTAGTTGGATATTGGGCAAGCTCAGCTTCTGCTTGCCTTGCGCTCTCAGCTTCTTGTTCCCTCGCTGCCCTTTCATTGGCTATAGTAGTATCCTTTGCGGCCAGCTCCCTTGTAAGCCTGGCAATCAGTTGTTCTTGTGTTTCAGCGACCGCCATGATCCTTTTGAGTTTAGAGTGGATGTGTAGGTAACGCTCTGGTTCGTCTAAGTTGCTAAACTCGGGTGGTAGACCAGAACGGCGCATACACCTGAAAAGTAACTCAAAGTAGACGTGAGATTCAACTACCTAAGGCGCGAATGATTGCTTCCCCGGCAACGGCGCCAATTTGTTGTTGCAGGAGGATGGTCAAGTATGAAATAAATATAAAATAAAGTTCAGACTGACTTCCCTGTCTCAGCAAATAAATACAAGACTTCCTCCCGTTGTAGTAGAAGGTTGTCAGGATCGAATCCACGAGGAAGCACGTCAGCAGTTCTTAGGTAGCAACAGATTCTCACAGACAAGCAGCAGAAAAGACAGAAATACAAGCAGAAAATAACAAATAAAGACAGCAAATAAAAGCAAACGAAAGTAAAGAACAAAGCAAGGCGAAAGCGTACTCGATCTCGACAAGTAGGTAACTCGAGATCGACAACAGTAAGTCAAAAATTGAACACAGAAACTGAAAATCGACGACAACAGAAGAAAACTCAACTCGACCTAGGCAAGACACTACTCGATATTGACTAGGCTCCTACTCGAGATCGAAAAGACTCTCCTCTGTATCGACAAGAAAGACAGAAACTTTAAATTGCAAACTCGAACACAGAACTCAGATTTTTGACAGAAATAAATCAATATAATAAAAGACTTCCAAGGCCAGGGTATCAACACCACGACGATAACCATGCAAAGTAACACATAAAGGCATAAAAGATCATGATTTCCATCAAACAACTTTCATTGTTAACAAATAGGCATATAGAGGCTTTCGCATAAACCATAATTGTTACTAACCCTTTTCACATAATTAATCCAAGTTGCATTAAGATCACTTTCGCTTCAATAATACAAACAAGGATCACCTTCAACTCTCGCAAAAGAATCATGCTCATAGGGATAGAAGACGAATTGCATAAAAAGATCTGACCTTTACTGCATCACCTCACATAGCCACCGTCGGGCTCACCCCAGCGCCAGAAGTGGGTGGACTACTCACGCCTCATTGCAATCGCAGACAATGATTGATGAAAAGAAACTT
Source organism: Persicaria tinctoria (assembly GCA_037127255.1). Classification (NCBI taxonomy): domain Eukaryota; kingdom Viridiplantae; phylum Streptophyta; class Magnoliopsida; order Caryophyllales; family Polygonaceae; genus Persicaria; species Persicaria tinctoria. The sequence goes on from JBANSL010000018.1 coordinate 41,861,390, forward strand.
GCATTAAACTATATTCAAAAAGCCTTTACAATTCCGGAAATCAACTTTCGCAGAAAGCCAAAACCCTAAAAACCTTAGAACTCCTAAAACTTCTCTCTCCCTACCCCTCCTTTCTTCTCTCTCAAATTGAATATATGAAAAACCAGCCCCTAGGGCTTTATTTATAGCCTTCTAACCCTTGCTGATCAAGGATAGAATATCTATATCTATATCTAAAACTATATCTAAAATGCTTAAGGATAAATAAAAGCAATAAAGAAATTAAATCTAAATATATCTAAATTGTCTCAAGTGGATAAAACTCTCTTCCATGATAGATGTAGATAAAATCGGATAGATTTTGGTCTTCTCGGCTCCAAGGACTCCAACTCCGAGTAGGATTCGTCAAGCTACGTCAACAGCTTCTGGATTCGTCGTCGATGTCGACTAGGGCTCGTCAATGTCGACTAGGAAAGTCGTCGATTGGCTCCTCGGGTTCGTCGTCTCGGTTAGCTGGTGCTCGATGTGGCTCGGACTTGGCTCATGGGTCCCGTCGACCTCGACAAGGGCTCGTCTACATCGAGTTGGGCCTTCCCTTCCGCTTCCGCGAGTTGCCCCTTCCGCTGGAGCGAGTAGGCTTCTCCGTCGGCTTGGTGCATCCCGCTGGCAGCGAGATTTTCCGCGGCAGCGAGCGGTCCGCTGCAGCGAGTCGAATCGCTGGCAGCGAGTGTCGTCTGGTCATCCTCGTCCTCGTTCTCGGCTTGTCGACTCCGGGTGTGGCGCCCGCTGGCAGCGGGGATTTCCGTGGCAGCGAGAGGCTCGCTGCAACGAGTCGAGTCGCTGGCAGTGAGTGCCTCCTTGTCGGCCTCGGCTTGTCGACCAGCTCTTCTTCTCGTCAACTCCGGGCGTGGCGCTGAGGTGTCGTCGATCTCGACTAGTGGTCCTCGAGATCGAGTAAGGCTCCGGAGCTGGGTTGGTATGGCTCTCGACACGGCTCCTAGTCGACAAGGCCGGTGCTCGGACATGCTCGTCTAGATCGAGGAAGGCCTACTCGAGATCGAGTAGCCTGGGCTCTCAGCTTGATTCGACTGGTTCCGCTGCTTCTTTGACCTTAGACTTCTGTATTGGTTTTCCGAGCTTTTCTGACCTTCCTTAGAGTTGCTGTAAAATGTCTCGAATTCTGCAAATTTAAACAGAAACTGGTGTAGATTCCATAATTTGGCAAATAAACATAAACTACATAGATTCTGTACTAGCTAACCCAAATGTATGTAAAGTATGCAAAAAACAATATTAAAGTTACTGTAAAATATGGTAAATTCAGCTCACAACAGAGATAAAGGTTTGATCGTTGACTCGCCGAAAGCTCTGCTGCTACCGAACCAATAATCCACCGTCCACGAGCCAGGGAATTCGATCAGCACCATCAACAGGTGCCTTTGAGGAAGACAACTGAAGTGACGGCGACTTCCAGGAACCAATCTCTACATTCTTCCAGTGCATTCTCACAACACAATTTGGACTCTGACAGCTGATATTCTAACGCCTTCCTCCTGCTCTCTTCATGAGCTAGTGCTTGATTGCACATCTTCAATTTAGTGTGAAGGCTTTCATTCATTCTATTTTGAGTATCTAAGCTGATCTGCAATGAAGATATCTCTTGTATGAGCGCTGCTTTTTCTGAAGCCCACTCCTGCTTGCTTGCTTGAAACTACTCTTGGAGCACCTTATGAGCTTCTTTAAGATGCTCAAACTATTGTGTCTTCCATTTCAACTGATCTTGAATGTCCATACTTTGCTCCTCTAATGCAATCAAAAGAGTTGAAAACCAAATATAAGACGCCAATGGATTTAAGACAATAGAAACAACCCATAAAGCTCTAAACGCAGCCAAGTAGCACACCATACTTGTCTTAAGACAATAGAAACAACCCATAAAGATCGGGGTCGCTCTAAACGCGCTGGACTCAGGGTGTGCGCGGGAATCCGGGTGCGCGAAGACAGGAGCACTTGCTGGGAGCAGGAGTGCTGGCGAGCGAAGACGAGATCGAGGAGGCGAAGACGAGAGCGCGGGAGCGAGGGCGCATGGGCGTCCGCGCTCGCTAGGAGCGACGCTGGTAGCGAGTGGCGCCAAGCGCAGGACTTCCTCGGTTGCGATAGCTTCTCGGGTAGAGTTGTGGGTTTGGTTTTCCTCGATGTCGATGAAAACAGTGAGGGTGATGGTGATTGTACTGGCCGAAAATCTCAAGAACACAAGAACAAGGATAGTGTTTGGATTGATAACCAAGAACCCTTTAATCCATAAAGGGGTTCTCAATTCTAATTCAATCTGATTAATTCAAAGTGCATAAACATGAATATATAGAAAAGCTATGGGAGATCTAACCAATCCTTTCTTGCAAAGGAAAGGGGTTTGGATAGATCTATTATATCTAGAGATAAATAAAATAACCCTTAGATAAATATTTCCTAATAAAGATAAATATTTAATAACTTGGTGGCCAAGGATTATATCTAGAAGAGATATAATTAATTCCACCTTATTAATCTAAATTGCATAAAATAACAACTTAATTAATTAACTAGATAAACCGGCCCAAGCACAAGGGTACTTTGCCCATCCACTCGACAAGGCCTTTGGCCCACTCGACCGAGTGACCCATGGAGATGCCGAGTAAGGTGAGTCATGGGGGATGCTGACGAGTCTTCATGAGCTCTGTGTGGACGCAAGCTCACTTCTTGTGCGGGTGGTGTAACCTTGAGCCAAGTGATCCAGGATGGCCTGAACCCTTGCGTTAACAATCGGCGAATAGATTTAAGGTTTTATCGAAATCTCCATGTCCTCTAGTTAAGGTTTTATCGAAACCTCCATGTCCTCTAGATTTATGAATTTCTTGAGTTAACAATCGGCGAATAGAAGAAGATGGGATACAAAGCTTGCCCATCTTAAACAAATAACCATTATCAAGAAAATATGAATCAACTTCACCTTTAGACACACAATGAGCATATATAGTCTTAAAGAAACTATCAGAAGCATACAGTTCCTTTATCAAAGCAAAACCCAAAACATGTGCATCCATATGGTTAAGGAGGACATACCAGCGTGATAGCGCGTCAGCTGCCACATTATCCTTTCTCTTCTTGTGGTGAACCACATAGGAAAAGGTCTCTATAAACTCCACCCATCAAGCAAGTCGCCTGCTGAGCACTGCTTGTCTTTTGAGGTACTTTAGAGCTTCATGATCCTAATGAATCACAAACTCCTTAGGCCATAGATAATGTTGCCAAGTCTGTAAGCAGCGAACCAGTGCAAATAGCTCCTTGTCGTAGGTAGAATAGTTGAGCTCAGCAGAGCCCAACTTTTCGCTGAAGTAGGCGATGGGTCGTTTGTTCTGCAGCAGAACCCCACCAATGCCAGTGCCAGAAGCGTCACACTCGAGCTCAAAAGGTTGAGCAAAGTCAGGTAACTGTAGCACTGGAGCATGAGTCAGGCGATCTTTGAGGGAGTCGAAGGCCTTCTGGTGAGAGTCTGTCCAGCGAAATGTCACATCTTTCTTTCTCAGCTCATGTAAGGGGCGGCAATGAGGCTGAAATCTTTGACAAAGCGTCGATAGAAACCAGCAAGGCCCAAGAATGAGCGGACATGAGTGGGTGTATGCGGCTGAGCCCACTCCTGAATAGCACGAATCTTCTCCTCATCCACCTTCAATCCATCTGTCACTACAAAACCAAGAAAAATGGTAGACTCGGATGCAAAAGAACACTTCTTTAAATTGGCATATAATTTTTCTTTCCTAAGACAATCAAAAACCAATTTTAAGTGACTTAAGTGATCAAGCATATTCTTGCTATAGATTAAGATATCGTCAAAATAGACAACGACAAATTTTCCTAAGTGTCTTCTAAGCACATGGTTCATAAGCCTCATAAAAGTAGAAGGTGCATTTGTTAATCCAAAAGGCATTACTAACCATTCATATAAGCCATACTTAGTTTTAAAATCCGTTTTCCATTCATCTCCCTGTTTCATCCTAATCTGATGATATCCACTTCTAAGGTCAATTTTAGAAAAAATACAAGCACCATAAAGTTCGTCAAGCATATCATCTAAACAAGGAATAGGGTGACGATACTTTACCGTTATTTGGTTGATTGCACGGCAATCAACACACATGCGCCAGGAGCAATCCTTCTTTGGAACCAAAATGACAGGCACGGCACAGGGAGACATGCTTTCTCGCACAAAGCCCTTATCCATCAACTCCGTGACTTGGCGTTGGAGCTCCTTTGTCTCCTCAGGACTAGCTCTATAAGCGGCGCGATTAGGCAAGGCTGCCCCAGGCACAAAGTCAATCTGGTGCTCAATACCTCTAATAAGAGGCAAGCCTTGGGGTAGTTCAGCTGGAAGCACATCTAAATAATCCCGCAGAAGAGCAGCAATAGGTGCAAGAATATGACTCAATTCAACATTAAGCAATACCTGTTTCATTACCAGGAGAATATGAGGTCGATGAGCATTCCATGTGATGGTCTCTTTCTGAGGGTGAGAGACCAGTGATCGACGTTCTACAGAGCCCTTAAGTGAAGCAGAAGAGGGCTGAGTGGACGCCGAGTGAGAAGAAGGTGATGCCGAGGGAGATGCGGGCGCGGCTGTGGAGGTTGCGGGCGCGGCAGGCTGGGCAGCGGGTGCGGCCTGCATTACCGAGTTCTCCTTGAGCTTCTCCTTCCTCTGGGCCTCCTTCTGAGCGTCCTGTTGTTGCTTCTTGCGAACCTGGTCCTTCAGAATAGTTTAAGGCGAAAGGGGTAGGAGAGTAACTCTCCTCCCATCAAAGGTGAAAGCATATGTATTCGCACGACCATCATGAAGAACAGAACGATCATATAACCAAGGACGGCCTAACAAGATATGACTACAATCCATGCGAGCAACATCACATAATACTTTATCATGATATGATCCAATATAAAAGGAAACTAAACACTGTTTGGTGACCATTATATCAGATCCATCATCATTTATGCCATTTAATCCATAGTGAGTAGCTCTAGGAGTAGTAGTTAAATGGAGGAACTCCACTAACTTTTCATTGATGAGATTGCAGCAACTCCCACCATTGATGATGACGCTTAAGGTAGCTTCGCGAACCACACATCTAGTGTGGAAGATGTTCTCCCGTTGATCAGCCATGGGAGATTCCTGAATGTGTAGGACCCGCCGATTGACAAGGCAAAGCAAGTTGTCATACTCTGAAGTGTCGATCTCCTCAATAGTCTCAGACGGCTGGTCCTCCTCCACTTCACTCGAAATTACATGGTCCTCGACAGTCTCCTCCTCATAGTAATGGTCTCCTAAATCATTGAGAAGAACCTTTCTCTTCTGAGGGAAATTGCGATAGACATGCCCGGAACCACCGCAAGTGAAGCAGCGGATATCTTTGTTGCGATCTGTAGAGGGTGCAGCAACTCTCCTAGTTTCAACCTGATAACCCTGTTGAGGTGAGTTGGAAACTCTCTTTTGCTGCATGGAAGGGTTAGAAGTAGAAGGTTTAGATTGACTAGAAGGGTTAAAGGGAACAAACATGCGACCTTGAGAGGTCTGGTCGAATCTAGCCCTCTGGCGCAGCTGCTGTTGCTGCTGCTGCTGTTGTTCATACTGAAGTTGTGCTTTATGAGACAAAGTGTTAATATCTCTAATGGAATGGATAGATAAAGGGTTTTTAATAGAAATATTAAGACCAGCAAGAAATTGAGTACACAAAGCACGTTCAGTAAGATAAATATTAGCCTGATGAGAGATCCGTTCGAGCTCATCTCTGTAATCATTAGGAGAGCAAGTCCCTTGGCGGCAGGACGCGAGTTGCATCCTCATGGACTCCGTATATTCCTCAGGCACATGTCTCTTCTTCAGGAGATAGCGAAGTTGTGGCCAGATTTCAACAGGCTGCTTATCCTGACGACGGCGCATCTCACGAGTGCGGAACCACCAGATGCGAGCTTTACCTACTAAATGCAATATAACAACTTCCAACTTCTCCGCTTCCTCATAGCGTAAATGTTCAAGTAGATAGTTAGTATGATTTTCCCAAACAAGATAAGCTTCAGGATCAGTGTTACCATCAAAGGTTTCTAACTTAAGATTAACATCACGCCTTTGTATAGCTTGAGCATTATCAAATCTAGGATGACCAAAATTAGGAGGAGGTAAATCATCAAAGTTAGGATTTACCTCATGGTAAGCATCCTCCAAATGCGGCGTCTCATAAAGATCAGCGTTGCTGCAGCTGTCATCCCAGTTAGAACGGTTGTGCAGCGACTGTTGTTGACGCTGATTTGACCTCCTTTATTGTTGATGTCGTGGTGGTGTGTGCTCACGACGATCTTGTTTGCCACTGAAGCCCGCTAAATGATCGTTGTCATTCTCTCCATTGAAGGGGTTAAGAGTAGCAGATTTAAGCTTAAAATGTAATTGACCAGAAGGGGGAGGTTTAACAGAATAAGAGGTGTTACCTGCAGGTGGCGGATTACCTGTAGGGGGAGTAGGGTATGTCGGCGGTGTAGTGTCTGTAGGAGGCGGCATACCACCCGGGGGTGTAGAACCAGAAGCCTCCTATTGTTTCAGCTCCTCAAGATGTCGCAGAACACCACTTATAGCCCGAGTAGTAACCAGGCTAGCTTGTTGGGCCAATTGATCGTGGAAGCGTTTGTTCCAACGCTCCTCAACAGCTTCGAGGAGTTCTCTATGTTCAGCCATTGAAGCTTTAATGGTAGCCTGAATAATACGCTCTAAGGTAGCATCCGAAATAGGGGTAGGGTCGGTAGGGGGGTTACTTTCAGTTGTCATGTTCCTACAATATCAGAAGAGCAACAAGTAATCGAAGCAAAGACCAGAAACCAAGTAATGCAAGCTCTAGTGATTCCTAAGAGTGATTCAGTTTTTAGAAATCAAAGAGCGAGAAAACAAGGCACTATATTCAAGCAATTCTCCTGGACACAGAATTTTGCAATATTGAAGACAGCAAGTAATAATCAAAATTGCAAATTAAATCAGCCACAAGTCGGATAGCAAGGATAGCAAGTATAAACAAGCGGCTAATGTGTCTGGAATAAGTACTACAATGTGATGCTCGAATAATATGAGTAAGCAACAATCGACAATAGCAATCACAAAGGCAGACAAGTGCACACACTCCGTCAACTATTATCTGACGGTTGCAACACGGTTCAGAAAAAGAGGGGTGTGACCAAGGCTCCTGTGTCGGCACAGCACAAACTCACACAAAGTAGGGTTCTTTTGTAATGCTTAAAACCGATCAGATCATCTAACATGTAGCAAGAAAAGAAATAACAAGGGAAGAGTTACTAACTCAACAATGTAATGTATGCTAAACTTCTCCTTTTTTTCTTTTTTTTTTTTTGAATGATGCTCTCGGCTTTTATGTTTTTTTTTTTTTTTTGCCTATGAAATAGCTGTTGTAATAGGGAAGCAGGAACCGAAAAAATAAGAGCAAGAAAAAAATAAAAATAACAAGCTACGATGATCTAAAAGTAAGCAAAAATAAGGAAAATTAGGGAAATAGGCTAGAAACTAGAGAAATTTGGGTTCTTTAGTGGTGCAAGTTTATATAATGCTTTTAATCCAAGAATCACAGTCATAGACATGATATGTAACAACTAGGAATAAAAGATCAAAACTTGCAGTTAAGAACTCAATATCTTCCAAATTAAAGATCCAAACAAAGAATAACAAAAATAAAGTGCCAATTTTTATGGGTGAATAAAGATTTAACTTTTATGCAGCGGCTATGGTGAAAAATAGGCACGAAAAATAAATCACTCAATTAAGAAATCAAAAGAGTAAAGAACTTGCATTAACCTGAAATCCGATACCACTTGATACGTTTGGAATCCCCGATCCTTCGCCTGTGGGCTCGGAATCAAGAACCCCAAACTTGTTGATGGCCCGATCTTGCAATTATTCTTGATATTCTCGATGTTTACAAACAATTACAATAAAGACTTTGAATTTATCACGGCAGAAGCAAGTAAGAAAAATAAAACAAAAGACAAAGGTAAAAACAGCGACGGAAAACACTTGGGAAAATTCAGCAAACACAGCAGTAGCAGCGACGGAAACAGTGGTGGCGACGGATGCTGCGGGCGCAGCAGCTATTGCTGCGGCCGCTGCCAGCGGCTGGCGCGACAGTTCTGGCCTGCTGTTGCGACGGTTTCTGGACAACTTTTGTTATTGTGTTTGGACGTGTGTTTTGCCGATTGAATTTGATTGTGTTTGTGGGGGATCTTGTGTTGCCGAGTAACTAAGAACAAAGGGGATATAAAGCCTTTGGATTGGAGTAGAAACCTTAAAATCCTATTAAGGTTCCACAATATAATTTTCCAATCTAATTAAATCAATGCAAATATAAGAGTTTAAATAGGGAACTATACCAATTCTATCTTTGCAAAAGATAGAGTTTTGGCTTAGATAAATAAATATTAAATCCTAATAATAATCCTAGATAAATATTCCTACTTAGTGGACAAGGAAAATATCTAGAAGAGATAAACTTTCCTTTTCCCTTTTATTCACCTAACTAAGTATTACTAAAAATAAGACATTCCATAAATAGCCACAACTAACATAGGAGTTACTAAATATGGAAAGAATATAAAACTTAATAATAATAATAATAATTAAATAAATAAAATATCTTTTCTTCCATCCATGGTGGCGCCTTCTTCTTCCTCTTGAGGACGACACTCTTTGCTATCAATGACCCTCGAATCGGTCTTGAGAGCTCGTCTGGATCAAGATCAGTGTTTGACCCACAAAAGGTCATCTTGATCCGCATCAGGTTCGAACCCCGGAATGACCGCTCTTCATTTACCTATACAAGGAGGAAAGAGACTGGTCCGCTTCTGTTCTTTTTTTCTGTTTTTCCCGGTTCACACCGGTTCAGTTGTTTTTAAAAAAAAAAAAAACCGGGACGCGCGTGTTCTAGATCTCATTTTCACTTTAAGCAAATTTTTCATCTTAAGCCCCTTTTTCACTTTAACCTTACCCTATATATAGGTAATGGTTAAAATGAAAAAGGTCCTTAAAATGAAAAAACCCTTGTAATGAAAATGGGTTAATTTTGGGACACAGCCTGATTTAACCCCAAAAACGGGTCGAACAGACCCATCAGGGAAAAAAAACCCTTAGAGCACCCACATTGGAGTGTTTAAAGAAGAAAAATAAGAAACTTAATAATAAAATAATAAGGGAGGGAGATGTTTTATTAAGGAATGATGTGATGAGTTTGTTACTAAGGAACCTTTAAAAACCAAATAAAGAAAAAAGGTGAGAGACATATGTGAGAGGGTAGGAAAGAGAAAGTGAGGGGTTTTGGATAAGTGGTGGGTATATTTTTAATTTTATATTATTTAGTTTATAATAAAATGGGTTGTATGAATATGGGTAAAAAATTAAGTTGAGTTTATTAAGGAGATAGAAAGATAAAAAGAAGAGTTAAGAACCGAATTAGGTTCCATGGACGCGGATGCTCTTACTCGCCCTTCTACAGTTGTACGTTTCGTTCTTCTCTTGCCTGCTCGCCCTCTCGCTCAAATTACAGACGATGGTGGAGGAGTAGAACGTCAAAGGTTGACCACGATGGTGGATATGCGATGCCTGGCGACTAAACGGTGTCCGGAAGGCGGCGGCGGCGCTGGTGGGGGATGCTTGGGATTGAGCGCTCGGATTAGGGATTGAGCGCTCGGATCTTTTCCCGTGAAGTTCACCTATCCCTCTCTTCGATTCTGAGCCATGGCCGCCGCCAAAGGCCTTAATTTTGAGGACATCAAGACTGAAGCCGTTGATCTGGTATATATCTCTCGAAAAAAGGCGATGGCAAGTTGCAGTTCCCGACGGTGTTTATAGGAGGGCGGTTGTTCGTAGGATTGGATCGGAGCATGGCTGTCCGTATAACTGGGGAATTGACCCCTGTTCTGAAACAAGCTGGGGTTCTTTTGCTCTGAGTTTTGAAGGTCTATTCATAAAATGAAATTCAATAGCAATTTGTTGATGGTGAGATTCAGTTGACTTCAAACTGTATGTTGTGCTTCTCTGTTGTGCTTGTTGGCTATCTAGATGCTCACAGAGCTTAATTTTTGCTTGAATAGGAACAAGGAATCCACCTTCTGAGAGGTGAGATGGAAATCACAGTGAGGACCTTCATGTATCACATGTGCGGCATGTGTAGATAAATCAAACTTGAGGGGAAGCTCCGACACAATTGAAAGCATTAAGACAAAAGTTAAGGAGATAGTGTACTGATCAGACATGGCTTGTTTTTGATAATATGTATTTGGAAGATGACAGGACCCTGGACAGCTATAACATCTGCAAGGGATCCACCATCCACTTGGTGCCCCCTCTTAGGGGCGGTGTGCAGATCTAGTGGAGACGAACACTGGCAAGATGATTACCCTTGAGGTCAAAAGTTCAGAAACCATCAAAAATGTCAAGACGATGGTTTGGGACAAGGAAGGGATCCCACCTGATCGGCAGTGGCTATGTTTGGTGAGAGGCACTTGGAAGATTTCAGGACCCTGGCTGACTACAACATTGTGAATGAATCGACTATCGATTTATTGCTCCTTTCCAAGGGATTTGTTCAAATCTTTGTGAAGACTTTCTCAGGGAAGACCTTCAGCCTTATGGTTAAAAAATCCGACATAGTTGAAAAGGTGAAGATGAGATTTCAGGACAAAGAGGGCATTCCGCATAGATCATTAGGAGGGGGGTAAGATGTGAAGTGAATCATACATTTGAAGGTGCCTTAACAGGTCATTAGAATTAGAATTACAAGTTTGGAATATGAGATACATTTAAAGAGGTGTTGTTGAATGTATTAGTGGGTCTTTGGAATCCATGTACTTTATAGAAACTAATTTAATCAGAATTGTTCGATCATGCTCAACATTTATTTGACTTAGTTATGTTCTTCCTATCTATGATGAGTTTGAATCCGTTTTTTTTACTAAATATCTACAAACAAGAATAAATACTTTAACTAGATGTACAAACAAAGTGAAGGAAGTTACCTCCTCCGATCTGAAACACGTAGGAAAATCAATCAAGCTGACTGCAGTCAGCCGTCTGCTCTCAAATTTCATTACCACCAAAACAGAACACTTATCCTTTGTTCAGCGCCTTCAGATCCAATCTGATCCATCTCCATCCATAGAATGTTCACCCTTGCTTCCAGCCTCCTCTCCACTATTGCAAAACCTGCCTTTCAGAAGGCATATGAAAACGGTTGTTCCATCTGGGAGGCAAAGGATGAGCTCTGCAAGCTTAAGGAGAGCATCGAGACAATCAAAGTCGTGCTGCTTGATCCTGAGAAGAAGCAAGAAACCTCTGCTACTGTCAAGATTTGGATTGAGAAGATCAAGGATGTGTTGTACGATGCTGATGATTTCTTCGATGAGGTTGCCACCGATGAGATGTTTAAGGAGCATATAATAATAAAATGATAAAGTGCAAGAACAAAATGATAAAGTGCATAAATAGGAAGATAAAGTACAAGTGCAAGAATAAAATGATGAAGTGCAAGAATAAAAAATCAGATTTTATATTTCTGAAAAAAGTAATATTTTGAAACAAATATATGTACATCTTACCTAAATTGACAAAAAAATTTAAAAGTTAAGTAGTAAACTGAATTTAATCTTGCTAGTTTATCACGAACCAAAATAGCATATTAGAAAGTTAATTTTCAAATCAAAAGTCTAATAATATTTTAAAGTAAATACAAGCACAAGAAATACATTGGAAATTGATAAAAATAGTTAATTGAATCTAATCAAGAGTCTTTTTGTTTTCGTTCATGAATAAGTTTATAAAGTGCGATAATGAAATGATAAAGTGCATAAATAATAATATAGAGTGCATGAATAAGATTATGAAGTGCACAATTAATGTTATAAAGTGCATAAATAAAATGATAAAGTGCAAGAATAAAATCACGAAGTACATGAATAAGATTATGAAGTGCACAATTAAGATTATAAAGTGCATAAATAAAATGATGAAGTGCACACTTAAGATTATAAAGTGCATAAATAAAATGATAAAGTGCAAGAATAATACTATATTAGTGCAATTTTAGATCCAAGTGGAGTCGAACCACCAATCTCCTGAACAACATTCGTTCAGGCGCTCATTCCTAATTGAGCTTATAGATCTTTATACAAGTAACAAGCTAATCCAAAATATGGACATGCTAAGAACATTTGAATTCTAAAATTGCACTTTTTAGTTTTATATTTTGCACATTTTCAAACTAAAATTGCACATAACAAAAGTAGCAAGCTAAAAACATCAATGAAGCATCTTATCAAACAAGTGGTGGGCTTCTGCAAGTGTATAAATATCAAGAACCAAAAAAATAAAAGATTTGGGAGAGATCACGGAAAGTTACTAAAGTAACAACAGTAGATGATATATACCTCAGTACTAAAGAAATCCATAACATCTTATCTAATCGAATCTATATCTCCTTTGATCACATCTGGTTTGTACCTGTACAAATCACCTAGGTTAATATAATAGTTAAAACTTCATTTACATGGGCACAGGATAAAGGATTCAAAGGTAGCATCTTGACATTTCATGATAATTGATAAGTAGTTAATAGTGTAAGCCATAAAGAAGTGTCAAGCTTACTTTTATTGGTTACTTATAAAGGAAAGCAGGGTGCATGACTGTTTTAAATTTATTTAAGTTGCATTTTGGAAAAAAAAAAAGAAAAAAAAAAGAAATAGACAATGGACAACTAAAAAATTAAGATTCTACATTAAAAGAAAAAAACTAAGATATTACATTACAATTCAAATCAGAACAATAAATGCTAGTAAACAACATTCTTCAAATAGAATGCTAATACTGCTCCAGCAGCAGAAAAACCTATTACTTCGAAAAAAGTTTGAACAAATACAAACACAATCGCCTAGACGATGTCTTATTGAAGACTGAGAATTTTCATATTTCCATCATTCCTTTACATGGGAATAGTAGTATACTTAGTCATGCTCAACAATTGTCAAAAAATACAGCTCCTCCCTCCACAAAGCACAGAAGTAAATATTTGTGGCCATTTAGTCCTTGAATTCATCACAACCTACCTAAGCTTTGTAGAGCAACCAAATACAACGAGTAGTGAGATCATGAGCTAAGCCTTGGCAAATAAAAGCATAGGGTGTTAAGCCAGCTCAGGTATCATTAGGCAAGAGGGGCCTAAAATCCAACATTTGCATAATCTATGTGCAAATTACCATTAGGAATAGAACATAAACAACATGTTATCTTCCCTTCAAAAAAATAATAATCGAAAGCAGGTATATCAGAGAAATTCAAAACCCAATATACGAACCTACGCTACATCAGACCTAGTAGCAACGAATTCCAGACAAGATGCTAAAAAATCACAATCCAAAGGGGTTATTATGCAAGCCAGCGATATTATGCAAGCCAATCAATGACGATAACAAACAAATCTCAATGACGATAACAACTATCTGTAGAACACCGCATAATAAATTATTTTACCATTTCAATGTATTTGGATTCACCATCCTTGAACTTCAATATCATACTCCTCTGAATTGTCCTGGAAATAATAAATTATTTAACATCAGAAAAAGAAATTGAGCAAAACATAATCACTTTAGCACATGAAATTCACAGATATACCTTTGCATTCATCTCAAGACTCTTGTTAGCTTCCGATATGACTCCTAGGAAATCCCTTACTTTATTAAGCACTGTGTTCAGGCAAAAGATACAAGAGGCAAATTAATCATTTAGTCTCTCTTTAGATATAAAGATAACCATGGACAAGGATAGTTAACCAAGGCACAAAAAGATCAGAAGGCGAAATGGCAGAAACAACAGTCATTAACTACATAAACATGAGCCAAATAATTGCTTCAGGAAACAATCCAGTTGTTCTTAGAAAAGAAAAACCAATGAACTAAAAATAATCTAATTAATACTGAAACTAACTAGAGTATAGCACCAGATCATGATCGTCCTGGTACTTCTTAACAGTCGGAAACAAATCATTAGCCACAATATTCCACTTGCACAATTGCTTGAATAAATCCCTCGTTTGAGGATCATCGCGGCGCAAAAACTGGTCAAATCCTTCAAATTATCTACCGCAAACAACTAACCACTTAGCACTCAAATGATCAAACAGAAGCGAAATAGGACTTAAGGCGCTATAAATTGTACCTAAACAATATCAGAAATCAATTGAACAAAACCAAAACAAGAGTAAGAGAAGAAATTGAGAATAGGTGCCAAGCACCATATAAATCGAATGAGGGATTGGAGCAGGAGAGGAATCTGCTAACCTGCTGGAGGCTTTTGCTGCTTCTCATCATCTTGGAGAACACCTTTAATGGCTGATAAATTGGTATTCAGCTTAGCGAGGAAGGTACAGCCGCACAAGCTAACGGTTCGGTGGAGGCGGAGGCGAGGAGCCGACGGCGGGATTTGGTCGACGGTGGGAAGAAGCGGTGAATTAGCGAGGAAAAGCTTCGCCATTAACGCAGAGTGAGAGAGAGGAGACGGAGAATTAGGGCCTCAGGTATTTTATTTAGTTTTTGGGTCGGAACAGATTTCAATTTTTCAAATTAGATCCATTTTGACTTTAAGTGCAATTTTCACGGGCACTATTTTCATTTTAACAACACCCTATATATAGAGGAACTAATACAGTGTTCTAAAAGGAGCTAAGTGGCCGCTAGGCGGTGAGTGGCCGCCTAGCGTCTAGGCGGTAGGTGGCCGCCTAGGCGGTTAGGCGGGCGTCTAGGCGGTGTCTATGCGGACTTAGACTAAACTTTGATTATTTCTCCATATTTCAATGGATAAAACATTTCAATAATTTATGTAATGTAGTAATATCTATGATATCACTCATAAACCCAAATTTGGTGTGTTTAACTAACACTAAAGTCTATAGATTTAAAAGAGCTCGTCCGTCTGGTAACTTTAAACCTCCTAAAATCCGAAACCATAAGCTTGAATCCAAAGTAAACGCATCCCGAATTGGGGGATAATAAAAACTATAAGCTGACTAATCACTTACTTAGAAACTAAATCTAAAAAATCACCCCCCTAGGCGGGGGCTATACGACACCTAAGCGGGATTAGGCGGCGCTTAGGCGGAAATCTGCCTCGAGCCCGTCTAGGCGTAAAAATTCCTAGGTGCCTTGCCGCCTAGCGCCTAGGCGATGCCCAGGCGACGCCTAGGTGTGATTTTTAGAACAGTGTATATATATATAGGATATATCATATGTACTCAACCTTTAACGTGTATCATGTGAACAAATCTGGGTCATTGAATTAAGAAGATCAACGGATGAGATTAAAAGTAACTTCTGATTATTCAATGGTATTGGGAGATTATTCGGTGGAATGAAATTATTCGGTGGTATTGGGCGATTATTCGGTAGAATAAAATTTACACTTTTTACACTCTTTTACAGATGAATAATTATGTGAAAACAGACGAATAATCATGAACAAATAGACGAATAATTTCTAAGTACATGATACACGTTAAGAGTTAAGTACACCAGAACCAACCCCCCACCCCCACCCCCACCCACACACACACACACACACAAAGTTATCTATTAAAAAAGTTAATATTTTTCAACTTAAAATATGAGTTTGGTCCATTTTATTTGTCATAGAAAAAAAATTTCTTTAAATTTCCATAAATTAAAAAATATTAGGTTATCGATTAATCGTATAACTTAAATATAATTATAGACCTTTGTAAATATTTAATGATAAATTAACGAAAATAGATGAATGGGTGGTGAGTTGTAAACAAAAATCATATAAAGGGTGGTTTTATATAATTTTGAATTTAAGGGGTGATTAAATGAAAATACCCATATTTAAAGATGATTTTCTGTAATATTAAATTTAAGGTAGGGTTAAGTAAAAATACCTATATTTAGAAGGTTAGTTTTCTTTAAATTTCCCAAAAAGGGGAAGTAGTAGTTACAAAACACGAGACAGGAGGGTTGATCCAATACACCAATTGCCAATCCAACATTCAAACTGAATGATCGAATAAAAGCAAAAACAAGGGAGTGAAATTTAAAGGGCAGCGAAAGCATCATCGACCCACCGGCGGGGGCGCTGCTGAACACATATCTTCTTGCTGTCATCGGCGGAGGAGGTGAAGAGGGACTGAACTGCGTTTTTTACCATATTCACCCTCTTACGGTGTCGTATCCTCCTCAAAACGACGTCTTTGTCGAGCTTCTCAGACGGGTGAGACGGCGCCAGCCGAATCTGGGTGGTAACCGCTACCTCCTCGGCATCTCCTTCTGCGTCTTCTTCTCCTAATTGGTTCTCGTCGACATAGATGCTTATTAATCTGCTCCTTTTCCCTTCGTCAGTTACTGATTTTGGGTTTGGCATCTTTGAATTGGAAGCCATCTGATCTATCTGTTTGTTCTTCGATCAGTACCTTAAAATTAAGGCAACAGTAATTTGGGGAGGGGGAATTTATAGAGCGGGTGGCTAACGGGTTTGGAATAAATAAAATCAGACAGCGTTCAGCAGCTGCTGGTTTATTTATTTTAGTTTGATTTTCATCGATCCTCGATGGTCGTCCTTTAGGAGGATTGAGGAGGTCGGTTTGCTGTTATTCGCCTTTTTCTGGGTTCCCTCAAAGATGCTTTTGTTTCTTCTTTCTTTTCTTTTTTTTCAATTTTTTTTAATGTGTAACCTGAGGATTATGAGATTGTCGGCTAGTGATAAGTCAAGTGGCAAGACACTAGACCGGCTTATCCTAAGACCATCTGTAGTATAAGGTTACTTCTTATTCATTTTTTTCATTTCTCCCTATAGTATTTTGACATTTCATTTATTTTTTCTTTTAAATAATTTTTCACTTTATCAACCTATTTTTTAAAAGTTTTCATATTTTTACTCCAAAACCATGAGTTTACCTTATTCTTCTCTTTTTCCCATTTATTTATACTCACTATATGATTTCCACCAATCATAATATTATTAGTTAAATAAAAAATATAAAAATAAATAAAGCAAAATGCTTTTGCATATGATCCAAGACACATCCTACCTCTCCACACCAAGGTAATTCCTTTCCCTTATTTACCTTAAGGTTTTGCCTACAACCATGAGGTTACCTTTTAGCAACCTTAAGGTGACCAAAACTCATGGTTGCTCATGCTCTAACCAATAAAGGTTTGAGGACTCACCAATTGAGTTGAATTTGAACCTTCTACCTTTGCAAGGACCGTCACTCTCTTACCATTAGAGTAAGAGTTCAGTGAATTAATTTGATTCTCCACGTTTTTAATGAAGTTCTACTATCATATATCAGTAATAAACTCCTTTCAAATTTGCAACTTTTTCCATGAAAAAGTTCAGTGCTAACAAAAATAATATTCTCATTCTCGGCTAGCGTTAGGGAAGTCTTGTAATTTATTTTAGAATGGCAAACGCATTCACACGTTAGAGAAGCAAAACATCTTAGTCAGTGTTCTAAATATCGGATATGTCGACCAATATATGAGGGATATTTAGAACCCGTTACGATATCGGCATATCGGTTGAGAAATATCGGTCAACGGGTGATATCGGGTCAACAGCCGATATATCGGTCAATATCGGGTTGACTGATATATCGTTGTACGTCTTTTTAATTTTTTTTTGAGAAAAAAATAGAAAATGAGTTAATTTCCCGAGTACACAATACATGAGTCGGAGATTGCTTGGTCTAGGGTTGCGATTTGCGACTTGCTGCGACCCTGCAAGAGGCGATTCTTCTTCTCCGACCACCCTTTCTTCTCTCCGACCACCCTTTCTTCTTCTTCGGCCCGGCGTTCAGCGAAGCAGTGATTAAGTGGTGAGCGCCTGAGCGGTGCCGGTTTCTCTGTCTGCTTCTTCTCCGGTCGCCGCCTCTGTCTGCTTCTTCTCCGGTGGTGAGCGCCTGAGTGGTGAGCGCGAGTAGTGCCTCTGTCTGCTTCAACATCCATCTCTCTCGCTCCCTCCGTTGCTCCGCACTTGTACAATAAGTCCGTTCAATTTATACTGATTAATTTTACTGAGTTTCAATTGTGTTTCAATTTTACTGAGTTTCAATTGTACTGATTAATTTTACTGAGTTTCAATTTGTTAATTTTGATTAATGTTAGTCTTTGTAAATTGTGTTTCAATTTTTTATTATTGTTAGTTTGTATACATTTATTATTTGACCAATGTTAGACCCTGTATTTTGAACCCTTTTTATTAGATTACTACTGTATTATGTATTTTGAATCGTTAATGGTTAGGACTCTAACCAGGAAGGCCGATTTTTTAAGTGATTTTGGTAATTTTACAATTTAAACATTAATTATTTATGTGTATTTTAAAATTTTAGAGTATAAATATAATATTTACGGTTAAAATTTAGCGAATCCGATATATTCCGATATATCCTTTTTACCTCCAACCGATAAGACCACGATACACGATATTTAGACCATTGATCTTATTATGAGAATATATACCCAATATATTCTTTCTTTTTTTTTGGAAATTTCATGTGGTGTCCCTCTACAAGGCCTGATTCGCAGGGTGCATAGAAGTTTGGCGTATTTCGTAAAAGTACCCTTGGTTTTTTTTTCTCCACGTGCCCCTTCGTTTACTCTCTTCACATTTTCGTTAAAAAAATGAAAACAAAATAAAGGGAAAAAAGACCTACCTCCATGGATTGATTCTTCTTCCTTATTCAACGGGGAGAGGGAGAGGGAGAGGGAGAGAGAGAGAGAGAGAGAGAGAGAGAGAGAGAGAGGTCAATGAGAGAAAGTCGATGTCGAAGAGAGTGGACGCCAGTAAGTCTTTCTCAAATCTCAATTGAATTTAGGATTTGAAGATTTAGAGGTTTGAGGATTCTTTCTCAAATTGCCTCTTCAATGCTTCTGAATTAGGAGGTTTTGTTGTTGTTGTTTTTGCTTCTGAATTTCTTTCTCATTTGCAATAAAATAGGGAATGTCTAAGATTAAACAAATAGTTGTTTAACATGAATTTCATCTACAACATGAATAAGGGGTTGTTATTGTTGTTCTTACTTCTAAATTTGCCTCTAAGAACTAGGTTTAGGGAATTCGTCTTCTGAATTAGGGGGTTGTTCTCACTTGAATACATCTGCATAGATGTTTCAACATAAATTTTCTATCAATGAAAATTCTATTAGTAAATTATAGTGTCCAGTGCTTGAAACTAAAATCCCTTAACAACCTCACTTTACAAACATATTTTTTCGTTTTCATTTTTGTTTAAACAGCCTCAATTCACTTGCATATACTCAATTTGGTGTTTTAGGGATTCAATCTATCATAGTTGAAATCTGTCATAGTTGAAATTTGAAATCTAAAACTTATCATAGGCACATAGCATTTACTAGAATTTCTTTTTCCTGAAATCTAAAATCTGTTACTTATAGCATCTACTAAAATGAAATTTAGAACTACTATTAGAGAACTACTATCATGGAATTTACTAAAATATGATATTTGACTTTTTAGTCTATTAGCTCAAAGGGAAGAGAGATGTGTTCAATACACATAGATGTGGGTTCAAATCCTACATAGACTACAAGCATTTCCATTGTTGAACTTTGCAAATTGCTAATTGCATACTTATATGCTGGAAAAAATAAAACCAACTGTCTAATTAATATGAATTTACCATCCAAATCCTATATGCAATATTTCCACTTTTGTATCTTGAATTCAATTAAGTATTTCAAAATTCAATGAGTTGGAGTGCTATAATATTTCTCTATGCAGGAACTTGGGGACAATTGCATAGAGTTAATTTCATGTCATGAATTTAATGAGTCGGAGTGCAATAGGTACAACTTTGTCATGGGATTATGTTATGTCCCGAAAGACCGGATAGGGAAGGTAAACCCCTAATACTAGGGACATAACAGATTACATGTTAGTTTAATCTCCATAAAGACAATTATATTGTTACAATACACAATGGTAGGCTGGTAGCTCTCTGTTACGGAACATGAAGCCCCAAGAGGAGATTCCAAAGATAGCAGGTCTCAGCAACGGCGTTGGCAACACCTCTATACTCGGCATTAGCGCTCGATCAGGACAATGTGGCTTGTCGTTTGGAGGACAAGGAGACCAAATTGTCCTCCCCAAAGAAAACACAGTAACCTGAAGTGGAGCGACGAGTGTCCGGACAGGTGAAGGAACAATACAGGATTTTAAGTAAAACTGAATAGTAAATAAAGCATATAGGAGACATGAAATCAATTACGATCTTTCCATTTTCTAAGAAGGAAATAGGGGACACCTACAAACTAACTATTGACATCAATACTATCCCACTAATCCCCACTAATTCATACAAATGAACTATTAAACTCAATCCTCTCCCACTAATCCCAACTGAGCATATATAATATAGGATGGTTCCATTCAGCATCGGCATCGGCAATCTCCAAGTATAAATGCTCAAATATCCTGTTTTTCCACCACAAGTTGTTCCTTAGTTATTGTGCATGCGGGTTTCAATATTTCAATTGCCTCTATCTACATTCTATGAGTTTTTATTCAATGTGTTTCCTTCCTATTATCAATTGCACTCATATTTTATATTTTTATTGTGTATATTCAACCAGTGGCGTTTCAACAAATGTATGAATCCAACTTTCATTATAGTATCGGTTCGTTTTTTATGCGACACCGAGGAACTCCAACTTCTTCCTACGGACAGAGTCAAATTGTGGTCTACTATAATACATTCCGCAATGGCGAATTTGAAGGGGATGCGAATACTTTTCCTCGGAATACTGTCCCTATGACTTGGCTCCAAACCTCCAATGCAATGATGTTCTTATGCACGCATTCATTTCGTTCATCATTCAAAGACACATGAAAATATGGTTGTTAATGGCATATATGTGTCATTGGTTCAACGATGATGACAAGCTAATTGAGTATGGGATGGCTCAGAACATCCGAGTTGAAGGTTTTATCATTTGTCATGTTTTTATGATTGAACCTCTTCCAGGTATTGAGGTGTATGTTCATCATCAACATCCAACGGTTCTAGCAATAGTTGACGATCTAGAAAAGCCCGATAAAGATGATACAAGTAGACGATTTTGTTCCAATTGTCTTGTCGCATTGGTGGTCTTCATGTGACTTCTTCGAATGTAGTGCACATGTATCTTTCATCAGGATTGTCTTCAAACATGGTTGAATTATAATCATGTTTGTCTCGTTTGTGGTTCGACATAGCCACATTGAACATATTTGGCGTATGGAACTTTTTAGTATTCTAAGTAGTTGGTCGGGTTGTTTTTCGTTATGATCTCTATCTTTGCTTTTTAATAGATTTAGGATTTATCAGTTCTAAATATCGACCGATATTTAGAACACCGTCCCACAAATGTTGTCTTTTAAGGAGCTAATAACATACATAAATCTATGTTATTGCATTATGAAGTTAATTTTAATTTCTGTGTAACTAGGTATTATTGTCTTAATTTGTGCATTCTGACTTGAAGTTTTAACTCCTATTAACGTTGCCAAGGTATTCATCCCACCTTTTGATTTTCATCTATATTTTAATTTGTACTTTTGTTTCAGATTCATATTAATATCATTTACTTGGAAAAGCACGGGCTCAACCGAGGGCTACCAAAGATGGGCATTGGGAGGAATCGTGCTCACATTAAAATACCGACCCGAGACTTTCAAACTTCGTTTTATCCCATAATTTCAAACTTCGTTATTTTGTTTTGTCAATGAACTTGGTTATGAATTATATACATATATGTGGGGACTTTCTAGTGAGGACATTCATCACGGTGAAACGAGGGGAGAGTTCTGGACCATTGGATGTGAAAAAAAAATCAAGGACAATAAATTAAACTTGAAATATTATTTAATTAATTAGAAAAAAAAAACTAATCGGTTCTTTGCAAAAAAAAAATGCAGAAACAGATACTCCAACTTACTCGGCTTGGGAAGACAAAATGCTTACTCCATCTGGAAATTTTATACATAGTCTTTACTGTAATTACAAAGGAATTTCATTCATTCTTGAAAGTTGGGAGACTCAATTGTACGTAGTACCCAAACCAATAAATTGTTTTACGTGGTATTTGTATTTAAGTAATGATGTATTCATATTTAAATTATTTAATATTCATATTTAACGGGAATGGGGACGGGGCCCAACCTCGATCCCCGTCCCTAATGGAGAACCCCGCGAGGATCTCCGATGAAGAGTAGGAAATCCCCATTTTTGTTTAGATCATATATGTTGGAATATGATATTGTCTCACATTCAAAATATTGAGATATCATAAACAACATATAAATTTGGTGTACTACTCTTTTTATTGCCAATTGGTTTTGAGATGGAACCCCGCTGGGTTTGTATGTTGTTCCTGTCAAATGTATGTATATGGCCCGCACACGACCTCCCTCCAGCTTGTCTTTGACCCCACCGAGTCCGACCGAGTTTAACATGGTATCAGAGTCGGGTTCGACTAGTTTCGATTTGGGCTTCAGATTGCAAATATTTAAACTAATAAATAATAATATTTTAAAAATATTTTAAATATAAATAAATAAGAGTAATTTACATGATCTTTTAAAATTTTATACATATTTTCAAACATAAATTAAGATAATAATTCTAGCCAGAAGCAAAGGTTGGAAGAAGATTATCATCGAGGGTGATAACACGGAAGCTATCAAGGCAACTCAAGACAATGCCAAAGTGCCTTTGGAGATCTTAAGAGTAATGGAAAGCATCAAAAGATCAAAGCCAGACTTCTCCTTGATTCAATTTCAACACTGCTTCAGAGAAGCCAACTCAGCTGCAGACTATATAGTTAGGAGTAATTTCGATCTTAATCTATGTACTCTCCCTTTGAACAGGAAACTTTGTAACATCATTTGCATGGATGATCAGGGATGATTCTTCTTAGAAGAACGTCCTATTGGTTGCCTATAGTTAAAAAAAAGATGTTTTTTGGATCTTATGATTTTGATATTATATAGTCTTTAAATGAAATAAATATAAGGTTTTAGTTCAATTAACTTTTGAAATTTCAGCTTTTCAACAACTACTCACCCAAGCTTTTCGGAGCTTTTGAATTTTTATTCACAAGTTTTCATCATCTACCTTAACATCAAGATTTACCAAACACTATACTAGCTTATATATTAACAACACAACTATTTCATTATCTTCAGCTACCCCATCAGCTTCAACTACTCTATCAACTACCTTTTTCCAAATATAGCCATAGCCACTTTTAGTGAATCGTGAAATTTTACTCTCAAACACACAAAAAGACTGAAATATAATAGGAAAGTGTAATCTTTTTCCTCTCTTTCACCTTCTTGATTCTCCTTCTCTTTTCTCCCCTAAAAAAATTAAAGTTGTCACATAACTCAAAGAGTGAAAACAAACCTCGGTATTAATCAATAATCAATTGCTTATCGCATACTGATAGTGATAAATATAGTACTCTCTCCGTCACAAAATGATTGTCTTTAACTATTCATGCACGTTTTCTTAAGAAGCTAAAAACTATATAAAATATTAATATTTTATTAAATATTTTAAAATAATATCACATATATTACTAATAACTAATAAGTATAGAATTACTTTTAAAAAATTACTTAAAAAATAAATATTTTATATAGTTTTTAGCTCCTTAAAAAGCGTGCATATATAAATAGTTCAAAGACAACATTTGTGGGACGGAGGGAGTATATATCATTCCGTTTCGAACACTTGCTTTGCTTTCTTTGTAAGGGCATCACTTGTAGGACTCAAACTACTCGTTAAAAACGAACATTACCTCCATTGCCTATTTCTTATATGAACCCTTTATAATATATGCATTTGACCTGAACTTACTTGATCGAAAAATTATACGACTCGATCCGAACCCGATCAGACATATAATATACTCGACATATAACCTGACCTGACATATGATCGAATCTGAATGGGTATACCCGAACTTGACCTGAACAACCCGATTACCACCGAGTGAGACCATCCACAATGGTTATGGGGATTAAAGTGATTCCACGTACGTGTAGAGACGGGAATGGGGACGGGCCCTCGCCTCGATCTCCGTCCCCAATTGAGAACCCCGCGACGATCCCCGATGAAAAGTAGGAAATCCCCATTTTTGTTTAGATCATATATGTTGGAATGTGAGATTGTCTCACATTCAAAATATTGAGATATCATAAACAACATATAAGCTTGGTTTGCTACTCCTTCTATTGTCAATTGGTTTTAAGATGGAACCACGCTGGGTTTGTATGTTGTTCGTATCAAATGTACATGGCCCACATACGACCTCCATCCAGCTTGTATTTGACCCCACCGGGCCCATATGAGCAGGGCCGGTCCTAGCATTTTATAGGCCCAGAGCGAACTAAAATCTGAAGGGCCCGATTACTTCGTAAAAAATAAAAATTGTGTATAACTTCAAAAAAAAATCATATTATTTTTATATTTGAATTATTTTTCCAATTTAAGAAGTTAAAAGTAGGTCAATGAATAAAAAATAATATATATTAAAAAAATTCAAAAATATAATTGTAGTGAAAATTAGTTAATTTTGCTTGGTATCCAGTAGAATACGTCTACAAGTATGTAAGTTGTTGTGTAGATGAATATTAAAAAATTGTCTAACAATACTAAATATATTTTTTGTTCTAAGATATCACATCTGTGTCCTCCTATGACATCACTTATATATGAACTAAAACAAAAAAATTTAAAAGGGGTTTTTTATAAACAAAAATAAAAGGGTAAATTATATACATCGAACATATATGAAGAAATAAAGATATTACATTTTTCTCAAATAAAATAGAAAGAGTTATATATGTAAACAATATAGCTTTATTTGTTACATAAAAAAGTGTTTAATATTGTGTTGAAAAGGAAAAAGTACAAAGAATCGTGTCTAAATTAAATGGATATAGGCTTCTTTATAAAAACATAAAAAATGCAAAATTTAATGGATATAGGGCCTCTCTAAAAATTGCAAAATTTAATAGATATAGGGTCTCGCTATAAAAACATAAAAAATGCAAATAGAGAGATTTGAACTCTACACGTTTAAGAATCAAAATCCAAATTTTGTTATACCATTGAGCTAAACTCGTATTTTGTTATATTTTTAAAAAAATACATACATATATATATAACATATATTTTTAAAAAATACATACATATATATAACATATATTTTTAATGGGCCCTTACCGAAAATGGGCCCTGGGCGGTCGCACCTCTTGCCCTTGCCCTTGGGCCGGCACTGCATATGAGTTTAACATAGTATAAGAGTCAGGTTCGACTAGTTTCGGTTTGGGCTTCGGATTACAAAAATTTAAACTAATAAATGATAATATTTCTAAAATATTTAAAATATAAATAAATAAGAGTAATTTGCATAATATTTTAAAAATTTATACATATTTTCAAACATAAATTAAGATAATAATTCTAGACTATATTTTTAAAAATTTATACATATTTTTAAAAATTTGTATGAAAAATAGATGAATGAGTGGTGAATTGAAAGTAAAGATCTTTTAAAGGGTGGTTTTCTATAATTTTGAATTTAAAGGATTGTTAAATGAAAACTCTTGTATTTAAAAGGTGATTTTTTTTTTGTAAATTCCCATGTGTGTGTATATATTCCTGTGTGTATATATATATTGATCCATAAAAAGATATGCTTTTATAAATAACGAAGGTAACCATAAAAACCTAAAACATTCTAACCAAAGATCAAAGGAAATTAATTTGCCACGGGCAGAAGATTAACGGTCACTGAGCAAAGGATGCAACGTGGAGGTCGATTAGAGGATGGGGACCACCATCTACCAGCCGTCCTCCTGCACCTGACGGAGAATGTTTAGTATACCATGGAGGTAGTCTACCACCCTACCTTTTTAATTAATATAAAGTAAAAAGTAAAACACTACAATAAAACACCTATGGTGGTATTTAGAAAGTTAATTAAGTTTTTTTTTTGTGTATAACAATAAAATTTTAAAATTTATTCAAATCATGTAAATTGAATGTACAATTGTTAATACGATATATATATATATATACACAAAGAAGACTACACAACATTTCCTTTTCATTTTTTTTTCTAATTTACCGTATTGTATAGTATAAGGGCTCGTTTGGTTGGCAATCAAAAAATCCGGAAAGTAAAAAATCTCATATAGTCGAGTTAATATATGTGTTTGGTTGATTTTTTTTATACTACCTACTTGTTACACAAAAAAAAAAACCTAATTAACTTTCTAAATACCACCATAGGTGTTTTATTATAGTGTTTTACTTTTTACTTTATATTAATTAAAAAGGTAGGGTGGTAGACTACCTTCGTGGTATACTAAACATTCTCCTATATATAGTACTAGCAATTTGTGTGGTGTTAATTTATTTGGCAATGTACCTCGATCTACTAATTTGGATTAATATTGGAAAGGTGAATTTATAACGATGATAACACGATTACTGAAACGATATAACTATTTTTTTTTTTAATAGCTACGATACAGTGGATTTTAGTGAGAACCTTTCCTTTGTAGAAATTAACCCAAATCCGTCCAACTTAGCTATTGCAACCATGAGAACTCTTTCCTGAATTGGTTAATATATAAATGTGGTAACGTAGTTACAAAAGAGACAAACCAAGCAATGGTTTTGCCGTAAAAATCGAATGGATCAACCCCACTAATCCAAAAAAGGGGTGTCCTCAAGTAAGCCCTCCAAAATACCTAACCCTCCAACAAAGAAATCTCTACCACTCACTCTATACCCTCCTATCTTCTAAGGTTTGAAATTTAGCAACTCATATACCCAACGGATTTCCCTAGGTGACTTGCCTTTGCACCTTAGTGAAATCCAAGACTTACATGTTTCTATGATTTTAATAGCCCAGTCTTTGGATCGACATCTATCACTACCAAACAACACATCATTTCGCCCCATCCACGTAAAGTAAATGAAAGCGATAAACACAAGTAACTTCACCTAAAAATAGGCGGTGCGCTTCACTTCTTCTCGTTCTGTAGTAAACCACTTAAGCCATTCTTCAATCCTACCTGTCCGAATCGGTAACCCAACCCACTTCCAAACAACATCTCGAGCTTCCACTATCCGAGGACAGGTGAACCAGAGATGCAATTCTGATTCAACATCACCCCTGCACAACGGACAGCTAGCGGCCTCATCGCCCTTCCAATGCTTGACGATCCTTCACGTCTGTAATCTATTCCGACCAGCCACCCATACAATGAATGACCATTTACGGGATTGAATCCCCTTCCATAATAAATCTCCCCAATCCACTAGGGGCCCTCTCTTCCTTAGTTCCTCGTACACTTTTGCGTAGGACATGCTACCATTTACCTTCAATAGTTGTTGCACATCTCCATGTTCTGTAACAATTCCCCGGCTATGCATCTCGTCTCTGATTTCCAGGAGGTTCTTCCAGAGCCATGTATCGTGAACTCTTTCCTCAACCGGCCATATGGACTCGTTCCTTAAATGATTCACATTTACCCAACGAGTCCAGATATTGTCCCTGTCCAGCTTTATGTCACCAAGCAAGGCAGCAAATAGACTTCTATTCCACGTGCCAAGCTGTTTTATATCCAGCCCTCCTTCGACAAACGACCTTACCTCATCCCAAGCAACCAGTGAGCATTTTCGATTCGAATGCCCATTCCACATAAACTGACGGCACATCCCATTCAAATGATCTACCACGGTCTTTGGCAGGAGAGTGGTCTGCCCCCAAAAAGTAAACATCCCATACAACACCGATTTTATGAGTTGGAGACGCCCTGCATATGAGAGTGTCTTATTTGCCCACCCGTTCAGTTTGCTCTCAACCTTGTCTAGGAGCTCTTTGTATTATGAAATCAGCACCCTTCTAGAGTGCAAAGGGGTGCCAAGGTAAGTAATCGGGAAGGAACCAGAGCTATATCCCAGCAGCCTCTCAATGTCGATCTGTTCTGACCTCCTCAGCAGCCCCTGCTATATAGCATGTACTCTTAGCGGCATTGATACGGAGACCAGAGGCAGAGAAGAAGCGATCAAGACATTTATGTAATATGCTTATTGACTCAACATCCGCTCTACAGAACAGGAGAAGGTCATCTGCAAATCGAGACAAATTGGCTTCTACTAAATCAACTTCCCGTCAACACAATTTCTAAATCCTTGGGAACCCTTCCCCCTAAAAAAAAGCATACGCCTATAGGCTATGGCAATGGGAGATCTATGCGGTTCTGAAAATCGCAACAATCCCCTCTACTAATTAGATATGGACAAATTCATTATCAATATATGTCTTTATAAATTAGATACTCCGAACATGAAAAGTCTAATATCATGATAATTTGATATCATCGTATAGATCGACATAATTAGATTATGAGTTAAACACCTTGGAAAACAACGTGTGGTTCACGGGACAAGGTGTTGTTGAAGCGCTATTGATCGATCGATCGATTATGACTGAAACTACCCAGTTATAGATCCTTAGAATTAATCAACTGATTGGGACGTTATAGGATGAACAAGCACAACAGACTAGTGCCATCTTTGAACATGTATGGATGAAATGCAAATTGATCTTTATAGGGTTAACGCATCATGTACAAGACAAATCTATAGGTCGTTCTCATGGTTGTCCAAAGCACAAGTAAAGCATCTATTTAATGTTAGTTTCCCTTCTACATAGGGGTGACTGTTTTAGTGGTTCACCTTTAGTTTTCACATCACAAAAACCGAAATTTCAATTTAACTCATCCCAAATTAAAAATCTTAGAAACCGCAAAATAAATGTGACATTTAATGCCCTCCTGGACTGAAGCTATATTTATACACATTAGATAGATTAGATTTAGATTGATTCCTTCAGCCTGGTAAGTTCTAAGGCGTTGTTTATTTGGCATTTTATCAGAGATTTCCCCAAATTAGGAGGAACAACACAGGCCACCAAATCTGAAGGAAGGAAGGAAGGAAGATCGGAGATTAAGAGAAAAGCAGAAAAGAAAGCAATGTTTGTGAATAGCAATTCGAGCCAGGGGAAGCCGAGGCCGAACCATGCAATTGCAAACACGATGCATTCTGATCCAAACTTCTCCTGGTCGTCCGACTCCTACGGAAACCACCGCAACACCAGCTTCGCCGACACCGACGATGGGCACGCCAGCACCGAAGGATCCCCCTTGAGGATGTCCCCCTGGAACAATGTATCCCTTTTCCATAAACCCAACTGGGCCGGAGCCTCCCCTGCCCCGTCTTTTCCAGTAGCTAACAACGATCATGGAGTCCTCGGCGGGAACGCCCTCATCGGCAGCCTCGTCCGGGAGGAAGGCCACGTCTACTCTCTTGCCACCAAGGCCGGGGACCTCCTCTACACCGGCTCCGACAGCAAGAACATACACGTGTGGAAGAACCTCAAACGCTTCGCTAGCTTCAAGTCCGCCAGCGGCCTTGTGAAGGCTATTGTGATCGCGGGAGACAAGATCCTCACGGGCCATCAGGACGGTAAGATTCGGGTGTGGAAGGTGTCGTCCAAGGACCCGAGCGTCCACAAACGACACGGGTCCTTGCCGACGTTGAAGGACCTATTCGCGTCGTCGATGAGGCCAAGCCATTACATAGAAGGGAAACGACGCCGTTCGGTGTGGATAAAGCATTCGGACGCGGTCTCATGCCTGAGCTTGGTCGAGGACGAAGGCCTCCTGTATTCGGCCTCGTGGGATAGGACGGTCAAGGTGTGGAGGATCTCGAGCTCCAAGTGCGTCGAGTCGATCGCTGCCCACGACGATGCGGTGAACTCGGTTGTGACCAGCACGGATGCGATGGTGTTCACGGGCTCGGCTGACGGGGTGGTGAAGGTGTGGCGCAGGGAGCTTCAAGGGAAGGCCACCAAGCACTTGTTCATGCAGACGCTGCTGAAGCAGGAATGCGCGGTCACCGCGCTGGCGGTGGACCCTATGGGGACCATGGTTTACTGCGGGTCGAGCGACGGGCTGCTCAACTTCTGGGACAGGGGGAACAGCCTGGCGCACGGCGGGGTGCTGAGGGGACACAACCTGGCGGTGTTGTGCGTGGTGGCGAGGGGGAGGCTGGTGTTCAGCGGTTCAGCTGACAAGAATATATGCGTTTGGAGGAGGGATGGGGTGGAGCATCAGCACCTAACAGTTCTGTCCGGACACACAGGACCGGTGAAGTGCCTAGCCGTGGAGGAGGACACCGAGAAAGGCATGTGGAAACTGTACAGCGGGAGCCTCGACAAGTCGGTTAAGGTGTGGAGGGTTGCGGACAATGCGCTCTAATCGCATGCTTTACTGGATTCCATCTAATATCCAAAGACACACATGAACACACGCACGCCCGCACGCACTAGGGACAGCTGATCGATGGCTATGGATTGCGTAGAAACAAGCCGATTATAAATAGTGTTAACTGTTAAGGGTCATCAATCAATCATATATGCATGATCGATCAAGAATTATCTGTCCAATGTACATGCATAGGTTGATGTGTTTAGGGGTGGGTAAATATTTTTCAGAATGGAATGAAACTGTGTTATGCAGCCAACATAATTAAATGTGTACATTATAGTATATCAGGCTTTAAATCTATTAGCTACATACATTTGGATTTACTGGTTCAGATGCATCAACTCATTAATCTCAGATTAGCTATATATGAATCCTGTTTGCAAAGATACTAATTAAACAAGGCGAAGGCGAAGTTGTGCATACCTACCTGGTAATGTCCGTCTATTGATGTCTGCAAGGTTAACCACAAGCACACGGTGTTCATCAAAATGGCAGATATGAGATCAACACTTGATCAGACAATTGAAGGATAGAGCAAACACAGATATGCGTAACTTGAGATACATGAACAGTAGTGTTAGTTCCATAAGTTATTCAGTAGCACAAAGAAATCACCAAAATACTGATTTCACCGTGGTTCAATTTGATTAGGTATCTCAGATTCTGAGTTATTAGCTGTTGTGAATTAAGAAATTAAATTATCAAGCAAATTGAAGCAAAGACTCCAAGATCTCGCATATACTCGCCAGCAAATTGTCATCGGCGAAATCGATTGCACAATTTCCCCAGTTCATTGCAGACTCCACGATATTAGGTCAAATAGATTCGTGAGGGGAACAAATTAACTAGTTATACGTAGGATTTCTGATTGGATGCATAACAATCCAAATAACGATTGACAGTGACAGCAGGAGAAAACGAAAGTGAATTTACGATTGGGGGGGGAAGAAGGAAAAAATCACCGGATGATTTGCGGGAGAGGAGTCCAAATCCAATGATATATGTGGCCGGAAGCAAGTTGTTACTATGTATATGACAACCGCCACCGCCCCTCGGTGAGAGATTCGGAAGCGGCAGTGAACCATCCGCTTGCGCTTATGCATCACAATCAAATCTCCACTGGTGACAGTGGAAACGATCAATGCGGGCGTGGGCATGTGATTGTTGGATTCTTAACAAGAAAGTGAGTAATTTACGATTACCGATTAGGGTGGCTCAAAATGGACCCGACCCGACCCGGAAAACACGGGGTCGGGGTTGACTTGAGACCCCTAGGGGTCGGGTCTCGGGTCGAATTTTAAGAAACCTCGGATCAACGGGCGGGTCGGGGTCAGACCCGGTGGGTCTCGGGGTTTGGCCCGACCCGGATTTTTTAAAATAATTTTTTTTAATTGTTGTGTGTGTGCTCTATTAGACACCCCACTCAAAAAACAAATCCTTTTTAGTTAATTTTGATTACAAATTTACAATTACATATACGAATAATACGATTCACAAATTACGATCGTATTTTTATTTAATTTTGATTGCAAATTTAATTTTGTAACAACTAACATGCGGATGAAAAATCCTTTTTATTTTCAATTACAAATTTACAGTTACATATACCCTTAAAAAATCATTTTTATTTAATTTTGATTCACGAATAACTAATATGCGGATGAAAAGTAAAATAAAATCCTTTGTAATTTTGTAACAACTAACAAAATTTTAAAACTCGGGTTTTCGGGTGAACCCGCGACCCGACCCGACCCGAAAAACCCGGAATTATAAATCTCGGATTCGGATCGGGTGGCGGGTCGCATTTTTAAAAATCCCGGGCCTCCGGGTTGACCCCCACCCGGAATCTTCGGGTCGGGTCGACCCGGATGAGCCACCCTATTACCGATCGATCCGCCCCGCCACCTCGCGGAACTGGGATTGGTAATTCGTAGTCCATTTTGTCCATCTATTATAATTGGTGGACTTAAAATTATTTATTAAATTTCTATTTAAGGCTTTGTTTGGCAAAATATTAGCTGATAGGGTAGCTGAAGCTGATGGGTAGCTGAAGCTGATGGATTATTTGTGTCAAATATATGTTAATAAGCTAGTCTGGTGTTTGCTAAACCCAGCGGTTGGAGTAAATGATGGAAACCTGTGAATAGAAAATCATAAGCTCCGAAAAGCTTCGATGAGTAGCTGTTGAAATCAAAATGTCCAATAAGCTAGCTGATAAGTTTTTATTTTGCCAAACAGAGCCTAAGTGTTCGTAAAATTTAGTATTCTTTAACTATTTTCCACAAAATGTAACAAGTGAACCGTAAAATGAACTACAAACGTGAACCAGATGATCTTTGTCAAGAGTGATTATGTAAAAACAAGAACCTATTAACCTCCCAAATGTAAAAAAATCCCAAAACTCTCAAATGAACGCGCATTCCCACGCGCTACCCACCCCAAAACGATAACCAACAAGAACCCTAGCTGCTTCTACTAGATCATCCTCTCCAATCTCTCATCTCAGGGATTGTCCTGGCTAATCCCCCCTAGATTATCCAATATCAAATGCCTTTCCCTTTGGATCCGGGTTCCCTTTTCTGTTCTCCTGCTGATCCATCAAAGAAATCTCTTAATCCCAAAGAAGACTTGTCTCTACTTCATTATCGGCTGCCCAGATATGCTCTCGCACGGGCTAAATCTCTCTTCTACCCCTCTAACTAAAGCTTATTGGTACTAGATTTGGACTTCTCTTCCGACTATGATCCTGATTTGTTGTAACCCTTCCCTTGAATCAAAAACCCCCTTTTCTTGTAAACCCGAATGGCTAGTTTTCTCCCAAATTTGGCTGGGTTTCTGCCTTCCGTTGGTCTGCATTGGGGTGGTGACGGCGTTTGCGTTTCTGTGATGTCTAGCATCCTCGATGATTTTGGCTTTTCGGTGTCTGCGCGATGTCTCACGAGTTCCCTCTCGTGTCTTTCATCGCCCTCTCCGATAGGTGGTGGCTTTGGAGTCTTTGGTGTTTGCTCTTGGCTCCACTCTTCTCAGGTTATGCCTCTCTCGCTTAATCGTACTCATTAACTATTCAATTATTCTGAGCATATTTCCAATTCTTCAAAATATAAACTTGATTTGTGAATTTGTTCACCTTAATCATTACCCACTTCCAAACCCCGCTGATCCGTCACTACCTACGATGGATCAGCTAATCAATACCCTCGAGGAGGTGCTTTCGATAGCACTAAACCTACTATTACAAACATCATACAATTACAAACCTACGAGAGGATGGTTCTTTCAAGAGTCTCACCTTTTGAATCACCACCCATGACTCAAGGTGGCTTATGTGGTGGCTATTTGCCATATTATTGCAGGAATACCCACAACCTACCTATTCTACACTTAGTGAATTCTTGGCGTAAACCTTCGATCCATGGGCTTTGGCCTCGGCTGTTTCTGTTTCTTACCCAAGGTCGACTTTTGCAATTAGCTTTGCTATTGCTGTTCACCTACTATACACTTCTATTCGAACACCCAATTATGACTTTCTATATGTCTGCTAACCTGAATCTAATTTTCAAATACAGGTTTATGGAAACTATACCTACAAGCCACTCAATGGACTGCACTATGTTGCTTACAATTCTAAAGCCTTTTTCAACTTATCAACCAATACTCACCACACATGAATACCATACAACCCAAATCCTAAAATTTTCTTACTTAACTAGTATTTTAATACACTTGCTGAATATAGATTTTAATATAGCTTTATGCATGCTCAGAATGCAAAATCTATCGGAATTGGAATGGTCCTTTATGGACTTTGCCTATTCTACTTTAAACTATACGTCACACCTTACTTTGATTATCACCACAAATACCATAATACAATCCTTGATTCAAACCATAAACTTGTATGCAACTTATCTCGTTGATTATCTCTACCCATATCCTTGCTACCAAGCTAGTCAATCCATAAATTTTATGTTTAATCACAATTCATCTCTATACAGTATGTGTGTCTATATGACTAGAATGACCATTATTCACCTCAATCTATCTAACCAAGCTTGTGTTTTCTCCCAAGTACACCGAACACAAACCCTTTATTTGGCAGGCTCCCTTTATCTTTCTCCTTGGAACTCTCAACCCACTTGGGCCGCTTCATCTGTGTGCCCCACACCACTTTAATCAGCAAGAGAAGAACCTGCATTGACAGTCATGGCGCCTTTCGATCTGAGTCTTGCGGTCGGAATCAGTCATGCTATCACCAACTCACTAATTTAACGTATATGTATTGTTATATGTTTG
The DNA here is from genome assembly GCA_037127255.1 of Persicaria tinctoria. Classification (NCBI taxonomy): domain Eukaryota; kingdom Viridiplantae; phylum Streptophyta; class Magnoliopsida; order Caryophyllales; family Polygonaceae; genus Persicaria; species Persicaria tinctoria. The sequence goes on from JBANSL010000018.1 coordinate 41,896,151, forward strand.
ATCGTCACCTTAGTAGCCTTTTGGAATTTTATATGTACCCCTTATGCTATCTACTTCTCCCGAACAACCTTAATTTTTGGCAAAACTTTATGGACCCTCTATCAGTTTATACTTCGATTAGATTTTTTTATCTACTATTGTGTTGAACTCGATGCTTTCTTTTGGATTTCAGTGTCTCTGCAATTTATCATCCTCCTTAAGTACTTTTATCCTTGGGCCCCCAAGTGCATTGTGAATGTTTACCTATGCTCTAAGCTCCCCTTTATTGGTTACTCTCTGCATCTTACTACTATTTGTTTTTCTTTGATCTTTATGAAAAACTCAATTTCAATTCTACTTTCTCTATGGAGTGTCTCTCTCCTAGTGCCAAGTTTTTTCCAAATTGACTCTGATTGTTGCTGGTTCTTTTTGTGTCATGTTTTCATAAACTGCTTTTTACTTGATCAAAAGGGAAATTCCTCTGGGAATGACACCCATAACCATATGGCAATGCATCTCAGATGCTTTGATTTGGTCTCGGCCCTGTCTCCATGGCTAACCCAGTTGCGAAAGCAATACCTTCTTGCTACCCATATTCAAAATAAGATTATTACATGAAAATCAGCTACTGGAATATACGGGGCCTAGCTCGGAAAAACGTTTGGACTCAGATAGACTCAACATGTAAAGCCGAGCACATCCAAATTCTAGCATTAGCATAAACCAAGCTCCAAACCCCTCCAAAAGATTCACAATGGCACAATATTGGCTTTGATAACCTACGCTTCTGTCCGTCTCAGGGCCTCTCGGGTGGCCTTTGTCTACTCTGGAAATCATCTCACCTAAATAAAGATACATTTACAATCATATCATCGGGAGACAGATATGTCCTATCTGAATACCACAATGCTAACCGAAACATGACATTCACAATACTTTTTGTCTATGCCCCACCACACCAACACCAAAAACCAGCCTTTTGGAACGAAATATCATCTCCAATTCAAGCCAACCCCTATCCATGTATTATAGTTGGTGACCTAAACGATATCCTATGCCCTTCTGACAAATCTGGAGGGGGGGGGGGGGGGGGCAACCCCCACAATGGCTAGATGCTCTAGACTCACCGACTTCATACTAAAACACGATCTAATAGATCTCCCTACGACATGGAACTAATTCACTTGGCGTAAAAGCTCATATGCTGAGAACAACACTTACGAAAAACTGGATCGCTTTCTGGTTCATAAAAACATATATGCAATTCTCTCGCACTCAACCACCAAGAATCATGCTTTCACAACATCTGATCACTCCCAAATAACTCTAGAGATTTTCCCTGATGAGCTTCCAATAATGCAGCCTTTCAAGTTCGAACTAGCCTGGACGAAACACAAAGAATACGAGAAGATAGTGCAGCAATCTTGGCGGTTAAACCCCCCGGGCTCACATCTCTTCAAACTAATTAAACAGCTCCAAGAGCTTATAAAGAAAAGAAAAGTTTGGAGTAAGAAAACATTCGGAAATGTATTCTCACAAATTGCCACTACTGAATCAGAAATGCTACAACTACAAGCACAGCTGCTCACCAAGTATGATGGAAATATAGAAAGGAAACATCAACGACTTCTAAACAAATACAACAACCTGATAAACTTCCAAAAAACCTATTGGGGACAAAGGGTGAAACGAATCCACATTAAAAATATATATAATAATTCTAAATATTTTCATCGCGTTGCCACTGGGAGAAGAAACAGAAACATAATAAAAAACCTTGTCACCAAGGATGGCATTACCCTAGACTCGGTATCACTAATTCGAGATGAAATCAAGAAAGACTTTTAAGGGCGCTACTCCGCCACTTCCCTGCCCTAGGGTTCTTGTAGCCTCTTGGACAACATATTGCCTGCAATATCCACAGCTGACAATGACTGGCTAACCCAACCAATCTCGAACTCCGAAGTCAAGAGTGCTGTCTTTAGTCTTGCTAGAGACAAATCACCGGGCCCGGATGGCTATCCTGCTGCATTTTTCCGCACCTACTGGCACATAGTTGGCCCTTATGTCATAAAGGCCACCAAAGGATTCTTTACGAGTGGGAGAATCCTCAAACAAATTAACCACACCTTTATCGCATTAATTCCCAAATGTGATAATCCACAAACTACAAACAACTTCAGACCTATAAGCCTCTGTTCAACCATATACAAAATAATATCCAAAATTCTAGCCAATAGGCTAAGACAAATCCTACCCAAACTTATTCACCGATTACAGAGAGCATTCATCGCAAAGCGATCAATACAAGACAACATCCTGATTGCTAACGAAATATTTCACTCATTTCAGCACAAAAAAGGGAAATCTGGATGGATGGTTCGTTGGGAATTTTTGCTCAGCATTCTAGTGAAATTCGGTTTCTGACGGTAGAATGTTCATAGTGTTTGCACCCCGGTTTTTACACTTTTAGTTACACTATGCCAATTTACATATCAAGCGACGGACAAAAGCCGTCGCCTGAAAGTGATTTTCATCGCCAGAAGATTCAGGCGACGATATTCCATCGCCTGAAGCGTCGTCGACTCGACGCAGTCCCTAGAGAATTCAGGCGACTGGAATAATGACGTTCGTCGCCTGATGTTTCTCAGGAGACCAAAAAATTGTTCGTCGCCTGAGAACATTGTCAGACCTCAAGGGCTTTCCAAGCCCGCCCATAGCATTCAAGCGACGGACATTGTCCGTCGCCTGAATACTACTATCCGTCGCCTAAGATAAAAGCTGAATTATTTATTTTAGGGAAAACTAATTAAAATACCCCCACCTTTGGAGGTATGGTAAAAATATATTCTCGACTTTCAAATGTAATAAAAATATCCTGACCTTTGAGGGTAGTGGTAATATATTACCACAAGTATTTTCACGAGTAAAAAATGCTGATAAGGCAGCATACGTAGATTTTTTTATAAGGGTTTTCTTAAACATCGTTCTTAGGAAAAAAAAAAAAGAGTCGAACCGGGTTCATACCCAACGCCTTTTCCTCCCTCATATCTTCTTCCGTGGTTGCCTTCTGAATTGTCTTCCAGTTAGCTCATGGTTCCTCTTCAATTTCAGTCTTCCCCCCTCGTGGTCGACTATTTGGAGTTGTCTCTCTCACATCTTCTTCCCTTTTGATTCATTCACGGACTTGGTTGGGTAAGTTGTGGTTGTTGTTGTTGTTGTTAGTAATAGTCGTGTTGTGTTAATTTAAGGCAATTTGAGGCAATTTTCGGGTTTAATTTGTTATTGTTTTATTTTTTTCCTAACCAAACAGTTCAAGAAAACCCAATTTTCGTGCTAATTTGTAAAAAAAAAAAGGCTTTCACGTATGATGTCTTGTAAAAAAAATCCATGTAGGCTACCTGACGATGCCATAGAAAATAGACCCATAAAATAATACAAATATGACGTCATAAATGGGTCGCCCAACGCAAAAGGATATTTGGTCCCACCATTAGATCCATCGCAAGTAAGGTACCTGACCGAAACCAAATAACTATACCTAGCACCCCCAAGAACTTCGAACCCGGTTTTCCTCGCGACCTGAACCTTCCGGGATCCTAGCAAGCAGCTCGCTGGCTCAAGCACCTCACCTCTAAATGGCTTCACGTGTATTGCCTATACCCTAAGCGCGTGGTCATACGTTACATGTGTCCCATATAGAACCACGAGGTTGCCAGCCAGCTGCTCGCTTGGTTTCCCTATAAACACCCCCCTCCGTCCTCAAAGAAAGGGATCCGATTTCAAGATAAGAAAAGCAGCAGAGCTCTGATCGTCCCCCGGACATAAAACCCCCGGAGTTGAGCTCTCGAAGATCTGTGATCGGAGCAGAACGTTCTTGGAATAAGAACATCACATGACTCCCACCCAAGTCCGCGACGAAACGATTCGAATCCTCGCGAACCAAATGTAACACCCCCACCACTCGGACTAATTGACGTATAATCTAATCGCAACCTCCCAAGGTTAAGGCTTGCAGGTATTTATAGTCATTTTTTCGTCATGATGAGGTAATAAGTATAGGTGTTGATGAAACTGGTTAGAAAACATCTAAAAATAAATAAAGAAAGGAAACAAAAAGAGAAATAAAATCGCCATAAAAGGGAAAAGCTTAACATGCCCACATCCTCCACTCCCGCGGACAGAATTGCCTCCTCCACTCCCGCGGACAGAATTGCACTTCGACTCCCGCGGACAGAATTGAATCCTCCACTTTCAAGGCCATATCATCCGCGGACAGGAAGAGGGGGTACGTGCCCAACATGCCCACATCCCACGGGTAAGACACGTGTCGATCAGAAGATGACACGTGGCGACTGCCCGGGGACTTCTCGTCGACTATAAAATGGAAAAGCTTAACAGAAGAAAAGGACTTTTGGACGACAAGAGAAGGGAAAAACGAGCAGACCTGGATCAAATATCCTGAGAAGAGTGAAAACTAAGGGACTAGGAGAGAAAGCTGGATACGACTAAAAACTCTTTATCAGGGGAAGGAACTATTCCGCGGAAAGGAATCAAGTCCATCCGCGGATCGCAGTGTTGAACCCCTCTTTGCCATTTGAAAGCCCGAAGTAAGGATCAAGAATTTGTGGTTGTCAAACCTTCCGCTAGTTAACGGTGGCAGGTAAGTAATTGATACCCACATTGTCTGAGGAAACCTCGATAAGGGGATAATCTCTTAAAGCCTTTAATAGAATTATTCCCGCGGCACATGTTGGGCCGTGTCGATTATTTCGGTACGGGTTAGGTAAGTCCGTAGGGAATTTAGAAGGCCCCACTGGGTTTATTCCCGGGTCCCTCCATTTTTAGTTCATGTTTCGTCATTGGCGCCGTCTGTGGGAACCCCCTCACGCTAAGGGGTTCTATGTAAGATTTCATTCCAAAAGATCAAGCAAGGACCCCTAGATCCTGAAAGGGATTGGGGGTCCGCGTCTAAAATATAAAAAATATTGATATATAAAAAATGAGTCTTTGACTTGACAGAATTACAACGCTGAAAGAATGAGTGATTATCAAAACAACGCGACACAGAGCATGAGCCAGGGGATTCACCATGATCAAGAGGCCTCAAGTATGTATGTCCCGTTGACACCTCAACCTGATATAGAGGGTGAAACAGGAGATCAGCACCACGATACTCTTCCGCATCACTATTACACTACAAAAAAAAACATATTAGCCACACTTGGTAGCAACGGCAGGAATTTGCCGTGGCCATTGAGTAGTTTTTCGCCACGGCAATAGATCTCCCGTTGCTAAATTTTGCTATAACTGAACGGCAATGGTATCCCTGCTTTAGTCTAATTTTCTTTTAAATAAAAAAAATAAAAAAAAGACACTTTTTTTTATATTCTTAAAAGACAATTTTTCTTTAACCTAGGTAGCAGATCGGGAGGAGCAATTCTTTCTCCAGCTCGAGAAGTAGATCTCCAAGCCCTAAGCCCATGTCGCTGAAGCAAGTCCTCACAACGTCGATGGGGAGCTTCATCGTGAATCCGCATGTGCACCGCTCATCCTCTTTCGCCGGCACCGTCGACCTCACGCCGTCATCTTTGTCCTCTCTCTTCGCATTCCTCAGATTTTACTCCCCTTGTGCTCTTTTCTCGTCTATCGCCTCCTTCTGTAAGTCTATTTCACCGCCTCCTTCGAATTCCGTAAGTCTCTCTTTCTAGGTCTCAATCTCTTACCTAACTAATTTTCGGCCCCCAAAATGTTGAAGCGTGAAATTTTCTAGGGTTTGTTGTTTCCGATAGGGATGGGGTTGAGTACTTCTACTTCTCTTGCTTGCGATTTTATATATGGCTTTGACAAATTGATGTCGAACTCGGTCATCTTATGTGATAGAAGATGTACTTTTGAGTTGTGGGAACATTCTAATTGATTTTGTTTGAAATGCAGGAAGAGCAGTGGGTTTTCCCATGGTGCATCGATCTACAGAGGTGTGACAAGATACATTCATACATCAGATATATATGATCTTGAAATCATTATTTATGTGACTTGTTCTTATCAAGTCAGTCTTCAAGATGCGGGGTATCTGATTAACTATCATTGAAAGAGTTGTCTTCTTCCAGTTTTAGGTTTTTAATAAACTTGAAATATATGGATTGAAATTGCATAGAAAGATTATCCTATATCTTTCTGAAGTTCAAAAAAAGAATTCAATGTTGTTATTGAGCAACTTCAATTCATCTATTAGTTTGCTTAGGGTTCAACTGGATATTAATGTTTGGTCTGATTAGGTGTTGTTGCAGCCGGGAATTGACATCTAATTTCTTTATATTTGATCTTTAGAACTTATTTTTGACTCTATTTCTTTGATTTTTCTCAAAGCTCAACCTGATGATTGTTACGATAAAAACATGTAATTGCCAATATTATTTGCTTATTACAAGTTAAGACAACACTTCCACCATTGGATTAACATAGATTCAATTGATATCAATTCTATGATATGCTTAATTGTTTATGTACGTTGATTGATGGAATTGATTATTTCTATTTTCTTTTACTAAATAATACTCCCTCCGTCCAAAAATACATGGACTTTTACTATTTATGCACGCTTTTTTAGGAGTTAAAAACTATATAAAATATTAATTTTAATAAGTTTGTAATTATTAAAAAAAATTAAAAAAAAAGTTAATATTTGATATAGTTTTTACCTTCTTAAAAAAGCGTGCGTGAATAGTAAAGGCAATGTATTTTTGGACGGAGGTAGTACTAGAAAAGGGATGGTGATATGGATATAATGGATGGTTGGTGCTTTCCTTCTCATGCAATTGGAACTTGTACTTTGATTCTAATGGGAAAGATGGCTCACGGTAAGATTGCCACTAGAAATTCCATCCTGGGAATAAAGGTGCTCATGAAACTAAGGTTTAATATAGAATGTATTTCCAACATATTTTGTAGTGGTACGATTTTCAAGCCCGTACAAGTGTCAATGTCTCATATTATCCTTAGCATGTACTTGGTATATCCTGTCGTGGTAAAGTTCTTTGGTATGAGGGTCAATGTCTCATATTATCAGTATTAAACTTATTTTGTAGACTTGGCAAGACTAACAGTTGGATACATTTTTAGAGGTCAAAAGTTTATATTGGGATGCACTTGAGTTTAATCAAATTCAGGGGATTTTTATCGGAACAAATACTGATTGGGAAGGCTCTCATTTACTTATGGTTCTGGATGAAGAAATAGTTTATTGTTTGTCTTGTTTTCCTTGATTGTGCATCGTATTGAGCAATAACCATACGTATATAGAGATTTTCATTTTGCTTGCTTTAGGTTGTCTTGACTTTGGCCTTTTATGTTCTAGAGATCTTTGTAGTACTTGTTATTAATATGACTTGCTATCATTTTCTAATGCATTTCATGTTAACATCACCGATTTACAGGAAAGGCATATCCAATTTCTATAGCGGGAAATCAAAGTCCTTCACCAGCCTAGTAGAGGCTGCTTTCATATGTTCTTTGATTTGTGAAGGTATTCTCATTTCAAGTTGTTTTTTGTGGTTGACTTGGGTCATTTTATCTCTTGCTTATTTGAGGACATCATGTAACTAAGCTTTCATTTTCTTTAAGTTCTTAATATCAATGTAGATCTTAATTTGGTTCTTTGATAGTTGTTATCTTCGTTGTACTTGTAGATCCAATTCCACTTGCATCAGCCTCAATAGCACAGGTATTTCATTGTTCTATGTCCTTCGATCCTCCATTTAATGTATTATTTATTCAGAAAGCTTCTTCCTTTTTTTTTGGAATTCTTTAGTTGCAAAATTCCTAGTTTTGCAGTTCTGAAATTGTCACATGTTGGCTTTTTGTTGAGATTTAAGTATAATGTATATCGATGACCTCTCCAAAGATATTGAGACTTTTGATGAGTGGATAGAAGCCTAGATGGGTATTCAGCATAGCCATGTATTTTCAGGTGAGTTAATATCTACATTTTAACGTAATGCCAACTAGCATTTTCCTTGACATCCCTTGATGTAGCTAAAATTTGGAAAATCAGGCAAGTCTTAATAACATTATTATTTCATCATTTTTAGTAGACTTTACAGAAAATGATAATGGAAATTTAAAAATAGAGAGTCTGGGCTATGGTGTTGATAAAGAAGCTATTAATTCAACTTATTTATTCGATGTTTGGCACACATCATCTATTGTGAGTTAATATTTAATTTTGAACTTGATTTTGGTAGTTTACTGCAGACCTTGTTTTTGTATTTTGTAAATCTCGTGATGCTTTTTTTTTTGGTACTAGATCATACCTGTAATGGTGTGGAATCTTTTAGTTGTGATCTTAATCCTATATGTATAAGTGTATTCTTAAAAATAATGTGGGATTGCGAGTTGATCTTTTAGATACTGGATTTTATTATCTAACTAGTTTATTTATTTTATTAAAATTATCACGGGCAAGGGATTTCTGTGTGTCTGACTGTCTGTTTATGAGGTTCCTTGTCTATTTCTTACTATTCATGTTTTGATTATGTACCCATTCTAATGGAACTATTTGAGTTTGATCCATGACACTAAATCAATACTTTTGCTTTTGTTATCTAGTTCTAAATTTAAGTTGATCTCTCTCTATATTTTTATCTTTTGCAGAATTAAGTTGATCACTCTCTCTAACCGTTGAGAGGGCGAGCAGTTGCAGAAATTTGCTTCTTTTGATTTCTGGTAATGCTTTGGTTCCCTTGATTCTCTTACTTTAAGAAGCTTGAAAAACCATGGTTGGTTTAGACTTAGAGCGATTTGTTATCTTAACATAGATTCAATTGATATCAATTCTATAATATGCTTGTTTATTTCCAAGTATTGAATTTTGATTCATCTCTTCCTAAATATTCGGGTCATGATCTCTCATATTTTTAGGTTTTCCAATTGAAATTTGCAGACAGTGTGCAATTTGTGCTGTTGTGCTTCTGATCGAAGGGAAACATCAAGGATTGAAGATTGGATCACTCCTACAGATTTTCATTTGTGATTGACAGGAGAAAGCAGAGTACCTAATCTTTTTTGCTGTCCAGATTTGTGAGTAATTTTGATTTGTGATTGAAGGAGTGATTTTGATTTGCTTTTGATTTTGATTTGCTTTTGCTTTTGATTTTCTTTTGGGATGGAAAGGAGAAATTGAAGAAGTTGCTGTTTTTCTTTTGTTCTTTTGATTTCTATTTGTAAACTCTGACCGGAGGGATAAATTTTCATAAATTGATTCGTGCCCCTCATTGTTATTATATTGAAAACACTAGCTACTGTATTCTTCATCTCTTAAGAATAATGTATATTTAGAATAGAATTTGTGGTGTATTAATTTTTTTTAGAAAAAATAGACTTTTTAGCCCGGACCTGAAAAATCCGGGCTAAAAGGTAGGTTTTTTTTTTAAAATTTCCAGAAGTATATTAGCAACGGAAAATTGCCGTCACTTTATCTCTAGCCACGGCTCTAGCCGTCACTAGACTCTTTTGCCACCAAAGGTTTCCCCACGGCTGATTTCCCGTGGCTAGAGCCGTTGCTACTACCCTTTTGCCACGACAAAGGAACTTTCAACCACGGTAAACAGCCGTTGCCAATATCTTTTTTTTTGGTAGTGTTACCATCAGCACGGAGCAGAAGGAGAGTACATACCTTAGAATTTTTGGTATTATGAAGTTTATCATGAGCAGCCGCATCCCCTTCAGCAAGAACAAGCGCAGTATTACTATTATGACCACTAGGGACAGAACCCGCGTCAGCAGGGGAATATCCATCACGGAGAGCAGCGCGGAAATTTTGATAGATATTATACTACATACAACAACCCAGGAAATATGAACTACGATTTTCAGGGTCAGGCAATGCCGCACCAAACATGGCAAAATGATCAGCGGCAGCATGAGAACAAACACCGACGCGGAGAGAGATCCACGGACGTTTCCACCTCCACAAAGTCTGACTCAACAGATAAAAGAGCAGAAGGACCGACGACCTTCCCATCTGTGTTCACCAAGGAAATCTGTTCCGCGACAGTACCAAAAAGATGGAGAGATGTGGGCCTTATGAAGTATGATGGAACGACTGATCCCGAAGATCATCTCTGCCATCTTACAACTGCGATGGGGATAAATGAATACAATGATGCTATGTTATGCCAAACTTTCCCCTCAACCTTGACGAAAATCGCCCTTACATCAGTTTCACCCAGCTGTCCCACATCTTCACGTCCCATTTTGGAAGTGCGTGATCGAGAAAGAAGACCATGCTTGATCTAAATTCGATCAGGCAAGGAGCTGGGGAAACCATGGGGCACTTTTTTACTCGATTCACCAGTGTGGTAGTACAAATCCCCAACTTTAATCATGAGTCGGCAATCATCATACTCATGGGAAATTTGGCAGAAGGAGATTTCAAGACATACTTGTTTCGAAAGAAGCCAGCCACTTACGATGATTCGAGGGAATGGGTGTCAAGACAAATAGAAGCTGAGGAGGCGCTCGCGTCCAGCTCAAGAGCAAACACAAGTAATCAGGGCTTTTTCGGGAAACTCGCCGGAAAATTCAAGAAAGAGAAAGTCAAGCCGCTCAGACATTAGTCAGAAGCAGGAGATTTTCGTCCCCATCGGGATGAAATACACATGAATTCTGAAAGGGGCCAAGGGTCTCATCCAAGGGAAGACTATCCGCGGTCATATCATCCAAGGGAAGGCCATCCGCGGTCCTATCATCCAAGGGAGAACCTCTATAGGATTCAAGAACGGAGATTTCCACCGCGGAGAGAAGATCGACCCAATCGGAGACCAGATTGGGAGGTCCGTGACCCCAAACCTGATGTCCCTCGCGATCGACAGAACCGTTACCAAGGACAACAAGATCAGCGCAGAGATCCCCCGTTTTACATTCGAGGAAGAGGTAGGGGACGAAGAGGGCGCGGAGGTCGACACAACCATGCACCCACTATGCAAAGATCTGTTAATCAGGAAGGAGCTCAAAGACCAGGAGGGGGCGAGATTCTAGAACCCGAAGGTTTTATCAATACCCTTGATGGAGGATACTCCATGGCGGGATCGAGTAGACAAGAGAAGAATAACTATGAACGAGAGGGAAAGCAACCGCCGTCCGCGTCAAGCAAAAAAATCTCTCTGTCGCAACATGAGGATATATCTTTTTCGCCAAAAGACGCTGAGGAAGTAAGGATGCCGCACTCAGACCCTTTGGTCATCCATGCTCAGATAGCTGCCAAGACAGCCAAAAGAGTTTTTATTGACCCTGGTTCGTCCGTTGATATTTTATCTTGGGAAGCTTTCTCTCAGATGGGGATCTCCGCGGCATCATTGAAACCATACTCAGGCACATTGAGTACGTTCTCAAGAGGGGAAGTGCAGGTGGCAGGAACGATTGAGTTGACAGTAGTTTTAGGAACCGCCCCGAAAAGGCGAATGGAGAATGTTGTGTTCACAGTGGTGAAAGTACCAACCGTGTACAATGCCTTGTTGGGACGCGTCTCGCTCTATAAATTTCAAATGATAGTGTCGATCTATCACTTTGTCGAAAAGTTCCCTTTACAAGGGGGAGGAGTAGGTGAAGTGCAGGTGGCAGGAACGATTGAGTTGACAGTAGTTTTAGGAACCGCCCCGAAAAGGCGAATGGAGAATGTTGTGTTCACAGTGGTGAAAGTACCAACCGTGTACAATGCCTTGTTGGGACCCATCTCGCTCTATAAATTTCAAATGATAGTGTCGATCTATCACTTTGTCGAAAAGTTCCCTTTACAAGGGGGAGGAGTAGGTGAAGTTCGCGGCCAACAACCAGAAAGCGAAAAATGTGAATCCATAGTGGGAGACAGTGACCCATCAGAACTCTCGGAAGCTGAGCTTGAGGTTAGATTGACAGAAGCAAGGATACCAACCGCGGATGAAAGGATTATCCACACCCCTTTTCCAAACCCCGAAGAGAAAATTTATATGGGGCAAGCGCTAGAGCCAGAGGAAAGAGATCGGGTCTTGGAGATCATAGCAAGGTCAAGGGATGTTTTTGCATGGACTCCGAGAGACCTTTTAGGAGTCCCGTCCACAACTGCCTTGCATACTTTGAGGATCCGTCCATGAACAAAGGCCATAGTGCAGAAGAAGAGAAAAATGGCCCCTGAAAAGGCAGCCGCGATAAAAGAAGAAACTGATAAACTGTTAGAAGCAGGATTCATAGAAGAAGTAGAGAATTCAGATTGGCTCTCAAATGTGGTTCTAGTAAAAAAGTCTAATGGAAAGTGGAGAATGTGCATTGATTTCACCGATCTCAATAAATCCTGCCCCAAGGACAGTTACCCCTTGCCATCCATAGACGAACTCGTCGATGGAACCGCGGGTAACAAGGTCCTCAGCTTTCTTGATGCTTATTCTGGGTACAACCAAATAAGTCTGGACCCATTAGACAAAAAAGCAACTACTTTTATCACCAACCAGGGAATCTTTTGCTACCGCGTCATGCCTTTTGGACTCAAAAATGTTGGAGCTACATTTCAGAGAACCGTTGATCGAATTTTTCGCAAACAGATTGGGAGGAATGTGTCGATATATGTGGATGATATTGTGGTTAAGAGCAAAAAAGCAGAAGATCATGCAGCAGACCTGCAAGAGACATTTGATTCCCTTCGCAGAGGAGGATTGAACCTGAACGCGGAAAAATGTGTCTTCGGGGTTGATTCTGGAAAGTTCCTTGGTTTCATGGTCAGCCATCGGGGAATTGATGTAAACCCTGAAAAGGTCATGGTAGTCCAGAATCTTCAACCGCCGCGGACGATCAAAGAATTACAGTCTTTAAACGAAGCAGTAAACTACCTAAGCAGATTTTGCTCATGCCTAGCGGACAAATCATTACCTTTCTTTGCCTTGCTCAAGAAAAAGGGGCCAATACGGTGGACCCCAGAATTACAGAAAGCTTTCGGGGAGTTAAAAGTTTTTCTATCAGCACTCCTCACTTTGCAGCAACCCGAGAAACATGAGGCTTTACACCTGTACCTATCAGTTAAAAACATTACCATTTGTGCAGTCTTGATGCGAGAAGAAAAATATCACGTATACTACATCAGCCGTGTGCTACAAGATGCTGAGACGCGGTATGAACCATTAGAGAAGATGATTTTATGTCTGGTATTCGCGGCGAGAAGATTGAGACCCTACTTCCAGGATCACGTCCTCAGGGTCATGACTGACCTACCTTTGCGACAGATTCTCCACTCCCCGTGCTTGTCAGGAAGGATGATGAAGTGGGTGGTTGAGTTGACAGAATTTGAAATTGAATACACCCCACGGCGGGCGGTACTAGCTCAGACATTAGCCGATTTCATCAGTGAAACGAGTTTTGAGCTAAGCGCTCAAATAGGAAAAAGCGAGTGGACACTCAAGGTAGATGGCGCGGCCAACAAAGATGGGTGTGAAGCCGGAGTTACTCTCACCGCACCAGATGTGCAACAGTATAACTACGCTTACAAACTGAACTTTCAAGCCACGAATAATGAAGCTGAGTATGAGGCCCTGCTCGCGGGCCTAGAGATAGCTTTGATCAAAGGAGCCAGACAAGTATCCATCTTCACCGACTCAGAGGTCATGGCATGACAGATAACAGAGGAGTAAGAAGCTAGAACCGGACTAATGGCTGACTATCAAAGAAAAGTGCAAGCATTGTCAAAAGCGTTTTTGAATTTTTGTTTGACGGTGATTTCCAGAAATGACAACCAGCAGGCAGACGCATTGGCTCGAATGGGGGCAGTCATGCCCGAAGAAGTAGGAAAGGAGGTGGTCCTCGAAAGAGTAAACAGCCGCAGACTTATCCAAGAAGTCTATCAAGTCCAGGGGATCGAAGAAGAAGACTGGAGAACACTGCTCGCGGACTACCTGGGTAAGGGCATTCTACCAAAAGAAAAAGACGCGGCCAAGAGGGTGATTGCGAAATCCTCTCGTTTCACCATCAGAGAGGGAAAACTCTACAAAAGGGGCTACTGCCTCCCGGACTTACTATGTATACCAATTGAAGAAGGAGGTATTGTCATCAAGGAGCTACATGATGGGGTTTGTGCGCATCACCAAGGATGGAGAGCCTTGGTAGCAAAAGCAACCAGACTAGGGTATTACTGGCCTAATATGAAGAGGGACGTCCAAAATTATATTCAGAAATGTGACGCGTGTTAGAGGTTTGGAAATTTGATGCACCGCCCTACGGAATTGATGAAAAGCATATCTGGAGCTTGCCCGTTTTCTGTTTGGGGAATGGATATCCTTGGTCCCTTTCCAACTTCCCCAGGACAGTTAAAGTATGTACTTGTCTTAGTAGACTATTTCACAAAATGGGTAGAAGCCGAAGCGATGCGATTGATTACCGCGGAAAAAGTAAAAAGGTTCTCGTGGAAAAACATCATCTGCCGATTTGGGGTGCCTGACTCAATAATCACAGACCATGGGTCTCAGTTTTATAGTGAAACAATCAGAGATTTTTGCGCAGGTTTGGGTATCAACTTCAAATACTCGTCCGTGGCCATCCAAAGACAAATGGACAAGCGGAAACGACCAACCGGTAGTTGTTGCATGGAATACAGAAGAAACTTTGAAGCACTGCAAATGGACGATGAGCTGAACTTCTACCATTAGTTCTATGGTCCTACCGCAGATCAGTAAAAAAACCCCAACATGAGAAACCCCATTTACACTAGTCTATGGAATGGACGCGGTCATCCCAGTAGAAAGGTTGGTCCCCTCGGCGTGAATTCTGGCATACAACTAGGAAACCAATGATGAAGCAATGGAACTCGAACTCCATCTTATAGAAGAACGCAGGATGACGGCAGCCCTAAGAGAACAAGAGTATAAGAGGCGTTTATCCAGATACCGAGATAGGCGAGTTCGTCCAAGACACCTCAAGAAAGGAGATTTGGTTCTCCGTCAGGCTACTACTAGAGGAAAACTAGACCCAAAATGGGAAGGGCCGTATGTGATCGTGAAGGTGATCCAAGAAGGAGCATACGAGCTCGACACTCTTGAAGGCACTGTCCTAAATAAAACCTGGAATGCGGATAGTCTAAAGAAATATTGTGTGTAAAAGCCAAGGCTTGTAAAGATCTGAAACCTTAGTCGCCCCCGCAAAAGTTAAATAAAGCGGTTAGAGGGCGCTTTTATTATAATCCTTTAGTTGAGTTCTTAAATAAGACCCAAGAACGCTGGAGCTTGGCTCCGTGTCGGGCCTCCGATCGAAGTAATTCTCGGAGTTGAGTTCTTGAATAAGACCCAAGAACGCTGGAGCTTTGCTCCGCGTCGGACCTCCGATCGAAGCAATTCTTAGAGTTGAGTTCTTGAATAAGACCTAAGAACGCTGGAGCTTGGCTCCGCGTCAGGTCTTTGGTCAAAATATTTCAAAATTTTGAAATAAAGTTCTCATAAGTCTTTAGAACGATTGGACCCTTTTATTATCATAAAAGTCGCGGCTATGATCTAGCAACTAAACATAAGATGAGAAACAGATGACAAAAGTACGTCAACACGTTCAAGTAGTTGTCCGCTTGAAAAAGATACAAACACCAGCTCATGCCCACCTAGGCCTAGCCGGGATTAGATGAGTCCTACCTTGACTCAAGCGAAATCCGTTCGAAGGTGGACCCCCTGTTTGGGGAGAAGCCCATTCAGCATCCACCTCATCTCCCACAACATCCAAAACCTGAACCTCAAAACGATTTCCTCCTTTATAGATAAAAGTCACGGAAGAACCAACATTAATGTTGTGCGAATCAGCAAAATCGTTCCAACCACCACTCAGGAAAAGGACCCCATAGTCGCCGCGTATAACTTCCACTAAGAAGTCACGAATGATCCTAGTTGACAAAAGAATGCTCCTAGGAAGATCCGGGCCTAGCTCATCCTCAAAGCGTAACGGCAAAGACTAGCAAAATATGAAGAAAACAGAACATTGAGAAAAGATAAATTTAAAAGAAGAGGAACTCAACAAACAAAAAGCTAACCAAGCGGCGGAGTTGCTCAGGAAAACTGATACGCTCAAAAAATGACCAAGCCGGTTGGATAGGAGAAGGCATGCTGAAAAAGGAGAAAATCAAGTTCAACACACCTCCATGCCCTCTCTTTATATGGAACCCTCTGACTATGCTAACACGCATCACAAACAGAGACAAAAGCCCAGTGGATTTTAAAGGTTGTTCACTAAACCTAACAACTGGCGCGCCATGCACGAGGCGACAAAAAACACTATTGATTGAAGATAAGTTTGAGATACCCGTGAATAACATATCATGACAAGATTGTATCGAGAAACTAAACCATGTAGCTAGCATGCGTGATCTTGAAAATCCCCCGAAGAAAAAACCAAAAATTAGCAATTAACTAGGGTTATTGCCAGCATCTCGATTACTCCCTCTTGGGAAAATGAAAATTTGCGTCCAAAAAAACAATCCAGAAAGCAAACCACTTTGTGGGCTAAAACATATACTATCAAACACCATCGCAATCGCATCTGTTGACTAAAAAAGTCAAATAAACAAGCCCTAAACTTTGCTTTATTAAAAACAAAACATAAGAAACCGAGCTCAAAAACCATTTGAGGCTAAGCCATGGGAGAAAGGATCGTTGTGATTAATCTCGCGCTCTCCTCCACGAGAGTCCACCACCTGGACTTCAAAACACGCCTCACCCATATGAGTAAAGATCATAGAAGCCCCCCTCTCAAAACCGTACGACTCTACAAAATCTTTCCATCCGCGACCAAAGTAGAGAAGACCACAGTCCTGACGTTCTATGCAGACCAGGAAATTTCGTAATTGATACGAAAAAAAGTAAAACTCGATCAGTAATGGCGTCCTCATACACATCCTCAAATATGAGTGGCAGCAGCTAAAAAATAGAAAAAAAAGTAAAGATAAGGAAAGAATTCGCGAAGAAGATATGGGAAATTAGACATGAAAATCTCACCAAACACGAAAACTGCTCGGGATAATCAATTGCCTTGAAGAAAGCCGATCGAGGTCCTCGCTCAGAGGCCACGTCAGCCCTAAATGCTAAGGGAGAGACTATAATGGATCCTCGAATCTCGAGAAAAGCAAAGGGAGAACAATAGTTTTTTCTTTCTTGTCCCATCGCTCACGAGGGAACAATCAAATAAATGGGGAAGAGGTGCATGCATGACGTGCAACAAGTAACACAGTAGCACAAGGCACGCGTCCTCTCTTTTCTGAAATAAAGATTCATTTTATTATTAAACGATTGACCAACTCGCTGAAACCCGACAAACTTCTCAAAAGAGGCCCTTAAAGCGACCTAGAGTAATTCGGAAAAGAAAAACTAAATAGATTACCCCACGACAAAAGATGATAAAAACGAGGACAAATAACCTCACTCAGCAAGTATAAAACACACAAGAATGACCAAAGTGATAAGTGCCATAAAAAAATGGATCCAGGGTTACCACAAAGGGCTTTCTATAGGGTCATCATGAGGGAGGAACAACTTGAAACACTCCGACTCCCGCTCATGTATGTCCTAATCGATGAAGATGCTCACACTCAAGGCAGGCTCTGGTCTCGCTCTAACCAGGAGCACGAAGTAAAGGTGGAAAGAGATGGAGACGGCCTTTTCTGGTTGACACAGGGGTGGCGCGACTTCACACAGGCAATCGAGTCAATGTAGGATCAGCTCTGATTTTCACATACATGGGAGATTCCATCTTTGAAGTTGACGTCGTCAGTCCTGATAACGAGGAAAATGGAGAAGCAGGATGTCCTTAAGTTTCTATTTCATGTACCACGTCACCAATCCTAGTATGGTGTATTAGGTTTAAAAGGATCGAACCTTTTAAAAGTTTCTGTATGTTACCTTTTATTATGAATAATAAGAGATCCCCCTTTAAGCCTATTAAAAATCGCAAAACATGACAGATAGTGAAAGAAAGTCCTAATTCCCCTCCAAGTCGTTCGCGGAGGTGTAACTCATAAACAAATTACAATCTCTCAAAACATATCATCGGAAAAGTTCAGTTTGAACCACATGAAGAGGAAACAGAGCTAAGATTAGCCTCATTATCATTCCCAATCTCGCGACGCACGCAAACATTAAAAGAAACACTGCCCCTATGAAAAAGGCTGTTCTCGCTCCAAGAAACGGCCACTGGGAAGTCGTGAACCAGATACGATGAGAGAAAAGCCCATCTGGGCTGTAGCGGCCCATATTCAGCCTCAAATTGAGGGGGCGTAACCTGCGCACAAACAAAAGATAAAATTCGGAAAAAACAGCCTAAACTTTCTAAAAAGCAAAGAAAAAACGCACCAGTCGAGAAAGTTGATCCACATTTTCGATCTTTTGAAAAAAGGCCCAAGGATTAAAACCTCCCGAAGACATGACGCGTATGAAAACGTAATTAATTGTCAAAACATGAGAAGCAGTAAGTATTACAGGAGGATTGAAGCCTTAAAAAGAAAAAATCACCTCTTACGAGCCTAGGACAAGTAGAAAAAAGGTTTGTACATTCGGACTAACCTACTCAACACTTGGAGAAAGGATCAGAGCATTAACAGGCAAAAATATACATGAATACGAAACTTCATCCAAAGAGGTCTCAAACCCAAATTCACAAAAAACAAGTATCACATAGGAGCGCCAAAAAGGGAACCAACATAGGTTCTCAAGTCCAGAAAAGTTTCATTCCCAATTTACCAACTAAAGCTAAAACATCAAAGATCAAATTGCGATGGTCGTCGTTTCAATTTCGTCGCCAGCGTCCTCGGCATCTTCATCCTCGGAATATGAATCTTCCGCGGCCATCTCCTTCTTTGAAAGCCCCTTATCGGCACTGGTCATGCTTGGCTCAAATTTCTCTAAGGGGAATCCAGGATGAACTGCCGAACGTACTACGCTTTGGTTAATCCCCGCGACCATCCCCTTCCGAAAGTAGCTAAAACATTTGTCCTTTAAAATGCTAGCGCCTTTTGGAGTCCGGAGACAAGCTTTGGCTGCAGAAGACAGAAAAGATGCGCCAGCTTCAGTTTTAATTTAACCCACTCAGAAGATAAATAAGCTAAACCGTCCCGACTTTGATTCCATTCAAGAGCCACATCTTGGTCCGAGCGTGCTTTGATATTGTCAAGCTCCTGTTTAGTAATAGATTGCTCCTCACGAAGAATTGAAAAATCTTCCTCCAGCTTATTGATACTGGCCTGCTTTGTTTGAAGAAGCTCCCGCGAACACCCTTCCGCAACCTCAAGTTCTTTGACACGGGAACTTACAACGTCCAAAGAAGTTTTCAGTTCATCACGTTCTTTCTTCAAAACCTCCATAGCTTCTTTTTATGTCTGCAATTCTTCATGAAGTTCCACGGACCTCTTTTTAAACTTCTCAACCGAAGCCGGGTCACCAACGGTGTTCCCAAGGATCCGCAACTGGTGAGACAATCTCTTAATCTCCTAATCCTTCTTACTAAGGCTCTCTTCACCACACACTAAACGTCTTTCGACGTCCTGTTGAATCACCCTCAGCTGAAACTAAAACCAAATCGAACAAAATAAAAAAGAGAAAGGCCAGAGTCAAACCACGTTGGATTTTTTCTAAAAACAATACAAAAGGTAACTCACAGAATATAAAAAACTCACCCACTGGTTAAGACGGTCGAAGTTAGTTGAAAGATTAACAGCATCTAAACGCTTAACATACCCTTGCTCGGGAAAGCAATGTTTCTTGGCTGGAAAGGCAAGACCTCGCATATCAACAATATCAAAACCTGGAATGGGAAACTCATGAAGAGTCGCTTCTCCCTCAATAAAAAGCCCTGTTTCATCCGCGGCAGACGGCCCAACAACTATGTTAACTTTCCTCTTTTTCTTCGAAGTTTCAGGAGCAGATGGGCGAACACGTTTTTCCCGAGAAGCAAGAGCTAATGAAGAGGACTCTACAAGAGCGCCAATTTCTCCTGCTATGGTCATATCAATGATCGGAGCCACCTTAGTGACTGAGGGGGGAACATAGGGATCACGGTTGTCTGAACTTTTCTTCTTCTTCTCAGATCTCGCCTTATGACGCTTCAAAAGAGAGTCCAGATCCATTGTATCCGAGTACAAGAATATCCAAAAATGAACAAACTATCAAAGCTAACCAAATATAGAACATAACTGCTAAAACTCTCAAAGAAATAATTAAAACAAAGGAGACACCTAGTCGCGGATAAGGAAGACTCAAATCAGCCATTTCAAGACGCAATGCAAAAAACATCTCAGGCCAAGGAAACCTAGGTTTATGGGAGAATGATTGTTTAAATTCAGAAAGATCAAGAACAATTGGTTTTTTCATAGGGCAAAAATACCCTGGAACGGTCCGACAATTAAATCCTTCCCCAGACTTGTCGCGGACCAAGAACCACTTGTGCTTCCAATTCGGTTTGCTAGAAAGCCTCTCCATATAACCACAGCTGGAATTGCACTGATAAAACCTTGAATCTTGAGTCCCCTTTTTCAAGGAAAAAATACTGAACATCAACTTCAAGGTAGGAGTAACCCCGATCTCCTTGCACCTCATGATAAAACTAGTAAAAAACATCCAACCATTAGGGACGATTTGAGCAGGGCTTAAGTTGTACTTGTTCAAAAAATCCGCAAAAAGGGGGTGCAAAGGAAGCCAAAATCCCTGAGACAAGCTAGCCGCGTAGACAACTAGACAATCTTCGTAAGCGTCCAAACAACCTCCTCCCTCCTCTGGAAGGCAAAACTCCAGTTTAGCAGGCCATGGAAAAACTCGAGAAATAGCATCAAGATCGGCAAGCCCAAGAAAAGTTGTGCATCCCTTGATTTCTTCAACAAGAGATCGTCATGGATGAACTCTTTCAGCTACTACAGGTGGATGGTCGGAAGGAGGCGGATGAGGACAAAAGTCTCCACGGAAAAGGCAAGTATCCAAATCTTTTAGGACAAATAGTGGGGTGTCCAAATCAGATAAGTTTTCCTTAGAACGAATCTTTTTTGGATTCTCCGCCACACCTACAGGAGGAGCCTCGTAAGGAATCCAAACTTTTTTCGCTTCTGAACCGGCGTCTACCTGATTCGAAGAAGAAGAAAGACCCGCGTCCTCAGGAGAACGGACTCCTGACCCACCTACGTCTTCAAAATTTTCATCTTCCGCGCAATCCTTCGAAGAAGAAGAAACTGTGTAAGGAGAAGAATAGTAATCAGGGTCAGTACGCTTCTGGCGCCTTCTCACCTTAATAGGGCTGCCTGTAGGACCAACCCGATTTGGAGTCGGCGCAGACGTGGAAGAAGATGACTCTGATGAAGTACTATTGGAACTAGTAGTGGAACTCTCGGAAGAAAGAGTCTCCTGAATTTGACGCGGATGAGAAGATGAAGCAACATCACCTCTCCACCCTTCTCCTCTTTCAAAATCATCCAACACATCGTGCTCTCCGCTGAGGTTAGCCATTCCCAAAGAAACTAAAGAAAATCGTATGAAGATTTTCATATGTGGAACAAAATTTTGACCAAAGGAAAAAAACAAGTGGAGAGACAAAATGACACCCTAATTCTCGATCTACCCATCAGAAAATCGAGGAATTAAAAAGAAGAAAGAACCTAGAAAACAACTCAAAGCAAGAAGAAATACCTTGAATTCCTGAAGAACTTTGCCGAAAACTTCAACTGAGAGGGAATCGGCAACCAGAAACCACCACCGGGAAACTAAAAACTAGATAAGAACAAAATTTGGAGAGCCAGAAAAAGACAAGTGTGAAGTAAAAAGAAACGGAACGGGGTAACTTATAGAGAAGTTACCGACTGTAGAACTTCCAAAGGCAAATTGGGCCTAATGGGCCCTTAATGGGCTGTCATAAAAAACTAAGGCCCATTTTTTACAAACTGATGCGAGGATGAGACATCACAGATGATTAGATGTTTTTCATACTAAGATTATCGACCTGCGTCAATCCCATTCGTAATCAACTCGGCCCGAGAAGCTGTGACGAAACCGGTTATGAAAACATCTAAAAATAAATAAATAAAGGAAACAAAAAGAGAAATGAAAATGCCATAAAAGGGAAAAGCTTAACATGCCTACATCCTCCACTCCCGCGGGCAGAATTGCATCCTCCACTCCCGCGGACAGAATTGCATCTTCCACTCCCGCGGACAGAATTGAATCCTCCACTTTCAAGGCCATATCATCCGCGGACAGGAAGAGGGGGTACGTGCCCAACATGCCCACATCCCACGGGTAAGACAAGTGTCGATCAGAAGATGACACGTGGCGACTGCCCGGGGACTTCTCGTCGACTATAAAAGGAAAAAGCTTAACAAAAGAAAAGGACTTTTGGACGGCAAGAGAAAGGAAAAACGAGCGGACCTGGATCAAATATCCTGAGAAGAGTGAAAACTAAGGGACTAGGAGAGAAAGCTGGATAAGACTAAAAACTCTTTATCAGGGGAAGGAACTGTTCCGCAGAAAGGAATCAAGTCCATCCGCGGATCGCAGTGTTGAACCCGTCTTTACCATTTGAAAGCCCGAAGTAAGGATCAAGAATTTGTGGTTGTCAAACCTTCAGCTAGTTAACGGTGACAGGTAAGTAATTGATTCCCACTTCGTCAGAGGAAACCTTGATAAGGGGATAATCTCTTAATGCCTTTAATGGAATTATTCCCGCGGCACAGGTTGGACCGTGTCGATTATTTCGGTACGGGTCAGGTAAGTCCGTAGGGAATTTAGAAGGCCCCATTGGGTTTATTCCCGGGTCCCACTAAAAATGGAGGCCTTTTTTAGTTCGGGTTTTGTCGGATGTGATGTCCATGATTTATGCCATGTTTTTATATCTATTTTAGCTCCTTGTTCTATCAGTTTATATATTTTGGGCTAGAATGGTACATAATCTATGTAGTTTATGCTTATTTGCCAAATTATGGAGTCTACACTAGTTTCTGTTAAATTTCGCAGAAATTGGACACACTGTGGAGCTTAAAGGAAACTCATGAAGAAGCTAAGGATGGTGCAGCTAGAGGAAAGCCCACATTTCTCCATTCATCATTCTGAATCAAGTTCTGATGTCTTCATGAGAGTTGTAGTCCTCAAAGAGATATTTCCAACGCATATTCATATGCGTCAATCGGACGAACGAGGACTCGGGAAAGTGTGTTTCAAGACGGAGAAGAATGCTAAGAACTCAAGAGTGGTCGATATCGACTAGACTTGGTCGATATCGACCCGATCCTAGTTGAAATTTCCAGATCGACTCGAACTAACAAGAAATCACAAAGACAGATCGATATCTAATAGTGTTGGTCGATATCGACCAGAATCGACTCGATAATCCTGCCAGAGCCGAAATCGAGTGACCAGAAACGAAGCCGAGAAGATAGCTCGATATCGACCTACTTTGCTCGATATCGACCAATTCCTAGTGACGAGTAGGGGTTGATTCCGATTCCAGAGAAGATATTCCAAAGAGAAGATTCCTTGCACATGAAGACTTTAGATATCTATCTTTTTATCTCTCCTAAGGGTGGAACATTTAGTTACCCTATAGGATTTATATTGTTTACCTAAATTAGATTTATTTATTTCCAAGTAGAATTATATATCCTTAGATAGAAGATAGAGTTTCCTTACCTTGGCTAGCAAGGATTAAAGCCTATAAATAAAGCTCATGTGGCTAGTTTTTCATTCATTCCAAGCTAGAGAGAACAGAAGGAGAGAGAGAGAGAGAGAGAGAGAGAGAGGAGGCCGAGAGGAGTAGAGGAGCGAGAGCAATCTGGCTTCGATCGGTTGTAAGCTTTGGTTTATTTTAATGCAACTAGTTATTTTCTTTTTATTATTGATGTGTTTTTCTATGATGAAGAGCGAGTAGTCCACCTACTTCCAGGGTCGGGGTGAGCCCAATGATAGCCAACCGTGTTTGAGGTAAAGATTCGACCTTTATTGTGTTTTGATCATCCACTGCCTTTTATATGTTTATTACCTATTTAATAGAGATTCGGGTTAACAACCTGGATTATAAACATAAAATTGGTAGATACAATTAGGGTTTCTTGAAAGAGTTGTCTAATTGTTGGAAAAGGAGAAAGCTTGTTCCTTTGATGTGATTGCATGATTATCTCTCGTTATACTGCCTTATGCATGTTTGGTTATCGTTGTTGCAAACCCCGATCTTGGAAGTTTTCTTTTACATAGTTTATTTCAAAATCTGTGAACTTTTGCTTTTATTTACGCACTGTTACCTACTAGATTTTGACCAACACTGATCGATATCGACTTCTAATTCTCGATCCAGCAAGATCGCTGCTTGTTTGTGTTTCTGCAGAAACTGGTTGATATCTAGCATACAGGTCGATATCGAGTGAGTTTGGTTAATATTGACTGCCTTCTGCAAAGCTTCCAGAAATCTACTGAAGAGGTCGATATCGACTAATATTGGTCGATATCGAGTGCTTCCTTGAGTCGAGATCCGACGTGAGATTTGCCTGCTACCTGAAATCTGCTAACGCGCTTCCTCGAGGATCGACCCTGACTTCCTGTTGCTACATCGGGAGGAAGTCTTGTAATTATTTGCGTGGGCAAGATCTGGTTTGATTTATATTTCTATATTTTGAATCCGATTTCCTCCTACAACGAATTGGCGCTGTTGCCGGGGAGATATCAATCGCGCCTAGTTTAATTGTGTTTAAGGTTCAGAAAAGCCCATCCCTTTTTCTTACCCTATTACATACCCTACCACCACCTACCTCATCGGTACCAATTAGGTGTCGAGCGTTTTCTACTAATTTGTGTTCATGATTGTGATTTCAAAGCTTAGGTACAAAGAGGGCCTACCCCCAGTATGCGGCCAGAGGGAACACAAATTAGTAGAAAACGCTCGGTACCGTCTGTGGGAACCTTTCATGACGAGAGGTTCCGCGTGGCAATACGCATCCTTTACTTTACATTCTTTCAAATTCTTTTCACATTTTGTTTTATATCGATAAACATCTCCTCCTCGAAGATCCAGCCTAGATTAACCAGTATATGGCGCATATTCCCTTTTAAACACTCATAAATTTTGCAGGAAATCATGAATTTTACCCTATTCGGGGAGGAAGTTGGAAACCAACACCATGATGCCGAGGAAACCAACGGCCTCAACCTCAACGTTTCCCCCAACGAGGAGATTCTGCACAGTAGTAACGAGAATGTCCCTCAACCACCGCCATGGGACATCGCGCAGCCACCCCCGTTCTCTCCCTATGGGATGTGGGGCGGCTACCCCCCGTACCAATTCTTCGCGGGGAGTTACCCGCAGAGCACATATTTCAACCAACAAGCGAACGGGATATTATCAATAACAAGGTCATGTGCCCATAACGGTTAACCATTTCCCCAACCCTACAAATGGCCCTATCAACCCTGGCTCGGAGCTCGACGAGAATGCCAACAAAATCGCCCGTGTTTTCAAAGCCAGGGACATGTCGTCACGTTCGAATTCCCCCGAAGCACCTAAGCAATCCCAAAGAGGTGAACCGACCTTCCCATCCGCCTTTTGCCGGGAGATACGCGAAGCACCAGTTCCCAAGAGATGGAGGGATATCTCCATCTCCAAGTACAAAGGAGATACTGATCCCAATGACCACCTCAACCAATTCACCACGGCAATGGGAATGAACGAGGACAACGACACGATGTATTGCCATTCGTTCCCGTCCACACTAAGCGGGGTAGCTTTGACATGGTTCACAAATTTGGCTCGATCCTCCATCAGCAACTTCGCACAACTATCGGGCACGTTCGTTGCCCACTTTGGCAGCGCTCGTACAAGGAAAAGGACCATGCTGGATCTCATATCTATCAAACAGAGAGCGACCGAATCCCTGGGAAACTTTTTCAGTAGGTTCACCAACATGGTGGTACAAATCCCGAGATTCAACCAAGAATCCGCGAGCACCATACTAATGGGCAATTTGGCTGAAGGATATTTTAAAATTTGTCTCTTCCGAAAAGAGCCAGAGAACTACGATGTTCTGAGAGAGCTTGTAACCAAGCATATCCACGCCTTGGAGGTTGCAAGTTTTAGCTCGCGACCCAATGAGTCAAGACCACCGACCTATCATCGGCCCCCTAATAAACGTCAAGAAAGAGAAAATTTTGGGGGCCAGCAACACTATTCGGGGGCCAACAACACTAGTTCGGAGGCCAACAGGACCACGGTCCTCCATGGCAGTACCCAGTCATCCCACCGCGACCTCAAATCCAAGAGGTCCAGTACAACCAAAGGTCGGGACCAGGCCCGCTCGGTGCCCCGACAAATGTAATGATGGCCCACCTCGACTATATATCACCTCCCGTTTATGGGATTCCGCAAAACCCCCCTCCAAAAGAAGTACCCCTTCAGATTTGCGCTCCGTCAACGGGTCCCAATCATCCAGTCTTGACACCGCAACAACGCCAGCCCCCTCCGTCTCCGCCCTAGCAATGTAGGCCGCCAAACGCACCACCGAGGCCTTACAACCCCCAGTATGCGGCCAGAGGGAAAGGGGCAGAGGGCCTACCCCCAGAACAAAGGAGGTAGAAATGGAAATAGAGGAGGGGGTTACAGACCTCCTCCAAGGGACATGAGGAACGCATAGGAGGCCAGATCCTCGTCCAACCGACCCGATCGCTCTAACCGGGATCAGCGAAAGCCTCCCTCACCGAACGGATGCATCAATACCATCGCAAGGGGACCCGGGATATCTGACACCAATAACCAGGAGATGAAGAACTATGAAAGAGGGGTTAGACGCCCCCCGTCCGAATCTAGTGTCAAGCAAGCATCCACCGAACACACAATTATCAGCTTCTCTGTCTCTGATACTCGGGATGCTCGCGGCCTAAGAATGCCGCACTCAGATCCCATGGTCATCCATGTGCACATAGAAACCAAGACTGTCAGGCGAGTTATGATAGATACAGGTTCATCAGTGGACGTCCTTTATTGGGATGCTTTTGAACAACTCGGGATCGCCGAAAGAGCCTTACGCCGGTACTCAAGAAAGCTGGCCTCCTTCTCTGGAGACGAAGTCAAGTTTGCTGGAACAATTGAATTGACCTTGACGTTAGGAGTAGCGCCGAATAGATGAACCCACATGATTGAATTCACAGTGGTTAAGCTACCGTCCATTTACAATGTTATCATAGGCCGAGTAAGTCTGTTCAAATTCCAAATAGCATGCTCCATAGATCATTTCAGTGTCAAATTCCCATGTGCCGACAGGAAGGTAGGCAAAGCATCGAGCGAGCAAGCAGAAAGTAGAATATGCTACTTATCCTCGTTGAAGAAGGGCCATAATCGAATATTCGCGATTAAGGGAAGCGGTAAGGGGTCTCTAAAAGAGGAAGCGGTTGATGAGTACGATCAAGAGGCCACATCCGAGCACCAACAGATGGAGCTAGAGGTTCGGCCCGAGAAGACAGCCGACAAGATCGTGGAGGAAAGGATCATTTTTTTTCCCTTTTCCAAACAAGATTGAGGCACTGTACCATGGCCACAGTTTGACCGGCCCAGCCCTTGAGCGCCTCAAGAACATGTTAAAAGGATAGTGCGACGTTTTTGCGTGGTCACCGCAAGATTTGAAGAGACTCCCTCGAGAAATCGCGGAGCATTCTCTGAGACTTAATCACGAAGCAAAGCCTGTGTGCCAAAGAAAGAGGGAGATGGTTGGGGAAAAATCGGAAGCAGCAAAACAGGAGTTACACAAGCTATTACAAGCTGGATTTATTCACGAGATTAATGATTCAACTTGGTTATCGAATGTAGTACTGGTCAAGAAGAGCAGCGGCAAATGGAGAATGTGCGTGGACTTCAAAGATCTAAACAAAGCTTGCCCAAAAGATAGCTACCCTTTGCCATCTATCGACGAGCTGGTAGACACCACGGCAGGGCACGCTACTCTAAGCTTCCTAGATACTTATTCATGATAAAATCAAATCAAAATGAGTCCTCGCGATGAAAAAACACAACCTTCATTACCAGCCAGGGAACCTTTTGTTATAAGGTAATGTCGTTCGGACTTAAGAACGCTGACGCCACCTTCCAACGGATGATAGAGAAGGTGTTTTCGTCGTAGATCGGGAAAAATGTTACAGTTGACGTCAACGATATCGTGGTCAAAAGTCTGACAAAAGGAGACCACTGCAAAGATCTACAGGAAACCATCGACACGATGAGAAGGAATCGCATCTGTTTAAATCCGGAAAAGTGTGTTTTCGGGGTAGACTCCGGAAAATTCCTAGGTTTCATGATAAGCCATCAAGGAATAGGTGTGAATCCCTCAAAGGTACAGACTATCATCGACATGGCCCCTCCAAAGACGTTGAATGACATTCAAAAGTTAAACGGATTAGTCAACTACTTGAGTAGATTCTGCTCGCGATTAGCCGATCACTCCCTACCTTTCTTTGAGTAGCTAAAAAAGAAAGGCCTGGTCGAGTGGACTGCCGCTTTGGATGAGGCCTTCGAGAGCATGAAAGAATATCTGGCCGCTTTACCCACCCTTCATTTTCCACGCGAGCATGAAACATTGATGTTGTACCTAGCCGTCGGATCCACAACCATCAGCACGACGCTTACTAGGGAATCTAAACTCCCTATCTAATTTTCTAGCAGGGTCTTACAACACGCCGAATCCAGATACACTCCGATTGAAAAAAATGGCTTTATCCATGGTTTTGTCGCGCGAAGATTGAGGACTTATTTTCAAGCTCACACGATCGAGGTACTTTCCGACTTACCCCTTCATCAGATCCTGCACTCACCATCGCTCTCAGGAAGAATGGTCAAATGGGCGGTTGAACTTTCCGAATTTGACGTACATTTCAAACCCCGAAAAGCCCACCTAGCCCAGGCCTTGACTGACTTTGTGGTGGAGGCTGTCTTTACCGCTCATCAGGATCACGATAGGGAAGACTGGGTCATCAACGTTGATAGGTCAATATCAGCAGAGGGATGCGAGGCCGGGGTTACCATCACAAGCCCAAGCGGGGAGATAACCGATCTATCATTCTAGATACTATTCGAAGCCACCAACAATGAAGCAGAGTATGAATCCCTGATCGCGGGTATTGGGAAAGCATTGATCAACGGAGCCCGGCAAGTCTAGATTTTCATGGACTCGGCAGTAGTAGCTCGACAAGTTAAAGGGGAATATGAAGCAAAGACAGGGATGCTACCTGAGTATTTGGCACGGGTACAAAAACTCACATCGTCCTTCATAAAATGCTCCATCTCCTCAATTCCTCGTGACCAGAACGAACGCGCCGATTCATTAGCCAGGATGGGGGCCACCCTGCCCCTAGGTTTGAGTGATCGCGTGGTTATCGTGCAGAAGCATACCCGAGGAATCCATCAAGGGGTATTTAGAATATCAAACCTCGGAGACTGGAGGATACCCCTCCTAGAATACATAACTGAAGGACCCTCGACAAGCGCGTCACAAAACAGCCAGAGCATCAGAAGAAGAGCGGCCCGTTTTCGCGTTAGAAACGGTCGATTCTACAAAAGGGCTTTTAACCTCCCAGATCTCCTCTGTGTCTCAAACCAGGAGGGCTTTGACCTCGTACAAGAGCTGCACGCTGGTCTTTGCGGCAACCATCAAGGGTGGAGAGTTGTGGCATCAAAAATCATGCATCTAGGTTACTACTGGCCCTCCCTTAGGGTAGATGTGGAGATGGTTATTTATATATGCGACCCGTACCAGCGGCACACATCGCTAAATCATCGCCCCCCTCATCCTCTAAAGTGCATCTCGGCACAATGCCCCTTCGCAATGTGGGGAATGGATATTTTGGGACCATTCCCAACAGCGCCAGGTCAGTTACGCTTCATCATCGTAATTGTCGATTACTTCACAAAGTGGGTGGAGGCCGAAGCTATGGCCACCATCACTGCTGTTGTGAGCCTAAATTGCCATGTTTTACACTTACATTTATATCGATTTCTGTATACATT
The DNA here is from genome assembly GCA_037127255.1 of Persicaria tinctoria. NCBI lineage: Eukaryota > Viridiplantae > Streptophyta > Magnoliopsida > Caryophyllales > Polygonaceae > Persicaria > Persicaria tinctoria. Next base: position 41,926,121 of record JBANSL010000018.1, read on the forward strand.
TCATACATTTGGGCTAGAATAGTACAGATTCTACGTAGTTTACACTTATTTGCCAGATTATGGAGTCTACACTAGTTTCTGTTTAATTTCGCAGAAATCGAGGCATTTTACAGCAATTAGAGAGAGGACGGAAAGCTTGAAGTCAAATATAGAAAGTCCAAGGTCAAGGAGGAGTGGAACCAGGACAAATCGAGCAAAGAACGAGAAAGAAGCAACTCGACAAGTTTGGTTGATATCGACCACTTTGGTCTACATCGAGTAACCCGAGCCTAGTCGAAATCCAGCAAAGTCGAGCAGGAGCACTCGAGGAGCCCGAAGCTGGTCGACGTCGAGTAAACTTACTCGATGTCGAGTACAAGTCGACGAGTCCAGAAGGTGCCCGAGCTCGAGTGAACCCCGGGAGAAGAATTCTACTTGACGTCGAGGAGTTTGGTCATCGCCGAGGACATTCCATGACGCAGTCCGAGTCCGAATTCGAGGAGAAATCCCAATGAGTGAAGATACTTGCAAGCCAGGATTCGAGATATTCTATCAAGAGATATCAAGTTCTATCAAGAGAAGGAGGATCTATCCACTTTAGCTTTATTTCCTGTTAGATATAATTATTTTATTTCCAAGTTTTATGTTAATGTTATTAGATAGAAAGTTTAGATATAGATAGATATTTCTTTCCTAGATTAGCTAGGGAATGAACCCTATAAATAAAGCCTTAGGGGCTGTTTTCTAGGCATTCAATTTCAGTTACAATTAGTCACATAGAGAGAGATAGCGAGTAGAGAGAGAAGCTTGTGGACGAGTGAAGTTTGTGAAGCGAGAGCGGAATTGGCTTTGTTCGGTTGTAAGTCTTATTTAGTTTATTCAATGCAATTGAATTCCTTTTTATTATTGATGAGTTTCTTGATGGTGAAGAGCGAGTAGTTGTTGTGAGCTGAATCTGCCATGTTTTACAGTAACTTTATATCGACTTCTGCATACATTGCATGCATTTGGGTTAGAATAATACAGAATCTATATAGTTTATGTTTATTTGCCAAATTATGGAATCTACACCAGTTTCTGTTTAATTCGCAGAATTCGAGGCATTTTATAGCAACTCTAAGGAAGGTCAGAAAAGCTCGGAAAACAACTACAGAAGTCCAGAATCCGAGAGTACAGAACCAGGATAAACCGAGCCGAAGCCAGAGCTACTCTATGTCGAGTGCACCTTACTCGATCTCGAGTAGAGAGCCCGAGCAGACTTGGTCGACAAAGCCTGGTCGAGGAAACCAAGTCCGAGGCAACCCAGCTCCGGAGCCTACTCGATCTTGAGTACCACTGGTCGAGATCGACAAAGCCTAGACGCCACACCCGGAGTCGAGGAGAGGAGCTGATCGAGAAGCTGAGGACGAAGACGCCGAGCAGCTTTACTCGATCTCGAGGAGCCCTAGTCGAGATCGACGACACCCAGGAGCCTAGATCCGAGCCATGTCGAGCAGAGTCACCCGAGAATACCAGTCGACGACAATCCTACTCGATGTCGAGTAGCCCTTGTCGATATCGAGTAGCCCAGTTTCTGGAAACTCGTCGACATGAGCAGTCCGAGTCGAGTTGGAGTTACTTGGGCACGAAGGAAGTCGAGTAAGCCGAAATCTATCAAGTTCTATCCATGGAAGGGAGACCTATCAACATGAAGACATCTTACCTAGTTTTCTTTTTAGATTTAATTTCCTAATTGCATTTATTTATCTTCTAGCAAATAAATATAATTTTAGATAGAGATAGAAGATTCTATCCTTGAATAGCAAGGAATAGAAGACTATAAATAAAGCCCTAGGGGCTGTATTTTTCAATAATTCAGAAACACAATTAATTCCATTCAAGTAATGAGGAGTAGAGAGAGAGAGTTTGTAGCAACCAAGGTGAAAAGGCGAAAGCGGATTTGTCTTGTGGGTTGTAAGCTTTCTTTAATTCAATGCAAGTTAGTTTCTTTTGTTATTTGATGTCTTTCTTGATGATGAAGAGCGAGTAGTCCAACCCTGTTTTGGGGCTGGGTTGAGCCCGACGGTGGCCATGTGAGGAGATGCAGTAAAGGTCAGATCTTTTTATGTAATTCGTCTTCTATCCCTATGAGCATGATTCTTTTGCGAGAGTTGAAGGTGATCCTTGTTTGTATTATTGAAGCGAAAGTGATCTTAATGCAACTTGGGTTAATTATGTGAAAAGGGTTAGTAACAATTAGGGTTTATGCGTAAGCCTCTATATGCCTATTTGTTAGTAACGAAAGTTACTTTGATGGAAAGCATGATCTTTTATGCCTTTATGTGTTACTTTGCGTGGTTATCATTGTGGCGTAGATACCCTGGCTTTGGAAGTTTTTCATATATTGAGTTTATTTCTGTCAAATTTCCGATTTGTGTTCGAAATCTGCGATTCACAGTTTTCTGAGTTTTTAATCGATACAGAGTAGCATGTACTCGATATCGAGGAGAGTTCCTACTCGACATTACCTGTTTCAGTTTCTGTTTCTTGTTGTCGACTTGCTGTAGTCGATCTCGAGTAGGCCTGTTGTCGAGATCGAGTTGGTTTTGGTCTATATCGAGTTGAGTTTGAGTTTCTGTTTTCGATTCCAAAGTTTCTGTCTTTGCTGTTTCTAGTCGATCTCGAGTACTGCCTTTGTCGAGATCGAGTACGCCTGTTGCTTTGTTTTATCTTCTGCTTTGCTTTGTCTTTTCTGTCTTCGTTTTGTTCATTACTTTTATTTGTTATTTTATATTTTATTTCTGTTTCCGCCCTTGTCTTTCTGTTTCTGTCTTTTCTGTTGCCTGTCTGTGAGATCTGTTGCTACCTAAGAACTGCTGACGTGCTTCCTCGTGGATTCGATTCTGACAACCTTCTACTACAACGGGAGGAAGTCTTGTATTTATTTGCTGAGACAGGGAAGTCAGTATGATCTTTACTTTATATTTATTTCATACTTGACCATCCTCCTGCAACAACAAATTGGCGTCGTTGCCGGGGAAGCAGTCATTCGCGCCTTAGGTAGTTGAATCTCAGTTTTTCTTTGAGTTAATTTACAGGGTGTATGCGCCGTTCTGGTCAACCACCTGAGTCTGACGGCTTAGACGAACCAGAGCGCCTTCTACACATCAGAGCTAAACTGCAAAGAGCCATGGCAGCTGCGGAGACACAGGAACAGATGATTGCAAGGCTTACAAGGGAATTGGCCACTAAAGATGCTGCTATCGCCACTGAGAAAGCAGCAAGGGAGCAAGCAGAGGTTGAGCTTGCCCAATATCCAACCACAACAGAGGACTATATGCACCCAACTCTCGTCGTGCCTGAATCGGCGATTCTTATCCCTGAAAATTCTTTTGAAATTCGCACTCAATTTCTTATAGAGCTTAAAAATAATGCCTTTTTTGGTAGATTTAATGAGTGTCCTCTTGAACATATTACAAACTTTTCTGACATGTGCCGTACTCTTGCTGAAGGTACAACTTTGGAATATGTCAAGATGAAGGCTTTTCGCTGGTCTCTCGCTGGACCTGCACTGAAGTGGCTTGAAGGGCTGAAATCAAGATCCCTGACAACATCGGCCCAAGTAGAGCAACAGTTTCTGAACAAATTCTTCCCACCCGCCAAAACAGCACATCTCCGCCAGAAAATCACCGCCTTCAAACAGAAGCAAGGGGAACCGCTGGCAAAGGCATGGGAGTGCTACAAAGAATTGCTGCGATCTTGCCCTACTCATGGACAACCACCCTACGTCATTCAGGAGATCTTCTTCAACTCTCTTCATCAAGTCACTAAGGACAGAATCAACCATTATACTCGCTATGAGTATCTGACTATGCCGCCAAGTGACGCATGGGGGGTGCTAGAGAAGCTCACCAACTACGACAACAAGTATTGATCCGGATGTAAGGGAACAGTACTACAGAGATCAGAACAAGAAGCTCCTTAAGCAAGTGAAGTATCTTTCTGTCAACCAGCCCTGCATTGAATGCGGATCGCAACAGCACACCACTCCTGAGTGCCCACACACAGAGCAAGTTAGGATGGCAGAACACCACGAGGAGGTAACTTACGCAGGGGGTCCCAATCGCTACATGGGGGACCAAAGGTTTCAGCAACCACAATGGAACCAAGGTGTCCCTAGGAACCCCCCGCCCTACAGAGCTCCAGGACATCCGGAAAGGGACCAGAAAAAGGATGATATACAGACAGTCCTGGAGAAAATACGGAAAAATCACTCAGAAACTAGGCATTCCTTCAACTCCGTCTACACTCAGATGTAGGATGTCAACTCTAGGCTTGGGAAAATTGATGTATGGCGAAAATCAGTTGATACACAGATTGGTCAGCTGGCAGCGGGAATCCCCAGACAGTCAGGTGCGCTCCCTGGATCTTCAGAACCAAATCCTAAGGGAAAGACTGGACACATCGCTGCTGTAAAACTCAGAAGCGGACATCAACTACAAGAGCCAGAGGTCGGAAAGCAGCGGAACAACGAAGAACAGCAAGTCGACATCGACAACACTGTAGTCGATCTCGAGGAGAGCCTCGTCGATCTCGAGAAGAAACTTCAGAAACCCTCGTCTGCACTGCACATCAACTCGACATCACCCAACCCGGTCGAGATCGACAAGGGCGTACTCGACATCGAGGAGGACACCCAACCCGAGGTCGAGCAGCCCGCAACACCTCCGACATCTGTTCTGGCTTCGAATCAGAAAAAGAAGCTGCCTTTCCCCACAAAATCTCTAAAGGACCCGGTAGAAAAGAAATTCCAGCGTTTCATCAAGATGCTTCAGAAACTCAACGTCACCATCCCCTTCACAGAAGCTCTCAATGAAATGTCATCCTATGTCAAGTTCCTGAAGGAGATACTGAGAAAAAAGCGATCGATGGCTGAAATTACAGAGGAGTGCAGCCATTTGGACATACTTGAGAAGAGGCCAGATCCAGGTAAGTTTGCTATAACCATTGGATTTGGTCCATATAAAATTAATGTTTTATGTGATCTTGGAGCTAGTGTAAGTATAATGCCTTTAACAATTTGGTCCAAGATTAAGATAGGTGCCCTAGAGCCTGTGGATGCTAGACTATATATGGCCAACAACATTGTGGTCATCCCAACAGGCATGGTGGACAATGTGCCAGTACAAGTAGGTAAATTCTTTGTCCCTGCTGATTTCCTAGTTATTGATATGCAAGAAGATCCTGCTTGGCCAATTATTTTAGGAAGACCCTTCTTGGCAACGGTAGATGCCAACATAAGCGTAAGGAAATGAGTGCTCACCTTCAACATCAGCGATGAGGTAATTGAGTATTCCTTTAATAAAACTGAAAGGCATACAGGTCCAATGGAAGAGGTGAAATCTATCTCAGCTGGCTACATCACCTACGGGGAACCCAAGGTCAGAAATATGACCCCTGAGGAGCTGGAAAAAAGGGACATGGAGGCCCAGGTGGAGGAGATCATGGCAATCCTAAAAGAAGACGCAGAAAATCCAATCGACACAAACCAAGGTACGTCGTTATGGACTAATTATTTTTCGGATGCCTTGACAGGAACTAAGTATGGGGTCAAGATCGACCAAGACTCCTCGACATCGAGGACCCTAGTCGATCTCGACAAGAAACAGAAGTCTCCACCCGCACCAGTGTCATCGAGCAGCAACACAGAAGCTGAGGGCTACTCGACATCGAGTACGCTACTCGAAATCGACCACCACTCTGCTGCCTCGACTTCGCCTTCTTCGACGCTGACGACTCCAGAGCCTGAATCCTCGTCAACATCGAGTACGCTACTCGACATCGACCACCACTTTTCTTCCTCGACTTTTCCCTCCTCGACACTGGAGCCACCAGGAGCAGAACCCTACTCGACATCGAGTAGTCTACTCGATATCGACAAGCCATCCCCTTCGTCGACTCCTGCATCTGCGAGCAGCCCACCACCAGAACATGCAGACTCGTCGAGATCGACTAGCCCTAGTCGACATCGACCAAACACTGTGGTCCCCGATTCCGTCTCTGCAAAGGTAAGCCAAGGTATGGATCTATCTTCTCCTATTTCCATTAAAGATCTATCTATAAATGGGAGAGGTTTGCCTTGGTATGTGCGCTTATGTAGGATATCCAATGATGAGCCCAAAGAGTATGAAGTTGGAGACAAGCTCTATGTCTCTAAATCAAAGGATCATTGGTTCTCTAATAAATTCAACAAGAAGCGGATGGGACCTTTCGTGGTGAACAAGATCCATTCTGGAGAATTACAGCTGATGGACAAGAATGGAGTCCTATTTGAGGCCCAAGCTACATGGGCCCTGCAGATGCCACCTTTAGCATAAATGGAAAGTCGGCCTAGCGACTATAAAATCTAGAGCTTGTACATAGACTTTTTTAGGACATTATTTGGGACATTGTTTTGCTTGTTTTTGGTTTTGAACATTTTTTTTGTTTTTTGTTTTTTCTTTTGTGGGTATATGTCTTCCATACTTTTCAGGTCCATGGATACAACCAATCAATATTCATACTCGGCCCAGGAGGTGCTTCCATTCGAAATTTAGAGGCCCTGCACACCAGTCTAGTGAGTTTCTTTCTCTACCCTTGTTTTTATACAGTGAGGACACTGTAATGTTTAAGTATGGGGTGGGGGAATGGCTTACATTATGCATATTTACTTTATTTGACATTATATATGCATTATTTCTTTGAATTGCTACATGGCTATTTTGGAATTCATTATTGATTTATGTGCTCATATGCATGTTTTCCAAAATTTGAGAAAAATGACCCCCATTGAATTTTTTTTTTATTTGAATAATGTCATGGAAGCTTATATTGGACTCGACGATGCAAAATTGGATTCATTAGAGATATAACATGAAATTGCCTAGTAAAGGGAAATCACAATGAAGTGCATTATTTATTGAAAACCATAGAAGGAGGTAAAATTTGAAGTTGTTTTTGACATGTTGCATGATAAGATGATGGAGGACTTTATATTTCCATATAATGCTCATTGTTTGAAATCCTAGCCTTACCCATGCTTACGCATCACAAAAGCCATATTATGCCTTATTTCAAATATTGCTCCACATGATCTAAATATTGCCATTCTTTACCTTATCCGGGGATTATGTTGAGAATGATGTTACATTATGGAGATTATCATATGGTGTTTGTAATTATTATCATTATTGGAGTTTGGAAGGAAATTGTTTGAAATATATGGAAAATTTAATGAGTGAAAGAAAATCAAATCACCTCAGGAGATAAAGGTAGATTGACCCTGCTCTCTGAGATAATAGTTTGGAGAGATGGGACACATTGTGAGGAGTCCAAAGCACTAAGTATCCGGGGCCATTCATGACACCCATGTTTGCGACTCGCGAGAAGGCAGTGCTGAGGTCAGAGAGGTAAACACATTATTATTGATAAAAGCATTATGAAAGGTGATGAGTCTTATGAAAAGGAATGTGGAAATTCAAGTTTGGAAATACTCCATTTCCCCGGATCAAAAGCACCACATTTCCAGAAATTGCCCACCTTTAAGCCTTTTGCCAATCTACTTCTTATTGAGCTTAAATTAAAGTCCTTTTGATTATTAATGCTTTGTCACGAGTGAATATTTTGCATAACCCTCCTTTTGTGAGTAGATGTTGCTTTGATATAATTGCACATGCATGGATTTATGACACAAGTACCTTTTCGAGGATGGTAATTGACTGCTGGGTTATATGACAATGAATCTGATATGTTGAGAGTTTTGAATTCTTCCCCTGAATGACAATTAAAGGTATTGCTTGAGGACAAGCAAGCTTAAGTATGGGGTGTTTGTTGTGAGCTGAATCTGCCATGTTTTACAGTAACTTTCATATCGACTTCTGCATACATTGCATGCATTTGGGTTAGAATAGTACATAATCTATGTAGTTTATGTTTATTTGCCAAATTATGGAATCTACACCAGTTTCTGTTTAATTCGTAAAATTCGAGGCATTTTACATCAACTCTAAGGAAGGTCAGAAAAGCTCGGAAAAACAACTACAGAAGTCCAGAATCCGAGAGTACAAAACCAGGATAAACCGAGCTGAAGCCAGAGCTACTCTATGTCGAGTGCACCTTACTCGATCTCGAGTAGAGAGCCCGAGCAGACTTGGTCGACAAAGCCTGGTCGAGGAAACCAAGTCCGAGTCAACCCAGCTCCGGAGCCTACTCGATCTTGAGTACCACTGGTCGAGATCGACAAAGCCTAGACGCCACACCCGGAGTCGAGGAGAGGAGCTGATCGAGAAGCCGAGGACGAAGACGCCGAGCAGCTTTACTCGATCTCGAGGAGCCCTAGTCGAGATCGACGACACCCAGGAGCCTAGATCCGAGCCATGTCGAGAAGATTCACCCGAGAACACCAGTCGATGACAATCCTACTCGATGTCGAGTAGCCCTTGTCGATATCGATTAGCCCAGTTTCTGGAAACGCGTCGACGTGAGCAGTCCGAGTCGAGTTGGAGTTACTTGGGCACGAAGGAAGTCGAGTAAGCCGAAATCTATCAAGTTCTATCCATGAAAGGGAGATCTATCAACATGAAGACATCTTACCTAGTTTTCTTTTTAGATTTAATTTCCTAATTGCATTTATTTATCTTCTAGCAAATAAATATAATTTTAGATAGAGATAGAAGATTCTATCCTTGAATAGCAAGGAATAGAAGACTATAAATAAAGCCCTAGGGGCTGTATTTTTCAATAATTCAGAAACACAATTAATTCCATTCAAGTAAGTAGGAGTAGAGAGAGAGAGAGTTTGTAGCAAGCAAGGTGAAAAGGCGAAAGCGGATTTGTCTTGTGGGTTGTAAGCTTTCTTTAATTCAATGCAAGTTAGTTTCTTTTGTTATTTGATGTCTTTCTTGATGATGAAGAGCGAGTAGTCCACCCACTTTTGGGGCTGGGGTGAGCCCGACGGTGGCCATGTGAGGAGATGCAGTAAAGGTCAGATCTTTTTATGCAATTCGTCTTCTATCCCTATGAGCATGATTCTTTTGCGAGAGTTGAAGGTGATCCTTGTTTGTATTATTGAAGCGAAAGTGATCTTAATGCAACTTGGGTTAATTATGTGAAAAAGGTTAGTAACAATTAGGGTTTATGCGTAAGCCTCTATATGCCTATTTGTTAGTAACGAAAGTTACTTTGATGGAAAGCATGATCTTTTATGCCTTTATGTGTTACTTTGCGTGGTTATCATTGTGGCGTAGATACCCTGGCTTTGGAAGTTTTTCATATATTGAGTTTATTTCTGTCAAATTTCCGAGTTGTGTTCAAAATCTGCGATTTACAGTTTTCTGAGTTTTTAGTCGATACAGAGTAGCATGTACTCGATATCGAGGAGAGTTCCTACTCGACATTACCTATTTCAGTTTCAGTTTCCTGTTGTCGACTTGCTGTAGTCGATCTCGAGTAGGCCTGTTGTCGAGATCGAGTTGGTTTTGGTCTATATCAAGTTGAGTTTGAGTTTCTGTTTTCGATTCCAAAGTTTCTGTTTTTGCTGTTTCTAGTCGATCTCGAGTACTGCCTTTGTCGAGATCGAGTACGCCCGTTGCTTTGTTTTATCTTCTGCTTTGCTTTGTCTTTTCTGTCTTCGTTTTGTTCATTACTTTTATTTGCTATTTTCTGTTTTATTTCTGTTTCCGCCCTTGTCTTTTTGTTTCTGTCTTTTCTGTTGCTTGTCTGTGAGATCTGTTGCTACCTAAGAACTGCTGACGTGCTTCCTCGTGGATTCGATCCTGACAACCTTCTACTACAACGGGAGGAAGTCTTGTATTTATTTGCTGAGACAGGGAAGTCAGTCTGATCTTTACTTTATATTTATTTCATACTTGACCATCCTCCTACAACAACAGTAGTCACCCAACTTCTAGGGTCGGGGTGAGCCCGACGGTAGCCATGTAAGGTGATGCGGTAAAGGTACAATCTTTTGATGTGATTTCGTCTTCTATCCCTACGAGCATGATTCTTTTGCGAAAGTTGAAGGTGATCCTTGTTTGTGTTATTGAAGCGATAGTGATCTTAATACAAGTTGGATTAATTATGTGAAAAAGAGTTAGTAACAATTAGGGTTTATGTGAAAGCCTCTATCTTCCTATTTGTTAATAACGAGACTTATTCGATGAAAAGCATGATCTTTTATGCCTTTATCTGTTATTTTACATGGTTATCGTTGTGGTGTTGATACCCTGATCTTGGAAGTATTTTAGTTTATTGATTTCTTTCATCAGATTCGTGTTCTATCTTGCAAAAAGTTTTGAATTTTAGTTTCTGTGTTTACTCGAAATCGACAAAGCTTGGTCGACGTCGAGGAAAGTTTTTTCGACGTTGAGTTGGTTAGTCGAGATCGACCAGTTTGCTTTGGTTTTCGTCTTCTGTTCGTTTTTGCTTTCTATTTTATTTGACAGTGTGGTCGACGTCGAGGACTCTTCTGGTCGAAATCGTGCTGAGATCTGGAACTGAAAAGGTGGGCGCTGACACGCTTTCTCGTGGATCGATCCTTACTACTTTATACTACAACGAGAGGAAGTCTTGTATTTATTTGCTGAAACAGGGAGTCATTTTGATTTGATATTTATATTTATTTTCATATGTGACCATCCTCCTGCAACAACAACGGCAGAAAAGGTTCGCAAATTCCTTTGGAAGAACATGATCTGCCGGTTCGGAGTCCCCTAGGCGATTATCACTGATCATGGCCCCTAGTTCGACTGCGAAGCGATTCACGATTTTTGCGCCGGCCTCCATATTGACTTTCGATTCTCGTCGGTAACATACCAACAATCCAATGGGCAGGCCGAAACCATAAATCGCCAAATTCTTAATGCCCTTAAAAAGAGGCTAGGGACAACAAAAGGAGAGTGGCCCGATATGTTGCCTTTAGCACTATGGTCATATAGGACCTCGACCAAGAGTCCCACGGGTGAAACACCATTCGCAATGGCCTTCGGTGTCGATGCAGTCATCCCCGTAGAGTTGCTCATCCAGTCGACTAGAATAGTTGATTTCAGTAAACATACCAACAACGAAGCTCTCGAGTTAGAGCTCCACTTACGAGAAGAAAAAAGAGACACCGCTTGTCTCAAGGCAAATGAATATCAGCGCCGATTAGCCGAAGGATACAACAAGCGTGTTTTCATACGCCCGCTACGGAAAGGAGACATGGTCCTCCGACAAGCAACAACCGGGGGAAAACTTGAACCTAAATGGGAAGGACCGTACGTCATCCACAAAGAAGATGGCCAGGGTTCTTTGAAGTTGCAAAATTCAAAAGCCGCTATACTCGCGAAGGCATGCAACGCCAAGAATCTCAAGGCTTATTTTGCATAAAGGTTAGGCGTAAGAAGAACCCTGATGGCTTAGATTTTCCATGTATAGGGGTCGTCAGGGTTCCTGTTGGGTATACCATTTCATATATATAAATGAAAGTTGCAAACCCAACCCAGATTGTCGACACACGCAATTGCTAAATTTATGTGTGTCGACTCGACACACATAAATTTAGCAATTGCGTGTGTTTTACACACGGATGTGCAATGCTAGTAAGCCTCCAAGGAGAATATATTTAGCCATCATGTGTGTTTTAAACACGGATGTGCAATGCTAGTAAGCCTCCAAGGAGAATAAATTTAGCCATCGCGTGTGTTTTAAACACGGATGTGCAATGCAATTAAGACTCCAAGGTGAATAAATTTCGCAATCGCGTGTGTTTTAAACACGGATGTGCAATGCAATTATGCCTCCAAGGAGAATAAATTTAGAAATCGCGTGTGTTTTAAACACGGATGTGCAATGTAAGTAAGCCTCCAAGGAGAATAAATTTAGTCGTCGTGTGTGTTTTAGACACGGATGTGCAATGCAAGTAAGCCTCAAAGGAGAATAAATTTAGCCGTCGCGTGTGTTTTGAACATGGATGTGCAATACAAGTAAGCCTCCAAGGAGAATAAATTTAGCAATCGCGTGTGTTTCAAACACGTATATGCACGCAAGTAAGCCTCTAAAAAAGAGTAGATCTTGAAACTTTTGCATTCTTATACTTGGATATATAAACAAACTTCCGTATGGCTTCGAAAGTCAATAAGATAAGATCTATTCTTCTTCTACTCTCCTTTGTTTTTTGTCCTGTATTAATTCCCAACCGATCCAATAAAACATTTACTAAGAATATATTGTACCGGAATAATCACAACGCCATCTCTATAAGAAAAACCAGGTGTACATGCATTTAAAGGTTCGTGCCACAAACGAAGGAGAAGGAAGCAACGAGATCATAAAAACAACAACAACACGAATTTTACCGCAATCTCACCGGCTTACTCACTAGCCTCAAGAACTATTATGGTAAAGCGGTTACTCCCCTCATACTTAAAAATAATGAGGGATCCCCCAACACGCAGGTCGCTATCCACGGCAAAGGCACGCCAACCCTTAGTAAGGATATAATGATTTTGGCTATCTTGAAACACCCTCACTCGAAATTCTCGTCCAGTGGGAGAAATCAAAAACACGTGAGTCAACCCCTCGCGAGCATATTGAGCACCAAAAGACTTAGGAAAAAGCTGCAAATAACAAAAACAAATATCAACCATGAAAAACAATAATCGCAAAAGAAAGGTTGGAGCGAATACCATATATTCCAATTTCTCTTCAGAATCAATAGAGCGAAAAAAGTCACGACGACGAGGACTGGGGGAAGTCATGAATTTTCAAAAGATTGAAATACCAAAATTATAACAAAGTGCGAAGACAACTGCCTAAGTTCTATCCGAGCCTCCTATATCTATCAACAAGCAAAGCAGGCAGCATGTCGTGTTGTCCCGCCACTAACATAAAGAGTTTACCCCCATCCAAAACAATTTTTTTCAGAAGCAACCGCATGCCGGGCAAGTGGCAGAATCTCAGAGCATTTTACTGGGTGGCCTGCGGATCGAGGGACTTTGTCGAATTACACGGACTCGAGTTGGAAACAACAATTATGTTCACCCACTTGGAAGAAGCAAAGTTTGAAATTCGTTTTTTCGACAAAGAAGGCTACTACATCGAGGACGAACTCGACGATGATGAATACGACGGCCCAACAACAAATGGTTTCCACTAGATCCCAGGAGTAGTTCGGTGAGCAGTGTTTTTCTTACTTTCAAGAAATCCGGACTATCAATAAAGACCCGTTTCCTTGAGTTCGCATATTTCCGTTATTCTCTGTCTCGAAATGCGAGCAATAAATCCTTGCAACCAAGGACGCTGGAGATAGACGTCTCTCCATCGCGAGTGATACGCTGGAGATAGACGTCTCTCCATCGCGAGCGATACGCTGGAGATAGACGTCTCTCCATCGCGAGCGAGACGCTAGAGATTGATGTCTCTAAAGTAGCCATGTCTTTATGCATATTTTAGTTCCATATTCTATAAACTTTGCATATTTCGGGTTAGGAATATTTCGAATTTATGTAGTTTATGTTAATTTGTCAGAAATGGAGATCTACATAAATTTCTGTTTAATATTGCAGAATATGGAGCCATTTCGGGAGAAAACCAAGAAGCAAGGACGGAGGCCCGAATCTACTCGATATCGACAAAGTAAGTCGATCTCGACAACCCATGCCTAGGCACCTGCACTGATCGAGGAGGACCATGTCGAGAAGCTGAAGACGAAGAACCCGACTCCAAACCTTCCTCGAGATCGAGTACCCAACTCGATGTCAATAAAGTCCTGAAGCCCACGCCCGGAGTCGAGGAGAGTCCACCCGAGGAGAAGTTACCCGACCTGCTGGCGCCCGGACACCTTCCTCGAGATCGAGGACTTTCCTCGATGTCGACAAACTTGTGAGCCTGTGTTCGAGCAAGGTCGAACAAAGCTACCCGACATGACTGAGCCAGCAAAGTCGACGAGGTCACCCTACTCGAGATCGAGGACGTTTCCTCGAGATCGAGGACACCCCAGGAGCCATGTCCGAGCCTTGTCGAGGACCAACAACCCGAGACGCCGAGCCACTGAAGTCGACGTTCGAGTTACTCGAGATCGAGTAGAATTACTCGAGATCAAGGAAGCTTCCAGAAGCCACGTAACGCGTTGGGCAGTCCTACTCGGTGTGGGAATCGTTGGAGCCGAAGATTTCCGCGTCTATTCGATCTATCAAGATTTATCATGAAGAAGAGGATTTATCCACTTGAAGACCTTTTGATATAATTCCCTTTATTAGATTTAATTATGTTATTGCATTTATTTATCTTTAAATCTTTTAGATATAGTTTTAGATATAGATAGATATTTCTATCCTTGAATAGCAAGGTTTAGAAGCCTATAAATAAAGCCCATGGGGCTGATTTCTAGGGATTCAATCACACAGCAATTAGTAGGAGTAGTAGAAAGAAAGAGAGTGAGTGGCCGAGAGGAGTTGGTGAAGCGAGAGCGGAATTGGCTTCCTTTGGTTGTAAGCTCTGTTTTCATTTAATGCAAGTAGTTGTTTCTTTTCATCAATCAATGTCTGAGGTTGCGATGAAGCGCGAGTAGTCCACCCACTTCTAGGGTTGGGGCGAGCCCGACGATAGCCCTGCGTGTTTGAGGTAAAGATTCGACTTTTATCATGTTTTAAGCATCTACTACTTGTTATGTGTTTATTACCCATCTAATGGAGGTCCATGCTAATAACTTGGATTGTAAACATAAAATCAGTAGATACAATTAGGGTTTCTTGAAAGAGTTGTCTAATTGTTGGAAAAGGCGAAAGCTTAGTCCTTTGATGCGATTCACATGATCATCTGTTTGATTCTTGCCTTATGCATGCTTGGTTATCGTTGTTGCAAACCCCAATCTTGGAAGTCTTTTACATACAGTTTAGTTCAAAATCCCAAAGCACTTGTCTTTACATTATTTCGTTTTTATCTTCTGTCTTACTCGATCTCGAATTGCACTACTCGACCTCGAGTTACTGATCTTCGATCCAGCATCGTCGTAGCTTCTGTGTGCAGGTGCTCGACAACCAGACAACCCGACGTCGACGACCTTACTCGATCTCGAGTAAGCCTTTGTCGAGATCGACCAAAACTGCCGAGTCGCTGCTGCGGTGTTCGACTGTCCGATCTTCTGTTGAGCAACTGTACTCGAGATCTAGGACCCCTGTTGTCGACCACTTCTGTGAGATTCTCCGCTGCCTAGGATCCGCTGACACGCTTCCTTGTGGACCGATCCTGATTTCCCGCTGTTGCATCAGGAGGAGGTCATGTAATTATTTGCAAGGGACGGAATCTGGTTTGCTTTACTTTAATCATATTTTATATTTGCATTCTCGATTTTCCTCCTACAACAAATTGGCGCCGTTGCCGGGGAAGCTATCATTCACGCCTTACGTAGTTAAAATCTCACATCTACTTTGAGTTACTTTACAGGTGTATGCGTCGTTCTGGTCAACCACTTGAGTTTGACGGCTTAGACGAACCAGAACGCCTTCTACACATCAGACCTAAACTATAATGAGTTATGGCGGCCGCCGAGACACAAGAACAGTTGATTGCGAGGCTTACAAGGGAACTAGCTGCTAAAGATGCTGCTATCGCCACTGAGAAAGCAGGAAGAGAACAAGCGGAAGCTGAGGTTGCCCAATTCCCAACCACTGCAGAGGATTATATGCATCCAACTCTCGTCGTGCCTGAATCGGCGATTCTAATCCCTGAAAACTCTTACGAAATTCGCACTCAATTTCTTATAGAGCTTAAAAATAATGCCTTTTATGGCAAATTTAATGAGTGTCCTCTTGAACATATTACCAATTTTTCTGACATGTGTCGTACTCTTATTGAAGGTACAACTTTGGAATATATCAAGATGAAAGCTTTTCGCTGGTCTCTCGCTGGACCTGCACTGAAGTGGCTTGAAGGGCTGAAACCAAGATCACTCACAACATGGGCCCAAGTAGAGCAAGAGTTTCTGAACAAATTCTTCCCTCCCGCCAAGACAGCACTCCCCCGCCAGAAAATCACAGCCTTCAAACAGAAGCCTGGGGAACCGCTAGCAAAGGCATGGGAACGCTACAAAGAACTGCTGCGATCTTGCCCTAGTCATGGACATCCACCCTACGTCATTCAGGAGATCTTCTTCAATTCTCTTGACCAAGTCACTAAGGACAAAATCAACCAGTATACTCACTGTGAGTATCTGACGATGCCACCAATTGACGCCTGGGGTGTGCTAGACAAGCTCACCAATTATGACAACAAATATGGGTCTACTGCAAATTATGAGGAGAACTCCTATGCCAGGCCAGCACCATCTATGCCACTCTATGAGCCAGCAAAGGATATTGACCCGGATGTCAGGGAGCAGCTCTACAGAGACCAGAATCGCAAGCTCCTCAAGCAACTCAAATATCTATATGTCAATCAGCCTTGCATCCAATGAGGATCACAGCGGCACACCACTACTGAGTGCCCACACACTGAGAAAGTCAGAATGGCAAAGACACATGAAGAGGCAGCCTACGCTGGGGGTCCCAATCGCTACATGGGAGATCAAAGGTTCTATCAACCACAGTGGAACCAAGGTCCTCCTAGGAACCCCCCACCATACAGAGCTCCAGGGAATCCAGAAAGAGATCAAAAGAAGGATGATCTGCAACTCATCCTTGAGGAAATGCGTTAGAATCAGGGCACAATCAACAACCAGTTTCAAAACATCACTACAAAATTTGGAGAACTGGACATCTGGAAAAGGGGGATAGAGACTCAGATGGGTCAAATAGCTGCACAGATCCCACGACAATCCGGACAGCTCCCTGGGCAAACAGAACCAAATCCTAAGGGGAAGACCGAACATGTCGCAGCTATCAAACTCAGAAGTGGGCATCAATTACACGAGCCAGAGGTCGGGAAACATCATGACAAGGCAGAGCAGCAACTCGACACAGATCAGAATCAAATCGATCTCGAGGAGCCACTACTCGATCTCGACAAGAACCTACTCGACTAGACCAGAAGCTGAGCTCGGACTCCACTGCGCAGCCCAGCAATTCGATGTCGACAACCCAAGTCGATCTCGAGGACCCTCTGGTCGAGATCGAGGAGAAAAAACAAGCTGAGGTCGACGACTCAGCAACACCTCCGACGTCTGATCTGGCTCCAAAGCAGAAAAAGCCACTGCCTTTCCCTTCTAAAGCACAGAAAGATCCCACTACAGGTAGGTTTAACCATTTTGTTAATATGCTGCAAGAACTGAATGTCTCTATTCCTTTTACAGAAGCCCTGCAAGAGATGCCTGGATATGTCCAATTTTTGAAGGAAATCCTGAGCAAGAAGCGATCCATCTCAGAGATTGCAGGCGAATGCAAAGTACTCCACTTCCCTGAAAAGAGACCTGACCCTGGTAAGTTTTCTGTTACTGTGGGTTTTGGACAATTAAAATATGAGTCTCTGTGTGATTTAGGAGCAAGTGTGAGCATCATGCCTTTATCAATCTGGCGGAAGGTAAAGATAGGATGTATAGAGCCTGTGGATGCCAAACTGTACATGGAAAACAATACAGTGGTCATCCCTACAAGTATAGTTGAGAATGTTCCCGTCCAGGTTGGTAAATTCTTTGTTCCAGCAGATTTCCTTATTATAGACTGTGCTGAAGATCCTACTAGCCCTATTATTCTTGGTAGACCATTCTTAGCTACTGCAGATGCCAGAATTAGTGTCAAGAATCGATCGCTCACCTTTAGGGGTGTGCATGATTCGGCCCAAACCGAATTTTTGGGCCGAACCAACACAAACCGAACCTAACCGAAGTTTTTCGGTTCGGCTTTCGGTTCGAAAAATTTCATTTTTTCGGTTTCGGTTCGGTTTGTGTTCGGTTTGTGTTAAACCGATTTTTTTATACACTATATATTTACAGTGTATATATATTTTTATATACTTTATATCTACAAATAAGTATACACATATAGTGTATATGTATACTTTATTTATATATATACTACATATATTTGTATACTTTACAGTTTACAGTGTATATATTAGTGTATACAGTGTATATTTATATATTAGTATAATATATTTTAGTGTGTATATATTTGTATTTAGTGTATATTTATTTGCATGTGTATACTAATATGTATTTGCATGTGTATATACACTGTATATGTATACTTATTTATATACACCGTATATGTATACTTATTTGTATTAGTCTATATATATATTTGTATATTGTATTAATTTGTATACTTTATATTGGAATATATATGTGTGTATATATACACATAAATAGAATATATATATATATACTTTAATTTTTTTTAATGAAAATTCGGTTCAATTAGGTTAAAACCGAACCGAAAACAAACCAAACCGGTAAATAACCGAACCGAACCTAATGCTTTCGGTTCGGCTTTCGGTTTGAAATTTTAAGATTTTCGGTTCGGCCCGGTTTGGTTCGGTTTTAGACCGATGCACACCCCTACTCACCTTCACCATAGGCGATGAGGTTTTAGATTTCTCTTTTGGCCCTGCAAAGGAGGAAATTTCATGGCTAGAGGTAAAAAGCATCAGCAACCACGGGACCAAGAAATCAACAGAGGAAACCACCCTAAGCCAACTCGAGATCGACCAACATTTCTTGATCTCGACTACGATGCTACTCGATCTCGACAAGCCTTTATCGACATCGACTTCCTCCGCTGAGCCACTGACTTGCCAAGAGCCTAAGTATGGGGTCCATGTACTCGATGTCGACCAGCCGTACTCGACATTGACTAACCCCAAGCCCGAAGATTTTTGTTTTGGGCCCGAAAAGGTAAGTTCAGGTATGAATTCTACTCCCCCTCAGTCCATTAAGAAATTTATCAATAATTTAAGGGGAGGTAAGGCCCCGTGGCGAGAGAATCTGCGAAAATTAAGAGCTGGAAGGAATAAGAAGAAAGGGAAGGAAGATTATGCAAGCAACCACCTGACAGCTGAGCTTGCATACTACCATCAGGACCTAGATGATCCAGGAGAAGGGCCAAGCATGAGCGGGCCCCACACTAATGGTCCTTGAGCACAAACGGAGAAGTCGTCCTAGCGACTCTAAAATCTAGAGCATGTATATAAGACTTTATGAATTTTGGGACTTTTGAACTTTTTGGTTTTGGTTTTTTGGTTTAGAATACTTCATGTGGATAGTCTTGTTTTTGTGTGCAATCTAAACACTATTAGGTTGGCGAGCATATAAGGACCGCGAAAAGTGGATAAAGAAGTCCCTGAAAAACAGTCAGAATCGACGAAGGCCAAGTCGACGACGACAAGGAGGAGCAGCCCAGAAACTCCTCGATATCGAGTAGGCCAACTCGATATCGACAAAGCCCAGAAGCTCCTCGACTTTAGAATCCACTGGACGCAGACAAGCCAACTCGAGATCGAGTTCCCTGTACTCGAGATCGAGAAAGATTCTACTCGACATGCCTGATCTGCCACCCTCGATGTGGTATTCTGTGAGTTCCTTCATTTACTCTTGTTTTTATTTGATTTTATACAGTGGGGACATTGTATATTTTAAGTATGGGGTGGGGGAAGGGCTCATTATCATTACTATATGTTTTAGTCTTGCTTTTGGTTTTACATGGTGAAATTTTAAATTCTATGTTATGCACTCATGTTTAAATTTTATGCATTTTAGTCTTTTTCCATGCTTTAGTTTTTTTTTTAGTTGCAATAAATAAATAAATAAATAAATAAATAAAAGTAAATAAATAAAAAATGTTGAAAAAAGAAAAAAAATGCATGTTTAAATTTTTGCATTGTTTTAGTTTTTATACCCTAACTAGATGTCCTATGATGATAAATAATGATTGACTTGATCATATAAATCCTATGGCATGTTTGGAAGGTTTAGCCTAAGTCCTCGAAATTGTTTTTATGTGGATTGTGAACTTGTGATGAAATTGAGCACATATGATCCTAAGCTAAAGGTTAAAATCCAACAAAAATTGTCCCAGTGAGAATTTTTGCCTTATAGGGAGAACATTAAAAATCCCTCTGCCTTCTTGAGTGTATTTACTCTTCCTATGCATCTCTAAATGTTGTGATAGTTATTCAAAGCCAATGCATTTATATGTTGATGTGAATGAGAATTAAATGATGGAGGCACCTTTTAAGCCAATTTTATCCTCTCTTTACATACCCTGCATTATCCCTGCTTGAAGCCAGAACATTAGCCTGAGACTTTTATTATAAACTCCACAGAATTATCCTTAGCCATATTGAGCCTGACCCCCATTTGGGAATTAAGACTTAGAGTTGGTTGAAATAGTGGTTTGTGGAAGGAATGAGCTTATGTTTCATTTTAAGTAGGAAGGATTGTTGAAATTATTAAGATATGGGTTGGTTTTATATTTTTATCTTACTATGCACATTATGTAAAAGGATTTTTGGCTCACCATATAAATGCACCATTAGTTTTTATGTTAGTTTCATTTCAAAAAAAAATATGGGTTGATTTTATATTTTTATCTTACTATGCACATTATGTAAAAGGATTTTTGGCTCACATTATAAATGCACCATTAGTTTTTATTTTATTTTCGTTTAAAAAAAATCGAAAAAAGAAGAGAAAAAGTACATATGTTTGTGAATAAAGTGCATGAGCCAAATTTACCTTATTTCTTTCATTATTCGCAAGATACATACTTTGGAGAGGTTGAGGAAGTTTGAAAGGTTACATACTTCATTGAGATAAATTGGAGAGTTTGGTTGATGCATATGATTGAGAGTTATGGTTTGGTTGTGTTGGAGATTTAGGAGTCTTGATTCCCGAATTTTATTATGCACCACATGGCCAAATAATTCCATACCATTATATTTCTTACCAAGCCCCATTACAACCCCGCCGAATGGAATCTTCTTTGAAGACTTCTATTGAGCAAAGTCCTCCAGATAATTCTTGTTGCATCTACATAATTGGTTGCGAAATGGATTCATATTTAAATTGCAATATTTATGAGATTGTATATGGAATTGAGTTGAGAGTTGATCTTCATAGCCTAAACACATTGAGAGTTGAGTGTAAACACATTATTCCTGTGAGGTTGGATTTATATTACCTATGCCTATGGATCGCTCATATATGTGTGATGACGTTAAATTCACTTGTCTTACATTGCTACTACTTAAGATGTTGCTTTTAACAAGGGCGAAGACTTGAAGGATGTGTCGTAGGTCTTGGTTATTGTTTGGTTATTACTTGAGGACAAGCAAGTCTAAGTATGGGGTGATTTGATGTCTCTAAAGTAGCCATGTCTTTATGCATATTTTAGTTCTATATTCTATACACTTTGCATATTTCGGGTTAGGAATATGTCGAATTTATGTAGTTTATGTTAATTTGTCAGAAATGGAGATCTACATAAATTTCTGTTTAATATTGCAGAATATGGAGCCATTTCGGGAGAAAACCAAGAAGCAATGACGGAGGCCCGAATCTACTCGATATCGACAAAGTAAGTCGATCTCGACAACCTATGCCTAGGCATATGCACTGATCGAGGAGGACCATGTCGAGAAGCTGAAGACGAAGAACCCGACTCCACAACTTCCTCGAGATCGAGTACCCAACTCGATGTCGACAAAGTCCCGAAGCCCACCCCCGGAGTCGAGGAGAGTCCACCCGAGGAGACCGAGGAAAAGTTACCCGACCTGGCGCCCGGACACCTTCCTCGAGATCGAGGACTTTCCTCGATGTCGACAAACCTGTGAGTCTGTGTCCGAGCAAGGTCGAAGAAAGCTACCTGACATGACTGAGCCAGCAAAGTCGACGAGGTCACCCTACTCGAGATCGAGGACGTTTCCTCGAGATCGAGGAAACCCCAGGAGCCATGTCCGAGCCTTGTCGAGGACCAGCAACCCGAGACGTCGAGCCGCTGAAGTCGACGTCCGAGTTACTCGAGATAGAGTAGAATTACTCGAGATCGAGGAAGCTTCCAGAAGCCGCGTAACGCGTTGGGCAGTCCTACTCGGTGTGGGAATCCTTGGAGCCGAAGATTTCCGCGTCTATCCGATCTATCAAGATTTATCATGGAGAAGAGGATTTATCCACTTGAAGACCTTTTGATATAATTCCCTTTATTAGATTTAATTATGTTATTGCATTTATTTATCTTTAAATCTTTTAGATATAGTTTTAGATATAGATAGATATTTCTATCCTTGAATAGCAAGGTTTAGAAGCCTATAAATAAAGCCCATGGGGCTGATTTCTACGGATTCAATCACACAGCAATTAGTAGGAGTAGTAGAGAGAAAGAGAGTGAGTGGCCGAGAGGAGTTGGTGAAGCGAGAGCGGAATTGGCTTCCTGTGGTTGTAAGCTCTGTTTTGATTTAATGCAAGTAGTTGTTTCTTTTCATCAATCAATGTCTGAGGTTGCGATGAAGTGCGAGTAGTCCACCCACTTCTAGGGTTGGGACGAGCCCGACAATAGCCCTGCGTGTTTGAGGTAAAGATCCAACTTTTATCATGTTTTAAGCATCTACTACTTGTTATGTGTTTATTACCCATCTAATGGAGGTTCATGCTAACAACTTGGATTGTAAACATAAAATCAGTAGATACAATTAGGGTTTCTTGAAAGAGTTGTCTAATTGTTGGAAAAGGCGAAAGCTTAGTCCTTTGATGCGATTCACATGATCATCTGTTTGATTCTTGCCTTATGCATGCTTGGTTATCGTTGTTGCAAACCCCAATCTTGGAAGTCTTTTACATACAGTTTAGTTCAAAATCCCAAAGCACTTGTCTTTACATTATTTCGTTTTTATCTTCTGTCTTACTCGATCTCGAATTGCACTACTCGACCTCGAGTTACTGATCTTCGATCCAGCATCGCCGTAGCTTCTGTGTGCAGGTGCTCGACAACCAGACAACCCGACGTCGACAACCTTACTCGATCTCGAGTAAGCCTTTGTCGAGATCGACCGAAACTGCCGAGTTGCTTCTGCGCTGTTCGACTGTCCGATCTTCTGTCGAGCAACTGTACTCGAGATCTAGGACCCCTGTTGTCGACCACTTCTGTGAGATTCTCCGCTGCCTAGGATCCGCTGACACGCTTCCTCGTGGATCGATCCTAACTTCCCGCTGCTGCATCAGGAGGAGGTCTTGTAATTATTTGCAAGGGACGGAATCTGATTTGCTTTACTTTAATCATATTTTATATTTGCATTCTCGATTTTCCTCCTACAACAGAGATTAATTGGTTTTTTAATTCCATTTCCCCAACAAAATAAAATAAGAATCGTAGATATTATAATATTAAAATTAGTTTGTCACCTGAATCTGATCCGAGTTGAGTTGTGACCTTTGGAGATTTAGGCGACGAACCCTTATAAGTTCGTCGTCTGAAGTGAACCCAGGCGACGGAAGCATAAGGGTCCGTCGCCTGAGATGCAATATGGCATAGCGTTAGTAAGGTCCGATCCTCAATTTTATGAGGCTTGGTTATGTAAAATGTGGGTTATCGTGTTATCGACTTATGACTTATCAGTCTTGCTTTTAGATTTACGTTTTGGTGTAAGCCTGGAATATTAAATAGTTTTTACTTTTGAATGTGACAAAATTATTTAATTATATTAGACAGTACTAAGTTACACTCCATTTTACCTGTATGCGTGGTTAGTTTGGTCACATGTCATTCCTTAGGTAAATGGTCCAACTTCTAAATATACAGCTAGTTTAAATTCACACATGCAATAGGTCGATATTAAAAGATAACGTGTAATATATAGATATACTATAGTTTACTTTGTTTTGTTAGTTGAAAAAGTTTTTTTTTAAAAAAAAAAACGCTACAAAAGAACAATTAGCGACTAGATCGAGAAAAGGAGAGGCAGTAGGAATTAAAACATTATACTCAGTAGTAATAATGAATCTCCTTTGGCATTAAATTTGATTAAATTAGTCTAAATGCTTTCTAGCAGTAGGTTAACTACAGCTAAAGGTACACCGTACACATACTGGCTAAGCTATAGTAAGTAACTTCCCACAGTCCATAACTTCCCAGTTTGGCCTTCCCAGTGTAAACTCCAAGTTCACCCCATTATCCGACGACCACGATGACGATGACAATGATCCAGCCCTCATCTCCATCTTTGTCCCCATATTGTCCCGTTGATCGATCTACATCAAACAATATGTACATGATCAGTGTCTGCGCGCACAAATTGAATTAGCCCTCCCCACAATCCAACAAGAGTCCATAAAAACTAAACCAATAGATAAGTACGTACCTCAACTTCATTGATTCGGGAGTGCGAATGGCTAAACAATTGCGAACCTCTGTTAAAAAGATGTAACATTACTTAATTGTGTAGTGGATGGAACAATCAATTGAGGTTAAATTCAAATCTTTGAGAATGAGCATGAGCAATTAATTCTAAGGGGGGAAAAAGACCGTTATAGTGAGTAGTTGGGAAAATGTAGAGCTAGGTAGGTGATCTATTCTAGTGTAGCCGCCCAAATGAAGGGGGACCAACAAAAAAAGAATAAAAGCAAGTCAACCAAATACAAAAGCAAACAGGACTAGAGAAAGGTTCAAGAGGGTAAGTGTGAGTAACCCCTATATTTCACCCTACACCCACAATTTGGTACACTACATAAACCTTTTGATTGGGAGCAATGCTTTGAGATTTGAGCTGCTTTTACTACACTAGTTCAATTGACTCTTTTTTTTTTTAAAAAAAAAAACTAAAAGAGATTGTTTTGTTGAACGAAAGCATTCATAGTACGTTAAATCAATTAATGAATGGCAGCCCAAATCTTACATATTGATGTCATTTAGTGGTGAGGAGTTGAGGGAATAGTAAGAATCCAGTCCTCTTTCAGCCACTTCATCATGATGATAATGATGATGATGATGATGAAGACTTTCATCTTCTGTCCTTTGGTTAAAAAAACCTTCAGCCTGCAATGGCTCTGCCAAAAAAAAGCATCCCATAGCAGATGATAATGTCATACATATCTTCAACCAGGTAATTATTGAATATAAAAATCATGATAAACCCTTTAATCTGAAAGAGCTTAGATCTACAATACTGTAGTACTAAAAGAGTACTTGGGATGGATACTGAATTACTGATTGGGTCAGAAATAATTAGCAATTTCACACTTGATTAGACACACACACGTACAGATACCTGTTGATGATGGTTTCTCAGTGCTCTTAACTGTTCTATACATCTGCATGGACACAGAAAACAAAATTACAAGGAGAAACAAAGCTGTTACTTTAATCAAAACACACTTGAAAGTTCAAACAAACATAATCAAGGATGCCTGGGTTACTTTAATCAAAACCTAGTGATTCCTGACTTCCATAGCTTCTTTTCCATTGAATGTTTGATTTCACTGGCTTGTTTGCTATTTTTATTTGTGCTTAATTTGTTCTACTACCGGTTACCGTCTTTACATTGAATTGGTACCCCTTGATCTATATATTAGGCATATTTAGTATATTGAATTACTATGTTTTGAACAAAAAGCCGAGAGTGCGCATAACAACTATACAACAAGTACTGACATGTCATCGCCCAGCCAGAAAACTCTTCAATTGAAAATATTTCCCTTATTTTTGGCGGACTCATGATATATAGAGTCCACTATTACAGCAGAAACTAAGGGAGGGAGAAAAACATGACGAAACCCATAAATAAGGGAGAATAAAACATGATGAAAATCTGACCTGCAAGTGACTCTTCACATGAGCTAGGGTTAAATCCTTGACATTCATCAATTCTAGCACTGATTTTGGAGTTGCCCCTGTTTTATTATAATATCATGAAATATGAATTTGGTTTTTTTTTTTAAAAAAAAAAAAAGAAAAGAAAATCCAACTAAACTAAGAGATTCAAGACTCACTTTCATGGCCTCCAAGGAGCTGAACAGCATGAACAAAATGGGAGTGGAGAGTAGAGGTCCATCTCATCCTCGGAGCTCTAGCGACGCTCCTCTTAACACCACTATTACTCCGCCTGAAATGATCCCGGCCGTACAACTGAGGCTGGTGGTGGTTCATCATCATTCGGTGGGCATGATCAGTGTTCATCCCTCTTGTGATGGGGAGTTGGGAGGGCAACAGATAGCCGCTGTAATCAAACCCTAAGCTCAAATTAGGGTCAGTAGTACCAAACAAACCCAGATTCCGATTCACATTACTGAAAACCCCAATTTCACGGCTGAAATCGCTTCCTGCAGTGCTGCTTCCGGAGTCGGAGCTCCGGTCGCTGTGAATTAGGGTTCTGCCATCAAAACCCCCAAATTCCCTGCACTCAAGCAGACCTGAAATTGAAGGCGGGCTGATGTGCAGGGAGAGGTCAGGCATGGAGTCTTCAGCTGCAGGATTCATCAAGTACATGATCTTCAACAATTAATGAAGAAGAGAAAGAAAAAAGAAGAAGATAAAGGTCCGAGCTTTGTGTTGTGTTTTCAAAGGGGCCGGGCGATATTTGAGGATGTGGAGGATGAAAGCGGAGGGGTCTTTATAAAAGAGGGGACTGTGATTAGATCATGAGTGCCTTATGATTTGCATGGAAGCCTTTAAACTCGAACTGTGTGAAAGAGAGAGGGAGAGAGGGAAAAAGGGATGAATTAAAGAAAGGGGATAGGCTTTTTTAGTAGGTTTCCTCTTGCTAGGGGCTATGGATGGGGAATATAATAATACAGTAATTTATTGGGGGGAAAGGGAATTGCAGAGAGGTACTGTTGCTCATGCTCAGAGATGAAAAGGAAAGAAAACAAGCTCTAAACTGAAACGTAATCCCCCAGGAAAGAGATGGGGGTAAACAGATACAGACTTTTTCTTTCTTTTTCTTTTGTTGCAGGAATGGGATGGTTTCAAGTTTGAAGAACACAGACAAGTTAATACAAAGAGGAAACTTGGGGCATTTAATTTCATGGAATGCACATTGCAGAGGGTGCAAAAAAGCCCAAACCCCCAAATACAGATCTTTATGGAAACAGTTTTTATTTATTTATTTTATTTTTAACTGTATTATCTTGAATGAGGTTATACCAAATATTTACCAAATTACCAACTTAATTACACCCTCCCTATAAAAGATTAAAAGTTGTTGGTGTATGATTTTTTTAACCAATTGATTTAAACCAATTAATTAACTTTTGAGCAAAAATGTGATTTTTGGTCTAGTGAGATGAAACATTAGATTCCATTAAGCGTGTCGAGAAGTTCTTGTCCTCATCAAAGAGTCTCTATAATATTCAACTGGTAGAGTTCCCACACCATAATGCAATTTTTACAAAATAAAATCTTAATAATTAAATAAATTAATATTATATAATTAAATAAAATTTTACTTTAATATTTTGAATTAAACTTACAAGAACAAATTACTCATAAGAGAAAGATGTAATAAGCTCATTTAAGATGGACACCACTATGATAATATATATAAAGACTTACAAATAGAAATAGATTATATATTAATTTAATATTTTGAATTAAACCTAATAATTATTTGAAAGATAAAATCAATTGCAAAATAGGGGAAAAAGAGGGAAAAAAAAGTAATTAGTTAAAAATGAGATGATTAAGGAGATGTGAGCGAAAACTTTTCTTTTTTAAAAATTTATATAGATATATAGATAGATATAGATATAGATTTAGCTTTGACAGATTCAATCGGACGAGATCTTTTGTATTCAGTTTTTTTTGTATTTTGGTTTTATTTGATTGTATCATGATGGTTTACCAGTCTATCGATTTTTCGGTCTCTTGTTTTCCAGACTTCTGTTGATGTTCAAGATTTCGAATTATTTCCTTTATAAAAAAAAAAAAAAAAAAAAAAGGAGGGTGAAGAGGGATGGAATATTGGGATGGGCACTCATTTTTATTTTTACTTGTACGTTACGTCCCCAATTTATATAATTAATTTGAATCTTCAAGTCCTCCCATAAATTTGTTGCTTTGTTGGAAATTAGTAGTTTTAACTATGATCGATTTGAGTAAAGTCTACACCTTATAATCGCTAGGTTTTTCTCTGTTTCACCTATTCCCGTATTATAATTTAATATTCCATATAGTATTTGTTATTTTCTCAACGAGGCTTTGATGTTTACAAGCTAATGTTTTTTGTTTTGTTTTTTTGATTAGGTAAGGATTTGGATAGAGGGCTATCAAAGCGCATCCAGACGGATTAGATCTAGAAGATCTTTATTGGATGGTATATGTTCCCCATGAAAAGAGTGACAAAGGTGTGCAACTTTATCAGCCACTCTGTTGCCAGCACGGGGTATGTGAGAAAAAGAAACTTTTCTCATATTTCGAGTGATCTTCTGTATTACAGATAGGATCATTTCCACCTCACAAGGACAACGTGTTGTGCCTTGAAGATAGTCGATGATGATTTTTGAGTCAACTTCAATGATTAAATTTTGTATGTTCATTTTCTTGGCTTCCAACACCCCCAACCTTAGGGTTGCAGACTCAGCCATTAGAGGTGATGAACGGCCAAGACGCAAACTAGAAATTTGAGAGGGTTCTCCGTTCCAGTTGCGGATTATGATACCAGCGGTACCTGCCCCGCAACGAAGCGACGAGCCATCGAAATTCAGTTTGTGCATTCCATACGGTGGTTTTCTCTATTTCTTGTTTTTGGTATTTTCTGTTCTTTTATTGGTCTTGTTTCCATTTGAGGGTTCCATGGGTCGGGTGTGTTGATCTGATTCTTCGAGTAGACACGCCCGTGTCCAGTTTTCAGATTGTTTTTTTTAAAACAATTCAATGGTGTTGGTTGTCGGTGGCTGCTGGTTCCTAAAAACACATCCATTTCGGAAGTACCATATCCCCCACCATCTTGTTATGATGTTTTGCATTTTTGCCTTTGATAAGGTACGCAACCAGTTTAGCAGATCCCCTATTTCCCTGGATCTACCTATGGTTTGTTTGAGTGTTTGTTGTTCATTTGGGGTTAGGTGGTTTGTAATCAAGTCTGAATAGCATTCTGTGAGAAGATGGATGTCGTCCTCAACCCGGTCCGAGCATCGAACACAATCCGTAGGCACCGCTACACCACGTGAAGCAAGTTTGGCTTTGGTTGATAGACCTGAGTGAGCAATTTTCCATAGGAAGTTTTTTATTTTAGGTTGGAGATCAAGTTGCCATATCCATTTATAGTCTCGCTGTTCATTGTCGTTGATGATGAATTTGTATGCGGAGGAGGTCGTAAACCAACCATGCTTGTCTGACCACCAATATAGCCTGTCCTCAAACGATGACACAGGTAGTGGAATCGAAATTATCTCATCAACTAGTTTTCTGGGTAGGACCCTATTTAGTTTTTCAACCCACCAACGACCGTTTATGATATATTCGCTGACTGGTTCTTCCTTGTCAAACAGATTTGGGCAGTCTGACCGATCACATAAGGCTGTCGCAGAAACCCAATTATCGGTCCAAAATTTAACTGATTTACCATTTCCGATGGTCCAAATTATGCCTTCTTTGAATTTCTGGATCAAGTTTGTTAGTTTGGCCCATTGCCAGGACAAGTTTTCGGATTTCTTATATTTTAAAATGTGTATGTTCTTGAGATATTTGTGGGTGATTACCTGGACCCAAGTGTTGTTGGGTTCAGCAAGAATTTTCCACAGAAGTTTTAATTGCAAGGCCTCGTTCATTTCTTTTGCTTTTCGTATTCCTAACCCACTCGATTTCTTTGATTTACAAATCTTGTCCCATCCGATAAGTGGTCTGTGTTGGGCATCCTTGTTCCAAAAGAAGCATCTATTTATCGAATCCAACTCCTTATGCATTGTGGCTGGAAGCATAAAGTTCTGCATTATATATAATGGTTTTGTTGTCAGGTTTGATCCAATAAGAGTTGCCCGACCTTGTTGAGATAATGAATCCGCCCTCCATTTACTAAGTTGGTTTTTGGTTTTCGTAATTACTTCCTTGAACGTGTCTTTGTTAACACGACCATTAATAATGGGGCAGCCAAGATATTGTTCTATAGCATTGGAATGGGTGATTCCGAGTGCACTTCCGAGCTCAGAAATTCTGCTCCGGGTAATCCCGCCAGTGGCTTGGAAGGATGATTTGTGATAGTTAACTTTCTGCCCAGATATTTGACAGTAGTCATCTAAAATTTCCTTAACGGTGTGGCATGCTGTGTTGGTTCCTTTAAGGAAGATTAATATGTCGTCTGCAAAGGCCAGGAAGGGAATACGAGGTCCCGACGTCCCGAAATTGAAACCGACAGCCTTGTCAGGGGACGCAGCCTCCCAAACAAGGCGTCGAGCTAAGGCTTCGGCCCCGAGTATAAATAAAAATGGTGAGATTGGGTCGCCTTGTCGTAGGCCTCTTGTAGGCTTAAACAATTCTGTAGGTCCATTATTCACAAGCACAGAGAATGAAACAGAGGTAATGCATTCGTTAATCCAGTTTACAAACCTTGGGTGGAACCCGAATTTATTCATGATAGCTTCCGTAAAGTCCCAGTCAACACGGTCATAGGCCTTTTCCATGTCTGATTTTAGCGCCAGCCAGCCAGTCTTACCTTTTTTGGTTGTTGGCAAGCTAATGTTGACATAGGTGGGAATCAGATGTTTGTAATTTAATTTAACTATTATTAGTAATAGATTTTGTGTCGTGTACGGTATGATTCATTTTTTAAACTCAAATAATAAATTAGTTATTATATTATAATAGTATCATTTTTGCACCATAACGCCATGTAAAAGAAATAGAAATAAAATTACATTATAGTAGCTATATAATATATACATTTCATGCACATATTCTTAAACTCTAATGAATGAAAAAAAATGTTTTGTTAGAAAACAAATATAGTAGAGAATCATGAGAGCTCCCAAAGAAAACCTTGCGAACTCACCGGCCTCAGCCACAGCCAATCACAGTCCGACTCCAGCCGCCCAGAGAGCCATCGGATGGAACCAAATCGTGGAGAGATACGGTGATGGAAGACGTCCAACGGCACAAATCGGTGCTCGCACCAGGATTACTCGCAAAGAAGGTGCCAGTGTCTTTCCCCAATGGGGATGAAGGGGATCTGGTTATAGAGATAGGACAAGAAGTCAAGGAAGTGCTAGCACGGCCGGGACATCATCAGTGATCTTCAAATTGCTTGGCGGTTTCGTGCCCTACAATGCAATGGAAAGGAAGTTAAAGGAGTTGTGGAACCGGGAGAATGTTCTTGGTAGATCTGTCGAATGGCTACTACATGGTGCAGTTCGACAACGACTACGACAACAACAACGCCCTCGCCGGTGGACCATGGATGATATTCGACCATTACTTGATTACCAAAGCCTGGAGCCCGAACTTTGATCTAGAGAAGGATACAATCACTACCTCTCCGGCGTGGGTTCGGATCTCTAAAATACCGATTGTTTTCTATGAAGAAGATGTGTTGTGGAAGATTGCTCTAGGGATCGGGATGCCAATCAAGGTCGACACTAGGACCTTGTTTTCCAGTTGCGGACGATACACCCGAATTTGTGTGAAGTTGACCTGCTCAAATCGCTCATGGGCCCGATTACTATCAATGATCGTCGGTACTTCTTGGAATATGAAGGACTCTATAAGATCTACTTCAAATGTGGTAGATATGGGCACATTGCGATGCAATGCATGAAAGAAGGTCCAGGGGGAGCCGGCGGCGAATAAGGCTCGGAGTTTATCCGATCACACCAGTATGGCTTCTAGTTCTCAAGCGAGGTATGAGGACCCTACCGATAGTTAGATGGAGGCTGTAGAGGAACACAACAACGGTTACTATGGCTCATAGATGGATGTCCCTCGCCGTAGTAGGAACGCCAAGGGAAAAGCCAAGGTCACCGGAGTCAGCCTCAAAGAGGGTAATGGGAATGGAAACCCGAAGGTCAATGCCAGTCCAGGTCTCAACAAACAGACGTGAACCGGGAAATATTTGGAAGGTTCAAGCTTTACCCGGTCCGTTACCTTGCTCGTTGGAGAGCCCTTATCTCTGGAAGGTTAACGCTTTAGAATCCAGCTCTCCACTCAAATCCAAATCTACTCATCCCCAAGCGCCTCAGCACATCATATCATTGTGCATCTTTTCACGCAGGTCTAATCCTCATCCAATCCACTGAATCGCATCGCATCGCATCGTATCGAAAATAGATAACACGAGGTACACTAGGTACACTTGTGGGACCATAGTAGGATGTGGACACATCCTCGTATCTCTAAAACACACATACAACAAGCATATCACACATCCAAGTCATCACATCTCATATCACAACTCATGGCTCAGGCAATCATATCGCATTATATCAAATCATACATCATAGCCAATAACTCGGTCAATCGCGCGCATTAGCTAGTAGTCTTGTCACCTAGCTGGAGGTGTGTTATCCTTGCTCGTTGTTTCCAGAATCTATGATTATAAGTCAACATCTGATTCCTTTTGTTTTCGAGGTGTTGTAGTTTTTTCGTATGGTTATTGATACGTTTGGAATCCCCGATCCTTCGCATGTGGGCTCGAGATCAAGAACCCCAAACTGTTGATTGCCCGATCTTG
Organism: Persicaria tinctoria; assembly: GCA_037127255.1. Classification (NCBI taxonomy): domain Eukaryota; kingdom Viridiplantae; phylum Streptophyta; class Magnoliopsida; order Caryophyllales; family Polygonaceae; genus Persicaria; species Persicaria tinctoria. Next base: position 41,958,671 of record JBANSL010000018.1, read on the forward strand.
CAATTATCCTTGATATCCTTGATGTTGAACAAGTGTCTTGAAGGTAAGAAAGGTGTGGGAATGGCGGAAGCAAAACAAGAACACAAGCAACAACACAAAGAATGCAATTGCAACACTGCTGGAAAAGCCACGGGCACGGCCAAGGGAGCCGCGGGCGCGGCCCTGACGCTGGTGACGGTCTGGCAGATTCAGCGACAGGAACACTGGTTCACCGACGGTTTTTCAGGATGGGTTTCTTCTTTGTGTTTGATTTTGTGAGTATGAATGTGGAAGAATAACAATTTTAATCCAAAGCTTTTGGATTGGAGGATTGAATAACCTTTTTAATCCTAAAAAGGGTTCCTCAATATAATTTCCAATCTAATTTTTATTGAATGTAAAACATGAGTTTAAATAGACAATATACCAATTCTATCTTGTGCAAAAGATAGAGTTTTGGTAACTAAAAATAAATCAAATAATCTATAGAAATGTAAATCTTTCCTAAGATGAGTAAATCTAACTAAGGATAGAAAATTAACAACTTGGTGGACAAGAATTATATCTAGAAGAGATATAATTATTTCCACATTATTTTCCTAAATTCGTAAAAATAATTAAATCTAATTTAATTAAATAAATTCGAAAATAATTAAATAATTATCTAGAAATTCGTCCAAACAGTGACAGCTGTAAAGATGATGAATTTCGGCCATTCCCGAGGTCGATTCTGGAGAAACCTTCAACAACAAAGTTGTAGATCTTTTCGTCCTCGTTCCAACAAGGTATGGTACGATCTCATCCGATAAATATGGACTCCGAATGACCCATTTTACTGAGCCGTCGAAAAGCTGTCAAACGATACTGCACGAACGAAAAACGTGGACTTTGGTTACCTTTGGACCCTCTTCCTTGGTGGAGCCTTCTTCTTCCGTTTGAGGATGACATCATTCTCCTCCATTTGAAATCGAGTCGTCGCCTGGATCAAGATCGTTGTTTGACCCACAGAAGGCCATCTTGACCTGCATCATTCTCCCCTTCTTAGCTTCGATTCGTCCTCGAATCGAGTCGTTGATGATCAAAGGGGAAGGATCAACCATCAAAAAGTAGCTTTCTTGACAATCAACTTGAGATGGCGCCAACAGAATTTGAGGCAAAGAAACCTCAAAAACAACACATGTCATAGGGAACATTGAGCAATCAAGAAGAACAATATCAATAAGCTCAATAACCCTATGAACTTCAGAATTCTCAACATTAGGAACATTCTCAAGAGGTACAATAGCTAACTCAAGAGAAGTGTTCCCAACGTCCTCATCGTTGTCGTCAGAAGCAACTACCACATCTGGCGCAGCACTTCAGTCCACTTGCAGCGTAGATTCGGAGGTCTTCCCGGAAAAGTCTGGAAAGCTCGCCGAGTCAGCTTCGCAACAAAACTGAGTTGACTCAATTCTGAAGTCGGAGTCAACGGGAATATGCGAAACAAAATCGCCGCGCTGTGCTGTTTTTTGGACAGCGATTTCGACCTCCTCTTGGGCTGCGGCGTTCGTCTCAGAATCCACGATCTCCTCGTTGGCGGGAGCAATAACAACCTCAGCAGATGGTGTGGGAAGTGGAGAAAAGCCTGGATGGTGGCAAGAAAAGACGTCCGCAAACCAAGCCTTCCAATATCGGCATTCTTCCTCCTCTAGGCGTTGTTCCTCCTCTCGGCGACGTTCCTCCTCCTCTTGTCGACGTTCTTCCTCAGCCTCTCTTTGTTGGAGAAGCCGAATCTGATAGCGTTGTCGACACCTCTTATCTTCGATCTCCAATTGACGTTGTTCTTCCTCTTGACGTTGAAGCCAAAGTTAATGTCTTTTGGCTTCGCGTTGACGCTCTAGGGTTTGTTGTTGTAGCCAAGCTCTCCGACGTAACTCTTGTTGGCGTCGTTGTTGTTTAGCACGTTCCAAAGCAAAAAATCCATCCAATGGATCGGGATCATCATCCAAATCTCCTCAAATTTCTCAAGCCATCAAATCAAATTGTGAATAACATCAAGAAAAGACAAGAACTTGCGAAACCTACGGCTCTGATGCCACTTGATACGTTTGGAATCCCCGATCCTTCGCCTGTGGGCTCGAGATCAAGAACCACAAATTGTTAATTGCCCAATCTTGCAATTATCCTTGATATCCTTGATGTTGAACAAGTGTCTTGAAGGTAAGAAAGGTGTGGGAATGACGGACGCAAAACAAGAACACAAGCAACAACACAAAGAACGCAATTGCAACACTGCTAGAAAAGTCGCGGGCGCGGCCAAGGGAGCCGCAGGCGCGGCCCTGACGCTGGGCAAAAGTTGAACCTATAAACGGAAGTGTGTAGCTTGAGTTTTTCCTTGATGGATTTGAGTCTTTTCAAATCTGGTTAAAGTGGGAGCTAAACCTTCCAAGTTTCTCTTTGTCATTTTCAATCTCATTTATATCGCCAAAAAGAATGATGGGCAACATATGAGAATGGGCTTTTTTAAAGATGTCTTCCAAAAATTTTGTTTAATCTTGGCTGTTTGAAAGAGCATTTATATTATAAACAGGATCAAAAAACATAAATTTTCAATTGTAATTTTTATCATAAAAATTCTACCATTTTGTTCTAGGATGATCAGATTCTCCGTGATATCGTTTTGTTTGTTTTTTTTTTGTTTGGTTAAAAATCCATTTCCCACCTTTGAAGTCTGAAGAAGGGATGATATATATGCAAGTCGTCAATGCCTGCTTTTCTGAAATCAAAAGTTTTTTTTTTTAATTAGGTAAGAATTTGGGTAATAACCTACCCAAGAGCATCCCGACGGATGAGATCCTGAAGATTTTTGTTAGTTGTTAATTGGACCCCATAGGCAGAGTGACAAAGGTGTGCAACCTTATCAGCCACTCTGTTGCCTGCGCGGGGAGTATGAGAAAAGGAAACTTTTCTCACATTTCGAATGATGGATTGGATGTCGGACAAGGTCATTTCTACGTTCCACGGGCAGCGGGTTTTGCCTCTCATGTAATCAATGATTATTTTGGAGTCACCTTCAAGAATAATGTTCTAAATATTTAATTTCTTGGCCTCCATCACCCCTAACCGAAGAGCAGCGGCTTCAGCCTGTAGGGGTGATGAGGGACCTAGTTTTAAGTATGCCATTTGGATGGGGTTTGCGTTCCAGTCTCAGATGATCATGCCAGCGGAGCTCGCCCCATTACGTAGTGCTGACCCATCGAAATTGATTTTATATGTTCCGTACGGTGGCATTTTTCATTTATCATGTTTCCTTTTGTCAGTTTGTATATTGTTTTTCTTTTTTACAGGATATCTTACTTGTTGGTTAGTGTGATCATTATCTTCAAATTGGCCTGCCCAGTTCCAGTTTTCCATTTGTCTAATGGAAAATGCGTCAATATTGTTTGTTGTGGGTGATTTTTGGTTTCTGAATGCTACCTCATTTCGGAAGTACCATATACCCCCCCCCCCCCATGTTGTGGCAATGGCCTGTATTTTTGTATTTGGTAGGTTGCGTAGCCAGTTCATCAAATCAGCTGTATCCCTGGTTCTAACCGTAGTTTGTTGAAGCTTCTGTTGCTCTGATTTACTTAGGTGCTTTCTAGTCAGCTCAGGGTAACACTCTGTTAGAATATGGGTGTCATCCTCCACACAGCCTAAGCACCAATCGCACGCCGGAGGCACAGAGACCCCCCGAGAGGCGAGTCTGGCCTTAGTGGGCAAGCCCGACCGCGATATTTTCCAAAGGAAGTTTTTTATTTTGGGTGGTAGATTAAGTTTCCATATCCATTCGTTATCTCTGTGTTCGTTTGCCAGGTCATTCATGATAAGTTTGTATGCAGAAAAGGTAGTAAACCACCCGTGTTTGTCAGGCCACCAGTAGAGCATGTCTTCTAATGGTGTAGCAGGCAACTGGACCGAGAGTACGTCATCCACCAGCACACTCGGAAGCACCCTGCGGAGTTTCTCTACCCACCATCGTCCATTTATAATATATTCGTTGACCGTTTCATTTTTATCAATTTGTGTCGGGCATTCCGGTCTACCCCTCAAAGGTTTTTTAGATACCCAATTGTCAGTCCAGAATTTTACCGATTTTCCATTTCCAATGGCCCAGATGATGCCGGTTTTGAACTTTCGTAGCAGGCTTGTTAATTTGGCCCATTGCCAGGACATATTCCCCGCTTTTTTGTACTCTAGTATATGTGCTCCTTTTAGATATTTGTATGTGATTACCTGGACCCATGTACTGTTAGGTTCAGCTAAGATCTTCCATAGTAGTTTTAGTTGTAGAGCCTCATTCATTTCCTTAGCTTTTCTAATACCCAGGCCCCCTGCTTTCTTTGATTTACATATTTTGTCCCATCCAATTAATGGTCTGTGTTGCGCATCCTTGTTCCAGAAGAAACATCTGTTAATCGTGTCTAGCTCACTATGCATTGCAGCCGGTAGCATAAAGTTTTGCATTATGTATAACGGCTTTGCAGATAGGTTTGATCCTATGAGTGTGGCTCGTCCCTGTTGAGATAATGAGTCCGCTCTCCATTTACTCAGTTGGTCTTTGGTTTTCGTGACAACTTCCTTAAATGTATCCTTATTGATTCTACCGTTGATAATGGGACATCCCAGATATTTTTCTACCGAGTGAGAGTGGTTGATGCCAAGAACTTGTCCAAGCTCGACCGTTCTTGAGCGAGTGACGCCGGGTGAGGCTTGGAAAGTTGATTTGTTGTAGTTCACTTTCTGCCCAGAGATTTGGCAGTAGTCGTCCAGAATGGTTTTAACTTTGATGCAGGCCTCATTGCTGCATTTCAGGAAAATGAGAATGTCGTCCGCAAATGCAAGGAATGGGATGTAGGGGCCAGAATAGCCAAACCTGAACCCAATTGATTTGTCTGGGGCCAGTGCCCCCTTTGCCAGTTTTTGTGCCAAAACTTCTGCACAAAGGATAAACAGGAACGGTGATAAGGGATCTCCCTATTGTAAACCTCTTGTTGGGGTGAAGAGATCCGTAGGTCCATTATTCACTAATACAGAAAACGAAACAGATGTGATGCATTCCTTGATCCAATTTATGAAGGTTGGGTGGAATCCAAATTTTATCATGACCGCCTTCGTGAAGACCCAGTCTACACGGTCATAGGCCTTCTCCATATCTAATTTGAGGGCTAGCCACCCTGTCCTACCCTTCCTAGTTTTGAAGGAGTGAAAAATTTCATGGGCTATGAGTACATTATCTTGAATGGCTCTATCCGATACGAAGGCTTCTTGGCGCGGGTTAATCAGTTTGCCCAAAACTTTCTTCAACCGCTCTGTTAATATTTTGGAAATAATTTTATAGATCGTTGATCACAGACTAATGGGTCTGTAGTGTCCCGTTGTGGTTGGGTTATCTATTTTTGGTAGTAGTGTAATGAAAGTATGATTTATTTATTTCAGTAACCTTCCTGATAAGAAGAAGCTCTTTACTGCTCTAATAACCGAGGGGCCGACCACATCCCACGAGGCTTTGTAAAATTCGGCAGTAATACCGTCAGGACCTGGGGCCTTATTTTTTCCTAAACTTAATACTGCATTTTTTATTTCTCCGTTAGAGGGTATAGCTATTAACTCAGTGTTTTCCTCGTTTGTGATGTCTTGCGAGACTAGGGTAAGGAAGTCATTCAGTTTTTCCCTGTTGATTGGTTGTTTTGTGAATCTTTTTTGAAAGTCCTTTCTGATTTCATTATTTGTGTTATTTTCTCCTGTTATCTGAGTACCTTCAGATGTTGTTATGCTACGGATGAATTTTCTGTTTCTTTTGCCCGAGGCGATCCTATGAAAATATCCAGTATTGGAATCTGATAGTTTAGTATGCTTAGATTTTGCTCGTTGACTCCAGTATGCTTTTTGAAAGAGTAGAAGCTTTTCTTTTTTCTTGATCAAGTTAGCTTCTCTTTTCACCATGTTGCCTGTTGAGTTGTTAGTTCTACCTTGCTGTAATAACAGAATTTGCGTTTCTACTTTTTGCAGTTGCCTGAATATGTTACCAAACGTACTTTTGTTCCAGCTCTTTGCTTTTTGTTTTAAGAGTTTTGTTTTCCTGACTAGCTGATACATTGTCGATCCATGGCATCTAAGTCGCCATGCTTGTTTCACAATGTTTTTAAAGTCCTTCCTTTGTAGCCATACATTTTCAAATTTAAAGGGTGGGGGTTTGAATGTTTGATTGGTACTTAGTTCAATGGTGATTGAGCAATGGTCAGAGGATGTGAACGCACCATTTTTAGTGCAGATGGCGAGATACTGATGCATTATGTCATGCTGAACTAACACCCGATCGATTTTTTCTTCTATGTTCCCAATGTCAGTCTGTTTTTTTCTCCATGTAAAAGGGTTACCCCAAGCAGGAATATCCACCGGTGAACATTTGTTCTTAATATCCGCGAGTCTAACAAACCTACGCGGATGGGTTAATGCTCCACCTTCTTTGTCTGAAAAACACCCTATTTCATTATAGTCACCCATGACGATGCACGGGATTGTTGCCTGTCTAATTTCCTCAATTTTCTGGTCCCAAAATCTGGTTTTATATTGCTCCTGGGGGGGAGCATAAATGAACCATATTAGACACGAGAAATTGTCAATGGTGTTGGTATATTTGAGAACTATTGCCCTGGGCCGTTGTGTTATCACTTCAATGGTTTCATTTAGCAGGCACCTCTTCTTCCATAGTATTCCCAAGCCCCCAGATTTACCCGTAGCTGGGGACCAAATTGCTTTATCGAACCCCGCCCCCTTCCATGTTGAAGGCGAAGGGATGTTTTCTGTTTTTGTTTCGGCAAGGGCTAATAATTGGATATGTTCGGATTTGCACCACGTGCTAACCTCTGTCCAGAACGTGGGGCGGCCGATCCCCCTACAGTTCCAGAAACTAACTTTCATAACCACCTGAATTTGGGGTTAGCGAGAAAGGTCCTCGCAACACCCCGTCATGTAGGATCGAGATTGTGCGTTGGTTTCTATGTAAAAGCTCTGCAGGGTCTGGTTTCCCCTTTACAGCCACTGGCCAAGGCATCTGGTCACCTTGTCCAGCAAATTCAACTCTAAGTTGGTCATCTTGTTCGACCTGGTTGATGTTTGATCTTGTCACATTGTGCTTGAGCACATGTTTTGTGGGTTTTGTGCGAGATGAGTGTTCTTTGTTGGTGTTTGAGGCCTTGATCGGCTTAAGAAGGTTCAGATCATCCTCCAGGCAATGAAGCATGGAAAAAAGATCACCAGACTCGGTTAGCAGTTTTCTCCAACTCACAGCGGTTCTATATTCACACAACATCAGATTCTCATAGCTTTTTTTTGAAACAAACACATATCTAGCAAATGTATGTCATAATATACAATTCAAGGGATGGGTTTCTAAGGAAATTAGTGTGTCCAGAAATTTACCAAATCCAATAAAAGCCATGAAAACAGCTTCGGAGATAATGTTCCAAATCGAACACAAGTTCACAAAGTCAGCTCCAGTGTTGTAATTGTAATAGAGGGGACGGCGATCATTAGCCGAGGAGTAGTAGATAGACATTCTAGTTAAATTAAAGGTTTTGATTAAAGAAACCTCTTCAAACCCATAACCCAAGATTATGGAAGACAAGGCTGAGTTCCAGTTAAAGTTCACAGTACCACCATATAGTTCAATTTCCAAAGGTATAGTAGCACTCACAAATTCAATGATCAAACAATTCGAGTCCTTTGAAGCGGAAAGATTCCAGACAGATGGGAGCCAAAACAAGGGAGTCATACCATTCGGGTTCCTGTTGACCGAAGGGCCAAGCCGCAAAGAAGCAGAGACCCGCCAGAAGAGAGGGATTCGCACCGCCTCCCACAGGACGCGGGCCAGAAGGAGTAGCAGAACCAGGGAGACGAACCGACCGACGCCAACCCAAACAAACCGCCACCCCAAACGCCGCCAGCAGACGTATCTCTTCAAGCAATCTTGCGATATCAGATGTTTTTCCTCGCAGACATCCTCTCTTTGATACCACCTCCCTCCAAATTTGAGTGCACTTGAAGGGAAGGGACGAATTTTGCCTTGGAAGGGCCGGAGCATACAGATTTTGGCAGCCCTTCCATCGTCTCTCAAAATCTTCTCTTTGAATTTTTTTGAGGAGGGGATTCTTATTTTCCCAATGATCCAATTCACTTCATTCTGATCAACATTCGAACTAGTTGGGGGCACCGATTGAGGCTGCTGGCGGTGGTGAATTTGGGGGCTAGGGTTTTCCGGGTGTTTTGGGGTTTCCGGCATCGGGGGTTGTGCGCCGCTAAAGAGTTGTGAAAAAAGTTTCTGAAATCAAAAGTTGACGGAGGGTTCGAGGACTTTGTTTTAGTTAAGGCTAGGATATACAAATGGTTATGTTGTCTAATATATGTGATTTCTTGTCATGTTCAGTGTCGGCCCAGGCACAAGGGCAACCTGGGCTACCGCCCAGGGCCTAGTCTATGAGAGGGCCATCTCGGATTATATGTAGTATATTATTATACTTGTTTATAATGTTATCTTGTTTTTTAAATGTTTACAAAGATCCAATTAAATCATTCCCTCATTTAAAAGGGTCACCAAATATAATGTTTAATCTTAATCGGCCCAACAAGTGAATTAAAATATAATTTGCAAATGAGCTCTTTTTTTTTTTTAAAAATTACACATATAATACATATAATCTTTACCTAATTTATCACCTAAATTTTCAAAACCCTTAATAGTGTTATACATTTGTGTTAGTTGCTAATAATTTTTTAATTATTAGATGAGATATGCTATTATTTTTAGGATATCAAAATGGATTTTTGTAAGTAACATTGTACGTGCTACTTTGAATTGATGCAAGATATTTCAGCGAAAAAACTAGATAAAATATTAAATATTTTAATTTCTATATATAAAAGGGCCCTCAATTTTTTTTCCGCTCAAGGCCTCTAAATTAAAACGATACGACCGGCGTTGGTCATGTTAGGAGCTTTTTCTTGCCATAGTAGGAGCTTTTTCGATCTCTAATATTCCAATACCCTATATGTTAATAAGTTAATTTATAATTTGGTGACCTAGTTTTCTTTTTGTACTTGGAGTTTGATTTACTTGGAGTTTGATTGTTTTTCGGTATAATATTTGGAAAAATATGTTGTATGCAGAAATGCATTGTTTACATCCAACTGAAAAATATCCCAACCTTTGTTTAAAGCAAGAGATAGAATAACCCTTACTGTTGACATTCTTACCACTGGTGAGAATGTCTCATCATAATCAATTACATATTGTTGATTGTATCCTTTTGCCACCAACCTTGCCTTATACCTTTCAATTGACCCATCAGCTTTAAGCTTAATCTTGTAGACCCAATTGCATCCTATGGGTTTCTTACCTGCAGGAAGGTCAACTAAGATCCATGTTTTGTTAGATTGTAAAGCATCAATCTCTTTATCCATAGCTTTAGTCCATTTTGGATTTTTAGAAGCTTTGGTAAAGGTTTTAGGTTCTACTAGATCCAGTGAATCATGCACAGAGGCTGAATTGCACATGATTTGAAAACTGTCAGTAGAAAGAAATGAGTCTTGAAAGCTAGACATGAAAGGAAATAATTCAGAATTAGAACCAAAGTTACAGATATAATCCTGCAAATGTTGTGGTTGCCTTGTAATTCTTGAAGACCTTCTTACACCATCTGGAATCTGTGTCTGAGAACTGCTAGTGGATGAATGGTCATGTGATGAGGAATTGCTTGATGAACTGGTGACTGTAGTTTCAGTGTCTGTGTGATCACTGACATCATTGACCATCTCAATATTCTCATTTATAATTTCACTATCAAGTAAAAATATAGAATCAGGATTGTTAGGCATAATATTTGGTAATGGAATGCTACTATCAAAATCAATTTTGTGTAATGGAAACTGCATTTCATGAAATTTGACATCTCGAGAAATAAAATCTTTATGAGAATTTAAATCCATAACCTTGTAACCTTTAGTACCATGAGGATACCCCATGAAAATGCAAGGAATTCTTCTGGAATCAAATTTTGACCTGTTGCATTTGTTAGTACTGATAAAGCATAAACAACCAAAAGATCTCAGCAATGTATAGTCTGGATCCTTATTGAACAAAATTTGATAAGGTGTCCTGAATTGAATAGGAAATAAAGGAAATCGATTTATCAAATAGGTAGCAGTTAGCACACTCTCTCTCCAATACTGTATAGGAAGATTAGACTGAAATAAGAGAGCCCTTGCAGTTTCTAACAAGTGCTTATGTTTTCTTTCCACTACTCCATTCTGTTGTGGAGTGTAAGCACAAGTTGTTTGATGTATCAAACCTGATTGAGAATAGAAAACATGTGCTTCATTGCTGCAAAACTCCATGCCATTGTCAGATCTAACAATCTTGACTTTAACATTGAATTGGTTAGATACAAAAGCAATAAAGGATATGAGTAGAGAAAAAGAATTGCTCTTAGCTGCAATCAGATGTGTCCTCGTAGCTCTAGAGAAATCATCCATAATAGTTAAAAAATATATAAAATCATTGTGAGTAGGTACCTTATAAGGACCTCATATATCAACATGAAGCAATTCAAAACAAGACACAAATTTTATTGAACTATCAGGAAAAGAGCACCTTTGCTGTCTGACCTTAGGACAGACCTTGCATACATGATGCTTGCCAGTTTTTACAAGACTTTGCAAGAAGGGAAAATGGAACAATTGATCAAAAGGTACATGTCCAAGCCTACAATGCCATAGTTCTAAAGATACAGCTCGAGCATTGTTACAATGAACATTATCCAAATTGAAAACAGAAGACAAAAATTCAGAAGCAACTTTGTCATTATCAGAAACTTTGTCCTTCAGAGATGTAAGATACAGTCCCTTTGAAACCTCACCAAGCACCAGTGGCTTGTTCATTAAAGGGTCCTGTATCAAACATTGAGATGGAGTAAACAACATATATGCTTTTAAATCATGCACAAATTTCCTGACAGATAGCAAATTATAAGCAAATTCAAGCATGTGTAGGACATCATGTAACACAATTTGATTTTGTAAGACAATATATCCTATATGACAAATCTTGGACTGTTGTCCATTTGGCACAGTAATACAGCTGGGCAGATCAAATACTTTATAAGATTTAAACATAGATAATGTAGGGCAAATATGATGAGTTGCACCACTATCTATCACCCAACTATAATCATTGCCAAAAACACTAAAACAAAACTTATTACCTGCAATCATATTAGCATCATCACTAGTGTTTTGCTTGCTAAAAAATGCCAGAATCTGATCATATTGTCCTTTGGTCAAGGAGTGAGCATCATCTGGGTTTTCTCCTTCAACAGTCACATTAGAAGCAAATTTCTTTGACCTGTCTCCTTTGAAGTTAGGAGGGTAACCATGAATTTTGAAGCATCTATCCATAGAATGGCCAGTAATCTTGCAATGATCACATAAATAATTGCCTTTCCTTTTCTGACCATTTTGATTCCCAGTTTGCTGCTTGTTGCCTTGATTTCCATTCTGAACTCCACTCTTTTGATTGTTAAATCGACCAAACTGTGAATTGGCTTGTGAGCCATTGCCAGACTGGTTGTTCTGCCTTTGAAACGCATTAAATGCAGCAGTAGCATCCGTAATAGAACTAGAATTGTTAAGGCCCCTTTAGCCTTCCTCATCGATAAGCATTCGATACACGTCGGCAATATTCGGAGTTGGCTTCATCAACAAGATGCTTGTCCTAACTCCATTGTAGGTATCCGGCAATCCAACAAGAAATTGGATCACCTGCTGCTTTGCAAAAGACCTAGAAACTGGATTCACAGATCCACAACCGACACACACAGGTGCATCTACCAAATCCATGTACTCATCCCACAATTTCTTGAATCTTGAGAAATAAGAAGTAATAGAAGATCCATTCAGAGAAATATTAAACATCTCTTTTTGTACCTAATACAGACGAGTACTATTTGGTGAGCCAAACCTCATCTTCAATTCCTCCCAGATCTCCCTTGCAGTCCGAAAATACAGTAGCGTCTCCGCAATTTCTTTCTCAACTGAGTGAAGCAGCCACGCAACCACCATTTCGTTGCACCTACGCCAATGAACATAGCGAGGCAACGTTTCCGCCGGAATCTGGAAAGATCCATCAACAAGACCAATCTTGTTCTTAGCAACCAATGACACTTCAACCGCGCGCCTCCAATGGTTGTAATTGGTTTCGTTTAGCAAATGAGTTGACAAATTGTAACTTGGATGATCCGAATGATGTAAGAACAACACATCATTCGCATCTATTTCAATCGGATCTACATGAACCGCATCTTGACCATCCATGATTGATCAAGAAACTCAAAAAAAAACTTCAGAAAAAAATGCGGAAGATATAACCAGAAGATCACAAACTTAGACGACCTTTGCAAGCTCTGATACCATTTCAGATTTAGAGATTTGGATTCAAGAACACAAACTTAGAACACTTTGGAAGCCATGGAAACAAACTCAAGCTCTCGATTTCTCGATTTCAATTGAACAGAATTCGTTACAGAGAGGGAGGAGGGAATTTGTTTAAATAGGCAAAAGAGATCTCACGTGATAGGCACATGGTCTAACTAACTCATATAATGAAACCCGGTTTGCTTAAATACAAAAGCTATAACCGGTTTATGTAATAACAGTTTTGTTGGCATGCCATTTTTGTTTGTTCTCCTGCGTCAATTTGGTTCTCCTGTTTCTCCCTCGCCCTATGTTTTCATCACGTACCAATCGTCACGGAAGCTACAAGACATTAGTTGTTCTAAGTTTTGCCCCTTTGCATCTTCTCATCCTCCTGCCCACTTCCACATCCAACCCAATCCCCATCTTTGCCGACCACCTCTGTCCTAGCTCGCCTGTCGCCAAAGCTCCTTGAGGGAGCTTGCTCTAACTCTCATCGCCTCCCGTCGTCTCGCCGTCTTCGCTATTCACCCGCCAGAAACGTCGCCATCTTCGCCTCTGTTTGAATTGTCTCACCTAGGGAAGCTAATGTTGTATCTAATAGGATTGAACAACTGACTTACATTATCCATGCCGACAGAAGTTTAGAGAATGATCATAAACTACAAGTTCTTGTCTATAAGGACGCTCTAAAATGAATAACGGCGTGCCGTCGTTTTACTTTTCCTAAATGCTTTCTTGTTTCTGAAAAAAAAAATATGCCATTTATACTAGTGACCTGTCAAAACATAACCCGACCCGAAAACCCGACCCGACCGCCCGGAATTTTTTGAGTCAAGACCCGAAAATTTTAACCCATAATTTTTTTCCGACCCGAACCTGAAAAACCGAATTTTTTTTGGGTAATCTGGGTTTCGACCCGGTGACCCGATTGACCCGGTAATTTTGACCCGATTGACCCGGTTGATTTATAATTAAATATAATTAATTTTTTATATATATATTTAATATTTATCGTAAAATTATCAAATCATGATTTTTTTAATTTAAAAAAGAAAAAATTGACAAACCCGAAATCGACCTGAAACCCGGTCAAATCCGGGTTCTAGTCAACCCGGAAATACCCGGAACCTGTTTTACCCGGGACCCGTTTTACCCGAGACTCGAAGTGACCCGACCCGAATCCGACCCGAATGACCCGTTTGACAGGTCTATATACTACCAAACAAAATTGAATAGATTTAGTCTGCGTCTGTGGCCATAGGATGCCTCGCAACCTCCCAAGCTGAAAATCTGAACTTTCTCGCCTTGAAAATAAAACATGGAGAATGCTCGAACCCGAATTTCTTGGCAAACTTTTGAACGCTAATTAATACCTAATTAATTTGTAGTCAATTTTAACTTCTTTCGGGCAGATTTTGCTATTTTTATTATAGACTATATATATGCCTATATATATAGGCGGCCAGTTGAAATTAGAGTTAGAAACAAAGGTCAACGAGTTTAGTCTGAAATTAACCCTTGATTAAGGATAATTAGAGAAATTAGTATAGTCCTTGCAGCCTGGCACGATTTTTTTTAAAATCTAATCTTGAAAATATAACAAATTAATATTATAAAATATTAATAAAAATTAAAATGTGATTGATTTAAAGAGATAAACGAAAGAAGAAAAATAATTATTAAAGGATAAAATATTTTATTAGTTTAAAGAGCTAATTCAAAATGGAGGGACAAAATGTAAGCTAAAACTCTTCTGTTTTAAGAATGTAGATATTAAGAATGTAGATATAGATAGATATAGATTAGGATATAAAGATTTACCTATATATTAATAGTAGATATTAGATTGAATTCAATGTTTTGAATTAAGCACAAATTTAGTAAATGAATAGTTTATAAATGTGTTTAAAAAAGAAGGGAAATTTTGGTTGGTACCCTGAGGTTTTTACTATTTCGAATGGTATCCCATAGTTTTTGTTTTTTCGGATGGTGCCCTTGAGGTTTTGCAAAAGTTCATCTGATGCCCAAAATCAATGTTTTCACTTGTTCATAAACAAAAATAAACTTTTATTTTTTCAATATTGTACAAAATCACCCTTCACTTTTAAATTGCACATGATTATCTATATTGTTACCAAAAACGCAACATAAAAGCAAACTCATTTTTTAATTAAAAAAATTAGCCATTATGTTTAAAAAATTCAACACAAAACACTCAATATTTTTAAACTTGTATATCATATCAATTACTTGGCAAAATTTGCACATAACTACCCATTTTTTGTGAACAAAATGGTTAAGCTTAGAAAATATATTTTATATATAAAAAGAGAAATTAGAAATATAAATATAATTTTTTAAGATTAAATAAATATTAAAATAATTTAGTGGAGTATGGTGTAGAGTGTTGTAAAAAATCTTAACTGGCCGGCAAGTGTAATTTATTTTGTAATAATTTATTACAAAATAAATTATAATTAGAAAATATATTTAAGCAAGGGTGAAGACTGAAGGATGTCGGCGAGGAGGAGGCTGACCATCACATACTCTCTGAGCAGAGCTAGACCAACCCCATTCCCATTTTAGCTTCCTATTATTCGGACAAGCTATCAGGAAATGGCCCTACTCATTAATTCATCTTTACATTTATATATTTCATTATTAAAAAAAAATCTTTTTAAAATATAGTTAGAATAATTTAAAAATATATCTAACAAATCACAATACTAGCCTTTTATTCCTTTTTTGGTCTGCATACTAGCCTTTTATTCTAATTGTATTTGTATCTTTTTGCACTCCTGATTTACTTATGCTTATTAATCATGTCAAATATAAATGAAAATATTTCAATGTGAATACTTCAAAAAGATAATATGCTTCATGTTGCATATATTGGAACCGCTAACGTAAGCTGTAAGTGATCGAAGTCGAGATTGAAGAGATCGGTGCAAGTGAGATGTTGTTGATTGTTATGAGATGGGAATGCACATGAGAATCCAAGAGTCGACATTGATATAGAAAGCCACGGGTTGGAGGTGAGAGAAGAGCGCTATAAAACCATCCATGGGCATTTAGGAGAACTAATCACCTCGATCCGATACTAGTAACTACGGAGTATTATAATTAAAGAATATACCAATTCAAGTGTCGATCTCACAAATGATTTATAATTTAGTTGAACTAGAGAACTGAATAAAATCTTTCAAGTGAGTAGTTTAAATTATTGTGATTGTGTGGAAATTTTTTACAAAACCTCCGAGGTATATAAATAAAAAATATGATGCAGTACAAGTTTTTTTTTTGTTAAAAAAAAATAAGGTTCTATAGTATTATTAACCCTGTGAGATGTGATCTATTGATAATGGGCGTATAAAATATATATATATATATGCGCGCATTAAATAAAGTTAATTCTATACATTAACAAATGTTTGTAGTTTGTAGGTAGAAAAGGATTCCATCTAACTTTAGACTTGTATAATTTTGTATACAAGTGGTATAAAGAGGGCCGTTTTAGCACGTGGGAATCCCAATCCAAATCCACCCTAATCTTAACTGGGACCTTATTCACCGGCGTTAATACGGGCTCATCACGTGACTTTGTCGATGCCGCACCCCGCAGTCATTAAAGGCCCGGCCCGGTACACCCTCCTTCACTGAATTTTTTTTTTTTTTCCCCTAAGTAGCCACTTGGACCATTACATGTCATCCTTACTAGCTAAGCTAGCAAAGTTTGACTTTTTTTTTTAATACCAGTGATGATATTAATGTGGTAAGACCATATTGGATGATACCATACACTAGATTACCATTCAATAACATTTTTACGAATGCAAATATAAAGATATATGTTCTAAATAGGAGATGTAGAGACGATTAAAAGAAGCAAGCAACGCGATCCACACCTTCATTGATCTCTCGAAAGATATGGGAGTTTCCAACGACCTCGAACTGCTAGAGGATGAGGCAGATATCCGAGATAAGAATTTCAATCTCCCGTAGACATACCCAACTCTTCTCTTACTTAATGATTGCCCCTCCTTCCCCTTTTGTTTGATTGCTAATCACAGTTTGTGCAATAATAGTAAGTGATAAAGAAGTTTGAAGTTGGAATACTTTTTAGAAATATGAATTAGTTTATGAGTGGAAGAGTTAACTTTTTGAATAAGTTGTTAACATGCATTGAATCTGTTTGTTGATCGATAATTATTAAAGGTTTGAGGGTGGAACTCCCACCCATTGTCAAAATAGTATATATACTATGTTTCTTGTTTCATGAGTCTATCATTATCTACTTTGAAATTGTGGCTCATACTTTTAATAAAATCCTTATTTGCCTCCTTATAAAATCAAATATCCTTATATCATAGATTAGCCAACACATCGTTGTTGAACCATCCTAAATCTTTGTTTTCTTTTTGTTCTTTTTCGAATATTTCCTCTGTGTTATAACATAGTTCATATATCCCAATTTTTTTTAAATATAGATATAAAACAGTTGAGTCTGACTGAAGTAAACAAAGACCCTTTCCTCAATAATGGAACCCAAAAACCCAAAATGGACAAAGAGAACGCGCTCGCTCACGCGCCACCCCTTACCCCCTTCCCCAAACGAAAACAAGAACACCGATCCGGAAAAAAACCCAAAATCGACACCTTCTCATAGATCAAGCTACCCTTATCTTCACCTTTTGATTAGATATGTCAAATTGAAGGATTTTTGGCACTGGATCTGGCACAATAGTCGAATTCCAAAGGGTGTGTTGGGCTCTATGTTCTCTCTGTTAGGGTTCCGGTCATTTTGTTCGGTCAAATTGGACCCATGGCCTCGTCTCTCTGCTACGGCTGCTGCTCCTCTCAGAGGGTTTTCCTCTGGATTCTACTCCTCTATGATGTATGGAGGTTTGGATGGGTGCTTCTCCTCGGATTTCATTCGTTGGGGAGTCGTCGCTCAAACTCGATTTTACCACCATTGCAACTCCAGATCTCTGAAGTGTTGGGCCTTAGACCTCTCTACTTACAGGAGGTGCTCCCTCTCTCCCTCTCTCGCTGGCTGCTATGGCTGTTTGGCCGATTTTGCTGGCCACAGAGTACTCCGCCTACGACGCTGGCTGCACCCTTTCTCGGACCCGATGAGCAAAATCTCAAATCACTACAGGTATGACACTCTATCCTCTTCTTTCATGCTCAAAACCTGGATATCTGCTTCTCTATCTCTCTGGTCTGATCTCAACCTCACTTGCTCCGCCTTAATGGCGAGCAATAAACCATCTAAAGGGAAGGGGGGCCCTAATGGGACTCCACCGACACCCACCGAAAAACAACACAACGGGAAACCTTCCGGTGACACCCAAAAACCCAATACCCCATCGAAAAAACTCTCCGGGATAACCTCCCACCAAACCTATGGGATACCCTCTCGACAAGCCTTCAGAACTTCACAGCAATATAGGCAATGTGGGACTCTGTTCATTATAGAAGGTTTAAAATTGTTACCTTCTATAATAATCCGGGTTAGAAGGAGTAGATTTAAATTGCACACATTACTGATAAGGCAATGCTTTCTAAGACAATCTGAGAACTTAAAGAAAGAACCTACTCATAAGATCACCTCTAAGTGGAATTTGATACTACAGTACTATAATACTTTGACTCTAGATCAAATAAAAGATGATAATAATCTGCCACTTTGCTTTCTTATAAAATACCCTGAATTGCACTCTCTATGTAAACTCCTAGTGTATTCTGAAATGTATTTGCCCAATCTTAATTTTAACACTGCTTTTGCTTTACATTTTGAGCAAGGATACACTACCAGGATTCTGCCCCTGATCGGATTTAAGCAAGCACAACAACTGGACAATTTATGCCATCTACTGCATTGGGTAATCTGGAGGTATTCCCATACCTTCTTTGATTCTCACTCAAACACAACTTCTGAAAGCATGAACATAATAGCTATACAAATTGACGGTTTTGTTATGGATCTCACTATCTCCTTTTGGTCATGTGTGGGATTGGAGCTTGTCACTCTACCTTTTGGCTCCTCTATCTATAGCTCAATGACTACCTTGCCAAGCATGACAAACTGGCTGTATCGCCTCTTTACAGTAACCACTTGTATAGAAAATGCATGCTACCTTTGGCTTCAATCACCTCCACAATCGGACCCTGACACCATTTGTAAACTAAACACTATGCATATCCCTATTTATGAGAATAGGTTTACACTTTGCTTTGATTTTATCAGAACCTACCAACTCTCTAATAGCCAAATTCTCCTTCAAAATTTGAACTGTATGATGGTACCTTTCCACCTATACTCTATCCACCATTGTATTATTGTTATTATAAATGTGTTTGTTGCCAAGATGCTTAAACCTTACAGCTTTCAAAACCTATTGGATTCTCTTACTAAAAGCATCAGATGTAATGAATGTACATTATATTCTAACACTCAACCCACTTTGTCAAAAATCAGATATGTTAAACATGATTGGGAATTTCATCCTTCTGAGGAAAAAACTCAAAATATATTGCAGGCTCAGTGCTTACGCAAGGAACCTTTGACAGCACCCGTTTTTGTACATATTGCTGATGCTACTCAAAACCAAAAGTTCTGCAAGCTTAACAATAAGGTGCTCTTACCCTGCACATCCCAAGTTCTTGGTGGAACTGGTTTTTTTCTGGCTACAGCAGGTAACTTTTTTCACAGCATAGTCACCAGCCCCTATACCTTTTTCACCATTAACAAGGGACTTAACAGTTATCCACAAAAACCTTACCTTGACATGCTCCTATTGCAAGGGAATTTATCACTTGGACTTTTTGATATCCTATGTATCAAATGCACTACACAGATCCTATGTACCAAACAACCAATGAAACTGAAAACAAGAATTACCAAATTTCTCAAATATAGTTACTATGAAATTTAGTTATTGGAATGTCATGGGACTAAAAAGACGGAATGTATGGACCCATATCGAATCGACAATTAAAACAAACCACATCAAAATACTAATGCTAGCTAAAACTAAGTTACAAACCCCACCCCCGGAGAATTGCTGGAAAAAACCGGGTTTCGATAGAATGCATTTCTGCCCCTCTTTAGGCCTTTCTGGTGGCATCTGCCTTCTGTGGAAAGAAGCCCAGCTCCATAATGAAACATTCACAGTGGTGAATTCTAACAACAGAATCATACAAACAACTTACACCAACAACTTGATTGAGGTGTCTATAGAAATCTTTTTTGTATATGCACCCCCACATGAAAACGAGAAAGAGGGTTTCTGGTCCTCTCTATCGGAGACAATACAAAAAACTGAGCACCCAGTAATGATTATTGGTGATCTAAACGAGATTCTTGAACCTGAAGACAAAGTGGGGGGCTTAACTCCATCGGCAAACCGATTTCGAAGACTAAATGAAATCATTACAACTCATAACCTCATAGATGCACCAACGACAGGCAACAAATTCACATGGAGGAAACGACCCCATGGTGTGGATAATATCTATGAAAAGCTTGATAGAGCCCTTGTTAGTTTTCAGCTACTACAACAATTTCCGAATCTACACACAAAAAATCATGCCTTCTTGAAATCCGACCACACACAAATCACACTGGACTTGATGGATAACCAGAGACCTAAGCTTCTGCCTTTCAAGTTCGAATTGGCTTGGACCAATAGACCTGATTATGAAACCCTTGTTAAACAAGCATGGAGATTTGATACCCTAGGATCCCAAATGTTTAAGCTAACAAAAAAATTACAGGAAGTAAAGAAAAAAAGCAAAACGTGGAGTAAAGTCACTTTTGGGAACATATTCAGGCAAATTGACCAAGTAGAGATAGAACTACAAGAACTACAATCAAAATTATATAACTGCTATAACACTCACATAGAAGCCAAAATAAAAAGACTGTCGACTAAGCATGCTTCTCTACTAGCCTATCAGAAGAAATACTGGGGGCAAAGGGCTAAAAGGAAACATGTAAAATCAATTGATACAAACACAAGATATTTCCACAAAATTGCTACAGGAAGAAGGAATAAAAACATCATAAAATCAATTCAATCAGCAGCTGGGGTCACTATAACATCCGAAAAAGATATAAGGGAGATCATCAAAAATGATTTTTCAAAGCGTTATTCCCATCAACCTCGAGAACAGAATCCAAATAATCTACGAAACAACATTAATAAGGAAATCACTGACGAGGATAACGATTGGCTTACACGCCCGATCACAAATTCAGAAATAAAAAAGGCGGTATTCAGCATGGCAAATGACAAATCGCTAGGGCCTGATGGGTTCCCAGCGGGATTCTTCAAAAGATATTGGCATATTATTGAACCAACTATCATCAAGGCAGTTAAAGGATTCTTTCTTAGTGGGAGAATTCTTAAACAAACAAACCATACTTTCATTGCACTCATACCTAAATGTGAAAACCCAACAACCACATCTCATTATAGACCAATTAGTCTATGTTCTACCACATATAAGATTATTTCCAAAATTATTGCTACTAGACTGAAAAAACTAATCCCGAAAATAATTAACCCCCTGCAAAGTGCCTTTACATCGGGTAGGGCCATACATGATAATATTCTAATAGCTAACAAGATTTTTCACTCCTTTTCAAAAAAGAAAGGAACCAAAGGATGGATATCAGTAAAATTAGACATGGAAAAAGCTTTTGACCTAGTGAATTGGAAATTCTTGTTTACAGTATTAGACAAATTCGGCTTCTCACCCCGTTTCTCAGGATGGATTAAGGAATGCATAACCACGGTTACATATTCGGTACTCGTTAACAATGAGCCCACATAACTAATTAACCCACAGAGAGGACTTCGTCAAAGGGACCCGCTATCACCATATCTATTTCTTATAGTATCTGAAATCCTGGGTAGAGGATTACAAGCTGAATCTGCGAAACCTAGGAGTCACCTGGGAATACAAATAACACGTAACGGAACAAGAATTCCTTACTTGGCTTTCGCAGACGATATTGTAATATTTGCCTCTGCAACACAGACAGCTTGTCATCAGATTAACAAAATTCTTACAGAATACTCATCAATCTCAGGTCAAAGAGTAAACAGACATAAATCACAATTTCAAACATCAATAAACGTAGAAAGAAACCAAAAACAACTTATCGGCAATGAATTACAAATTACTTACACAACAAACCTGGGAAATTATCTTGGCTGCCCTGTCATGAATGGCCGCACAACAAAAGCAGACTTTGAAGAATTAATAAACACGACTAGAGATCAACTCCAACGTTGGAAGGCTAATGGTCTTTCCCAAGCGGGTCGTTGCACCCTGATAAAGACAACCTTATCTGCAAAACCACTGCACCTTATGCAGTGCTTCTTATTACCAAAATCAATACATACAGAACTTGATAAAATAAATAGAAACTTTCTCTGGAACAAGGGGCCTAAGCACAAGCCATTAATCAGCTGGTTTGAGATCTGTAAATCAAAATCCAATGGTGGTTTAGGTCTCCGAACATCTGAAGACATGAACAAAGCCTTGCAGCTTAAATTGCTATGGAAAATTTTAGCATAACCGAATAATCCTTGGGTGGAACTAATCAAGGAGAAATACCTAAAACAAAAAGAACTTCTAAACTATGATCGAAAGGGGTCAACTTCTTGGCAATGGACTCAGTTAACTAAACTAATCCCTTTATTCAAGTAAGGAATCCATTGGTCAATTGGAAATGGACAGAACATCAACTTCTGGTTAGATCATTGGACGGGTGACGCACCTCTTATTACTTTGGTGCCCCATCCCCATCAAATAGAAACTACCACAACTGTAAACCAGTTTTTAAAAGATGACAAGACTTGGGACTATGAAAAATTGAATCGACTGACTGTTTACAACTTATCAAAAGAAACAATTGAAAATATCAAATTGACACCTATACCCAAAAACATAAATATGGATAGGCTATATTGGAAATGGAGCAGAAATGGCTGGTTCTCTACCAAATCAGCTATAGACATGATGGGTAGTCTAAAACAACATCAAAAATCATGCATGAGATGGATTTGGGATCTGGATATACCACCAAAGATCAAAATCTTTCTTTGGAAGATCTCAAAAAAAGGCTTACCCACTACTTCTAAACTTGCATCAAGAGGAATAGGAATCCCAACCAACTGTCCACAATGTGACTCCAGTTTTGAGGTCATCTCTCACCTACTATGGGGATGCCCTATTTCAAGAGATACCATACTTGCGATTGATCCAGTGTTGTACAGGAAAACCGCCTATGCCTTTGGGGAAGGCTCTACCCTCAATGATATAATACAAGATATAAAGAATAACATAGGCAAGGATCGCTTCTCTACTCTTGTCTTTGCCTGGTGGGGAATCTGGTACTTTAAAAACAAGACACTATTTGACGATATACACCCGGATGTGAGATGCATTAAATCTTTCATCACTGATCAAATTTTCCTTTGGAAATCCACAAAAAATATTGAAGAACTTGACAACAACCAAACCACACATTCAGCAACCATAACAACAATAAAAAGGAGGAAAACAAAATGGAAACCCCCATCGAGAGGAAAACATAAACTTAATTTTGACGGGGCTCTCGCGCTGTCGGGTTCTGGCTCCTATGGCTTTATAATCAGGAACCATTTGGGAACCCCGATCTTCTTCGGCTGTGGCCCTTGCCCGATCTCTTCTGTTGCGGGAGCCGAAAGCTTTGGGGTTTGGCAAGGTATCATGGCCGCACTAGAACTACAAATAACCGACTTAGAAATTGAGGATGACAACCTAACCGTTACCAACAGCTTAAAAGGTCTTGGGAAACCTCCAGGAGACTCTGAAATGATTGTCTCGGACAGTCTAGTCTCGCTAGGTTTCTTCTCTTCTGTTGAGATTCGTCATGTCTATCGCGAGACAAACCAAGTTGCGGACCGCCTAACGCATCTAAACTTTGCCATGCACATCCATATTAGCCCTGACGATCCTTTGCTTTGCTCCCTCATCCGTATGGATGCCCTTGGCTCTTAGGGTCCCCCTAAAGCCAAATTATTTCCGGTTCAAAAAAAAAAACAAAAAAAAACAAAGACCCTTTAAATTTAAAATATCGACTTTTCTTTGATAAAACCACCTATATAATATTTTTTTTAGAAAATGTCCCAAGAACTTACTAATCTTTAAAAGAACCACCATTATTGTGTGTAAAAATATTTAAAAATGATAAATTTATATTCTTTTTTGTTACTTCTACAATAAGGTTAGATTAAAAAAAAACAATTAGAATTCAATATTGTTAAACTCGGTTGGGCCCTGAGGGTAAAGATACTAGAATAAGGTCATGTGCGTACCTACATTTGAGGGATATGAACAACACATAAATCCAACGGGGTTCATCTCAGAACCAATTGACTATGAGAGTAGTAGCCTGCTATAATCTTATATATTGTTCAAGAAATCTCAATATTTTCGACAGGGAACAACCACATTCCAACAAATATTATATACTTCTACATATATACAAATGATTGTGTTTATTTCAAGAAATAACAAATACTTGAATGATTTTTTTTTTAAATATTTCTTTTAGGGACGATTTTGTAAAACCCACCTATTTAAAAAGTGATTTTTAAAATAATTAACCCCTATTTTTTTTAACAGGCAATAATTCGGGAGGAATAATCCTACCCGAGAGCATTCTTACGGATGATGTCTTGAAGACCTAAATCGGAATAGAAGTCGAGGCCCTTGACAGAGCGGCAAAGGTGTGCAACCTTATTAGCCACTTTATTGTCAATACGGGGCACGTGAGAGAAGGAAACTTCCCTCACGCTCGACAACAATGTTTTAATATCGGACATCACCAATTCAATTTGTAACTTATTTATACCCGGTGCGCAGATTTGGATTAAACCGTGTCTTAGTGCCAATGCCTCTGTTTTCTACGGGGTCTGGTTTCCAATTTTGTCAAAGCCAATGTGAATTGTTCTCCCTTCCCAGTCACGAATGAATTAGCCGATTCAGCTATCTTTGTTATTGAGTGTGGATCCGTCAAAGTTTATTTTAAACGTGCCAACCGATGGTTTTTTCCATTTGACATTTTTCTGCCGAATTATTAGCCGTGAGTGATTTGTAACATTAGTATTCTGAGTATACTGTGTATCATCCTCCTTGTCATAGAAAGAGGGTTTTTTCCAATTCTCCAAGTGAGTGGTGATAATGTGGTTAACAGATTCCCTGGTTGGAATGAATTCATTTCTAAATATTGCTTGATTTCTTATGTGTCATATATTGTCCACTAAGTAACCGCTAATTTTTCTATTTCAGTTTTTGTGAGAATGCTTCTGATCAGTGACATGATAGGGGAGAAATCTCTCGAGTTTGCAATCATGTTAGAAACTCGGACACCCTTCTGTCCAAGTTTCCAAAGGAAATTCTTAATTTTTGGTGATGTGTCAGTTTTCCAAGTCCAAGAGTTGTTGTCTTCATTTTGGCTGTTATTTTTTGTGATCAATTTGTAGACGCTAGCTGTTATAAACCATCCCTCTTTATCCGGCCACCAATAAAGTCTGTCCTCAAAAGAATTCAAAGGGGGGGGGGGGGGGGGGGCTATCCAAAATTTCTTTTGCTATACTTTGAGGAACTGCTTTTAACAATTTTTCATCCCACCATTTTCTTCCTAGTATATAGTCACTTACTGTTTCATTCTCATTTCGGAAGGTAGGACAATCGTCCCTTTTGATTATTGGTAAAGTTATAATCCAATTGTTGTTCCAAAATTTGATAGATTTTCCATTGTCCACTAACCAAATTAGGCCCTCTTTATACTTTTCAATGAGAGGAGTTAGTTTTGACCATTGTGAAGACGAATTCCCACTATTCGTATAGTTTAATATATGCGTTGTTTTCAAATATTTGTACTGAATTACTTTTACCCACATATTGTCTGGTTCCGCAAGATTTTTCCAATGGAGTTTCATTTGGAGGGCCTCATTCATATCTTTAGATTTTCAGGTGCCTAGACCTCCCTTACCTTTTGGTCTACATATTCTCTCCCGGCTTATTAGAGGTCGATATTGGAGATCTTTGTTCTAAAAGAAAGATCTATTTATTCGGTCTAATTCTTTATGGATTGTGCTGCGGGGCATGAAACTTTGCATCGTGTATAAGAGTTTTGATCCTAGGTTTGTGCCAATAAGGACAATACGACCCTGCCGTGATAGGGCATTAGCACGTCATTTACTAAGTTGCTCTTTTGATTTACTCACGACTTCCTCAAAAGTATGTTTATTTACTCGCCCATTAATAATAGGGCAACCAATATATTTTTCAATCATTATTTTATTTAAAAATGAAATGACCACCCTTTCCATTTTCCAAAAATACAAATTTAATAGGCTTAGACTAGTAAACTAATTATTTTTCTTGTAATTGACAAGTTGTAACGAAAAACCTCTTTCTAGAGAGAGGAGCTCGATCTCCTCTCTCTAGAAAGCTACCACCACCTTCTTTGATCATAATCAAGAGACAAATTGTCGATAAGGCAACAACCCAACCGCCAATGGTCATCGCTACAACCTCCCAAGAGCCACACCATCACCAATTATGCTTGGCACATGCAAACCCTTCCTTTGGTAGGAATGTGTCCTCACTTGTCATCCTGTGATATCGCGGCTCCGCCGCTTGCTCCTCCTCGGGCCTTATCCCTTTGGCTCGGTCAGCCTTCCTCCAACTCCTCTACCGCCTTCTTTCTCGTTCCAGCTCGTTCCTTTGGTCGACAGATCTCATCAGGGCTCCTCTATCGCATCCAACGCTAGAGGAGGTGCTCGAGAAGGCGGAAGGATGAGCTTTGTTGTCATCATTGCCTTTGCAAACAAGCTCATTCTTTTTTTTTATTAGGTAAAAATTCGAAGGTCAGACAGGTCTGACTCTTCGAGAGGCCGACAAAGTCGGCAGACGGCGAACCGTCTAACAAAACAAACTAAAAACAGAAATACAAATAACTAGCGTAATGAACCAAGCAGAAATAAACTCTGTAACAAAACGTTCCAAGAAGACCAAACACCCAAAAAGCTGAGGAAACCGCCGAAGAACACAGCCAAGCACCACCGAATAGTAGCACCGCGGGCCAGTAGTACAACGGGACACTATCTCCTGTGAGTAGTGCAGACGAACTCCAAGGAAACTCTATCCCGGATACGGAGTCGCCCTGAGCGCACCACCTCGACCTCAGCTAGACCCGACTACAGACTCCACGCCCCCCTCAACCGAGCAGAAGATCTCCTAGAAACATCGGAATCAGTTATACTCAAAACCCTTTGAAACAAAACGCCAAAAAACTTTCACCTACAAAAATATCGACAAGCCCTTGCGGGATTTTCTCAAACCCTTTCGGGCAGTTATACTCAAAACCCTTTGGGAAGATCATTTCGAGGATTTGTCAAGACCCTTTCGGGTTTTATCATTTAAATAAATGAAAAGAATAAATATAGATGATAGATAATCTATATTTATAATTCATTTATAAACAAAACGCTAGCAAACAAGCTCATTCTTGCCTTGGAAGGATGAGCTTTGTTGTCAAATAAACTATTATTATTATTAGTATTATTATTATTATTTTGATAAGGAAAAAAATTGAGAGATCAAGCCTGACTTTATTATTATTATTAAAAAAACAAAAACCCAACTCTTTACCAGGCAAGGTTTAAATAATTAAATGGAAAATCTTTCTACACCAATGTTTTGCCAAAAAAAAAAGTGATTCCCTTTGGTCCCTAAATTGTGTTATACCATTTCGGTTTACTTAAAAGTGGTGCGCTTATTAATCTATTGATGAATGACTTATCTCATCCCTGTTGTTCACAACTTGATTTGTCGTTTGTTTCGTTGAGGTGTCGCTACATGTGTGTTTGTGTTTAGTTCTGGTAGAGGTTGCAGTATCAGACGTCCTGATTGATCGAGTGGATTGTGAAGGTGTTCGTTGTTTTCGAATATACCTCATTTAGGTTAGGGGAACATCGATGATCAATACTCCCATGTGTTTTCCTTTCTGATGATGGGTTATTGCTATCTATCTTCCCAGCGTCGAAACATCGTGTGAGTATTCGAACTCTTTTGTGTTTTCAAAATTCACAGTTCATCGTGGGTCTTCCTCGACTTCTTCACTGGTTGACAATCTTTTGTGTAGCGTTGAATTTTTCATTTGTCCAGTTCTATTTTGCGTGTTTGTGTGTTGTCATGATGGTTATTCCATCTGTTGATTCGTTGGTCACTTTAGTTAGGAAACAATATGTTGTTTGATATCTCGAATCTTTTCATTTTCAAAATAAAAATTCCTTCCCTTGTAATATTAGTCAGTGGGTAGACTTGGTGGTAATTTTCAACAATCTATCTTATATTATAAATTGGAGTTTATATATTGAGACCTGGGTTTGATTTTATGCTTTTAAGATGTTTGTAAAAATGCTTAAGAGAACTATTTCGGAATGGTTCAGTTAGAAAGAACTTGTAGATACTACCTAAAGGTAGAAAGTTGGATGTGTGTGAAATCTCTTTTTAGGGATTGCAGATACCTTGGCTAATCTCTGAACTTAAGGCTATTGATTGGTTAAATCCTCCTATGGGGATCTCAAGAAATAAGGGTTTCTAGGACTCGTTGGACTGAAAACTAAATTAGGTTGGGACAAGGGCATTCACAAGAATCATACAAGGGCGAGGGAAGGTTACAAGGATCAATTCAATCAAATAGAGTAGATAATTGTAGGTATGACTATTTCTCTATGTTGTCTGAGTCAAGTTTCTTTATTATTGTCTTTTTTCCTCCGCTTTGATACAAGGCGGATCGTTTACACTCAAAAACCCTCCTTTGGTTACTCAATTGACAACTAAACCACACTTGAATAGGTAGAATTCCCTGTGGGATCGACCTCTTGCTTATCTACTATAATAGTTTATAAGTTGAGTTTGTTTGACATGAACAATGACGAGTTTTCTTCCCGTTAAATTTTGGCGCCGTTGACGGGGAATTCTTATTCTATTCTTGTGTGTTCTTGTTGCTAACCTTGTTGTGGACCCTCTTATATGGTCCGCACCCGTGCTACTAATATATCTTTGTTGTCGTTTGATTCAGAGATTGAAATGACCCTTTCTGCTTTAAGCGAGAGACTCGTGATCGCTTTCGCGAGCTACATTTTGATCAAGAATAAGACACTACAGAGATGAAGAACGAAGCCAATCGTACTCTGAAGGAGCTTACTGCTCCTGATCTGGCGCAACAACCCTTGACAATCCAATTCATTTAAAATTTACGTTATTTTAACCACGCTATGAAATAATCATAATTCTATATAATGCATTAGAACCCAAACACCCTTAGTGGAATACAAACGGTTATTATTTATAATTGTTTATAATTGATTAATATAAACGTAGTGTCTATTTAAGAATGAGTAAATATTGATTAAATTTACTATTACAATGGATTTGGCCAGATCATAGGTTAATTAGAACAAAATATTTATAATTTAGAAATTCTAGTTGTTTACAGCACATTAAATCTTTTTTTAAATGATATTTTATTTGATGAGATTCTATCACAATATACCACCATTTACAAAATTTCACTGATTACAATATCTTAATGAAAAAAAAAGGAAACTTATGACTTTGCCATTTTGATGAAATAGGGAGAAATACTTTTTATATATAAATAAAACGTGGGTACTTTATGTATAAATAAAATTTATTATAAAAATTTATTTATTAATTTATTTAAATCAATAAAACGTGAGTAGTAGTAGTAGTAAAGAAAATGTGTAAAATAGAGAAAAGTAGACCATAGAGAGTAGAGAATGAATTGATGTGTTCATTGGGGTTTCAAAAGACTTTTTATATATAAGTGTACAAGACAACACTCCATGATCTAAAACGCTCTCCTAAAAAAACCCAAAATCCAACCCTAAAAAACTTCAACAACTGCCTCCGCCATGTGAGTAGTGCTTCCACCTCCGGCTTTCCGGCCGACCTCGACCAACACACCCCAAACTCCACCACCACCTGTCAAAACAACCCCAATATATACCAAACCTTTAATTCTTTTTTTTTTTTTTTTTGCAGATTGCCGCCGCCACCGTCGACTCCACGCCGCTGTTGCCGGGCCTCCTCCGTTCACCTTCCCCGGCGGACTCTGGCTATCTAGACCCTCACCATATGTGGTGGCTCCCGATCTAGCCATCTGGGTTCGTGGGTCTCAGGGGCGGTCCTCCCTCGGCCTCTTGTTCGTCGGCTCCCCGGGTTCTCTGTCATCCTTCTCTCCGTCCACATCCTCTGTCGTCGTCTTGGTGTGGTAGTCGACTTGTCGCCACCTATAGTTTGTCGGTGTCCAACCCCATGCCACTAACCTTCTCCTCCACCACCGTATGGTGGCCGACTGACGCTGCCCGTTCTCCTTGCTGCTCGCCGGCTTGAGCGGGTTATGGGCTCACTAGTTCCCAACCCCTGCTTCTCCGATTTCACATAACCCCGCCAGATTTACCTCTCCACCTTGAAACCCCATATCTCAAAACCAAACCCTTTGCTCCAACCGGAAAACTCAACATGCAACCCCAAATATCAAAAACAAATATATTTTTATCCCCTGATTCACAAAATCAAAGTAACCCAAAATCTAATTTTATCACCATCTCCCCTCTTCTTCCGAGATTGATAAACCCATTAAATATCAAAACCCACAAAATTGAAAAAACTCAAAATAGTCTGTTGTTGGTGCTCAGATTTATGACCCTTGGGTCTAGATCCGGCATCACCACCACCTAGGATTAAGCAACCTTAGGTCTCAAATTCCACATGCAACAATGTTATCGAGCGAGCTTGCTTGTTTCCGTAGCGGGATCCACATCCGCAATCATCAATGCCTTCCAAGCCACAAGAACGGAATCAAGAATTAACGAATCCAATTTTCATTTGAAGAAACAAAGGTTTAATTTTGTAGATATTTTTAATTCTAAATTTCTGTAATTGTAATCTTAGAATTTTTTTTTTACTGGCGACCCTCTGTGTAAGGTCATTCAAGACATCTGTTGATGGCTTCAAGATCGCTTTGTCGATCTAATTCTTGCCCATTGTAAAAAAAGTATAGAAGTTTACAAGAGAACTAGGTTTTTTTTTTGGTCGAAGAGAACTATGTTTCTTAGAGTTTATCCAAAACCAATAAGATAATATAAAATTATACTTATCCTTAGATAAACCTTCCTAAATACTAACTCATTACAAACCTCACATAGAAAACCTAATGGGACAAAGATTAGGACAAAGGGGAAAAATATAGATGACATATTTTATACATTTTGGTTACTAGAGTGCTTCACCAATGTGCGAGTAGACCACCTACCGAGGTGTCACTCAGATCATAGGCCTATCCTGGTTACTTTTGAGGGAACATACAAAGAGTCCATGAGGAGAAGAGATAGACCATTTCGATTTGAGGCTATGTGGTTTACAGATGAGGATTGTATGGAGATTATTTAGAATGGGTGGACTAATCCTGGGTCGACACATGTCGATGCTAGTGTTGGGGGAAAGATTGGTAGATGTGAAGCTGGCCTTCGAGATTGGGATAAGGCTGTTTTCGGTAATGTGGGGAAGAAGCTTGGAAAAATTCGAGAAAGGTTGAAGGAGATTGGCAGTAGAATGTCAGGGGAGCTGGTAAAGGAAAGGAAGGAGCTTGAGACACAAAAAAGTGAATTGATGGACAAGGAAGAGATTATGTGGTTTCAAAGAGCCCGAGCTAATGAGTTTAGTTGTGGAGATAGGAATACAGCCTTCTTCCATAGGAAGGCAAACGGGAGAAAGAGGAGAAATAGAGTGCAGAAGCTCATTGATGATGATGGAATAGAGGTGAGAACACATGCAGGGATGGAAGGAGTCGCCATGTCCTATTTCCAGAATTTATTTAAGTCTGAAATGAAAGCACCCCCCGAGACGGCTACTCAAGGAGTCGAGCCTATTGTGACTGACGAGGATAATCAGGAGCTCCTTTGGCCCTTTTCTGTAGAAGAGGTAAAAAATGCCCTTTTTTCGATGCATCCCAAAAAATCACCGGGCCCGAACGGTATGCCAGCCCATTTTTACCAAAAGTGTTGGCATATCGTTGGCCCTGACATTACAAAACTTGTCATTGATATTCTGAATGGTAACCTGATACCTCAAGGGATGAATCACACTCTCATCACACTCATCCTTAAGGTTACGGATCCATGTAGAATGAAAGATTGAAGGCCTATTAGTTTATGTAATGTAGTTTACAAGATTGTATCGAAGGTGCTTGCCAACAGGTTGAAGAGAATCCTCGAGAAAATAGTTGCTCCGACCCAAAGTGCATTTGTGCCTGGGAGAATGATTACAGATAATATATTGGGGGCTTTTGAGATCTTCCATCATATGAAATCGCGAACGACCGGGAAGAAAGGGTAGATGGCTTTGAAGCTTGACATGGCGAAAGCATACGACAGGGTGGAGTGGCATTTCCTGAAGTATTGTATGCAGAAATTCGGGTTCGAAGATAGGTGGATAAAGCTGATAATGGAGTGCGTTTCAACAGTTTCTTTCTCAGTTCTGACCGATGGAGTTCCTTCTCCATGTTTTATCCTAGAACGGGGGTTGCGACAAGGTGATCCTCTATCTCCGTAGCTTTTCTGTTGTGTGCGGAAGGGTTGTTGGGGATGATAAGGGTTGCAGAAGCGATGGGAAAGATACAAGGTGTAAGAATTGCTAGATCGGCTCCCTCTATATCACATTTATTCTTTGTTGATGACTGTGTTTTATTTCTGAGAGCTACCTGTCAACAAAGTTCAGAAATTGTCAATATTCTCCATATTTATGGAGAGGCTTCGGGTCAACAGGTGAACTTGTCGAAATCAGAACTGTCTTTCTGCAGAAATGTTGCAGCTGACAAGAGAGGGGCGATACAAGCAATGTTAGGTATTTAGGAGGTGGAGAAACATAATAAATACCTTGGCATGCCGACGATTGTTGGAAGGTCTAAGAAGATGATTTTCGAACACATCAAGGAGAGTATTTGGAAAAAGATGAGAGGTTGGAAAGAGAAGTGCTTATCGAGGGCAGAGAAAGAAGTGTTGATCAAGGCAGTGGCACAAGCAATTCCTTCTTATACTATGTCATGCTTTCGGTTGTCGACTGGTCTGTGTCGAGAGATGGAGACTTTGATGTGCAAATTCTGGTGGGGGGAAGGTGATGGGAAGAGAAAGATTAATTGGATAGCATGGAAGAGGATGTGTCGTGCTAAGAGTAAAGGGGGAATGGGCTTTTGGGATATGGAAATTTTCAATCTTGCTCTTCTGGCTAGACAAGGCTGGCGATTGATACAAGAGCCAAATTCTTTTATTGGCAGACTCCTAAAGGCAAAGTACTACCCAAGGACGGACTTCTTGAATACTAAGGTATGTTTTAATCCTATCTATACATGGAGAAGTTTAATGGAAGGTAGGGAGGTGCTTAAAGAGGGTTTGATATGGAGTGTTGGTAATGGAACATAAATTAATGTTTGGAATGACAAATGGATTAAACGGCCTTCAAGTTTTAAAGTTGTGAGTAATTTCCGAGGAGGGGATCCGGGGATGAGGGTGGCGGAATTAATAGATTGGGAAGTCGAATGGTGGGACATAGACAAGTTGAATGAAGTTCTACTCCCTTGTGATGTGGCGGAGGTTCTCAAGGTGCGGCTTGTAGCCCCTAATTGCAAGGATCATTTAATTTGGTACAACAGCAAAGGGGGTCAGTTTACTGTACGTGGTGCATATCATAGGCAACCTGAGAGAAGGCTAAAGGAGGAGGGATGTCTGGGCCAAGCGGAGGGTAATGCTAGGGAGGGGGCGTGGAAAGCTTTTTGGAAGCTAAGTATTGTACCGAAGGCTAAGAACTTTGCGTGGAGAGCTATCCGGGATATTCTTCCGTGCAAAACGAATTTGCAGCGGCAGATGGCTATTGAAGACGGTGCTTGTGATTTGTGTGGTAAACAAGAATCGAGTCTCCATGTCCTTTATGAATTCTGGCCGGCAAAGAAGGTGTGGAAAGCGTTTCCTCCGGTAGCAAGACACTGGATTGGTAATGGGAGTGTTTTTGACACATTCATGTCGGTTTTCTCCGGGGGTTCGATGAGTGAGCGTCAATGGTGGGTGATGCTCTTGTGGCATATATGGTTGGCAAGAAACATAAGGATTTTTTAGGGTATATCTATGCAGCCGGAGGAGATAGTACTATCTACCCGATACATGGATCACACAAAGTATGTCAGGCAACCGGCAAGGGGAAGAGGGTTGGAAGTGTGGACTAGACCTGCTCAAGGTACCATGAAGTTTAATTGCGATGCAAGTGTATCATGTGGGGGTTCTTTTGTGGGTTTTGTCCAGAGAGGGGACGATGGTGGGTTCATTGCAGCTGGTTACAAGAAGATTCAAGATGCCGATGACGCGGAGATTGCTGAAGCCGAAGCCATTCGATGGGCGGTGACTTTTCCCAAGGAGAGGGGACTGCACTCGGTGCAATTCGAGTCCGATAATGAGTCACTAATGAAGAAGCTTATTAACCAAAGGCCAGGGAAGGGTACGATCGGGCTGTTGGTTCAAGACATTCTGCTTCGGGCAGAATCCATGAATGGTGTTAGCTGGAGTTGTGTTCGTCGGGAGGGAAACAAAGTAGCTCATAGTATTACTACTATTAAAACCTCTAATTCAGCCTTAGTTTTTTATTTGAATGCATTACCGAACGATATTGTGACTATTATTCGAAAAGAAATGGAATGATAGGGCCGGTGTTACCTCAAAAAAAAAAACCTTGCTAGGAAAACTTAGTGGGAAAACATAGTGTGCATTTCATTGATGATATGGGGGATTTGATTTATCGATAATGTATAAGTTACCTCATTAAAACCTTTCCTTGGAATAATGAATGGGATAAAAAACAAGATTAAAGAAAATAGTACAAATTTATATGATACTACAGGATCTAATACAATATCACCACTTTCATAATTATAGATACTTAATGTGCTCTTATAAGGATCTTTAATCAGTTCCTTATGACTAAGTTTTGATATTAATGCTTCAGACATTTTAGATCATTTTATCATTTTCACTAATATTCAACAAACAATATAGACATACAACTACCATGCCCATCATTTACATTTGAAGTTATTTATTGACAACGAAAATTACATGCACTAACAGGTGAATGTTCTCATATAACCTATGGTAGACTTTTTTGCAATCAATTTGGCTTTATATTTGCTTTTTTTTATAACGAGGGTAACTCGCCTATGGTGGTAAACCCCGAGCACGTGACCCAGTTGACAAGAGCCACGCACTAGGGAAACCGGCTTGCGTCGACTGGCTAGACCCAATGGTAAGAAACAAGGTGAACCTTATAGTAGTGGAACTATAGGTCTAAAAATACCATGATTAAAGAATCCTTCTTTACATGAATTGCTTATTTCTATCTATTTACCATCATTTCAATGTTGATATCATTTATCTATTTGATGATCATCATATTCTCATGGGTTCTTTCCTCTTCCAGGGAATTATATAATAAGAGCCTAGTGATCTTCAACGCTTCCGGAGTATTTGAGAACCACCTGATGTTCATTGAGTTGGAGTTTCTTCTTAAACTTCCAAATGAGCTAGTGCAATATATGTGACTTGTCATTTTCTTGGCTTTAGTAAATGCTTATTTGTTAAATGATATATTCATTCATTTATTGAAGCTATGGTTCAATTGTATTCATTCACAGTTCTAAAATGATAGATAAGTTGTTTCCATGTCCTTTCTTAATGATCTCATTCCCTTTCCCCTCTAAATACCGAGCATTTTATCACCATTACAAAGCTCTAGCTATTTGATATCAATAGGGCCCCAATCATAAATATCATTCAACTTATTTGTGGTCTCATTTTAGTTCATTTTGCGAAGGAGGTCTTGGAACATATACCTCTCGATCATTCAAAATAGTTGAATGACTTACTCTCTTCCGGAGATAATTTGGGAGAAGTTATTATGTCAACTTCGAAATGCAAGTTGTATGGGCCTATTTGATTGACGACTCTTTTGGGTGATGTGAGCTACCTTATGTTTAACAATGTATTTGATAACATTCTCTACCTTCTATTTTCATATGACCAAGGTGTTGAGGCATCTATAAAAAATTTGAATAACAGTTGTTCATATGGCGGCGTTGAATGTACATAGGTGTCTCATTGAATCCATTCAAAAGATATTAGAGACTTTGCATTTACTCTTAATATGGATGGTATCTATAGAAACTCTTAATTTAGAAGAGTTTAGGATGATGTGTCAAGCTTAGAGGAATTTTAGGAGTCTTGACCAATCATTTTTTTTATTTTCTTTAATTCTAATTTTTTTCTTCTTTTTTCTTTAATTCTCTTTTTGATTTAATTTTACTAACTATCTATATCTATATCTATATAAACTCTTAATTTAGAAGAGTTTAGAATGATGTGTCAAGCTTAGAGGAATTTTAGGAGTCTTGACCAATCATTTTTTTTTGCCATTTTTTTTATTTTTTTAATTCTATTTTTTTCTTCTTTTTTCTTTAATTCTCTTTTTGATTTAATTTTACTAACTATCTATATTCTATATAAACTCTTAATTTAGAAGAGTTTAGGATGATGTGTCAAGCTTAGAGGAATTTTAGGAGTCTTGACCAATCATTTTTTTTGCCATTTTTTTTTTCTTTAATTCTTTTTTTTTTGCCATTTTTCTTTAATTCTCTTTTTGATTTAATTTTACTAACTATCTATATAAACTCTTAATTTAGAAGTGTTTAGGATGATGTGTCAATCTTAGAGGAATTTTAGGAGTCTTGACCAATCATTTTTTTTTGCCATTTTTTTTATTTTCTTTAATTCTAATTTTTTTCTTCTTTTTTCTTTAATTCTCTTTT
Source organism: Persicaria tinctoria (assembly GCA_037127255.1). Lineage (NCBI taxonomy): Eukaryota > Viridiplantae > Streptophyta > Magnoliopsida > Caryophyllales > Polygonaceae > Persicaria > Persicaria tinctoria. The sequence goes on from JBANSL010000018.1 coordinate 41,995,143, forward strand.
TGATTTAATTTTACTAACTATCTATATCTATATCTATATAAACTCTTAATTTAGAAGAGTTTAGAATGATGTGTCAAGCTTAGAGGAATTTTAGGAGTCTTGACCAATCATTTTTTTTGCCATTTTTTTTTTCTTTAATTCTATTTTTTTCTTCTTTTTTCTTTAATTCTCTTTTTGATTTAATTTTACTAACTATTGGGCTTAATTTAAAACATTGATCTTAGCCTAAATTATAATTTTAGTAGTTATTTTTCTAAAAACACAATGGGATTAATTCAAAACATAAAATTAATAATAAGAAAACATAAAATTAATATTAGTAATCTATATCTATATCTATATATATACTACTTTAATCGTTTTCTCAACCCATGAGTTTAATTCAAAATATTTAATTATCTGAACTTTTACAATTATGTGACAATATTAAATTAATATATTAGTAAGATTTTACTTATAAAAAATCGCGTCATGGCGCGGGGATCATACTAGTTGTTGTTAATTTGCCAAGAAAAAAGACCATACATGTACGATCATCCTTATTAAGGATCTCCGGATCCTAGGATCCTCTTGTTATTTTTAATGGGTGTCCATGTAAATTTCAATGATCCTATATATCATCTTTTCACTTGAATGATCGAATACCACAAAGAAAAATATTATATGGGCAACTAACTTCTGGTTAGTGACATCATAAGTTTCAGTATGTTAAATAAGTATCAAATAAACCAGTTTAATACATTCTCATTTCTCTTGAACTTGTTTCTAGATAGTGATATTAGACATGAGAAATTGGTATTTAATACTGTGCCCATTCACTTATTTGTGTCATTGTTAATTCAAGCAACAATATTAATGCTGTCCGGAATGATATAATATACAGTATCCACCCTGATTCTTCCATTTGTGATATTGTTTTGGGAAAACTTCATGTTTTCGTCCATGACTCTAATCCATACAGACAACATATTAAACCCAAATTATTAATGGGCCTAAAGGCCCAATGAAGCTAGACAAAATAGAGATCGGAGATCATCTGTGATCCGGTTGGTTTTGCTCTATTCAACGTCTCCTCTCTCATTGACGGGTCAGGTGTGAGGATCCCCGCTCCTCCGAATCGGCGTTGATCTGCAAAGCTACTCAAACGGAGGAGGAAGATGACGATGTTTCACTTCATCAATTGTGCGATTTTGACGTTCGGTCCGCACGCCGTTTACTACTCCGCTACTCCACTGTCAGTCCTCGGTTTCTTGTTTGATCGCTGAATTTTTTTGGCGATCTTTCTATATTTGCTATCAGATCTAGATACTTTGAGAATTTCAGCCATTTTTTAATAACTAATTCATCTTTCGCTACCTGTTCCGGTTCACTACTGGCTTTGCTGCTTCTATTGCAGAGTCAATTAGGGTTTAGCTCAACCTATCATTACTGCACATTTTACTTTTACTTAATTATTCCTCACCTTTTAATTTAGAACTGTGTTATTGTTTTGAAATACCAGATAAGGATTTAAAAAAAAAAATTATTCCTAGATTTGTTTGTGAGTTGTTCTTGCTTCAGAGATGAACTCTGATTCGAGCATTGGATCTGAAATTGCAGATCTGAATATGATACGCTTGGCACATCCGTTAGGGCAGCTGTTGTTTACCTTTGTACAGCTTTAGTCAAGGTGTGTGAATTTTGATGGTTTTGATGTATAAAGCTTTTTTTCCGAAAAATAATTATGTTTTGGCAGTAATAATAGTATTGTGTTCATATTTTTGCAGCTGGTTTGTCTTGCAACATTTCTGAATGTTTCTGAGAATGAGTATTTCGATCCATATCAGGTACTCCTTAGTCCTCCGTTCTTGTTCTTTATCCAAGAATGAAAATGATGTCAAGCAAGAAATACATTACACATCTCCTACAGAAACTGTTGTTAATTAATAATGAATTCCAGTTTCTAAGACTCTATTCATGTTCAATGGTATCAAGTATTCAACTAAAGATGATTTTGAAGGTTGTCAGTTTATAGCTTTCAGGATGGCAATAATGAATTTTACACCAAGAGTCAAATGGCTGAATCCTGTAGTTCTTTTGTCAAGTTTTTCCTTTCCCTTGACCTTGAATCTTTGAAGATATGTTTATCTCTATAGTTATTATTCCATTTTTTTTTATGTGTGGCATTGGTCAGGGTGGGGTAGAGAAGTAAGGAGATTGGAATTCCCATATCTTGTTGATATTTATGTACTATTGATTAAATACACCAACTATTTTTGGCTTTATTTTCAGGAAATGATAAAAGCTTTGATTGGTTTTGTTGATGTTGCTGGGCTTTACTTTGCCTTGACCCAACTTACACACAGAAATATCTCCCAAAACCATAAATTCCAAGCAGTTGGACTCGGTAAGCTAAATTTCCATATTCATGTTCACCAGATGACTGTCAAGTGAGATTACTTTGCTTCTGTATCAAATTGTTGTAGCAGAATTTTTGCAACTAAACTTAATATTTGCTAGAGCTTCATTGGTTCATAAAAATGATAAAGTTAGCATTGTTTTTGTGTGCAAAATGAAGACTGATGCAGATAGCATCCGTACTAAGCAGGGGCAGCATATTCAAAATAATGAGCCAACGAAGTTCATTTTGAAAACATGATAATTCTCAGTTTAAGCGAAGATGAAACATAAAATTCATTGACTTTTGTCTGATTGAGCCGGTCAAATTTCATTTATATGGGCTCCTATATGCTGTGCACATAGTTTAGTAAGTTATGATACACATATTAATCAACTTATCTGGCTTCATTTTTTTGTCCTTCCTGTCTGCAGGATGGGCTTTTGCTGATGCTGTTCTGCACAGATTGGCCCCTCTTTGGGTGGGAGCTAGAGGATTGGAATTCACCTGGGATTTCATTCTACAAGGCCTTGAAGCGAATGCGAACCTGGTATGATCAGCATTTACCCTTGCAGTGTTCTTAGCTTCTTTCTATAGATCCAAGTTATACCTTCAATCTATAATTATTTGCTACTACTAAAATCTACAAACAAGGGAAGTATCTGTTTATCTTCTATTATTTGAAATGGAAAATGTGGATGTCTTCATCTAGTTTACTGTCCTTGATTTTACATGTCTTCTTGCTATTTATAAATAATTCAGTGCTGTTCCATTCTACTCTCAGGTGTTGATCATCTCCCTGGCTGCACTAGGATCTTTGATGTGGCTTAGAAAGAACAAGCCAAAGGCATTGATACCCGTAATATACTTTTGTGCTGGGATTGTGGCTACCATGCCTACTATCACAAGGTATGCTGCTTACCACTCTCATCTCACTGCTTTATTCCAATTTCCAACTTTATTTGTTCCATAATCTGCAGATATTGCTGGTTAACCCTAAGGAAAATCATGTTTTCGTTTGTTGCAGCTATTTGAGGCTGAGCTTGGGATGGCATTTCCCAAAAGTAGTTGGCTTTGAGTTGGTCACTTCTTTGGCGATGGCTTTTGTCAGTTGGCAACTCTTTTCTGCGTGTCAAAGGCCTTCCTTCTGAGGTGGTGCTTCTGAGTTCAACTCTTTTCTGCGTGTCAAAGGCCTTCCTTCTGAGGTGGTGCTTCTGAGTTCGGACGTTAGCCAGTTTTGCTCCTCACTAGAGCCATTGTTTCCAAACAGGCTACCTTTAGGGGTGATGTTGTGCCACTTCTACCACCACTGTTGCTTTACGTTTTCGTTTCCCTTTGCTCGTATTCCATTCAGATTTATAGCTTTGAGCTGATTTGGTTTTCGTTTCCCTTTGCTCGTATTCCATTCAGATTTATAGCTTTGAGCTGATTTGGAGAACGGAGACAGCTGATTTAACTATAGCAAGTAGTCTCATCTTCTTTTACTAGTCTAGATGAACCAAGTAGAGGATGAACTGGGGATCGTATATTCCGACCCTGAAGCAACCAGACCGAACCTGAAGCAACCGGACTCCTGTTTTCGCCATTGAAATTTTGAATTAATACCAAAAACTTGAAAGGGTTTTAATCAATCCTAGAGTTCTGAGCTGTGAGATCTAATTGCTTCTTTCCGTCTTACATAACCTCCTCACATCAAGACAGAACACCTTCAACAACAGGCATACATAAAAACCGATTAAACCCTATATGCAGGACTACAACTGCTACAACCGTTGGCGATTATACTTATGAGAAGCTTCTGCCAGTGACCCTGGAAAGCCTCCGGAGAGTAGGTGCTGCCACAGGATCAACGCGCACCGCCCCGGGCACCACTCTGAATATGGTGACATCGAGGATGATGGGCTCACGCTTGGGGCCATCCAACTTGAACAGACACACATCATGCTCTTCCAAGGAGTTGCCCATAGCGAACTCTCGCCAGCCCCTAGCAATCCCCCCATGTCCTCGGGTGTCGAATAAAAGCTTGGACTGCCACGAGCTGTCTCTGGTGCGCAGAATCACATCTTGATTTCGCTGAATTTGATGCCTTGTAAGCCATTCTGCTGGAACGTTCTGCACAAGTTTGGTTTTATATGATCATCCAGGGTGCTTTCGGGTCGTCAAATAAGGTACACATGCGCATCTTACCAAATAGAATTTCTTGTTGACATGGGTTGGATGCATTACGACAATGAAACTATCGTCAGTCAATTCCTTGCGAGCCTTGAGGAAGACGACCATTTTTTCTGCTTGGGTAATGGGTTTCTTCACGTCCAATCCCTCATCACCTGCGATCAAGATTGCATTTTCGTCCGAAACTTGTGCGCACTTAAACACAACCAGTGAATTGAGAGAAAGTTTACTCACAATCTTCATCATGAGCTGAATATGCAACTGCGCCTTCCCTTCCCGGTCTCTTCTTCTGGGTGGACTCGATCAGTTCCTTATCATCTTCGTCTTGAGCGATATCCACTGAACTTGTTGTATGACCGCATTTCCTGACGAAGTAGGAATCTTCCTTTTCACACAAGGTTGTTCGGTCCATCATCAGTGCATCAAACCGAGAGTTGCCGGTGTACTTGAAGACGAGGATGTCGTTTTGTCGAAGGGCATGATCGTTAACGAAGTCCTTCCACCCATCTCCGAAATAGAGCATGCCATCATCAGTTTTGAGCAAAGCAACTTCCCATGAAGCACCACTTGGACCCTTAATTCTGAGCTGCTCCTGCAGTTCCCCTCTCTTGTTCTGTGCAAACTTGTTGGGGATCATCTGATAATTCATTCAGAAACCGGAATCTGAGTCAAACAAACCCCAATGTTATGAAGGTGTTTGGAAAATAACAAGGGCAAGAGAGACTTACAAGCCGGGAAAGGAAGTCTCCTGTAAGGAACTGACAGAAATTGATGGTGTGGAAATGCGTCCAGTAGACATCTTCTGTTGTTGTTCTGCAACTGCAACCCTCACATTTCTCTGCCATCTATCTCCTTCAATCCAAGAAAACTCACTGTGAAAGAGGAAGAGATGGATACAGTACACACCCGAGAGGGTTTCTCATTTGTTTTCTCCTTTATTAGAATATATCCTGTGATACTCTAGTTGCATGACATACACGTGTAATCAATGCATCTTACACTTGTACAACAACCATCCGCATCCAAATCCAGCTCAACAACCATCTTGTTGTCCAGAACTTCCATTGCCATCAGTCTCTCTCTCTGACTTTGTGAAATCTTGACAGTTGAGTCACTTATGAACTGTGCATTCATGACAGTTGTTTTTGCTTGATCAATCAAAACATGGAATAGAGGGACTAACTAGGGTTTATCATCAAGATACTCCCATCCATCAACAATGTAACTTGCTAATGTCATTCAACCCTATTAGTAGAGCGGCCATTCCGGGGTTCGAACCGGGGTTCGAACCGGGAACCTATAGTAACTACCCACAAGTCCTTTCCGGTGAGCCATTCCGGAATGGTTTAACACAATTCATCCCACAAATGCTCAATCACACAGATACTTCTATACAGAAAATTTACAAGCAAAATTTTGATTGGTGAAACCAGTTAACACTCCCACTGGCACTAGAGTTATAAGCTGCAAGATCAGTTTGCTTCTTTTTTGAGGCTTACATTACATTTTCAGATCAAAATAAAAACACCTTCAACAAGACTACATATTACGACAAGCTTCGGCCAGTGATCCTGGAAAGCCTCTGGAGAGTATCAATGCGAGGTAGGGGAACCGCCTCGGGCACCACTCTGAAAATGGTGACATCAAGGGTGATAGGCTCACCCTTGGGGCTATCCAACTTGAACAGGCACACATCATATTCTTCCAAGGAGTTGCCGATAGCGAACTCTCGCCATCCCCCGGTGAGCCCTCCGCGCCCGCGGGTGTTGAACATCATCCTGACCTTCCAAGGACTCCCTCCTACGCGCAGAATCACATCTTGGTTCCCCTGGATCAGATGCCTTGTGATCCATTGTGCAGGAACCGTCTGCATTTATATATGAATCATTCGTAAGTCTTTTTAACATATAACCATCAATCCATCCTGTTGAATGGGTCTCCGATTTTACCAGGAAGAAGCTCTTGTAGACATGGGTAGCTCGCATTACGACAGCGAAGCTCTCGTCGCTCAATTCCTTGCAAGCTTTCTTCAAGGCTGCCATTTTCTGTGATTCGGTTACGGATCTTCGATTCGAAGCACAAGTCACCGAATTGTTGGTGCCTTTCTTCAGCTCCAATCCCTCTCCACCTGCAATCAAGATCGCATCTTTCTTCAATCTCTGATTAAATAGAACCAAGAGTTGAACAAATTAGGTTAACTTACTATCTGAATTTGCTGCAGCTTCAATCCTCGGCTGGGTACATTTTGAGACAAAGTAGGAATCTTCCTTTTCACACGAGGTTCTTTGATCGATCATCAAGACATCGAACTGAGAGCTTCCGGTGTACTTGAAGATCAAGATGTCGTTTCGTTGAAGGGCGTAAGCGCAGACGAATTTTTCCCAACCATCTCCGAAATAGAGCATGCCATCATCAGTTTTGAGTAAAGCAACTTCCCAGGAAGCCCCATTTGGACCCCTGATTCGGAGCTTCTCCTGCAGCTCCCCTCTCTTGTTGTCTGCAAACTTGGTGGGGATCATCTGATCATCCATTCAGAAGCAGAAATCGAGTTAAACAAAACCCCAATTTATGAAGATCTTCAGAAAATAAACAAGGATAAGAGAGACTTACAAGGCGGGAATGGAAGTCTCGTGTGAGGAACTGACAGAAATGCGTGGTGTGGAAATGGGACCAATACACATCTTGGGTTGTTGTTGTTGTTGTTACTGCTCTGCAATCCTCAGCCATCTCTCCTTGAATCCAAGGAAATGGATCATTGATGGAGACACAAACTAGAGACTAGAGAGTTGAGGTGAATTCATTGTTGCCCTTTTTCCAAAATTATGCGGTCTAGTTGCATGAAATGCACGTGTAATTATCCGATCTAACACAGTAACACCTGTAGTATCACTAACAAGCTTTATATGTTTATGTTAGTAGAAAAATAATGAGGTGATGGGTGGTTTTGTATGCTCGACGGGAGCATCATGCATAGATAAAACTCCATTTAAAAAAAAAAGGAGGAAAAATCACTATAAATAATACCAACTATCGTTCTAGAAACTACTATGCTTGATACAAAGTATCAACTAATAAACCAATTTTGATACGGACAACTTTCCGGCTAATATTCCGGCAATATTGCAATCGGAAATTTCGTTTGAGCTCAAAATGCAATTAAGAAGAAAGTTATGGAGAAAATATATAATTAAGGACAAATTGTACTGTTGATTATCTTCTTCTAATGTCTGAGGAGCCATGAGCGGGATTGAGCGCCCTCGATCCATGAGCGCCTCCAGTCCCCGTAGTAGGACCACTAGAACATATCGATACCATCGCAGGAGGCTTGGGAGTAATTATCGAATCACACCCAATTGCACATCAAAAACATCAATTCATCAATGGGTTTACCGATATGAACATCAATTTTTCATCTTCTTCCTGTTTTGTCGAAATATATATATTTATAGGGTTTTCTGAATTTGAAAATTAGATCTCAAATTCGCTCCTGTTTTGTCGCGATTATGCATGAAAACCGAATCGAATATGAACTAGATCTTGCAGGTATTGTTAACCCTCATTCAATTTATTCTTTAGATACTTGATTTTAGGAAATTTTTCAGTTTATGATTGCAGCTGGGTGTGACCGGTTTCAGCTTGCACATCGAGCTTCTTAGCTTCATTAGATATGTTGGGCTTGTTCTTTACATGGGCCTTAGTCATTTCTATATAGGATTAGGCCCAATCTCATGTAAGAGATATAAGTGTATAGTTGGACGTCGAATACAGAACACACACATTTCCCTCCATTTCACTTTCTTCTTCCTCCTCGCTCTCTCCCTGGCAGTTGTCCATTTCTTGTTACACAATTCACACAAATCTCTCACTGGGCGGATGGATGTGAAAACAATCCTGCCATTGCCCTCACATCCAACTGCATTGGTTTCGCTCGGGGAGGACTAGGTGACGGTGATTGGTGCCGCAGAGGGATGGGCGGTGCCGCCGAGGAATGTTTGATTTTTGTGATTGTCTGCCAGGCCCAGGGGTAAACAGGTAGGGAGAAAGTTGATGAAGAATATTTTAAACTTCCCGCTTAAATTGGTGTTAATTACATTTTGAGACCAAAATCTGTTTCTTGATTGCCACATCAGCAATATTGCTGGAATTTTGGCCGTATCAAAATTGGTTTATTAGTTGATAATTCGTATCAATAAAGTTCGTATTATTTTGGTTAATGAAACTATATTATTTTTAGTCATTTTCCTTTAAAAAATACAAGTCTTTTAAGAACTTATAATAAACTAAAGAATCAGAGTAAAGTATTAATTTTTTGATAATATTTTAAAATAATTTTATATTTATTAGTAATAAATATAAAATTATTTAAAAAAATAATATTTTACTTTATTTTTTGTTTTTTTTTTAATATATGCAAATTGTTGTGTGCAAATGGGTGAAAAGGTGAATAATTCACCTTCTGTACAATCCCATTTATTTTATGAATGTATAGTTTTATGGACATGTAAAACTCTCCTATAAATAGAAGTGTATCTTATGTGTAAAATGCAATCAAATATAGAAAGAGGCAATCAAAAAGCTCTTATTGTGAGATTTCGAGAATCCCGGTCGGGTCGTATCAAATCGAGAGTCGTGTCGGGTTTGTTTTGTTTTTGGTTTATAAGGTCAGGATCCACCACTTTACACAAAAGCTTAAGCCAATGTGTAGGGGCTTCTCCCAACCTTATATTTTGGTTTGTTATACCACCCACAATCAATGTGGGATGACTATTTATCCCAACACGCCCCCTCAAGTGCAACCTGCCTGGATCGGGTTGACACTTGAACAAATTTTTTTTCCCTTTAAATCTTCTCCCGGGTCGAGACTCTCAATCTCTTTATAGCTCGCCCAATTTTTTTTTACAACGGGATTCGGCATCTCATTCTCTTTTAGCCTATCCCGAAGCCAGGAAAACCGACCCCGACTCGGACTGGCTCTGATACCATGTGAGATTTCGAGAATCCCGGTCGGGTCGTATCAAATCGGGAGTCGTGTCGGGTTTGTTTTGTTTTTGGTTTATAAGGCCGGGATCCACCACTTTACACAAAAGTTTAAGCCAATGTGTAAGGGCTTCTCCCAATCTTATATTTTGGTTTGTTATACCACTCACAATCAATGTGGGATGACTATTTATCGCAACACTTATCTGATCTTATAAATCCACAAATATACAACACAAATCCTGAAGATACTTTTACTTTTAACAAAAAGGAGTATCATTCTTCATTTGTGTAGATCTTGGTCATTATTGATTCACAGATTATTTTGAGTTTGGTTGGATTATTTTTGGTCAGTCATAAATTCATAATCAATTAGATCAATGTCAAAATTACTCCGTCAACTAATGGATGATCCCGTGCTACGCACGGGCTTAATTAGTTAAAAAAAATTACGTAATTTGTAATGGTTTATTTTGAAAATAATTTTATTTAGTACTCAATAGAACGTGAGTTTTAAAAACATATTTATTTTATTATTTTAATTTTTTGCTACATATATAAATATAACTATTATATTTTTATCTTATTTTCTTGATTAAATTAAATCAATCTATCTTTGTCCATTTGCTACGTAGATATATAACATTTTTCTAATTATTTTTTTACTAAAATATAAATACTACTACTATTATTTAATTTTCTTCTTATGTTATTCAAAATATAAATAATGTTTTTTATTTTTTTATTTTTTATGTTATTTTATTCTTTTAATTTCTTCTCCAATTTACTCAATTGATTATTCTAATAATTGTCTTAATTTTATTTAATAATTCTTTTATTCCAACTAAAATTTCAATTATTGATTATTCTAATAATTTTTTTAATTTTATTTAATAATTCTTTTATTCAAGCTAAAATTTCAATTTTATTTAATTTTATAATATAAAAAATTACACTTAATGAATACTTTTTTAACAATTGTGGTAAAAAAAAAAGAGTTTTTAATAATGGGCTAAATGAATGGAAAATGAATGACCAAAAAATGAACACTTTTTTTTCTCTAGCTTACTTTACTAGTAGGAGGTAGGAGGATAGATAGATAGATTGAATTTGAGGTCAAATATGTGTAAGTAATCAAATTTATTTGGAGATCGTGTTTGAGTCTGATTTGTTTCTAAGTTTGGGTTGTGACATCTTCGGCTTATCATGAGTTTAGGTTACTTCAGTTATTATGTCAACTCAGTTTGAATTGAGTTTAATTTTCAACCGAATTGCTATATCTACGATGTAAATCTCTGCTACAGTTTTCAAAATTATGAGAAAATTTGACAATTTTGAAAACCGTGAGAAATAGTTCCACTACGGTTTTTATGGGATAATTGAACGGAGTATCCGTCTAGAATTCTATGATTTTTAAAATCATAACAAGTACATATTTACAGCTTTAGAAACCTTAATCAACTAGCACTAAAAAAAAACATAATTAACTAAAATTGTAGCTATTTTTAAAACCGTGATCAATATCATGTATGAGACGAGATTTTTACCGTGCATTTAAGGGGCAACTTTTTCAGTCACAAGTTCCACTAAATGTTTTGGATTGGAATGGATCAGATTCCCCTACTAAATCTTGTCAAATATGGGTAAATAATAAAATTTTATTTTTACTTGGGTTGTGTTAGATTGGATTTGTTTTGAATTGATCTTCATTCAACCTGGGAGCATTTCCAGGTACAGTATCAATATTTTAAAGTGAACTAGATTCGGGTAAAATTTGGCTACTATCAATAAGTTGCTTATGAGGTTCTTGAAGATTTGTTTAAGAGAAACAACCAACGTAGCTGAACAAAGTTGGATAATGAAGGTGAGAAGGACAATTCATTTCAAAGGTTATTCCATCCAACATGATGGTAGTGCCCATTGGTCTGAGGGGTAGGCTACCACCCAGCAGGTCAGCACCAACAAAAGGTCCTACTCCTACATTCTTTGGCCCCTTCCCCCTTTTGAATAAACCCTAAAAAGTAAAAACAGATTTGTGGGTCAGCTCAGAACCCACACCAACTCAGTTAGCCAACACCTCCTACCTTCTTGTCCTCAAATGGTTATTTTCCTATGGGTTGCTCGTGAGAGTCAAATCAATAGACATGGTAGGAGAAGACCTTTTGGATCTCCCATCACAATCTGTCCCTTAACTGTTTGCTTAAGAGGTCAAAACTCCAGCTGAAAACCCATCATCTATGAAGATGTCCAAATTAAAGGAACCAAAGAGAACATATGAGCCATTTGAACCCATCTATGAAGATGAAGACACCATCTCTATATAACAAAAACAATGGCAATTGGCAAAGGCAAATAATTTCCCAACCAACTTTTACATCCAACCTACCACTATATATCACCACCACTATATAATTAACAAGAAAACAGATAACAGATAAATTAAAATCCAACAAAATGCCACAAGAACCAATACATCTAAAAATCAGATCATCTTACTGAGCTCCCAAGGTGAGTGAAACAAACAGATCTCACGGATAACAGCGATGTAACGAACACTTCTGCACGCGTGCAGCCCAGGGACCCCGAATGTTTGCATTGACAATGTGGATTGAATCAGGATCTCCAAGACGATCACCGAGAGACAAAAGGAATTGTAATGAGCTGCTGCCTGGTGCTACGATTCTGAATCCTCTGGAACGGTTGACAAGCCGAGTTCTTCCACAAAAGAAGGGTTCAGGAACTTTGCAACAAAAGCCCACATCTTATACACATCCTCGAAGTTAGTCAGAAAACTAAGTGATGCTGTTACCACCTCCACGCGGTAGAACACATCTTTACTGTCCTTTCGGGCACTTCCCATTGGCTTGAACAAGGCGGTGTCTATCAGATCTGGTACCCCATGATGTTGTTTCGGGCTGTCCACGATTCGTATGTGACTGAGGATTCCAATGCCGATGGAAATGCCATTCTTCTCTGCCAGCTTCTGCACAATCTCAGGGTGAATCAGGCCTTCTCCACTATTGGCCCTAACATTGAAAGACACTGCAGCACCCCTTTCGTACTTGATCTTGGGGCCATAAATCTGTACTAGTGGCAATTCCTCGCTGTCGTCTGAGGTCTTCAGGCGCAGCTGAAGCAACGAAGTTACAAGCCAGTTGATTAGATACCGCAGTCTGTATGTAGTTTTATTGAGGCCCAACATGTCGACATGATCAAGATGTCGACAATATATTTCAGGTTCTCTCCTAGACAAATCCTGACCATCACCATAGTATCCATTGCCCACAGATTCATCATTCTCATGTGCAGTCTGAGATGTCTCCCCGTGCTCAAAAGATTGGTCCCTGTGTTGATCTTCTGCAGAAAATGATAATCTCCCGTCCATGCTTCCAAATTGGTCAGCATCACCGACACCAATCAATCTATCACCACCGAATTTATCTCGTTCTCTTCTTCCCAGAAGTCTAAACTCGCCCTCGGTCTCTCTTCTAAATGCACTTTCTTTGGCTTCTCGACATATTTCGGAGGTGGTGAAACTTCCTGGGCTACTACTACAGCCACCGGGAATATGATTCATTGATTTGAATCCGTTCGCAGAGACATTTGATCTGGTCAGATGTTGCTTTTCTTTAGTCTCGGCCTCTTCTTCAATCTCTGTAACATGGCTTGAAGCTTCAAACGTTGTTTTGTTGTTTGAAGCCGGATCTGTTTCCCCGTATGGCTCCTCCTCAGGGATTCCCCTAACTCGGTCCACATCATGCGACACTGATAGCACAGCTGCGTCGAAGGATATGACAGGGTCTTCATTCATTCTAGAATTCACCCTGGACTTATTAGAAAAGGGGCTCTTTGAAAATTTGGAAGGTGGTTTGGGAGAGAGTTGCTTATTGCTTCTTGAAAACCATGAAGATGCTAGTGGAGAACCAGTTCTGTGCTTGCCGAACTGCCCAGAGTGATCTGACCCCAATGGACTCTGACCCAGATCAATCCAGTAAGAATTTTCAGACGAATCATCTTCACTGAAAACAGGGCTCTTAATAACTTCACCGACTGAAATGCTCTCAGCTTCTTCAAAAATCGTGCTTGCACCGTCCCTGTCTGAGCTGTTATCATGCTCAATTTCAGTCTCAAAGACCTCTTTGACCTGACTGGATGTGTACACACCTGAAAATGCTGGTAGCTGTGCCCCCTCCTTGGTCTCTGGCAAAAATTCATCATTCTCATTTACCAACAAATGCTCCTGAATGCCAGTCAATTCATCAAGACCATCTATTGAGTCACTGAGATATTGTGGATACTGAGGAAGAATTCTGACCATGCCAGACCCAGCTTGCCCATTTTGAAGGTTTGCAATAACTGATTTCTTGATCAGGAGGCACCCAAATCCAGTTGGATCAGAACCAAATACCTTGTAGAAAGACGTTATGATAAAGTCCGGCCGGAACAGGGACAGTCCTAGAGAATCCATGTCCTTGGGGCCCAAAGACCCAGCATCAAGCAACACATGCCAGTGGTTCTGCTGAGCAAGAGCCATCCACTGATAGGAATATTTGGCACCAGTAACCCGAGACTGAACGGGGAAAACAAAGAGACCAGCTGCCGAGTCTTTCTTCCTCCTCTTTTTGCTCGTAATCTGCTTCTTAAGCTCCCTAGAGCATAGTTTCAAAGTTGGCCATTTAAACCAAGCACTATTGACCTTAGCCCCTTTCTCTTTAGCACACTGGGCCATCCAATTCACAGACTGACTCTCATGATCAAACATGGTCAAAAGCCTCTTATTCGTATGGAAAGGGTAAGACTCCGCAAGCAATTTAAATGCAGACCCTCTACTAACAGTGAACACAAGGCCATACTCCCGCTCAGGAATGTTCAAGTACTCCATAATTTTAGTCTTAATATCATGCTCAACAGTACCTTCCTCAGCACCACCATACAAAGCATGATTACTCAAATTTGCAGTTATTTCCGACAAGGTAAATGCAGATGATTCCCAGTATTGCTGAGTTTGAAGGTAAGAAAAGAGCCCAAATCCACAATAATCAAGACATACCTTTGCAAAGGCCTCAGCTAGATGCCCATACTCATCTGACCGCAATTGATCGATCCTCTCAGTTAACTGGAACTTAGGATACATGGTCAGGAACTTGTTGAATGCATCACTAAAATCCGGAAACGAATCCCATGACAGAATATACTTATCAGCTGCCATGGCGGTAGCCCTTAAGAACTCCCTCTGTGCACGGAGCCTGGCAAGAGATCTAGACCTCCCAATGCCCCCATCCTGATTGTTCTCTGAATCCGAGTCAACGTCTTTGGACTTTGACAAAGACCCATCTTCAGATGCCTCCTCTATAGCCTCTCTCAGTTTGCTCTCTCTCAATTTCCTGAGAAATGAAGGGTTGTTGCTCTTACTATCCTCCATCCCTCCTTTGCTCTTCTTCTTTTTCTTCTCCAAGAAAAGCAAAGCTGCACAGTGGGATAAGGGCTTCCATAGTGAAAGATGCATCAAGACTCCCCCCTCACCACAGCACAATTCAACATATACCAGATCAGAAAACACCAGATTCAAGCTTCACAGCACCCCTTTTTTAACACTCTTACTCCAAGAAGCATTAGCTACTGACTACTGTATGACAGCAAAAAGTAGTCTTGTTCACTGAGACTCTCAAAACCCCAGAAATTTTGCTCCTGAAGAATTGAATGAAAGGGACTAAAATTGATTTCGATCATACCTTATCGGTGATTGCCCTCCGAGAAATGCATCAACTTCGATCTGAAAGCTCTTGACTTTTAGCTTTGATGCACCCAAATCATTGAGTTGAACAACAGCGAAATCCGCTACAGATGAGACAAATATCTCAAACCAACCAAAGCTAAACAAATCCCAGATTCAAAAGAAAGGACCCCAGCTGTGAAAGAGCATAAATTTCGGAGTAATTACGCCCACCCCTATAAGCAACAGATGATAAAATTGCAGAAACCCAGATGGTGTACGACTGGCGGAGAGCAAATCGCCCAAGAAAACCCCAGAAAAATTAATGCCAAATTGCTGGAAAAATAAAATAAAATCTGGACCCCAAAAATCGCAACTAAGCAACCGATGGAATCAGAAAGGGAGCAGCTTTAGGTTGAGCCACCACCCAACACAAATTGGGTACTCCACTCCACCACCAAACTCTCAAATCTCACTCACACTCTCTTCAATGGAGCTTCAAAAAGCGGAGCCCTAAATTCAGTGGGAGCAGTACACATAGGGGTTAGACATGTTTGCATTCAATGCGACCTCTCTCCTCTGACTTGCCCTCATTAAATTCTTCAACTCTCCGCAGCATCTCCAAATTTTCGAGGTGGCCCCCTCTTTGAGTTTTTCCTCTCTCACAATTGCAATTGCA
Organism: Persicaria tinctoria; assembly: GCA_037127255.1. NCBI lineage: Eukaryota > Viridiplantae > Streptophyta > Magnoliopsida > Caryophyllales > Polygonaceae > Persicaria > Persicaria tinctoria. Next base: position 42,011,061 of record JBANSL010000018.1, read on the forward strand.
GGTTTTTGTTTTTCGTTTTAGCTTTTTTTTTTTATTCTTTCTTGCGTTGGATGTGTGTAAAATCCAATTATAACGACATTTGTTGGCCAGAGCTTTTGTGACATTTTCTTATTTGTTAGCATCCCAAAATTTGTCCGTTTGACTTTTGTAATTAGTTCAAGTTTCTTGAGATTTTCTTCCATAAAATTAGCTGAAACTCAATTACTTTGACCATAAATAAGCTAAGATTGTTTATTTGATCCGTTACTAGTTTTGTTTGACTCAAACTGTAAGTCTGTAACATAATCATGGTAGTTAGTAACTTTTGATGGGTTAAATGCACATAATGGGTTCGTATGAGACGAGGTTAATAAACTGACTAAAATTATAAATAGGGTAAAAATTTATAAACTGTTGGTAAAAGTAGTTAAAATTTAATGAAAAAATATAAACTCCGTATGGGACGAAAAACAGTTTATTTGTAAAAAGTGGAGTTTATTTTGTTGTTATTAGGGGTATTGTGGTACTTTCAAACCAAATAAACCCCCAAAACCCAAAATAACCTTCAAAAACAAGCTTTTTTTTAACCCTCAATTTTAATCAAAAACCCCAATATAAACCTCTCGCATACAATGTTTTTATTTTCAACCCCCAAGTTTACTAGTTTATTAACTACTAAAATTGCATCCATATACACCCAATATCTTTTTAAGAGTCAAATTCATTAATTTCTATTATAAGCTCAAAATCCATTTCTAAAAATATAAAAAGTTGATTCAATATCTCTCTTTATTTATATTTTCCAAAAATTTCCGATGTGGCATATCTATATTCATATCAAATAATGAGTGATTTCAGTAAATTTACAAGTAAAAATCTTATTCATGAATATTTCATAAAACTTCTTAATAACCCTGAAACGGGCACAATTTTAATTAACCAAAAATAAATAAATATACAGCTGACCTTAAATCTGATAAAATCTCATATTAATTATTAGACGAAAAAGAATTATTTTATAAATCAATTAATTACGCTATATATTGTATAGCTTGAATTGATAAATAAAGAGCGGTCATTCCGGGGTTCGAACTGAAAACCTATTGACAGGGACGGAACCAGGAATGGAAATCAGGGTGGACTGAAATCACCTTATACAATGAATTTTTTTTAAGTTATTCATATGTATCAATATACATATTTATTAATTAGACAAAAAAATCACATATATAAGCAATATGCTTGTATATATGTTGTAGAAAGAGTACAATATATACACTAGTTGTATGTATGTTTAGAACAAATGAAGAAAAGACGAAAAAATGGATGCATGCATATATGTGCTCAGAAAAAAAGACAAAAGTAGGAAAAAAAAAAGGATTGCGTGACTGTGTGAGGATATGATCCCGGGTGGGCTTTCCACCAGCGCACAGAAGCAACCAAATGGGCTAAGTAAACTATCTGTTTAGTGTTTCTCCCTATTATATATATTTTGAATTTTTTTGGTGGGCCGTAGCAAAGCTCAGCCCACCCCTGGATTCGTCTCTGCCTATTGATACTACCCATAAGTCTTTTCTGGTAAGCTATTCCGAAATGACTGCTCTATATTGTATACCACTTATATGTCAAAGGATGGTGGGTAAAAAAGAGTATGGCAGCCGAGGTTGGTTCATTCTGGAAATAGTTGGTCATGAAAATCAATATCCATTCAAAGTATTCAACAATCAACACCGTGTAACGCAATTGATGTAAGTGGAGAGTGGGGCTTACAATTACAAAGGAGAAAAAAAAAAGTAAGAAAAAGCCCCCAATAAAGCATGTCTAATTATGTAAATTAGACAGCCATATATGCAAAAAGATAGCCATTGCTAATGCTTATCTCTATTAGCTCCTCGTTAAATAATTTAAGTATAGGATGTACGTAATTTTAGAGTGGATTTCTCATTAAAACTGTTTGTTTCTTTATTTTTTATTTTAACATTATAAAAAAATTAAAAAGGGCTATGTATAGATTTTATTATATTTAAAAATTAGAATTAATAGTAAATGTCAAATAATTTGAAATAGAAACATGTATATTTCACTTTTTTTTAAAGTTAAAAACTCGATAAGATGTCCATTTTTTTAAATATAATTTGATACTTATTATTATTAAGTAATACATCCGTTCTAAAACATATGTCATTTACTATTAACATATGTTTTTTAGGATAATAAAAACTATATAAAATATGTTATAATACTAGCTAGTTATTACGAAGTGATGTTACACCTCTCTATAGCTCCCACATGTGGAAAATCAAAGGTCCAAATTTATGGTCTTCTTATCCTTTGTAACCCTCTCCATCTATGCCTATATAAGTTCTTGTATTTCTCCTTTGTGAAATACAGTACACAACAATGCAACACAATCTCCCCGCCCCAGACCGGGTGGCTTAGTGGTGAGGAGCAAGGGGGTGTGAAGGAGGTCCCGATTTCAATCCATGCCTCCGCCCTTTTCCTTGGGATTTCCATCCAAGGTTTGTCTTGCTTCCTACCAGTAGGTTAGGTCGAGTCGGTCGGCGCAAACCGGTTTACCTGATACGTGGCTCTTGTCGGCTGGGTCACGTACTCGGGGTTTACCGCCAAAGGTGGATTCCTCGTTATAAATAAATAAATAAATAAATAAATAAATAAAAACAATCTCCCCTCTCTACTTATCTTGTTTTATCAAAATATCAATATTTTTTTATAATTTCATGATTGTTAGTAATAAGTATGAAATTATTAAAAAAAATATTATAGTTTATATGGTTTTTATAATTAAAAAAAATTAAATAATATTTTTAAAACTAATGAAGTATAAAATTATAAATTTTTTTATATAAAATTTTTAAACTTTTAAAACGACATGAAAAAGCTGAATCAAGATCCTCTCCTAATGAAAGGGTCCTTATATTTGCCTAATGAAAAAGCTAAATCACATTTAATATAATAATACGGAAGGGCGGAGTAGGTTGTTTTTTTTTATAAGATTGGAAATTGATATTTTTTTTCCTTAAATGAAGATGAAGAAGTAAAATATTTTAAGCTCCTTTATTCATGGCAATATATACGTCCTCGTAGATATGAATTGGCATTACTTGGCACGTCTTGACAACTTCTTAATCAAATAACTTCTCAAAATCTCTCTGCATTGTTATCTTAATACCTAAGCTATTAATTTCATTATTTTATCCCCTCTACGCTACTGATTTAAATACACCTGTTCCAAGTTGTCTCTTTCTTTAAGGAAAAATTTGGTAGAATAACCATTTAGGATTTGTAATTAAGTAAATGTCCATTTTTATTTGACAATTAAGTAAATGTCTAAAATTTTATCTTAATACCTAAACTACCTCTCTTTTAATTTAACCTACCTCTTTCACCATCTCTCCTAACAGACCGTCTCTCCATTTCTCCTTCCTCCATGGCGTCAAACCCGCAACCACACCCAATCTCCAACAAATTTTCTTCCTTCTTTCTCATACCTTCTCCAATTGGCAACTCAAGGTATCCATGGTAGCAACCTCGATTCTCAATTGGTGAGAGCCAGTTCCTCCTTGTTTTGGATGCTCTCAATTGGCGATTTACGTTTCTCCCTGTCGTTTTCCAACTTTTCGGCGGTCGAATTCGAAGCCTTGACGAACTGGCTGAGGAACGAGGACGGCAACGGTAGAGCGGAGCCGCTCGGGGGAGGATCAACGGTCAAGCTAACAGCGTTGGAGGAGGATGAGAAGTCGAGGCCTTGCTCTGGATGCTCTCGATCTGCGACATATGTTTCTCCCTATCATTTTCCAATTTTTCAGAGGTCGAATTCGAAGCCTTGACGAACTAGCTAAGGAACGAGGACAACAACAGTAGAGAGAAGCCTCTCGAGGGGGGATCGGCGCTCAAACTAATGGCACTGGAATCGAAGTGACGTCAATGGTCATTAGTTTTAGTGGAAGACGATTGATTTCAATTGGAGATAATCGAGGGACGAGATTGATGTTTTTTTATGGTGAATGGGGCATCCAAGCTTTTTCGGTTGTCGATATGAGTATAGAAGGATGTCAAAGGTTGTAGAGAATCTGTCGAGGTCATTTGGTTGTCCACGGAGAGATCGAGCATCGTCGACAATGAATTGAGATTCAACGAGGTACGAGAGTGCATTAATTCTAATTTTCAATTGATTGAGTTAGGATTTGGAATTGAGCTTATAAATTTGTGAGATATAAGTGGATTCTCGCTTTGCATCACTAAACTGATGTGTGGATTCTTATTGGATTGAATTAGCCAATTGTTTGGTAAAGTTGAGTATTGAAATTCTGGTTATGAGTAATGAAATTTTCAAGTACGTACTTCATATTGTTTGAGTAATGATATACAAGATTGCCAAAAAGTAATTGAAAGGTGAAAGTTTAAGGCATTAATGGTTGCAATTTAGTGTTATTTCAAGTAACTGAAAGGTGAAAGTTGCAGGATTTTTGTTGCAGTTTTAAGATTGGTGATAGTTAATCAAATTTTTTTTTGGTGACATTGAGTTATATCTTTTTGGCAATAATGTCATATACTTCGTAATTTTGATTACAGTTCTTTAAGTGAGATTTAGTTTTAATATTTGGTGATACCCTGTTTCGATGACATTATATGATTTTTAGATATCAATTTTCTGTCTTTAGGATATCTGTCACCATTTCACAAATTGTGTTTGGCTATAGTATTACTTTATTTATTATTTGTCTAAAATGCTCTTCTTCAAATGAGACTGTGTTTGGTGACAATAGCTGATTTTGTAGATTCATTTGGGATAACAATTATGTTTGGTGACAATAGTTGCTAACAGTTCTTATGACCACTACCATTTTTATTTGGTGTTAATTTATTTATACATTTTATGCTAACAATACTTGAGCGGTGACACTATTTGATAATAATACTCGATGAAAATATTTTGAAGGCAATATTTGATGACAATCACTATATGTACTAGGATCATTTTGATGATAATTTTTTGTGACAATCATTGGGATTATTTAATGATAATTTTTTGTGACATTGTTCTATAATTGGTGATAATATCATAAGATAATGTTACATAGCTAATGAAAATGAGATCAATACCAGTTTCATTTGGTGACAATTTATTTATACATGTTATTCTGTCAATATGTGAGTTGTGACACTATTTGATGACAATAGTTTGTGACAATGTTTGATGACAATGTTCACTTGTTGGTGACAAGTGGTTGGTGACAATGGGATTGTGACATTTTTTTTTTGTCGTTGGTGAGTGGTGACAATACATTCGAGAAAATAATATGGGGATATTGTTCTGTAGTTGGTGATAATGTTTTGTTTTTGGTGACAATAAGTTTGAGAAAAGAATGTGGTGACAATGTTCTATAGTTGGTGATAATAGGGTGGTGACAATGTAATGTAGTCGTTGACAATAGGTTAATTGGTGACACTGTTATGTTGTTGGTGACAATATATTACTTACAAGAGGTTGATGACATTGTTTTTTTTTTTGTTTTTTTTAGATTGGTGACAATTGGTAGAGTTATATATTATGTTTTAATGACAAATGGAATTTATGTTGTTATTTTTAGATTGGTGACAATTGGTAGAGTTATATATTCTATTTTGGTGACAAATGAAATTTATGTTGTTATTTTTAGATTGGTGACAATTGGTAGAGTTATATATTCTGTTTTGGTGACAAATGGAATTTATGTTGTTATTTTAAGATTGGTGACAATTGGTAGAGTTATATATTCTGTTTTGGTGAAAAATGAAATTTATGTTATTATTTTTAGATTGGTGACAATTGGTAGAATGGTAGAGCTATATATTATGTTTTGGTGACAAATGGAATTTATATCTCATTTAGCTATAATGTAATTTTCATTATCCTTCTGTTCAATTGTAGTGGAAGTTGTGGTACGTATACCATCAAATATATCGAGAGTCTTGCATTTCATGGTGGTATTGAAGCTATTTCAGACAAGTATATAGATGCATATAGAGAGAGAGGATGACTATAGAGGGTCTTGCTATTTTGGATGTTAAGTATGAATGTCTCAACTATTCCCCTTTATTTTGATATTTTTTCAACTTGATATAGTCTGACAATTAAGTATTACAAAGTTAAACTTTACATCAAATTTCATCTACTTAGGGTTATTATTGTAACAAAAATGCATTAATATTAGATGACAAATGTGATGTCATTATAGTATTGTACATCAAATTATTCGTTTGCTCAAGTTTAGCCCCTCTAGGGTCTATGCTTGCCTAGTTCTAGGGTTTCAGTTTCGTAACAGAAATGCGTTAATATTAGATGACAAATCTGGATCACATTGGTACTGTACACACATTTTAGGGTTTAGGGCCCTAAACCCTAAAGACTAAATCCTAAACCCTAAACTATATTGTACATCAAATTTTCGTCTGCTCAAGTTTAACCCCTCTTGGGTCTATGACCCCCTTGTTCTAGGGTTTCAGTTTTGTAGCAGAAATGTGTTAATATTAGATGACAATTGTGATAACATTAGCATTGTACACATTTTAGTTTGATTAAAGTGCTTTGTAGTTGGTGACAATTGGTTGGTGACACTGTTTTGTCGTTGGTGACAATTAATTTCTAAAAATAGGTGGTTGACACTAGATTGGTGACAAAGTTTTGTAATTGGTGACAGTAGATTATTGACCAAAGCTTGATGAAAATAGGTTGGTTATACTGTTTTATTGTTGGTGTCAATAGATTACTGAAAAGAGGTTGGTGACAATGCTTTTTATAAGTTGGTGACAATACGGTTGATTAAACAATATGAAAACAGTGTTCTGTAGTTGGTGACAATGTCTTGGTGATGTATAATGTTATGGTGACATTTTTTTTAAGGTTACAATATCATGGTGACAATATATTGTCATCAACCTCGTCATTAATAGTTGTCACCAACAATTTTCATTAGGAAAATCATCTATTAGCAGAAAAACCACATTTGTCACCGAGGAAAAGTGTTACTGACAACTGTCACTGGAAGAAAATCAATTGTCACCCAAGTTTTTTTTGTCACCGGCCAACAATTATCACAAGAAAAAAAAAGAAAATTAATTGTCACTAGAAAAGATTTTCCCCTAACTGTCACCGAAAAAAATAAAATGTCACAAAAAATCAATTGTCACCAAAATAATTGTCACAGTTAACTTTCACCAGAAAAATATACTCAACTGTCACCAAAAAATTGTCACCAAATGCAGACGTTGTCCGGAATGGTCAATGTTGACTAGTCAATGTTAAAATTAAAAATGGTCAAAGGGGGAAGGAGGAAGGGTTAGAGATGGGGAATGAGGGGTATTTTTGGAAAAAATGGACATTTACTTAATTATGTAAAAAAGTGGACATTTACTTAATTTTGACATGAAAAATGGATATTTACCAAATTTAACCTTTCTTTAAAGGCAAAATTGCATAAAACCACCCTTTAAAAATGGTGTTTTGTAAAAAATCACACTTTAAAATGAAAATTGCAGAAAATCACCCGTTAAAACAGTTTTCTTTATAAAGTCACATCTATAACCCAATTTTCGTTAATTAAATGTTAAAGTGTGTTGAAATTCAATTATACTCCTTATTTTTATTATTACTTTACTGAATTCAATTGGTATTAGTTGATATTTAACTTTTTGATGTTTTTTCAAAAGCAAAAAACACTATAAAATATAAAAAAAAAAAAAATTTAAAATAATTTCATACTTATAAAAAAACTCTATAAAAAATTGATGTGCAATTTATATTTTATACATATAAAAAATGTAATACTAGGGCTACTTGAAGAAAATAAATATTTTAAAAAATAATGTTTCATATATTTTTTATTATTCTAAAAATGTATGTGGAATAATGAACATATTTTTAGAATAATAAAAACTATATGAAATATCATTTTTTTTAAATTTTATTTTCTTTGAGTATCCCTTTAGTAATATACACTTTTTAAAATATATAAAACATCAATTATATCTATTTTTATAGTGTTTTTAATAATAAGTGTGAAATTATATATAAAAAAATTATTTTTGAAAAAATATGTTAAAAAGGTAAAAATTAATTAATACCGATTAAATAAAGTAAAATAATAATAAAACCAATGGTTATAATTGATTTTTCACATACTTTAGTATTCAATTAACGGAAATTTGGTGATGAGTGTGACTTTGCAAAGAAAACGGTTTTAAATGGTAGTTTTATGCAATTTTCGTTTTAAGGGGTGGTTTCACGCAAAACACCCTATTTAAAGGGCGGTTTTCTGCAATTTACCCTTCTTTAAAATCATTTTTAAAATAAGCTATCAATTGTTCGTTAATCATCGTTAAATAAAATATATACTCCCTCAATTTTAAAATGTATATTGTTTGATTTTTAATGAGTAATTTTTAAAAAATATAGAAACTCTATAAATATTACTGGTATTTTTTATAAATTTTTTCCTTAGATTCATATTTATTAGTGATGATTATGAAATTGTTTTTAAAAATTAATAAAAATATTTTATAAAGTTATTAGTTAAAAAGAACGTGCAAAAAATTTTAACTTATAGAAGGGAGTATGTACTATGCATAATTTTTTATTTAGTTGCTTCCAATATGATTTTATAAAGTTCATTTGACCGGATGACTTCATTCCTTACAAGGAGGTTATTTGTATTTATAAGGTGTTGATCTCCTTATTGCACTATGCAGTTCATTAAGCTGTTTTTTTTTGGTAAAAAGTTCATTGAGCTTAGGGGTGTGCAGAAAAATCCGACACGAAAGACACGATACGAAAATACGACACGAAAAAAATACGAAACCGAAAAGACACGACACGAAAATGACACGAACCGAGAAAACACGGTTGTAAACGCTTCGTGTTCGGATCGGGAAAATCACTTTGTCGGGTACCCGACACGAACCGGTTAATTTTTTTTATAATTATTTTTAGAGATTTTAGTATAATATTAGTATAGTTAGAATCCTTTGTGTATCAATAAGATCCGCTAGCTAAGTTCTGAATAGGTAAATATATAGATAGAGGCAAAGTCAAAGAGTAACAAAAAGTAAGACCATACCAAGAGTCTTACGCAAAATAGGTGATACTACCACAAAAGTCCTACCGCAAATCACCAGCGCACAAACCACTCTCAACCCGCCTAAAGAGAAGTAAGGGAAAGACAAGACCCAATCCACTCCGATCCCACATCCCAGTCCACACCAGGACAAGCGTAGGTTTTAAGCGCACATTCTAGTGTAGCTTGCCAATATGGGGATGTGGAAACAAAGTGGAAAAAGCGAGCCCCCCCCCCCCCCCCCCCCCCCCCACCCCCACAAAAAAAACCTAAGCAGGCATCTCAGCAACCACGGACACATCATCACACAAGGTCACTCCCCCACAAACTATAGCACTCATTACTAACATCTCACATAACATTACTCTCCGTTCAATTTTTTTTTTACAGTAGACAATAAATTGGATGTACTAACGACATCCATGATCATCTCGCAAGATGATTTTCTGGAACTCACAACAATAGGAACTCAAAATAAAATTACAATTCAACTGAGATTTAGCAAGAAAATCAGTTGCACCATTTGCCTCTCTGTAGCAGTGTTGTATTGTGATGCTCTCAAAATCTTTGCTTAACGAATGAATCTCTTGGATTATTTGAGCAACCTCCCATGGTATATGTTGTGAGCTGAATCTGTCATGTTTTACAGTAACTTTTATATCGTTTTCTGCATACATTACATACATTTGGGTTGAATAGTACATAATCTATGTAGTTTATGTTTATTTGCCAAATTATGGAATCTACACCAGTTTCTGTTTAAATTCGCAGAATTCGAGACATTTTACAGCAACTCTAAGGAAGGTCAGAAAAGCTCGGAAAACCACTACAGAAGTCCAAGGTCAAAGAAGCAGCGGAACCAGTCGAATCAAGTTGAGAGCCCAGGTTACTCGATCTCGAGTGGACCTTACTCGATCTAGACGAGCATGTCCGAGCACAGGCCTTGTCGACTAGGAGCAGTGTCGAGAGCCAGACCAACCCAGCTTCAGAGCCCTACTCGATCTCGAGGACCACTAGTCGAGATCGACGACACCTCAGCGCCACACCCGGAGTCGACAAGAAGAGAAGCTGATCGAGAAGCCGAGGACGAAGACGCCGAGCACATCTCTACTCGATCTCGATGAGACCTTGTCGAGATCGACGAGCCACCTAGCGCCTGTCCGAGTCCGTGCCGAGGAGGAGTCCTGACATCACCAGAGTGCCATCCTCGACCACACCCCTACTCGATCTTGAGGAACCCTAGTCGAGATCGACGACGCCCAGGAGCCCAGATCCGAGCTTGTCGAGCAGAGTCACCCGAGAACACCAGTCGACGATGAATCCTAGTCGATGTCAACAAGCCCTTGTCGATGTCAAGTAGACCAAGTCTTGGAAACGCGTCGCCGTGAGCAGTCCGAGTAGAGTTGGGAATCCTTGGGGCCGAAGAAATCCGAGATTGCCGAGATACATCATCATCTATCTATGGAAGGAAGATTTATCAACATGAAGAGATATTCCCTAGTTTAGATTTATCTTTTAGATTTAATTCCTTTATCACTTTTATTTATCATTAAAGCCTTTTAGATATAATTTTAGATATAGATAGAAGATTCTATCCTTGATTAGCAAGGAATAGAAGGCTATAAACAAAGCCCTAGGGGCTGGTTTTTCATTCATTCAATTTCAGAGGTAGAGAAGTAGTTCCACAGAGACAGTTTAGGAGTTCTAAAGTTTTTAGGGTTTCGGCATTCTGCGAAAGTTGATTGCCGGGATTGTAAAGGCTTTTGAATATAGTTTAATGCAAGTTTCTTTTTATACATCAATGTCTGCGATTGCGATGAGGAGCGAGTAGTCCACCCACTTCTGGGGCTGGGGTGAGCCCGACGGTGGCCATGTGAGGTGATGCGGTAAAGGTCAGATCTTTTTATGCAATTCGTCTTCTATCCCTATGAGCATGATTCTTTTGCGAGAGTTGAAGGTGATCCTTGTTTGTATTATTGAAGCGAAAGTGATCTTAATGCAACTTGGATTAATTATGTGAAAAGGGTTAGTAACAATTAGGGTTTATGCGAAAGCCTCTATATGCCTATTTGTTAGTAACGAAAGTTATTTTGATGGAAAACATGATCTTTTATGCCTTTATGTGTTACTTTGCATGGTTATCGTTGTGGTGTTGATACCCTGGTCTTGGAAGTCTTTTATTATATCGAATTTATTTCTGTCGAAAATCTGAGTTTTGGTTCGAAATTTGCAATTTAAAGTTTCTGTCTTTCTTGTCGATATAGAGTAGAATCTCGTCGATGTCGAGTAGGACCTTAGTCGATATCGAGTTGGCTTTAGTCTAGGTCGAGTTGAGTTTCTGCTTCTGTCGTCGAGTTGAAAGTTTCTGTTTTTACAGTTTGTCGAGATCGAGTAAAGTTGCTGCCTTGCTTTGTTCTTTACTTTCGTTTGCTTTTCGTTCGTTATTTTCGGTCTTGCTTCTGTTTTGCTTCTATTTCTTTTATTTCTGTCTTTTTTGCTGCTTCTCTGTGAGAATCTGTTGCTACCTAAGAACTGCTGACGTGCTTCCTCGTGGATTCGATCCTGACAACCTTCTACTACAACGGGAGGAAGTCTTGTATTTATTTGCTGAGACAGGGAAGTCAGTCTGATCTTTATTTTATATTTATTTCATACTAGACCATCCTCCTACAACAACAGTATATTGTTCACTTGATTGATTGCATTGACGATGGTTGCGCAATCACTTTCAACTATTACCCTTCGAATCCCCATCTCCGCTATCAGTTTTATACCTGTATAAACTACATAAGCTTCTGCTAGAATGACCGAACTCATCATAACGCTACATTTATGAATCTGAAGAACTAGACCGTCATTATTCCTCATAATACAACCAACTTGCGGTTGAGAATCAATTTTCACCGAAGCATCTACATTGATCTTAATGACATTTAGTGGAGGGCATTTCCAAATCAATTTATCAGGAGGTCTAACACGTTTAGGTAACTTCGTTTTTACCTGCTGTTTATTCCAACATGAGATTTTGTCTATAGTTAACGAGCATAGATAATACCTGTATCAGAAGTATTGCGAGAAATAATTCTATTTATGAGCTCCCAAACAGAATGCCATAAATAACATAAGTCGGTAAAATCTATATTAAGAGCTCTAGTATTTAAAATATTTTCCGAAACATTACATGTTAAATTTGGAATATTATAACATTTTCCCAACTTAACACCCAGATTTTGAATAAGGGATCTTGTGATCCGAGAATTAAACAATAAATGATTTGTATCTTCTGTAGAATTTTTTTTCAAAATATTCAATAAAAAGTAAATATTTACAATAATATTCACACTTTTAAAATATTTACAAAAATATTCATTTTTTGCAGGGTTGACAGAGAAACGCGAGTTTAAACCGCGTTTCATTCGTATTTTATAAAATCTCAAATTGAAGAAAAGATGGAAAAAAATTAACGAATAAAATGTGGGTTCCACCCGCGTTTTACTCTTTTATTTTTTTAAATGACAAATAAAAAAAAAGGATGAAACGCGGGTTCAACCCGCGCGCGTTTCTCCTTCCTCCTCAATTTCCAGGGCCGGCTCAGGCGCTTAGCCTTGGCTCTCCTTCCTCTTGGAATTCCATGGCCTCCTCCTCCAAGCTCCTGCCTGTCCCCGTCTCCTCGCCTCCCCTTCCGACCTGGAGGTTGACGAACCCCTCCTTGTCGAGCGGTGTCCAACTCCTCCTCACCTGCTGCCTCCCTCCCTTGCCCGACCTCAGATCTAGCACTCAGAGAAGACCCTTCAAATTGAGGGGAGACAAAGGCCGCCAATGGAGCCAGCCTCGACCACCGACCCCCCAGCGTCGTCACCTTCCTCTCTTGCTGCCTCCCTGCCTCCCTCTCCTGCTGCCTCCCTTCCTCCCCGGAGAAGACTCTGTAAATTGAGCGGAGACAGAGGCCGCCAACAGAGCTGGCCTCCACCACCGAACCCCCGGCGTCGTCGGCGCCACGCCCCCGTCCACCTCCCTGCATTTCTCCCGGCGTCGTCACCTTCCTCCCTGCCTCCCTCTCCTGCTTCCTCCCTTCCTCCCCAGAGAAGACGCTGCAAATTGAGCGGAGATAGAGGCCGCCAACGAAGCCGGCCTCCACCACCGACCCCACGACGTCGTCGGCGTCACGCCCCCTTCCTCCTCCCTGCGTTTCTCCCTTCTTTTGGCTTAGATTTAGCGGTTGCCCGCTGCCTTGGAAATTGAGGAGGAAGAAGAAACGCGGGTTCAACCCGCGTTTCACCCTTTTTTTTTATTTGTCATTTAAAAAAATGAAAGAGTAAAACGCGGGTTCAACCCGCGTTTTATTCGTTTTTTTTTTCATTTTTTCTTCAATTTGAGATTTTATAAAATACGAATGAAATGCGGTTTTAACCCGCGTTTCTCTGTCAACCCTGCAAAAAATGAATATTTTTGTAAATATTTTAAAAGTGTGAATATTATTGTAAATATTTATTTTTAGTGAATATTTTGAAAAAAAATTCTCTTATGTATCAGAATTACAAAGAGAGCAAGTACTAGGAACTCTATTTATATATCTATTTAGACGGGCCGTGGTAGGTAAGATATCTAAAATAATTTTCCAAATAAAATTTTTAATATTCGGAGGAATATTAAGTTTCCAAACCCAATCTGTTGGAATTTTCTTAGTATTCCCTGTATTACAAATAGAAGATGTGGATTTAACAGAGAATTTTCCATTACTACTATAAATCCAAATTAACCTGTCTGGAATATCAATTACTGGAATATGGATATTAGTAATAGCTTGAACAATATGAGAGGGGAATATACTATTTAATTTATCAGTATCTCAAGAGTTGGTATTTGTAAATAAATCACAAACTTTTAAGTTAGGATTACGATCATTCCAAAAGTTTTGAAGATATTGCGCATTTACCCAAATATCAGACCATACATTTATGGTTTTCCCATTACCTACTAGCTAGATCAGGCCTTTAGAGAAAAGATCCCTGACATTAAGAAGCCTGCGAAATTGCCAAGAAGTTTTGAAACTGCCTCTTTCCATTAGAGATTCGGTTGAGAGATATTTATCCGTAATAACCTTCGACCAAATATTATCAGGATTAGCCATAATTCTCCAAAGAAGTTTCATTTGCATACCAATATTAATTTGCTCAGCCGATTTAAAACCTAACCCGCCATCTTTTTTAGGAGTACACATATGTTCCCAGTTGATTAGAGGATGATAGTTATCCGATTGAATTTTATTCCAAAAGAAAATTTTGTTAATCTGATCAATCTTTTGTAGAACTCCTTTTGGAAGAAGAAATGACTGCATTAAATAATTTGTTTTAGAATTTAGGTTTGCCTGAATTAGAACCGATCTACCAACTTGAGAGAGAGTATTAGATTTCCACTTTGACAGCTGCTTTTTAAGGCTAGTTATTGCCTTATCAAACAAGACGTTACAAACCCTACCACTAATAAGTGGTATACCAAGGTATTTTTCCATTGATTTTGTAACTGGAATATTTAGTTGTTGAGCAAGAGACTGGGCTTTACTGAAAGGAATATTTTTAGAAACTTGTAGAGAACTTTTATTATAATTTATAGTTAATCCAGACATATTGGAGAAAGTATTCAGAAGATTTCTAATCGTATGAAGACTTAAATCATCAGCTCGTCCAAAAATTAGAGTGTCATCTGCAAAGGAAAGGAATGGAATAGGATCACTGTTATTTGTAAGTTTGATTCCAACCAAAGGGTCACATTCCAAAGATTCTTGTTGCAACATTCTCCCTAATAATTCCATAAACAATACAAAAATATATGGAGCAAGAGGATCTCCTTGTCGAATTCCCCTATAAGTATGAAATGTACGACTCGACAAATTATTAACTAAAACTGAGAAACTAGTTTTTGTGAGACATGTCATAACCCAATTAATCCATCTGGAATCAAAACCAAATTTGTTTAGAATAATACGAATAAAACTCCAACTTATTTTGTCATAAGCTTTCTCCATATCTAGCTTTAAAGCCATCCACCCAAGTTTACCTTTTTTGTTATGAAAAGAGTGGAAAACCTCATGAGCTATTAATATGTCATCCTGAATATTTCTACCTTGAACAAAAGCTCCTTGAAATGGATGAATAATACGTGGTAAAATAGGCTTCAAACGATTAGCCAATAGTTTCGAGATAACCTTATAAATAGTATTACACAAACTAATAGGACGGTAGTGGTTAATGTTACTAGGTGTATCAATTTTTGGAATAAGTGCAATAAAAGTTGAATTTACTTCATTGAGTAGCACACCAGAATGAAAGAAAGATTGAACAGCTTTGCAAACTAATTTACCGACAATATCCCAGTATTTTTTATAGAACTCTTGTTGAAAACCATCAGGACCTGGAGACTTGTCGTCTGTCATTGAGAAAAGGGTATCCTTAATTTCTTTATCTGAAAAAGGCTGTGTTAAAATTCTGTTTTCAGATTCAGTAATGGTCTGATCAATTAAATTTAGGAAATATGGATTACTACTAATCGGTGCATTATTAGCAATGAATCTTTCATCCAATTCAGTCGTAATTTCATCTCTAATTTGATCCTCATCCTCAATCAATAAACCATGTTTATTTGTAAAATTACGAGTGACATTTTTAGAATTTCTTATTTTAGATATTGATTGGTAGTATTTGGTATTTCTGTCTCCAAACCTTAGAAAATTTGATTTAGCTCGTTGTTTCCAAAAAGTATTATTAAAGTCCATTAGAGCTTCACGCTTACTTAACAATCTATTACATTTAATGTTTATTGTATCGTTTGAATTTCCACTAATTTGTTGTGTTTGAAGTAACAGCAGTTGATTTTCAATATCTGTTATCTGTCGGAAATTATTATTTGGGTGAGACTTACACCAGATCTTTGTATTTTTTTTAAGAAGTTTCTGTTTTTGTAATTGTGTAAACATAAACGACCCATGAAGCTTATTATGCCAAGTTGATTTAACTAATCTGTTATAGTTAGCATTACTAGTCCAAGACATTTCAAATTTAAACGGTGAACCAACCCTAATTTTCGTACTTCCTATAGACATAGACATTGAAGAATGATCAGAAGTCGTAAAAGGATGATTGTGTACTCATAAGTTAGGGAACTGTGTTAAGATATCTGTATGAACCATTACTCAATCTAATCGTTCATAAATGTTATCAATAAGATTTTGAGTCTTCCTCCACGTAATTGGACTACTTGTATAAGGGATCGTATGAACATCTAATTCTTCCATAATCTGTTAAATTCGCAGAAATCTATTAGCCTGCGGAATTAGTCCTCCAATTTTGTCAGAACCTGATTCGATTTCATTGAAATCTCCCATTATCAAACATGAGAGATATTGGTTATGGATGACAATGAATAACTCATTCCATAACCTATTTTTATCTATTTGGTTCGAAGGAGCATAAATGAAAGTAATAATAAAACTAAAGTTATCAATTTTAACCCGGTAAATAATGTACTTATCTGATGCTGAGATCTGTTGAAACGATTCAGTAAATTTAGAAGTCTTAAGTAAAATCCATAACCTCCTTTTGTTCCAATTGAGGCAATATGATGAGGATTGTTAAAACCTGCTCTAATATAAAGGGATTGAGCTGGCAGCTCAGTTGACTTGGTTTTTGCAAGGACTAAAATATCCAGTTTATTTCTTTTTTGAATATAAGCTAAGTCTTGCCATAGGTTTGATTTTCTAACACCCCTGATATTCCAATATGCGATGTTCGTCATTTAATAAAATATTTTATACATACCCGCTTTGTGAGCATTTCTAAAGCATCCATAATTTTTGACAGTAGCACAGAACGAATAAAATAGCAAGTAAAACTATTAATCCAACTGAAATTAAATTTTTTAGGAAAATAGATATGGATATCATAGCTGTTGGGATATACCAAATCATTCCAAATCTGTTTCCAGAAGCACAAAGGGGGTGTTAACCTAGAGATAATGTTGTTAAGCTCTATAGTATCATTTGGAAACCAACGTTTTAGAGATCTCATGGTTTTGGAAGCACCTTGAACTGATATAGGATAGGTCTTCCGAATGATACAACAGACATAGTAACTAAAACCGGAAATAGCTACCACAATACACACAAAGCCCTTCAGTAGAGAAGGAAACCAAGCCGCCAAAGAGTCATCCTTATGAACAACAAAATCAAGGATGGCCTTTGGATCACCTGTACAATCAAACACCAAACACATAGCCCCTACAATACTAAGGCAAACCGAGGTACAGAACATCACATCCCTAAACTTATTACAATACCAGAACATCACATCCCTACACTGACCCTTAAGATACCTCCAGTCGACACGCATCTTAGCCAGAACTTGCTTGAAATCCACTTGATTGTTAACAAATCTCCCCACCAGAGCCGTATCCTGAAGTCTGCAGTGGATGTCGTTGATGATCGTGATTTCAACATCTTCTGTCCGTGGATCCTCACCTATATTCGGCTCAACTAGAAAAGTTTGGGCCATAGTTGTTAGAGTGGACTGACTTGAGGTGATAGGATTTGAAGTAAGTGGCGAGATCAAACAAGGAAACCCAGGAGGAGAAGAATTCAAGTCCATATCAGTTGGAATTCCATGAACAACAGCAGATATGAATGAAGAAGACATTGAACTACTTGTGTGCATTTCTTGATAGGCCACCCATATATGTTTATCAAGATGGAACTCAACATCTTTTAATATAATAAAGAGGGGTGTTAACCCATAAAACTTGCTGTTAAGCACCTTAGTATCACTTTTGAGGCAATGTTTTTGAGATAACAGAGTACTACAACAGCCAATATAAACATCCAGGAATGCAAAATCAACAGACCCATGAATCTGAAAATCTGTTAAGCAATTTAGGAAGGGTGTTAACCCATAAAAAATGCTGTTAAGCCAATTAGAACCAACATTGAGGCACACTTTGTGAGGAATTATATAAATAAAATCTATTGTGAATATACAAGTTTGAAATTTGATCTCATAAAAAACTTGTTTGATGAAGCACAAAATATATAACCTCTCCGTTCAATTTTGACCCAAATTAAAGTCTAGAAAACTACCCCAACAACAAATTAAATAAAGAAAAAGGAGTTACCCATCTGCAAAATCTAACACAGTTGCAGGGAAGGCCCACCAAGGTACCAAATACACGCCAAAGGATATGGCCCACGATGTCATCCCACTTTGACCCACGCACTTCACCATGAGTAGCAATTCTCACGCTCTGTCATCCCCTACCTCAAGACACACAGCAACAACAGCCAGCACAAACAAGAACAGCCCCCAAACCCGCAGCGATTAAGCCCGAAATCCATGTAGAAGTGCGGTTTATGGGACCGAGCACGAAGTGCTACCGAGATACCAGCGAACCGAGGCATAAAAGGGGCGAGGGAAAAGACCCAAATGCACAAAAAATTTCAACTCGGACATAAATAAATGCAGCCACCCGTGAGCTCAGCCACCACGTTACCAGCACAACCACCAGAGACAGACGAGAGTGAGGAAGAAGCACATCCCGCAACCAGGGGGCATTTGTGTTGCAGCCCCATCTCACCAACTAGTCACCCACCCGGACAACAAACTCGCACCTCCCCTCATCCAGAGACCAGTCGTCGGCAGCCAACACACGGCCAAAGCCCCACAGCAGGCCACAAAACACCACATCGCATCCCCCATTAACAGATATGCGGAAGAGAAAAGAGGAAACGATGAAGACGAAACCAAATCAGGCCCCAAACAAGTCTCACCCACGAACAGGAGCCCGGATCTGACCACCCCTCCATCAAATCCCAACCCCGACCACGGCAAGAACTTACAAGCCCAGATCTGCACCAAGCCATCGGAAGATACTCCTCAAGAACTCGACAAGGACTTACAAGGATCCAGATCTGAACACCTCTTAGATCTAGAACAAAGTGTGTACCAGATCCCGAACACAAGGAACCGAGATCCACACCACCGACCACAACCAGATCTAGGCAAAAGACGCTGGGAAACACCTCGAGAAGCCACAACAGCGACGGATCCCAAACAAGTACCCTCACACAAAAACCCGACATATTACCATCGCTCAACCTGGAAGATAAATCCAGGAAAGCCAAAAAAACCAACGAAACCCAAAAAAATAACTACCCCAAAGAGTTTAAGTTTGTGACAAACCCAAACGGATTGAAGAACAAGGGTAAGGGATGGAGGGAGGGCCAAAGCGAGAGAGAAAACCAAGAGAAGAGAAACCTCAAAAGAGAGTTTCTCTCTCCAGGTTTCTCACTCTAACACCCACCCTTTTTTCCCGCTAGCTAAGTTGGTAGAAGGGAAGAGACTGATTTGTGCGAATTGGTAGCAACCCCGGGTTCGAATCCTGTACATCCCCTCGTTTTCTAATTTTTTCCCCCTCTGTAACTTCTAATCAAATGTCAATCTAAAATCGCCTTTTCGACCTTCCAAATCATATATGAAATCAGATCTCAAATCGAGTTTCCCCCTTCTGAAATCGTCGTTTCGCCCTTCCAAATCAGATCTGAAATCATATCTGAAATCGAGTTTCCCCCTTCCTCTCACTCTCGGATCCTCGGCTGAGTCACTGGCATATCTTGCCTCTCGAAACATGGTAAGTAATTTTAATCGATTTGCCTCTCGAAACCCTCGACTGATTCTAATCGATTTTCCTATCGAAACCCTCGACCGAGTCGCTGTCTGCTTCAAAATTGAAAAATATAGGAATCTGATTATGTTTTGGTTTGGATTTGCTTCGTATTTGACATTGCACAATGGTTGCACACACACTGCATAGTGGCTGCATACACAAGCTGTACAAGAGTAGCAAAGCAAACGGACAGGGAAGAAAGGAAAAAAAGAAAAAAGAAAAACTTTTGGTTCGTGTCAGGTACCTGGGTATCCGACACGAAACCGAATAGCATAACCGTGTCGGGTACCTGTAAAGGCCCGGGATTATGATTCCCGGGTTATGTTTCGAGGGATGAAACCCCTCGTTAGGATCTTGCGCCCCAAGTATATGTTGAAGGTTTGAAATTCTATCCTAACATTTTCAAGTGGGATTTCATACCCAAAATTCGAAGGGATCATCGGAATCCCCGGGGAAGTCCCTTGTACCTGTCGTAAGTCTAAGCGTGAAAAACCAAATGTCACACAGATAGCGGGAGTAAAGCATAATACAAGGGGGGGGGGGGTGCCACGGTAGAGCCGGGTCAAAACATGATCAACCATTCAAATCCAAACCGTAATTAAAGTGGTGAAGTCGGAATCTTAACTCTGTCTCCCCGCCATATTAGACCCCGCGATCATGAAGCCAAATCGGCATCAATAGTAGTAAGCATAACAGATACCTAAAAAAATTGATAGTGGGCGGGATCAGATCGATGCCCACTTTGGCTCTACATCCCGGCCCTAAGCACACATATACGCTATACCTAATAAAGATGCTTCTAGATGCAAGACGAAACATTAACACATTAACATGCTCCTAAGATCAAGCGCATAATAATAATAAGGCCTTATCACAGAATACCAAGTGGTATATCCCTCTCCTACCTCCACCCCCTTCCGATAGGGCGAAGACTGGCCAGCTCGTGAATGCATTCAATAATAATCGGGCGGCACACATGCCCAACCCGTATCCACAATAAAATAAAGCCCGTAGGCAGGAAGTTCCATGACTCGATTGACTCAGGACGGGACCCGATGGGACTGGGCCATCCTATAACCTTAGCAAAGACTCTAGTTACTTCACAGATAACGGCCGTTTGGTTTACATACGAATAAAGAAGTAGAATGCTCAACGTTCAATGCAACCTAGCATGGTACTACATGACATGCTGATTATGAATGCAAGCACCTGGTATATCATGCACCAAAAGTAGGGAATTTCTCTATTTCAATATGAGTAAGCTCCGAAGAGACTTACCTGGCCTTGCAGAACAACAGAATAAAGGGTCCAGCACACATAAATCATAGTCACAAGTATCACCTAAATACATATAAGAACACATATATAAATCTACGCCCAATAATTCAAGTACTCAAGCATACATCATTCAACAAGAATAACAACCATATCGTAATCGTCACTCCATCAGATTCAACCATTCATCTCATTGCCACATTCCGTAAGTTCACATCATTCTCATCGTTCCATTCAGCCACATTCATATATTCATAGATTTCATATATCGCGAGATAATCACATTCATCATATTCATAATCATATATCAACATATCACATAACTCGAGTTCATCATATCATCACATATTAAAAGCGTAAGTGAACTATATATACGTCTAACACTTAATCATACCATTAGTCAATCAATCATGTCATTAGTCCACACCAATCATGATATTAGTCAACCGATCAAATCATCATGCTAGTTAGTCATCGATCACATAATTCCCAAGTTAGTCCCGAAAACCGTTTAGAAACCCGAGTTTAGTAGATCGAAATTCCGACCTTAGAAAATGTTCGTAAATTTCCTTTTTCGTTTTAAATCCGATAATACCCTTTTAAATCTCCAAATCTCATAATATTATATATAATATTTCAAATACCATTTTCCTTTAACATTTTCATAAAATCTTTCTAAATCCTTAAAACCCAAACCATTTTCATTTTATAAAAAAAAATCAGCCCCTCTTTTATTTGATTAAACTACCGAAAACCATCCCTTTTTATTTTGGAAAACCCACAACCGAATTTATTTTGCAATTAATGGCACAAATTTCATTTCTTTTAAGACAAAGCAATCTGGCCCAATCTCTCTTTGATTACTCTTTGAAAAGTTAGGCCCAATAATACAAATCCCATTCTTTCCTTCATGGAAGACTAGGCCACGTTTTTTTTTTTAGAAAAGAAGGGGGCCAGAGTTGACGTGGCAGTGACATGGAGGTGGGGAGATGGACATGGGCCCAATAGTCTCCTCCTTCCTCTTTCTTTTATTCGACAAAAACAACAGGTCAGACGGGGGGTTCTGGGCTTCGGAAAACAATGGAGGGAGAGGAGGAAGGGAGGCCGGCGGCGGTGGATCTGGGCTTCGGCCACCCGCACCGACTACTCCGACACGCACATGTAAGGAATAGAAGAAGAAGAAAGGGAGGAGGTTCACCGAGGCGCGGATTCGTCTCGTCGGAAACGGAGCTCAGGGAGGCGCGTCCGGGTGCGTCGAGGCCGGTTCTTCGATCGGAATTGCCTGGGAGAGTAGCTGGAGATTAAGAGAGGGACCTTTAGGTTGATAAGAGGTGAAGAAGAGAGGTTGAGAGGAGTCGAGACCTTACCCCGACTTAACGAAAAACAAGGCGGGGAGGAGGCTGTGCTCGGGAAATCTCCGGGGGCTTCTGGCCGGAGACTACTGCTGGTCGTCGAGGAAGATGAAGGCGTCTTCTTCAAAGGAAACAGAGGAGGGCGGAGATTCAGTAATGGAGGCTGCTATGGCGATATTTGGCAACGGGGAGGGTGTTGTGTGTGTGCTTGAAGCCGGCGAAAAAGGGAGCTAAGGAGGAGTGGGGTTGAGCTGGTGGTGACAACGACCTGGTGGTTGAGGGGTGATGAAGTGGTTACGGAGGAAGTGAGCAAGAAGGAGGAAGTGCTTCTTTTCTCTCGGCAACCAAATGGGAGAAAGGGGTGTATATGCTTTTGAAATGGAGTTGTGAAATGGGGAGAATGGGTTGCACGTCTGATTTTTGGACAGGAAAAGTGAGCCTTGCAGAGGGTCTTCGTCAAATTCAGAGGAGAGAGGGTTGCCTTCTGCAATTGAAATGAAATGTGGTAGAAGGGGGAGTCTTTTTTCTAGTCAAAGAGCATGCTAGGAGTATGTGTGAAGGGTGCACTGTTCGAACTCAAAAAGGCCTTTTGGGAGATTTTGTTGTTTTGATACAAACCTGACAGGGCAGGACACAGTGGGAAAAGGGAGATGACAAAGGGAGATGACAGATAGGAAAGAGTTGATGGGTTTGGCTTGCTAAAATTCCAAGGAGAGAGAAAGGAGGTCAAGACAAATGTAACACATGGTCTCAAAATAAGGATCAAAATACCCGATAAATAAATTCTGAAATCCGCTTTATGAATTCTAAAATCTATTTAGTGATTTTTTCATTAAATTCCGCTTTTAAATTTATTTTTATATTTATTTTCCGAGAAATTAGGATTTAAAAATCTGAGCATTTACATCATCCACCTCTAAAACCAAGTCTCGTCCCCGAGACTAAAATAAAAACAAAGTAGAGGATGAAGTTGGAAATAGGTGAGTCCAAGGATCATTCCATTGATCCCGTAAGTGCCTCATAAGTGCCCCTATGAGATTCTCACAGTATCGCCTTCGTGATCATAATATCCTTGATAGGTCATAGCGGGAATGTAATATGGATCCTTACCACATCCTTACCCCGACTTCTCGGTTATATCATAACTCGAAAAGCAATACAACGTCTTCACTAAGTCTTAGCAAGCAGTCTGTAAGGGCCCCTATAAAATGCATGTATCTACTTCGTGTGGCGTCATAATGCAAGCTCGGTTGGAAAGTTTCAAAAAGGTTCCTTGATTTGAAAAGGTTTGGTCCCAAAATCATTAAAGTTCTCGATCGCGTTTTGTCTCTCCAAATCCAAGTTAGTCATTTTTAAACATCGTTTGAATCCCTTAAATCCGACGTTAGTCAAGCAATTTCAAATCTCAAGAGGTGGAATCATCCACCTCTAACGATAATCCCATATTTCTTTCCTAGGTTCCAAGTCAGAATCAAATTCATCAATTCGGTTCTATCATCCTAGCAATTCCAATTCAGGGCACCATACACATAGCAATCGTACGTTATAGAAATCGTATCACACATTCATAAACATGTCGTATTTATGTCACGGATGGTCACATATCACAACATATCTAATATAGTATCATACATAATAGGATTCATCATCTCATGTCACAAAGGTTGCACATCACATTAATCAGATAAGCGCTAACTACCAAGCATCATCACATTAGAGGCAAATAAGTACTTCAGCACACTAGCATTTCATCAAGTTCAGGGGATAACTATTGTTAATACCAACAGCTCACTATTGTATATGGCAATACATGAAGAAATCAACATCGTCTATAGCATAGAATTCGCACAAGACTCGGTCCCGAGTATCACATAACCAAAAGCCACATCCTCAAGAAAGCTTGTCTATAACTACGAACCATAACAGGACACGCCACTACTCATCATCTCTCGCACCAAGATTAACCTCACCTAGGTCTACCAACTCGAATCCGTTGCTAGTTCCGAACACCACAACATCTCACTCATATATGAACTCTCAAATCTCACACTATTTGCAACTCAAGGCCTACATCCTAAACCAAATTACTAGGTATCCCAACTCGTATGTCATCAAGCCATTTAAGGATCAATCTACTTCGACATCCCGACCTCAAATCCCACTCGACCACCCAAAACCATATCTCGAAGTTCCCAATCGCACAATTTCTTTATTCCGACAAGCTCAACAACTCGATCGACTACCAAGACTCTCTATGAAGTGCACCCTCGTCCTAAGGATCCTCTATAGGTCCCATCTTTACCTTCTAAGAGAAATCCCAAGCCTTTTCCTCAACCGCTCTCACGATCGATCTAGACGCTCCTTAACAATCTCGATTACTCTTCCTAGGCTCTCAAGAGTCCCTGTGACCATCATCTCCCAAAGAGACATATCGAATCACCTTACTAACCTGATCATACTTTCCGCACCACTAACCATTCTCACTAACCATCCACCTCTAAGAACCCAACTCGTACTAACTATTTCACACACGACACTCCCATCATTATCGTCAGCATCACCAACACAAGCATCCTACCTTGCAAGAATCCACTCATCCGCCTACTCTCGACAACTCTAAGAAAACCGTCTAGTGCTAACTAATAACCACGAATCACTGAGTTCCTCATCACCTGCGTCTATCCTCAATGACCGAGCACAAATTCTACCTACTTGTCCCATTCCAATATCACGAAACCTAGACATCCACGACTCCTTAGCCGACCTATTCTAGATCATCGTCTTAGCATATTCCCAAATTTCCGCATTCCAAATCTTGCTAAACCTTAACCATTCGAAATCCTCAAGTCATCCTACTCCAATTCCTCATCTCTTCATATTCCTAAAATGCCTCAAGCTCCTACTTCTTAACTATGACACCTTACCGTTCAAAGCCATATTTTTCCGATCATCATTTCCGCAGAATCCCTAAATCGTCCTCATCTGAGTTTCCCAAGTACCGCCCTTTCACCAACCTTCCAAAATCATTCATCCTCTAACGTTCCCAATACATTCCGCCCTACTCAATTCCCAATTCCAAGCTCCGAATCTCTCTATCTCAACCTCAAGGACACAATCTTACTAGAAATCTCAACGACAATATTCTTGCCCAACTACTATCCTTTCCTCGAAGATTCATCTCACATCCTCAAATACTCATCACACGTACATCATAAAAAACCAAATATCCAAGATCGATAATTTCCCAAACAACCTCACACTACTCTTCCTTAGCGATTCCTCAACCTCAATCCTTTGCCAAGACCGCTCCCAATCACCGCACATACAACCTAGTCCCAAATCTACGATTCCTTAGACATTCCATAATCGATCATCATCAACGACACCCACCATCCGCTCCTAGACTATCTAGACATTCTTTCTTGGCACACTAACTCGTCTATCAACACATCCCTTCAAGAATCCTCCCAATCCACTCCTAACTCACTCACCTCCCTCTAGAACTACACTACCCGCACACGCTATATGATGCGGGGTTAGCCGCTGTTTTCCCGACCTTCTTGACGTTGTGGACTCGGACTCACAAGAACACAAAGAAATGGCACAAGTGAGACAAGAAAAACGCAGCAAAGGGGGATTAAACCTTGGGAGCAAGGCTTGACCAAATGAAAAGGAAAAACAGAATAAAACAAAGGGAAATGAAAGGGAAAGATAGGAGGAATCAACCTTGATAAATAACAAGAAGACCCATTGGGACAATGCACCAAGAACCAACTTGAATGACACCGAAACCAACCCTATACAACCTTACACAACCATGGCTGGCCATGGAAGCACAAGGAGGAGGTTCGTGCTCATCTCGGAATCACCAATCTTCGGGAAATTGACAAAACCAAGAACAACCGAACTAGATGCAACACACATGCACACAAGGCATGAAGCTCTCACCTTTGGAAAGTGAAACCAACTAGGTTTTCATTAACAAGATTCAAAAGTGTGTTCCACTGAGAGTTTACAAGCCTTAAATAGGAGAGAAAATCAGCCCAAAAGCAAAGGCTCGAAACCACAAGGTCTCAACAAGTCCAACTAAACCCAAACAAAGGCCCAAAGCTCTAAGTCCAAAACAAGAAAGCAAATGAAAGGCTAAGTGTGGGTGGTGGCTGAATCACTCTTAGTCGAACCTGAGAATGGTGCGGTTTCAAGCAATGTGATGATGTCATCCTCGGGCTCCTTTGGTAGCACCAACTTCATATGGTGGATGATGAAAGCGTTAAGTTCCTCTCTTATCTTCTTAGCTCGTGATCTTGTAATAGGTCCATCTCCATCTCCGAAATGAGGTGCATCGGGTGGTTCTTGGGATGGTCCGCCATCATTCTCCCCTTCTTGGAAAGGATTCGACCTTGAATCCATGTCTTCATCCTCATCTAGGTAGGGGGTGAGATCGGCGACATTGAATGTTGCACTAACTCCATAGTCACCCGGTAGGTCAATCTTGTAGGCATTATCCCTGAATCGTTGCAATACCTTGAATGGACCATCTCCTCGAGGAGCGAGCTTAGACTTGCGCTTTTTTGGAAATCGCTCCTTTTGTAAATGCACCCAAACTAGATCTCCGGGCTGGAAAATCATCTTGCGACGCCCCTTGTTGGCTCGTTTGACATTCTCTTCGGCCTTTTGAATTAGCCGGACACGAGTACGCTCATGAAGCTCCCGAATGAATTCCACCTGTTTTCCTGCATCAAAGTCTTCTTTCTCCCTCATGGGACATGGGGTAAGATCTAAAGGGGTTAGTGGGTTAGTACCATAAACACACTCAAATGGTGTAAGCTTAGTCGATGAATGCACAGTCCGGTTATAAGCAAACTCCACATGAGGCAAAGCATCCTCCCACAACCTCAAATTATTCCTAATGATGGCCCTAAGGATGGTAGTAAGGGTCCTATTGGTTACCTCCGTTTGCCCATCGGTTTGTGGGTGACTAGAGGTGGAAAACAGCAACTTCGTCCCTATTTTACCCCAAAGAGTCCTCCAAAAGTGGCTAAGAAATTTCACATCCCGATCGCTCACTATAGTCTTAGGTACTCCATGAAGCCGAACAATCTCTCTAAAGAAAAGGTTAGCTACATTAGAGGCATCATCGGTCTTATGGCAAGCGATAAAGTGAGCCATCTTAGAGAAACGATCAACAACCACAAAGATCGAATCCCTCCCCTTTTTAGTCCTAGGTAACCCAACAATAAAGTCCATGGATATGTCTTCTCAAGGGGCTGCAGGAATGGGTAATGGACAATACAAGCCGTGGGGTTGTAACCTAGACTTAGCCTTCAAACAATCAATACATCTCTTAATCAAATGTTCTACGTCTCAAAGCATGCGAGGCCAAAAGAAATGTGTGTGTAGCATATGATAGGTCTTATCCCTCCCAAAATGGCCCATCAATCCGCCTCTATGGGCTTCCTCAACCAACAAGAGCCTAAGTGAATAACGGGGAATGCAAACCTTATCAATCTTGAAAAGAAATCCATCAAACAAGTAGTACTTATCTAAGGATCCTTTAGCCACAAAATGATTGTAAATCTGTCCAAAATCAGGGTCATCTACATAAAGCTCCTTAATATAGGCAAAGCCTAAAATCCTTGAGTCTAATGTAGACAACAACATGTATCTCCTCGAAAGGGCATCTGCCACAACATTATCTTTTCTTTTCTTATACTTAATGACATAAGGGAATGTTTCTATAAACTCCATCCAACGACCATGCCTCCTATCCAACTTGTCTTGGCTATTAAAATGCTTTAAGGACTCATGATGTGTGCAAAATAAACTCCCTAGGCCAAAGATAATGTTGCCATGTCTTAAGAACTCTAAATAATGCATACAACTCTTTATCATAAGTAGAGTAATTAAGACAAGCTCCTTTCAATTTTTCTGAAAAATAGGCAATGGGCTTACCTTCTTACATGAGAACTCCACCAATGCCTATGCCCGATGCATCACACTCCACTTCGAAAGACCGGTTGAAATCCGGAAGTGCTAAGACCGGGGCCTGCGTGAGATGCTCCTTTAAGGCGTTGAACGCCTTCTCTTGGGCCTTTTCCCATGTGAATGGGTGATGCTTCTTGGTGATCTCGGTTAGAGGGGCTGCAATTGTGCTGAAATCCCTCACGAACCGGCGATAGAAGCTAGCTCCAAGGAAGCTCCGAACATGTCCAATTGATGTAGGAGTAGGCCATTCTTGGATCGCTTTGATCTTGCTCTCATCCACCTTCAATCCATGTGAGCTGACCACAAAACCAAGAAAAGTAACACAATTAGTGCAAAGCTCACATTTCTCCAAATTAGCATAAAGGTGCTCATGACGAAGAGTAGATAGCACTTCTCGTAAATGTACCTCATGCTCTTCTAGGGATCTACTATACACATGTATATCATCAAAATAAACCACAACAAATTTCCCTATGAAATGCCTAAGAACATGATTCAAAAGACGCATGAAAGTGCTAGGGGCGTTGGTAAGCCCAAAAGGCATAACCAACCACTCATAAAGACCAAACTTGGTCTTAAAGGCTGTTTTCCACTAATCCCCCTCCCTCATACGAATTTGATGGTATCCACTCTTAAGATCAATCTTAGAAAAGGTAGTGGCTCCATGTAACTCGTCTAACATGTCATCTAAGCGGGGTATTGGGTGGCGGTACTTCACCGTGATGTTGTTGATGGCTCGACAATCCACACACATCCTCCACGAACCATTCTTCTTTGGCACTAGAAGTACGGGAACAACACATGGGCTAAGGCTCTCCCTCACATAACCCTTATCCAACAACTCTTGCACTTGGGATTGGATCTCTTGGGTTTCCTTAGGGTTCATCCTATAGGCTGGGCGGTTAGGTAAGGTGGCTCCCGGAACAAGGTCTATTTGGTGCTCAATGCCTCTAATAGGTGGTAGACCGGCTGGAATCTCATTGGGGAACACATCCTTAAACTCCTCAAGTAGCCCCAAAATCCTCTTAGGTAGGGTAGCCTTAAGATCATCACTCAACAAAGCAAGCTCCTTACATAACAACATAAGAGTGGTCTCGGGGTCAAGGAACTCCTTAAGGTCTTGCTTAGAGGCTAGAAGAACTCCCTTATTCTCCCACACTCCCTTAGGTTGGCTTGGCTCACTAGACGATGATGGGTGTGGTGTGGTCTTGGGCTGCGGACACTCGGTTTCCTCCCGCCCTTTCTTCTCCCCCTTTCCCCGTTTCTTCTCATACTCATCGGCAACTTGGGTTGGGGTCACGGGCTTGAGGACAACATTCTTCCCCTTAAACACAAAAGAATGACGATTAGTTAAACCATCATAAATGACCTTCCTATCATATTGCCATGGACGACCCAAAAGAATATGACAAGCTTGCATAGGCACTACATCACATAAAACACTATCCTCATAATGTCCTAGTGTTATGGCAACCTTAACTTGCTTGTTCACTTTCAATTCACCACAATCATTCATCCAATGTAATTTGTAGGGTCTAGGATGACTTAATGTTGGAAGTTGTAATTTTTGAACCATTTCAATGCTAGCAAGATTACAACAACTTCCTCCATCTATTATCATGTTGCACACCTTTTTCTTAACGAGACAACGAGTATGGAACAAGTTTTCTCTTTGGTTATCATCACAAGAAGGCATAGCATGTAAAACTCTTCTAACAATCAAAGATTCACCATGTTCAAACTCAGTCCCATCATCATTATTATCATCACAAGCATGCAAATTCACATCATCATCACACACAACATTATCATCACAATCAGATTCAGATTCATATTGCCCTAAATGATTAACCATGAGAGTTTTCTTGTTAGGACAATCTTTCATCATATGACCTCTTCCTTGACACTTAAAGCACACAATATCTCTAGTTCTAGAAGAGGGGTTAGAGTTACTCCCTTGTGGGGCTGCAGAAACCCCATTAGATGGCCGAAATGATGATGAAGGTGCATTTGTAGGGTAGCCTTTGCGATGACCACCTTGCTCTCCTTGATGATTGAAGTTGGATCCCTTTTCTTTTCCTTGCACCGCTTCCCTCCCATAGGGCTGGTATCCTCGGCTTTGTGTTGGTGCCTTCCATGAGGTAGTAGGGTAGCCATTCGATGTCCTTCCTCCTTGATTCCTAGCTTTGAGCTTTCTTTCCACTTTGATTGCTAGGTGTAGCAAATCTGTCATGGACTCATAAGGATAGCAATCTACTTCGTTAGCTAGGGAAGGGTTGAGAACTCTTAGGTACCTCACCGTTGTGGCTTCATCGTCCTCAACCACATTGGCTCTTACCATTGCCACTTGCATGGCATTGTATGTTTCCTCCGCACTCATGGAGCCTTTCCTCAAATTTTCCAACCTTTGTCTTAGCTCCCGGGTGTGGTGTTGAGGAATGAATCGAGACCTCATCAAGGCCTTCATTTGGTCCCAAGTGACCACGGTTGGATCTAGAACTCGCCTCCTTTCTTTCACAAGAGTATCCCACCAAGTTAGTGCATAACCGGTAAATTCAAGGGATGCGAGTTGTACCTTTTTCTCTTTCGGAAAATTATGGCAGCTCCAAATTTGCTTAATTTTTGTCTTCCAATCCAAATAAAGGTTGGCATCACACTTCCCTTCAAAAGCTGGAATTTTGACCTTTATTTTGCCTATTCCATCTTGCTCTTGTTCACGAGCTCTCCGTTGTTGGTATCCGGGGCCTCGGGGTGGTTCCCAATCCTCCTCTTGCTCTTCAAAGTATCCATATTGCCTTCTTGGAGGCCTGGAATAATCATGTAAAGGAGGATCATTGTTAGGACCAAAACGTCTACCTTCTCGTGGGGGAACCGGGCCTTGTTGAGGGCCAATTGGCGGGGTGGTGAAGGGTTGCTCCCGCTCTTGGTGGGGCTCGTTTGGCACATGTTGGGGTGGTGTACGAGTCTCCAAAGCCACCATTCGAGCCGTGAGCTGGCCAATGTTGTCCGCCATGGTTTTAAGCATGTTGAACACCTCCGGGGATATTGGCTCGGACCCGCTTCCATTAGAATGGTCCGAAGGTGGAGGATCTGCGTTAGACATTCTCAAATACACTAACAAACTTGTTAGGTTAGTGAAAGCGAAAATCAGCCTCACAAGTGTTTCACTCCTCTTCGAATGTTGCAACCTAGCTTCAAATTTGCCTTGGTATAGTCAATAATCAACCAGAAGATTAGCAAACTTTAAAGAGCACAACGACAACAAGGGCTGATCTTAATACCAAACACGCAGATTCTAGGTGCGGCTAAAGACTCGATGAATAGAATTATGGCTAAACAAACACCCGAAACAATTATGAACGATCGACACAATGAGCTATTTTTTTACTAAGAATAAGTGTTTTACCAAGTTTTACAAGGTTCAACCCCTTATCTTATTCTCATGTATCAATATCGTGCAATGACGCTCAAATATGCAAGGAGTGTGCAATTTAGGCTCAAAATCATTAGGTAGTGGCTGTAAAGGATTGATGCAATGTGTTCAATGAATAGGTTTCCAACACAATGAGAAAGCTAACACAATGCAAACAAGGTTTGATTTCAACAAATAAGCACAACAAGCAAAATAAGCTTTGCTTTGTTTTTCCAAGCAACACTAAGATTAAGTGCAAATGTTATAGTATGAATATCAACTAAAACACTTCAACACACATGCATAAGATGCAAAAGATGTCACTCTTTTTCTTTTTTTTTTTCTTTTTTTTTCCAGAATAACCGAATTTGATTTTTTTTTTTAATTTCGGTTTTACCTCTTTCTCTCAACACAAATATGAAAAGGTAAATAATAAAATCTGAAAAGATAACCAAATGTCAATGCTTCTTGGAAAAGCAAACAAGAGACAACTTTTTGGAGAAACAATAAAGTGGACATCTTTATGGGGAACACAAGATCTGATTTTTTTGTGGAAGTTCCAAGGACAAGCTTCTTGAGGAAGCTCAACTAATCAGCTGGTGGCTGAGATGGGAGCTGTGGTGGTGCACCGGTGGGGCTGTAGTGGTGGTAGGGTGGCCGAAAATGAAAAATTGCATGCAGAAGCGCCAATACCACAAAATCAACACAATAGAATAAGATGAAGACATTGAACAAGGAATTTCTTGTAAAACTTACCAAGAGAAAGTGATTCTTGGTTTGATCGTTCTTGTTTCAAACAACGCCAAGTGAACCTATGCTTTGATGCCAATTTGATGCGGGGTTAGCCGCTGTTTTCCCGACCTTCTTGACGTTGTGGACTCGGACTCACAAGAACACAAAGAAATGGCACAAGTGAGACAAGAAAAACGCAGCGAAGGGGGATTAAACCTTGGGAGCAAGGCTTGACCAAATGAAAAGGAAAAACAGAATAAAACAAAGGGAAATGAAAGGGAAAGATAGGAGGAATCAACCTTGATAAACAACAAGAAGACCCATTGGGACAATGCACCAAGAACCAACTTGAATGACACCAAAACGAACCCTATACAACCTTACACAACCATGGCTGGCCATGGAAGCACAAGGAGGAGGTTCGTGCTCATCTCGGAATCACCAATCTTCGGGAAATTGACAAAACCAAGAACAACCGAACTAGATGCAACACACATGCACACAAGGCATGAAGCTCTCACCTTTGGAAAGTGAAACCAACTAGGTTTTCATTTACAAGATTCAAAAGTGTGTTCCAATGAGAGTTTACAAGCCTTAAATAGGAGAGAAAATCAGCCCAAAAGCAAAGGCTCGAAACCACAAGGTCTCAACAAGTTCAACTAAACCCAAACAAAGGCCCAAAGCTCTAAGTGCAAAACAAGTAAGCAAATGAAAGGCTAAGTGTGGGTGGTGGCTAAATCACTCTTAGTCGAACCCGAGAATGGTGCAGTTTCAAGCAATGTGATGATGTCATCCTCGGGCTCCTTTGGTAGCACCAACTTCATATGGTGGATGATGAAAGCGTTAAGTTCCTCTCTTATCTTCTTAGCTCATGATCTTGTAATAGGTCCATCTCCATCTCCGAAATGAGGTGCATCAGGTGGTTCTTGGGATGGTTCGCCATCACTATATATTGCCCCACACTACCTCTAATGAAGACCTTTCCCTCATAAACTCGCCATACTACTCTATTTATCACCTATAACCCCCTCACCTAAGACCTACTTGGAAGCTCAACTTTACTCGCTCTCTACTATCTCCGACAAATCCCAACTCACATGGCTCTACTCTTGTTGACACATCTTTCCGGCACCCCATCTCACACAACCACTGACCCAGTCCGAATAACTCAATCTACCTACTACTTTCCGACCTGTCTCACCGAAGAATCTCATGACTCAAGCTCAAAATGAAAAACACCACCACCTATATGACCCATAACCAATTTACTAGCAGGTCGGTACACTTAAGAATAAAGGCACATCATCACGGAAACAAGTTAGTCAGGCAATCATTCACTACTAGCTCAGCATATCAGTCATCACACATCCATTTAGTAAGTTCCAAGCCTATCGCACGACACCGATTCCAATTCGCATAGGAGAGAACGTCATTCCTCGAATCATCTAGGTGGATTACATCTGCAACCGCCATCTTCGAAAGGCGTCCGTCCTTTGGTGACGTTGTTCCTAGAGTCCATGGGCCATGGGCCCACCTTGCGCCACTATGATTTCATTCGATCGCTCGTTTTCTCTTCTATGTCGATGTCCATCAAGGGGATCGCGAGGGGTTAGAAGTCACAGAGATAGGGGAGGGAAAAGGAGGACAACACGACTTCCTTAAGGATTCAAACACAAACCAGGACTATAGATGACGAGACTCAAGACGAGACGCGGACCCGAGAGTTACAATAATGCCCTTAGGGTATTCTATGAGGTTATAGGTGCGACAAGCAAACACATGGAAATCACGAAATATCTTAATCATATCATTCCACACTAGCATGTACCTATTAAAAGAAATAGCGTCCTATGCATCCATAACATGTTCACATAATCAGCTTTACATGCATGTGGAACAGGCTAAAACTTATTATCTCATGTACTAATCATGCTTGACATATTAAGATCATGTATGCACGAACCGACAATGGACACATGTAACATAAGTTATATATGATATATCGAGCATTATAGGATATCACATGTATGATTCATTACTCACTTTAAGTGTGCACATAAGCAGGTCAAAACAATGTGGGTTCGAGGTAAGCATGTTAAGATGCACTCTAATAATCGTGTCATGGGATATGGTAATGTCATATGGGAATAGCAACTATCACATCAGATACAAGTATTCAACCATGTTCATATAACAAGGCAAGTATGGCACATAATCATGCGAGGGCCTATAATTGGGAGACATCTGTCCTACATGATACTAGCAACATTCATCAAGCATGTACACAGTCAACGAGGTCCAATTAGATCAATTTAGCATGTTAAGACATTCATTTCTCATATTAAACATACAACGAGGGTTGACCACACTATCATGGACCTAATTCACAGGGAGACAATAATCACGAGAATTCCATACATACGGCACATACATCCACTCGTAAGTTCAATCTTGCCAAATATCAGGCAAGCGTGCTGAAATACACTAATACACAATGTCATGTAGTCATAATAAGAAGGGCTACTATTATAACGAAATAGAGTTCTCCAAAGGCAATCACCGACTCACTTCCCCATTTCCCCGTGGGACACTAGTATGACTCGCTTGGTAGGATACAAGGACATTCACACTATTTTTGAGAGGTTGGGGTATAATTAGTGCTTAGACTCTTGTGGTAAGAAGACATGATTGACCATTACGATGATTGAATGGAGTGACTCCTTGAGATAACTCACTTCCAACTCGAAACTGCTACAATCATCTCCCCCACTAACATGCTCGGGTAGCCCTCACATCTGACACGATTTTCAAAGGTATTAGTTGACCAACCCAAATTTCACGTGGAAGACACCAACCTCATGTACGAGACCCGGTACAAGCATAGAGTGAAATACCAAAAAAGACTCAAAGCGGGGAGAGCAGAGGCTTCTCGACCCACACTAACATGCCTAAATCTTTTACTGGGACACATGACAGAATCAGAATCATCAAGGGGTTGGAATTAGGGATGGGCCATTCCGACAAGACGGGAATTCTGATTACATAAGGACAAGGATTCCTCCCTCTATCCCGTTCACACATTCAAGTTAAAGCATACTGATTAGTTATCTATCCTAAGCACAATTGGATATAATGCATACAATCACAGAGACAATCTATGTCGTCTTTCGAGGGACGGTCGACCGGAGGGGCAAATACCTCACGGCCTCCTAACCCATGTCACTCCAACCATCGGGGTCCTTGGAGTCTTCAAGTGCACATGTAAAAGAACAAACTATATTTTGCCTACCCGTTCCTAACTACATCCAATAGGAATGGTCTAGCGCGTTTACTACCCTTTCGTTTCCCTTTGTTTGATTACCCGATTTATTGAGTCAAGTTCATATGTAGTCCATTTGAGTTATCCATATTAAATTCATTTTGCCTTTTCTAAAACATTTTGAAAACCTTGGGCCATTTTCAAAACCACTTCAACCTATCATACCCGGTTTGCAAAACCTCGCTCTGATACCACTTTTGTAACGGCCCGGGATTATGATTCCTGGGTTACGTTTCGAGGGATGAAACCCCTCGTTAGGATCTTGCGCCCCGAGTATAGGTTGAAGGTTTGAAATTCTATCCTAACATTTTCAAGTGGGATTTCATACCCAAAATTTGAAGGGATCAACGGAATCCCCAGGGAAGTCCTCTGTACCTGTCGTAAGTCTAAGCGTGAAAAACCAAATGTCACACAGATAGCGGGAGTAAAGCATAATACAGGGGGGGTGCCACGGCAGAGCCGGGTCAAAACATGATCAACCATTCAAATCCAAACCGTAATTAAAGTGGTGAAGTCGGAATCTTAACTCTCTCTCCCCGCCATATTAGACCCCGCGATCATGGAGCCAAATCGGCATCAATAGTAGTAAGCATAACGGATACCTAAAAAAATTGATAGTGGGCGGGATCAGATCGATGCCCACTTTGGCTCTACATCCCGGCCCTAAGCACACATATACACTAGACCTAATAAAGATGCTTCTAGATGCAAGGCGGAACATTAACACACTAACATGCTCCTAAGATCAAGTGCATAATAATAATAAGGCCTTATCACAGAATACCAAGTGGTATATCCCTCTCCTACCTCCACCCCCTTCCGATAGGGCGGAGACTGGCCAGCTCGTGAATGCATTCAATAATAATCGGGCGGCACGCATGCCCAGCCTATATCCACAATAAAATAAAGCCCGCAGGCAGGAAGTTCCATGACTCGATTGACTCAGGACGGGACCCGATGGGACTGGGCCATCCTATAACCTTAGCAAAGACTCTAGTTACTTCACAGATAACAGCCGTTCTGTTTACATACGAATAAAGAAGTAGAATGCTCAACGTTCAATGCAACCTAGCATGGTACTACATGACATGCTGATTATGAATGCAAGCACCTGGTATATCATGCACCTAAAGTAGGGAATTTCTCTATTTCAATCTGAGTAAGCTCCGAAGAGACTTACCTGGCCTTGCAGAACAACAGAATAAATGGTCCAGCACACATAAATCATAGTCACAAGTATCACCTAAATACATATAAGAACACATATATAAATCTACGCCCAATAATTCAAGTACTCAAGCATACATCATTCAACAAGAATAACAACCATATCGTAATCGTCACTCCATCAGATTCAATCATTCATCTCATTTCCACATTCCGTAAGTCCACATCATTCTCATCGTTCCATTCAGCCACATTCATATATTCATAGATTTCATATATCGCGAGATAATCACATTCATCATATTCATAATCATATAACAACATATCACATAACTCGAGTTCATCATATCATCACATATTAAAAGCGTAAGTGAACTATACATACGTCTAACACTTAATCATGCCATTAGTCAATCAATCATGTCATTAGTCCACACCAATCACGATATTTGTCAATCGATCATATCATCATGCTAGTTAGTCATCGATCACATAATTCCCAAGTTAGTCCCGAAAACCGTTTAGAAACCCGAGTTTACTAGATCGAAATTCCGACCTTAGAAAATGTTCGTAAATCTTTTTCGTTTTAAATCCGATAATACCCTTTTAAATCTCCAAATCTCATAATATTATATATAATATTTCAAATACCATTTTCCCTTAACATTTTCATAAAATCTTTCTAAATCCTTAAAACCCAAACCATTTTCATTTTATAAAAAAAAAATCAGCCCCTCTTTTATTTGATTAAATTACCGAAAACCATCCCTTTTTTATTTTGGAAAAGCCACAACCGAATTTATTTTTCAATTAATGGCACAAATTTCATTTCTTTTAAGACAAAGCAATCTGGCCCAATCTCTCTTTGATTTCTCTTTGAAAAGTTAGACCCAATAATACAAATTCCATTCTTTCCTTCATGGAAGACTAGGCCACGTTTTTTTTTTAGAAAAGAAGGGGGTCAGAGGTGACGTGGCAGTGCCATGGAGGTGGGGAGATGGACATGGGCCCACTAGTCTCCTCCTTCCTCTTTCTTTTGTTCGACAAAAACAACAGGTCAGACGAGGGTTTCTTGGCTTCGGAAAACAATGGAGGGACAGGTGGAAGGGAGGCCGGCGGCGGTGGATCTGGGCTCCGGCCACCCGCACCGACTACTCCGACACGCACACACAACAAGACAGGTAAGGAATAGAAGAAGAAGAAAGGGAGGAGGCTCACCGAGGCGCGGTTTCGTCTCGCCGGAAACGGAGCTCGGAGAGGCGCGTTTGGGTGCGTCGAGGCCGGTTCTTCGATCGGATGAGCCTGGGAGAGTAGCTGGAGATTAAAGGAGGGACCTTTAGGTTGATAAGAGGTGAAGAAGAGAGGTCGAGAGGAGTCGAGATCTTACCCCGACAAAACGAAAAACAAGGCGGGGAGGAGGCTGCGCTCGGGAAATATCCTGGGGCTTCTGGTCGGAGACTGCTGCTGGTCATCGAGGAAGATGAAGGCGTCTTCTTCAAAGGAAACAGAGGAGAGCGGAGATTCAGTAATGGAGGGTGTTGTGGTGATATTTGGCGACGGGGAGGGTGTTGCGTGTGTGCTTGAAGCCGGCGAAAAAGGGAGCTAAGGGGGAGTGGCGTTGAGCTGGTGGTGATGACGACCTGGTGGTTGAGGGGTGGTGAAGTGGTTACGTAGGAAGTGAGCAAGGAGGAGGAAGTGCTCCTTTTCTCTCGGCAACCAAATGGGAGAAAGGGGTGTATTTGCTTTTGAAATGGAGTTGTGAAATGGGGAGAATGGGTTGCACATCTGATTTTTGGACAGGAAAAGTGAGCCTTGCAGAGGGTCTTCGTCAAATTCAGAGGAGAGAGGGTTGCCTTCTGCAATTGAAATGAAATGTGGTAGAAGGGGGAGTCTTTTTGCTAGTCAAAGAGCATGCTAGGAGTATGTGTGAAGGGTGCACTGTTCGAAATCAAAAAGGCCTTTTGGGAGATTTTGTTGTTTTGCTACAAACCTGACAGGGCAGGACACAGTGGGAAAATGGAGATGACAGATAGGAAAGCGTTGATGGGTTTGGCTTGCTAAAATTCCAAGGAGAGAGAAAGGAGGTCAAGACAAATGTAACATGTGGTCTCAAAATAAGGATCAAAATACCCGATAAATAAATTCTGAAATCCGCTTTATGAATTCTAAAATCTATTTAGTGAGTTTTTCATTAAATTCCGCTTTTAAATTTATTTTTATTTTTATTTTCCGAGAAATTAGGATTTAAAAATCTGAGCATTTACATCATCCACCTCTAAAACCTAGTCTCGTCCCCGAGACCAAAAAAAACAAAGTAGAGGATGAAGTTGGAAATAGGTGAGTCCAAGGATCATTCCATTGATCCCGTAAGTGCCTCATAAGTGCCCCTATGAGATTCTCACAGTATCGCCGTCATGATCATAATATCCCTGATAGGTCGTAGCGGGAATGTAATATGGGCCCTTACCACATCCTTACCCCGACTTCTCGGTTATATCATAACTCGAAAAACAATACAACGTCTTCACTAAGTCTTAGCAAGCAGTCTATAAGGGCCCCTATAAAATGCATGTATCCACTTCGTGGGGCGTCATAATGCAAGCTTGGTTGGAAAGTTTCAAAAAGGTTCCTCGATTTGAAAAGGTTTGGTCCCAAAATCATTGAAGTTCTCGATCGCGTTTTGTCTCTCCAAATCCAAGTTAGTCATTTTTAAACATCGTTTGAATCCCTTAAATCCGACGTTAGTCAAGCAATTTCAAATCTCAAGAGGTGGAATCATCCACCTCTAAGGATAATCCCATATTTCCTTCCTAGGTTCCAATTCAGAATCAAATTCATCAATTCGGTTCTATCATCCTAGCAATTCCAATTCAGGGCACCATACACATAGCAATCGTACGTTATAGAAATCGTATCACACATTCATAAACATGTCGTATTCATGTCACAGATGGTCACATATCACAACATATCTAACATAGTATCATACATAATAGGATTCATCATCTCATGTCACAGAGGTTGCACATCACATTAATCAGATAAGCGCTAACTACCAAGCATCATCACATTAGAGGCAAATAAGTACTTCAGTACACTAGCATTTCATCAAGTTCAGGGGATAACTATTGTTAATACCAACAGCTCACTATTGTATATGGCAATACATGAAGAAATCAACATCGTCTATAGCATAGAATTCGCACAACACTCGGTCCCGAGTATCACATAACCAAAAGCCACATCCTCAAGAAAGCTTGTCTATAACTACGAACCATAACAGGACACGACCACTACTCATCATCTCTCGCACCAAGATTAACCTCACCTAGGTCTACCAACTTGAATCCGTTCCTAGTTCCGAACACCACAGCATCTCACTCATAGGGATCCTCTATAGGTCCCATCTTTACCTTCTAAGAGAAATCCCAAGTCTTTTACTGAACCGCTCTCATGATCGATCTAGACGCTCCTTAACAATCTCGTTTACTCTTCCTAGGCTCTCAAGACTCCGTGTGACCATCATCTTCCAAAGAGACATATCAAATCACCTTACTACCCTGATCATACTTTCCGCACCACTAACCACTCTCACTAACCATCCACCTCTAAGAACCCAACTCGTACTAACTATTTCACACATGACACTCCCATCATTATCGTCGGCATCACCAACACAAGCATCCTACCTTGCAAGAATCCACTCATCTGCCTACTCTCGACAACTCTAACGCAGAAAACTGTCTAGTGCTAACTCATAACCACGAATCACTGAGTTCCTCATCACCCGCGTCTATCCTCAATGACCGAGCACAAATTCTACCTACTTGTCCCATTCCAATATCACGAAACCTAGACATCCACGACTCCTTAGCCGACCTATTCTAGATCATCGTCTTAGCATATTCCCAAATTTCCGCATTCCAAATCTTGCTAAACCTTAAACATTCGAAATCCTCAAGTCGGTCTACTCCAATTCTTCATCTCTTCATATTCCTAAAATGCCTCAAGCTCCTACTTCTTAACTATGACACCTTACCGTTCAAAGCCTTCTTTTACCGATCATCATTTCCGCAAAATCCCTAAATCGTCCTCATCTGAGTTTCCCAAGTACCGCCCTTTCACCAACCTTCCAAAATCCTTCATCCTCTAACGTTCCCAATACATTCCGCCCTACTCAATTCCCAATTCCCAGCTCCGAATCTCTCTATCTCAACCTCAAGGACACAATCTTACTAGAAATCTCAACGACAATATTCTTGCCCAACTACTATCCTTTCCTCGAAGATTCATCTCACATCCTCAAATACTCATCACGCGTACATCATAAAAAACCAAATATCCAAGATCGATAATTTTCCAAACAACCTCATACTACTCTTCCTTAGTGATTCCTCAACCTCAATCCTTTGCCAAGACCGCTCCCAATCACCGCACATACAACCTAGTCCCAAATATACGATTCCTTAGACATTCCATAATCGATCATCATCAACGACGCCCACCATCCGCTCCTAGACTATCTAGACACTCTCTCTTGGCACACTAACTCGTCTATCAACACATCCCTTCAAGAATCCTCCCAATCCACTCCTAACTCACTCATCTCCCTCTAGAACTACACTACCCGCACACGCTATATATTTCCCCACACTACCTCTAACGAAGACCTTTCCCTCATAACCTCGCCATACTACTCTATTTATCACCTATAACCTCCTCACCTAAGACCTACTTGGAAGCTCAACTTTACTCGCTCTCTACTATCTCCAACAAATCCCAACTCACATGGCTCTACTCTTGTTGACACATCTTTCCGGCACCCTATCTCACACAACCACTGACCCAGTCCGAATAACTCATTCTACCTACTACTTTCTGACCTGTCGTATCGAAGAATCTCATGACTAAAGCTCAAAATGAAAAACACCACCACCTATATGACCCATAACCAATTTACTAGCAGGTCGATACACTTAAGAATAAAGGCACATCATCACGGAAACAAGTTAGTCAGGCAATCATTCACTACTAGCTCAGCATATCGGTCATCACACATCCATTTAGTAAGTTCCAAGCCTATCCCACGACACCGATTCCAATTCGCATAGGAGAGAACGTCATTCCTCGAATCATCTAGGAGGATTACGTCTGCAACCACCATCTTCGAAAGGCGTCCGTCCTTTGGTGACGTCGATCCTAGAGTCCATGGGCCATGGGCCCACCATGATTCCGTTACGCCACTATGATTTCATTCGATCGCTCGTTTTCTCTTCTATGTCGATGTCCATCAAGGGGATCGCGAGGGGTTAGAAGTCACGGAGATAGGGGAGGGAAAAGGAGGACAGCACAACTCCCTTAAGGATTCAGACACAAACCAGGATTATAGATGATGAGACTCAAGACGAGACGCGGACCCAAGAGTTATAATAATACCCTTAGGGTATTCTATGAGGTTATAGGTGCGACAAGCAAACACATGGAAATCACGAAATATCTTAATCATATCATTCCACACTAGCATGTACCTATTAAAAGGAATAGCGTCCTATGCATCCATAACATGTTCACATAATCAGCTTTACATGCACGTGGAACAGGCTAAAACTTATCATCTCATGCACTAATCATGCTTGACATATTAATATCATGTATGTACGAACCGACAATGGACACATGCAACATAAGTTATATATGATATATCGAGCATTATAGGATATCACATGTATGATTCATTACTCACTTTAAGTGTGCACATAAGCAGGTCAAAACAATGTGGGTTCGAGGTAACCATGTTAAGATGCACTCTAATAATCGTGTCATGGGATGTGGTAAGCATGTTAAGAAACCCGAGTTAACTAGATCGAAATTCCGATATTAGAAAATGTTCGTAAATTTCCTTTTTCGTTTTAAATCCGATAATACCCTTTTAAATCTCCAAATCTCATAATATTATATATAATATTTCAAATACCATTTTCCCTTAACATTTTCATAAAATCTTTCTAAATCCTTAAAACCCAAACCATTTTCATTTTATAAAAAAAATCAGCCCCTCTTTTATTTGATTAAATTACCGAACACCATCCCTTTTTATTTTGGAAAACCCACAACTGAATTTATTTTGCAATTAATGGCACAAATTTCATTTCTTTTAAGACAAAGCAATCTGACCCAATCTCTCTTTGATTTCTCTTTGAAAAGTTAGGCCCAATAATACAAATCCCATTCTTTCCTTCATGGAAGACTAGGCCACGTTTTTTTTTTTAGAAAAGAAGGGGGCCAGAGGTGACGTGGCAGTGACATGGAGGTGGGGAGATGGACATGGGCCCACTAGTCTTCTCCTTCCTCTTTCTTTTGTTCGACAAAAACAAGAGGTCAGACGGGGGTTTCTGGGCTTCGAAA
Organism: Persicaria tinctoria; assembly: GCA_037127255.1. Classification (NCBI taxonomy): domain Eukaryota; kingdom Viridiplantae; phylum Streptophyta; class Magnoliopsida; order Caryophyllales; family Polygonaceae; genus Persicaria; species Persicaria tinctoria. Next base: position 42,054,507 of record JBANSL010000018.1, read on the forward strand.
AACAATGGAGGGAGAGGAGGAATGGAGGCCGGCGGCGGTGGATCTGGGCTTCGGCCACCCGCACCGACTACTCCGACACGCACACACAACAAGACAGGTAAGGAATAGAAGAAGAAGAAAGGGAGGAGGCTCACCGAGGCGCGGTTTCATCTCGCCGGAAACAGAGATTAAAGGAGGGACCTTTAGGTTGATAAGAGGTGAAGAAGAGAGGTCGAGAGGAGTCGAGACCTTACCCCGACAAAACGGAAAACAAGGCGGGGAGGAGGCTGCGCTCGGGAAATCTCCGGGGGCTTCTGGCCAGAGACTGCAGCTGGTCGTCGAGGAAGATGAAGGAGTCTTCTTCAAAGGAAACATAAGAGGGCGGAGATTCAGTAATGGAGGTTGTTGTGGCGATATTTGGCGACAGGGAGGGTGTTGCGTGTGTGTTTGAAGCCGGCGAAAAAGAGAGCTAAGGGAGAGTAGTGTTGAGCTGGTGGTGACGACGACCTGGTGGTTGAGGGGTGGTGAAGTTGTTACGGAGGAAGTGGGCAAGGAGGAGGAAGTGCTCCTTTTCTCTCGGCAACCAAATGGGAGAAAGGGGTGTATTTGCTTTTGAAATGGAGTTGTGAAATGGGGAGAATGGGTTGCACATCTGATTTTTGGACAGGAAAAGTGAGCCTTGCAGAGGGTCTTTGTCAAATTCAGAGGAGAGAGGGTTGCCTTTGCAATTGAAATGAAATGTGGTAGAAGGGGGAGTCTTTTTGCTGGTCAAAGAGCATGCTAGGAGTATGTGTGAAGGGTGCACTGTTCGAAATCAAAAAGGCCTTTTGGGAGATTTTGTTGTTTTGCTAGAAACCTGACAGGGCAGGACACAGTGGAAAAATGGAGATGACAAAGGGAGATGACAGATAGGAAAGCGTTGAGGGGTTTGGCTTGCTAAAATTCCAAGGAGAGAGAAAGGAGGTCAAGACAAATGTAACACGTGGTCTCAAAATAAGGATCAAAATACCCGATAAATAAATTCTGAAATCCGCTTTATGTATTCTAAAATCTATTTAGTGAGTTTTTCGATAAATTCCGCTTTTAAATTTATTTTTATTTTCATTTTTCGAGAAATTAGGATTTAAAAATCTAAGCCTTTACAATACCTGGGTTAAGAGGGTTCGTACACGGTTCGGGCATTTTGGACTAATCGGTTTCGGGTACCCGACACGATTATCCGGTTCGTGTCGGGTATCCAGATATGCACACCCCTAATTAAGCTATTGACGTCATGATTTATGCATTATATTTAATGAATTGGTTGTTCTATTCTATCTTATGTCCCAAATGTATAGGATTAAAATTGAGATTTATAATTCAAATAATTTAGAAAGTCATGAACTTTTGTTCAAAGTCGACTACGATTTATGTATAAATTAGAACATTACTATTTGATTCAGCTCCTATAAGATCACACATAATAAAGTATTGGGAAGTGGATTATTGGTTAGGGATAATAATAAGTTATTACTTTGATATAATATCTTTATGGAAAGATATTGTAGATAGAAAATAAAGGATAAAAGATTATAACTAATAGTAAATAAGTTTAATCTAGTTTTGGGATTGTGTCTCTCATCTTCTAAACCACTAAAAAAGTTTATTAAAATCCGTCGACCTCCCTATTAACTTTATGGAAAGATATTACAAATTTTTATATTAATTTAATTAATATTTTAATGTTATATTAATTGTGATCAATATTTATTGAAAATTTGATATTATTGCAGGCGATAACTAGTATGACTTAGTAGCATAGAAAATACAATTACGTATCAGTATAGATTTTTGTACACGGTCAACATAGCGTTATGTAATTTTATAATTTAATTTTTTAAATCAAATGTAAAGGCCTCGATTTCCAATTCATCATTTTCGGATAAAGGAAATTGGAAACACGGATTTAAATCGGATCTTTCAAGGAAAACTCGTCCTCAACCTAACAAATCGACTTTGAAACTCATAGAGTGGATTTCCGACCTAAAATCGAATTTTGTTTACTAACTTGGAATGCCGACATCTTCCTCGGAATTTTCAAAATCGAATTGATCGAGAGAGCGGAAATTGGAAAACTAACTATCGAGAACTAATTTCAGGATTTGAATTCGGGTATCGGGATTGAAGCTCTCGCCTCACTCTCCCATTGCGCATCTCCCACACACATAAACCCTAACCTATGTTGGGGCCAAGTTTGGAGCCATGAGACAATTCAAATTTAGGTCAAAGATTCCTTTCCCTATATGGGTGAGACACCCGTAAATCACTTTTTCTCTATTCCCCTCTTGTACACTCCTCTTTGGGAAGGAGACATGCTAGCCCCATTCTTATCGATCCACATCTCTCCAATCAATCTTATCCCTTAAGAGATAAGCCTTTGACTCCTTTCTCTCATTCAAGCACAAACCATAACGCAAAAACCTTATCCAAGGACTTGGAGACAAGAACCCTAAAAAAAATCTCCCTCCTTTCTTGTGCCATGAGAACCCAAAGGGTTCCTCCCTTCCTTTGGGCACCGCCAACAACCACCACCTCTAGCCACCACAGTCTCACCACCGTCAACCTTCACCACCCTCCTCCTCCTTTCTCCCTTGCCGAGAGCAACCTGGCCAAGCGCCAAACCACCTCTATTATCTTCCTCTTTCTTTGAACAACTAACCATATGGCTTCCCCCGGCAGCCCTTGACGACCTCCAAGCGAAAGGAAGAGCCCAATATCTCGAAGAAGCTTTCAAGGAGCCATTGAAGACCATTGAAGACTCCCCTCACTTGTTCTCAGTTTTAGGAGTGGTAAGAGCTCTTTTTCCCTTCGTTTCACCTCCTACTAACTCAAAGGTCGCAACTTTAACATCCCCCATGCATCCCAGGCACCCTCGTGTAAGAACTAGCCCAAACGGAATAATAAACATATTTTTAGAAGAAGCTTGGGTGAGGATCCTCATTTCTCTCGCTTTATTTGTGTTATGTGTGTGCTAACATGTGGGTTGAGGTCCGGGTAAGTTTGGGTGAGAGTTAAGAAGGCTAACAACAACAAATGAGGTCAAACCGAGCTCAAATCAGTAGCTTCGAGTCCAGACTCGCCGCAGCGAGTAAGAACTCGCCGCCATGATTCAGAACATGACCTTGGGATTCTGTCTCGCCGCGACGAGTGGCCCCTATCGCCGCGGCGTGTGGGATCCCAGGGTGCGAATGCCTATCTTGCGGGGGCGAATACCCTCTCGCGGCCGCGACACCCCCAGCCTTATGAGGTGCTCGTTGGCCGTGTTTCGCCGCGGTGAAACACCCCATGGTCGAGAATCTTAACTTTGATAACCTTGGGGTTTTGCCAAACGTTTTTAAAAACCTGATTTGATGGTTTTGGGGATTTAAATGACTCACTTAATCACTTAAACTCGGGTTTCGGAAAATGAACTTTACGAGTAATTTCAAAAGGTCAGAAGTCCTAACTATTTGACTCGAGATTTGAAAAGGTTTTAAACTAACTTGGGACTCGACTTATTCGGTGATTGACTTAGCATGATGTTATGAAGGTGTGACTAATAGCTTGTATCTGTGTGACTAATAACATGTATGAGTGACAAATAACATGTTATCATAGTGATGTGTTATAGCATGAGTAGTATTTTGTGGGACATTATATATCCTGAGTTTGATTATGACCTAATAAACATGCGGATTTGGCTAAGTAATATAGAGATTGTCGTAAGTTAATGAATTGGCAATTTATGTTGAATACGGTATAAGATATGCAATGGTTGATCCTGGTGCGTGGAAAGTATGGTTGATGCGAGCTTGTTCATCTGCTTATATATGTGTGTGATAAATGTGTGCTTAGAGTAGCCATATAAGTAGACTAATTATAATCTTTATATGTATCTAGGCGATACTATGTGAGTATCCTCTCAGAGCTTGATGTGTGCCGAGTTTACTATCTTGCTACTCTACTATCCAGGTAAGTTTCCTCTCAGAGCTTACTCAGATAATTGAATCAAGCCTGCAAGCTCTACTATCCCGTGCCAGCATAGAACCATACTATCATTATACTTTCCCTTAAAGAAAATTTAGAGTATGCATGCCCTTTTAATTCATAAAGTATTAGACCATTGCAATTTGATGGATAAGTTTTGCCAAAGCAAGATTTCCACACTTTAACCTTGGGATAGTACATGTAAATCTATAAAGGGGATTTATAACCTTGAAATGGTTCTACTCAACAAAAGACCAAAAGATATGTTTTGGTAGTTTGAGGCATAAGATAGATTTACATATGATGTAATTTATCAATCAAGAGTTATAAATGTTATAACCAGTGAAATTTACTTACTTTGTTATATAAGAGTTATGGAAGTGCCAAATCACACTAGTTTCTTATCTGGAATATGATCTTGGAATCATTTTATTCAAAGAGATTTTTTTTCCAACGGATAAAATGACATTAGCTTATGTTTAAAGCATATTTAAATTTTAAGCTTTTGCATGAGCAATAATATATATCTTGTATGTTTTATGTTGTAGAAATCATTAATAGAAACGATAACCCAACCATCATCATTTGGTGTTCAATTCTTGAGAAGAATAAGCTTAGCTGCAACAATTTTCTCGATTGTGAAAGAAAAATGAGAATCGTTCTCAAGTTTGAAGAAAAAGATAGTGTACTTGACACTCGTATCCCAAAATTGACTATTACCTCTACTCAAATTGAGAACGAGGAGGGAAAAAAGATAAGAGAAAGTGATTGTCACTTATATTATGTTGACTTCCATGGTGTCGAGCCTTCAAAAGAGATTCGAAAAGATGTACGCTCACACCATTATTGCACCTTAAAGATCATGGTTAGGAACAAGTGAGGATGGAGAGGTATAAGACTTATGAGGCAATACTTTGATTGCACATTTGAGAAAGGCAAGCCAGTTGGTCCTCATGTGTTTGAACAGATTAGTCATTTTCAAAGCATGGAGAGATTTGGCCACCCCTATAGCCAAGAGTCGGTTAAAAACATCATACTTCATTCTTTGGATGATGGATTTACTTAGTTCAATCTAAAGTTCAACATTATTGAAGATGAAAAAAACACTTGAAGAGTTGTAGATAATGTTTAAGATATCTGAGAAAAATCTAACTATAGGAAACAAGAAAGAGATCTTGATGGTCTATAAGGGAAAAAGATTCAAGAAAGGGGCATATATACCATAGAAGCACACAAAAAGAAAGGGTAAACAAGTTACCCAACCCAAGAATACTTATGAGAAAGCTAAATAGTTGTTAACCATGATTGTTTCCATAACAAGGGTCATTGGAAGAGAAACTCCAAAAATATGTAAGATAAAAAGAATAGAATCGTAAGTTCTTATTTAGGTACAAATGTCAATTTTATGATGGGTAATTGGTATGGCCTCTACGAGGGTCGTTAATTCCATCAAAAAATAAACCCTAAATTCAACCGCTAGTATAGCAGACAGGTAGGGGTATCGATCCCATAGAGAGCATGAGATTTGTTTGTTCTCTTACCAACAAAGTAGCAAGTAGAGCAAGAAAGTAGCAAGTAGAGCAATCGAGAACAATGATAGTTGAATAGATAGGTAGTTTCACACGCTCATTGCAACATGGTTGGTATCTTGATCATCATGCTTCTTCTAGTTATGATTAATTCGATTTTGGCTTATATAGACACCCTAGGTCGCCTATACGATCTTCAGTGGGTCCCTTCCACTTTAGCATGGGGCGAGTAGCATAGGTATCCAATATGCAAAGACATTGAGATCATCTTGCTCCGGTTTCGTCGACTTGTCACCTGGGTTGTCAATCTAGCCATCCCCGAAGTAGTCTCAACTCAATCAAGATGTCATCTCCTTACACGGCGCAAGGACATGCCGACTACTATATGGGTAACATCATCCATAGACCAATTTGATTTTCATGCCTGAACAAATCTTACTATATAGTAAAGTAAGCTGTTTTTTTGCCATTTATTGCTCATTCATTATTATCATATATGCTATTTATTTTTCTTTATTTTCAAATTTTTTTAAGAAAAAACTCTTCTACTATCACAATTGTTAAAAAAAAGTACTCTTCAAGCACAGTACTTAGGAATTCCTTTGGTTAATGGCAGAATTACAAACTGTGTGTTTGATGAAGCAATCCAAAACCTTAAAAAACAACTCTCTAAGTGGAAGGTGTCTGCTCTTTCTCAAGCTGGGAGAACCACTATAATACATGCTAATCTCAATTCCAAAACCAACTACCTCATGCAGAATTTTTTACTTCCAAAAGGAATCCTCAATCAAATTGACCAGATCAATAAAAATTTCTTCCGCAATAAACTACAATCTGAGCGATATACTCCCCTTATTAGTTGGGATAATATCTATAAACCCAAACATTTAGGTGGTCTTAGCCTTAGCAAAACTGAGGATCTAAATGTTGGCCTACAAATGAAACTTCTGTGGAAGCTATATACGGATGATAACAACATATGGGTTCGTATTATAAAAGAGAAATATTTCCAAACAGAAATCATTAATCAAAGGTCAAATCAAAACACTTCTTGGCAATTTGGTAGACTTTTATCTCTAAGAGATAAATTTCACAAAGGTCTCATGTGGATTGTTGAAAATGGTACAAAAATAAATGTGTGGAACGACCATTGGATTCAAAACCAGTCTATTTTGGCTTTTACTGGCACAAATATTGATCCAACCTTAAAAGTTAGTCAGCTCATAACTGATGGAAAACAATGGGATACCTCTCTCTTGAATACCTTATTTCCATCTCATATTGTCCAAATGATAACAAATATCCAAATCCCTTCTTGGGATACCCCAGACAAACTGATTTGGACATCAGAGGCGCGCTAGTGGTCAGTTCATAACAAAATCCACTAAGAAGTTTGCAATATATCCCAAACAACCTCGAATGAATACAAATGGATTTGGAAGCTCAATATCCCTCCCAGAATCAAGAATCTCATCTGGAAGTTAGCCATTCAAGGCTTTCCTATAAAACTTAGGCTAAACAGGTATATAAACAGAGTTCTATCTCAATGTTGTCCTTGTAACTTGGAAGATGAAGATGCACACCATCTATTTTTTAAGTGCAATTTTACTAAAAATCTGATTGCAAGCTATGAGCAAATAACTAGAAAGCATTTTACTACCTTGAGAGAAGAGTTGCCCATGATCAAAATTCTTCAAAGGATAAAAGACAACCCTCACTTTGACGATCTGTGTTTCTTATGGCAAACAATTTGGGAAATCAAGAACAACCTAATATTAAAAAATAAACATCCGGAAAACTTTGCATGCATTATTCAAAAAGTTATTGCGAATAAGGCTACCTGGAATCATTCGGAAGAGGGTAATGATAAAAAAAAGCATAAGCCTAGAAAAAGAAGTAAGGCAAAGTGGACTAAACCAAAATGGGCTTTTTGAAAAATTAATGTAGATGGCTCTGTCAAGCCCATGGGCATTTTCCAAGTGGGAGGGGTCATTCAAGACTCAAATGGTCAAATTATCGATCTATTTTATGAGGAGATCTGTAAAGGTACAGTTGTCCAAACAGAGGCCGCAACTGTGTGTACAGGTCTGCATGATGCCCAAAGACTAGGACTATGGAAAATTATCATGGAAAGTGACAAACAGATGCTGATTCGAGCCATCAGGGGTGAAGCCAAAGCCAACTGAGAAGTCTTACGACAACTGGAAAAGATCAAGCTCATGAGGAGTAATTTCGTGCAAGTAGAGTTCCAACACAGCTATAGAGAAGCCAATAAGGTTGCTGATTTCATAGCTAAGCATGATGCTATGTGTAATGTTTCTACTCTCCCTTATAATAGGGATCTTTGTATCATCATCCTTCAGGATGATCATGAAGGTGGTTTGCAGTTTATGTAGACCCCTTCAATTGTTTACCTACTATAAAAAAAAAAAAGTACTCTTTAAGCACATTAAATGAAATAAGATTAAACTTTAGTTTGAATAAGTAAACCATGTAATAAAAACTAACTAGAAATAAAATTTTAAGTACTTTACCCGAATAATCACTTGAGTAATGTAAATCAAAGAAGAAAATTACAAGAATACAATAATAAGTAAACAAAAAAAAAACTAGCTAGAAATAAAAATTGAAAAATACTTATTTGAATAATTAATTGATTAATGTAAATAAAAGAAGAAAATTAAAAGAATAAAATTACATATGAAAATTAAAAGAATAAAATAATATTATTTAGATTTAATACAAATATAATAATTGGAATAAATTTTATTTAGGTATATGACAAATGGATAAATGTAGATTAATCTACATTTATCCTTTTAATTTTCATATGTAATCTACGTTTCTCTCCCACGATCTCTCTTTCTACAAGGCCAATTATTATATTTGTATTAAATCGAAATAATATTATTTTATTATTTAGATATAGTATGATTAATCTACATTTATCCATTTATCCGAATAATATTGTTTTTTTTTTGCCTTCTCTTTCCCTTTCTCTCCTGCTCTGCCGTCTCTCTCCCACGATCTCTCTTTCTCTCTTTGAATTGGACGATCTCTCTCCCGATTTGAACTCAAGCAGGAGGCCGCTTGGACTCCGCCGCTTTTCTCAGGATTTACACTCTCGGGTATGTCTTTTCCTTTGTCTTTGCTTTGATTTCTTTACATAACCAAAACTCATTCTTAAAACCGCTCTCTTCTATACATCCGCCTAACTGACTCTATTTTCCTTCTCCTTCCTCTCTATGTTCTTCTTTCTTCATTTCATGACAGGATGATGTAAATTTAGGGTTCTCTTATTTGGCGTGAAGCAATCGACATAGGAAGCCAAAGAGAAGACGACGTCTGCAGAGAATAACGCCGATGACCAGAGAACCGTCAATAAAGTCGGTGCTCGACGCGAGTGGATGAATGAAGGTCGACCTATAACCAAAGCATATGTTGCTATCCATCGCCAAAGCCTCCAGAAATACGTCCGCTTCAACCACGCCCTTGAGGTTTTCTTCTCCTAACCCTAAATCCCTAAACTGAGTTTCCTTGGTTTTTAGTTAATCTTCAATTAGGGCTTTTATTTTAGGGGTGAAAATTGAGGTGTGTGTTTCCTGTATTTTGAGTTACATTGGTAGAGTACTATGGTCAATTGGAGTACAATGTTAAATTTTGATTTTAATTAAATCAAAATTGAAGTTTTTAGTTACATTGGTGGATTCTTAGTGGAAACTAGAAGATTGGGGTACATGGTTTAATTCTGATTTTAATTATCTATGAACTGATAATCATTGAAAACATCTCCAAAATAAAAATTGAAATCATACGCCATTTGCAGCAAGAAGGCAAGGAGTCTAATTTGGGTAAATAAAGATTCTCTATATTTAGAGCATGTCATATGCATCACAAACATCATTTAGTAAAGCAAATAATCAGAATCAATGAAGTTGGCAGCATCAAAATTGAGAATGAAGAAAAGAGACGATTTTGCATCACCACTCGATACTTTTGGCGATCATTCCCAACCCATCAATCCCAGCAACCCTCCTCAATTTAAGACAGAAATACGGTAATCCAGCATCCCTTGATCAAACATGGGGATCTCAGGTCACTTCCTCCTCCTCCTCCTCCTCGTCGTCGCCTCCTTATCTTCTCCCATTGATGCGTTATCCGATGCTGAAGCCGCAAGGATTCCCCATCGCCAGCTCCGGTCCATCGAGATAGGTGGGAGATTCCGGCCAGGTAATTTAAACGTAGAGTTCAGTTTCAACACCGAATTCCACCACAGCGACAAGTTCAACAAGCTAAAGAGTGCATATATCGCGCTTCAGGCGTGGAAGAAGACGATCCAATCCGATCCATTTCACACCACCGCCAATTGGATTGGCCCTAACGTTTGCTCTTACAAAGGTGTCTTTTGCCACAATCCACCCGACGGAGCCAGGATCAATCTCGTGGCTGGTATCGACATCAATGGCGCCAACATCGCTGGCACATTGCCTGAGGAACTCGGCTTGTTAACCGATGTGGCTCTCATCCATCTCAACTCCAACCGATTCTCCGGCATCATACCCAAGAGCTTCAAAAATCTCAAGCTCTTGTATGAGTTGGATTTGAGCAACAACCTATTTGGAGGGCCTTTCCCAAAGCTGTTACTCCAATTGCCGGCTCTCAAATTCCTTGATCTTCGGTTCAATGCGTTTGGAGGAGAGTTGCCGAGAGAGGTATTCGACAAGAACCTCGATGCCTTGTTCTTGAACAACAATAAATTCTGCTCCAAGATCCCCGACAATTTCGGCAACTCCAATGTCTCGGTTGTTGTTCTATCCGACAACAGCTTAACTGGCTGCATCCCGCACAGCATTGGAAACATGAGCAAGACACTAAACCAGCTTAACCTCGCGAACAATCATCTCACGGGGTGCTTGCCCAATGAAATCGGGCAGCTTAAGGGTTTGCAAGTGTTGAGCCTTAGCAATAATTCCTTCACGGGGGTGATCTCGGATTGCTTCGGTGGGCTGTCGGATTTGGAGTTGTTGGATGTCTCATCCAACCAGCTTACCGGGATGGTTCCTGACATAGTTTGTAAGTTGCCGATGCTGCAGAACATGTCGATTGAGAACAACTACTTCGACGGCTTGGGGAAGACTTGTGAGATTGGAAAAACGAAGGGATTTGCATTGAACGATGCCCAGAATTGCTTGCCCGGGATGCCGAATCAACGGAATGCTAGCAGATGTAAAAAGATGATTCATAAGCCAGTTCCTTTGAATGCCAACAAATCATGATGAGAACAAGTTGAATTAGCAGTATACACTAGCATTTTGTCTAGTTTGGGATCATGTTCAATTGTTCATCAGGCCAGGCCACACCACCACCCACAGTTGGTCATGGCCGGGATCAAACAACTTGAATTTACATTTATACACAAATAAGCTCCTGCTCCTTCCTGATTATGCTTCAAAGTTGTATCAATCTCACACATCAAACAATGTCCCTGATTACTTTTTAGTGTTCGCTGCTTACTAAAATTGCCTCAACTGCAAGAACCCACTTCCTGATTACTTGAGATTTTTTTAGGTCTAACAAAATCCTCTATTAATTCATTCTCCAAAATAGATAAATATCATCAAATCTACATCATTTTTCAAATTTTGAAGGGTGATTTCAAAATGGGGAATTGATTGTAGTCATATAACAAACTAGTATACTTCTCACGACATTGTGCACCTATTTTAAAATTAATAAAATAATGATGATCCACGTTATTATTACTGTGATAAATATAAAAAATATTGATAAAATTTAACATAAAAAGATTAGTTACTTTCATAATAAGGAACATTTACATTCTATGGGACATTTCCTTTTCTTTTTTAGTTGAAACACTATTATTTTTATAAAAACAATATAAGTAATTATATAGAGATTGTTTCAAATTTAATTCAATTAGGGTGGATTACTTAAATAAAAATGTAAGTGAAGCCCACTACTTATTAGTATTATGTTTTGAATTAGTCTAATTAGTTGATAAAGAAAATTAGTATCTTTATAACATTAAAAAAAAAATTTTGAAGCGATCTTATTGATCGCTAACAAAATTAATATCTCTATAACTTTTAATATAAAAAAATGCTTTGAATTAATCTAATTGGCTGGTAGAAAAAGAATTAATATCTTCTAAAGTTTATTTAAAAATTATATTTTAAATTAATCTTGTTGGTTGCTAAAAAAAATATTTTTGAATTCTATTTTAAAATAATTCCATTGGTTAATGGTTAATTGAATAATAAAAGAAATTACTAGAAAAATGATGGAAAAGAGTAAAAAATAGTGATTGGTTGAAATATCTGGAAATAAGTTAAGAATGAAACCTAAGCAAAAAGTATTTTATATAGAATGTGGATATAAATGGTTGCTAAAAAATATTTTTAAAATTTATTTTAAATTAATCACATTGGTTTATGGCTTATTAAATGACAAAAGAAATTAATAAAAAAAAAGGATTGAAAAAAATGAAAATTAAGCTAGAATGACACATAAGCAAAAACCATTCTGTTTTAAGAGTTTACATAAATATATATAGATAAACTGGTTAATGTTTTTATTAAATGATAAATAAATTAATAAAAAGGATGAAAAAGAGTAAAAATTAGTAATTGGTTGAGATATCTAAAAAATAGCTTAGAATGATGCAGAAGTAAAAGCTTTTTTGTTTTAAAGTTTATAGAGATATAGTCATATCGATCCTAGAAATATCTAGTTGGGGTACTCACCCACGTTAAATTTAGGGTGTTTTTATATACACCGCAAATCCAACATAAAAAATGCACGTTGAAACCGATGTGTAAGCCTTCTGATTAATTAGCGCTTTAAAAAGATTAATTAACCCCTTTAAACTTTATACGTCGGAATTGGCGTGCATGATTTGGGGTGTATATAGCGAAACCGTACCGTAAATTTAACGCGCCCACCTTATGAGACTTTCTTGGCAACTTGACATTTTTTCTTTATAAACAAATTTAGTTTTGACGGAGTGTGAGACCTGCAATCCAACTTTGGTATTGTTAGAATTTGGGACTTGCAAAACTGTTTTTATAAAAATGAATGTTTTTTGGTCAAAATACTTTTTGACGGAATTTTTTTTATTTATAATCTTGACATAACGCTGGCATGTCCGTAGTATGTTAGAGAGGCATTTATGATTACAAAAGATACTACTTTTTTTTTATAGAACAAAATATACTACTTTTGGGTACATACTAATTAAGTTCAAACTAATAATGAACACAATCAACCTATTGTATGTATTTTGGTTTTTTATTATGTCGCGGTGTGCCATAGCACTTTGAAAACAACCTTCTAAATCAACCATTAAGAAGTCGATGAATATTCCTTAATTTGGAGGAAAGAACATGTATATATAATAGCACTTGTATCAGAAGTTTATAGGAGTGTAGTGAAATTTCATCGTAAAATCAATAAAACTTTATGCATAATCAATGTAGGATTGAGCTCTTTGCATAGTCATTGTCCTCCACTTAACATACCTTTCAATGTAAGCTCAGGCTTGTGCATTGGGAGGTTCAAGTGGCCTAATGAAGGGCTTCTAAAATTTTAGAGCTTAGTATCAGTTGTATTTGATATATAATAAAGGTCTTCTAAAATGTTTTCATTGTTTAAAGTAGATCACTAGTAGTCACGGCTAGTGTAACCCTTCCACCCGTGTTCGAATCCCAATACAGTCCAATTTTTTTTCCCTTCCCAAGATCCTTTAACGCTAAGTTTGAAGGAATTGGTGTTTTTTAATTGATGCGTAAAATACTAATGATATAATAAGATTAAAATGGAGATTTATAATCTGAATAATTTAGGTAATTATAGTGCTTTGCTAGAAGCCAACTATAATTTATAGATTAAATTATATTTAATCTATTGCTATTTTATTCAGGTCCTATAATGTCACACACAAAGAGTATTAGGAATTGGATAATTGATTAATAATAATAATAAGTTATTATTGTTGATATAGTTTGTGGATAGAAGATAAAAGATAAAGGTGACTTATTAGGAATAAGTTGACCTAGTTTCTACAATATATATAAGGAGACTTATTGAGAATAAGTCTTAACCTAAAAAAAAAAATGGATTGTACGTGTCTCCAAAACTTCTCCCACCACAAAATCGCTAGCCTCCCTAACCTGTAGGGTGTGAGTTGCAATCCTTCGATCATTCGTTCTAGCAAACGGAGACAAGGAGATCCAATCTCGTGCTCGTGTTGACCAAGTAGAGGGGTCGTGCTTGAGGCTCTTTTCTCCAAAGGTGATTTCGAATCAAGGTTCCGCACAAGAAAGGTACGACTTTTCCCCTCTATATTGTTCATATCAATTCATGCATGAAATCCCGAATTAGATGTTAGAAAATAGTTTTCTACCCTTCCGCTGCGCATCTAATTTTCCAACAAAGTTATATTTGAGTTTCAAACATTTCTCCTTTTAGGAAAAATTCACAAAAAAAATTCATCATTATATAAATTAGCTCACTTTTACTATTTTTTTTAATTGTGATAGGAAATTACAAAATATAGAATTTACAATATTTGATACAAAAAATTAAAAAGTTATCATCTTATTCCTATATTTTATAACAAATTTTATCTAACACATTTATATAAAATTAATTTACCAACCATATAAATCGAGCCTAATTTTTCTGAAAAGATTGGCACGGCCCCGTGTAAAGTTCTTGTATTTGTTGCTCTTGTGTTCCTTATATGGATCGGAGATCACGCAATAGGGTTATGCATGAGGAAATCAGGTGGAGCCCAACTGAATGTGGCTTCCTTATTACTTAGAGCATCCACAACCAAGAGTTTTCACTACCTTAAGGTAATTCAAAGGTAACCTTATAGTTGTAGACAAAACCTTAAGGTGAAGGAAGAGAAGGGGTTACCTTGGTGTGGAGAGGTAGAGTGTGTTTTGGATCATGTACAAAAGTTGATGCTTTATTTATTTATTATATTTTTCTATTTAACTAATAATATTATGATTGGTGGAAACAATATGATTAATATAGATATATGAGAAAAAGGAAAGAATGAGGTAAACTCATGATTGTGAAGTAAAAATATAAAAACCTTAAAGAAAGAGGTAGATAAAGTTGTGAAAAATTGTTTAAAAGAAAAAAAAAAGAGTTGTTAAAATATTACGAAGAGAGATAAGAAAAAATAGAGAAGAGGTAATCTTATGGTTGCAGATGGTCTTATTAGGATGGAGTGCAACTGTGCAAGGCATGCCATTTCTTATCCCTTTCTAAATTTATTTCCCATTAAAAAAAAGAGTTGTTTTTGCATCTATTTCTGAAACGCCATATAAAAACGCAACAACTTTTCCATATGCCGCCTTAATATCTAACTAGACCAAATATATTTAATTAATATATGTAGAGAGTATGTGTGCTTGGTTGCATAAGCTTCTGCTTAAATCTTTTGACGGCATAGGTCTCCGATTCGAACCCTGGATGACCACTCTGTATTTACCAATTGAATGCATATCTAAAATTGTTGACATATATATGAGAAATCTTTTTCATATCCTAAGGTTGGATTTGGCTTTTAAGTGATTACGTACTGCTTCATTAATAGATCAATGTATAATTGTATATGGATGACCTGTATTAGAAGATACGAAATGTAAGTGGTATGTATAGTAGAGACATATCAGTATCACTATACACCAAGTGGAACAGTTGACATTACGTCCATGATACTCCTATGTCTCAACCCACTATGTAAGTGGTATGTATTATGTATAGTAATACTTTTTGTTGGTACTCGCATATGTGGCTCTCAAGTCCATTACAAATTCTCTTAACTTCAATATTACAAATTAAAAAATTGAGAATTGCCGTAAATTAACAAACTTTAACATTTGAATGAATAATGTTCGGGATGGTGTTAAAAAACATCAATTACTATTGAGACAATATACGTTCAAGTGAATTTAATCATATGATTTAACATCAATAAAAAATGATTCCAGGTTTTCACAACATCGTCACATACGATTTAACATCAATAAAAAAAAACGATTCCGCAATAATAAAGAACATATTATAAACTGGGTAAGAGAGGGAGGAGAATATGCGATTGTATTCAACTGATTGTTTATGGAGTATCCACTAGTACAATATATAGGAGTCATACCCTTGGGCTCCAAGTATAAGATAAATCTATCTATAAAAGGCAAAACTCTACCTAAGTAAAGTGTATATCTTTGTACATCCACATAATAATATTATAACACTCACCCTTGGATGTACCATCTTTATTCCGTCAACTGCCTCGTTAAAAACCTAGCTAGGAAAATCCAATGGGACAAAACCATAGCTTAGGGAAAAAGAGTGCAGCCTTCTATGGACGCTCTTGTTGTTCTACCTCATTAAAAACCTTGTCAGGAAAACCCAGTGTGACAAAACCTGATCGAAGGGAAAAAGAGTGCAGTGCGTGTATACTCCCCCTGAACTCAACATCCTTCTCGAAGTCTTCTCATTCTTCTTAATGTCGCCATCTTCATGAGCTTATGGTCGAATCTCAACATTATATTTGATGTGTATAAGCTGGAATGTCTTCATGATTAACTTTGGCGTGCCTGACTTGCATGTATTGGTGGTGATCTGCTTTGGATGCACAAGTATAAGGTACTTCAAGACTTAGTATGCCTATAATTGTTGATCTAGGGATCTGATGTATCAAATGGTGCTTAAGTTGCTTCATTAAAAACCTTACCTTGGAAAAACCCAGTGGGATAAAAACCAAGATTATGGAAAAGAGTACAACTTTGTATGGTACTTCGGAACCTAATTATATGTCACCACTTTCACAAATATAGGTAATGCTTCAGGCATTTTTAATCGATCATTTCCATTTATATGGGTATGCATTTACAACGTTCGTCATTTACATTTGGAGCCAAAATTATATTCACTCATGGTGAATACATTCTAATGTAACCTTTAATAGGCTTTTTGCCAGTCAATTTGGCTTTATATTTTTCTTTGTACGAACACCCACTTAAAACCAATTGATACTACACTTTTCAATGTTGGAGCTACAGGTCCAAAAACTTCATGCTTAAATAATCCATCTTTGCATGAATTATTTCTTTCTAGAATTTGGGATATACCATGTATCCTTGTGAGGGAAGCTGCCTCGTTAAAAACCTTGCTTTGGAAAAACCCAGATGGGACAAAAACCAAAGTTAAGGAAAAGAGTACAACTTCCCCCCCCCCCCCCTCAATTTAGCATATAAATCACCAATTTTATAAAGGCATGGTACTTCTGGACCCTTAATATCCTTTCACAATCTAATCAATGATGAAAAGATCATTTGTCTTCATATCGTAATATATCTCTCTTTGTACACTCGAACTACAAGTCGAGATATTTTTAGAAACTCTAATTATTCTTATCAAGCATTTCAAGTGCAAGCTTAGATATGTGTCATCAACGATGATCAAGGATCTGGTAAATTCAAGACAACTGATAATCAATTCTAACACTGTCAACGTTCATGAAATCTCTTCAGAAGTTTTATACCAGTGGACATATCGCCATTGTTTGAAGTTACTACTAGAACCTCGATTCGAGCAATGCTAGTGCATTATTTGTTATAAATGTGACTTTTGTCACCATCTTTCGCATTTACTAATGCCTTTACTAGCTTGTTTGCTATATAGTTTATTGAACTTCTGGTTCCCTTCTAGTTCTTGCAACATATTACTTCTTGATATCCTTTTTCTCTCCCCCTAAATACCGAGTATTTTATCATCCATGATAAACTCTAGGTATTTGATCATCTATGGGGACCCAATCCTCCATATATATATCATCTTTCTTGGTTTACAACAACTTAGTGTAACCTGGGGAGATTTCGGTACCTATACCAAACATTTAAAACCTTATAAATATAAAACTCTCTTCTGAAGATAAATTACAAAGGGGAATTTATTCTATTGTTGACCGAAATCGAATCAATCTCTTAATGTTCATGCCTGCTTGTTAGCTATTATTGACGACTCTACTGGGTCATTCTATCCATTAGCATTATCCTGAACGATAATCTCATAAGTAACAACTTCAATTGGTTGATTTCATCGTCAGCTTCTCAATGCTCATTTATCCAACATATCAATTTTATTGATAGCATTTTCATATTACATCCATATTGCCAACATGGGTATTCTATTTATTATGTGTTGGATCTTCTTTTGACATCATCGACTAGAGGAAAACTACGCTTCTGGCAATTATCGGCTTTCACAATCCCAATTTATCTGTCATCACTCCTTCTCTTTAGAGTGTTTTGACACTCTTCTAGAGTCATTTTCTCATATGAATTTATTGTTTGATTATATCAACAGTCCTTCGAGGACTAATTTTGACGCTCTTCTGGAGATATGTATAAGGTTTAATTATGTCAAGGATAGACTTTATACAAAAACTCATTAGATATTTCATCATGAAAACTTCAGGTTTTTCATATCATCAGATACCAAGCTCTAAATCATTCTAACATTTTCATGTGATGATTCATTCACAGTTTGGGAGATTACAAATCCAAATTAGGCAAACCATCAACTTTGACTTGTTCTTTCACATTCTCCTTGATGTGGGAGTCGACTCATAGATGATTATCTAATGACCAGTATCCTAACAACGGTCGCGCGCATCGTATCCTCTTTATGTCCTCTGCTAGAGGTAACAATATATATTGCATATGGCAATAAAATAGGCTGTTATGAACCATAGGTCATTTAGCTAGCTATTTATTTGAGTTCTACCATACCCAAGTAGATTAAGAACAAGATCCCAAAATAAAGAGTCTTCGGGCTCTCAAGAATAAATTTATTGATTTCACACAATTTAACAAGGATTTGCTTCAAACTCTTCTCCCAAATCATCATTAGTTGAATAAAATTGGCATCATCTACCCATAATGGTTTCTTCAAGAAACATGTCCAATGCATATACATATACATAAAATGCAAATAAAATCAAATAGATAAATAAAACATAGATTCCATGTAGATTCAAATAGCCAAATTATAATAATAACAAACCAAATACAACCAAGTTTGCAGAATCAAATGTGCTGGATCATCTAGGCTCTTTCGTTGATAATCTTTCATATGTAGAGATAAGTTTATCTACTTCAAGAGATAACTTTTATTAACACAAACAATATATATAATATAAAACCACATATGTTTACAACATACCAACTCTTAACAAGTTGTTTCTTCTGGAAACACTTTGAGTTTTGTGCAAAAGTAAATTCAAACATATACACTTCACAAGTAAATAATAAAAGCGATCTCAGTAAATTAAAATAAATGCACTACACATAATTAAAATTTATTCGGCCACTTCAGGTGGATATCAATTCAGATATTTATCACTTGTTTTAATAAACACTATCATTCACAAATACTATAGGTTCAATAACTATCTCAAATTTCAATTTCAATAATTTCATCATCATCTATGAGAGAAAATGTCTTTTCTTATTTGAATGCAATTACTATGGGGGGTATAACACAAATCAACTTCATGATACATAAATAATGTCAACTTTTGGTGACCAGGAATCAAACAAGTTTAACCACTTCAGGAGTTTATATTTCACCTTCTATGAAACAAATCATATATGAAAAAAATAGTTACAAGTACAAGATGGAATCAACAATATCATCTTAGCTCATCACTACAAAGATGGGGCTAATATTTTAATCGGTGCATGATGACGTTATTTATTCATCAACTTATCAATGTATCAATTCATATAGATATCATTTATCATGTATCTGTCCAATGTATGGTCAATTTATCCAATAACCATATCTATATCATATATGCATCGTCAACCCCAAATCGCACATAATTTATCAATGCTTTAAATTCTTATATATCAGAGTATATTAGCACTATGACATGATTTATGATATAAAATCTAAATGTGCAATCAATAACGTCATATTGCAATTAGCAACTAAATGGTAATCCATATTTAATGTACGGGATGAACTCATAACACACATATATAATCACTCACTCATGATCAAGAGGAACAAAAATCATAATTCAAATATATGATGTTTGGGCTTACCTGACCGCAAGCTCGATCGCATATACCAATATTGAAAATCAGTCCAACTCCATTACGAGCCTTAAAGTCGAGCCTAACCCATATAGGTCCATTACCAAGTAGAGTTCAATCTTCTAGGATTCGCCTCCTTTTACCATGATATCCTAGTGTGGATCCGTGGACAAACCACTCACATGACATCATTCATCACCAAATCAAAATATTAATAAATTATAATCATGATTTATTTAAAACACATATCATATAACATAATTCTATCCATCCTTATGTATAAGGCCTTAAACCCTTTGAAATTCTAATTAATCAAGTAAGGAAAGTCAGGTACCTCTTATGTGATCAACATATGTACATAATAACTTAACACTCCGAAACAGATTTCCAATGTTATCAAAATGCCTTATTTTGATTAACTTTCCAATTGGCGATAATCTATCTTTATTCATTATCTCAAAAATAAATATGATTTAATATAGAGATATATAGACAAGATCCAAAGCAAGGCATAAAAAATGTGTTTTTATCTACTTCAGTAGATATGTCTTTTCATCTGCTTCGGGAGATGAATGATAAAAATATAATATACAAACAAAATAATAATCATTGATCAACGCTGAATGGATGATATTTGTTGTTTCATCACTACGGGAATAAATTTTATCGATCACATCAAGTGATTTACAATATTAATTTCTTTAATTTCATCCACTTCGAAGAATTTAATATTTTCTACTTCGGGAGACCAATTAAATTATTTATAAACAAAAACATAAATTAGAAAAATCAAATTGCACTTACCTTCACTTACCTACACGACGGCGCAGAGACTCTAGGGCTCGAGGAATTTGTTCGATTAATTCAACCACTCCAGGGGTTAATATAATTTATGTTTACACATCATCTTCGGGGATGTTTTTGTACTTTACAGGGGCAAACTTTTCCGCCCTGAAAGTTTTAGGCGCTTTCTGTAATTGTATAAAACAATATGAGCCAATCTGCAAAGTGACAAAATTCCGGGCTGGCTTCGTAATTAATACATATTTGCAACCCATCGTCTTCTTCGTTGATGGCCGCGGCGGCGCAGAGGCAAGAGCGTAATTAATCCATATTTGTTCGATTAAAATCAGGCCGCTGAGAACTTCTCGCTCCCGGAGGAAGATCTCATTCGACGTTCTGCGTCGATCGGCGTGATGAGAACTCCTCGCTCCCGGCGGAAGCTCTCTTCGACGGTGGTAAAATCAAGCCTTCGATAGTCGTCGTCCTTGTTCCGCAAGGCCGTGGTTCAACGGGGCACCGTGAAGGCGACTAGGCCGGTCCTGGGGTTCTCCTTTGTGTTCCAGAGCCTTCTGCGCTGCCTACCGTGTAGATCCGGGGTCGATTGCAATAAGGCCATGGAAGGAGGGAATAGATTCGGGGTCGCTTCGGCTTCAGATCCGGCGACCATGGTTGGGGAGGCGACGGCTCCAGCGACAACTCGGTGGATGCGACGGCTCTGTTCGATTGGCTTTCCCTTGCTATCTTAAGTCTCCATAGCAGCAGTTGGTTAGAGATCGAAAGGGCAAACCTTTGCGGGGTGTCTTCGAGCGGCGATGATCCCAACCCTTTCAAATTGACAAAAAATGCTATGATCTTGAAACCCTAATACGAGCAAACTCGTGCTGATAACGTATTATAAACTGGGTAAGAGAGAGAGGAGAATATGTGATTGTATTCAACTGATTGCTTGTGGAGTATCCACTAATACAATATATAGGAGTCATACCCTTGGGCTCCAAGTATAAGATAAATCTATCTATAAAAGGCAAAACTCTATCTAAGTAAAGTGTATATCTTTGTACATCCACATAATAATATTATAACAGAACATACTAATTGCAAATATGGAACTAGCTCTACGATTATTTTTTCATAAACGAAGTCGGAATTCGAGTTTAGGAAACTCAAAATCCAAACAAATTGCAAAGAAAATTTCACAAATCATAATGATTCACACCGAATAGAAACCAAGAGAGATCGAGACGTACCAGATATGTGAACGAAAATGGAAGAAAACTCTCTCGCCATGGGATGATCATATCGACATGAGATGTGTTGTTCGCGTCACTTTGTGATGCCGCCACACGAGAAGGCCGGAATCCTAGCAGATTGCAACAGTGCGAATGTGCTCGGGTACCCCAAAATCTAGATTTTGCAAGAACTTCGATCGAGCGATGATCTAAAACTTGCGATTTGAGATCATATTGAGAAAAGGACACGGGGAAGATTATGAAGAGATGGAGATATATACCTGGTATCCCTACCCCCCACATACGAGAACTTCGTTCAGTTGTTCGTCGTTGGGAAGAATACCATCACGCTGGAAGAGGTTAGATCGTCGCTTCACAACAGAGAGACGCGTCTGAAGGCAACCGCGTTGGCTACAGACAATCAGGCTTTTGGGCTTGTGGCAAATAGAGGCAAATCTGACGGTAGAAAGGGCAGTAAGAAAAAGCATCGGCAAGATCGCGAATCAGGCCCCAAACCAAACGATGTCTGTAACTACTGCAAGGAGAAAGGTCATTGGAAGAATAACTTTCCAAAGAAGAAGAAGCAAGAGGAGGAGAAATCTGGGTCTGCAGCAATAGCTGATCGTGGCAATACTTATGAGGATGATATTGTTATGTTAGCTGATGATCACACACACCGGGTTGATGTGTGGTATCTAGACTCTGGGGCGTCCTATCACATATGTCCTAAAAGGGAGTTGTTGCAACATATAGCCGTGCTGATGGGGGCAATGTATCCATGGGGAATGATGCTCTCTGCAAGGTTGTTGGGACTGGCTCAGTTAGGTTTCGGACAGATGATGGGAAATTTCGCACATTGGAGGATGCCAAGCACGTGCCATCCATGACGAAGAATCTGATATCCCTAACAGTGTTAGACGACAAGAGGCTCAAGTACACAGGTTATGGGGGAAAGTTGCGTGTGTTTAGAGGCTCTGGTGTGGTTCTGCAGGGAGTCAAGCGGGGAAAGGGAACTTTGTACACCCTACAAGGTTCCTCAGTTACAGGTGTTGTAACGGCTGTTTCTGCTGGAGTTCAAGAAGCTGATCTGACCAGGCTTTGACATATGAGGGTGGCTCATATGAGTGAAAGGGGCATGCAAATTCTCTCGAAAGCAGATCTTCTGGGCAGCCATAAGGCCCAGAGCCTTGAGTTTTGTGAACATTGTGTGTTTGGGAAATTACATCGCAGCAAATTTCCTAAAGCAGTTCATCAAACAAAGGGAAGGCGGGATTACATCCATTTAGACTGTTGGGGTCTTTCACGTGTTCAGTCCATGGACGGTCACAGGTATTTTTTGTCTCTAATTGATGATTACCCTAGGATGACTTGGGTATTCATGATGAGGCATAAAAGTGAGGCATTTAGTAAGTTCAAGGAGTGAAAGACTCTAGTAGAGAATCATACTGGAAAGAAGATCAAGAGGTTGCGAACCGATAATGGTCTGGAATTCTGTTCATCTGAGTCTGCAGAGATAAGGGCATTGCTCGACATCATACAGTCAGATACACACCACAGCAGAATGGTGTAGTAGAACGAATGAATTAGACTCTTCTAGCGAAAGCAAGGTGTATGCTTTCCAATTCAGGCCTTGGCAGGCGATTCTGGGCAGAAGCAGTTTTAACGACTTGCCATCTTGCTAATCGGAGCCCACACACAGGTATCGACTGCAAAACACCCTATGAGGTGTGGACTGGTAAGGCTGCTGCTCTAATCTGAGGGTTTTTGGGTGTACTGCTTATTATCATGGTGATGAGGGTAAGCTAGAGACAAGAGCTAAGAAGGGAGTCTTCATGGGCTCTGGTACTGGTGTGAAAGGGTACGGGATCTGGTCTAACAATAAGATTATACTTAGCAGAAGTGTAGTCTTTGATGAGAGTTCTTTGTTGAATTCTAGAAAGAAGACCAGTGATGCAGTTGAGAAAGAGGTTGTTGCTGAGGAGGTGGAGTTGGACTTCACTCAATCTAAGAGTCAGGTACATGATTTGGTCACAAATCAACCATCACAGTCAGATCCTACTGAGTCAGACACTGCTGAGATAAAGGATAGACCACTAGACATAGGAGCAGGTGGAGCGACACATCGAAGTAATACTCTAGATCGGCCAAGAAGGCTTGACATCAGACCTCCTGCGAGATATTGGTCTGATGAGCTGGTGGGATATGCCTTGCAGGTGGCCGATGAGGTGGAAGATGATGCTTCGTCCACCTACCAGGCTGCTATTTCTAGAGATGAGTCAGCACAGTGTCTTGCAGCAATGGGAGAAGAGATGGAGTCTCTTCAGAAGAATCAGACTTGGGAGCTTGTTAAATTGACTGCTGATAGGAAGGTGATTACTTGCAAATGGGTCTTCAGGAAAAATGAAGGACTATCAGCTGCTGAGGGTGTTAAGTACAAAGCACGGGTAGTTGCAAGAGGATTCAATCAGTGAGAGGGAGTAGACTACAATGAGATTTTCTCACCAGTGGTCAGACATACTTCTATCAGGGTGCTACTAGCAATGGTTGCACATCAGGATTTGGAGCTTGAGCAACAAGATATGAAGACAGCTTTCCTACATGGAGAGTTGGAGAAGGAAATATACATGTCTTAGCCAAATGGTTTTCAGGTTCTTGGAAAAGAGAACCATGTTTGCAGACTGAAGAAGTCTTTGTATGGGCTGAAACAGTCACCAAGACAGTGGTACAAGCGATTTGATAGCTATTTGGTGCAGCTGGGATACAACAGGAGTTCATATGATTGTTGTGTTTACCACAACAGTATGGATTATGGTTCACGTATTTACCTAGTATTGTACGTGGATGATATGTTGATTGCTGCTCAGAACAAGTCAGATATCCAGAAGTTGAAGGATTGTCTCAATGCAGAGTTTGATACGAAAGATCTGGGTGTTGCTCGAAAGATTCTGGGAGTAGAGATCTATAGAGACAGGAAGCAGAGAAAACTCTTCTTATCTCAAGAAGGTACATCAAGAAGATATTGAGCAGGTTTGGAATGTCTTCGGCTAAGTCTATAGATACTCCAATGGCATATAACAGCAAGCTTGGAATGTACACACTTCAGACTGAGGAGGAGAAGGAGTGCATGTCTAAGGTCCCTCATGCCAGCGCAGTTGGGAGTTTGATATATGCTATAGTCTGCACTCGACCAGGTCTAGCATTTGTTGTTAATGTGGTAAGCCGCTTTATGGTTCAGCCTGGAAAGTAACACTGGCAAGCTGTGAAGAGGATCTTCAGGTATCTCAGAGGCACTACTTGAAATACCCCAAAGTATTTTTAGGTATTTCTGTTCTAATTTAAATAAAAAAAAGGTTAAAATTTTGATATAAAAGAATTTATACGATTCTTTATGAAATATATATTATTATTATTCGGTTCTTTTTGTTTAAAACATAAAATTTGGTTTGATGTTATGATTTTAAGAGTGAAACATATTATAACTAAAATGGAGTATTCATTTTGTTGTAAATATAAAAGTTGATGTGAGTTTATTATTTTATTCTTTAATATCTTATGTAAAAGTCGTTTTGATTAAATTATTTAGATGCTCTATGTGCTATCATTTTTCTAAAAGATATTATGATTTATAACTCCACTTTTTATATTAACTTTAATTATGACTAAAAGTTTAAGGATGATTTTATTATAATAATATTATGTTTAAAGTTTGAAAGGTTATATGAATGAATTAATAATTATTTAAAATATGCAAGTGGAAGATAAAATATAGTTTATATATATGTGGTATACATTTTATAAAAGATTATTATGTAATTATTTAAATAAATATTAAAGGTATTTTTGACTTAGATGAGTATTTTATTTATTCAAATTGCAATAATTAACTTATTGCATTATTTATACGTTAAAAACTCCCCCATCCTTTATAAAACAAATATCGGGTCAAAAACCGGGTAGGATAAATAAGCGGATCAAAATCCTGCAACTAAACCGGTTTGGGGTTCATGAAACTGGGTCGGAACCGGGTTGCCACCCTTCTTCTTCCTCCTCTAGCTCGACACACACTTTGGTCGTCTCCAATAGTGATCATTCAATTTTGAATTTAATTCGACACGTCACAAGTATTAATCCTAGTCTCAATTCAATGCAAGCCAATCAATATACTTAATTGGAAGAACCACATTGAATTTTATTCCTATGAATCTTCTCAATTCTTATTCGTTTTTTATCAAATCCGGTCATGTCCACGTCGGTTTTGATCCAATTGATGGGTGTTATTGATTCCTGCAGTGAATATGATGATAATGGTATATTCAATTGTAAGTATCGGTTACGAAATCGTCCGAATCGAGATAAAGGGGTTTGCACCATGTTGAAACCATATCTCTCCATTTATGAGAAATCAGAGCTCGAAACCCATCTCATCAAGTTCTAAATTCATCTAGGAACATTTTCCCTCAAACATTTGATCCCAAATCAACCCCCAATCGAAAACCCCCAAGTTCACCTCAACTCCTTCCGTTGTAGGACCGCCTGAGCGCCGCCTGTGTCGCCACCCATGTCGTCGGAGTTGCACCGTCTGTTGTCGGAGCCACCACCTCTAGCCGTGTGGGTAGCCATTCACTGTGGAAGCCACCGAGGGCCGTCGGATTGGCCGCTGTCGCGAGCCGTAGAGTTGTTGTGCAATCTACTGTCGGGTTAAGGAAGGACGAGGGGTAATTGCATCCAAACTCCCAGACTTTCAGTTGTTACACAATATGCCCTTATTTCACTTGTTAAATTTATAAACCTTACCCCACAGTTGTAGAGTGTAATCTAACTCGCGTTAAATCTTCAAATTCGCAGCGGTCAACGCAAAATCCGACACACATATTCTGAGAGGGTCCCAAAGAGGATTAGATTGGTATAATCCCCAACTTTATTAACAATTCGATTTTTATTTCGAATTGAATAAGTCAATTATGTGAAGAAAATACCAATTATTAAATTCCTTTTCGTATCTCGTATTTTATGTGTGTAGATTTAATTCCAATTTGTTCAAACCCATCATCAAACTTTTGAAGTCCATAGTTGGTATCTAAATCCAACAAGGTGAAAAAGGCAAGTGATATTCCGAGCTTCCTATGCTCATTTGCGTGCTTTCGTGTCAAGTTGTTTTCTATAGTCGAATCATGCCAGATTGCGTTAAATAAATTACAATCCATCCGTTTGTGTGATTTATTAAGTTGATAATAATTTTGGCATGTTAAATGGGTAATGTTATTTCTATAGGTTACTTAAGTTAGATAAATGACATTATGTGCCCATATTCCCAGAAAGCATGATTTATTATTCTCTCTTCATGCTAAGTTTAATTATGTGATATATCCGTTTTCATATCCATAATTGACGTTTATTCATTTCGGTTCCGGACAAGTTTGCATATTAGTTCAGTGTGGTCTTAGGTTACCTTTTGAACCTAGTCCTTATAAAATATATAAATATGTACACTTAAGTTATGAATTTTGGAATCGTAGTTTAGTGTATTATAGAATGTGAAAATTATAAATTAAGTTAAAGAAGATGAGCGCTTCCTATTGAAGTATACAATATAAATTAAATATGGAAGATGAGGGCTTCCAAGTTATATAAAGTGTATTATTATAAACCAGGAAGATGAGCGCTTCCTACCCAGTTTCATGAAGCTATGTTTCTGGACTCGGAAATGATTAACTGAGCGGACCCGTTCAGTGAATTTGATCGATAAGAAAATCCAAGCGGACTCGTTCGGTACACTTGATACTAAAAGAAAATCCGAGCGGACCCGTTCGGTATACTTGATATTAAAATAAAATCTGAGCGGACCCGCTCAGTGCAGATTAAATACATAGATCTTATTATTATAATCCTACAATGAGTGCAGAATGCAGTTCACTAGAGACTACCACGGATGGAATACCATAAGCATTGCTACTTGCTTGTAATTCGCCGTCTTTATGCTTTGTAGTATCAGACTTCAGATCTAGTCCTTTAAGGGCGGCGTTCAAGCCGATGGAGCTAAGATCTGTGCTGAAGCTGCAAGACAAGAATCTTCAGTACATACGAGTATTGACTGAGTACTTCCAATCATAATGATGTCATAAATCGCTTTCTCAAATGGACAATACATATTGATGTCATAAATTGAGAAAAGTGTAACTGAGCACACATACCTTGCCTCAAAGCTACTCTCAGAAGAAACCATGTTTGCACAGGCAGAGCTGATTATCCAGGGTGGAAGACATTCACCCTTGACTTCAATGCTATAGCTCATCCCGCCCGATGAATCATGAACAGATTCTCCTTTACCTGTGGAGTCTTGAAACTACGCAACATAGTGATCAACTGTCTTGATTTCCTTGTACTTGACCTGAATAAAACCCCCCATTTCCTTTCACTTGCCCTTGAGAATAGGACAAAATTAAATCTCCATTTGCACCTGATGTAGTAGCACATGTGCTCAACCTTCACATTCAACTTGAGCAATCCGACTCATGCGCTACCTTTTCTCTGCCTTTCTTCAATTTAGTGAAAAAACAAGCCTTAAACTCGCAATCTTCTTTCAAAACACATGTTTTGGGCGCGACACAAAAAATTTCAAAAGCCCATGGTTACCAGACGAAATATTTGAAACCCTTGTTTACCACGCGAATTACGCGAAACCTCAGGGTTACCTCGCGAAATTTCTGATATTTTTTTAAACAAACAAGCCGTGCAAATTAACGAATAGTATTGGAATCTAGGCATTCCTCCAAAAGTCAAAACATTCTTATGGAAAGTGTGACAGAATGGTCCTCCTACAGCCCTTAGGCTAGCTCAGCGTAATGTCTATGTCACATCCACCTGTTGTTTATGCAACTATGCGGATGAAGATGATGTTCATCTCCTACTAGAATGTCAATTCACAAGGTTATTCTTTAGGGTGTGTATGGTTAGACATTTTAGTAGTTAAAAATTAATCTTTTGTATGTGTTTATATTTTAAACAGCTTAATTGGATGTATGGATGACAAAAATAATGAAAAACGTGTTAAAAAATAAGCTAGAAAACCGTGGTTATTTTGGTGTTTATTTTGCAAAAGTATTGTTTTATCCCTTTGCTTTTACCTTATTTGGTTTGAAAGTACCACAATACCCCTACTAACAACCAAATAAACTCCACTTTTTACAAATAAAATGTTTTTCGCCCCATACGGAGATTATCTTGTTGTTTAAAATTTTAACTACTTTTACCAACAGTTTATAAATATTACCTTGTTTA
Source organism: Persicaria tinctoria (assembly GCA_037127255.1). Classification (NCBI taxonomy): domain Eukaryota; kingdom Viridiplantae; phylum Streptophyta; class Magnoliopsida; order Caryophyllales; family Polygonaceae; genus Persicaria; species Persicaria tinctoria. The sequence continues at coordinate 42,083,454 of JBANSL010000018.1, forward strand.
CAATTTTAGTCAGTTTATTAACTCCGTCCCATACGAACCCTTAGTCTCCCAAACCACATCAACTCAACAATCTCGAGTTTGACTAATCTTTCAAGAGATATAAGACCGATTTTATCTTTCTTGGGAAATATCCTTAACAAGGTGTCTAAGACAAAGTTAGCTTTCTCCCGGTGGACTACTTGGTATATTCGGAACAATCATGTGTTCAAGCATGAACCCATCCCAAGTAAAGATGCAACTCTATGCATCATTAAAACACATGAAGTGAATTGGAGGAAGACCTCTAGTTTTGATAGCTACTTGGAAGAGAACTCCTCTCATCAAACACAAAACCACACACGACCTAAAAAAGAAAAATAAATACGACAACAATGTTTGGCGCAAACCACCTAAGGGATTCTTCAAATTAAACTTTGACGGCTCTTCTGTATTAACAACAGCAGTACGACTGGTACAATAGTTAGGGACTGGGACAGTTGTCCAATCCACATTTGATACCAAAAACTTAGTAAGTAGAGTCCTCTGAAAGCCGATGCTCTCGCTTTAAAGCTTGGAGTCCAAAACGCTTTACACTTACGTATTGAAAAAATCCAAAGTGAATGCGACTCCAGTATAATCATAAACTACCTAAAAAATACAGCAAAATGCCCCTGGGAAATAGAACTCATCATGTCGGAAATCAAACTTATGTTATCAAATTTGAAAGAAGTGTCATTTTTTCATGTACCCCGATCTGGCAACAGAGTGGCGAATAAGATTGCACACCTTTGCCACTTCGCTAGGGGTACTGAAATTCATAATAATATAGGTCTTCGTGACCTCATCCAAAAGGATGTTGTCGGGTAGAGCTTGGCTCGCTTGAAATCTTTCCTAATAAAAAAAACAAAAAAAAATGTCGTTCTCAACCTCTTGACTGTCCCGTGCGCCCCAAGGTTCTCTGGCCTTGGTGGTTTCGAGAATTGTACAGTCCTTGGCGTGCAAGCTTTGATTTGGCCTTGCACGCCAAGGTTATTCACCCAAAAAAAATTGTTGTATATATATATACTCTATCCGTCCCACAATGGTTATCTTTGACTATTTATGCACGCTTTTTAAGGAGATAAAAAACTATATAAAATATCCATTTTTTAATTAATTAAATTTTAAAATAATTCTATACTTATTAGTAATGTGTATGATATTATTTAAAAATAATTAATAAAATGTTGACATTTTATATAGTTTTTAGCTTCTTTAAAAAAACGTGCATGAATAGTTAAAGACAACCATTGTGGGATGGATGGAGTATATATTTATATGTATATCAATCCCCAAAATCCCCTGAAATCATTGTCTAAAATCCCAAAAGGGCACGACAAAAATCCCAAAAGGGTTGAATAAAGCCCTATATGGTATCAAAAACAATTTTATTGGTGCTTTCGATCGAGTGATGTGTGGCTCTGCATCCGACGTCTTTAGGAGTTCTTTTGCTTGGTAGGGGTCGTGGAGCCTGGAGTCAGGATTAGTTGCGATCGTGGTGGTGCGTTCTAGGCGACTCCGTATCCAGGAAGGAGCTTCCTTGGAGTTTCGTCTGCATTATCCACAGGAGATAGATTCCTGCTGTACCGCTGGGCCACGGTGTTACCGTTTGGTGGTGCTTGGCTTTGTTCTTCGCCGGCATCCTCAACTTATCAGGAGATGTTCTGCTTGGTCGTCTTGTTGTAGGGCTTTTTTTCTTTTTTTTTTGTTTTGTTGCGCCTGTTTGCTATTTGTATTGTACGTTGTTTAAGCGTTTCTCGTCAGCCGATTCTTCGGCCTCTCGAGAATCGGTTTTTTATTTTTTTTTATTTTTGATTAGGTAAAAATTCGAAGGTCAGACATGCCTGACTCTTCGAGAGGCCGACAAGTCGGCAGACGGCGAACCGTCTAACATACAACCTGAAAATACAGAAAACCAAACAACAAGCGAAATGAAAAAGGCAGCAAAATTCTACAACAAGACGACCCTAGAAGACCAACTCCAAAAAAGTTGAGGAAGTCGCCGAAGAACGAAGCCAAGCACCACCAGAAAGTGGCACCGCGGGCCAGCGGTACAGCAGGACTTTATCTCCTGTGGGTAGTGCAAACGAACTCCAAGGAAACTCAATCCCGGATACGGAGTCGTCCCTGAGCGCACGACCACGACCCCAGCCAGTCCCGACTCCAGACTCCAAGCCCCCCAACCAAGCAGAAGACCTCCTAGAAAGTCGAAAGCTGCTCGAACAAAACGCCAATAAGATTTAACCTGCAAGAAAATCGTCAAAACCCTTGCGGGATTTGATCATACCTTTTCGGGTGGATTTACTCAAACTCTTTCGGGATTTAAACCTTTCGGAATTTTGTTGAATCGGTTTTTTATTTAATTTTGTTTAATGTATTAAATATTTTTCTATTTTTTAATCAAATTTCAAAATTTCTATTTAAGAACAACTATAAAAAACCCTCTTACAGTCTTTACTTCAAACAACCCCCCTCCCCCAAAAGGTTCCTTCCTTTCTCCTCTCAAACATCTCCCACCTTCTTCTTGGAGAAGGGGAAAATAATGTCATCTGAGGGCCGTGAAGGGCGACTGGTAAGAGGAAGGGTCGGAATGCACCAGATGGCGCCGGAGCCGGATAACCTGCCGTGCCCAAGGTGCTCGTCTAGCAACACTAAGTTCTGCTACTACAACAACTACAACCTCTCCCAGCCCCGCTACTTCTGCAAATCTTGCCGCCGCTACTGGACCCGCGGCGGCTCTCTCCGCAACGTCCCCGTCGGCGGTGGCTCCCGCAAGAACTCCAAGCGCTCCCGCTCCGATCCCTCCACCTCCCACCCGGAGCCGCTCCCTTCTCCTGCTCCCGCCTTTCTTGATTCTCCTGCTCCCGATGCGGCCAACACAACGTCGTCGTATCAGAGCGATGCAGCCAATACGACGTCGTATCAGGGTTTCACAGCGTTACTGGGTAATCAACAAGAATGCGGGTTCATGGGCCTGGGCGGGTACAGCGTCGGGCTAGGGCTAGGGCCCGACGCATCGCCGAGTTTCGACGGGTATGGGTTCGGGCCTGCAGTTGGCGGGGATCATGATCAGAACGTTAACTATGGCGGGTGGGCTCATGGCGGCTCATCGTCGGGGTGCGACACGTGGCATACGGAGGAACCGGGGGACGGAGGCGTATTAACGGACGGTGGGGATTATCGCTTTGGGTGGCCCGGTCCCACAGGATTCCATTGAAACACCAACGACTCTCAAATTGATTTGTTCGTTTTGGGGTATACATACAGTATAGAGCGAAGGTTCCAAGGAGAGATGCGTCGCGTGGAAGAAACATATCGAATTGTACTGATTTTTTGGGGGGATTGGATGAAAACAATGTACTGTTTATCATTCCGGAGTTTCCTATGTCAGATTTCGTTTATATTGATTGATTGATTAATGGCATTGACTATTGATGGATGAATTAAGCATGTTGAGACGAACGGTAAACAATAAATTGGACTTTTCAAGTAATATAAGGCCGAGATTGGTGCGGGTCTAGTACAGGGGTGGGCTCACCTCCACTGTCACTGATTTGTAGAAAAAAAATCCAATTTCAATTAAGAGCAACTGTTGCTTAGTTGGGTCTATAAATTGATTCAACGTGATTAATTTTAGGATGCAGATATATGATCGACGAACATGCCCGCCCACGTACAGGCTGTTAGGGGCCCTTTGCTTTTCAATATATTCACGATTGTTTATGATAGATTACATAGGTTTCCTATTGTATAGTGGGCTGAAAGCCCGTTAAGATCCAATACCTTTGTAACCTATATATATGTTATATCAATGAATGGAAACCCTCAAGGAGGACTTTACATCAATTCTATCATTCTAAAGACCCACGCTCTGGTTTATGTTCTTCCTGCCAACTAGGCAAACGTGCCAGACTGCCGTTCCAACGGTCTCTGACCTCTACCCTTACTCCCTTTGATATCATTCACAGCGACATTTGGACCTCTCCCGTGCCTAGCAAGGACGGTCACAAGTACTACCTCTTGTTTCTGGATGATTACACTCATTACTTATGGGTCTTTCCGTTGCATTTCAAGTCCCAAGTGTTTCCTATTTTTGCCAGATTCCATACCTACATCAAAACACAATTCCACATGTCCATCAAATGTTTCCAATGTGACAATGGTCGTGAATTTGACAACAAAGACTTTCACTCCTTCTTTGCCGCAAATGGGATCTCATATCGCTTGTCTTGCCCCTATACTTCTCAGCAGAATGGCAAGGCAGAAAGAATCATCAGAACCATTACCAACATGATGCGTTCTCTCCTCTTCCACGCATCTATTCCCCTTCCCTATTGGCCTCACGCCTTATCCACCACATGTTATCTCCTAAACATTCTCCCTTCCACTACCCTACACAATCGCTCGCCAGCTCAGACACTTTATTACGCCGAGCCTAGGTATGATCACCTTCGCACCTTCGGGTGCTTGTGTTTCCCAAACCAGTCATCCACGGCCCCGCACAAGCTTCACCCGCGCTCCACTCCATGTGTCTTCCTAGGCTATCCATCTGATCATCGCGGTTACATTTGCCTCGATATCAAGACCCACAAGATCATTCTCTCACGTCATGTCACCTTTGATGAGTCGCGGTTTCCCTTTGCGTCTCCCACACCCCTTGTGTCTCCGTCAGAGTCTGAGTCACCATTCCCTCACTTCCTTTTTCCCCAGAGCTCTCCCGGTGCTCCTACTTCTCCCCCTACACCACCACCACCACCACCACCACCACCCCCCACCACCAGACCACACACCCGCAGCGTCTCCGGTGTCTTCCGACCCCGTCAGATCGTCTCCATGACCACCGCCCATCACCCCGCTATCCACCTCCCATCACCCCGCCAAACAACCTCGCCTCACCTACGTGCGACGGCCGCCGCATGTCATGCGGCGCCCGCCGCAACCCCAAATGTTGCGCCCGCCGCCCATAACCCCTCCCTGGCGGCGCCCGCCGCAACCCTCGCCGCATTTGATCCGCCTGCCGCCTCTTCCCCTTGCTTAGCCACTCTTACCCCCGTCCTTCCCGACTCCCATTCACCCTCTGCCTCCACCCAGACCTCCCTCTCCCCCGTTCCCACATCCCACAAAACAACCCTCCTTGACCCGAATTGGCAGGCGGCTATGCTCGACGAATACAGGGCCCTTACGAAGAATGGTACTTGGGTTCTTGTTCCTCGCCCTCCTGAGGCGAACGTCATTCGCTGTATGTGGCTCTTTCGTCACAAGTTCCGCTCTGATGGGACGTTGGAGCGCTACAAGGCCCGTCTTGTGGTGAACGGTAGATCTCAGCAGGCAAGTATTGATTGTGATGAGACCTTCAGCCCTGTGGTCAAGCCTGCCACTATCCGAGTAGTTCTGAGTCTAGCTCTGTCGCGCAACTGGGCCATCCATCAGTTAGATGTCAAGAACACCTTTCTGCATGGTCATCTGAACGAGACAGTTTACATGTTTCAGCCGCCGGGGTTTGCTGATGCTGAGCATCCAAAGCATGTCTGTCTCCTCAAGCGCTCTCTTTATGGTCTGAAACAGGCTCCACGGGCATGGTTCCAGCGTTTTGCCTCTCATCTGCTCTGTTTGGGTTTCACTGGCAGCCGTTCCGATACGTCTCTGTTTATCTATCGCAGAGGCTCAGACTTGGCATTCTTGCTGCTTTATGTCAACGACATCATTCTCACCGCCTCTTCTGATGCTCTTCGAACGTCCATAATCTCGCAGTTGAGTGCGGAATTCGCCATGTCTGATCTGGGTCAGCTGTCTTACTTCTTGGGAGTTGCTGTTCAGCGGCATGCGTCTGGTCTGTTTCTCTCACAGAGTAAGTATGCTGCTGAGATTGTTGCTCGGGCTAAGATGGTCAACTGCAATCCCGTCGCCACCCCAGTCGATACATCCAACAAGCTCAGTGCTCATTCTGGTCCTTTGGTTGACGATCCAACACTGTACAGGAGCCTCGCTGGTGCTCTTCAGTATCTCACTTTCACCAGGCCTGATATCAGTTACGCCGTCCAGCAGATCTGCTTGTTCATGCATGCCCCTAGGGAACCCCACTTTCAGGCTTTGAAGCGGATCATTCGGTACATCAGCGGCACCCTCGAGCTCGGCACTACCATCACTCCTTCCTCTAAGCTTGATCTTGTGGCGTACACTGATGCGGATTGGGGTGGTTGTCCAGACACACGTCGCTCCACGTCTGGTTACTGTGTCTTCCTCAATGACACTCTTGTGTCTTGGTCAGCCAAGCGTCAGTCCGTCGTGTCTCGCTCTAGCGCTGAAGCCGAATACAGGGGTGTTGCCAACGTTGTCTCCGAGTGCTCTTGGCTCCGCAATCTCCTGCTTGAGCTACGATGCCCCTTACAGAAGGCCACTCTGGTCTACACTGACAACGTCTCCGCCGTCTACCTGGCTAGCAACCCAGTCCAGCATCAACGCACGAAGCACATTGAGCTTGATCTCCACTTCGTCAGGGACAAGGTTGCCATTGGACATGTCCGCGTTCTACATGTCCCGTCCTCTTATCAGTACGCTGATATATTCACCAAGGGTTTACCTAGACAGTTATTCATTGATTTTCGTTCCAGTCTCACTGTACGGACCCCTCCCGTTTCGACTGCGGGGGTTTGATAGATTACATAGGTCTCCTATTGTATAGTGGGCTGAAAGCCCGTTAAGGCCCAATACCTTTGTAACCTATATATATGTTATATCAATGAATGGAAACCCTCAAGGAGGACTTTACATCAATTCTATCATTCTACAGTTTATGTATTATCAGCGCAGAGATGGATGGAGTTAGATGGCTAGTTATATACGGAGGTGAAGTTGAGGTAGGGGCCGATTCAAGGGTGGACGACACAAAGCCGTCGCCCACTCCGACTCGAAAAAAATACAAGTGTTATATATAAATATTAAAAGGTAAAATACAGATATCTTAAGTGACTCAGTGATTGAGAGTGGTTGAACTCGCCCCATTTTAAAAAGAATCCAATCAACCCTATTTAAATCTCCCACTAGGCACATAATCCACCCTGGAAAAAAAATTTAGATCAGCCACATGTCAACATTAGGGTAGCATTTGATCTGGCCACCCCAATCCAGGCTCTCTCTCTAGTCTGATTTAGTCTTGCTCACTTTCTAACTAAGCTAAATATTAACATATTTTTAAGTTTGATTCAAATTAAGCTTTGCTCATGAACTTGCAAATTTTCTAAGAGCTTACTATTCTATAAATATATGTAGAATTGCTTTATCAAATAAGCAGCTACGTACCTTACTCGAGTTCACCTTAAGAAAAACTCTGTTTGATCTCATAAATAGTCTAATACGAGCCCATTTTTAAACTCGCCTCCAAATTTAACTTCAGATCGAATAATAGACTTATGCGTACGTAATTTTGACGTATATTATATATATAGAGAAGTAAATAGATGGGTCTAGACACGGCCACGGGTCCGACCCGTCGGGTCAACAACCCGAGGAGGGTGACCCTAATCCTGACCCGGGGTTGGGACGGATCGGCGGGTTAGGTGACCCGGCGAGTCGGCGGGTCGGACTGCCGGGTCGGCCACGTGGCACCAAATCGGGTACCCAACGAGTTTTGCAGGTCGAGCCGCCGGGTCAATCATTTTTTAAAAAAAAAAAAATTGTTTTAAACCCAAAATAAAACTCAACTCAAATCTTTCACCACACTTTCGAAATGGAAAGATTTAAGGTTGACAAAACATGGTACGTGGGAAGATATATATAGATATCTTCATTCCACTCTCATCATTTCATCATACTTTAGATGTGGGAAAGAAAAGGTTGGATTGTGGGAATGACAAGTAGGGTATGAGGATCTATATATAGAGAAAATAGAGGTATGTAGCCCACTTTCGATGTGGGACAGAAATATGAGATATGAAAGAAAATGTGAGAAATTGATATTTAAGTATATGATGTAAAATGTAATGTAATTAAAGTCTTTGGATTATATGGTGGAATATAATGTAATTTAAGTATTTGGATTATATGATGTAACATATAATAATATAATTAAAGTGTTTACCTCTTAAGATTTAATGAAATGAATAACACATGGTGATGAAACATCATGATACAATATATCAAGTTATATTGGATTAATCTTTCTATTTAATTTAATTGATAGTTGTGTTGATCCATTAATCAATCATAAGTATTTTATTTTACTTGCATTATTATGTTAATTTCTTGATCAATGATTTCAAATCTAGGTTCTTCATATAGATATGTTAAACTTTCTCGTTTGAAGTTGAATTAGCCACATGTTGTGTATACACTAATGATGATGTTATTAGAATTACATACTTGGGTTGCTTGTTATGACGTACATGAAAAGACACATTGAAAAAGTATTGCCAATATTATATTTCATTCTTGTGTTTGAAAATCCGAAGTTCTATATCATTTTGAAAATAAACGAAAACTCGACATTAAGGATACTATACAAGTGTAACGGCTTTATCAATAACAATATTTGTATTATTTGAAATTATATCATAAAGACTCCTAACTTAGTATCATATAGAATGATATAGAATGATTTATAAGTATGTATTGACATTAAAAAACGAATCGTAGAGATTGAAGACATGGTGTAGTTTCTAGTTTCTACCCTTGTTCTTGTCCCACATTGAAAACTAGAGGAAAGGGGAGGTGCTAAGTCTATAAAAGGAGAAGCATGGGGGTGCTAAGTCTCACATTGCCATTGCATATTACATTATGTAATATTATGAATATGAATTATTCTAAGAACAATTTACATAATAATTATAAATTTATTTTATTAAAAATAATTTTTTTCAAAAAAAAAAAATTTTAAAATGGCGGGTTGACACGGCGGGTCGAACCGGGTCGGACCCGTCGGTTCACGTGTTATCTTTTCCCCGATCCTAACTCTGACCCTCAACCCGAGCCGACCCTTGGACCCGTGGACCCTGACCCAGCGGGTCACCAACCTAGCGGGTCACGGGTCGACCCGCCCGACCCGTGACCCGTGACCCGTGGCCATGTCTAGGTGGGTCAATGATAAAAATGTATTTGTTATTGAAAACAATTAACTCGCGAATAAAATAAAGTGGTTATTTTTTAAGGGTGTTGATAGATACACCGCAAATTATGATTAAGGATTTGCACGTCCTTATTGACGTGCATGCACGTCGTTAACAAAGTGCAAGTGTGGAACTGTGCACGTCGACTAGCAAACTAGGGTTTGCACGTCTTAACAACGTGCAAGTATTGCACGTCCTTAACAACGTGCAAGTATTGCACGTCCTTAACGACGTGCAAACCCTAGTTAGGGTTTCGCGTGAAGGGATAGGGTTTAGGGTTTTAGGGTTTAGGGTTTAGGGTTTTCCGAGGGTTTTTTAGCGTTAATTGAAAGAAATTGAAGGGTTTAGCTAGTGGAGTTTAAGGATTTAGGGTCTAATTAAATGACAAGCAATAATTTTTAAGGTTTTCATTCGGATAATATGCGAATAATGTTACAAGGAACGGAAAAAAAAAAAAAAAGGTTTACATCCATAATTGTAATAAACTGGTGGAATAAAATCTAGGAAAAGTGTAAAGGGCGACCGGACTCGACACGTAAGGCTCGAAATCTCTCAAACGGAGCTTGAAACAGAGCATCCCATCCTTCGACGCTCGGTTGATGATGTGCGACCCATTCTGGCGGAGGCGGCAGAATAGGAGCGTTAGGACGCAACCAGATCTATGAGAACGGAAAATTAAAGTTAGAGTATTGACATATATATATATATATACATATATATATATATACATATATATATATATATATATATACATATATATATATATATATATATATATATATACATATATATATATGAAAAGCAAGAATATGTAATAAAAAAAGACGTTTGAAGTCGTACCGCGGCAAAATGGTCTTGGTTTCCGATGCAGGCTACACCAAGGGTTGTTAATTGAGGGTTGTTAGCAGGTGTCGGCGAGGTCATGGGAAGACATGTGAACGGATGATGCCAAGCTAGGACGACGAGAGGAATCTGATATACCATTGGAAATACTAAACCCATAATGGGTAGCTCTATCCACTGTCTCCTATCACCATGCACAGCTCCTGCCCATCTCTGGTAGTCGACGAACTGCTGGAAATGTTACCCTCCCGTATAAAAACCGTCGTACAGATCGGCGTGATCCTCCAAGTGATTGCATAGTAACGTTTTGAGTTCCGGGAAAGCAGTCTCGCCGATCGGTGATGTCAAAGCCACCAAAGCACGGTAGCCACAATGACCATCTCCAATAGTGTCCCTCACCGTCTCAATATGACCGAGCATGAAGGGATCAACGTTGTTTCGACCCCAGTTGAACCCTCCGAACACATCATCACGTCCACTTCGAGCTGAGGTCGCTTATGGACGATGCCGAGCAGCATTTCGAGCAGCACGCGCTTCTTCTCTCTCAAACCTTTCCCTTACCTCCTCGTATGGACATATAGATGAAAAGCAAGAATAGGTAATAAAATAAGACGTTTGAAGTCGTACCACGGAAAAATGGTCTTGGTTTCCGATGCAGGCTAAACCAAGGGTTGCTGATTGAGGGTTGTTAGCAGGTGTCGGCGAGGTCATGGGGAGACATATGAACGAATGATGCCAAGCTAGGACGACGAGAGGAATTATACCGTTGCAAATACTAAACCCATGATGGGTAGCTCTATCCACCGTCTCCTATCACTTTGCACAGGTCCCGCCCATCTCTAGTAGTCGATAAAGTGCTGGAATGGGTACCCTCCCGTATAACAATCGGCGTAGAGATCGGCGTGATCCTCCAAGTGACTGCATAATAACGTTTTGAGTTCCGGGAAAGCAGACTCGCCGATCGGTGATGTCAATGACTTCAAAGCACGGTAGCCAAAATGACCATTTCCAACAGTGTCCCTCACACCCTCAATATGACCGAGTATGAAGGGATCAACATTGTTTCGACCCCAGTTGAACCCTCCGAACACATCATCACGTCCACGTCGAGCTGAGGTCGCTTGTGGACGATGTCGAGCAGCATTTCGAGCAGCACGTGCTTCTTCTCTCTCAAATCTTTCCCTTAACTCCTCGTATGGCAACAGGTTAGTTCTGCATGCATTCCTCGACCCCCGAGGCCTCCCTTTCCTTCGGACGCTTGCAGATGAGGGTGGGTGGAGCTCATCGTCGCATACATCGTTGGAAGCTGCGTATGAAGATGACAGCTCATACGGCAGTGGGGGGTCGTTGATGTCAGTCCATGACAAATCCATCCAGAATGGGTGGATGTCCTCGGCGGGTATCGGAGTACCGGAGTTGACATATGCCTGAATCTCATGGACATAAGGGATCCCGTAACAAACCCTCCAATGTCGGTCCGTGTATTCCAGAGGAACGTTTTTGTTCACGACATCCTGCCACATCTTGTACAGATAATCGAAGCACTTTTTGGAGATTAAAGTCTTTACCTCATCAAAAAGGTTGACTTTATGCGCCGTTGTTGGACATTTGAAGCGGTCGATCTCCAAAGCAGTCTGCAGCTCATGCAGTTGACAATCGTTGACTATATGGATTGCATCGATCACGATGCGAAAGTCACCAGCCGATGAGTGCAGTGCCTCCTTCAGAACCTTGTGTTGACCCTCAACTCTGTACACATTGAACTGCATACCACTAAATGTTTGATGTCATATCATATTGTAATGGGAGATATGAAGTAAGGTGTACATGTTTGTCTTACGGGTGCCGAGATGGAAGACATTATCTACGTAGCATCGTAGGATGCTCCTACTGTACGGAAGCCACACCGCCTCTAAATACGCCACCACACCTGGGAATGGGTGTCATGCAGCGTGTAGCGCCCGACGACGGCGGTTGAATGATTCCTCCGACCTCGATTGGAACAACCCACAACAGTTGCCCTTGAAGGTGCCAGCGTGGTTTAAATTCTTTGTGATCTTCATAGCAGCTTCCTCGCATCTTCTCGTCACGTGTAACCAGCAAAGGAGATGTTGGACGTTGGGGAAGACAACATTCAGCGCCACCAAGAGGCCTAGCTCCCGATCAGTCATAATAGCTTGAGGCTGAACCGTCCCAAACAAGATCTGAAGTTTACGCAACACCCAGACGTATGTCTCTTCGTTCTCGTGCGACATGAAGGCATAGGCGATGCAGTAAGTCTTGCCCGAGGGTATGAACCCGACCACCTCGCACAATGGAATCTCATATCTGCAAGTGTAAATATGTTACATGTACAATACTTTATAATTGGCTATATGTGAAACAATGTAATCGTAGATAGGTAAATTACGCATTTGTTTTGTACGTGTTGTCCAATACGATGACGTAATGGAACCTTCGGAGAAGCCGTATCCCGTTAGGATGATGCATGGTATCTTGGGTCATCGTCCGACTACGCCTTTCTTCGACGACCATCTTGTTGAGCGTGTTGTTAAGGGAACGCGACGATGTAACGCTGGTCTCATCCAACTGCCTCAATCCGTACCCAATGGATTTTGGAGGATTGCCAATTTTCTTCATCCACCTAGCCATCTTCTTTTCCCCCTCTGTCATCTGTCCGGCGATTGCGTGACCCTTCAAGCTCGTTGGAAGCCCGTGGTTATGAACATCGTGGGTTACCGTCATAACCCAGTGATTTGGCGGAGCTTCGTGCCCGTGTAGAGAGAATGGGCAACCATTTATCTTCGATTGCGTGCTTCGGAGCTTCCTCCCGCGTGGTCGGTACTCCCCATACTGCTCGCAAGCAAGGAGAACCCCGTCTGGACGGTTCGACGCCCCCGTCCAAGACCACTTGATTACTAAAATCATATAGTGTCTCACACCCAAGTCCTTGAAATGCGTAACCATTTCGTTACGGTCATTCCAAACCCTTGGGTCCGAGAACTCGGGTGTGAAGTCTCGAAACTGTAATAACATTAGTGGAAATATGAACAAAACGCAAGGCAAATGGAATAATTTAACTATACGAAATGTATCCGTACCTGGCGAACTGGGAGACGACGATTCCCTTGCGACTCGGCCATAGCGATTCTAACGGTGAAGGAATATATCGAACTAAGTCGGACTTTGTTTTGGAGTGTGGAATCTAGACCTGGTGGGCAAACGCGGGCGCGGGCCGGGCTTGGGACGGGCTTTAGCCCAAAATTCATCCCGTTGTTGCGGGCGCGGGCCGGTCTAAGCCCGCTCAACGGGTTGAAAGTCATGTCCAAGTCCGTCCGCAAATGCGGGCGTGGGTAGCCCGCGGGTACCCGCAAACCTAATTAATTCATCTTATTAGAGCTATACTAATTAGGTTTTTATAACATATATATATATATATATATATATATATATATATATATATTATGTTGTATACATACTATTTTTGTAACTATATATATTTTTTATTACATATATTATGTTGTATACATACTATTTTTTAAGGGTCATTGGGTAAAGTAATAATCACTACAAAAAAAAATGAAATTCGCTTCGGCAAAAAGCCGTGGCAAAAGGCCTTTAAGGGGTGGCAAAAGGCATCTAGCTTCGGCTTAGCTACGGCAAATAGGGGGTGGCGAATTGTGAGGTGGCAAAATTTGGTAGCTTCGGCAAATAGCCGTAGCAAGAAAATTAGCGACGGCTAAGCGACGGCTAGCTGCCGTAACTAAAGTGTGGGGTAAAATTAAAAAAAAAAACTGCTTTTTAGCCCGGATTCTTTAGACCCGGGCTAAAAAGTCTAATATTTAAAAAAAAAAAATTAATGACCACAATTTACCTATATAATAAAACTTCATTAATTATACAAAATTTACATAGAAAATAAAATGTCAAAAAATACATAATTTATATACAATAAATATACATAATTATAAAATTTATAAATACAATAAAATGTCCAAAATTACATTTTAACCAAAAAAAAAAAAGTTAACTTGCCCCAAGGAACAACCTAATCCACCAAATCAACTAGAAATAGGGAATAAGAATTCATCATTGACAACATACTTCAAATGCCAACATTGCTTAGAGTTTAACGTTTCTGTTGCACTATCCAAAAAGACTACTCACTGAAAAAGGAATAAAATATAAGAAAGTAATAGTTGATACAAACACTTCTAGCCATGCATACAAGGAAAGAAAATTATTTATAATGAAGTTTGCAATAAATTTTAGCAGACATATATGAGTGGACTTACTACAGTAAAGAACCCCTGTTTCTCACATTGCATCTTCCTCATTTGTGAATCAAACAGATCTTATACACAGATTAGATCACCAAAACTTAAGCTATCACTGCCAGTAGCTAAAAAATAGTCCTTAACATCAGTATTCTAACATCTGTATGATCCACCTTAATATTTGTGCACAGTTTCTCAATGCCTTCTGGGCTAATTTTAACATGAGCAGAATGAGAATGCAATATTGGAAAATAAACATCCATATACTCAGTTCATTCAAAAGCATACAAACTTAATTGACCACTAATAATTTATTAATACCATGCAAAATACCAGCAGTCTCATTTATTAGAATCATTGAAATAAATAATACTACCTCAACTAACCTCACAAGGTGAAACATTTGGTAGAAAATCACATGTTCTTGCCGGCCTATAAGATTAGGCAATACTAGGAGAAGGAAAAGCACGTGATATTCAAGGCAAGATACATTACTAGAATGCTATATAAAATGGAAAAGCACGTGATATTCAACCTCATCTATGCAGTATGCTTGGGGAAATAGTCTTGAAAATTTTGAAACCATAGCATGGAATATGAAACTATACCATCCTGTGATACCTGCAAGATGGTCAATCTATATTAGTAAGTAATAATAAAAGCAAAGAAAATCTTCTTAGGAATCAAGATGGTTCATCCTGTGATACCTTTAGATCTAATTTAAAGATCAATAATGATGAACAAGGACACATAAAAAAAAAACTGAAATTTAGCATCGATGAATGAAACTAGCAGTTGCAGTAAACTAGCATTTCTAAGGTTGTCAATTGTAATACAAGTTTATTACGAAGTATTATCTGTTTAAAATAGGCATCATTATAACATTAGCATTGTCATGTGATCCAATTACTTTGTATTGCTACAACCATATTAATTAACCTAGAACCCTATTAAGACTTAAATATAAATTTAAACTGGTGAGGATGTCTTAGTGATGTAAAACCTTTAAAATCTAAAAAGTTCACAACATAATCAAAAGCAGTGAAAAGCTTGAACAAAAACACCTGAAAAAGATTTATGGTCAACTTTCTTCTGGTGGATGTGTCGGCTGAAATAGTTAGGACTCAGGAGTATCTGAACAACTTCACTCATGCTAGTCGGATATCTGGATCCAGAAGCAAACACTCCTTTGCTAAGTAAGCCACTACGTACATCTCCTCTTTAGGGGAAAAAACCTTTCAATTGAGGATCAGGAAACTCTGCAATTACACGCCTGCCATTTTGTAACCGTGGTGCAGCCTAAAGCAAAGAGAAAATAAGATAAAGTCTAGCTCATTTCTGGAATTAACAAATTTAAATAAACATTTCAAAAGTAAACTATCCCAGCAATAACTTCCAACAATGACAATGAAATAATGAAAATTAGTCAAAGAGGGGTTTTTCTGGTGGGTCTTTCTCAATCTACATTATCGACATTACAAAAAGCTAATCCTAACATAAAGGTTTCTTATTATCCATTAGAGGTTAATATGGAGTTGCAAATAGGGAATGAAGGAATCATAAATATTCACCTATTTAAAGGAGTTGTAGATACATGAAACTATGAATGTCATGTATGATCTATAACCTGACAAGTGTACTGATTGGGCACTTGGGCTGATAGTCCCTAACTACCTGAAGCCATGGACAATAAAACTCAGGTTAGCCAATACCATTATCAAATGCCTAAGAAAACGGGACCAATCTTTTCTACCACAATGATTATGGACAATAAAAGAAATAATTTAGCCTGCCAACTTGCAATATATGAGCAATGAAAGAAAACAAAATAAAAATAGAGATGAGATGAGATGAAGAGACCCATTAATGATTTATGACTGGCATTCATAGACTAATCTCAAAAGATATAGATAATTATATCTAAACAGGTAATTCGATATAAATTTGTGAAAATGGGTCTAAATTAGAAAGCCGCACTACCATTTGGTAACTTGAATAAGGATCATGAACTAATCCAAACATTAGTATTAGCCACACTACCTTTTAAACTATGCGCTTACATCTAGATCCATACTACACTCAAGCGAACATAAAATTTCTACAGGGATAATTGAACTAAAACTCAAGCAGCTCATTAAATCATAGTTTACTGAAATTTCACATAAATCCTTAGTAAGCACATTAGAAAGATAGAGGACATGTAAAATGAAGACATAAACCTACTTATTTTGTGCTCCAAGTAACCATTGATCGTAAGTCTGCTAAAACATTCAAAGTCAAGTTAACCTCTATTCCCAGAATTCTATAAACTCAAATGAGATAACAAAGCATATATAGTGCAAATTTGAAAGCATAATAAAACACTAAGCAGTAAAAGAATGAGTGAGCTAAATTTATCTTAATTTTATGTCTTCTTTGTTTATTTTTCAATCTGACTTTAGAAACCTCAGTTGTAACATAGCTTGTATAAACATCTAGAGGAAGTACTAAGCCCACTCTCCCTGGAATTAATTTCTAGAGGAAGTCAATTCGATTAACTCTTCATCCATAATAATAAATAAATAAATAAACCCTAGATCAAAGAGGGAAATTAGGTGCAACCTCTCAAATATAAGTGCAGCATGTTGGTTTAACACTAGCAAGGAAAACAATCACAAACCTGCAATAGATGTCAACTTATAAACTTGAAGAGGATTCAAAGATAAACGACATGAACACCGAAATAAGTCGGTAAATCGGCTGAGATAGAGCAAGAACCAACGCAACACAGAATCATAGAGGGAAAAGGGAAAGAAATCATACCAAAGACGATGTTGACTGGATTAGTAGCAGTCTGAGTCTTAGCAGCGTCTCCGACCCCTTCCTCTCCCTCCTGGCAGCTGTTCGGACCCGACCCCTTTGTAGTCGAGAAGCCCTTTCTGCGCCTGCTCCTTCTTTCTTCCTCTCTCCTTACTCGGTTTCGGATCCGACCTTCTTCTTTCTTCCTTTTTGCCTTCCATTCCTACCGATTCTGCCTTTTTTTGCTTCTTTTTGTTTCGATTTTGGCAGATCTGTAGTTCATACCTCCCTTCTGCCCTCTTTCTTCTCTTCTCCTCTCATAGCCAGTGATCCTTTTTTCTTTCATTCTCTTTACTTCTCCTTCGATCCTCTCCTTTGCTCTAGTACTCTTCGATTTCTGCTTGTGTAGTTACCTTGATTTGATTTTCTTGTCTAAATTTGTGGCTGGCCAGATGTGATTTTAGGGTTTTAGGGTCGGGTTTTGAAATCGCAGTGTCTTTTTCGTTCCATTGAGAGGCGGAGAGTATATAGGGTTAACAGTGCGTCTTTAATTTGCCACTATACAACAACGTCGAAGCTAGATAGAGTGGCAAAAGGGTGGCCAGCTCTTGCCGAAGCAACCAATGGTGGCAAAAGATACCAATTGCAACACCAACCCCCTTGCCGAAGCTATTAGCGTGGCCAATTTAATTTTTTTTGTAGTGAATATATATATATATATTTGTATATGTATATTTGTATACATACTGTTTTTTTGGGTGAAGTAATAATATATATAAAGTTATTGTTTGTTTTAGGTTTTTATTACATATGTATATATACTTTGTATACATGTTTTTTTATTACATGTATAATAATATATACATATGTATATTTGTATACATATTGTTTATATACCCGTTAGGCCCGTACCGGGTAGATTGGTTTACCCATTCCCGTACCCGCTGCGGGCGCGGGCCAGGCTTAGCGGTCCGTATGGGCTTTTCCCTCTACCCAAGTCTGTCCAACTCGACACGCGGGCCGGCCCGCGTTTGCCCAGGTCTAGGAATCAAGATATCCCCCTTCAAAGACTGTAATAACATGAGTGGACATATAAACATAGGCAGTTTGCGTCAAAGGTACGCGGAGGTGCACGTCCTTAAGGACGTGCAGGACGTGCAAACCCTAACCCGAAGATGGCGGACAAACCCTCTCGCCCTAGCCAAACCCTAAACCCTAAACCCTAACTACCCTTCCCTAACGTTTTCGTTCTTGACGTCTTCGTTTTCGTTCTTGACGTTTTCGTTTTCGTTCTTGACGTTTTCGTTTAATATGACTCAGAAGAAATGAGAGGAGTCTAGATTAGCCATTTCGTTGAGGATCTAGGCAAGATAGAAATATAGAGATAGATAAAAAAAGGCGTAACATAAAAGTATAATATAAAGATAGATACTGCAAAAGTTGTAAAAGTATACATGTACATCACTATCAGTAGTACAAAAATGGTTTTAGACAACACCTTATATACAACGGTTTTTGAAATAATGTTGTCTATATTGGCAGAAATTAGAGTTTTTGGGGACGCACAACGGTTATTAGTTATAACCGTTGTCTTTGTAATTTTGCAAAGACAACGTATATATAAAGAACCGTTGTCATACATATAGAAGACATCTAAAAAAATACGGTTGACAGAACCGTTGTCTATGTACAAATGAAACCGTTGACTTTCTAATTACAAAGACAACGAATATACAAAGAACCGTTGTCATAGATATAGAGGACATATTAAAGAATACAATTGACAGAACCGTTGTTTATGACCAATTAAAACCGTTGTCTTTGTTATTGTAAAGACAACGAATATAGTAAGAACCGTTGTCATAGATATAGGGGACATATCAAATAATACGATTGACATAACCGTTGTTTATGACCAATTAAAACTGTTGTCTTTTTTATTGTAAAGACAACGAATATAATAAGAACCGTTGTCATAGATATCGAGACAGCTCAAATAATACGATTGACATAACCGTTGTCTATGCCTAATTAAAACCGTTGTCTTTGTAATTACAAAGACAACGAATATATAAATAATCATTGTCATATACTCATATATATATATATATATATAGAGAGAGAGAGAGAGAGAGGTTAGGTCTAGTGTTAACAACCCTTAATGTGTTTTGTGTTAACAAATCACACTAATATTGCTCCTCACCCTCATAATGTGGTGTGTGTAATCCACTCTCCCCACAACCCACTTTGATTTTGAAAAATGACGTAAATGGAAATTGGTGAGCCCATCTTGATTTAAAAAAAAAATTAACTAGTTAATATTCCGGTATGGAATCACATGATCGATTAATAATCCACTTGCTTGTTATTTTCAATTAGCAATTAGATTTCGATGAATAATGACGAATAGTTCCTTATTATCAACGAATGATTCCTTATTATTAACGAATAGTGATTCTGAACTTGCCGAATAGTCATAGTCGATAAATTCATGGGAATAAATTTCAAGAAACCTATATCTAATTGGTCCCATATATATGAATAATTCCTTATTGTCAACGAATAATTACTCTAAATTTGTTGAATATTCGATAAATTCACGAACAATTTATATATGAATAATTCTCGATTATCAATGAATAATTACTCTGAATAATTCCTTATTGTCAACGAATAATTACTCTAAATTTGTCGAATATTTGATAAATTCACGAACAATTTATATATGAATAATTCTCGATTATCAATGAATAATTACTCTGAATTTGTCAACTATTCGATAAGGTGATATTAAATATTCGCTAATTTATAGTTATTATTCGTGTGTAGAGAGGAGTTATCGCTTAGATATTGGCAAAAGGTTGCTCAATCTTGCAACTATTCGCTAGGTTGATAGTAATTATTCGCTAGATTGATCGTAATTATTCGCTAGATTGAAAGAGCATATAAATGTAATTCTTGATTTCCCACATCTAATTAACCACATACATATGAATAATTTCGTATTATCAACGAATATAACTCTGAACTTGCCGAATAATGACTCTGAATGTGATAGATACGTTAATTATGCAGTAAAATTTGGACAATTATTCAGTAATATGTTCAAATAATATATAATAGTAACGAATAATCTATCACATACCATCGAATAATTTCTTGTATACCAATGAATATCTATTACAAAACCAGGAATACCCATGAATAATCAACTGTCGTTTGTAGATCTAAAAAATCTTCTGGAAAAAAAATGGTCGTTTGAAACACATCTTCTGGAAAATTCTACATCTGACCTTCTTCGTCCAAAATCATCAAAATCGCAACAACTAAGGCTAGAATCGGAGAGTCTCTTCGAACGAATACACATGAATGAATTAATCCATAGCAAATGAAATGAAATCAGACCTCGAAATAGTAATCCCGAATATGAATTCCTCCAATTCACCGACCCAAGGAGCCGGAGCTCGATTACAGCGTCTGTCCGGTGAGGCGAGGAGAGGAGATCCGGCGACAGGCATAGCAAGGCTAGTAGAGGAGAGGAGAGGACGGGCACGACGAGGCGAATCTGAGCGAGGGAGGCCACCATCTCGAATCCGAGCACGGCGAGGCGGGTAGAAGAGAGGAGAAGACGGGCACGGCGAGGCGAGTAGGCCACCGTCTCGAATTCGAGCGAGGGAGGCGCCGCCGGTCCCCCCTTCCAAATTCCAATCTCTCCCGATCCTCCATCGCCATCGCCCGCGCCGCCACTATCATCCTCCATCGCCGCCGCCGGTTCCTTCCAATCTCTCCCGATCCTCCATCGCCATCACCCTCCGCCGCCATTGTCATCCTCCATCGCCGCCGCTGGTTCCACCATCGCCTACCGCTAGGGTTTTTTGGGAAGCCCTCTTGCTTTCTCTATCCCCAGAATGAGGCATTCACACGCGCGTCTTATAGAAATGGAAATGTGTTTTTGTAATATTAAATTATAATTAATAAATAACGTCGAATAATCTCGGCCTTTCAATTTTCATCAATTAAAGGTCCAGATTTGTTAACACAAAACACAATAAGAGTTGTAAACATTTGATCTATCCTATATATATATATATATATATATATATATATATATATATATAGGACATCTCAAATAATATGATTAATAGAACCGTTGTATAACTTGTATTTGTCCAATTGAAACCGTGGTCTATGCCTAATTTATCTTCTCACATTAAAATAAAAAAGAAGAAAAAGATTAAAAAATAAGAAAAAGATCGACCTTATTTAATTAAGGAAAAAAAACGAATTTTTCGCGAGGTAACCCTGTGTAGCATAATTCGGATGGTAAACAATAGTTTTAAGTTTTTCGCCTGGTAACCCTAAAGTTTTGAATTTTTTTTGCCTCGCGCCCAAAACTTTAGTTTTGGTTGGAAAATGTTGTTTCAACCTTGCTGGGCTATATCATGTAATATTGATAAATTATAGGGTTTTTTTACACAATAAGTAACACCTTCTTCTGAATATCGACAGAGATAGAGCTTCAGGCGATTTGCGATTTGTGTAGAAGAATAGGCGAAGAAGAAGAGTACGTAACAGAGGAGATTGCCAGTGGAAACAAGGGGTGGCCGCACTGGAAGGCGCCGGAGGCGCAGGACCTGGTGGCGGCGGACGACAGGCAGCACTTCGAAGTCCAGTTTCTTAACAGGTGAGTTTTGTGTTTTAGGTCGAAACACTTCGAGTAGCTCCAATTTCCTGTCGAAATTTCTCTTTATGTTCAAATTGATTAAGATTAACCACTAGGATATGAAAATCATGGTCAATTATTGATTGAATGTTTCGAATTTTAAAATTAGGGTTTAGGGTTTCGAAATTTTGAGGGGGTTTTATGGTTCCGGATAAGAATTTAAAGAGTAGGGAATTATGGCAATGGATGATGTGTTTTAGGCAATAGCATGGACATTACTTGATTTGCTTTTGAATTTGCTTCTACAATATTACCTAAAACTTCTAGAATTTGCGACTGTTCTGTTGATGAATAAGTGAAGAAAAATCTGTAAATTTGGAGGAAGGAATTTCATCTGCATAATTGAATGTGTGCACTCCTCCCCATGGTTAAAGGATTTCAATTTCATTTGTTTCCAGGTATGTGATTGTGATTTCAATTTCATATGTAGGGATTATTTCCAGGTATGTGATTTAGGGCTGTTTGATTTCTGATTTCGATTTCTTCTCTACCGCCACTTCTTATTGCCAAGTATGTGATTTCAGAATCTGATGTCAAATTAAAGGATTTCAATTTATGGTGCTGTATTAAATCTGAATTTTCTTGCTGAATGTTTTCTTGCTGAATCTGATTTTTAGGGCTGCTGTATTGAATCTGAATTTTAGGGCTACTGTATTGAATCTGATTTTAGGGCTGCTGTATTGAATCTGATTTTTTTCATCAATGAGTGTTTTCTTGCTGAACTAGAATCTGAATTTTTTTAGTGGCTATGAACTAGAATCTGATTTTTAGGGCTACTGTATTGAATCTGAAGGAGCTTGTTTTGGACAAGGCTGAAGGAGATGCTCCAATAAATGAAGGTGTTTCTTTGGTAGAAGGTGGGAAAAAGGATCCTTCCATACGGAGCGCAGGAGCTGCTAGCTAAAAGTGGTCTTGCTGAGGTTTGTTTATCTTCTTGGCTTGTATCATCAGTGTTTCCCAATCTTTTCCTTTTGTTTTCCCTGTAGCAGTTAGCTCAATTGATAACAACTTAAAATCTAGATGAGGTTTGCCCAATTTTCTGGATGTTTTTATTACAATATTCCATCTTACGATGATTTTTTTTTGCCATGGGTCATAACACCCATAAAAATTTGTCTTATGAACTTGTAGAATTCTATTCACGTAAAGTCGATCATCCAACCACATCCTATATCTAATTTTTATTGAAAATACCAAGTTTCCAAAAATGAATTGCTCCATTTCGAATGGAAGACAAGTTTCAGTATGACTTGGTCTTGAAAGACTGAACTATGTTAAAATAGGTTAATTGTTTGTTGGAGAACAAAGAAGTTGGATGTTTGTCAATGTTTCCGTCTATGAAATTTTTGTTTCACCACCGGTTGTATATTAGTAGATGGAAAATCAAAATGTAAAAACTGAAAGCAGAAGGTTGGTGTTGAAATGCAAAAGCTAAAAACCGTAGTAGAATGTTAGGACTAGCTGACTTGTTGCTGCTCTTTTTGTAGGGAACCCTTTAAATTTTTTGCACCGTTTTCCTCTGCTTATATATGCCGTCTATTTGTTCACATACTGTATTAATGGTGGCAGGCAGGTTTTCCGTTAAGCCGAAATTGCCAAAGAGTAAGATGCCTCATCATTTATTTTTTCGTGTATATTAACTATGATGCCTCATAGACTCCTAGGTTAGCAAAGGACTTAAATACTAATGTACTGTGATGCAGAAACTTACTAACACCTGCATCGAGAGTGCAAAAGAATTGCTAATGTCAAATTTTGGCAAAGATGTTCTTTATGAGGTACGGAAAATGCAAGTCAATCTTCGTCCTTTTCCATCCACTGTTATTCAAGTAAACTCATGCATTCAAGAGTCATTTCATTCATGCCTATTTGCATTCTGCAAATGTAACTAGACTCTTGAGAATTTCCAAATCAAAAGTTATTATTTGCTTATACCTCTTCACATTTAGGTTTTGTTTGGCATGACAAACTTGATAAATCAGAAATAACCGATAAGCTATCTATAGATAAATTAAAAGAGTATTAGGGCTTAACAAACATTGCCTCGCTATCAATCATTTTAAGCTTTTTCTAGAAGACTGAAGACGGATGCTAAACTATCGATAAGCTGACGAGCTTGGATAACCAGATCGCTTCCCTTGTAGCTAAGACAAGATCAGATGATTCGGAACATCTTCTTGAAAATTTCCATTCCAATAGAACCATCAGAAAGCTTGTGTTGGACTGTCCTGCTTTTGCTTCCATTTTGTGGAACACAACGCTCAAAGGGAAGTGCAAAGAATGGGCCAAGGGTCACATGTGTGATTAAATATATACATATACAACGATTCTATTATATATAAACAACGGCTACATGGAGTTTTGACAACGGTTATTTGGTACATACACAACGGTTGAAATATACATATACAACGGTTAGATTGTATATAGACAACGGTTCAATTGTATTTGCACAACGGTTAAACAGAATTTAGACAACGGGGATATGAGATACAAACAACGGTTATATAGCACATAGACAACGGTTATAGTCCACCTGGACAACAATTAGATTGTACATAAACAACAATTATATAACACATAATCAACGGTTTAATGGCACATAAACAATGATTATAGCTGTGTAATATTGATTGTTGAAAATTTTGGAGTTTCATAGACAACGGTTATAAAGTATCTTTGACAACGGTTATAACCGTTGTTTATTAGAACCGTTGTCATAGGTCCAACCGTTGTTTTATCTAAAAACGCACTAACATAGACAACAGTGCAATAACTATTGTCTATGTTAATAAATAACCGTTGTGTAAGACCTTTTTTGTACTAGTGTATCCAGGTGGATGGCGTACAACCTCATCCAAAAGCTCCGTCACCTCGTCTAAAAGCTGATCAATGCGAGGGTCGGTAGCCAGGGCCCTCCAATAGTCCTCTAGCTCATGCAAGCGGGCCGCTACCGCCGGAGGGATAATAGGGGATGAGGCAGGTCCACCCATGGATCCAAGCCGATCGGGTAGACGGCCGTCGGAGGGTCCGGATGGGGTGGCGTGGTGGGCAGCACGTACGGCCGGCTCTGCGATGCGTACCAAGCCAGGTAATCTGCAGTGACACCGGCCTGACACTCCTTGCTAGATCCCCTGCACTCGTCCGAACCGCCGAAGGCACCTATCGGGCATATATGGCTCCTTCTCCCCGCAGAATGTGATAATGTCCTGATAAGTGGACTGACGGTACTGGCCGTCGAAGTCCAGATCACGCCCAAAGAGCCTCCACTCCACCTATAATTAAAAAAATCAGGCGTAATTTACAGTCACGAAATATATGTCATATAGTTAGAGTCTCAAATACATACATCGGCGACGGTAAGACGGTCGACCTCGTCCCGCATCTTCTTCACCTTCGTCAGCTTGGCCTCGTGCTTCATGCGTTGTGGCGCCTTCGGAGCGACGAACTTCGCGTAGAAGCGAGGGTCTTCCTTCCTAGTCGGATCGCTGGAGAAATCACTTCGGAAGCGAGGAAAGTACGCCCATATCCAAGCCTTAACACAAAACAGAATGTCGTTAGCATATAATATAAATATTTGTAAACTATAACTCAAATTCAGCGGTCTCGTACCCGTAGAATCGGCGTGCAACTATCTATACCCTTTGCACCTGCTCGGGTAGCCTCGCCTAGGCCCCTGTACAGACATGCGAAGGCACCTGCAGCCCATGCAAGGGTGGCCGTCCGGGGGATGTCCCAAATAAAGCGGAAGATCTTCCATGGGACCCGGCTCTGCGACTTGTCCACAAACAGAGTCGCGGCGACAGCGATGGCTAGCTACCCAATGTGGAGAAACCGACGCTGTGCAGGGTCATCCTCTGGCTGCCGCCCTCCCTTATGCGTGCACAGCCGAATGTGCTCAGAATCAGCCGAGACCTCGGGGTCATCAGCGGGGGCGGGGTTGATGAGCGACCCGTGTCTAGCGATCCACAGGGCAGTCAACCAAGTAACGGGAGGGCCCCCAGCATATCTCTATGATGTCAGGGCCTGTGGGGTGATCTGGTAGTACTGAGCAACGATGTGGATCAACGCCCCCGGGGCCAGATGTGACATGCACGGCAGACCCTCCATCGGAAGCTCCATGAGGCAGGCAACGTCGTGGAGCGTGATGGTCATCTCGCCTCATGGAAAGTGGAAGGAGCTGGTCTCCGGGTGCCAATGCTCCAGGAAGGCGGTGCAAGTGAACTCGTCCACACACTCCCAATGGAGGGACCTCAGCTACGGGATGCCTGATGGGATAAGATCCTGCACCCAAGTCCCCGGGCCCTAAAAAATGTATCGGTCGAACGGCAGCAGGTGAGTCGCCTGATGGTGGAACTTCAACAGCGGTAAATTCACAGTCGGCTCCCTCCACACCCGGTACGCTCGGTGATGCCTGTAAGACACCATCAGATCTCCCGATGGTAAGAATGGGTCGACCTACCCCTCCTGCCCCTTGCCCCTCTGGCTCCCCCCCCCCCCCCCCCCCCCCCCCCTCATGGCCCCCCTGTGGAATGTCTTGCCCCTCGGGCTGCCTCTCTTGACCCTCAGGCTGCCTCTCCTGACCGTCGTCGACCTCCTCCGCGACATCAGGGATGTTGTCATCCGCCGAAGCCAAAGAAATCGCCGGTGGTATCTGTGAGGATGTAGATGCCTCTGCGTCGTAGGTGTCGGATGTAGAAGCCTCCGGAACGTCGGACGTAGATGCCTCGGGGATGATGGGGGGTAGACGAGCAGGCGGTCTACCCATGTCGGCTCGTCGACCCGCAACTACATACGTGACGCAGCTGCTAAGAGTAAACGCGTCCTCCAACGACGGCTGCTGCCCCTCCTTCGCATCGCCAGAAGGATCGAAAGAAGGCAGATCCCCCTAGAAGTTGTCATCCTCGTCAGCCGGGGGGGTCCCCATCGACTGCTGGTAGCCCTCTGTAGACATTAGGAGATCATCTACTGTGAATGTCTCCTCCGGTATCTAACTGACCACTGCCCGGTCGCCGAACCTAACTGGCCGGAGGGTACCATTCCCCCTCAAGAGCCTCCATGCCTGTTATTATGAAATGTTGGGCGCCACCACCTCCGCCTCCATCTCTCTCTCTCTCTCTGTCTCGAGCTCTCGCTCTCTCTCTCCGGCAATCTCTCTCTCTTTCCGAGCTCGTCGCCGGTGCTCTCTCTTTCTCTCTATCGATTTGGAATTGGGAACGACAAAACACGTCCGCTTCGTATTTAGAAGACGAGCTGGCACGTCCTTTTGGACGTGCAATAATGCACGTCCGGGCTCGGGTGGCTACAAACCCACCTGCACGTTCTTAAGGACGTGCATGCACATTTCTTTCGACGTGCATGTACGTCCTTAACAACGTGTGGATTTGTTGTGTATATAGCCGAAACGTTTTTTAATTAGGATGTTAATTATATAGCTGGTGTGAAAATAAAGTGGGTGAGAGTTGAGACTTGAGACATACTGTAATATATATGTTGATAACAATTATCCAAGTTTGGATCACTACTACAGCTACAAACATGGTTAGATGGAGTTTATGATGAAACGTCATTAAAAACTATTTATTATGACGTTCTAATACTAAAACTTCATTGTTTTTTAAAGTATATATTATTTATAGCGTTTTATAAATGTCATAATTAAGTGTGACATTTACAAAATGCTTTTGTAAGTGTTTTTGTCAAAATTCCAAAATCTCCAGCCTAATTTGAGGCGTTTAATAAATGTTATATATATATATATATAAAGGGGCGTCCTCCGGTGAAAACCAAAATTGCGGTAAAAATCTATGAGGACCGACTTTTTAGCTCGTTTCACTTGCTTTATAGCCCGGTTATGAATAGAACCGATCTATAAAGTCACAAATTTCAGCATGGTTCCGAAGAAAACCGAGTTATAAAGTCACTACGTAATTTTAAAATATGAATTTTTTAGCACGATTTTTAGGCTTGACCGAACTATAAAGTCGTGTGTTATTTTAAAAATGGAGTTTTTAGCACGGTTTTTAGGTTGAACCGAGTTGTAAAGTAACCGTGTGATTGAGGTTTTGTAACGGCTCGGGGTTATGATTCCCGAGTTACGTTTCGAGGGATGAAACCCCTCGTTAGGATCTTGCGCCCCGAGTACAGGTTGAAGGTTTGAAATTCTACTAAAAAAACGCATTCAAGTGGGATTTCATACCCAAAATTCAAAGGGATCGTTGGAATCCCCGGGGAAGTCCTCTGTACCTGTCATAAGTCTAAACGTGGAAAACTAGCAGTCATGCAAATAGCATAATCAAGGTGAAATACAAGAGGGTGTCACGACAGAGCCGGGTCAAAACCAAATCAATAAGCGCATTTATCGAAATACAAGATTAGACCATTTCTTTACAATCGCCCAAGAGAGTTCCCACGTCACAGAAGCAAGGAACAATCATGCCGGAAAACGAACCTAAAAAATATGTATGCGGGGCGGTGTCAGATCGAAGCCCTACGCAATATAATCTCAAACAAGCAGACACATACACACGCTAGTCCTAATAAAGATGCTTCTAGATGCAAGACGGAATATTAACACACTAACATGCTCCTAAGATCAAGTGCATAAATATAATAAGGCTTTAGCACCGAATACCAAGTGGTATGCTTTATTATGAATGCAAGCACCTAGTATGCACATGGCTACAAGCAGGGAGATCTTTTTTCGAATCTGAGTGAGCTCATATAAGAACTCACCTGGAAGTGAAGAACATCAAAAGGAAACAACTAGGTATACAGAACGCCAACATGTCACAGATGATCACCTAACACGTATATAAGTAATATAAATAAGTCTACTCCTAATGTTACTTAAAGCATATAATATCACACACAAGTCATCAAATTTATTCACCAAGTTAGGCAAGGTAAGTCACTTTTTCAAGATTTCCCAAAACTCTCTTAAAATCTCAAGTTAGCTTAAATCATTATTCAGAACACTTTCCCAATCATACTTGACCCAAATACACTTATAAAACATCACCCCTTTTTATTTTATAAGACTGATTTCTATTTCTTAATTTAAATTCCAACCTTTAAAACCTTTTCTCAAATCCTTTTCTTCCTAAAATCCAAGTCCGATAATATTATATTTTAAATCCCAACGATTTTAAAAGGTCATAATATCATAATATACAATATCCCATTAATTTAATATTCAATAATTAAACCGAAATTCCCATACCAATTCTTACATTCAATATACATTTTATATAAATATTCACCAATTTAGGCCCAAGCCAAAAGCCCAATTACTTTAAAAATCGGATCCAGCCCATTCTTTTGTCAACAGATTCTGAAAATAGCCAGATTAAACAAAGGTAACAAGAGAAAGGAAGTGGGCCCCAACTCATCCCCAAACCCGAATCCCTGAAGAGAAAGAAAGTTGGCCGGGCCCACCACGCCAGTTTAGCATCGTCTTCAACCTTCCCTCTGTCTCGCCTGGTCCTTCTTCCTTGTTCTTCCGATCGCCGCTCGTGCTCACTCCAGTCTCGCCCTTGTCTCTCTCTCTCTCTTACCGGTCCCTCGGTCTCACTCGCCACCCCTCGCTCACACCCTCACGCTCTCTCGCGCTCACCCTCTTATAGGCTCGAAACCTACACCCACAAGTGTATGAGGTTTAGTTGTAGTAATCAAGTGTCATATCCACAAGGGCCGGAGGAGTATCGATTGTAATTTCAAGCTAGTTCAACCAAGTTCAGAATAGACAAACATATTTTAGAGAGTGTGTATAAAGTAAGCAAGAAAATCTATTTAATGTTGAGAGATATATATGGGGAAGGCGTTCTAGGGTCAAGGATTTACCAACAATGCATCATCAATAGGCACAAAATATTTTCTTGCTCGAGTGATTTCGAAATCAGATTGTGGAGGTAGGTCATCTAAGGTAATCGCGCATCCCCTTTCGGATTTAGCGCAAATGTGCCTAAATCGGTTAGCAATTCTCCTTTCAGGCTCAAGCAACCGATTCAGACCCTTTAAGTTCGTAGAGTTCTAGGCAATAATCACACTAACATCGCCTTTCAGCTCCGAATAATATCAAAATTGCCCATAACGTCTATAACAACCTATAAATCCTCAAGAATTTTAGTTTCACTTTCGATCGATAAACTTCGGGTTTAATCATGCAGTTCCGATGGATCCTAATCGTCTTTCGGTCTCAAATCACCATCTAAAATCCAATTTAGGGTTTTAGTCTTTCGATTTCAAACCCTAAATCGGATCTAATCGACTCGCATCAATCAGATTAAGCACAACACGATTAAACCGCAATCTAATTCGGGAATCATTCGAGAGATACTAAGAACAAGCCTATTTCCGCATTGTTGGGACAATCCCAACCCTAGAACAGGAAATCTAGCAACTCATGGATAAGTACATGCTTGATTCAATCAAATTCGGCAAGACAAACATAGAACGACGGAGACGGAACGGAAATTACCGGAATTTGATAGATCGAACAAGTTTTTCTTTCCAAAAATCTCTAGTCTCCAAAGCTCTCAAAAGCTCCCCTACAATGTCAGATTTTTCGGCCTCAACTGGTCTCCCCCCATTTTCAACCTTTTGAATCCCCTTTTGTTTAGAAAAGAAAACGAATTTAATTCGGAACACAGGAAGCACTCGACCGAGTGGTTTCTGCACTCGGTCGAGTGGCTTCTGGATTGTTCACCCGACTTCACTCTTGCACCACTCGGCCGAGTGGTTTCTGGAGCTTAACTTTGCTGAGCTTGCTTCGCTTCTTTTTGACACGTTTCCTTGATCCTATGCCTCCTAGCTCATCTTTGACGACTTTTTAGTGTAGAGAAGATCATCGAACCACCTCTTTCTCCTTAAACTCTTGAATCGACACCAAAATCGCTCCGCAACACCTGAAATCATAACAAACGAGCGGTAGACACCGATTCCACCAAACTAAACCAAAAAGGGCTAAAAATATGTATAATATTTACTCAAAGGCCCTAAACCCGATGCAAACATGCCCTAAAATCATCACTAAATAGATGCTATGAAAATACCCCATACTTAACCTTGCTTGTCCCTAAGCAAGACTAAGACAATAATCACAAAATAGCATCTACTAATGTAAAATATTTGACGAATGCCGTCCTAGCATATCATAGCCAAAAACCAAAGCTCAACTAGCTCATCAATTTCCAAACCCTCAAAATGCCTTCCGCTCAAATCTCAACCTCAAAACTCATCATCCAAAAAACTTGAAAATTGTCAACAAAATCTCCGCTTGAATTTATGCACACAATAAAATCATGAGGGCTTTATAGGGTTATGATGGGGATAAGGCAGAAATAGTTAGGTATGAAAAATTTCAAGCCATGTGGTGCTAAAATCCGGGAAAAAGAATCATGCAAGATCAACCGGAAAAACACCAACTTCAAAGAATCAAACTCATACCAATCCACCAAACAAACTCCATCACAACAACTTTTTCATCTTCACTTTTGTCAACCACTTCAAAAAATTCTATTTTTTCTTTTCAATTTTTTTTCAAGAATTTTTTTCTTCACTCTCTAGTCTCGACACTGTTATACGTGAATACAACCATTTGTGATGAATGCACCCGGTTACTAAGTGTCTTGACCATCTCACTTTGCACTTCTTCCTCCTTGTGTGAATTTTATTCTCCACAAGCATGATCGGTTACTAACCGTATTTTTTTTCTTTCTCGACTTTTGCACAAGAGTGAATTTTATCCTCCTCTTATCCCAAGACTTTTCTCTTTCTCTTTTTTTTTTTTTTTCCTTTTTTCAATCACAATCAAGGGAAACCATCTCATACTTGAAGCACATCCACACAACAAAACACACTATCATGACCCAAAATCCCGGATTGGGTAAAGGCAAATAGCGGGTTATGAAAATCTTGTGGAGCTACCAAAGAAACAAGCTTCTAAGGCTCAAAAGGCTTCAAGCATATGGTCAAGTGAAAGGGTAGGTAAGGATAAATGGGCTGACAAACTGCCTCAATCATATTTCAATTTGTGCACATAAACCAAATAATGCGATAACAAGCTCGAGTATCCAAGTATGAGGCGAGATATACACATAATCGAGCAAGAGGGTATACATGTTATCTAGCCAAACAAGGCAGCAACTCAATGCTCAAGCAATAATCAAATATTCCAACCACCACAACATTCCAGAATCAGATTTAGGTCCAAAAGTTCAAAAGGAGCAAGACCCATAAAAATATACACATGACACAAGATATACACATGACACAGATGATAATAATAAAAGTGAAAACTCTAAATAGAAATGAAAAACAAAAGGAAAAAGACACAAATAGTACACCAAATGCGGAGTTCACCCCACCCCATACTTAAATGAAACATTTTCCTCAATGAAACCAGAAAGAAAAAAAAAAGACAGGGTACTCACAATTTGGTGATTAGGGCGGAGGGAGAGTGTCTAGAAAGTATCCGACTCGCCCCCAACCGAGTCATCAACAACCTCATCATCTGAGTCGTTCTCCTCTTCCTCCTCTTCCTCTTCAGAGTCCTCTTGATGCTCATCTTCTTATCGAGACTGCAGGTTGCGTAGCTGGGTGTCGATAGCATCAAAGCGCCCATCGAAGTAAGATCGCAGCTGGCCGAACTGGTAATCGAAATAAGCTCTATCACTGGTAAACTGAGGAGGCTCGCTTGGCACAACGTCCATGTAGTCAGCAACAGCTGGGGCACGAGAGGTCCTAGAGGCCCCAGCTGCATCAGAAGGCTGCGCAGTTGCAGCACCGTAAAGAGTATCTAAGTGGGTCGAAATCCCTTCATACCAGTTGTGTGCAATCTGGACCGTTAGGTGCGGTGGAAGAGGGAGTGGTAAATGACGCTTTCTTGGAGACCTATTTGTGAAAAAGACCAATGACCCTCGAATATTAAGTAGCTGGCACTTCAACATATATGATCAAATAAAAATCCATGCACAAAGCTCCAACAAGCCATATATCTACTCAAGAACACCATCAAGCAACATCAAACAAGGGAGTACAAAGAAGTAATATTCTCATGGAAATCCAACTCCCACAATTCACACAAGACCAACAAAAGTATAATAATTGATGCACACATACCCCATAACAAGAATCTCAAGTAAACCATGGAGTACAAAATCACCCAAGAACACATTCAAGCTTAATAAAATTCAAGCAAGCCACAAGATTTATTGGAATGCACACAAGACTTGGAAAAATTCAACAACACATTCATCTCCTCCAACAATCAAATTTAACCACATTCATCAAAATTTCCTCAAAATTCAACCACATTTCCACATTAACCATTAACAAACAAACTCAAGAGATGCACAAGCACAAATTCACTCATAAAGTCATCCAATCCTCAAAAACCCCAATCTTCCCCCAATTCAATCTCCACAAACCCTAACAATTTCAATTCCTCAAAACAACCACTCAAACCTCAAACTAGTTGAAGAAGTAATCGAATCTGAGAAAAAAGAGATTAGAAGAGGAGGAAACTTACCAAGTTCTAAAAGAAAAAGAGGGGAAAAAAGACAAGCAATGGAAGAAAGAGGAGAAGAAGAAACGAGGCGGGATGCTGTTGCTGGGCACGAGGGCGGAGGCTGGTGGCGGCCACAGGTACGCTGCTGGCCTGCCCGGTGCGCTGGTGGAGCGGTGGTGGCGCAGGCAAGTGGGGCGGGTGAGAGTGAGAGGGCGAGTGAGTGAGAGAACGAGAGGCGAGCAGAAGAGGTCGAGTGAGAGAGACAGCAGCCAAGTGAGATAGAGAGGAGAAGGAAAGAAGAAACGCCGAAAAAAAAACAAATTAAACTGAATTTTTTTTTTTAAATTCTGGCAGATCTTACTCGACCGAGTGGAATAACCAGTCGACCGAGCGGCGGTCTTTCTTCGGAAATACCACTCGGGCCAGCTGTGTTTTTTTTTTTTCAACAACAAACAATGGAAGGAAGACTTACCTTGGGTTGCCTCCCGAAAAGCGCTGGTTTAAGGTCTGAAGCTGACCTTCCATCACCTTCAAGTGCTTGGATCAAGACGATCGACGGAAATGACCCTCTCGATCGAATGCCCGGCGAAATACTTCTTCAACCTTTGCCCATTTACCTTGAACTCGTCGGTCCTTTCACTCCAAACATCAACGCAGCTTCTCAAGCTCTTGCAACTGTAATTGCCGCTTTTCTCCTGCTAGCTTCATGTCCAGATTTAGTGTCTTAATCGCCCAATAGGCTTTGTGCTCCAACTCAACGGGGAGATGACAAGATTTTTCGTACACCGGCTTGTATGGAGTAGTATCAATCGAAGCCTTAAAAGAAGTTCTGTAAGCCCATAAAGCATCATCTAAATTTGTCGCCCAATCCTTTCGGGAGCGAGACACATTTTTCTCCAAGATGCTTGTGATCTCCCGGTTGGAGACCTTTACTTGCCTACTCGTTTAAGGATGGTATGGGGTTGCAATCCGGTGATGAACCCCATACATCTTCAGTAAAGCCTCAAAATTTCTCTCAATGAAATGGGAACCGCCATCACTAATCAGAAATCGAGGAACTCCAAACCTCGAGAAGATCACATTCTTGATGAACTTTGTGACCACCTTAGCATCATTAGTGGGAGTTGCCACAACTTCAAACCATTTCGACACATATTCCACCGCCAAAAGTATATACTTGTATGGCCCATAAGATGGAAATGGTCCCATAAAGTCGATTCCCCACACATCAAACAACTCAACCTCTAAAATGCTATTAAGAGGCATCTCATTTCTCCTCGAGATATTCCCTGTCCTTTGATACTCATCACAAGAAACAACAAATTCCCTAACATCTTTGAACATAGTAGGCCAATAGAAACCAGATTGAAATACCTTGGCCACAGTCTTGGAGGTGCAATATAGCATGACCTCCAACTGGTAGAGAATGACAATCTTTGATGACACTAAGGACTTCTTCCCTCGGAATGCCTCTCCTAAAAAGCCCATCGGAGCACCTTTTAAAGAGGTATGGCTCGCTCCAATAATAATGCACAACGTCCTTCAAGAATTTCTTCCTTTGGTGAAATGACAGATCACGAGGCAACTCATTACATACAATGTAATTCACAAAATCAGCATACCATGGTACCTCATAAGTGGTGCTCAATATCTCAACGGTGAAATCAAGTAGATGCTCATCCGGAAAAGATTCATCGATGGGAGGTTCAGATGAAGTGTGCTCTAGTTGCTCCGGCGGTAACCTAGACAAGTGATCAACAACCAGTTTCTCCACGCCTTTCTTGTCCTTAATCTTCAAATCGAACTCTTGGAGAAGAAGGATCCACCTAATCAGACGCGGCTTTGCATCTTTCTTTTGCAGCAAGTATCGGATCACAGCATGATCCGTATACACAATTACCTTAGCACCCACCAGATAAGACTGAAACTTCTCAAAAGCAAACACTATAGCAAGCAATTCCTTCTCTGTTGTGGCATAATTTTTCTGAGCTTCATCCAAAGTCCTACTACAATAGTAGATGGCATGGAGCTTGTTATCCTTCTTTTAAGCCAACACGGCCCCAATTGCGTAGTTGCTGGCATCACACATTATCTCGAATGGGAGATCCCAATCAGGAGACTGCATAATAGGAGCTGAGATCAATGCCTTCTTCAACCTAGAAAAGGACTTATGACACTCTAGAGAAAAATCAAAAGCAACATCTTTCATTAGCAAGTTAGAAAGAGGCTTAGCAATTTTGGAGAAATCATTTATGAACCTCCTGTAAAAGCCGGCATGGCCTAGAAAACTCCTAACGCCCTTAACCGAGGTAGGGGTTGGTAATTTGTCAATCAAACCTATCTTAGCTCGGTCCACCTCAATACCGCGGTTAGAAACCAAATGACCAAGGACAGTACCTTCCCTTACCATAAAATGACATTTCTCCAAGTTCAAGACAAGATTCACTTCTTCATAACGCTGCAAGACTCGAGACAAGTTAGACAAGCAAGCATCAAAAGAGGAACCATACGCAGAAAAGTTATCCATGAACACTTCCATAATGTCCTCAATGAAGTCAGAAAATATGGCCATCATGCAACGCTGAAAAGTAGCAGGGGCATTACACAAACCGAAGGGCATTCTTCTATATGCAAATGTGTCGTAAGGGCAAGTGAAAGTAGTCTTTTCCTGATCATCTGGATGGATAGGAATCTGAAAGAATCCACTATATCCATCCAAATAACAGTAATAAGAATGCTTAGCTAACCTCTCAAGCATCTGATCTATGAAGGGAAGGGGGAAATGATCTTTTCGGGTGGAGGCATTCAACTTCCTATAATCTATACACATTCTCCAACCTGTAATAGTCCTAGTAGGGATCAATTCATTCCTATCATTTTTGACAACAGTCATCCCTCCTTTCTTAGGAACCACATGAACGAGACTAACCTATTTGCTATAAGAAATAGGAAAAATAATACTAGCATCTAATAGTTTAAACACTTCCTTTTTCACAACTTCTTTCATGTTAGGGTTAAGCCTTCTTTGATGCTCCCAGGTGGGTTTATGATCATCCTCCATCAAAATCCTATGCATGCACATGGAGGGGCTAATCCCTTTCAAATCATCAACGGTGTAGCCTATAGCCTTCTTATGCAATCTAAGCTCATGCAACAACTTTTCAGTTTCATCCAGAGTTAGACTAGCACTCACAATCACGGGATATGTGGAATTAGGACCCAAGAATTCATACCTCAAATTAGATGGAAGTGGCTTCAACTCTAGCTTAGGTGCACCTCCCAAGTCTTCATCATCTCTTTACAAAACCTCAAAAAAAACTTCGGGGTCTTCTACAGCAGCTTCCAAATCCTGAACTACTTCAGCAAGTAGCTCATCATCACCAGCATCAGTCACACTCTCTATAAGACATGACTCTAGAGGGTCTCGCTCAACCACCTCCGTCATGACATCTTGAGCTCCTTCATCTATTACATCAATCCTTTGACATTTATCCTCAAAAACAAGGGCTTCCAAATATTTAGGGAGGTTAAACACAATTTTCTCATCCCCTATCTCAAAGGAAAAAGTCCCTTTTCGGACATCAATCACAGCACCCGCAGTGGCCAAAAAGGGCCTTCCAAGAATAACAGGACAGCGAATATCGGCATCCATATCTAAAACAACAAAATCAACAGGTACAAAGAACTTACCCACCTTTATAGGAACATCTTCCAAGATACCAGCGGGGTGGGCTACTGACCTGCTCGCCATAATAAGCTGCATCCTAGCAGGCTTAAGCTCTCCTAAGTCTAGCTTGTTACAAATAGAGAGAGGAATCAAGCTTGTACTAGCTCCCAAATCACATAGAACTTTATAATCAGGACCATGACCAAAGGAAATAGGGACTACGAAACTACCTGGATCCTCCAGCTTAGGTGGCAGCTTGTTCTGGATCAAGGCACTGCACTCCTCATTAAGAAATACCATCTGACATTCATCTAGCTTCCTCTTGTTAGAGAGGATCTCCTTCAAAAATTTCACATAAGAAGGCATTTGAGACAAAGCATCGGTGAAGGGGATTGTTGAACAAAAATGCGCGGAGAATTATACAACACATTTTATTTGATTTTTAATATTTGAGTTCGACCTCTTTTGGTGATCCTCTTGATTCGAAATCGTATTGATACCAAGATTTGAATGGTTTTGGTGATTTGGCCCACACCCGAATTTTAGCGGGTTGCCTACGTATCTCTTAGAAGAGAATCAAGCCTCACGTAGTTCCGAATGTTTTGGATTTTGA
The DNA here is from genome assembly GCA_037127255.1 of Persicaria tinctoria. Lineage (NCBI taxonomy): Eukaryota > Viridiplantae > Streptophyta > Magnoliopsida > Caryophyllales > Polygonaceae > Persicaria > Persicaria tinctoria. Next base: position 42,120,983 of record JBANSL010000018.1, read on the forward strand.
TTTTGTGTTTGATTTGATTTGGGTTTGGTTTTGTTTTCTTGTATGCATCAGAGGATGAAGTTCAAACCCACCTTCTACGAAGGGTAGCTTGAACAACACTCCACCTAAGTAATCAGAGCCCACCTTCTCGAAAGGGTAATTCAAGTAACCCGCCTATCATTTGCATAGAAAACGATTTGATTTTAGTGTGGAGTTTGATTTAATTTGATTTGAGATTTGACTTAAAGGTCAATTTAGGGGTTGTGATTGAACCCGTTTATGAGTTTCCTACGTACCCATTTGGAAGGGATCAAATCAAACGTAGTTCTTGAAAATGACAAATTTGATATTTGGGTTTTTAAAGTTTTGCCCGTGACCGAACTCGACGAGCGGAAGTTTTGTATCGAGTCGGAGGAGACACTTTGGATTTGATGAAACTTTGGTATTTGAGACGACTTAGAGTCGATAAATAAATTTGAGGAGGTTTGATTTGAAAGTTTGGATGTGACTGGATTCGGTGAGAATTTGGTTTACACCGAGTTTCCTACGTATCCACTTGTTTGGTAGAATCAAGTCATCGTAGTTCGGAACAAGAAATGAATTTTATATTTGGGTTGACCTTGATATCCTTTGAGGGTGACGACTGAGCTTGACTAGCAGAAGCTTTGTATCGAGTCGACATGGACAATTTGAATTTGTTTGATTTTGACCTCAGATTCATTTGAAGAGAATTTAGAGGTCGACGACTATACCCGATATATTTTTAGAATTTAATATCGGGTTACCTACGTAGCCGATAGGAGGCGTCAAGTCTTTACGTAGTTCTAAACGAACCGATTTGATTTGTTTGGTTTTGACCTCATGTTCATTCAAAGAGAATTTAGAGGCGAACGACTGTACCCGATATATTCTTAGAATTTAATATCGGATTACCTACGTAGCCGATATGAGGCGTCAAGTGTTTACGTAGTTCTAAACGGAAAACCGATTTGACTGGCGATTGTACCCGACGAGCTTAAGCTTTATGTCGAGCTACCTACGTACCCGTTTGGACGGGATCAAATCACCCGTAGTTCTTTTTTTTTTAGAAGAAAATTTGTTTTAATTTCAGACGGACGGCTGAATCCGATATAGTGAATTTTAATATCGAATTTCCTACGTAACTCATAAAAGAGTATCAAGTCTTTACGTAGTTCTACATGAACTGATTTGATTTTTTTTACTAACGATTGTACTCGACGAGCATGACCTTTATATCGAGCTATCTACGTACCCGTTTGGACGGGATCAAATCATCCGTAGTTCTTTTGGACATAAATTTGATTTAATTTGTAACCGGTGACTAAATTCGGCGTATTTAAAATTTTATACCGAATTTCCTACGTAACTCGTAAAAGAGTATCAAGTCTATAATACATAGTTCTGAACGAAATCAAGTTTACATGATTAACCCAATAGAATTAATTGGCAAAGAATTTTATAATTCAATATTTATAGATTCGAATTCTTAACGTGTACCAATTATAATTCATATATTATAGTGGGTAGGTTTTACAAACATGTACGTACGTATGTACATGACTTGCTCTTTATAAAATCAAAATTAGGCTTTTGTTTACTGCAAACCAACCGAGTGAGCCCAATTCAATTTTGTTTTGATGAGGCACAATCCTCTTTGAATGTTGGAACAAGCTGGCCAAGCCCATTTCTTCAACATCATCAAAGATTTTTAATCGTGCATGTGTTTTTATTTTTTTGTCAACACACAGCCCCAGCTTCTCCTTATACCGAAAATAGGGCAACAGCACAAACCGGCAATCTGCACCAGCGCCTAGAGTTCATCGGTGGCTTCACGAGTTCCGTCCAAGGTATTCAGAACTCAGAAAAAAAAAAAGTGGCAGGCACGGCAGCATCTCCGAAGCCGTTGCTGCAAGGGCACGAGACGGCGACCATCGTCCCGGTATGCTCAGCCCCTCCCCGAAGCCTTCGACCTCAAATTCACCTGTTTAGCTTGATGCTTAGGTAATTAATTCCTCAAATCTTGAATCCCCTTTCAGCTAAGCGTATTTGCTTGACTGATTTTAGTTTCAATTCGCAATGTCCAGGTTTGCGATTTGAGCAACCTTAGGGCTTTTCGGAACTCCGAATTCACGAAACTTGAGGAGGCACCCGAGGAACTCCAAGTTTGGGCACTTGAGAGAACAGGACATGACCATCAGTTTGGTTTAGGTAAGTCAAATTTTCTCCTCTTTTATTTGATTTCACCGAATTGCAAGATTTGCAAAAGGCTGATTTTGGTTTGGGAAAATCAGTCGATGACTTTTGATTTGGGATTGTTTTGTTTGGAGGCTTTTGGATTTAGGAAAGCCACAAGAGAACTCAAACTCAGTGTTCAGGGGCTGAGAAGGGTAATGCAACAACTCAGGTGCGACTCTGCGACGCCGGAATCGGTTGCTACATTGGTTTCTCGGGTGGGTATGTTAGCCTACCTTCCCCCTTTTTTGCTTCTTTTCACAGAATTGGAATCTCAGTTTCGTGTAGACATAGGCTGATTTTGGTTTGCTCCAGTTTCTGCACCTTCCCCATGAACCGCATTTTTTTAGTTTTCAATGGAGTTTAATTCGGTGTTGTTTGATAGTAACTGTAAACAACAAACATAATTTTTGTTCAACCCTAGTGCCTCTTAGTTGTTGGTTTGATGGTTTTCTTTGACATCACACAAGGTGTCCCATCTCCATTTGCTTTTGATAGCCCATATAATTTGGCATTTCATTGCTTATGAACTCTGGGCAAAATCCGGCAACACTTTGACCCTTGGAGGTCGATCCGCGTCGGGATCGGGGGGGGGGGGGGGGGTAGTGGCGAAAGTTGAAAACTCTCGAGCCGACTACGAGCGACCTACTATGAGGCGATCCCTAGGCGAAGGTGAAAACCTCTAGCCTACTATAAGATCATCCCCTAGGTGAGAGCATATTTGTTCCATCCCTTCTCTTTGTTTACCTGCATATCAAAAGATAAATAAAAGAATAGGATTATACCCTCTGTTGAGTTTGGATTGTTTAGAAGCTTGTTCTTCTTTGAGTGATGATTGCAGGTCCCCTTTTGGGTGGAAGAAGAGAGCAACCAGGGAAGATGGAAACCGCTCTTTTTTTTTGGAGGAAGAAGCCTAGGCGGGGAGAAGAACGAACAACTGCTTTGTTGTGTTGCAATTGAGTATCCCCCCCAAAGGGAAAATTGGCCTGGGTTGTAGCAGTAACTTTTATAGGGGGAATTGAGGTGGTTACTTGGATAAGCTAACCTCCTCCCCACGTACTGCAATTCCATTTTTTCATCCTTTTGTGTATTATTATTTTTTTTCTTTTGTTTCAACTGCAAATGAAGAGTAGTTACACTTACACATGTAACTGCCGAATACAATTTCAACACATTCGGGGCATATTTGGAGTGTGCCTGTAAATGGAATTTTTTAAGGCCCATCTTTAAATTTGTAACCTTTGTATTCAATTTAAGAAAAATTATCACACGATTTTTTATATAGAATGTGTGTGATAATATTATTTGTGCAATCATGAGTTAATAAAATTCATGAAATTTTATCCTCCAACAGTTGCCCTCCGAACTTTGTACGCGTGAGACATCGAACACGTTCAAAGTGCGATCCACATGTTTTTTCATGCACAATTTGTGTTTCAAACGGACATTGCTTAAGAAAGTTTTTTTTTTTTTTTGCTTGATTTGTAGTCCGAAGAAAATTTGAACTTAATTTGTACCGATTAAAATTGATCAAATATGAAAAGCAATTCTTCTTAGAACTTGCTTATGACCAATACGATACAATATGGTATGGGTAGGTGAGACTCGGAAAGATTTTCCTTTTCGAAATTTGGATTTTTGCTTTCTGGCTTTTGAAACGGTTCGGCTTTTGAGCTTTCAAACCGATTGGATTTTTCGCTTTGAGTCAATTTTGGCTTTGGCTTTTGGTCGGAGATTTTCGACTTTAAGCTTGAATTTGGATTTGAAGGTTTTCTTGTGAGGGACAAGAATTTGGCTTTGACGACTTGGTGTCGTGGGCTTGAGCTTTTGTCTTTTGACCGATTTCATTTTGATTTTCGGTCTTAGACTGAATTTGGTTTTGACAACTTGATGTCGTGGGCTTAACTTTTGTAACCTTTTTGGTTGAAACTTTGTGATCAAAATCTCATATGAGGTGACTTTGAAATATGATACCCATACCATTTGAAGCGAATGCATTTAATGACTTTTTTCCTTTGAGTTTGAGTTTTGAGTTTTAGGGGCTTTGAATGACCGTACATATACAAATAATGTAGGCCAATTTTTGTTTTGGAGGGTTTGAAGGGTTTTGAGAGGCTTAGGCCTTTTTGGTTTTGAGAGAAAAGAAAACATTGACCATTTGATTAGTCAAGTTTTGAAGCAACTTGGTTTAGGTTCCTTGGAAGGAAGATTTGATTTGAGAGACTTGAATTGACTACCACATTTGGACGTGATGATCAAAGTCGGAAATTTTAGGCAGGAGCCTTTTGTTTGTTTCTCTTTATGAGAATGTCTTTGAAGACACTTTTTTCTCTCTTCCTTTGCCTCGTTTTCAGTATAGGCACAAAAAATGCAAGTCTTTAGAGCATACTTGATTTTTCTCCTTGTAGTTGAGACAAAGCTCATTTGACTACAAAAACAGAGGATTTGACTTCTTTTTCTTCTTTGCTGAGAAAAGAAGATGATTTGTTTGTTTTTATGGATGCACCTAGCTCTTTGACTAGCTAGACATCCTACATACCCCCTTTGTGAGGGATCAAGCAGCTCGTAGTTCTTTGTGAACCCATTTTTCATATGCCTTCGGGTTGTTTGAATTTCGGACTAATTTCAAGTCCTTTTTTTTTTGTATGCATCACTCGAATTACTTGAGCACGCCTTCTAGGAAGGGTTTCCCAAATAACTCGACTATCATTTGCAAACCAGGATTTTTTTTACCGCATCATTCAAATCACTCGGGCCCACCTTCTAGGAAGGGTTTCCCGAATAGTCTGACTATCATCTGCGAACCCAGAAGATCTTTTTTTTTTTGCGACTGAATCTGACATATATTTTTTGTCAAATTTCCTACGCACTCCTTGTTGGAGATCAAGTCTACACGTAGTTCTAGGCAGAACTATTTATTTTCCTGCCTTGGAGACTACTTGATCATTTTGACACCCTTACTTGGCTTTAGGTGTCCATGATTTGGTTGAGCTTATGGACAAGAACTTTTGACTGTCTCTTCCAGAGCTCTTGCTTTTAGTCCCTTTCATTTGGACATTCTTGCTTTTAGACTCATCAATTTTTCCGAGCCTTTTAAACATCGGAGCTTTAAATTCTCCACTTGTCGAGGCTATGTTAAGCCTTTGAAACACCGAAGATTTGGATGCTTCATTTGTTGAGGCTAGCTCGAGTATTTCAAATACATAAGATTTCAGTGCCTCACATGTAGGCATGTCCACGGGTCGGGAAAGGCATGACCTGCACCCGGACCCGGGAAATAGCCGGGTCGGCGGGTCAGCTAACTCGGCGGGTCACGGGTCGACCCGTTGGGTTGACGGGTCGATCCGAAAAAAAAATCTTTTTTAAAAATTATACTATAATATTTATATTTATAATAATATTATAAATATTATAATTTATAAATATTATAAATATAAATATAAACTAGAATATATTTTATATTTATAATAATTATAATAATAATAATTATAATTATAAACATAAATAAATTATAATTATAAATAAAACTAGAATTCATATCCATAAAATATAAATTCATATTAATATGCAACTCATATGCAATATGTAATGCATGGTAAGATTCATTACTTGCGTATCTCCTTTTATAGAGTAGGATACTCTCAACCACCTATACTCTCACTTCCGATGTGGGACAAAAAATCTCTCATTTTCAATGTGGGACAAAAAAGCTGGAACTCATTCATCACTTGATTATCTCTTTTTTTGCCTACTTTATTGATATATTTGTATAATTGTCTTTGAAGATGATTAATTAGTTATGATATGTAATGATTAATTAATTCACACAATTCGAATTAAAATTTCACATTTGAAGTCTATATGTGTTGTTGGATACAATAATTGTGATCGGTGGCTAAGACGTCAAATATAGCCCCCAAAACTTGGAACAAAATGTACATTACTTAAATCATGGGTAATTTGGGGAGGCAAGATGCTTTGATAAGAAACATGAAATTGATAGGTGAAAAAGAACAATTGAAATTGTTGGAGTTGTTCACGATTTCGAAAGAGGCAAAACATTGATGCCTATCTAACTCTTTATGAATCAATAACTTTAACAATAGCCATTTTATTATCTTTAACAATCACTTTTGTTATCTTTATCAATAACTTTAATGTTAATATAATTCAACAAAAAAAACTAAGTGAGTATGTGACATGATCACATGAAAAGAGTGTTAGTATGTGAGTTCCATCTTTTTTGTCCCACATTGAAAATGGGACGTTTTTTGTCCCACATTGGAAATAAGATGGTAAGTGGTACCCTAACTCTATAAAAAGGGTAAAGGAGTTCAACACATGTACAGCTTATCATGCATTACATATATTGCATATGAATGCATATGAATATGAGTTCATATTTATATATTTTATAAGTATGAATTCTAGTTTTTTTTTATAATTTATATTTATAATTATAATAATTATAATATAATTATAAATATAAATTCCAGTTTTTTGTTTATAATTTATAATATTTTTATTTTTATTATTATTTTTATAAATATAAATTTATATTTCAGTTTTTTTTTTTAGTTTTTGTCACGGGTTGCGGGGCGACCCGGCGGGTCGATCCGCCGGGTTGCCGGGTTGAAATATGCTCGACCCTAACCCGGACCCGTAACCCGCCAAGACCCGTGACCCGCTTGACCCGGACCTGCCGGGTCCATGACCCACCGGGTCGTCGACCTGCCAAACCCGTCGGATCGCGGGTTGACCCGTGACCCGTGGACAGGCCTACTCACATGTAGGAGCTCGATCAAGCCTTTTAAACAACAAAGATTTAAGAGTGCCACTCGAAGCCATCTCGAGCCTTTCAAATGCGGACACTCTAGGCTCTATCACACTTGCGGTTAGAACACCCTCTTCGTTTGAGATTTGGAAATTTTTGACATAAGCCTCCTCAACGATTTTTTGTTGTGTTTTACCCTTGAAATAGGGTTTTAGCTTCTTCACTTTAACTTTATGCTTCTTGTGTGCTTTTGAAGCTTCAACGAATTTTGATTTCTTTCCCTTTGATTTCTCATTTGATTTTGAGGAGGGAATTTGATGCTTGGAGCAAAGAGGAATCTTTGTAACTCTTGCTTTCTTTTCGCACATGTCGTCGGTCCATTAGACCATACAACATTGGGCGATTTCTTTTTCTTTTAAGCACTCTTCTTTTGAAGGTTCATCTTTTACCAACGCTTTAAAAGGCAATGAAACCGTGGGGCTGCCTCCAGTTTCAATAGCCATAGAAGATTCTTTTTCTGTTAGAGAAGACACTTGGAGTGAGGGAGTGCACTCTGCAACGTCTACCATTGAAATGGTATTTGATGTAGCCACTAAAGTGGTGGATTTTGCCCCCTCGATTTCAATTTCTCCTTTGTTAATCATCTCCTCTATGATGTCTTTGAAGACGTAGCAATCCTTGATTGGATGACTAACGAGTTGATGGTACGAGCAATATTTTGGATTACTCGACTTGCCAACTTCTTTCGGCCTTTTTGGCTCCAGGAGCGTTAAAAGTTTAGCACTCACCAATTCATCAAATATCCCTTGTACATCATCATCGTCAAAATGATATTTCTTTTGCCTTCTTTCATGAAGGGTGAGTCTATTGGATGACTCCTTGGCATTCTCTTTTCTTTGAGCTTTAGAAGCATTTCCGTTACCGGACTCTCGATCATGTTTTGCGAAAGTCGCCATAGATTCTTCTTCGTTTTGTAGCTCATCGCCATCATTTTTGTTAGCCCCACTGTCTTGAGGTCATTTGGATTCTCGTGCTAGCTGTTTTTCAACATTGCACGCTTTAGACACCAACTCATCAAACGAACGAGTTTCGGCACTTCTAACATGTACCGCTAATTCCGGTATTAGGTTGTTGGTGCACATTTGAACACAAGCTTGTTCGCTCAATTTTTCATGGCATTGGAGTCTCATGCTCCACCACCTGGCGATGAAGTCGTTGGCGAGCTCGTTAGACCTTTGATAGGTGTTTGCGAGATCCATAATAGAAAATCTTGCTTTCGAGCTCACAAACTGAGCTAGGAGCTCTCTTTGTAGATCGTCCCATGTTTGAATCGACCCTGGTTGAAGTTGAGTGTACCAAGTGAATGCCGATCCTTTCAAATATTTGACAAATTGCCTAATTAATAAGGCGTCATTTAAGGTAGTTTCACCACAAGCAGAATAAAAATGAGCTAGGTGCTCGTGGGGTGAACCGTGAAGGCCATCGAACTTTTCAAAGCTCGGTCTTTGGTATCCCGGGGGAAATGGCATCGAATCATAGTGTGCTGGATATGGTTTTCTATATCCAAGCACTTTTAGATTCTGTGATGCATAAGTTTCTTTTATCCCTTGGGCGATCATCTCTTTGATTTCTTGTGGAGTGATCGATGTGCTACCGCTTGACCCTTCACCATTTGGCCTTGATTGCTCTTGTCTATTTCCTTGAGCTTGCATATTTAATTGTGCGAGAATTACTGTTATTTAAGCATCTTTCTCATCAAGTTTCCTTTGCAACTCTTGAAGTTGTTCTTCGACACTTGATGTGCTGGTAGTCAATACCGACATCACATATGTTCCATCTTGTGAGATGTTTGCTTGAGATTTAACCATTGAAGCATCTGAACTCGCTAGCTCCAACCGGTCTTTCTCTCTTGCATCCACTTTGGAGATTTGACATATTTGTTGAACCTCCTTACCCTTTTTGGATCTTGAAGGCTTAACCTTTGTGGCCTTGATTTCCGTCTCTTCCGAATATGAGGTCATATTGACTTGTGCAACCTCTTTCGGAAAGACAGGCATAGACCCAACGAGGATATGTCTTGGAGAAGCCACTAGGGGAATTTCTTTTGCCCCCTGCGGTCTAGGAAGATCTTTTGCAAGGGTTGCACTCTCTCACTCTAAAGTTGGTGAACGAGCTAGCACAAGAAGAGGTCTTTTCTTGCCGCGTTAAGATCCACACTTGCGTCCCCTTCTCTTCGTGGATATGTTTGCCTTCTTGGCAATGGAGACGAGTTGTGCGAAAGTTGCGACTGGCCTCTCATGCTTTTTAATGACATGAATGATGGGCCTTTGAGTGACCTCATTAGTGGGCTTTGTGTTGTTGTAACCACCCTCCTGCAGAGCTTGTTGCAGATGGGTTGGTTGTTGAACTTGTTGTCGCCGAGTCGGGTGAACTTGAATTTCTTGCCTCCATAGCTGTAAAGTGCTTTAGGCTTCATGCCCCCTTCCCTTGTGAGCATTGCGGGAGACTTTACCACCCACTTAGTGACGGTCTTGTTCTCTGGATCTTGAAGCACTCCAAAGATGTTGCCGGTCGGGATCGTTTTAGACATTGAGTCCCGGGTGATGTCGAGGTGAGCTTCAAATGATCGTTTCTTGATCCAACGACCTCCTTTGATGATGAAGGCTGTTGGAAGCTTGTTGAAGTTAACAATCACTTGAGTTGTCATTTGTACCTTTCAAAAAGATATAACCATGTATTAGTATAAATACAACTAAGAGATGAAAAGGCAAAAAGGGTCCTACCGTGCGTGCCAAAAATATGTTGAACCAAAATGCGCGGAGAATTTTACAACACATTTTATTTGATTTTTAATATTTGAGTTCGACCCCTTTTGGTTACCCTCTTGATTTGAAATCGTATCGATACCAAGATTTGAATGGTTTTGGTGATTTGGCCCGCACTCGAATTTTAGCGGGTTGCCTACGTATCTCTTGGAAGAGAGTCAAGCCTCACGTAGTTCTGAATGTTTTGGATTTTGATTTTGTGTTTGATTTTATTTGGGTTTGGTTTTGTTTTCTTGTATGCATCAGAGGATGAAGTTCAAACCCACCTTCTACGAAGGGTAGCTCAAACAACACTCCACTCGAGTAACCTGAGCCCACCTTCTCGAAAGGGTAACTCAAGTAACCCGCATATCATTTGCATAGAAAACGATTTGATTTTAGAGTGGAGTTTGATTTAATTTGATTTGAGATTTGACTTAAAGGTCAATTTGGGGGATGTGATTGAACTAGGGATGGCAATTTCACCCGCACCCGACGGATATCCGTCTCACCCAACGGGTGATGGGTCAGGTCGGATTCGGGTGAACACATTCCCCACCCTTTACCCGACCCATCACCCGACCAGTCACCCGACTTTTATTATATAATTATATATTATATGTAAAATTACTAATATACCCCCAAACCCTATCAAACGCTTTCCAGACTTCCAGTTAAGTTCTCTTCAATCCTCCTCTCGGCCGCCGTCTCACTGTCGAGGTATGAGTGAGCTGCGAGCACCTACTGTCTTCAAGAGTTCGAATGTTCGGTAGTCACCACCGTCTTCGGTCACCGCCACCTCTCCAGTCACCATCGTTTGGTCCGTCTCCCGTGAGTCCCTCTCTATTCTCTCTCTCTTTTCTCAAGCAGTTGAAACCTCGAATGGTTGCTAGTAGACCTGTCAAACGGGTCATTCGGGTCGGGTTCGAGTCGTGTCACTTCGGGTTTCGGGTAAAACGGGTTTCGGGTTGACTCGAACTCGGGTTTGACCGGGTTTCGGGTCGATTTCGGGTTTGTCAATTTTTTCTTTTTTAAATTAAAAAAATCATGATTTGATCATTTTGTGATAAATTTTAATTATATATAAAAAAATTTAATTATATATAATTATAAATCAACCGGGTCAAAATTACCGGATCAATCGGGTCACCGGGTCGAAACCCAGATTACCCGAAAAATTTCGGGTTTTTCGGGTTTGGGTCGAAAAAATAATTCGGGTCGAAATTTCCAGGTTTGGGTCGGAAATTTTTTGGGTCGGTCGAATCAGGTCACCGGGTCGGGTTGTGTTTTGACAGGTCTAGTTGCTAGTGCTACTTGCTATATACTCATCGATGTATGCCTGTAATCCCTATATGTTTCGAATGTTTCGATTCTATCCCTGTAGTTTCGAATCCAACTCTCAAAAGAAGGGTTACATGGCTATCACATCTCATTTCATTGATCACCGATGGGTTTTGCATAATAGAACTTTGAGGTAAGCATCACTACTCACTTTATTTTTAATTTTTTTACTGTTTTTATGTGCTGTTTTTTTTGTTTATTTGCTGTATTTTTGTTGTTTTTATTGCTGTTTTTTTGTTTTCCTGTTTTTCACATTTTGTTATTGTGTTTAGCTACTGTTTTTTACACTTTCTTGTTGCTTTCTGTTGCTGTTTTTTTACTTATTACTGCTGCATCTATTGCTGTTTTTTTTTTACACTTTCTTGATGATTTCTGGTGCTGATTTTTACACATTACTGCTGCATCTGTTGCATTTTTTATTTTCTGTTTATGGACTGCTGTATCTGTCGAAGAATCAATTTCTGGTTGCTGTTTTTTTTGTTTCTTTTGCTATTTTTGTAGGTGCTAAATTAGTTGCTGAATTTTTGTATATGATTAGGTTTTTTTATGTTTTTTGTTCCTGTTTTTTAACACATGTACCGCTGCGTTTGTTGTTGTTCATTATAAGTATACGAGTATACATTTTCATATTAATTTATCTTGTTCATATTTATATTTTCAGGATCCTTCCATTGAAGGAACACTACTTATCTTTTGATGATGCTAACACTACTAGAATTCTGTTCATAGACATCGGGTATAAACCGATGTTAATCAAAAAAAATTCAACGTGTTAGTGGGTGGTGTTAAAAATCCAAACTTTACCACATCGGTTTATAACCGATGTTTATAATGATTTATAACATTGTTTTTATTGTTGATAACGATTTAAGTACGTTGATATAATGACGTTTTGGTTGATGAACCTAATGTTAAACCATTATTATTTTGCATTTCTAGCCATTTGAAGGTTCGTAGGAAAACCCAAAACATCACATTAACATCGCTATTTTTTATAAACATGATGTTTTACATTAATAAACACATCGGTTAGGAATTATTCAATTTGTGCATAATCTTTTTTCATGTTTAATCTTTTATATTATTTTATATAAATATAATGAACCACATTTAATGTTTTAAAAGTCGATTACAAGAAAAACAGGTTTTGACAACGGCAAATGTCGTTGCAAAAAGCCCATTGTCGTTGCCATAAAGAGCTATTGCAACGACATTTGTCGTTGCGGGGTCGTTGCGGGTCAAGGCGCAGCGAAAGGCTATTGCAACGACATTGGTTGTTGCGAAAAATAGACCTTTTGCAACGACAAATGTTGTTGCAATGCATCTGTCGTTGCTAAACACTTATATCTAGGAAAACAATGACATGTTTTAGCAACAAAAATGTCGTTGCAATAGGTATAATTCTTTTGCAACGACATTTGTCGTTGTTATATATACTACCTTTTGCAACGAAAATATTGTTGCTAAAAGTGTATAAAATTTCTGGGTATTTATTGCAATGATCATAGTCGTTGCTATATATACTACCTTTTGCAACGACAAAAGTCATTGCTATAGACTCTGTCTTTGGCAACGACTTTTGTTGTTGCGAAAGGTTATATTATGATAAAATGAAATCTTTTGCAATGACATTTCGTTGCAATAGATGTGTATTTTGCAATAAATAAGATATCTCGCAACGACTTTGTCACTTTTTTTTTTGCAATTTCCTGTTTTACAAGTAGTCTTGCAGTTTCATCAAAACACATTCATTCATAACATTAAAAGCAAATACACATGCCATCCTCAAATCAACCATATACATAGACTGTCCAAAGACCTTACAAAATGTATATATTTCCAACACATAACTTCATCCATACTAATCACATCAACCTTTCATTTCATTCCTAATAATCATATCATAATTCTTAACTCCACATACAAAATATAAACATGTACTTCCATAGTCAAACTAACTAGCAAAATATATTTCCAAACCCTTTTTCTAGCTATATATATCAAAATTCATTTCTAAGGCAAAATGTATATATAAATTTTTTCGTATGCAAACTAACCCACAAAAACTTGCATCCATTATCCTTGCTCATTTTTTCGAATCCTGCAAAAAAAACCAAAAAAAATAAAATTTATAATCAAAGTGAAAACTTCATTTTCTAGATTAAAAAAGCCAAGTAAATTGACATGGACAAAGATGACCTCCTAAGTATGAAATGTGTCAATGATTAAAATAGTATGAAATATTACATGGATTTCTTTGGAACTAGTATCAGCCCATTGAAGCTCGCCTTTAGAATTTTTATTTTTGTGCTCCACAAGCGATACTACATCCGTAGAAGGCTTCACATTGTTGTTTTGCTTTGTCTAGCACAATAAAAAGTTATATTAGTCAATGTAGTAAAAGCTAAGTTATCAAAGCTTCTAATTGCAATCCCTTATCATTCAAGTGATAAGCCATATTTCCCGGAAAAAAAACCAATCTGAGTTTTCAGTCACTTGATATGATTGCTTCATGGCCCGTCTCTTTTGCTTGTCTTTCAATCCCCTTCCATTAGGTGCATGAAATTCAGCTCGAATCACGAACATCACTTGTGTAGATATTTGAATCATAAATAATACATAAAAAACAATTAAACTACTCTAAAATGATGCATGAAACTAAGCTAAATGCACATGAAAAATATGCAAAACTAGATGTTATAACCAATCTTTCCATGCACCAAGCCACCAGGGAGAGGGAGTATACACTGGCCAAGAGGTAAAAGCCTTACATGTTATAGATTTGAGAAATGGTTAACACAAGTGATAGATTTGAAGAAACCATATTTAGCGGTTGCTCTTCCTGATCCATGAAGATAGTAAGGAAAATAAATGCACCTGAAATGTCATAGATTTAAGAAATGGTTAACACATGAAGCATGATTTCTCTTAAGACTAGCATACTCATCTATAGCTTTGTATGGTATAACCATACAAAGCAAAACAAATCAAAACAGATTTGGCATTTATTCATAAACAAACATGTGAATCATAAGCTGAATCTGGCTGAAAACTTTTAGCCAATGTAGATTATCATTACCTGACATGATAGAAAAAAAGGACATGATCAAAAGAACTCTGAGGTTCATTAAACTACTTGTCGACGTATAATTCATTAACTTGCATTTGTCTAGGAGACAACACTCCAATTTCATTAGCAAAATAGTCCTGAAAGAAAATGACATAATCATTAGCTAGTTACATACATGCTTGAGGGTATTACGTATAAAATATGAACCCCCAACAACCAATCAAAATTTTCAACAAATATGCTAATACTGAAATATATACACCTCGAAAGTCTGACACATACCATAGCACCACCAGAGAAGATTGATTTTGATGAGAGCAGATTGATTTTGATGAGAGCAATACAAAAGGGGGAGATGAGAGATTTAAGAAGGGCAGAGTCTATATGTGCTCAAGAGCCCAAGACATGTGTCCTATTTTACAAGTAGCTTGTAGAGGGGATAAAAAAAAGGCAAAGAAACATATAAGTTGTTAGATCCTAAAAGGAGGAGATAATGTAATAGACATGGCCAAGAATCCTTTGGACCATTGCATTTAGATTTTAGAATTCCAGTTATTCCTATGCCCTCCTATTGAAAGAGAAAAAAAGGGGGCGAAATAAAATTAAGATCAGAAAGAGCAGCATTTAGTCCTTATTAATCAATGCACACACTTTGGCATAAATCCTCAAGAGTAACAAATTAAATGGAAATTCAGTATAGTAATGACCTTCGTTGAGCAATGAATTGCATTACTACAATCCAGAACAACCACCAACAAGGAGAAGAATATCAAGATGTCTCATTTCAACAAATAATACTAATCATGATTAAGAGAAATAAGCAACAGAAATCACATATCGATAAAATATTTTACTTGTCCGTGTTGAAGGGTCCCAAACCCATGAGGAAACTACTTAAACCTAGAAGCAATGAACTCACCATTCAGGAAGATGAATTACCTCTCAGAAATTCTAGAAACTTTCGAATCATATAAGTAATGACCCCAACCTTTGAAGAGAAAGTTTTCAGGAAATGTTAGCAGAAATTATTTATTTTATGAACATTGTCAAGAGATTCATTACAAGATTGCTCAGGAACTAAAAAATCTATCATTACCGTCAAGTAACCTACTCAATCTCCTTGGCAACACGCTCTGGATCAGCACCTGGAAGATCTATTTTGTTCAGAAACTGCAATAAAGCACAATTGTTTACAGTTCGCATTCAGATTCATTCAAATATGATTTAATTCATATTCAAAAGCACAATACTACACAAGGAAAAGGGAAGATGCAAATCAAATATTACTTCCCAAACAAAAGGTTAAGGATTGTAGCCATCGGACATATATTTATTTAGTTATGAATTTTAAATACAAATACAATTATTCAAAGTAAATCATCAAAGAAATAAAAGTAGAACAAGCCAATCTTGGGCATCAGAAATATGCTCCAAAACCCATATACAATAAATTCACAAGGCAACAGAAATGACTGTAAAAACAACTTACTGGAATAATTTCAAGGTTGTTCTCTAAAGCCAGATAAACATTAGCTAATGTCTAAGCTTCGACTCGTTGTAAAGCATAATTACAGTCATTAAAAATCTTTCATTTTTAAGGTTCTTTCCATGGTAATGAAAGCCTAGATTAGCAATAGGTCATTGTTGTGGTCCCTTGATCAAGTATCTCTATGTTCAATGCTTTTGTGGAGAAGATTAATACAAAATTGAAATGCATCTTGAAAATCAATACAAAATTGCTTACATCTACAATATATAGCAATAATGGCTTTAAAGTTTGGTTCTTGTCATTACTTTAGAAGAAAGAGCACCGAGGTCTGCACTTCAAGTAGCGAAATGAACGACTAATTCCAATAAATCATACCGCAACTTGAAGCCCTTGTAATTTTGCTTCTGTGATGGTTGCTTGTCTTTCATGCCATGAAAAAATGTCTCTCTTAGCCTACAATTTACAACTGAGCATAAGTAACTACGAAGAAGCTAGGCTTGACTATGGTATGTAGTAACTACTAAGAAGTTGGTAATGCGGTTATTTATTTTGTTTATATTCAAGGATACTAACTAGTAAACTATTGTGGTGTTACTGCTGATTTTTATGTTGGTTTATTATTACATCATTTTACGAGCTACGGGTGTATTTATGGATTGTTACTACTCCCTATTAGGTTGCCAAATTTGTTATGTGTTGGGCCGTGATGGGGTCTTTTTGTATACTCCATGAATTTGGATTCTATTTGACAAGTGGAAAAGTTTGAATTCAGGGGCTTTTCACTTATGGGAGTGAATGCCTACCTAAACGTGTAGCTAAACAGAGTAAGGTCTAAATCCTTTTGTAACCATATCAAAGATTGCATTTCAATAATATCTTTCATATTTATCTAGTTATTTTCATTTACGTATTTTTTTAAACTAAAAATTGTTTGAAGGTGGAATGAAGCCATTAATTTGTTAAGTATTAATGGAAAAATTGACAGTGTAACAAACTAAAAAAAATCACATATAAAATCAGTGGTTTTGAAGGTAACAAATGAATAGAAAAAAAATTTGAATGGAAGAGAATCCCGTGTAACAAACTAAAGGATCAATTTAAACAACTAACTTCATCACAAATCTCATTGAACTTTTGCAAGGCTCGAGCTCAGTGATGTCGAATTGTTTGTGGAGGTATGTTGCAGTTAAAAAGAAAATACTAGTGAGAATATGACTAATTTAAAAGCAGCAAAAACAAACTGATTAGTGAATATAAGTAACGACCAAGACTAAAATCATACAAAAGTAAAGCACAGTGATATACCTAGGAGCACGACCAAGACTATGCTGCGGCTTCTTCTTCTTTGTTATGGTTTCGGGAGGAGGCTGAGATTCAGTCGCAGCAATGCTCTTTCATTCCACATTATCGTTTGGCTTTGAGGACGAATACTCTCTACGATCATCAATAGTAGTTGGAGTGAACATCTCAAAACAATCAATCAACACAACTTTTTCTAAAATCATTGATTCCACGTTCTCAGAGGATAAATGATTTCTAGAATATAAGATCACCAACCGTAGTTGGAGGCATCGAGAGAGCATATGTACTTCAGATGTTTCAGTTTGTTCTGCCAATCAAATCAAACACCTCATTCAATTTACAAACTAAGAGATTAAAACACGAAGAAGCGCTTCTTCCGAGAGAAACAAATTCGAAAATCGAAAACCCTAACCTCTTCGACCCGTGCAAGAGCTGATTTTACCAAAATTGAAACTCTAGATTAGAAATTCTTTACCAAAATTAAAAACCTAGAACTGAACCAAAGAAACTAAATATAGATATGAAGCATCAATGGGGGAGAACTAACCATTGTTGGCTCTTGGTGGCATTCGTGGACGAGATTGGTTTAGCCGCCGATGTCAGGTGGAGGAGGAGAGGAAGACTGTTGCTGGAGGTAGCATCTGGATAGTGTCGGAGTCGGGAGGAGATATACCAGCCTCTGTCTCCGATTTGGGGTCGATATTCGAGGGATCTAACAGAGAGGCAAAGAACAAGGACGAAGAGAGATCAAGTGAGAGAGTAAGAGAGGCAATAAAGGAAGATCGAGAGAGGGAGGTAGAGAAAGAGGGGCGAGAGAGATCTCATCTCGAGTGTGAGAGAGAACAGTCGGCTGAGGAGGAGAAGCGTCGGATGAATGTCGACAGAAAGAGGAGAGGTGGTTGTGGCAGTAGTAGTGGTGGTGGTGGCGGTAGTGGTGATGGTGGTGATGACATCCACATCCAGGAGGGTGAGACGGGAGATATTTTCTAACTATCCAAGTTTGAGGGATTGAGGGAATAGATAGCTCTTGTTTTCCCTTTATCTAATGATTTTTAATGATATTTTTTAATAAATTTTTTTTTTTAGTTTTCCTTATAAATCTTTTGGTTTATCTATGGCAACAACTTTTTGTTGCTATACTGTTACTTGATTTTTAACAATAAAAATTGTCGTTGCAAAAGATAATCCTTATCTATGTAAATTCTTTTGCAACAATAATGTTGTTGCCAAAGATAAAACCCAAATTTTCAACTTGCCCGCCAACGCTTGGACGAGCGCGAAATGAAATTTTTTATTACTGCAACGACCTTTTGCAACGACAATTTTTTATCGTTGCAAAAAGCATATCTTTTGCAACGAAAATAAAATGTCGTTGCCAAAGGTCGTTGCGATACACCATTTTTCTTGTAGTGAATTATTTATATATTTTCAAATCATTTTTATATGAAAAACGATGTTTTGGCATTTTATCACATCGTTTTATATTACAATTTTGACATATACGGGGTTTTAGAAATCGATTTGTATACCTATGATCGAAGTATCCATAAAGATTGACATTGTTTTTTCTCTCTGGAGTCCGTTGTTTTTCATCGAATACACTAATCATCCAATACCCCTGTTGATCTATAATGTGACCCTGTTTTGGCTAATAGAAACTTAAACATTCTGAATGACCAACACATGCATTAAATAATAAAAAATAAACAATATTCTTGATTGCAATAACCCGTCTAAATGTCTAATATACATTGGTGTCATAAGTCCCTTATGAGAGCTTTGTAATTACACGTTCACATGTCTCCTCCAAGATCTTCATAGCTCCGGTGAAGAGCACCTCCAGGGGTAAGGCATTCGTTTACTCAATGGCTAAGCAACAAGAGAAAGAAAAATAAAACATTTCAGTATTCTAACATGGCAGTAACATATAAAGAATGGAAAATGCATACTTGAGTGACTACGATGGTTGAATGGAAAACGAAACAGGTGAGCCCTTTAAGCTTTCTATATCATCAGATCAGATCCCTCCTGAATGGAAGCAAATATATCACTTAACCTTAGTAATAAGTTTCAGTTGAAGCTACTAAGGACTAAAACAACTAGTATAGAAAGAATACCTCATAACTTTGTGCAGAACATTGTCTACAAGAGTAGAAACACCATCAAAGCTCTCGTTTTGCTTCCAATTCGAATATACATTGTCTTGGATTGAAGTGCTATCACTGTCCTGAATCTATTATCATCATTACAATGCAATGCAATACAAAGTGGAAACATTAATTCCACAAACAATGTTCATTGAGGAAGTATAGTTAAGAGTTCATAGAAATCAAGCATATGAAAGAAAGAAGCAGCGAAAAGTCATGAAGTGAGCTTACCAGGGCAGCTTGATTTTTCAAATCTGCCAAGTTAAAATCCCAGGCATATGCTAAAAAAAACTATAAGGTGTGAATCCAAAAGAAACAAACAAACTAATGGGAGGATAGTCTAAATTTTCCCCTAAGATATAGCAAAATCCACAAATAAGGGCAGAAATATTTACACGGGTGACCGACGACATATGCTAAAAAAGACAGTTACATGTACCTAGAGACATGTTCCAGAGGCCTTGAATCATTTAGAAATAGTGACATATGTGAAGCACTGGACAGGGGCAACTATAAACAATAAAAGAGAAGCATATTCCAAGAAAGCTTTGTTTGTGTGGTGAAACATCTGCCTAGATATTACATCAATAATTAAAAGGAAAAACATAGATTCATGGAGGAAAAAAAGGAGAATGTAACAAAAACCCTCTTGATAGCATCCATCCTCACTTCTCACATGGGGTTGACAAGTTAGAATGCAATTATGGGCTTATGAACTGAAGATACAGCAATACACAAAGGAGCATATATTGGAAGAATCCCACTTAATGAATTTGATCACTTTGTATATTACCATCCTTACAAATAGTTGAAGAAAACCATCATAATCTTCATCAAGCTCACTCATGTCAATTCTGGCCTGGGTGAGAGAAACCATAATAAAAGGGAAAATACATGTAAGCAGGATATGACTCCTGAAATGACAATGCTTTATATATATACATGTTTCCTCATTTGTTCAGATGGGACTTGAAGAAAATGACAATATGTTGTCTATTCAACTGAAAGTAACACTGATAAATATGTACAAAAAAAAAATAGAGCAGCTAAACTCGCCTCACATACAAGTAGAACGAGAGTATGGCAATTCTACCTTGTTCATCTTTCTCAAATTTCATGAAGTTTGATGGACTAAAGAAACACCTGCATTTGGGATAAAAAATTACACAACTTAGAAGACAAAAATCACAATAAAAATGACTGTGATAAATCAGTTCTTATTATACCTCCAATTTCCAATAGAACATCAAATGCAAACAAAACTGTCATATTCAATACAACCATGCAAAATTAGTAGAAACTAGAAACTGAAAAAATAAATTAAATTCACATGGATCAGTGAGCCAGATCAATTACAGAAACATAGGTAGAGAGTACAAGTGCAGCACTGAACTAACAGCCAGGTGAAAATGGGACATTAGTTAATAGTAGTGAGAAGAAAAAAACTCACAATGGAAAAAGGGAAAAAACAGACAGAAAAGCAAAGCATTACGAGTGGTGGTGATAAAAAAAAGGAATGATAAGGCTGCATAGTTGAAATGATAAGCCATGCAATGAGCAGATTATTAGCGAGGATCCAGTAAATAAAATATAGAAAGATTTGTTTTTTGTTTTTTTAATTTTTAATTTTTAAAAAAATAATAAGCATATAGAAGCAACAAGGTGGACTCCAAAGCTGAAGCTATAGCATCCATTATGTCACCTACATCGTATATCAGACAGTAGATTTTTCAGCAAATCTAAAAATTAAACAACATGAGCCTCCAACTGAATAAGGAATTGAAGTGCACGTGATACTACACACCAAACTGGTAGCCCAATTCCTATATTTCCACCCACATTTAATTAATTTGTTTATTAATGTAATGAAATTTGAAGGGAGTAAGGAAACAAAAACACAGCAAGAAATGGGAAATCTCTGAGGAGCAAAGAAGCAAGAAAATGGTAGCTTTAACTCTTTAAGTTACAAATGTGGTTTCAATTCAAATGGGAGATATGTTTTATTTGTTGCTACAAGAAGGGCGAAAAGGACACCTTGTTCTTCTATTAGTGTTGACTGTCCATCTCTCACTCACACACACACACACACATGGGAATAGTTCACATGTAGCTAATTTCCCAAAAGGTTATCAACCCTTTTCTTCCCACGAGTTCCCACGAGGGCATCACATGACACTTGCTAGAAATTGATTTATATTTTCTGTGGCAGGTTTTGCAATTCAACATTGACCATATATTCTAATATAATTGATTTAGACATTGGGTTTACAAGAAAGGGATGAAGACATATGAGCCAAATTGAAATAGGAGTTAGGCATTAGAAATCAAATTTCAAAACTCAAAATTAACCTACATAACCAAATGCCAAAGTTAGGGTCTATTTGGTATGTTTTACTTAAGTTATAAGGCCTTATAATGGTTACACTCCAGATGCTTAAGGCATTAAAATACCCCTTCTAACCTCAAGGAACTTTAATTTATATTTTCTAAATTCCGAACATGTGGTGAAGGTTCAATACAAAAAAAATTTTTAAAAAAAAAGGGAGTTAAAAAACTAGAAACTGATTTCTATTGGGGTGAAGAATTTTCAACTTGGGTACATTCCAAAAGTAGTTTGCAGGATTTGTGAATTCAAAATGAGGAAGGTGAATATGATTGTATTAGTGTATTTAGAAGTGTTGTCTCCATCGCAAAATAGTTGAAGCTTTGCCATGTTTCGTTTAGTCAGTGGTTAATCCTTTAGCATACTTTCTTAATTTATTTACTCAAAGCCCCTTAGCAAAAGCAGCAAATAAATCCATTGATTAGTTTTAAGGCTATAAGGTTTGGAAGCGAGCAAAACGACATACACTAATAGATAAGTTTACACTTCGAACAAAACATCAGCAAATTGAAGCGACCAAAACATTATACACTTACTAGTCACCAACCCACTGGAAAGTACTCGGACTCATCTACCAAATTTGTTAGACGCTATCTACATCTCCTCCCAAATCCTCATAAGCTCCAGATCCACTATTTAACCAAGTCAAACCCTAATCAAGCTTTTGAATTGAAAGGAGAAGGGTTCGAAAAGGTTACGTGATAATGGAGGTTGGGAGAACATTCGAGAATCACTTGAACACGGAGTCGAGAAATAAAGAGGGGGAACATCACCTATTAAAGAATAGAGAAAGGTAAAACATGATCTGAAACCTCATATCTAACATATCTGAAAAAAGGTTGAAAGAAGGGTTGAAAAGACTGCGAATTCTTACCGGTTAGGGTTTTGAGAGAGAGCAGTTATCTTCGTAACGTAATTGCCGGTCAGAGGAAGAGTGAAGGACGGAGATGATGAGTGTAGTTGATGTCGGCCATCTTCTCTGTAGTCGCCGACCAGAGGGAAATGAGAGGAGTCGAGAGGGAGATTGAGGACAACTGAATCGCCAACGACGAAGATGGAGATTTTAGGTGAGGGGAGGAAGACGGGGATTTTTTGTGTGAGAGAGAGAAAATTTCCCCAAAATTTTGAAAGACCGCTTTTTTTTTTCTAAGGTTTCCCATCCCGGGCGTTTTAATTTTGGGAATCTCATATCCCGCGTGTTATAAATATTTTTGGAACTAACTATTTAACATCGGTCAAAAAGAATACCGGTTGTCAAAATCTATGTTAACATCATAAATTTAATAACTGATGTAATATAATAATTTAACATTATGCGTATTTCTGACTGATATAAATAATGTGATGTCTATTAACATAATTCTAGTAGTGTAATGTAGAAGATTTGAATACTACTCGTTTACCTTCTAGCTTGAAGCTTTGATTTTTGAAGACTATGTTTTCTCTCCTTTTTATTCGTAATTGTTGTAATGTCTTTTTTTAAGACTTCTAGTTTGAAGTGTTGAAAGTTGTGGGTGTTTACTCGTATTTGACCGAATTCGACTATATTTGGTACTTGTTTATTCGTCGATGTGTTTGTCGTATGTTTTTCAATAATTTTTTTAGAAGAATTTCATGTCTTACCTTTCACCCGAATTATCACCCGATCCACCCGATCACCCAGTGACCAGTGGGTGATGCGTGGACAGGGCGGGTTAAAATTTTGGTGGGTGATGGGTCGGGTAGGGTTAGGCCTGATACATGAGCTGAGTTGCTCGGGATCGACTCGGGCTCGGCTCGGTAAAAACTCGACTCGGGATCGCTCGAATGTATATATGAGCCGAGTTCAAGCCTGTTCCTGAGCTCGAATCAAGTAGCTCGCGAGCTCGAAGACCCTTAAATCCCTAGGTATAAAACCTAATTACCCTAAACCCAACCCATCCGCTCCCATCCTTCTTTTTATTTTAGGAACGCTCCCACCCTAATCTCTCTTACTTTCTCATCGTCTCTTGCTCGTTGCGGCTGCCCACCGTCGCCCCTCGTCATGCCTCGTCATCATCAGATATGGATTGTGATATTGTAACCGAACAAATGTGCTTAAATCGAGCTAAAATCGGGTATTATTGGCTTTGTTGGACTGTGTTGTGTATATATTGTGTGTCATTGGTTGTGAAATTGGGTATTATTGGCTAAGATTGAATCAAAACCGAGCTTAAATCGAGCTAAAATAACTCAAAAATTGTAACCGAACAAACGAGCTCACGAGCTCGAGCTCGACTCGAGTATAAACGAGTTCACGAGCTCGAGCTTGAGTACTCTTCCCAGCTCGCGAGCCGAGTACGAGCACCTGTTTAGGCTCGTTTTCATATGGAGCTCGAGCTCGAGCTTGACTCGTTTATAAACGAGCCGAGCTTAACGAGCCGAGCTTGAACACAAGGTACTCGAACTCGTGAGCTCGTATATCACCCCTAGGTAGGGTGAAGGGTTTTGGGTGGTGGGCCGGGTGACGGAAGTACATCATCCACCCATCACCGGACCCATTGCCATCCCTAGATTGAACCCATTTGTGAGTTTCCTACGTACCCTTTTGGATGGGATCAAATCAAACGTATTTCTTGAAAATGACAAATTTGATATTTGGGTTTTTAAAGTTTTGGTCTTGACCGAACTCGACGAGCGGAAGCTTTGTATCGAGTTGGAGGAGACACTTTGCATTTGATTAAACTTTGGTATTTGAGACGACTTAGAGTCGATGAATAAATTTTAGGAGGTTTGATTTGAAAGTTTGGATGTGACTGGACTCGGTGAGAATTTGGTTTACACCGAGTTTCCTACGTATCCACTTGTTTGGTGGAATCAAGTCATCGTAGTTCGGAACAAGAAATGAATTTTGTATTTGGGTTGACCCTGATATCCTTTGAGGGTGATGACTTAGCTCGACTAGCAGAAGCTTTGTATCGAGTCGACATGGACAATTTGAATTTGTTTGATTTTGACCTCAGATTCATTTGAAGAGAATTTAGAGGTCGACGACTGTACCCGATATATTTTAGAATTTAATATTGGGTTACCTATGTAGTCGATAAGAGGCGTCAAGTCTTTACGTAGTTCTAAACGAACCGATTTGATTTGTTTGGTTTTGACCTCATATTCATTTAAAGAGAATTTAGAGACGGACGACTGTACCCGATATATTTTTAGAATTTAATATCGGGTTACCTACGTAGCCGATATGAGGCGTCAAGTCTTTACGTAGTTCTAAACGGAAAACCGATTTGACTGGCGATTGTACCCGACGAGCTTAAGCTTTATGTCGAGCTACCTACGTACCCGTTTGGACGGGATCAAATCACCCGCAGTTCTTTTTTTTTAGAAGAAAATTTGTTTTAATTTGAGACGGATGCCTGAATCCGATATAGTGAATTTTAATATCGAATTTCCTACATAACTAATAAAAGAGTATCAAGTCTTTATGTAGTTCTACATGAACTGATTTGATTTTTTTTACTGACGATTGTACTCGACGAGCATAAGCTTTATATCGAGCTACCTACTGTTGTGAGCTCAAATTGCCATGTTTTACACTTACTTTTATATAAATTTGTGCATGCATTTCATACATTTGGGTTAAAATAATACAGAATCTGTGTAGTTTACACTTATTTGCCAATTATGGAGGTCTACACAAGTTTTTGTTATATTTCGCAGAAATCGGACGCACTTTGAAGCTTAAAGGAAAGTCATGAAGAAGCTAAGGATGGTGCAGCTGGAGAAAATCCCATTTTCCACCATTCATCATTTCGAATCAAGTTTTGAAGTCTTCATGACAGTTGTAGCCCTTGGAAATAGCTTTCCAACGCATGCACATATGCGTCAATCCGACGAACGAAGACTCGGGAAAGTGCGTTTCAAGAACAGAGCAGGATGTTGAGAAGACTGGTCGATATCGACCAAGCACACTCAATATCGACCAGATTTAGGTCGAAATTCTCCAAATTGACTCAGAGTTGGCCAGAATCGACAAGGCTGAAGAA
Organism: Persicaria tinctoria; assembly: GCA_037127255.1. NCBI lineage: Eukaryota > Viridiplantae > Streptophyta > Magnoliopsida > Caryophyllales > Polygonaceae > Persicaria > Persicaria tinctoria. The sequence continues at coordinate 42,146,538 of JBANSL010000018.1, forward strand.
CAGTGGTCGATATCGACTTAACCAAGTCGATATCGAGTGCCCCATATCGAGTCAACACCCCAGAATCGAGTCAAGAAGCTGAGAAAAGAAAGGAGCAAGTGGATATCGAGTACCCTAACTCGATATCGAGTAACACCCAACTCGATTTTGACCGGAGAGCCGATATTGAGTGTCTGAAGCTGAAGACGGAAAATGCCAGGTCGATATCGAGTCATGCTAGTCGATATCGACTGGACCCACAGATGCGGATTCCGAGCTTAACCGACTTCTTGTTAAGTTTCTATCCCGAATCCGATGGAGATATTTTCGAGAGCAAATTCTATCAAGATCTATCAATTCGAAGGAGGATTTATCCACAATTAGATATAGTTCTAGTTGATTTATTTATTTATTTCCATGTTTTATCTTTATGTTATAAGATAGATAGAATTAGATATCGATATAGTTTTCTTTCCTTGATTAGCGGGGAATGAAGGCTATAAATAAAGCCTTAGGGGCTGAGTTTTATTCATTCAATTTCAAAGATACACAAGTAGTTACAAGTAGAGACAGAGAGATTTTGTGGCCGAGTGGAGTTGTGAAACGAGAGCGGAATTGGCTTTAATCGGTTGTAAGCTTTGGTTGAGTTTAATGCAAGTTGTTTCTTTTCCATCAATGATGTCTGCGATTGCGATGAAGAGCGAGTAGTCCACCCACTTCTAGGGTCGGGGTGAGCCCGACGGTAGCCATGTAAGGTGATGCGGTAAAGGTACGATCCTTTTATGCAATTCGTCTTCTATCCCTGAAATCATGATTCTTTTGCGAAAGTTTTCAAGATTATCGTTGTGGTGTTGATCCTTTTATGCAATTCGTCTTCTAGGGTCAGGGTGAGCATGATCTTTTATGCCTTTATGTGTTATTTTGCATAGTTATCGTTGTGGTGTTGAATCCCCGATCTTGGAAGTATTTTAGTTCATTGATTTATTTCACAAAGTTCCGAGTTTTCAAGATTCTGCAGTCAATATTGAGTTGTCTTCTGTCGATTTCTTAGTCGATATCGAGTTGCTTTAGTCAATATCGACCAAGGTTCTGCACTTGTGTTCTGTTTCTGTTTTGGGTCAATATTGAGTCACTGTGGTCAATTTTCCTACTCAATATCGAGTAACAGCACTCAATATCGACCAAGTTTGCTGTCTTTGCTTTCTTTTCTGCTTTTCTCTGTTGTTTCTGTCTGTCTGTTTGATTTTCTGTCTGTGAGATTTGCCACTACCTGAGATCCGCTGACGTGCTTCCTCGAGGATCGATCCTGACTTCCCGCTTCTACATCAGGAAGAGGTCTTGTAATTATTTTCATGGGCCTAAATCTGGTTTGATCTATTTCATTATATTTTAAACTCGATTTCCTCCTACAACAAATTGGCGCCGTTGCCGGGGAAGCAATCATTCGCGCCTTAGATAGTTAGATCTCACTTTTTCTTTATGTTTTTGATTTTGCAGGTGTATGCGCCGTTCTGGTCAATCACTTGAGTTTGACTCCTTGGACGATCCGGAACGCCTTATACACATCCATGCTAAACTAAAAAGATCCACGGTGGCCGCAAAAACACAAGAACAACTGATACAGAGGCTTAGGGCAGAACAAGCCACCAAGGATACTGCTCTCGCCACTGAGAGAGCACAGAGGGAGCAGGAAGCTGCGCGAAGGAGGCAGGCGGAAGCTGAGCTTGCCCAATACCCTACCACTGCAGAGGATTACATGCATCCAACTCTCGTCGTGCCTGAATCGGCCATTCTAATCCCTGAAAATAATTTTGAAATTCGCACTCCTTTCCTGATTGAGATTAAAAATAATGCTTTCTATGGTAGATTTAATGAATGCCCTCTTTAACATATTACCAACTTTTATGACATGTGTCGTACTCTTGCTGAAGGTACCACTTTGGAATATGTCATGATGAAGGCTTTTCGTTGGTCTCTCGCCGGTCCATCATTGAATTGGCTTGAAGGGCTGAAACCGCGATCCCTCACAACATGGGCTGAAGTGATGCAAGAATTTCTCAACAAATTCTTTCCTCCTGCCAAGACAGCGCTCCTTCGCCAGAAGATTACTGTTTTCAAACAGAAGCCTGGGGAGCCGCTAGCAAAAGCATGGGAGCGATATAAGGATCTACTACGATCATGCCCTACACATGGACATCAACCCTGCATCGTTCAAGAGATCTTCTTCAATTCTCTTGACCTGGCCGCTAAAGATAGGATCAACACGTATACTCATTATGAGTATCTGACAATGCCGCCAGCTGACGCATGGGTTGCCCTCGACAAGCTGACCAACTACGACAACAAGTATGGGACTCCAATAAATTATGATGAGAATGCATATGTCAGGCCAACCCCATCCATGCCCCTCTATGAGCCTTCTAAAGAGATCGACCCCGATGTCAAGGAGAAGTACTATAGAGATCAGAATCGCAAGCTCCTCAAGCAAGTCAAGTATCTTTCTGTCAACCACCCTTACATCGAATGCGGATCACAACGGCACACCATTACTGAGTGCCCACACACAGAGCAAGTCAGGATGGCAAAACACTACGAAGAAGTAGCTTACGCAGGGGGTCCCAATCGCTATATGGGGGACCAAAGGTTTTAGCAACCACAATGGAACCAGGGTACCCCTAGGAACCCTCCGCCATACAAAGCTCCAGGACATCCAGAAAGGGACCATCGGAAGGATGACCTACAACTTATCCTTGACGAAATGCGCCGGAATCAGGGCACCATCAACAATCAATTCCAGAATATCAATACAAAACTTGGAGAAATCAATGGCTGGAGGAAATCAATTGATACACAGATTGGCCAACTGGGAGTAGGCATCCCCAAACAGTCAGGTACGCTCCCTGGATCTTCAGAACCAAACCCTAAGGGGAAGAACGGACACGTCGCAGCCGTAAAGCTTAGGAGCGGACGCGAACTGCACGAAACAGAGACCGGAGAAGCAAAAGACAACACTGCAGAGGAGGTCGATATTGACCACCCCCAGGTCGATATCGACCCATCTGCACCAGCAAACCCGAAACCGACTCTAGCAGTCGATTTCGACCAACCACTGGTCAATATCGACCAAACTGCAGTCGATATCGAGTACCCTCCAGTCAATATTGACTCATCTGCAGCACCTCCGACATCTGTTCTGGCTCCGAACTAGAAAAAGGAAGCTGCCTTTCCCCACAAAATCTCCAAAGGATCCAGCAGAGAAGAAATTCCAACGCTTCATCAAGATGCTTCAGAGGCTCAATGTCACCATACCTTTCACAGAAGCTCTTAATGAAATGCCATCATATGTCAAGCTCCTCAAGGAGATCCTAAGCAAAAAGCGATCAATGGCAGAGATTGCAGAGGAGTGCAGCCATATGGACATACTTGAGAAAAGTCCAGATCCAGGTAAGTTCGCTATAACCATAGGATTTGGTCAATATAAATTTAATGCTTTATGTGATCTTGGAGCTAGTGTAAGTATAATGCCTCTATCAATATTGTCCAAGATTAAGATAGGTGCCCTAGAGCCTGTGGATGCTAAGCTTTATATGGCAAACAACACAGTGATCATCCCAACATGCATGGTGGACAATGTGCTAGTGCAAGTAGGTAAGTTCTTCATCCCTGCTGATTTCTTAGTTATTGATATGGCGGAAGACCCTACTTGTCCAATTATTCTAGGAAGACCCTTCTTGGCGACTGTGGATGCCAACATAAGCGTAAGGAAGGGAGTACTCACTTTCAACATTAGCGATGAGGTAAGTGAGTATTTCTTTAATAAAACTGAAAGGCATACAGGTCCTATGGAAGAGGTAAAGTCTATATCAGCTGGTTACATTACCTGCGGGGAGCCTAAGGTAAGAAATATGACTCCCGAAGAGCTAAAAAAGAGGGATATGGAAGCCCAGGTGGAGAAGATCATGGCCATCCTGAACGAAGAAGCTGAGAATCCACTCGACATAGATCCAGGTACGTCGATTTGGATTAACTATTTTTCGGATGCTTTGTTAGGTCTTAAGTATGGGGTCAATATCGACCCGGAGAAGTCGACAGAGCCACAAAGGCACTCAATATCGACTACCACAGGTCAATATCGACCTCCCAATGCCGAGACAACCCAACCAGATATCGAGCAAAACGACTCGATATCGACTTGCCCAGGTCGATATCGACCAAGCTTTGCCGAGTCGATTCCTCCTGTTGAGCAGAAACCAGCCAATATTAAGCCATTCAACTCAATATGGAGTGAACTTACTCAATATCGACTTGACAAAATCGACCCATCTCCCTTCGTATCGACTGAGAGTCCACCTGAAGAGCAACACAACTCGATATCGAGTAGTCTTACTCGAAATCGACCAGACCCTCAGGAGCTTCCGACATCCGATTCTACAAAGGTAAGCCAAGGTATGGATCTTTCCTCTCCTATTTCAATTAAAGATCTATCTATACATGGGAGAGGTTTGCCTTGGTATGTGCGATTGTGCAGGATTTCCAATGATAAGCCTAAGGAGTATAAATTTGGAGACAAGCTTTATGTTTCCAAATCAAAGGATCATTGGTTTCCCAACAAATTCAATAAGAAGAAGATGGGGCCTTTCACGGTGAACAAGATCCATTCAGGAGGATTGCAGCTGATGGACAAGAATGGAGTCCTATTTGAAGCCCAAGCTACATGGGCCCTGCAAATGCCACCTTGAGCTTAATGGAGAAAGTCGGCCTAGCGGCTATAAAATCTAGAGCTTGTAAATACACACTTATTTTTGGACTTTTGGACATTGTTGCTTTTTTTGTTTTTGGTTTTTGAACTTTTAGTTATTCTATTGTGGGTATTTCTCTTCTACATTTTACAGGTCCATGTGGATAGAAACAAGAAGCTAAAATCGGACCAGGGCCTGACAGCATAAGCACTCGATTCTTGACATCATGCACATCTGTCTAGTAAGTTTCTTTCTTTACTCCTATTTTTTTTATATACAGTGAGGACACTGTAATGTTTAAGTATGGGGTAGGGGAAGGGCTAGTTTGTGCATATTTGACATTATGTGTGCATGTTTAAAGTTTATTTCTCGAATCGCTTATACATGGCTATTTTGGAATTCATTATTAATTTATGTGCTTATATGCATGATTTCCAAAATATAGAAAAATGACCCCATTGAAAATTTTGATAAATGTCATGGAAGCTTTATTGAACTCGATGATGCAAAATTGGATTCATTTGAGATATAGCATGAAATTGCCTAGTAAAGGGAAGTCACAATGAAGCGCATTATTTCTTGAAAACCATGAAAGGAGGTAAAATTTGAAGTTGCTTTTGACATATTGCATGATAAGAGGATGAAGGACTTTACATTTCCATACAATGCTCATATGTTTATATTCCTTAGCCCTTACCTATGCTTATGCATCACAAAAGCCATATTATGCCTTATTTCATATTTTGCTCCACATGTTCCAAATATTGCCCATTCTTTACCTTATTTCCTATCCGGGGATTATGTTTAGAATGGTGTCACATTATGGAGATTATTATATGGTGTTTGTGTTGTTGTTATATATCATTATTGGAGTTTGGCAGGAAAATTTGAAAAATATATGGAAAATTGAATGAGTGAAAGAAAATCCAATCACCTAAGGAGATAAAGGTAGATTGACCCTGCTCACTAAGATAATAGTTTGGCGAGATGGGACACACAGGTGAGGAGTCCAAAGAACTAAGTATCCGGGGCCATTCATGACACCCATATTTGCGACTCGCGAGAAGGCAGTGCTGAGGTTAGAGAGGTAAAATCATTATATTGAAAAAAAAAGCAATGAGCGAATGAGAGAAAGGTGATGATTCTTATGAAGAAGGAATGTGGTATGAAAGTTTGAAAATACTCCATTTCCCCGGATCATTAGCACCACATTGCCGAAAATTGCCCACCTTTAGCCTTTTATCAATCTGTTCCTTATTGAGCTTAATTAAAGTCCTCTTGATTATTAATGCTTTGTCACATATAGATTGTTTTTGCATAACCCTCCTTTTGTGAGTAGATGTTGCTTTTTATTTGCACATGCATGGATTTGTGATATTAGTACATTTTCGAGGATGGTAATTGATTGTAGTGTCATATGGCAATGAATCTAATATGTTTGAGAGTTTTGATTTCTTCCCCTGAATGACGATTAAAAGTATTGCTTGAGGACAAGCAAGCTTAAGTATGGGGTGTTTGTTGTGAGCCCAAATTGCCATGTTTTACACTTACTTTTATATTGATTTCTGCATGCATTTCATACATTTGGGTTAAAATAATACAGAATCTGTGTAGTTGACAAACGGTTTTTAGTCGCCTAAACCGTATCAAAATAAATTCGAACTTAGTAACTAATGTAGTGTGATAAGTACGAGTCGATCCCACAGAGAATTAAGTTATTTCTAAGTTAAGACTATTTACCAATTAATAGATTCGAGGGTTTTGGTGATTGAGAATAAGAAAGAAAACAAAATAAACTATAAACAAGTTAATGGAGATAACAATTAAAAAAGACTAGTTTCATCTACAAATATCCACTTTAGTTTGACTAGTTGATCCTTGATTCTTCTTCAAGTTCTCTTTTCATCCTACTAATGTTCCTGTCCTGATCTCGTGTAAATTACTAGTCCTACGAGTCCTAGTAACCCTTACTAATTAGATAACCCTAACACGGCCAAGATTTAACCTAATAGTAGCATTAAGATTAAGGAAGGATTAACCAGGATATATGCAACACCAAGCTACGAGTCAGTATTTAATATATAATTGATTCTCTACACACCAGTTTAGTTCTACGAGTCCTACAAAGGCATGATTGCTATTATGGATTAATGTTCGCTACGAGGAATATACAAAATCCTAGCAATAATCTCAACTAGTTGTACGGACTAGAAGAAATCAACAATATTCGCAAAAGAATCAATACGAATCAATAGAAATAGAACAAGAATAGAAATCTCACAACTTTATTAAATCAAAGCTTCAATCCATAGACAAATCGGGAGAGTTTAACAAAACAAAACATAATTAGGGTTTAGAGGTGAAAGTGTTAGTCGGCCGGTCGCTAAGTCACGGCCTCTAAGTCGGCTCCCTCTTTTGTCGTGTGAATCCATGTATATATAGTACTATGAAAAACCTAATCTATCTAAATTTATATAAATATAATATATGATTATATCTAAACTAATTCTAATCTAATTACATTGACCCAAATATGTATGAAACCGCAATCACGTCATGCGGTTCCTTCTATTCGTAGCACTTCATGCGGTCAGCCCATCACGTACATCCGAACTCCAATTGCACCAGCTTGAAAGTTTGACTTAGCAATCAGCTCGTCCTTCCATCCGTCCATCGATTCGAATCGTTCCGTATTGTCCCCCAATTTATAAAATCATCACATAAATTATCATCAATCTCCGAATTCATACGATCCAGCCTTAAACATACCTGAAATATATAAAAACACTAGTGTAGACTCCGAAAACCAAATAATACAAACTAACAATAAAATATGTAAAATATGCATGAAAATAAGCTAATATAATATGTAATTACATGACTAAAATAGACCCTATCAAACTACCCCATGCTTAGACTTTTGCTTTTCCCCAAGCAAACTAACTCAAAACAAAGACAACTCAAAATGAAAGACAAGAGACTCAAGGAAATTTTTATGAATAATCACTCATAAGTATGGTTCTCATGGCTACAAGAGTATTTATTATGTTAATGCTCAAAATAGTTAGGACACTAGGAGACCCACATCAAACCCTTCATACTCATTGCTTTAAACTCCAATTAGGTTCAGGGGATGCTTGCATTCAGAATGTATTGAGCAATCAAATTCATTAAGCACATAAAAATCGTCATAAACACCCATAGATTACTAGGCATTTTCTACTTCGGAGTTTCAATAAAGCTCATATTTTTTTCTCTTTGATTCCAAGTATTTCTAATTATTTTTCTTTTCCTCCTTGCGTGAATTTTATCCTCCGCAAACAGGATCGGTTACAAACCGTATTTTTTTCTCAATTCTTATTAGTGTCGAGTGAATTTTATCCTCCTCGAACATTTCTATCAAGCTTGGTTTATTGATGATTATTTTCACTCGGTGAATTTTATCCTCCTCGAGCGGTGTAAGTGAATTTTATTCTCCTTACACTTATCAACCCAACACATATATCAAAGCACATCAAACATATCGCATCAAACAGATAACCGAATTTACTAGTGTTTTTCATTAGGGGTTTAGACATACAATAGAAATCATATAATTTTTTTTAAAGATTGCTCTAAACTGAACATCCAACCAATAATCAAGTCACAACTAAAGCTCATAATCCATATTATCTACGGGAATCCCACAAGTGTCGTTATTCAATTACAATTCAAATTTAATAACTCTTAAGCCATGAAAAACCATATATCATCATCGAGGTCATATCAATCATAGAAACAACTTCCTATAACACAACTAAAATGAAAAACTAACAAATAAAAAAAACAAAGACTCAATAACATACTATGACCATGGGATAATTATCAAACAAAAATATCTAAATTGCAACCTATAATGAAATGAAATGCATAACAAAAATTGAAAAATGCGGAGCTACACTTGAATTCCCCACCCCATGCTTAAAATTTTACTTTGTCCTCAAAGTAAAGAAAAAGAATAAAAGAGTATGAGGAAACTCACAATGTAATCAGGCATTCCAGAACTAATCTTCAACTCAAGAGCAGGTAGTGGTGTTGCCGCTTAACAGACCATAAAATTCAGCAACTTCTCATAGGTACAGGAGGTGTCCAACACCATAGACAGCAACAAAAAAACAAGCAAAACTTGCATAATAATCTGCCGCCAATCTAGTTAAGTAACAAAGGAACATCAAAGTCATCAAATTCAGCAAGATAGGTGACTATTCCTAAGTACTAACACCCTTAAAACATCATAAAAGAGCAGAAATTACAGCCCTATGTGTTCAGCAGAAACGTCTAGCAACAACTTGGATGCAATTGGCACTCGTGAACCGTCTTGGATTTGGAAAAACATAGGCATCGTCTCCTTTGCAAAAGGTCCTGGCTAAGACATAAAACAAAGAAAACATACAAGACAAAGCAATCCAACTTTCCAAGTACATATATCACCCAAGAATAAAGAACAACACCGTCCAAACCACTAAAATGAGCCCCAACAACTCATGCTCAATCACTTACGTCGAAGTAAAAATATGGAATCCAAGTGATTTTAGTGAGCAATAAACAGCCAGAGAAACCCCTAGTATGGATTCAATTGTAAGAATCACTAGCCAAAACATATAACATCAACCAAGCACAAGCTTGTTTGCAATATATAAGTATCATCAATGACTAAATTCCTAAGAGCTAAAGCGATCAATTTCAGCAGCAGGAATTAGCCAAATTCCACCTCAAATTCCAATTCCAAAGGCAGGGCAGTAACTGAGTATCTTATCAAAAGACCAAGCATTCTAACAATCCAGTATATTAAAAGAAATCATGAAAGCATGATAGACTCAAGCATTAGAAAACGATCAAGTTCCACAGTTCAGCACAATCCACCAATTGATTCATCAGACAACCAGATCAGAGCATCCATATCAGTCATGCTCAACAAATTTCACAACCTCATAGGACAAGGAAACAATAGTGGGGACTAAATTATGATATAGTAAACAGCTAATATCCAAATTCACCAAAACATTCACCGAAACAAAGCAACTTCTACGCATCCCCCAAATTATAATTATGCACAATCCAACAACCAATTCAACAATTTCAATCACAAATTTGAAGCAAAATCTGGCATTCACCCAACCCACAACAATCGAACTCGAGCAGAATCAATCGACCACTCAATCAGTTCAACATCAATTAAGCATAAAATCAGTCCAGAAAAGCCCAAAATTGAAATTCATCAACAACTAGCTCAGGGGGAAGATACTACACATACCGAACCGAAATTGGAATCGAGGTGAGTTGCAGCCAGGTCAAGACGAATCGGGATTAATTGAGATGAATTCCTCCTTAGTCAAGCGCATCAGCGACTTTGGCTGTATCCTCCGACGGTGGTGGATTGTTAATGGTGAACGGCGAAATCGGGGAATTTTGGGAGAAGACGGGGGGAGAGAGAAAGGAGAGAGAGGGTTCCTTTTTGGGGGAATTGGTTTCGCCGGTGTCGTGGCTGCTGGCGGTAGAGGTGAACATATAAAGAGAGGAGGAGAGGCGGTGACGGAGGGTGGCATTGGCTGAGTGCTAGGACTATCTGCCGCTGATTCGTCGCCATCCGTCTCTCTCTCCCTTGCCTTAGGTGCTGTGTGCAAGTGGCGGTCAGAGGCGGGATGTAGGCGGGGCGGAGAGGCTACTGCAAATTGGTTGGAGGCTGTCGGAGAGAAGATATGGTGATTGAATGGGAGCTAGTCTGGTGGAGGGGCGTGCGGACGGCGGGGGAGATCCGGCGATCCGGGGAGGGGTGTGCTCTGACATCGGTGAGAAAGGCATGGAAGAATGCGACGGAAGGGAAGAAAGGAGGCAGAGGAAAGGCTCGACCTTTCTTTTATTTTTTATTTTAATTTTTTTTTTGTTTTGTACGAAAATTAAAAAATATATATAAAAATTAATTATAACCAAAAAAGAAAAAGGAAAACCCTAACTTATGATTTTTATGTCACTAACATGACTTATTCTTAATCTCAAATCCTTACCAATTAGACATCGTCAAAGCCTTCAATAGTCTGTCATATTCCTGTGCACACATTTTACACAAGACGTCATAGCACACTAATAAATTGAAATTATATAATACTATATAAATTAAAAACCCTTTCAATTTATCAAAGTTATGACTCCCTACTGAAGGAATATGATACCACAAGTTCAGTTCCACTGGTGGCTTTTCAAAATAATAATTAAAAGGATCAACATAATCACCGTTACCTTTCAAATTGCAAAATTTTACCTTTATTACCTCTCGAGCCTCAGCGGGTGGCTCTAGACATGGTTCATCAACTGGGGAGCTAAGAATGAATGTATCGGATGGAGTAGGAGACACAACACATGAAACCTCATGCGTCGACTCATGAGATTCCATGTCAGGAAGCACCAGATCCTCTTCTCCATCGTCAAAGAAACGGTCGTCATCTGTGAACAATTCCTCCTCGTTATGAAACAAACTAGGAGGGAATGAATTAAGAACAATGACTTCGACAGGATCTTCCATTCTTGCATCTTTCAATGTCGCAGGGGATGGCGGAATGGGTTGGCTTTCTTTATCAACTCGAGGGTCGGCCATCTGCTCTGCTCTTATCTCGCTTGATGTTTGAGTAAGTTGGCTAATTTGTTCCCCCAAGTTTTTGATCCTCTCAGCATTCTCCTACACCGCTTGTGTAAGGGTCTGGATCATATCATCCAAGTGTGTGACAGAGTCCTCCATTGGTGAATAAGACGTGGTGAGCAACTCTTCCTGTGCACCATGGTTACCCATGTAACAGAAAAAATCCCACAACCCCGACAAACCTAACCGTGCTAGGCCTCCGTTACTCATGTACTCAGCAAGCGCTCGTGTCTCAGCAGTCATCCCGTCAATTATGCAAATAATCATATCTCGGATGCTGTCTTGATAACCCCGTGAATTACGAATGTCAACATATCTCTGCAATCTGGTAAGATATTGGTGAAAGTTCTCACCTTCAAACTGCAATAACCTCAACATCTAAAAAGTTAGTAGCAAGGGTGTTATGAACCGTAAGATAGGTTCACAACAAATTAGATATATACAAAAATTGATAAACACACAAAACTAAGAAATAAACTTTGATTCCCCGGCAACGGCGCCAATTTGACTAACGGTTTTTAGTCGCCTAAACCGTATCAAAATAAATTCGAACTTACTAACTAATGTAGTGTGATAAGTACGAGTCGATCCCACAGAGAATTAAGTTATTTCTAAGTTAAGACTATTTACCAATTAATAGAAAAGAGGGTTTTGGTGATTGAGAATAAGAAAGAAAACAAAATAAACTATAAACAAGTTAACGAAGATAACAATTAAAAGACTAGTTTCATCTACAAATATCCACTTTAGTTTGACTAGTTGATCCTTGATTCTTCTTCAAGTTCTCTTTTCATCCTACTATTGTTCCTGTCCTGATCTCGTGTAAATTACTAGTCCTACGAGTCCTAGTAACCCTTGCTAATTAGATAACCCTAACACGGCCAAGATTTAACCTAATAGTAGCATTAAGATTAAGGATTAACCAGGATATATGCAACACCAAGCTACGAGTCAGTATTTAACATATAATTGATTCTCTACACACCAGTTTAGTCCTACGAGTCCTAAAAAGGCATAATTGCTACTATGGATTAAGGTTCGCTACGAGAAATCTACAAAATCCTAGCAATAATCTCAACTAGTTGTACGGACTAGAAGAAATCAACAATATTCGCAAAAGAATCAATACGAATCAATAGAAATAGAACAAGAATAGAAATCTCACAACTTTATCAAACCAAAACTTCAATCCATAGACGAAACGGGAGAGTTTAGACAAAACAAAACATAATTAGGGTTTAGAGGTGAAAGTGTTAGTCGGCCGGTCGCTAAGCCACAGCCTCTAAGTCGGCTCCCTCTTTTGCCGTGTGAATCCATGTATATATAGTCCTATGAAAAACCTAATCTATCTAAATTTATATAAATATAATATATGATTATATCTAAAATAATTCTAATCTAATTATATTGACCCAAATATGTATGAAACAGCAATCACGTCATGCGGTTCCTTCTATTCGCAGCACTTCATGCGGTCAGCCCATCACGTACATCCGAACTCCAATTGCACCGGCTTGAAAGTTTGATTTAGCAATCAGCTCGTCCTTCCATCCGTCCATCGATCCGAATCGTTCCGTATTGTCCCCCAATTTATAAAATCATCTCATAAATTATCATCAATCTTCGAATTCATACGATATAGCCTCAAAGATACCTGAAATATATAAAAACACTAGTGTAAACTTCGAAAATCAAATAATACAAACTAACTATAAAATATGTAAAATATGCATGAAAATAAGCCAATTGACGAGAGGGTTTCTCGACCAAATAAATTTGTAGTCAAGACCCCGCTATAGGATAGTGGAGTCAGGTTCGTCCTCAGGAGAGAAGTCAGCGGTTTTAGGTTTAGTGTGTTTTAGGGGTTCATGGATAGCGGGAAAAGATGGGGAGGTTGCTGTCGATGTCGACTAAGACTTGGTCGATGTCGAGGGATGGAGGGAGAATGGTGGTTTGATATCGAGTAGAATATGTGCCGAATAAAAATAATAAAATAAAACAAATAAAGATGCAAAGCTTGTGGGTTCGAAATAAACTATATATAAAGATAACTTCCAAGATTGGGGTTTGCTACAACGATAACCAAATATGTATAAGGCAAGAATAAAATAGATAATCATGTAAATTGCATCGAAGGATTAAACTTTCGCCTTTTCCAACAATTAGACAACTTTTTCAAGAAACCCTAATTGTATCTACCGATTTTATGTTTACAATCCAAGTTGTTAGCATGGACCTCCATTGAATGGGTAATAAACACATAACAAGTAGTAGATGCTCAAAACATGATAAAAGTCGGATCTTTACCTCAAACACGCAGAGCTATCGTCGGGCTCGCCCCAACCCTAGAAGTGGGTGGACTACTCGCGCTTCATCACAATCAAAGATATCAATAATAAAAGGGAATAAACTTGCATTAATAAAACTAAATAGAGCTTACAACCAAAGGAAGCCATATCCGCTCTCGCTTCACGAACTCCTCTTGACCACTCTCTCTCTCTCTCTATCTCTCTCTCTCTCCTCCTCCTCCTCCTCTCCTTGCGCTCTAAGACGACTTGACTTGAATGAATGAAATTCAGCGCCCTAGGGCTTTATTTATAGGCTTCCTTCCAAGCTAATCAAGGAAAGAATATCCTATCTATATCTATATCTATCTATCTAATTACTTTAAGATAAAACATGGAAATAAATAATTATATCAACTAGGAATTATATCTAATTTGTGGATAAATCCTCTATGGAGTTGATAGATCTTGATAGGTTTTGATGGAATTTGATAGAATTTGATCTCGAAAATATCTCCGCCGGCTTCGGGATAGAACCTTAACAAGTTACCCGGACTGCTCGACGTCAGCCACTGGGACTTCCTCGATATCGAGTAGAATTCCTCGATATCGAGTACCACTTTCTCCGTCTTCCTCTCAGCAACTCGATTTCGGCTTCTGGACGCAAATTCGACTTGGGTTTTCCTCGATATCGAGTAATTTCCTCGGTATCGAGTAACATGTTCTTCGTCTTCAGCTTCTTCGTCGATCTCGGCTCCCAGGATGCTTGTCGACTTGATTTGTACTCGATATCGAGTAGATTTACTCGATATTGACTTGAATGTTCTTGGCTCAGCATCCTTGTCGATTTCAGGGATCTTTACTCGATTTGGGCTTGGTTGATATCAACTAAAATTACTCGATATCGAGTAAATCTCTCAGCTTTCTGCTCTGTTCTTGAAACGCACTTTCCCGAGTCCTCGTTCTTCGGATTGACGCATATGACCATGTGTTGGAAAACTCTTTTCGAGGGCTACAACTCTTATGAAGACATTAAAGATTGATTCAGAATGATGAATACCAAAAAATTGCCTTTTCCCTAGCTGCACCATTCTTAGCTTCTCCATGAATTTCCTTTAAGCTCTAAAATGCGTCCGATTTCTGCGAAATATAACAAAAACTTGTGTAGACCTCCATATATTGCAAATAAAAATATACTACACATATTTTATATTATTTTAACCCAAATGCATGATATGCATGCAGAAATCGATATAAAAGTAGATGTAAAACATGGCGAATTAGACTCACAACAAACACCCCATACTTAAGCTTACTTGTCCTCAAGCAATACTTTTAATTGTCATTCAGGGGAAGAATTCAAACTCTCAACTTCATAGATTCATTCTCATATGTCCCTGCAGTCAATTACCATCATCGAAAAGGTACTTGTGCCACAAATCCATACATGTGCAATTAAAAAGCAACATCTACTCACAAAAGGAGGCTTATACAAACAATTCATTCGTGACAAAGCATTAATAATCAAGAGGACTTTAATTAAGCTCGAAAAGGAGTAGATTGGTAAAGGGCTAAAGGTGGGCAATGTTTGGCAATGTGGTGCTAATGATCTGGGGAAATGGAGTACTTTCCAAACTTTCATACCACATTCCTTCTTCATAAGATTCTCTCACCTTTCATAATGCTTTTATCAATAATAATGCTTTTACCTCTCTAACCTCAGCACTGCCTTCTCGCGAGTCGCAAACATGGGTGTCATGAATGGCCCCGGATACTTAGTGCTTTGGACTCCTCACCTTGTGTCCCATCTCACTGAACTATTATCTCAGCGAACAGGGTCGATCTTCCTTTATTTCCTGAGGTGATCGGATTTTCTTTCACTCATTCAATTTTCCATATATTTCAAACAATTTCCTTCCAACTCCAATAATGATATATAACAACACAAACACCATACGATCATCTCCAAAATGTATCATCATTCTCAACATAGTCTCCGAATAGGAAATAAGGTATAGAATGGGCAATATTTGGAACATGTGGAGCAAAATATGAAATAAGGCATAATATGGATTTTGTGATGCATAAGCATAGGTAAGGGCTAAGGAATATAAACATATGATCTTTATATGGAAATATAAAGTCCTCCATCCTCTTATCATGCAACATGTCAAAAGCAACATCAAGTTCTACCTCCTTTCATGGTTTTCAAGAAAGTATGCATTTCAATGTGACTTCCCTTTACTAGGCAATTTCATGCTATATCTCTAATGAATCTAATTTTGCATCGTCGAGTTCAATATAAAGCTTCCATGACATTAATCAAAATTTTCAATGGGGGTCATTTTTCAAACTATTGGAAAACATGCATGTAAGCACATAAATTAATAATGAATTCCAAAATAGCCATGTATAAGCAATTCAAGAAATAACTTTAAATATGCACACATAATGTCAAATATGATCAAATATGCACAAAGTAAGCTCTTCCCTCACCCCATACTTAAACATTACAGTGTCCACACTGTATAAAAAATAAGGGTAAAGAAAGAAACTCACTAGACAGATGTGCAGGGCTTCATAATGTCGAGTGCTATGCTCTAGGCCGAGTCCGATTTAGCTTGCTTCTATCCCCATGGACCTGAAAAATATAGAAGACATATACCCACAGCAGAAAAACTAAAAGTTCAAAACCAAAAACAAACAAAAAGCAACAATGTATAAAAATCCCAAAAAATAAATGTCTATTTACAAGCTCTAGATTTTATAGTCGCTAGGCCAACTTCTTCATTAAGCATTAGTCTGACTCATCTTTTTCCGGAGGTATAGGTGGATCTGGTGGTTCCTCCAGTGGTGGGAAGCGTGGGATGTCATCCGGGGGCATCGTATGAAGAAGCTTAAACCTCCCCGAGTGAATGCTCCATGACTTCACCCATTCATCTTCCTGGGCTCCAGCTGGCATGCATAAAGGAAGATATAAAGAAAATATACATACCTCATCATCATACCTCTTCTGCTTCATATGTTGATTTATTTGCGCGTCTACACCACAGCTAAACGATGGAGTGGGGAGAGATATTTTCACCTCATCATGCGGAGCTTCATGCCACTTTGCTAGGACCCCATACTTGAATATGAACCTCAGTTGCTCAAAATCATCGGGGATAGCCTTCACCTTGTAAGGTAAAAGCGATCTTGGAATGCCCTGGTCAACAATGTCCAACTTCTTCTCTTCTAGTGCTATTTCGCCTTGGGATCCTTCATATGATTCATCAACAATATGTAGCAAAGTAGGAATGAAATTCGAGGAAGGACATACCTGGTTGTCGACAACGAGTAGGTCAACTGGCTCGTCGAGAGGAGGGCATGGTCCTTTAGACTGAATGGAAGCCTCAAGCCTTCGGATTTCGTCTTCCAGCCGAGCTATTTCCCTTAATCGTGACTCCTCCACTGCGATCCTATTTCTCCGTCTCAAATCTTGAACCCGTTCTTCCCATGAAGGATTCCCTTCGAGAAAGTCTTTCATCTTTGTACCTAAGCTTTGAAATCACAATCAAGAACACAAATTAGTGGCAAAAGCTTGGCACCCAGTTGGTATCGGTGAGGTAGGGTATGTGATAGGGTAAGAAAAATGGATGGGCTTTTCTGAACCTTAATTAAACTAGGCGCGGTTGATATCTCCCCGGCAACGGCGCCAATTTGACAAGAGGGTTTCTTGACCAAATAAATTTGTAATCAAGACCCCGTTATAGGATAGTGGAGTCAGGTTCGTCCTCAGGAGAGAATTCAGCGGTTCTAGGTTTAGTGTGTTTTAGGGGTTCAGGGATAGCGGGAAAAGATAGGGAGGTTGTTGTCGATGTCGACTAAGACTTTGTCGATGTCAAGGGATGGAGGGAGAATGATGGTTTGATATCGAGTAGAATATGTGCCGAAGAAAAATAATAAAATAAAACAAATAAAGATGCAAAGCTTGTTGGTTCGAAATGAACTATATATAAAGACAACTTCCAAGATTGGGGTTTGCAACAACGATAACCAAACATGTATAAGGAAAGAATAAAACAGATAATCATGTAAATTGCATCGAAGGATTAAACTTTCGCCTTTTCCAACAATTAGACAACTTTTTCAAGAAACCCTAATTGTATCTACCGATTTTATGTTTACAATCCAAGTTGTTATCATGGACCTCCATTGAATGGGTAATAAACACATAACAAGTAGTAGATGCTCAAAACATGATAAAAGTCGGATCTTTACCTCAAACACGCAGGAATATTGTCGGGCTCACCCCAACCCTAGAAGTGGGTGGACTACTCGCGCTTCATCGCAATCAAAGATATCAATAATAAAAGGGAATAAACTTGCATTAATAAAACTAAATAGAGTTTACAACCAAAGGAAGCCAATTCCGCTCTCGCTTCACGAACTCCTCTTGGCCACTCTCTCTCTCTCTCTCTCTCTCTCTCTCTCTCTCTCTCTCTCCTCTCCTTGCGCCCTAAGGCGACTTGACTTGAATGAATGAAAATCAGCGCCCTAGAGCTTTATTTATAGGCTTCCTTCCAAGTTAATCAAGGAAAGAATATCCTATCTATATCTATATCCATCTATCTAATTACTTTAAGATAAAACATGAAAATAAATAATTATATCAACTAGGAATTATATCTAATTTGTGGATAAATCTTCCATGGAGTTGATAGATCTTGATAGGTCTTGATGGAATTTGATAGAATTTGATCTCGAAAATATCTCCATCGGCTTCGGGATAGAACCTTAACAGGATTTCCGGACTGCTCGACGTCGGCCACTGGGACTTCCTCGATTACGAGTAGAATTCCTCGATATCGAGTAGCACTTTCTCCGTCTTCCGCTCGGCAACTCGATTCTGGCTTCTGGACGCAAAGTCGACTTGGGTTTTCCTCGATATCGAGTAACATGTTCTTCGTCTTCAGCTTCTTCGTCGATCGCGGCTCCCAGGATGCTTGTCGACTTGATTTGTACTCGATATCGACTTGAATGTTCTTGGCTCAGCATCCTTGTCGATTTCTGGGATCTTTACTCGATTTGGGCTTGGTTGATATCGACTAAAATTACTCGATATCGAGTAAATCTCTCAGCTTTATGCTCTATTCTTGAAACGCACTTTCCTGAGTCCTCGTTCGTCGGATTGACGCATATGACCATGCGTTGGAAAGCTCTTTTCGAGGGCTACAACTCTCATGAATACATCAAAGATTGATTCAGAATGATGAATACCGAAAAATTGCCTTTTCTACAGCTGCACCATTCTTAGCTTCTTCATGACTTTCCTTTAAGCTCCAAAATGCGTCCGATTTCTGCGAAATATAACAAAAACTTATGTAGACCTCAATATATTGCAAATAAGCATATACTACACATATTTTATATTATTTTAACCCAAATGCATGAAATGCATGCAGAAATCGATATAAAAGTAGATGTAAAACATGGCGAATTAGGCTCACAACACTAATATAATATATAATTACATGACTAGAATAGACCCTATAAGTAGTTTACACTTATTTTCCAATTATGGAGGTCTACACAAGTTTTTGTTATATTTCGCAGAAATCGGACGCACTTTGAAGCTTAAAGGAAAGTCATGAAGAAGCTAAGAATGGTGCAGCTGTAGAAAAGCCCATTTTTCACCCTTCATCATTTCGAATCATGTTTTGAAGTCTTCATGAGTGTTGTAGCCCTCGGAAAGAGCTTTCCAACGCATGCTCATATGCGTCAATCGGACAAACGAGGACTCGGGAAAATGTGTTTCAAGAACAGAGCAGGATGCTAAGAAGACTGGTCGTTATCGACCAAGCACACTCAATATCGACCAGATTTAGGTCAAAATTCTCCAAATCGACTCAGAGTTGTCCAGAATCGACAAGGCTGAAGAACAGTGGTCGATATCGCCTTAACCAAGTCGATATCGAGTGCACCATATCGACTCAATACCCCAGAATCGAGTCAAGAAGCTGAGCAAAGAAAAGAGCAAGTCGATATCGAGTACCCTAACTCGATATCGAGTAAAACCCAACTCGATTTTTACCCGAGAGCCGATATTGAGTGTCTGAAGCTGAAGACGGAAAATTCCAGGTCGATATCGAGTCATGCTAGTCGATATCGACTGGACCCACAGATGCGGATTCCGAGCTTAACCGACTTCTTGATAAGTTTCTATCCCGAATCCGATGGAGATATTTTCGAGAGCAAATTCTATCAAGATCTATCAAGTCCAAGGAGGATTTATCCACAATTAGATATAGTTCTAGTTGATTTATTTATTTATTTCCATGTTTTATCTTTATGTTATAAGATAGATAGAATTAGATATAGATATAGTTTTCTTTCCTTGATTAGCGGGGAATGAAGGCTATAAATAAAGCCTTAGGGGCTGAGTTTTATTCATTCAATTTCAAAGATACACAAGTAGTTACAAGTAGAGAGAGAGAGAGAGAGAGAGAGAGAGAGTTTGTGGCCGAGTGGAGTTGTGAAGCGAGAACGGAATTGGATTCAATCGGTTGTAAGCTTTGGTTGAGTTTAATGCAAGTTGTTTCTTTTCCATAAATGATGTCTGCGATTGCGATGAAGAGCGAGTAGTCCACCCACTTCTAGGGTCGGGGTGAGCCCGACGGTAGCCATGTAAGGTGATGCGGTAAAGGTACGATCCTTTTATGCAATTCGTCTTCTATCCCCGAAAGCATGATTCTTTTGCGACAGTTGAAGGTGATCCTTGTTTGTGTTATTGAAGCGAAAGTGATTTTAATACAACTTGGACTAATTATGTGAAAAGGGTTAGTAACAATTAGGGTTTATGCGAAAGCCTCTATATTCCTATTTGTTAATAACGAAAGCTATTTGATGAAAAGTACGATCTTTTATGCCTTTATGTGTTATTTTGCATGGTTATTGTTGTGATGTTGAATCCCCGATCTTGGAAGTATTTTAGTTCATTGATTTATTTCACAAAGTTTCGAGTTTTCAAGTTTCTGTAGTCAATATTGAGTTGTCTTCTATCGATTTCTTAGTCGATATCGAGTTGCTTTAGTCGATATCGACCAAGGTTCTGCACTTGTGTTCTGTTACTATTTTGGTACAATATTGAGACACTGTGGTCGATTTTCCTACTAAATATCGAGTAACAGCACTCAATATCGACCAAGTTTGCTGTCTTTGGTTTCTTTTCTGCTTTTCTCTGTTGTTTCTGTCTGTCTGTTTGATTTTCTATCTGTGAGATTTTCCACTACCTGAGATCCGCTGACGTGCTTCCTCGATGATCGATCCTGACTTCCCGCTGCTACATCAGGAGGAGGTCTTGTAATTATTTGCGTGGGCCTAAATCTGGTTTGATCTATTTCATTATATTTTAAACTCAATTTCCTCCTACAACACCTACGTACCCGTTTGGACGGGATCAAATCATCCGTAGTTCTTTTGGGAACAAATTTGATTTAATTTGTAACCGGTGACTGAATTCGGCGCATTTAAAATTTTATACCGAATTTCCTACGTAACTCGTAAAAGAGTATCAAGTCTATACGTAGTTCTGAACGAAATCAAGTTTATATTTGGTGAAACTTGATTTGAGGTTTTGACTCCGTCTTTGTTGAAGCCGGTTTGAGATTAACCCACTAGAATTAATTGGCAAAGAATTTTATAAGTCAAAATTTATAGATTCGAATTCTTAACGTTTACCAATTATAATTCATATCTTTTAGTGGGTATGTTTTGTAATTAAACAAAATTTTCTCAAAATTTTCCAAACATGTACGTATGTATGTACATGACTTTCTCTTTATAAAATCAAAATTAGGCTTTTGTTTACTGCAAACCAACCGAGTGACCCTAATTCAATTTTGTTTTAATTAGGTCCAATCCTCTTTGAATGTTGGAACAAGCTGGCTAAGCCCATTTCTTCAAGATCATCAAAGATTTTTAACCGAGCCTGCGTTTTTATTTTTTAGTAAATACACAGCCCCAACTTCTCCTTATACCGAAAATAGGGCAACAACACAAAGCAGCAATCTGCACCAGCGCATAGAGGTCATCGGTGGCCTCACGTGTTCCGGCCAAGGTATTCAGAACTCAGAAAAAAAAGGTGGCGGGCACGGCAGCATCTCCGAAGCCGTTGCTGCAAGGGCACGGGACGACGCCCATCGTCCCTGTATGCTCAGCCCCTCCACGAAGCCTTCCACCTCAAATTCACCTTTTAGCTTGATGCTTAGGTAATTAATTCCTCAAATCTTGAATCCTCTTTCATCTAAGCGTAATTGTCTGACTGATTTTAGTTTCAATTCGCAATATCCGGGTTTGCGATTTGAGCAACTGATACGTACCCGACTCGGGTTGAGCGAGTACAACTCCCAATCGTCCGGTGTCCAGGTAAATTAATCGACCCTCGTATCGTGAATATGACTCGAATCGGTTGAAGACTCACGTTGAAGCTGGATCCTCCCTGATTTCGTATTGCACTGGTCAACTCAAACAAATTGAAGGACCTCGGTTGACTTAGAGTTCCAATTGAAAATGAAATGCGGCCCGACTTTGCTAATGAATTAGACCCCTCCGAATTCACGTGGCCACTGGTTGCTAATTAATTAGAAAGTGCTAATTAAATTGTATACCCAAGTGCAGATCGATCTCAACTCAGGAGCGCAACGGCGTTGTCTTGATCGGACTGCACAACCACCCAATCGCAGTACACACACGAAGACAGTGGATTTCGGTCGGCGGCGGAGTGGTGATTGGTGGAGCGGTGATGTGGTGATCGCACAAGACGAATCTCTTCCAAACGAGGATGAGACTCCGATCTTCAATCAATTCCAGCGAGAACCTTTGATTGAAGATCCAAATTAAATTCAGTAGTATTCAGTAGCAAATTGAAAGATAGGGTTTGTGACGTCAGGGAGGAAAAGGGGGAGTTTCAACTCAACGCACTTCAATTCCTCTAAATTTGACGTAAAGATGAAAATTAACCCTAATAGAGTATTTATAGGAAAATACTAATAACCCTAATTAATTAACTAATGAACCTAATTAACTAACGGGATGGACTTACTATGTAAAGTAAGTCCACACCATTATTAATAAATAATGCTAAAAATAGAAATGAGTGTTAATAATAAATAGTTTATGTGAACGACGTCAGAAAGGTATCCGACGGAGGCTAAGACGTATCACACGGAGTGTCGGCGACAGATACTAATAAGCTCAATGATGGTGGTTGCTCCGGTTTAAAAGCGAAGCCTCGAGTGATAATGGACGCGGTAGCTCTTGCGATCGCCTTGGCTCTCGCTCTAGTCATTGGTCCGTCAGAACGAACACTCATGGCTTCCTCCTCTTCTTGTACGGTTAATGAGGGAGGTTGGGACATATCATCCTCCCCCCCTTGAGAGGGAAGCGTCCCCGCTTCCTCATTCAAGTACTCAGGATCCTCATATGGCGACAAGTCGGAGACGTTGAAGGTAGCATGGACTCCGTAAGAATCTGGCAACTCCAGCTTGTAGGCATTGTCACCAATGGCCTGAATAACTCTAAAGGGGACGTCGCCTCTGTTGGACAGCTTCGACTTCCTCTTTGATGGGAAATGATCCTTCCTCAAGTGTAACCACACAAGATTACCAGGCTTGAACAACATCTTCCTGCGGCCTTTACTCCGCTGAGTCTCAATCTGGGTGACACGGCGTTCCAGCTGCAGCCGTGTCCTCTCATGGAGTTCCTTGATCATCTGAGCACGATTTCCAGCTTGCAAGTGGTCATCCTTCAGTGGCTTAGGCGTCAAGTCCAATGGTGTCAAAGGATTCCTGCCGTAGACGACCTCAAAAGGAGACAAATTGGTCGCTGAACGTCTGCACCTGTTATAACAAAACTCCACAGTAGAAAGTAAGTCCTCCCAACGCCTGGGGTTGGCGTTGAGCATGGTTAGAAGTAATGCTCCCAATGTCCTATTGGTCACTTCTGTTTGGCCATCCGTTTGGGGATGATAGCTGGTTGAAAACAAGAGTTTTGTACCAAGCTTTCCCCATAGAGTCCTCCAAAATTGTCCAACAAATTTAGAGTCTCTATCAGAGACGATGGTATGCGGTATCCCATGGAGATGAACGACATTGTCAAAGAATAGAGTCGCAATCTCAGAGGCACTATTTGTGGTCTTACAAACCACAAAGTGGGCCATCTTTGAAAACCTATCAACAATGACAAATATGGCATCTCGTCCCCTGCGAGACATCGGCAAACCAACGACAAAGTCCATAGACAAGTCCTCCCACGGGCCTGATGGAATAGGCAATGGCTGGTAAAAGCCATGTGGCTGAGAACTTGCCTTGGCACGGTGACAGGCGACGCAAGCTCGAACGTAGCGCGTTACCTGTCGTGCCATATGGGGCCAAAAGAAGTGCTCACGTAGAACACCAAGAGTCTTGGAAACACCAAAATGACCTCGGCCATCATGTGCTTCCCGGACCAAGAGTAAGCAAATAGAACATGATGGAATGCATAACTTATCAGCCTTAAACAGAAAACCATCATGCAAATAGAAACTAGCATGCTCCCTATTACTCAAGCAAATGTCTAGAATGGGGTTAAAAAATTCATCAGAAACATATAAATCACGAATTAAGCCAAATCCTAACACACGTGACTGAACAGAAGTAATGAGAACATACCTCCTAGACAACGCATCAGCAACAACGTTGTCTTTACCTTTCTTGTGCTGGACGACATAAGGAAAGGTCTCTAGAAATTCCACCCAGCGAGCATGTCTCTTACTCAGCAGCGCCTGACTCTTGAGGCAACGTAAGGCGGCATGGTCGCTGTGGATCACAAACTCATGTGGCCAGAGGTAGTGTTGCCACGTTTTCAGCACTCGGATCAGGGCATACAACTCCTTGTCATATGTGGAGTAATTCAGCTGTGCACCTGTCAACTTTTCAGAAAAATATGCAATAGGTCGTCGACCTTGGTGTAAAACACCTCCAATGCCTATGTTAGAAGCATCAACCTCTATCTCAAAAGTCCTAGAAAAATCAGGCAATTGCAGAAAATGTGCATTACACAAAGCATCTTTCAACCTATTAAAAGCAACATCTAATTTTGGGTTCCATTCAACAACAGCATTACGTTTTGTTAAAGCATGCAAAGGGGCTGCAATAGTAGAAAAATCCTTAACAAAATGCCTATAAAAACCAGCTAACCCAAGGAAAGATCGAACCTGTGTGGCCGTAGTAGGCTGAGGCCACTCACGAATAGCAGCAACCTTCGACTGGTCCATGTGTAAACCCTCTTTGGAGACTACAAACCCCAAGAAGATGGTGGACGGAGAACAGAAGCTACATTTGGCCAGATTGCCATATAGCTGCTCTTGTCAAAGTCTCTCTAACACCAGCCTGAGATGCTCAGTATGATCTGCAAGATTGGGTGAGTATACAAGAATATCATCAAAATAAACCACAAGAAACTTACCCAAATAGTCTCTGAAGACGTGATTCATCAGTCTCATAAAGGTCGAGGGGGCATTGGTGAGACCAAATGGCATGACAAGCCACTCATAAAGCCCATACTTGGTCTTGAATGCCGTCTTCCACTCGTCACCTTCCTGCATCCTGATCTGATGGTATCCGCTTCGCAGATCTATCTTAGTGAAGACGCATGCACCATATAGCTCATCCAGCATGTCATCTAATCTCGGAATGGGATGCCTGTACTTCACTGTAATCTGATTGATGGCTCTGCAGTCGACGCACATGCGCCAAGAATCATCCTTCTTAGGAACCAGGATGACCGGAACTGCGCAAGGGCTTAGGGATTCCCTCACATAGCCACGATCCAGCAAATCCTGAACCTGTCGCTGAAGCTCCTTAGTTTCCTCTGGACCAGCCTTGTAAGCAGGGCGATTAGGCAAGCTAGCTCCAGGCACCAAATCAATTTGATTCTCTATCCCTCGAAGTGGTGGTAGTCCAGAAGGGAGCTCATTAGGGAAGACATCAGCATAGTCTTCTAACAGCTTTGCAATATCCGGTGGCAAAGCAGTATCCCCGGCATTGCTCTCCTGAAATGGTTGTGGAATCAGCTAGAAACAAGGTGGCTTTCCCCATAAAGGTGCCGTGATAGTGGAGGGTCTGGCAAGCATCAGACGTGGTTCCACTTTTCCTTGAAGTCCTGCAGGCGACGGTGGTGTCTGGGAATGACTAGACGCCGCTGCAGTTCTATCTCGCTCTACCTGGTCCTGTAAAATCTCACTCGGGGAAAGTGGTAAGAGCTTGACACGCTTCCCGTGGTAATTGAACACATAAGTGTTCAGAAAACCATCGTGAAGAACACATCTATCAAACTGCCATGGACGTCCTAACAGCAAGTGGGTGGCGTCCATAACAACGACATCACAAACAACAGTGTCCTTGTAAGGACCAATAGCAAAAGAAATAGAACACTGTTCACCAATAGGGGTACCTTGTTGAGATGATAACCATTGAAGACCATAAGGTTGAGGATGTTGCGTTGTAGGGATCTTTAGGTGATCAACAACCTTTCTGCTGACAAGGTTGCTGCAGCTACCACTATCAATAATCATGGACAGCGCAAGAGATTCAACCAAGCATCTCGTGTGGAATAAGTTTTCCCTTTGAGACTCAGGATTGACCTCTTTCACTGTAAGCACCTTTCGATTTACCAATGACAACATGGTACCTTCATGAGTAGCTGGAGCATAACAAGCTTCTTCTTCCTCAATATGATCTTGGCTATCATCCGCAACGAGCTCAGGTTGCTCGTCGTCATCCAAAGAAGCATAACCCACCTGGTCTATAAACATTACCCTTTTAGCATTAGGGCAATCTCTCTTCCAGTGTCCCTTGCTTCCACATTTGAAGCATTCCGCATCTTTAGACCTATCAGACGTGGAGGGAGCTGTGTTCTTGGCTAATGGCTGGCGAGGAACAACTACACTAGCTTTTTGAGGAGTCGATCTAGTGTTGGAACCTATTCCTGCACTCGGCTGACGCACATTAGAACTAATAAATTGACCAGAGCTAGAAGCATACCTGGAAGCAGTTGCTGCTTTGTGTTTTACCTGGTTGTAAATCTGCATGGTTGTGTGGGTTAAGGTATTCATGTCGTGAATTGGAAGGATTTCCAATGGATCACGAATATTAGCATTTAACCCAGTCAAGAACCTCGTTCTCAAGGTAGAAGGACTCACTGAAATGTTAGCTTTGTAATACATATCCTCAAGCTTAGAAAAGAACTCTAAAGGAGTAAGGTTACCTTGATAAGCCATAGCTATCTGAAATCTCATCTGGTCTCTGTAGTTCTGAGGAACATACTTCTGCGTCATCACATAAGCTAGCTGATTCCATGCAGTAACTGGTGGCTTGTTCCTCCGTAAGCGGTCATCAACAAAGCGATGACACCATACTCTCGCTGCTCCTCTAAAGTGCAAAGTAGCAGCTTGCACTTTCTCATTGTCAGGTATCCGACAGTAGCGAAGAGTGTACTCTGTAGCATGTAACCACTCTAGAAAAACAGCAGGATCATATTCACCCAAAAATTCATCAATTTTAACCTTTACCTCATGGCGAGCGCGAGGTGCTTCGCCTACATGACGGTGATGCCCGTCGAAATTGGGTGATGGAGAACGCTGGTGTGGTGCACGATGGCGACGCCGCGGGGGACGACGATGTTGGCGGTGAGGAGGCGTGGCATCATGCATAGGCTGGCGACGATCGTCCCTGTGGTTAGGACGATGGTCCCTGGGGTGATGGTCAACTCCGTGGCCATGGAAGCGATCATCAACATCAAATGGTTCCGCATTCGGTATCCAATCAGCTGGGTTGTGCTGCAACTCATAAGGGTCACCTAAAGGAGGAAATTGGTGAGGATTAATCATACCTTGGTGAGGGAGCTCCTCGGCGTCATACTCCTCAAAGTCATCATAGTGGGGTGTCTGGGAGTAGTAACCAGCTTGGCCTGGCCTTGGAGTACGAGATAATGGATGATCTCGGCATGTATCATACTCCGAAGGCAGGTCGTCATAGTGAGCAGGGCGCCTGGTACGGAGATGGCGAGCATCTCTAGGCGAGGAATGACGGTTTCGGCCACCAGTGTATGGCGTATGTGGCTCATAGCGATCTGAGAAATGGATGGGACGCTGCTGACGTCGTCCTGAGTCATACTCATCGTCATCGGATGGATCATCAAAGACAGGATTGTCTCTGTGAGTGTAACCAGGAGTAGCTGTATGCAGAATCTGGTGACTCTCAATGGTGTTGTGCATGCGTTGAAACTGAGCCTTGGATGTCGAAGGAGGAACCGTACCCTTACCCTTGTCAATGACAAGGTTAGTGCCACCCTGTCCACCTGGTTGCTGAGAAGTGTCATTAGAGGCATCTAATTTGGCTTGCAACTCAGTGACAAGCTGTCGCAGGGTCTGAATCTCACTTTGCTCTTGGGTCAACTGAGTCTCCTGAGGTGTGTCATCGGTGACTCTAGGGAGAACAGTGGTGTTCCCCTGTCTATTGTCACCTCCATTACCATCTCCTGTCACTGGGGTGTTGATATCACCTATGACAATACTGGACATGGCGAGTAAAATGCACACAAGAAAGCAACAAGCACAGATATGCCAACGAACTTAATTGTTCAACACCAAAAATCGGCTATTAGGCTATGCCGTGAGGGCGGCTTAAGGCTGTAGGCGAAGATGGTGTTTATAGCAACTAGTCCGCAAACACTAACAAGAGCAAATCCCAAATCAAGCACAAATAGTGGCAATGAGAAGATGAAATGTGAAGTAGAGATGATAGACAACAGAAGTGAACACGGTCCTGGGTTACCTTATTTTGGCTATGCCGAACCAAAAGTCCTGGGTTACCTTATTTTGGCTATGCCGAACCAAAAAGGTGAACGATTACCTTATTTTGGCTATGCGTCACTAAAATGCAAATTTTTTTTTTTTTTTGAAGGTGTTCTTCGAATCACCAAATTTGAGTTTTTTTTTTTGTAATGAGGTGTTCTTCGAATCACCAAACTTAGCACTGCAAGAAAGCAACTGATGCAAAAGAACTAATAGAATGCAATGGTGTATAGAAAAGATTCAATGCACGTTTAGAACAAGCAACAAGCTAATGCAACGAAACTAATCACTTCACACCACACAAATCGCAGGGTAAAAAAAAAATTCCGGCCAAGTTGATGAACTTGTAGAAACCGATTAAGGACAATTTTTGTAAAAAAAATAAGGATTAAGGGGATGATGAACAATTGAAGATCGAAGGACTTACAAAACCGGCTTGGCTCTGATGCCAGTTGATACGTACTCGACTCGGGTTGAGCGAGTACAACTCCCAATCGTCCGGTGTCCATGTAATCAATCGACCCTCGTATCGTGAATATGACTCGAATCGGTTGAAGACTCACGTTGAAGCTGGATCCTCCCTGATTTCGTATTGCACTGGTCAACTCAAACAAATTAATTGAAGGACCTCGGTTGACTTAGAGTTCCAATTGAAAATGAAATGCGGCCCGACTTTGCTAATGAATTAGACCCCTCCGAATTCACGTGGCCACTGGTTGACTTTGGAAGGCCAATTTTTGCAATGACACAAGAGACTGTCGAATTGCCAATTTAATTAGAAAGTGCTAATTAAATTATATACCCAAGTGCAGATCGATCTCAACTCAGGAGCGCAACGGCGTTGTCTTGATCGGACTGCACAACCACCCAATCGCAGTACACACACGAAGACAGTGGATTTTGGTCGGCGGCGGAGTGGTGATTGGTGGAGCGGTGATGTGGTGATCGCACAAGACGAATCTCTTCCAAACGAGGATGAGACTCCGATCTTCAATCAATTCCAGCGAGAACCTTTGATTGAAGATCCAAATTAAATTCAGCAGTATTCAGTAGCAAATTGAAAGATAGGGTTTGTGACGTCAGGGAGGAAAAGGGGGAGTTTCAACTCAACGCACTTCAATTCCTCTAAATTTGACGTAAAGATGAAAATTAACCCTAATAGAGTATTTATAGGAAAATACTAATAACCCTAATTAATTAACTAATGAACCTAATTAACTAACGGGCTGGACTTACTATGTAAAGTAAGTCCACACCATTATTAATAAATAATGCTAAAAATAGAAATGAGTCTTAATAATAAATAGTTTATGTGAACGACGTCGGAAAGGTATCCGACGGAGGCTAAGACGCATCACACGGAGTGTCGGCGACAGATACTAATAAGCTCAATGATGGTGGTTGCTCCGGTTTAGAAGCGAAGCCTCGAGTGATAATGGACGCGGTAGCTCTTGCGATCGCCTTGGCTCTCGCTCTAGTCATTGGTCCGTCAGAACGGACACTCATGGCTTCCTCCTCTTCTTGTACGGTCAATGAGGGACGTTGGGACATATTAGCAACCTTAGGGCTTTTCAAAACTCCAAGTTCGGGAAACTTGAGGGGGCGCCTGAGGAACTCCAAGTTTGGGAACTTGAGAGAACAAAGCATGACCACCAATTTGGTTTAGGTAACTCAAATTTTCTCCTCTTTTCTTTGATTTCACCGAATTGCAAGATTTGCAAAAGGCTGATTTTGGTTTGGGAAAATCAGTCGATGACTTTTGATTTGGGATTTTTTTTTGGAGGCTTTTGGATTTAGGAAAGCCACAAGAGAGCTCAAACTCAGTGTTCAAGGGCTGAGAAGGGCAATGCAACAACTCAGGTGCGACTCCACGACGTCGGAATCGGTTGCTACTTTGGTTTCTCGAGTGGGTATGTTTGCCTACCTTCCCCCTTTTTTGCTTCTTTTCACTGAATTGGAATCTCAGTTTCGTGTAGACATAGGCTGATTTTGGTTTGCTCCAGTTTCTGCACCTTCCCCATGAACCGAATTTTTTTTTGTTTTCAATGGAGTTTAATTCGGTGTTGTTTGATAGTAACTGTAAACAACAAACATAATTTTGGTTCAACCCTAGTGCCTCTTATTTGTTGGTTTGATGGTTTTGTTTGATATCACACAAGGTGTCCCATCTCCATTTGCTTTTGATAGCCCATAGAATTCGGCATTTCATTGCTTATGAACTCTGAGCAAAATCCGGCAGCACTTCGACCCTTGGAGGTCGATCCGCGCCGGGATCGGGGGTGTAGTGGCGAAAGTTGAAAACTCTCGAGCCGACTACGAGCGACCTACTATGAGGCGATCCCTAGGCGAAGGTGAAAACCTCTAGCCTACTATAAGATCATCCCCTAGGTGAGAGCATATTTGTTCAATCCCTTCTCTTTGTTTACCTGCATATCAAAAGATAAATAAAAGAATAGGATTATACCCTCTGTTGAGTTTGGATTGTTTAGAAGCTTGTTCTTCTTTGAGTGATGATTGCAGGTCCCCTTTTGGGTGGAAGAAGAGAGAAACCAGGGAAGATGGAAACCGCTCTTTTCTTGGAGGAAGAAGCCTACGCGGGGAGAAGAACCAACAACTGCTCTGTTGTGTTGCAAATGAATATCCCCCCCCCCCCCCCTAAAAGGGAAAATTGGTCTGGGTTGTAGCAGTAACTTTTATAGGGGGAATTGAGGTGGTTACTTGGATAAGCTAACCTCCTCCCCACGTACTGCAATTCCGTTTTTTCATCCTTTTGTGTATTATTTTTTTTTTCTTTTGTTTCAACTGCAAATGAAGAGCAGTTACACTTACACATGTAACTGTCGAATACAATTTCAACACATTCGGGGCATATTTGGAGTGGTCTTGTAAATGGAATTTTTTTAGGCCCATCTTTGAATTTGTAACCTTTGTATTTAATTTTAAGAAAAATTATCACACAATTTTTTATATAGAATGTGTGTGACAATATTATTTGTTCAATCATGAGTTAATAAAAT
Source organism: Persicaria tinctoria (assembly GCA_037127255.1). Lineage (NCBI taxonomy): Eukaryota > Viridiplantae > Streptophyta > Magnoliopsida > Caryophyllales > Polygonaceae > Persicaria > Persicaria tinctoria. Next base: position 42,178,103 of record JBANSL010000018.1, read on the forward strand.
TCATGAAATTTTATCCTCCAACAGGGATGTTGATGTAGTTCTTCTTCAACACCTCCAAGAACTTCCCGTATTACTTCTCGATCTGAGCTTGAGCCTTCATTTGTGGAAATGAAAGCGGTGGCTTGTAAGGAGGAGGTGGGACATATGGTGGCTCTGTCACCGATTCAGCAGCTTTCTCCCCTACCTTAGCACTCCCTTGAGCTCCAGTTGGCTCGGAAGGACTTGAATCCTCCAATTGCTTACCACTCCTTAGGGACACAGCAGAAATATGTCCCTTGGGGTTATCTTCCGTTTTCCTTGGAAACTGACCAGCAGGCCTAGCGGTGTTGTTGGTCTGCTGAGCTACTTGAGTCTCAAGCATTTTCTTCCTCATAGTGAGATTCTGCACTTCTCCAGCTAGACTCTTAACGGTTCCCATAAGCTGCTCCATCATTATCTCCATTTTGTCCTTCTGTGGTGGGGCTTTTGGTTGGAAACCAAGAGGCCGTCCTTCTGCAGCTTGGTTGTTGGCATATGAGAAACCAGGGTGATCCCTCGCTCGAGGATTGTAGTTGTTAAAGTTTCGGTTATACCCTTGACCTCTATTGTAGTTGTTGCCCATGTAGTAAACTTCCTCCTCTTGACTTTCATCACCTTGGGACGCGTAGATCTGACAAGCCGAAATAGTGTGATGTTGAGATCCACAGAACTGACATGGGACCGATCTAGAGCCTGCAACACTCACCTCGTTGGTAGAAAAGGACTTCTCCATAACTGAGGCTAGGCGTTTAATTTCAGCAGCCAATGAGTCATATCTAGCATCCTTATAAGTTGCAGCATCTACCTCATAGATCCCTGCACCCTTTTTGACAGTAGAGAGCGCCCTGGGTTGCGAGTATTTCCCACATCTCTTAGCCGTCTTCTCGATGAACGCCCCAAGCATCTTCAGCTCCCATTTCCAAAAATTCTCCTCCAAATGAGGAGTCAATAAGGACTCTAGTGTTGTCACTGACAGCCTTGTAGAAAATCTCTAACATATTCAGCTTTGATATCCCATGATGTGGACACTCAAATAAAAGATCCCTGAATCTCTCCCATGATTCATGGATGTTCTCCCGATCTCCAACCACAAAAGAATTTATCTTCCGCCTCATCTCGGCAGTCTTGGCTGGCATGAAAAACTGATTCATAAATTTAGATGACAGTCCCTCCCAAGTGTTGACTGTGCCAGCAGGGATAGAGTTGTACCAGTGTCTAGCTTTCCCTGCAAGTGAGAAGGAAAATGATCGCAATAATAGCTCTTCAGGAGCGACACCCTGAACTCTCATTGTATCCATCAATTCTTTGAAGGTGGATATGTGTTGATGAGGGCTCTCAGCAGGAAGCCCATTAAACATATTTTGCCTTATCATATTCAACAGTGCAAGCTTCAACTCAAAGTTAGCAGGTGTTAAAGCAGGAAGGACAACACCTGGTTGTGGTAGGAACTGAGCTGGATCCATCCGCTCTCCTAGGGTTGCCAGCCCTTGTGGTTGGCCGACCTGTAATTGTTGATTAGCTAGCTGCTGTCGAAGGTCGGCATTTTTTTTTATCTCTTTGAGCCATTTGCCGCTCCAGTTTTTCCAATCTAGCCATTGCATCAGCCATCATTTCAGCTCTAGCAGCTTGTTGTTCAGCTTTTCTCTTGTGGAATGTGCGTTCAGGTTCAAGATCAAAAGGCACTAGATTGCTAGAGCCTTTTGTATTTCGCATTCAAAGCACAACCTGAGGCTAAAATCAAAAAGAAAAACAAATCAAAGCAACAAAAAGAACTTAGAGAACTAGTCATCAAAAGTACTATCGATACTAGCACCGGTCCCCGGCAACGGCGCCAAAAACTTGTTAGGCTCGAAACCTACACCCACAAGTGTATGGGGTTTAGCTGTAGTAATCAAGTGTCGTATCCACAAGGACCGGAGGAGTATCAATTGTAATTTCAAGCTAGTTCAACCAAGTTCAGAATAGACAAATAGATTTTAGAGAGTGTGTATAAAGTAAGCAAGAAAATTGATTTAATGCTGAGAGATATATATGGGGAAGGCGTTCTAGGGTCAAGAATTTACCAACAATGCATCATCAATAGGCATAAAATATTTTCTTGCTCGAGTGATTTCGAAATCAGATTGTGGAGGTAGGTCATCTATTGTAATTGCGCCTCCCCTTTCGGATTTAGTGCGAATGTGCCAAAATCGGTTAGCAATTCTCCTTTCGGGCTCAAGCAACCATTTTAGGCCCTTTAAGTTCGTAGAGTTCTAGGCAATAATCACACTAACATCGCCTTTCAGCTCCGAATAATATCAAAATTGCCCATAACATCTATGACAACCTATAAATCCTCAAGAAGTTTAGTTTCACTTTTGATCA